>CM068984.1:7014509-9414509 GCA_035357415.1 Ophraella communa
GTAGATGTACTATGAGAGTTCTAACTCAGTGAAGGAGTGGGGGTACCTCCGTATATACAGCATAGGAGTTCTGGAACGGTTCTGAACTGTCGGACTGTGGTTCTGAATTGTGGACCAGTTGTTTATTTGGAATAGTTGTGTTATATTATAATGATTGTATAATTGAGCGACTGGAACGAATTTTATTGGAATTATTAAAGAAGTGTACGAGTTTGTGTTGTATTGCGGGTTGCCTGCTGGTTTGAAAAAAAGGTGCGTGGCGGCCGCTGGTGGGATTTGAACCACGGACCGTCGTTAGAATTTTTACAATTTAAGCGCCCTTACCCACTGGGCTGCTAACGAAGTATTATATTATGTTATGAATGGGTATTTAAACTCGCGTCGCGTATTTTGATCGTTTTCATGGAATTTGGTCTGTGATAGATATCTTGTAATCATATACAGGGTATGTCGGGATACTAAACAACTTTTTTGTATTTAAAATATCAATTTGATGATATGGTACGGGTTAGATACGGGATATATACAGGGTTTGTCGCGAATTAGATCGTCGAAATATCGAATTATGATCATTCTTAATACGCAAAAATGGCAAAAATGTCGGTACGGGGGTATGGTCGTTAATTAAAAATGTCAATTCGATCATTATCATTCGTATATTATGATGTGGGTAAAAGATAATTTCGAGTGTACAGGGTATATCGCGAAGATCATTCGTAAGGGAGATGTCAATTTTTCATACGGGATATACAGGGTTTGTCGAAATATCGGATTATGATCATTCTTAATACGGAAACGGTTACGTGGCAAATAAAAATGTTTATATACGTGGGGGGTATGACGGTTCTCCATTTTCTGATCGAACAGTAATTCTCTCTTTATACGGGAATGAATTAGGATGTAAAGTTGTGACACAACGATTGTCAAAAGGGTACCAATTATTCGATGCTATGACGTCATCACACATATTTTACAAGGGTCATGCGATCGACAACGACCAGTTACATTATGTCTTCAGAAGAGCACAGTCATGGAATTGAAGACATTGCTTTTTATGAAGATAAGAGTAAGGTTATGAAACAAACTAGGGAAGCAAGAACAACGTGGAGCAGTCTAAACTGGGATTGTCGTAAATTACCGAAAACTACTTATCCGTTAAGACGTATTCAACCATGTTTAATAGAACTGAAGAAGAAGAGAGCATAAAAAATGAAATTTATAATGTTTTTGCCATGTCATGTATAATTTTAGCATCTGTCTTTGTTTTAATTTTAAAAATTATTTTAAAAATTGTTAAACGTAAATTTGAATCTTCGTGTAATATAAAAGTTGATGAATAAACAACTTGTTTTATTTCTAAGTAGTGGTGTATAAAATAAAAACTCATTTGTGGTTAAGAGGGGCGTTTCTAATTTGGTAAGCCTGCCTGAATTTAGTGAAAAATGTGGTTATTTTTAAATTACAAGAATGAACAGTAGATGGCGATAGTGGTTTCAAATTAGTATTTTTGTTATAAATTTGAATATTTTTAGAGCTTGTTGACTTTCTTTGTCTAAGACAGAGATGAAAATATGAATTTTGCTTCGTAAATCTTTGAATGTTTCCACGACACACACATACATTTGACCTTGAGACCATAAACAGATGAAAAATACCTGTATAATTTTTATTAAATATCCTATTTGAATATGTTTTCGAAGTTTTGTTGTGATATTTTTGTGTCATAGGCTTAACAAATTATTTGTTTTTAGGATTTAAAATATGGATATATAAAAAAAATAAAATAAAATAAGATTTCAGCATTCCTAACAAATAATTAATTAATGAAATTTATTGTACTAACCAGAGTTGGGTCGGATATTGAAAAAAAGTATCCGGATACCGGATACGGATACTCAAAATGTATCCGGATACTTTTTTAAAAAGTTGGAATACTTTCATTTAAAAATGTATTCAGGTACAAGTACCTATCCGGATACTTCCTAGGATACTTTGAAGGATACTTTTTTTAAAAAGGACAAATTATTAGTATTAAAACTATGTGATGTGCAGGTATTTTTAATGTAATATATAATAATAAAAATACATTTAACTAACGAAAAATTTTTCGTGTCACTGCCTGAACTTTTGATATTGAATTTGGCCAGCGTCGGACCAGCCGAGTTTCCAAACTTTTTAGGGGTGTACTTATTTGTACTTGTAGGTACACTAAAATAAAAATATAAATATTAGGATGTCCTTTATTATAATATCCGAAAAATAATTTCTTCTAATAATTATAAATACAGGGTACAAAGGGGTTCTTGAAAAGAGAGATATAGAAAATATAAAAAATAAATAACGTATGTACTTATGAAACTTTATAGGTAAAAACAAAGCTCCATTAGAATATAATAATATATTATAACGGTGACCAGTACGAAAGGTGGGATTTAACATGTTAGACACATCTGAATTAAAGGAAGGGCAGTGTTGTGCCTACGTTAGGTGCATTATCGGAGGGCGATATTTAAAAGTATCCGAATATCAAAAACAGTATCCGAATACCGGATACTTTAAAATTTGGTCACGAATACGGATACCGGGTACAAAATTTAAAAAGTATCTGGATTCAGCTTTGGGATACATAATAAGTATCCGGATATTGTATCCGTATACTACCCAGCTCTGGTACTAACCCTTACTAATTAAGGTATTTATTAGAATAAATATATTAATTATAATAAAAACATATTACGGTTTCTGAATATATACACATCAACATGGTCAAAAGAAAAATTGAAATAAAGTGGAAAGTATGTAATTATACCTTTTTTTAAAATTGAGATTGAAATGTATTGGCAACAATGCAAAATTAAACAAGGTTAGTGTGATGATCAGAAGATCAGAGATTATTGTATTTACTTTCTGATGGATGTTATTTGAAGGTGTTGAAGTAGATGTAAATTTTTAAAATATATTTGTGGGGAAAAATTTAAATACTTTTTCAAAACGTTTGATGATTATTGCAAAAGTGTTACTATAATGTTTGTAAACATTAACAGGTTAGTCTGTCTTCAATATGACTTCAAGTAAGTACCTTGCTAATTACTTACTGCCTAAATAAATAAATATCATTTATTTTTTAGAAAGTATTGGACATTTCTA
This sequence comes from Ophraella communa, assembly GCA_035357415.1. NCBI lineage: Eukaryota > Metazoa > Arthropoda > Insecta > Coleoptera > Chrysomelidae > Ophraella > Ophraella communa. Next base: position 7,017,657 of record CM068984.1, read on the forward strand.
AATTACCACCCAGATCCATGATTTAATGAAAGCTTACCTATACCTAGTTTATTTTTATTTTGAGAATGTGGCGCAAGAAAAAAATATTTCCATGTTTTCAATAACCTACGATAATAACTAACCAATCTAGAATCTATAGAAATACACTTTGTGCACCTGTTTTCAAGATACCCAACAATACTCTTGCAAGTACTAAACATAATTGTTAATGTTATGGGTATATCTTAATAAAACTAATTGTATCATTTATGGCTATTAATTATATTCCAAAAATGTCAACCCCATACTTTGTGGAATCAATTGAAATTAAAATGTATCCAATAGGATTGTAACTTTAATTTTTTAACTGGTATCTTTCACACAAATGAAAAAATCTTATTTATTTTATAAAGATCCATATTTTATTTACATTTGAAAGCACTCTCCATCTGGTAATCAGAAGTGATATCAGGTAAGTTTTAATTTGTTTATTTACTGGTTTAATTTTTTTACTATTAATAGGTATTATTTATTTTATTATCTATGATTCAGATGTATTGATATAGGTATTTTGCATATTAGATATATGAATTTTCTTCTTTTTGAGTACCTACCAATAGTATTTGCTTGCCCATGTTGAAGTACTTTCTTTGGAAAATTGAAATCAGTGGTATTTTGTGTACTACTGCTACTGTGTGCTTATTCCCCTGTGAATTTGCCTCTTGATACTAAATAATCAGCATTACCAGAGAAGTGTTAATGCTACTCGTCCACTTTGAGCCATCCTTTGTCTACTTTAAATACTAGGATAGACCAATATTAATATCATTTTCTAAATCAAAACTTTTAGATTATTTTTTAGGTAGAGTAAGGTAAACAAAATATTTCTATAAGATTCAATAGGTTACTACTTTTCTAAAGTATTTCAAAAATGCCCTGAAAATACTATTTTTAGCAATATACTTTTTCTGGCAACCATATATGTTATTTCATCTATGTTTAGATAATTAAATTGTTGGAGAAATAAATCAATGGTTTTCAAAATATATGCTACTGTTTCCTCAAAAACTTTGGACCTCAAGTAACTGCCTACACAGGTTTTATTCTATTTATATTAAATAACTTTACTGTTAATTCTAATCTTTTATTTTTTAGAACTCTTTCTTCAAAAACAGTGAATCTGGACCCTTATAGAACCCATGTTTATTTTAGGGTTCAGTTACATATTACATTTTAACTGCATATTATTAGTAAATAACAAGTAAATGTTTTATGTTTTTCTTTTTTAGGACTCATTTTCTCAATTATATGTACCAGTTCACCATATTATGGAAATATATGAACTTCATTCTGAATTTGTAAAACTGTTTTAATAAAAATATTACATATTTGACTGTAAATTTTAATTCTTCACATTATCTAAAGAGAAGGCTATTATATTTATGCATATTGAACTTGTAAATATTGTAGAAACCCTTACTTTGTGGACATTATTATCATGCCTATTTGGAAAAACAGTTTAACACTTAGCTGTTAATATTTACATAAGTATGTGGTTTAAATTTATAAATGTAAATCCCTTAGGTTGGGTTTAGTTATTTAACAAATAAAGATATAAGATAATGATTAGGTACCTAACTTAAAAGATTAAAAAAATTATAAACAAAAATCGGGTCTCTCAAAACTCACATTTTTACCAATTCGACTAAAATAAGAAAGTAATTTATGAAATAACAACGGTTCATAACACTAAATTCCTTGCACATATCACAGTTGGATAATCCTATAAACGATGTAAAAACCAACGCAAATTGTGAAAATACTTTAAAATTAATTTTTATAACTTCTGGTAAATTATAAACGAATATTAATATAGACAATTATATATTTAAAAGCAAAACACTAAAATTAATATATTTTGACGTTATAAACGAGAAATAAGGTTAGGTTGGTTATGTTAAGTGAAGTTTGGATTTGGAGAATTAGAATAGACATACGTCTTTAAAAAAAGCGCCACCAAAACTGTTGAACTAATTTGACAGATAAGTGCAATGTTCAAATTTTGCGTGCAACAAATCTCAAAAAATACACCTTTCTTTAACTTCATATTTTGCTAGTCGCATTCTCTATGCTTTCTTTAGGAGTTAAGCTTCTGGCGTTAAAATTCGTGATCACAAATTGTCAAACTTTTTAAAAACATACCATCACTTAAACACCAATATCTCTTTTATTACAATATAAAACTTAACTAAAAAACCTTATCTCCTAGAGAAAGGTCTGAGCTATATCCTGTTAAAATTTGAATACGTAATTTAAAGGCGTTCTTTAGATTTGTTGTTTACAAAATGATTGAAATTTTGGGTACAATTCAGGCTTGCCACCCGTTTTCAGCTGTCACATTTTTGACGCCCCTCTTAAGGTTTATTTATTTTATGGTAATACAGTATTCAAAAACCAGTGGCGGAGACGTTGTACGTTTCGTTCGGTGCACGAATATAGTCCAGAGGTGTGACAGGGGTTTGGATCCTTGGCAAAGTTTATTGTTGCACACGGTGTACCATCGAACTTGCCGACTTCGCAAATGTGAGGAAAAACGTTGAAAATGTTACATTTATTTTGCAGAAACTTGGCTTTTTGTTGACCACGAACGTAAATATAGTCTGCAGCATACAATAGCTTGCTTTCCAATATTTCATTAACTTTAGAATATTCTACATCTCCTGAAGAGTACCGAATTCCGTGCACATTTTTTTCCAAGTAGGTTGCAGTCTTTTTGTCCTCATTACTTAATGTAGAAAACGGTTGAGGTGGTAAAAACATGTAATGTGAACTTTTGAAACCAATTTCTATCGTTAGTTCTTTGACAACGAAAAATCCATCTACGACAAAGCCTTGAATGTCTACAAAAGCTATTCTCATGTTGACGTCTGCTCGAACACTAACTCTAATCAACGTCTAGTTTAAACTTTTAACAATTTCGGTGAGGGGAAGTATTCCATTACACAATCATGAATTATGATGCAATAGACTTTGGTATTTTCGGGAAAGCCTATGTTTGCTTCAATATCAAGTTTCACATCGACTGTGGACGCCTTCATGCTTTCTTCCTGTTTGGAACAATCGATAACAAACAATGCCCGTTTCTTTAAAGAGGAATAATCCAGCAGGGGGCGCTTCTGTGTGGAGTTCGCGTAGTTGGGATAGAATTCAATATAGTTAAAATATGCTTCATTGTAGTCAGTTTTACTAAAATCCAATTGCATTCTTTCATTGGGCCAAAATTCACCATTAAGTGACAGTCTTATACTTTGTACATCTGCATTGTCAATAGCGCTTTTCATTGATAACAATTTAAATTGGTATACCCATATTCAATAGGTAACGTTTCTTCAAAAATATCCTCTCTAATTAGGGCCATTAAAAGAATGGGAGATTTATCTAAAAAACTGCGTATTTAATATACTATGCACACATTCAAAGTAATTTAATATATTTATTATCAGCTTGGTTCTCTACAACAAAAAATAATATAAATTGTATATATAAATTACAAAATAAAGCTTTTTAGGTTACCATGTTTCCAACCAAAATTGCTATTTATATAACTAGTTGCATATAGTGAAGAGATATCAAAAGGCCTCCTTTTTTTTCCTGAGGTGAAAATCTTCGTAAGACATCTGGGAGCGTATCCCAGGTGTGCAGGATTCCACCAGAGTAAGACCGGCGGCACTCGTTATCCCCCTTTAGGGAAGACATCGAGCACCGCCGGCCTCAATTCCAGTGACCTACCTGCTAAAAACACCTCCTCTTCCACCAGTTGTACCTAGGACTGCTTTTTTCAGCGTTACATCAAAAGACCTCCTAATTACAATTATTTGTGCTTCGATTTACATAAAATTATATATAGTACGTGAAGTTCTGAAAGGTCTCTGTATCAAATAGGAAGAAGATATAATTTACTTCATACCGGAAGGCTACTGATTATCTTTCATATAATTGACATCACTTGCAGAAATCGAATTTCAACACGTTAAGAGGCCACAGGAAAAAATCGCAAGGAATGGTTCCACCAGAAGAACGGTGCAGGCCACAATATCTTAAATCATTATTGTAGCTATTACCATAACTTGTGATTAAAATATATGTAAAATTGAGGATAAAATAAAGATTATAAGAAGAGGCCACGGGCGGTTCTTTAATAGCCATCAGGCGACAATTTCCCAGAAACAGAAAATACTATACGTACTCAACTCAATGGGTGACAGCTGGGTTTGTAAGCCAGACTAACAGACACCTTAAGTTATAGTACTTCTCCCACATTGTGGTACCTGTCGTATTTCTGTGTAGAAAAAGTCGACCGCCCCTTTTATACCATAAGGAACCTTAGACTTAGACGAAATTGAGCCAGATTTACAAATACTGGGACCATAATAAAGTAACTCAAAAAATTATGCATAATATATTTATCGGTCTAAAAAATGCCAAAATATTATTATTATTTTTAAGAAAAGTTTAATAATAACCTAGAAAACTCAACTTTCCTGAAAAATTCCGAAATACTATTTTGGGTCCCCCTATATCACAGCTCTTGTAACCCTCGAGATACGGCATATGGGGGTTGAAAACAGTGTTGAGGGGGAAAGGACAAGGTCCCCTATTTCTTTATATTCTTTTATTGTCAATATACTGGTGAGAACATGAAGATTTTGAAAAAAATATCCATTTTTCATAAATATACATTTAACCGGAATTTTAATTAGACAAAAATTAATTTTGTACTCACCCTGATAATAAACGACGTTAGTCAGTGCAAGCACTGACCAAGTGGCCGTTTTGAACCGCCCTTTAGCTACACTGAAATCATCTGCCTCAAAAACAAACATCAGAAATATCGGGCTGTCTTTTCTTCACTATTTTCTTCGAATTTTCAATTGTTTGTCAAATCTATCAATCATTTAGTAAGTATCTGCCAACTGTTTAACCTGAAATAATCTTTCAAATTATTCTCGTTTAATTTTTTCATAACAAACCAAACAATTTCTGTATGTAACCTTCAAAGAGTTGTATACTTTGGATTTAAAACTTCTGCAAACAATATATATGTGTACACTAAAATGTAAAGCAGTTACCTCCTGAAAAACAGTCTTAAGAATTAGTTTCTTAACAGTGCCTGTAATAACTCAAAAGTTTATAATAATGAAAAATATTGCGATTACATAAATATTGCAACAAATAATATATATACAAAGTATTAGAAATACTATCCCAATGCTACATAAGTACATGCTTCCTCAATTATATATTTTCCCAATCCAGATTAGTACCCACCATAACATTCCCGCATCACTCCAAGCTCCACAATACCATTTTTAAACTTATCAAAGCAGAAAAACATGCGTTTAAAAAAATTACCTTGTATAAAACGATAAAAGTGTTTTTTATAAAGATATACTTCCTTTATATCTGAAATAAATATAAATTTGTTAACAAGTACTTATAGAATGGCGATGTGTATCCAATTTCAAAAATGTTGGTTTCTGTGGTACATTTGTAAAAAATGGTCTGCATTTATCTTGTACTTAGTTTCATCTGAATATCTTCCATATTTATATCTGCAACTGATAAAAACAACAAAAATAATTTAATATCTTTCCATTTTATTTGGTGAAACCTTTAGATTTGTTACCTTGTATAGAAATATAAAGATTTTTTCATATAGACTTATGTTCTTGATACCTAAAAATATCTTTCATGTTCTTTATAATAGACCTGTAATTAATAAATCAAAACAATTATTTGCAATGTCTTATCATCATATAAAAATGTAAAAACCTACAATAAAAAAAGTTACCTTTTATAGAACAATCATTCTTCTTTTAAAACCTAATTTTCTTGATACCTAATAACTTACAATGTTTTAAAAATTAAAGAAATCACCAGACGATGAAGTAGACCAGAGTCACATGTCTGGATATATCCAATCAAAGACGTTCCTGTAAAATTCTAGAAAGCTGTTTTACAAATTAATATATAAGATCAATAAAAAATGTAATTTTTAACTTGATATTACCTGAAGCATTGTCCCAACAGCACTCCTATGATACCTAGCAGGAATATTACTCAATGATTCTGCCTCATGTTGTTTTCGATGTCTTAGTCCCAATCCAATTTTCTTTTTCGCAGGATATAACAGAATCTCCAATTTTCTTTTTGCTTTCATAATCTGCAAACATTTTTTTCACTTTAGATTATCACCCAGAAAAGTCTTTGTTTATTACCTTTTGCAAAACAAGTCTCCAAATGATGTTCAGATTCTACCAGAAGAATATTGTTTGGAAGATGTTGTGGGGTAAAATGAAGTTAAGTTTTGATATTTTTAGGAATAGATTTTGATGTATGGTAACCTAAGGTTTTTGTAGACTAAATATACTTTGTATGTAAAATAAAGGGTAAAATAAAGGATAAAATAAAGATTATAAGAAGAAGCCACAGGCGGTTCTTTAATAGCCATCAGGCGACAATTTCCCAGAAACAGAAAATACTATACGTACTCAACTCAATGGGTGACTGCTGGGTTTGTAAGCCAGACTAACAGACACCTTAAGTTATAGTACTTCTCCCACAATGTGGTACCTGTCGTATTTCTGTGTAGAAAAAGTCGACCGCCCCTATGGAAGATCACGAGTGGAGGGATAAACTGCCCAAGCTGTAGAGATGATCCAGTTAAAAATGCTCGTGCATACGAGAGCTTAAAGTTTACAAGCTGTTCAAGTTTACTGAATCTTTAAATTAAAGAGATGCTTCTAGTTTACTGAATTATATTCCAACTGTATATGACAGTAAACCAGTAGAAGAAATGAGACTGGGAATAATTCAGATTCTACCAGAAGAAGTATGGATAACTTGCAGATTGGGTTCATCTTAAGAGGCGGAGGAAATGAGTTTTATGAGGAATAATCCTGCAGTTCGGGTGAGAATAGATTTTCAGTTTGAAAGGGTGAGTTTTTCTTAGGACAAAATTAATGCTGATGATGGTCGACCAAGTGATATTGTCGTAAGAGATAATGGTGATGTGCTACTTAGATTTAGAGGACACTTTTTAATGATCAAATTGAAACTATTACGAAAAAGAATTTATGCTGCCAAAGCATTGATAGTTTGCAAAAAATTTTGTAATAGATTATTTCAATTTTTTTATTTCCATATTATCATTATTGCTAATTTGTTTGACATTAAAAAATATGAACAATTATTATTAATATGTTCGTAAAAAAAATCCAAGTTTTAAAAATTTTGTTCATAATTTGACAGCGTTATTGTTGTATCAAAAATGTAAAAATTAATTAAAAAATTATATAAAACAATAAAGGAAATTGTTTTTTTAATGTTGTGTTTGTATAATATTTTGTTATAAAAGATACGTTATATAAATAATAATTTTAAAAAAGCCATAATGGATTTTCTTTATAAAATGAAATTTACAACATTTTCAAAGGCATTATTTTTTAATTGTTTCCACCTTGTATACAAGGTGTATATATATTTTATAAAAATATCCTTTTTATACAGATTATTAAAATGTTTCAAAATTTGAATTTAAATATGAAATATATCATTTATATAAAAAAACTTCATTAATCTCCAAGTAAAAATTAAATTTCATAATATTTTTTCTAAAATATTCTTTTAACTCTATTAAAAAAAATATCTCAAGTAAAATAATAATATAAAAAAACCCTAAAATATTTTTTTTTATAAATTAACTCATATTAAACATATTTACGCAATAAAAAACATTTTAAATAAAAATAATCACAGATAATCATTAAAATTCCCATTTTAATGCACTTACCTTTCGAAAATCAAATTCTGGAGATGATCTCGAAGTAAATCAATACAGATAGAAATTTTTTTTAAATAGTAACGTTTCATGAATAATTTGATAGCGCTATTACTATATCAGAATTGTAAAAATTAATATTGATCTAGCTATATTCACAAAATTATATAGAACATTAAATAAAACGTAATTTTTTAATATTGGTTATTAAAATGCTTCAAAAATTAAACATAAAGATAAAATATTTCATTAATAAAACAAAAATTTTATTAATCCGTTAAATAAAGATTAAATTTCAAAATATTTTTTTCTAAAATGTAAGTTTTACTCTATTTAAAAAAATACTTTAAGTGAACTAATAATTTTAGAAAACGCACAACATATTTTCTTTATAAATTACCTTAAAATAATTATTTTTAAACAAATTTACTTTGTAAACAATCAACCTTTTCCAAAGGTCTTATTTTTTAATTGATCCAAAATTTCTGTTTATAAAAAAAACTTTCACCGCATTTTTAAACTGTTTTTTACAGCCTGCCAACTATTAATATACGGAAATGTACAAAATTATTGCCGTAAAAATAACAACAGAAAGTCAATTATATCATTTGAGTTCCCATTTAATTGCACCTACCTTTTGAAAATCAAATTCTAATGACGATCTTGAAGTACATCGTAAATCGATACAGATAGAAAGTGTTTTTAAAGACTCACCCTGTAACAAAAGAAAGAAATAATTAGTTTATTCGAGTTAAGATTTAAGTACTGTTATTATAGATTGTTGTGAATTAGTTTTGAGGTACTTTAAAAAAAATAATTTTACTATTTTTTCCAAATTTAATAACTGTGGGTTGAAATGTTTTGAATGGGCTACTTAATAAAAATGTATCAGTTTAAATTTGGATAAAATCAATCTAACTAAAGTATTTTTAAAATATTATAAAACCGATAATAACTGATTTAAATAGGAAATTATTTCGTTTATTTTTGACCACAGCGTATTTATTTTACTATTAAAAACTTGCTGGTTATAATTTTAACAGTGTATCTCATTTATAAAATATATATTTATGTCACTTACCCCTTTTATTATTAAAAATAAGCCCAACTGATGATCGTGGAGAACGCCCTTTGAAGATCTCACGAAAGTTTCTTCAATACTCACCTGTAAAAAATAGGAACTGATAATTAAAACTTATAATAATAATAATTTTGTTTCAATATATACAAGGTGTCCTAAATTATATCAGGAATGTATGTTTTGCAAGGTTTTTAACAGAGATATATTTAAAGTAAAATTAGCAAAATTTTAAAATATAAAAAGTGTAGGTACCATTTTTAAAATAAACAAGTTGGTATTACATTTATTTGATGAGATAACCTTGTTTTGTAACAAAAAGAAATTATTTTATAATATAACATTTTTCAATAATCACTCTGTATGTCGCTAAGGCGAGAAATTTATTTGACTGGGAAAATGTAACTTAAAAGAAAAAGGGAAAACTTGAAATCTTAACTACTTATACAGTATGATGCAAATGTATGGAATAAATTCATTATTTCAGAAACGGACGACTATCTAAAACACGACAATTTTAATTTTTGAATGGCCATCAACTGCTATAGATGAGTTGGACATTACATCATTAGTGATGGCGTAATGACGTCATTGACGATTTTTTTAAATACAAACGGAGGTCACGTGACAGCTTATTTGAAAGTTCTCCTTATCGCCTTTGCCACAATGTAATCATTTAAATATTTATTTCTACAGGGTTAAACAAAATTATGAACTTTGTTAAGTAACATGGAATTACAATAAATATTCATTCACTGAACTAAAATACACTAAGGACCGCCACTGGGAATAAAACAAAATAGTGTTTATTGTTGGTTTCAAAAAAAACTACATTGATAAAAACAATGCTACTCGGAATTATTTTTACAAAAATATTTAAATCAGTATTGTCATTGACTCGTCTTTATTCGTCAATGATCTGTGAATCTGTCAAGTTTTTTGCCGACGTTAATAACAGCATTTACAAAAATGAAACAGAAACAGAACGAATCGAGATTTTAACCATGATTGGTTATGGAGATAGAGTGAGGACTCAAGCAGAAGTTCGTAATTTATTTAATGCTAAATACCCCAATCGCGATCCAATTACTCAATCAACAGTAAGTAAAATTGAAAAAAAAATAGAGAAACGGGCCATGTTAAAGATCTTCCCAGAAGTGGTAGAATATCAATATCCTAAGCCAAAAAACTGGACGTTATACTGGTGTTTCAAGAAAATCCTCATACAGACATGTCGATATTGGGAGAAGGTGAATGTTTGTGCCGGCATTATAAACAATCAAATGGTAGGGTCATATTTTTTTGAGGAAAACCTAACTGCTGCTAGTTATCTAGAATTTCTTTAAAATTATCTGTTGCCACAGCTGAATCATCTATTTCCAAATAGAAATGATTTATGGTACCAACAGGATGGAGCTCCTCCACACTATGGCGTTGAGGTACGAAATTACCTTAATAACGTTTTCCCAGGAAGGTGGATAGGTAGAAGGGGGCCTATCGAATGGCCACCAAGATATCCAGAATTGACTCCGTTAGACTTTTTTTGAGGGGATATTTAAAGAGCAGAGTAATCAAAATCGACCGAATAATGTAGAGGAGTTGAATGAGCGAATCCGAACGGAAATTGCACAAATAACACCTGAAGTCCTCGAAAACGTTAGGAAAGAATTTACTGCTCGTCTTTCTCATTGTATCATTGCTGAAAGTCGGCAATTTGAACATTTGTTGTAATTTAATTGTATTTAAGTAAACATTTATTCTACGTTAATTGTATTAATAAACCAACAGTTTTGGTTAACCCTGTAGAAATAAATATTCAAATAATTACATTGTTGCAAAGACGATAAGGAGACCTTTCAAATGAGCTGTCCATGGCGTCATTACACCGTCACCAATGACGTAATGTTCAACACATCTATAGCAGCTGATGGCCATTCAAAAATTAAAATTGACATGTTTTAAGATTTTTTTTAAAGTCGTCTGTTTCTGAAATGTATTCCATACATTTGCATCATACTGTATACGAAGATAACTCACTCTTATATTATTTTACTGTAATTTTATGTATAATTATTGCAGAAAAAAATATATAAGATTAGTTACTATATTTTAAACAAACAAAATATGACCAGTCCACCTGCTGAGGAAATAACCCTCTATGTGCGATAGATGCATAGTTTGCTCAATACGTATCATATACGTTACTTATCAAATAAGAAATTTATAATATATTTATTTTAAAACGAGTTTAATAAATGAAATGTGCAACTATAAAAAGACAATAGTCGATATTTTTAATACATTTTATGGAATTTTTACCTCTAATAAAAAAAATAATGGTTATATTCTAAGTAATAAGGTTTTTAACCATACAAATATATTAATTTGAAAATAATTGTTTTATACCGGTAAATCAGTAACTTATAATTAAGAATAGTTTATGCAATCATTAATTTTTCCAACTCTTAAATCTAAAAAATTAATTTGAATTAATTTCTTCAATTTCTAACGGAAAATGTACTCTACATTATTTCAAACAAAAACCGGCTTATAAAACGATCTTTTTTCTCTTAAATAAATAAAAAATAATAAATTAAATAAACTCACCGATTGGCCAGTCATCATCTGCTTTTCAACCATCACTTTTTGAACTGCCATTGTCAACATTCACATATTTCAGTTTTAAAAACACAAACACAAACACTATTTAGAAGAAAAATCTGTATATATACGCGCACTTAAATCCGTAAAAATACGTTTTTATTAAATGTATACCGGCTAATTTCCGAATAACTTTTGTGTACTACCGATTCGACCGCCCGCACAAAATGTACTGACTGATACATCTATAAGTAAAAATGATAAGACTATGACTGTACCTATAAAACTAGTTTATTAATCATATATCGTTAACTAATTTGATTAAGAATAAAATACTTTATAAACGACAAAATTATTCCGAAGGGAGTTACAGTCTTAAAAGAATAAGATAAATTCAGAAAAACTGTTATGTAGCATAACCTTATTTCTGAAAAACAAAATTAAATAAGGTTCTACAAACACAAATTGTTAGAATTCACAACAGTTAACGATATAAAATAAATATTTAAAAGAAAAATCAAAATACACTTTTTCATTAAATTTTCAAACATATCAGCATATTTTAAAAGTAGTACTGCACAGCCAAATGTAAAATTGTATTTTACAAGTAGCTCGACCCTGATTGTTTTTAATCCAAATTTATATCTCTCTTTGAGCCATGCAAATGATGTATCAATGTTGATGATGGGTGACTATTTTCTGTTGCTGCATTTTCAATAAACAAATTATCTAAAAATTTAAAAACTGATATTTAAAAGATGTTTGTATTGAAGGAAAGTAAAATTACTCAAAATTCCAATTTATTCTACCTGTTATTTTTAAAGTAGAAGGCCCTGACAATAACTGTTTTTCTCCTATTGCACCTGGCTCTGTAGTTCTGGAAGTTGATGGCATATCTCTTTCCTCTGAAGATGATCATTCTAAAATATGATTTTAACTGCCTAACATGGCTTAACATATTTGACTATTATTTACTTCAAACTTTGACCCAACATCAATGTTTTCTGATTTCTACAATTGTTGAACAATAGTATATTATATATTTTATCCTCTCTTATGCTTCACCCCGTATAAAAAAACCATCGAAAATAATGCACGTCATAAAGAAGCTTGTTTAACATCGAACCGACACAGGTAGATGCATTATTAAAATTAGGTGTGCGAAAGTCCTCAATAAATAAAAGTTGTAACCATGAAAACTGGCAGCGGAGTGTGGCGAATCATATCGTTTTTATGTTTCATTTTCGGTTTTGTTTTTGTTTGGAAATTCGGGAGCGAATTCAGTACGGTCTTCATATTCTTCGCTGCTGGATACGCATTTTTAATATGAAGAATTCTTATACAATTTACCAACTGATGATTTTTTTTATTTAAGTGTATAGACGACATGTTGGGTTATAAAAACGTACAATTTTCAATGTTTTAATATTCCTACAGGATGTTATGAAATTGCTGATCTTGAAGCGTTTATCAGTGATAAAATGGACGCAAGCAATTCAATAACACCACCGAAGGATATATTTTCACTAAAACCTAATCACAATACGTTGAAATGTGAAATTTTCAGTAAATATAAAATTTCCTTTATGCAAGCTGATAGTCTTGGAAGAATATTGGGGTTTTCACCGAAAATACTCGACGTCAACGAAATGCACTCTTCAGATCTCCCCGTCAAAATCATTAAAGTATCCAGTATTCGCTTCGATTGTAACATTACCACTGGAGCCTTTGATGCGAACAGACCTGCCCATACAATCTACGAATTCGTCATACAAGTAGATCCAGGATATTCCATTGACGAAATTCCTCATAATTTGATCTACTTACCCGTTATACCACAACGTGAAATAACTAACATCACTGTCATTGCCTTAGATCAAGACGGTCAACCTGTAAACTTTAGAGGTGAATCGAGTACATTGATATTGGAGCTTAGAGCGCGAAACAGATGGGACTAATAATCAATCATCATCATAAAAGACAGTTTACACATTTTCCAACTTCATTAGCTAAGCAGCCGCCGGTGAAACAACTCACGTTGGCAAACAAATTGGTGCTGCAATCGCTGGGTTTTAGATTAAAATGACAACCATGTATGGAAAACGACTTCGTCAAAATGACAATATGCCTTCGATGTTTGATATCTACCGTAAGCCGGTCTTTGATGATTCCATTCGAAAGGCTGAATACAGAACCTATGCTCCATTTATCAAATCATTCAATTGCAGTGACATTGTGGAGTTTAGCATTAATCAGGTTGATTCGTTCTTTGCAATGAGCGAAACTTTGTTGTGCATTAAAGGTTCCCTCGAAACACACGGAGCAGGAGACGTAAAATTAGCAAATAATTTTGGAGCCTTTCTTTTCGATTCATGTACGTACAGTGAAAGTGCTAGGGAAATGGAAACAGTTCGAGATCCTGGAATTGTAAGTGCCGTACGTGCTATGACTTGTTATAACCAAGAAGATTCCAATCATATGGCTATAGCTGGCTGGAATTACCCGAAAGATCCTATTCTAAATGTCAGCGACAAGTCCTTCAACCTTCAAATACCTCTCAAACATATTTTCAACATTTTTAACGATTATTCTATGATTACATGTGGACGACAAACAATACGATTAGTTCGAGCACGAAATGATAATGATTGCCGGTATACGGACGGTTCCAAGCTAGACGAAGGAACTGGGATAGGAGTTTTGGACCGAGAGCCAAATACTCAGAAAGCTTGGGCACATACCCGAGCATCTTTCAAGCAGAAGTCCGCGCCATCGAAAGATGTGTGGAATTCAATATTGGAAGAAACTATCGCAGACAAGAGATTGTGATCATGTCGGATAGTCAAGCAGCCATCAAAGCGCTGAGTTCAAATATAATCAGTTCGAAGATGGTTTGGGAATGCCTAGGCAAACTAAATGAACTAGGCCAGAAGAACACTGTCACCCTCCTATGGGTCCCGGGACACATAGGAATAGAGGGGAACGAAACAGCAGATAAGCTGGCAAAAAAGGAGCTGAAACCCCACATTTGGGACCAGAACCATCGTGTGGGATCAGCAGTAGAGTAATCTTAGGAAAACTAAGAGAGGAAATGGAGAAAGAAAAATACGAGTACTGGAATCAGCTGGAAGGACTGAGGCAATCTAAGATACTACTGGGGAACTATGACCAGAAGAGATGTCTTAGCTGCCTCAACCTCAGTAAAAAAAGGCTCCGTATTCTAACGGGAATATTAACCGGGCATTGCCGGTTAAGAAGCCACATGAAGAAACTAGGGTTAGCAGATGAAGCAAAGTGCAGATTCTGTGAGGAAGAGGATGAAACCTCAATACATATACTCTCAGAATGTCCTGCCTTGCAAAATTCTAGGGCTAGATACCTAGGAGCACATGAAATAGAGGGAGGGGATCTACCTGATTTGAAGCCCGACGATGTCCTAAACTTCCTCAGAAAAATAGGACTCGAAGAGCTGCTATAAATCTGAGAAAACATCAGAACATGGCAAGTAAGGGGGGACACAATAGATCCTATGGGTCGCAGTGTAATCATCACCCCTAACTCATTCATACATTCATTCATTCATCTATATTACCGACAAGTCCGGTACGGTCTCCAGTACAACTGCTAAAATTAACATTACAAGTGTTTAATTAAAAGTTAAACATATCTTTCCCAATGATGATATAAAGATAAATCTCATGAAATCCATTCAAAAAGATCAGCCTATAGTTATTCCATTTAGAAAGTGGGAGTTACACGAATTGCCCTCAATTACTAAAGGTGCAAGACGTGAGGTTTGGGCTGTTAAAACATCCACTTCAGTTGAAAGACCCCGTTTTGTTATTGTTTTCTTTCAAACTGACAAACGTAACGTGAGCACAGCCGATCCTACTTTATTTGACAATGCAGATGTACAAAGTATAAGACTGTCACTTAATGGTGAATTTTGGCCCAATGAAAGAATGCAATTGGATTTTAGTAAAACTGACTACAATGAAGCATATTTTAACTATACTGAATTCTATCCCAACTACGCGAACTCCACACAGAAGCGCCCCCTGCTGGATTATTCCTCTTTCAAGAAACGGGCATTGTTTGTTATCGATTGTTCCAAACAGGAAGAAAGCATGAAAGCGTCCACAGTCGATGTGAAACTTGATATTGAAGCAAACATAGGCTTTCCCGAAAATACCAAAGTCTATTGCATCATAATTCATGATTGTGTAATGGAATACTTTCCCCTCACCGAAATTGTTAAAAGTTTGAACTAGACGTTGATTAGAGTTAGTGTTCGAGCAGATGTCAACATGAGAATAGCTTTTGTAGATATCAAGGCTTTGTCGTAGATGGATTTTTCGTTGTCAAAGAACTAACGATAGAAATTGGTTTCAAAAGTTCACATTACATGTTTTTACCACCTCAACCATTTTCTACATTAAGTAATGAGGACAAAAAGACTGCAACCTACTTGGAAAAAAATGTGCACGGAATTCGATACTCTTCAGGAGATGTAGAATATTCTAAAGTTAATGAAATATTGGAAAGCAAGCTATTGTATGCTGCAGACTACATTTACGATCGTGGTCAACAAAAGCCAAGTTTCTGCAAAATAAATGTAACATTTTCAACGTTTTTCCTCACATTTGCGAAGTCGGCAAGTTCGATGGTACACCGTGTGCAACAGTAAACTTTGCCAAGGATCCAAACCCCTGTCACACCTCTGGACTATATTCGTGCACCGAACGAAATGTACAACGTCTCCGCCACTGGTTTTTGAATACTGTATTACCATAAAATAAATAAACCTTAACCACAAATGAGTTTTTATTTTATACACCACTACTAAGAAATAAAACAAGTTGTTTATTCCTCAACTCTTATATTACACGAAGATTCAAATTTACGTTTAACAATTTTTAAAATAATTTTTAAAATTAAAACAAAGACAGATGCTAAAATTATACATGACATAGCAAAAACATTATTAATTTCATTTTTTATGCTCTCTTCTTCTTCAGTTCTATTAAACATGGTTGAATACGTCTTAACGGATAAGTAGTTTTCGGTAATTTACGGCAATCCCAGTTTAGACTGCTCCACGTTGTTCTTGCTTCCCTAGTTTGTTTCATAACCTTACTCTTATCTTCATAAAAAGCAATGTCTTCAATTCCATGACTGTGCTCTTCTGAAGACATAATGTAACTGGCCGTTGACGATCGCATGACCCTTGTAAAATATGTGTGATGACGTCATAGCATCGTATTACTGGTACCCTTTTGACAATCGTTGTGTCGTAACTTTACATCCTAATTCATTCCCATATAAAGAGAGAATTAGTGTTCAATCAGAAAATGGAGAACCGTCATACCCCCACGTATATAAACATTTTTATTTGCCACGTAACCGTTTCCGTATTAAGAATGATCATAATCCGATATTTCGATGATCTAATTCGCGACAAACCCTGTATATCCCGTATGAAAAATTGACATCCCCCGTACCTCTTACGAATGATCTTCGCGAATACCCTGTACCCACATCATAATATACGAATGATCGAATTGACATTTTTAATTAACGACCATATCCCCGTATCGACATTTTTGCCATTTTTGCGTATTAAGAATGAACATAATTCGATATTTCGACGATCTAATTCATCGCGACAAACCCTGTATATATCCCGTATCTAACCCGTACCATATCATCAAATTGATATTTTAAATACAAAAACTCTAAGTTGTTTAGTATCCCGACATACCCTGTATATGATTAGATTACAAGCACAGACCAAATTCGATGAAAACGATCAAAATACGCGACGCGAGTTTAAATACCCATTCTTAACATATATAATCCTTCGTTAGCAGCCCAGTGGGTAAGGGCGCTTAAATTGAGGCTATCAGCGCAAAAGTGGTGTAACCCACTATTTGTGTTGGTTGCAGTTTTGGTGTAAACTACATTCCATACATTATTAACTTTGAATACAAAAGTGGAGTAAGCCACCCTTTGTTATCAAAACAACAGATGGCCCTAAATAAAAAATAAATTAATAAAAACAAATCTATCTTAGCAAATTTTAAATCCTATTTTTCCTAAGTGCAGTGCAGAGGGTTACACCACTTTTGCGCTGATAGCCTCAATTATAAATTTCATCCGACGGGACGTAGGTTCGAGTCCCACCAGCGGCCAACTTTTTTTCAAACCAGCAGGCAACCCGCAATACAACACAAACTCGTACACTTCTTTAATAATTCCAATAAAATTCGTTCCAGTCGCTCAATTATACAATCATTATAATATAACACAACTATTCCAAATAAACAACTGGTCCACAATTCAGAACCACAGTCCGACAGTTCAGAACCGTTCCAGAACTCCTATGCTGTATATACGGAGGTACCCCCACTCCTTCACTGAGTTAGAACTCTCATAGTACATCTACTGACAAAGAAAGGGTTGGATGACAGAGGCTGGGAAGACCGCAAAAAATGGAAGACCTTGCTACCCCCTTACTTTTTCACTACTGTCATTCTATTTTTTTAAATATTAGTTTTTAAAATTAATAAAAATTTTGAACGGGTCCCCAGGTAGGTAGATATACTTATTTAATATGACTATTAAATAAGTAAAGAAAATATTTTTTCATTTGTTCTTTGCATCAGTTAATTCAACATATTGTCAAATAGATTGATATTTATTTCTAATTAAATAGACTCTGTATTTTTCTACCTTGGTTAATAATGAACAACTTCACTACCTCAAATTAAATAAAGTTAGGTTATACAGCTAGTAGTGAACAAAATATATCATGTTTGCTTTTGTAGGGGTAAAAATGATGTTTACAAAGTGGAGAACTTAGCACCTTGCACTTGCTATAACTTTCGCATCAAAACTGATGATATGAACGATGAAAACTGGATTCATTTTAAAGGGGCTACCGATGAAGGACCGTTTTATACCATCACACACATGACACGATACGTTAAATTAGGAAAATCATCGGTTGTAAGAAAGATTGCACATGTAAGGTACTTACTACATATAATCAACTTAATTGACTTATTTATAGATGAAACAGATGTATGATTTAGACAGGTACCAACCAGTTTATTGAGTTCTTTAAATAACATCTTTTGAAGAGCCGTTACACATGGCACTGATGGTCAGTCCTAATGGTACGCAACGCAAAACGGAAGCCTTTCACCTGTTGCGTATGAAACAGTTTGAAAAACGTAGCAAAAGACGCGTTGTTGCCGCTTTGTGAATTAAACGATTATTAGAGACTTATTTTTCTAGTCTCGATCTTTGTAATGATCATTTTGAGCTGTCCCAAACCAAATACATATACGTGTGTTAAATCTCATATGAACAAAAGCTCGTCGTGATGCGTACCATACGCTGCGCGCACGGGCTCGACGTAGGCTCCGACGTACGAAACTACGAACTGAGGGTACGCTGTACATGTGAAATGTCGTACACAATATAATGCTTCTCCATAAGTTTGTGACCCAATTTAATTATTTTAAGTAGTCGACTATGTCCTTAAGGAGTGTTTTAAGTCCTTTAAAGAAATTTAGCATAATTTTTAAGGTAGGATTTCTATTCAGTTGAGAGAGCCGACCAGTCGCAAAGCGTAAGCCCGATGGTTGAATGAATGAATGTAGCGGGCGGGGTGGCTGATGCCTGGCAAGTAGACCCTTCGGGCCCTTTTTGCCATACCCCAGGTTCTCCCCCCTCTGTATTTCACTCGTTTGGTGCCCTCTCGAAACGCCTCGACCTTCGTATGAAGGCCATGATGTCCCTTAGACGGAGAGTGTGTAAGTCTACTTCCTCGATTCTTCGCACTCCAAAGATGTCTTGTCTGAGTTGTGCGTACACCTCACAGGTGCCCAGGAAATGGTAAGAAGTTTCCTCCTCACCACAGTTTGGGCAGTCTGGGTCTTCGACTACGCCCAAAAGGTGCAGATGTCTTCTAAGTCCACAGTGGCCAGTAAGAACTCCGACAAGCAGGCGCAGGCGCAGCTGTGATCTGCATTTTTCCTGTCACTCCACTGCCCCCTTGGTGGAATTACTTGTTTTCCGTTCTTACTTTATCTGCTTTTGGGACAGCTTTGTGAGCCAGGAGCGGAAGTTCTGTTTCTGCCCTTTGTGCTATGCTTGTGTGGCCTTCGCCACGCCCTTTCCAGTTCTCTAAGTCTCTAAGCCTTATGAAAGCCACCATTGCGCTCATAATTATCCATATGGGAAGCTCGATAGTTTCTTCTACTTCTTTTTGTTTACATTCTCTGTATAGTGGTATGTTCTTACTTTCATTCAGTATAGATTTTTTAGGAGACTCCAGGTTTTAAACCGACCATATGGAAACGTTCTAGAATTTATCTCATTTATTTTCGAAATCCATATAACAGCTTAAAATGTTAGTAGAGGTCTTATAATTTTCGTCAATTTTTGGAAAAGCTCCATAGTGCACCGGCACTATTCAATATTCATTAGAAGAGTTTAAGAGAGTGGAGTGTTTTTAGGAGTATGGGGTTTAACCTTTAACAAGCAAGATAGAAACAGCGGATTTTTTCTTATGGGAATGTTGCTTTCGTGGTGATTGCGGAACGAGAAACCCGAATCTGAAGTCTGTTTTGCAAACTATACATATGTCTAAAAGTGTGGAATAATGGAGTATTTCATATTTTTATTAATTTTTATAAATAATTTTATTATATAAGTAAACATCATTTTGCTACAAATCTAACCAATACTAAATAAATCTCGAAGTCAGATAAACATACAAAAATAGTTATTTGTATGCTAAGGCCGCGAAATACCTCTTTAACGTACCGAAAGAACAGTTATCGCCGAGGCCGCTTGCGGCCGAGGCAAGATAATCTTGAGGTCGTTAAAAAGTTTCGCGGCCATGGCATACACACTATTTTTCGTGCAATCGTTAAAATTATTAAAATAGATAGTTGTAAATAAATATATTATTGCTCTAAAATCAACAGCATTTCAATTCATTTAACAATATCACCGTGTGCTATGGAAATGATATGTTTCAATATATATTTTGACAGTTCTTGTCAAAACGCAAAATGTCTGATACTGATAGCGATATGGTATCTGGTTTGAATGTAGGCAATAACCATTATTCAGAAACACTAGATGTAGTTGCTTCAACTTCTGGAGTAAATATAAGTAATAATACAAACTGTACAATTAATGTAAATATTCATCCTAAATAATATAACTTATGTATTTGTTGGTATTCAATAAAAAATAATCCTTGTCTTTGTAGTATTTTAGAAATGTCAAATTTGGAAGTGACGTTTGGTTTCGCGGCCGTTGCTATGGGTAACGGCCGCGAAATTAAATTTCGCGGACTGTGCTGAGAACGCGAAATACTGACTTCGCGTGCGATTGCACGAAAAAATTATTTATTCTTTTGAGGTGAAAAATGTACAATGTATTACAAATTTTTTTAAATAAATTAATAAGTATTTCCTCCATGGGCCTGTATGCATGACTGTAGGCGATGTGGCATGCTATCGATTAAATGGTCGAGCTGGGCTTGCGTAATTCTCTCCCATTTTACACGAGCAGCATCTTTTAGTTCTCGTAGAGTGATTGGGGGAGGGTTTCGCTTCTTAATGCGTCTTTTAAGAATGTCCAGGCATGTTCAATGACGCTCATGTCAGGGGAATTTGATGGCCATCTTAATGTGGATATTCCTTCTATTTCCAAAAAATTTTGTACTGCAGCTGTTCGATGTGGAGGTGCATTGTCATGTATAAACACAAATCCATTACCTACCGCCCCCCGGAATAGACGCACAACAGGATTTAAAACTTCCTCGATGTACACAGCCCCAGTGATACTTCTCTCCAAAACCAGGAGAGGCGTCCGTGTACCCCTCATAATACCACTCCAAACCATTATACTCCCACCTTCAAATGGAACACGTGGTTGGGCTATTTCTAATCGGGCTTGTCGTCCTGGGGCCCTTCAAACTAGCGTTCTTCGCGAATCAGAAACTAAGCCAATTCTTGATTCATCAGAGAACATCACGTAATTCCAGTTAGGACCATGGTGTAACATTTCTTGAGCCCATTGCAACCTTACAATTTTTGTTTTTGTTTGCCTTGAGATATTCAGTCCTTCAAGTCTAGCAATTTCTCTGGATATGCCACTTGTAGATTCCTGTCGATTTCTTCGAGCTATCAATGTTATCTGCCGGTCTTGTGCATCTTGTACATCGACTTCTGCCACTTCTGGGACGATCCTTCACCAACAATATTCGCGATATCACCTTGACTAAAGCCCTGGTGTAACAAAGAAATTACTCTAGACCTATTAAAATATGATATCATGTCTCTGGGCATTTTTAAACAGCTCAAATGAACTTTAAACAGTTTCACACGAAACTAGTATAGACTCATGTGTTTTTCTTTTGTACCTTCATCTTCTTCTTCCGAATTATTAGTTGCTGCAGCATTTTCAGATTTCGATCTACGGTAAAGAATGAATTCAATTTTCATATCCATGTCTAGTAGATGATAAAAAAGGCGTGTCGCTGTATCCCTCGTTTTGATACGCAAGCCACTTCTACCCATGTATGAATCCATCAAGTCCACCCCTCCCATATGTGAGTTATATTCACGAATGATTTGAGGTTGATAGACTCTAATGTATTCTTTCTTGTTCTTGTCGAAACGAGGTACTTTTGAAATGGCTTGTATCCTTCCAAAGTATAGTGCTTATTTCAACACCATAAGCAGAGCCGACGAATTCAACTGCGTAGCCTCTTTCTTTATTTTGGACCTTGTCATCTGTAGGGAGTTTGCACTTTGGTATTCCGCGTACACGCAGGTAGACCAATATCGGTATCGACGAATAGAAATTGATGAAATACAAAATATTTATGGGGCTTATTCGGCATATATTGCCGCAAGTGGTGAGCCATCTTGGTTTTACACATTTGTTCGTCGATACATAACCCAACTTTTTGGGATCGGAGTCGAAGCGTTCATTGAAATGGTCAAGAACTTTCATGATTCGGAAAAGTGGGTCATACGCAGGTTCACCTTTTCTGATACGACTGCTGTCGTCAGCAAACGACAAATGCTGCTTTATAGCCGCAAATTTCTTCCAGGGCATAGTATCTGGTGTCTGTCTAAATCCAAATTTGCTCCAATACGACTCCAGGCTTGGATACCGAAAGATAGACATAAAAATTAGAATACCAAGGTATTTTCGAATTTGTACTCGAGTAACTGTAAATGCCGTGTTTATGTCTTTCATGCGTGCCAACCGGTTTGTTTATTCAACAATCAAATCCAGAACTTAGTAAGGAAATAATCAAAATACTCCATTGGAGTTTCCGCGGACTGCCACTTCATTTACATGCGGATTTATTTCCATTTCCAAAATAAAAACAAATTCCCTAATATGTCAAATGTCAGCTAGTAACCGTAACCGTTTGTTGTTTTAGCGATCTCTTCTAGTTACCGCTAGTGGGGATAACAAATCATATACCGGAACGAGACCGACAACGGTATCCTCGCTAAAACTGCCCTCTTGTCAGATACGCTGTCATCATCATCTTCTTCGTACTCGGACTCATCTTCAGAGATCATAGTAGAGTTTTTACAGGTAAAACATACCAATTGAAGGTGATCACAAAACAAAGGTGTAACACTATTCAATTATGACCGTCTCTGGACGGTCTTTACCTGTTGCAAAAAAACACGGAAACTTTTTTCCCCAATAACAAACCATAAGCAAAATATCAAAATAAACACTATTATTTACTTACCACAAAAAATAATGAGCAGATTGAAAAAATAGAAACTAGTTTTATTATTACTTGAAATTTGATTCAACTACACAATAATTTATGCGTCCGTTCTCGACTGTTCACTGCACGTAACAAGTTTAAGCAATAACCGTATACAGACGGTCTTGCCTGTTAAAGGTTTAAGTTGGTCTACCCTTCTTTTTTAGTGAAGAGAACCATTTTTGTCCTCGGCTATTATAATTTGTAACTGTTTAAGGATCTGATAAGTCTGTCCAGCATACTGTCCCACAGTAGAGGGGATAGCACCCCAATTATTTTCATTTTATTTAGTAGCCTTTTCCTGCCTGCCTTTTTTTCAACACATTTTTATTTTTAGGCCATACCTGCTAGATGTAGAAAATAGAGAAAATAAAACACCCCTAGTTCAGGCCATCGAAGCTAAAGATATACAAATGATGAATTTATTAATATCATTAGGAGCCAACGTCAACAAACCGAATATGTATACAAAAAGAACTCCTCTAATGGTAGCAGTGGAGAAAGGTTTCTTGCAAATAGCAACAATTTTAATTGATAAAGGAGCCGATACGTGCGCGACAGACGTCAACGAACTGAGCGTTCTTCATGTCGCTGTGGATTCAAATAATTTTGAATGCGTTGAATTTTGCACCAACCTTGTAAACAACGTAAACTTGAAAGATAATAATGGGTGGACGCCTTTAATACGAGCAGGTAAAGTTTTAAACTATGTATTGTAAATAAATAATTAAATGATTTATTATTATTGTAGTAATTATGGGAGTCTCTGAAACTATAATTGAATTTCTCATAGAAAAAGGAGCCGATACAACTGTTAAAGATAAAAACGCTATTGATTATGAAACTCATCTTTGCCTATCTAAATTAGGAAATTAATTTAAGATAATTTTAACGTTTGTGCCATTTTTAAACGGCACGACGAAAATGAAGGAACAGCTAGAGCACAGAGTATATAATACAAACCAGAGTATCGAGTCTATATGCAGGGGGTAAGCATCCATTCGCAGGTATCGCCATGACACTTTGGAAGTATCCATAGCCGTCGCCATTAGTGGTTAAGGTAGGCAGTTGTTTGTATGTGAATAAATCAGTAGTAGCGTTTGTATTGTGTGGAATAGTGAATTAAACTGTTTAATTCAAGTACAAAAAACTGCGAAGGAGATGCGGAATAAATGTTACTTACATTAAATGACATTAAAATAAATACTACTTCTCAGTGTTCTGTAAGAGGATATTTAATAAAAAAATGTTTACAACAACATACAATGTGAGCATTATTCTAAATCCATTGAAAATTTAGATGATTCAGCTTTATTCTGGTTATTTAAAGCATATAGAAATAAAGATAATAGTGTCTATGGAATTATTTTAATGCCTGGTAATAGTTTTATTATATTTATTGCTAAACTAAATATTATTTTTGAAAAGCTATTTGAAGAATTGGCAATAAAAGATCATGTTCTTCAAACTATATTAAATATTAGTAGTAATGAAACTTTTATACATCCTTGTACAAATTTTCCATTACTTTATGTAAAAAAATTATATTTTAAGTTAAGACTATACACTATACTCGGAATTTTACAGTCGTGTAATGACGTCATTTTCGTGGGAAAAAACGTATGTCCTATTAAATTTATTTGTTGCTAAGTAACTGACTACTGGTGTCTAATTACCTGTATAACTTGTTCCTGTTCAATTTGAAAGAAAGCCAACACATTTAGAATTATTAACTGTATTTGTTCGTTAAATCGATGAGAGTTTTTTGGCGGCATGTTTTGACGCTTTGGCACTTTCAACGTTTCAAAACTGACAATCACTTGACAAGCATTTCAGGTAAAATTTAGCCACGACAACAACATTTCGGCAAAATTTTTTGTCACTGTCATTTTACATTAGTTAAACAAGGATAGACAAAAATGACGTCATTACAAGACTGTAAAATTCCGAGTATACCATTAAATGTATCAACAGAAATTTTAAAAGTAATGAAAATAAAGATAAATAACCAATTTTACTTTTTTTAAAAACAAATAAATCAACGTTTAGTTAATATTATTAATCTTGTTGAAAACAAATTCTATTTTGCTAAACTTTCTGAAAATAACAATTATCTCAACAATAAAGAAAAATTTCAAGTACGGGTCTTATTTATAATAATTTTTTAAGTACTACGCTGAGCTTATACCACAAAACAGAATATTGCTTACCACAAAACAGACTAACCAATTTTCTGTTTTGTGGTTTATACTCCCAAAAAATGGCCGTTCTTGTCTTATAAACATCAAAGGTGCCGACAGCGAGTCGATACTCTGGTTTGTATTATATACTCTGTGGCTAGAGCTAATCTAAAACAAGAGCTGACAAATTATGTGTCACATTTTTAAACTATGGCATTAGGAGACTAAATAGCAATAGACCCATCTCGTTAATGGCACAAATTGAATACTGATGCGCGAATCAACTCCCAATATCGTAGTTCCCCCTAAATGTTCGTTCCCTTAGATTAGGAAAGCATTTTCCTTGTCTAAGTTCGTGCCCCCGTTGTGTTGGCATGACATGCAAAAGTAATCAGTAATCCAAAGTGAAGTCTAGGTTCACACACAAGTCGTTAATATTAAGTACACAAAGGCAAGAAAAACACAATAACAACTAGCAAGCGGCGTACATGAACGAAATAGAATTAGAACTTCTCCTTTGTGGTTTATGCCCTGGGCTGCCGCGGCTATACGGCTAATGGAAGCTAGCTTTTGACAACTAAAAAGGTTTTTTTCATTTAAATTGTGGTATTCCTGGGTAGCAATACGTTGTGTTCTATGGCAAGAAGTAGTCATATTTTAGCAGTGGAAGGGGAAAATTCAAAAATATTTGCGCATGAGTATTCAATAAAGAGATAGGTGTATTACAAAAATAATATTTCACTATTGAGATTCTGACAAGATTCTCCCATTCGTGAGTATCATATTGTGTTTTTACATCCTGATCATAGATAAGAGATATATATACACTGAGATAGATCGGAAACTGCCATTAGAACCTCGACACCAAAACGATATTCGCGACACCTCGCGTCTGGAACCAAGAACTATAAGATAAAGCGGGAAACTTAAATGTATTTAAATATTAATAGGTTTTGATTAATATTTTGATGGGAAAAATCTCCAGGTCTCTTCAATAACACACAAATATACATCTTTATGAAATATTTATTACATTCAATAAATTATTTACATGTGCATGACAAACTCTATGTAATTCATGAACTCTAGACAATGGTTTTTCTTTTAAATTTAACCATCCAATTAATGACAAACATAGATTGCATAGCTGAAATTAAATGTTCAATTAATATTTATAAGATGTTTCTCTCTTAAAATTATTAATTAATCCCAAAGTTCTCACAGTTAAAGTCACAACGACACAAACATTAAATAAAGTACTGTTTAATAAAACTTTCAAGGTTTATTTAAAAAATTAAATTTCACGTTTTATTATTTTATATATTTTAATTCAACTTACTTGTTCATCGTTAGGAATTCGATGCATTTGATATCCTGTTTTATCGGAGTTATTGCATCCAGGAACACAACATTGAAAACCCATTTTTATCTCTAATTAATCACCAGTTGTAACAAATACTTCTTATACACTATAAATTACTGTAAAGAGTAACCGAACTTGACTTACTATAAACACAAAATGGCAATGAAATTCACAAAACACGAAAATTCTTTGACAGATGCGACATATGAAAGCACACCAGCGTTTTTTGCGGTTGGAACCTCAACTAATAACAATGAACTTTTGTTTACATATAAGATTCCTAGCCATGATCCTGATGATGGTCTTACAAGACCGAAAATAGTTGCAACATAAATTAATAAATATTTGAGGGAATTACTTTGTATTTCCTTGAACCTAAAATGACTTTCTCGTCAGTTGTTGTATTTTCCCATTATAGTTATTGTACTTTTTTATTAAAATAATAATGTGTTTTTCTTCGACCGCTACAAAAAGTCATATTTTACGTACTAATTTCCGGATGAAAAATAGATTTTTTTTGAAGGTAAGTATTTTACATCCGCAAACACTTTTCGTCCGGTTGCTATCATACCTAAAGCACGGTTCGAGAACGGCGATTGGATCATTTTCGTAGATCTATGACCATTACCACAAATCATCTCAAGAAAAGATAGGCGACTCCCTTTTTCCCGCGCATTCGAAATTGAACATTAGCGCCTTGAGCGGTGCGTTGCTCGAATTAACACTTTTGTAAGGTTAGTTGCATAGTGTTAGGTAAATTACACAAGTATAAAATAAATAGGTACTAGAGATTAATATGATAAAAACAAACAAATACTATTTTTTTTATTTATTTGTTTGCATCAACTACCAATGAGCAACACAATTGCTACACTTATAATACATTTCAATATGTTTTAAAGAATTTACAACATTTTCAGTCCAATTTTCATATAGGTTAGATATCCGGGAGACAAAAGTGTGGCATGGGGTGGTTTGTTGATAAATTCAGAAAAACTGTTATGTAGCATAACCTTATTTCTGAAAAAACAA
Source organism: Ophraella communa (assembly GCA_035357415.1). Classification (NCBI taxonomy): domain Eukaryota; kingdom Metazoa; phylum Arthropoda; class Insecta; order Coleoptera; family Chrysomelidae; genus Ophraella; species Ophraella communa. The sequence continues at coordinate 7,045,557 of CM068984.1, forward strand.
AATTAAATAAGGTTCTACAAACACACATTGTTAGAATTCACAACAGTTAACAATATAAAATAAATATTTAAAAGAAAAATGAAAATACACTTTTTCACTAAATTTTCAAACATACCAGCATATTTTAAGAGTAATACTGTACAGCCAAATGTAAAATTGTATTTTACAAGTAGCTCGACCCTGATTGTTTTTAATCCAAATTTATGTCTCTCTTTGCGGCATGCAAATGATGTATCAATGTTGATGGGTGATCATTTTCTGCTGCTGCATTTTCAATAAACAAATCATCTAAATTTAAAGTAGAAGGCCCTGACAATAACTTTTGTTCTCCTATCGCACCTGACTCTGTAGTTCTGGAAGTTGATGGCACCTCTTTCCTCTGAAGATGATCATTCTAAAATTACAGGAAATTGTTAGGAATTACAGGCAGATAAACCAATAATAATAATGGCACATAAACAAAACAACCTTAGTTGTGTTATAACAAGAAATAACCAATACTTTTAACTCCAAAATTTAGATAAAAAATTTGAACTTACCATTACTGTCATATGCTGCTGTCAAATGAAGTATTTACGAAATTCGCTAGATTTTAATATTAATTGCAACAAACTGTACTTTCAATATCCATCTTCCGAGATTGATTTAATTTTTTGGTATACCTATGTTTTAAATAGAGTTGTTACACTTCAAATCAGAATATATTTTCTATAAATTATTAAAATTATGATCGAGTCATCAGTTGGGAAAGTGGGATGTAAAAGTGGTTAGCAAACAGGTGAGTTCTTACTTTTATAAAGATATGTAAAGGACGACAACAAAATGTAATATGTACCTCGGCGAACAACTGTCTATGGTCTCGCCTGCTTGCTAGCCTCGGCTAACAATTTGCCTGCTCGATTATAATAGACGGTTTTTCGTCCTTGGTACATAAATTACTTTTTATAATTCGCGTTTACAAGAGACTTCATTGTAACGCTCAACGGAGTGTGAAAATGAAATCTCTTTCCACACTCGTCTAGTTATTTTTTGTGTCACAGTTGGTAATTGTTTGCATTTTATTAGACAATTTTAAAATTAACTAAGATTCTTTTATTTTTCTTTAAATTGGTTCTATTTATATCTTATATTATATTTTCTTAATTTATTTATCTGTCTAATTTAATATTCAAATCAAATTTAAATTTCAAACTTGATATATCTGACATATGTCATTTTAGTAAGTACCAACATAATTTAATGAACACAAAAAGTACTAGTTGTTGAATAATTTTATTTAAAAAACATAAATAAATGCGAATTATAATATCATATTAAACAACGCATTTCATATGGAATTCTGTTATGACACGAGTTCAAGTTTAAAAAACGAATCGCGAAGCGATGAAAACGAGTGTCACAACAGCCATATGAAATAAGTTGTTTATATTTTGCCATTTTATCATTTTTTTAAATTAATTTATTATTTTTATGTAATTACGAAAATTTTGACTTTAAAAAATATTAGTCAAAGAATTTGGTACACATTTATTATAAAAAAATATAATTAGGCTATAAAATAAAATTTAACACATTTAAATTGTATTAAACATAAAAATTAATCTTAAATCAGTTAACATAACTAGAAAATAAATTAACTATGGAATAAACTGATTATATTACATTCCATTCTGTGGAATGTAGTTAACGTTATTTTTACAAATGGATTTGTAGGTAGTCAGGAAAATTATCATAATGAATTATTTAAATATCGAGCCTTGAACTTTTGATAAGAATCTTTTGGCGGTTTTTTTTAGAAAAAAAAAGATCTTTAAACTATGTGAAACAAGGAGAGGAATTTAATGTACAGTAATACTGAAAAGAAAAAAATAAAAGAAAGTTTAATGTGTTAACAAAGTTTGAAATAAAAAGCTTTTCGGTGGAATGCATATTAATTGGATACAAAGAAAGGGAAAACTAAATATTAGATAATAAAAAAAAATCAAAGCGAGGGTTTTCAAAACTAAGATTGGATGGTAAAGAACAGAAATATGTAGCTAGTTAAAATCTAAGATAAAACAAAAATACAAAGAGGAATAATTATCTTTCTTAATACCTACCAGTAGTACAAAGCATTCTGGTGAATGTTAAAAACGAATATTTATTATTGATCAATTTATTCCATAAGTGCTTTACATAAATAAATCATCTCTGTGTTGAACGAAAATATAAAACATAAAATACTCAATACAAGGTTTAATTGTCACTTTGAACATCTGCAGAAGCAGGATTCGGAGCGAACCCTCTAATTGACAAATCGTAAACGACCTCTTCGATTTTCTTCACGTCGTATTTCAGTCCGTCGAATCTTTTTCTAAGCGAATCATTTTTTAGGTTAAGAAGCCTAAATCCTGCATTCAGCTGAGCTACAAATCTTGATATCTGCAGTGGTCTGTTGTAGTCACCCAATGTTACGGAATTAACTGCATACCGGGCCTTAATAAAGACATAATAAATAAGATTACCTATCAATAATATTGCATTGTTAAACTTCATTATGATTTAACCATATATTTTATTTATTTTATTTTACAATAAGAGCTGTTAAAATTTACCATTAAATTTCTTAGTGATATAAATTAAATTGCAGTTGGTCTGCTGTATCTAATAAATATTAGGAACTCTTTTTCTGCTTTACATAAATGATCTTTCATGTCTGATTCTATTCAATGTGAAGCACATGACATAATATTTCATGTTACACCAGTTTGAGGAAACAACAACTTAAAAAAAAACTTCATCTTTAGTTAGCAACTAAAACCTTCCCCTACCTGGGCAAGTGTAGGGTTGAGCACGATTTTTTGGATGAGGTGACTGTTAGGAGGAAGGTGAATGTGGTGTCTGGATTTGAGGTGAACACTAATTATTGGTGGAATGAGGAAATATAAAAGTTGTGGAAGGAGTGTAAGAAAGAATGAAGAGGGATGTTAAGGATAAAAGGTAAATGTAAGGGTAAGGAGAGATACAAGGAGAAAAAGAAGTAGCTTGAGCGGAAGGTCGAAAGATTGAAGTGGGACATGTTGCTGGGGGAATTGGACAATAATCCATGGGGTAAGCCTTATGAGATAGCAGTGAAAAGAATGGGGAATATGTTGCTAGAGGAAGATTAGGAGAAAGAAATTATTAAAAAACTATTCGCAGTGGGAGAAGAAGTATGGGGTAATATAATTCGGGTAGAGCAGGATTTCAGTAGGAGAGGTAAAATGAGGGGGATATGGTCGGTAGAGATGCAGGAAATAGAGAAGGAAGGGCGTGTTTTCAAGGATAGTAAGGATTCAGGAATAGATGGCTTGACAGAGGAGTTAATAAAAAGACTCTTGGACGATAATGGGGACTATTTCTTGGAACTTTTCAACAAGTTGCTGAGGGAGGAAGAGTTTCCGAAAGCGTGGAAAGTAGCCAGAGTGGTACTGGTGACGAAGGCGGGTAGAGAGGAGAAGCGGACTACATGCCCATCAGCTTGCGGTTCGGGATAAGTAATGAGTTGGAGGGGATAATAAAGACTAGAATGGAGGAGGAAGTGGAAATGGCGGCTTTTGGGGAAACCAGCATGAGTTTGTGAAGGGGGAAGTCATGTATATCTGCATTGGGCAGAGTGGTGAGCTTGGTGGAAAATGCTAGGGATATTGGAGAAATAAAAAACTGGCCTTACTTGTATTCTTCGACGTCGAGAATGCTTTCAATGGGGTCAGCAAAATGGCAGTATTGGACGCCTTGTCTAAGCTTGGAGTGGGGGAAGGGCTAATTAACTTAGTAGAGGATTATCTCACGGGGCGGGTTTTGTTTGAGAGGGCGGAGATATAGAACGGAGATAACGGCGAGATTTGAGGAGGACAGTCCGGAAAGAAAACAAAAACTAAAACGATTTCGTGCAACTAAAATTTGAGGAAACTATTTCATTCCTCCAAGTAAAAAGTTTAACTCTAGGATGTAGGTAAATATTAAATGGTTTTTGGTAAAAAAAAAACTTTCCCTTATCTAAGGATCGCAAATGTGAGTAATGTTAATCTTTAGTTTATATACCTAAAGGGATTTTATTATAAAAAAGAAACACTACTTCACTTGTCCATTATATGATTCCTCAGTCTATTATGAAATCCTATTTGGTGTGAAATTTTCTTTATTTTGATAAACATGTTTCTGGTCGCACACAGGCGGATTTTGTACTACTTACCACTTCATGGTTTGATACGTAAACTGCACTCCTACCACAAAATCCGCCTTTTTGACACTAGTTTTACAATATACTATTGTTACAACCAGTCCGACAAAAGATTACAATTTGCTTTAAAATTTCATCTTTAAAAGTTTTCCTCTTGAAATATTTGTACTTAGTTATTTATTAAAAATGTTTAGTTTTTCTCAGTATATATATTTCTCAGTACATCTACCTATCATTATTTGCCAGATAAATATCTAAATTCAAGACAATATAACGTTTTTTTAAGCCTTAGCCTTAATATTTTATTATTTACACTAGGGTCATATATGTTCTGACTCAACTATTATATTTTGTGTACCTAAATTTCTGTTGAATTTGTAGATCTTGAGGTAAATTAAACAAGTTTGGAACTACTTTTAAAGGCACATAACAAGCTCTCCATATAATATCAGTTAAAAAATCCCAAACATATTATATTAAGTGGAAAATCCTAGGTCATGTTAGCTTATTTATATTACCTTAAATTCTACAGACCGATAAATCCCAGAACAGAGTATGTAAAAAAAACTTGAAAAAATGAAAATATTAAATATGCAATACAATGAAAATTTTTAAATTAAAATTCTGCATCTTGTGACTTGACAAAAGTTTCTAAATTGGACCTATATAAAAACTTACCAATTCTGTTGCCAAATGCAATAACCCCAAAAGATAGTCTTCTAAATCTAGGTAAAGAGTTGATTGGTTGGAAACTAAAAAATTAGAACAAAACATTTTAATTATCTTAGCATTAACTATTTAAATTATATAGATTATTGATGCATTAAACCCACTTCATCCCAACCATGTTTATACCCCAGATAAATAAACTGATACAGCACATGGTAGGACATATAGAACTAGGAGTAAACTACTACTTGAATAATATGCCCCTCAAATATTGTCAAAAATGTGGTCTAAGTGCATATAGATCATATCTTTCCATCACTTTCAACTTATAGATAGAGATATTGGTTTTGGTTTTTATTACAAAAACATAGTATTTGTTAAGAAGGGTAAACAACTAAAAGGTTGGATTAAACTTTCACTATTTACTTGCAAAATATGAAATGCAATGACGGCTGTTTCACTAAAGGTTAGTACAATAAATTTCATAGTATTTGTATATACGCTGTACTTACTTCCTAAAATATCTGCTGCTGTTTCCTTATTGATTAAAATTCCTTTTTCTAAAAATATGATTAGACCTGCTAAGTAACATAAGCGTTGTGTAGCATAACGCCAATGATCATTATATCGATGATACTGTCCAATAGGTATTACTTTGTTTAATGCATCATAACCCAGACGTACTTCTTCAAACTGTTTTCTGGCATTTATACATGCTGCATACACTAAAAATATAATGTTACATTTCAATTTGCCACCTGGTATTTGCAAGGAGAACCTCAAGTACAATTAAGTAAATACCTACTTTTTTCAACATCTTTTTCATGATGAATAACTTGCAGAATAGTAATTATTTCTCTTAAAGGCTTTTCTATGTCTTTCATTATTTTGCGCATCTCCTTAAAAAAATACTTTGTTGGTAAACAGATCTTGCAAATACATTCCTAAGTTTCTAAACTAACAAGGTTTTATTATGCATACTATAAAATGTAGCTATTATAATGTTGTTATTTTGATAAAAATGAAAATTTTTCAATAGTTGAATTTCAAATTAGTTTTGAAGCTTTTGATACATATAAACTTGCTGGGATTTACATGGAATTAGAAATTTCATTTGTTAGCATCAGCTGCAGGAGCTACTTTTAACCAACCCCTCTAATAGTTTCCCACTCCCTCTACTTTAAGTAGGGTACCAAAAAAAGTATAAACAAAATGTGCATATCTGATCCTAAATAATCCATTCTGAAAAATTACTTCCAAATGTTTTTTTTAATATCTAAAGCCCAGCGTTGATTCCTTTAATATTTTGGTGGCAAATTATCAGATTTTATTCAATAAAAATGAATTTGGTAAATCAAATACTCAATAGTGTTGCAAAATATTATTATTTTATATTCTTACCTCTCGTGTGTCTTGTTCCTCATTAATATAATCCTGAAACGGATTAAAAATGTTCTTAATAATTTCATTAGGGGTACACATAGTAAGTAAACTAATTTCAATAATTTATTGTAAAAATAAATATATGATTTTTATCTTTTCTCTAAGATCTTTATATTTTAGTACTTAACCTATTTTCTTCTTTTTGCTATATTTTTAAGCCATAGAGCAAAACCGTTTAGGTTAAACCACAGTATACTAAAATTGTTTTAGTATACTGTGGTTAAAGGTTAAACACTCAAAGACCACTTATCTATTTTAAAAGAAAAATATTGCTGTAGGTAATTATCTGAAATAAATAAGCGATGAATCATCCGCACTTAAATTGGTTTTTCATTTTTTAAGGAAAAAAATACAATTTTTATTTTAATTTTTATTAAATGAAATGACAGCGCTAGGCTAGCTCTAGGAGGACCATTTTTTCCAGTTAATTTATTTTCGCTAATTATGACAAAGAATACTTATACAACTGTAGAATTAAATGCTGAGGGAAAAATAATACCTGAAAATAAATTTAAATGTTATAAGTATGATGTGTTATTTATCTGTTTGTCACAGTGTACCTATCAAGAATTAAGAATATATGTTCAGCAGTATTCAGCACCTTCATAGCACTGCCAGCACTAAATTTGTGTTAGAGTGGCTGAATGCGCCCAATATGAATAAAAGAAGAACGGAATACCGGCCGGCATTGTTTGTAGTTTAGGCGCGAATTTACATTCTTAAACAGGTTTTACAACATTTATCTACTAGTAAAGTATTGTGAAGATCCTTTGAGTCTAATAACTTACGTAATTTTGCAAGATTTCAAGTAGGAAACAGTAAAATTAAGTAAAGTAAGTATAACATTTTTTAGAATCAGGTTCTGCTGTTAAATCAGAAATAATATGTACTAACTAAATATAAAATGACTATTCAGAAACATAAAATATATTACAATAATGTAGAAAGTATGTAAAAACCTACTAAGTGTACTTGATCAAAATTTTGTAAAATGTATTTAAATTAACGGATATTCAAAATACTATCATAAGAAAACCAAGCAATTTGTGTTTAATTAATTAAAAAACGTCATACTTTAATAAATGAATTTGTTTGAATAACATTTTTAAATTTTATGTTATAATTAACGTTAATTTTCCTTAGAAATGGATTTACATTCAGAGGAAAGCATTGATATGACATTAAACCATCCAGATATTGAAAATGTTGAAAAAATTAGGCAAACATCTTTTGACAACTTGAAATTACAAAAGGAATCGCCTTTAAAAGGATTGAAACAAGAAAAAGAATTTAAAGCTGAAAGAAACTTAGAGAAAGAAAAAAGAAAACAACTAAGGTTAGAAGAAAAAAGACTTGAGGAAGAGCAAAAATTACTCAGACATAAAGAAAGGGAATTAAAAAAGTTAGAAAATGAAAAATTGAAACAAGAACTCAAAGAATTACGGTTAGAGGAAAAACATCGCAAAGAACAAGAAAGAATAATTCAGAAAGAAGAAAAAGAGAAACGCAAATTAGAAAATCAAATAGAAAGAGATAATACCAAGAAACAGAGACTAGAAGAAAAGAAGAATAATGAAGCAGAAAGTTTATTAAAACGGAAAGAGCAAGCCCTGAAAGGAATGAAGTATCTACTTAATATCAGTACCAAGTATTCTGACTTTTTTAAAGAAAAACTTGCTACAGACAACAAAAAAAGGTAAACAGTTATATATAACTTTTATGTCTGATTAATTATATATATATATTTCTTTTCATAACAGCTCAACTTCAAAACCTGTACAAGAAAAAAATAAACTTCAACCTACTATAGAAGATATGAAGGAAGCTGCTAGTGCTGGAGTTGATGCACCCAAAATGAATGGTAAACTGATTTATTTTTATTTGATTTTATATGTTATTGAGATTTTTCAATAATGGAATGTATTTTTGGGTTCCTTTGATAAAATAAGATGGTACTTCAATTCTTTTTTATTTATACACATAACTGTAATTTGTATTGATTAAGCTATCTATATTAATATATTAAAAACTTACTCAATGCATAGCAAAAGCCTCTGAATAAATATTAATAACATAATTCTAGAATTTTAATTTGTTATATTTTTGCAGAAAAAATTGAGATCATAATGAAATTAAAGTTTTTTGAAGGAGGAACTTTAAAGGACTATCAGGTTGAGGGTGTAAAGTGGTTGGTTGTAAGTATCTAGCAATGCAAATGTTTGCATAATTTTTATTATATGAAAATAAGTAAAATTTTGCTTTACAAAATATTATAATTAACAATTTTTTCGCCTAGAAGTTTTTTAACTCTAATATTTATATGTTGTAACATTTCTTTAAAACTGTTACACTCACTTGTAAGTAAAAGATCCCTTTGCATAAAAAAAAAGAATGTCAGTAGTTCATTAGGTAAATAAAACATTGTTCATAAAACTTACTTTAAGGGAGGAGCAATTTTTTATCAAAGTTAACTAATTTTTATTTTCCCTACAATAACTTTTATGCAATCTTCAGTTTTTAACGTTTTATTAATTTTATTAGAAACACAATTATGTTGAAAAATAAAAATTTCCATCTATCCAATCAAGGTTGGTGGACTTGCCATAGATTCAGAAAATTGTCTAAAATTTTAATAAAAAAATCAAAAATAATTTTTTTACCCATCACAATTTAGTATTTAATAGTACTAAATATTTTGCATTCACTAATATTTAAAGTTTTTTATCACAAATTTTTTGTACAGAATAATAAAATTATTTTTTAGAATCTCTTTGACAATGGAATTAATGGTATATTGGCAGACGAAATGGGTCTCGGAAAAACTGTACAAGTGATAGCTCTTATAGCACATTTACTGGAAAGAAAAATACCTGGACCTTACCTTATTTTAGCGCCCCTTTCGACAATCCCGAATTGGGAAATGGAATTCCAACGATTTGCCCCTCAAATACCTGTGGTAGTTTTTCATGGATCCGAGTTGGAAAGAAAACATATGTATTCTGCAGTTAAAAGGAAATGTAAAATAGACGATTTTACGACACGTCCTGTAGTTCTAATGTCCTTTCAAACACCTTTAAGGGAATCTACATTTTTAAATACATTTAATTGGCAGTATATCATCGTCGACGAAGGACATCGCATCAAAAACCACGAATCTCAACTAGCAATGTAAGTATTTACGTTGTTTTTGTGACCCGACCTTAACCATGGCATTTTTAATAGGATTCTTCGTTCATTTACTACTCATAATCGTCTATTATTGACTGGTACGCCACTACACAATAACATCACCGAACTTTGGGCTTTGTTAAATTTTCTAATGCCGCATATATTCAACCACGTTGATACTTTCGCATCTTTGTTGATGTTGGAGGACATTCAAGTAAGTTGAAATTCTGAATTATTTATAACCCAAAGAACCATTGTAAGATAAAATAGTTTGGAGATAAGATCTGTTCACTTTCGGAGAATCTAAACTTCCAAGGTTTTTATGGATAGAACTAACCTTTAAAAACTCATAGAATGAGGAGTTACTTTTTTAAACACGTTGTTTAATCCAGTCAATCTGCAATCATTTAAATCTCCAAATTAAATATTTATTTTAAAATGATTATTAGAAAAAAATACCTGACAAGAAATTCAATTGGGCAATCATACTAATTAATTGTTCATTTTTTAGCAGTTTGTATTTTTATTTAACTATGTATTTCTTAGGATGAAGAAAAATTAATAAAGCAAGAAGAAAAAACGAATTTCATATCTACCCTTCATAAAGTTTTGGAACCGTTTGTTTTAAGGAGACTAAAGAAGGACGTCCTAGGAGACATAGTACCTAAAAAGGAACTTAATATTTACTGTCCTTTAACGAAAATTCAGCATGATCTTTATAATTACGTTATCAACAAAAATATAGCGATGCTTTATCGACAATACGAGGAAGTAAGTGTCTCCGTTTATTTATAGATATTTAGAAGTTTTGACAAACAATCTAATGTCTTTGTAGCCTCCACTACCACCGCGTAGAAAGAGAAAGCCAATCAATTATTATGTACCCACTGAAGACGACGACAATTTTTCCGATATGGAAGAAGAATTATTGAAGAAAGAAGAAGCTGAAATTGGTCAAAAACTGGATAAGAAGCATGTTCAATATATCATTAAATTAACGATGGGATCTCCTATGATGATGTTCAAGAAAATCGTTGATCATCCTTATTTGGTTAATTTTCCGCTAGATCCGAAAACAGATGACAAACGTTTATTAATCAACGAAGATTTAATTCGAAGCAGCGGAAAACTCATGGTTTTGGATCAAGTTTTGGCTAGATTAAAACAGAACGGCCATAAGGTAAGTTTAGATGATCCAAACTCGCTGTTTATTTTATAGTCCGTTGATTTACAGGTAGTATAAATAATATACAAGATGGCATGATATTTCCAAAGTGTCTAAATCTCGCAATGTTTAAATGTAATTTTAGTGATATTTCGCTTACAAATTATAAATTGGACCGGCTTGATAGTCTGATACACTGCGTTCTTTGCAGATCTATTGTACTGCCCATTGTATTTCAAACCACCTCATCTAGCCCTGAAATTCTGATGAAGTTCATCCACCTTGATAGTGGCCATTTCATACAGCCTGCTACTTTTAGTTTTTCCTCTCCAAGTCTAGAAACCGCAGTCTTGTCAAACCTTAACAGTGGCATAGGCCGTGAAATTGTGATTTCCTAACAGAACCTGCATAGATCTATATCTATCTGGCTTACAATACTCGTGTACAAATTGAGTGAACAGACTCATGTGTCTATTGACTCTCAGTGTCTCATTTGCAAAATAATCCCTTATGAACTGTTTGGCCTGTCACTGTCTAGGTGCTCCTTCCCACCATTGAAGATACTTTCTTGGCACATATTCGCTGATAACTGTTATTTTTGTAATTCCAAGGACGGGTTCAGGTCCTGTCAGTGGGGTATCAGCCTTCTCATTGCCCCTGATTGAGCACTCACAAGCAGATCCATGCATGGTTTGAGTTGACCTAAGTTCCCCTAGAGCTGCTTGCTGTGGTACAGGGGTACAGGACAGTGGGTGCATTAGCAGCAGCTGTGCTGTCAAGATCATACCCTTTGGAACTGATGGCTAGGGCAAAGAGGCAGCGGTGGAAGGGTGCCACAAAAGAGGAAGCTCAGGATTGGATGGAGGAGGAAATGGTGAGAAAGTGGGAAGGATATGAAGGTGCATTAAAAAGGGCGATTGGGAGTAGGAGTGAATGGATGGACCGAGAGTTTGGGGAGGTAAACTACTTTTTGACCCAAGTGCTCACTGGGCATGGGTCAAGAGTGGGGTATCTAGACAAGATTGGGGAGAGGCTGGAATATGCGTGAGGTGTAAGGTGGAGGATGATGAGGGTCATGTGTTTAGATGTTGGAAGAACAAGGAGGATTTAGAGAAGTTGGAAAGGAGACTCGGGGTAGCAGTGTATTGGGAGAACATGGTGGAGATATTGAGAGGAGAGAAAGAATGGGTAGAGGTTAGCGAAGTTGTGGAGAAAATGGTTAGGAGAAGGGAATGTTCTGATGGCGAATAATATGAATGGGTGAAGGGTGTGTGAGGGACCGCCGCCCGTCTTGAAGTATGCTAGGGTAGTGATTCCGAGGCGGGGGTAACGGCGAGTTTTGACGTGGGGTTGGATGTTAGGCATCCTCTCGAGGGTGAGTTCAACACAGTATCGAACATGAGTTTCCCATCTAGCCCGAAAGAAAAAAAAACTGCTTGACTGTCAGAATGAATTACGATTCTCCACCGGTACAGGCATATCCGCTTTGTGTCGTGTACCCAGCCCCTGTACTAATACCAATTATGGAGCATCCATATAGTGGAGTTTGCTACTCCTACAGGCAAACTGGTTTCCCAGTCTTCTTTTTTTTTGATATCTTTGCTTGAAAACCATTTGGTATATGTGCAACCCTAAAACAAGAACTGCTTTTATTTCCTGATGTGACTTTTAGTCTATGTACTATTGGTATAACTTTCCCTTGAAAATGAATACCGAAAGGTGGTTTTGTTAAACCAAATAACATTATAATTATTTTTTATCTCTAACCCTTCACTTAAAATGAATTGTAATAAGACACCTCTTTTGTTGATATTCGTGGTTTCCCACATTAAGTGATGAGCATTGTCATCGCAATCCACTATCAGGTGCAGTTTTTCTTTCCAGGAGTTGGCCACTGTCTTTAAATACATCTGGAGAAAAAATTTTCTTGCTCTAACAAAATAATCAGTGCGTAGCACTGGAATTAGTGTACAGAAAACCCTACTTGCGTATATATACTTGCAGCTTCATGCCTGTTACATTATTTTATAATATTGTACCTTGTTGTGGTCTGAGGCCCTTAACTGGCCCCTTATAGAGCCAAGATTCTTTAATTTCGCGCCGTTTGAGCGGATTAGTTTACTATCATACTAAAAATTTGTATAAATCTCATGAAACAGTTTTTATTTAAATTCGTTTATTATAAAATACATTTCAACATTTTATCAGTAGCTTTTATAAATTAGTAGCCCAACACATAATTATTTTTTAACAAAAAGTTCTTTGGGAGTCATAAATTGTTAAGACAGCAGTCAAAATTGATATTCAACGATTTGAAACGTGCGCAAGGAACTAATATTCATTACTATTTATTCACTGTGCACTTTTCAAACGGTTTGATACCAAGTTTAACTGCTGGTTGAACGGACCCATTATTATTTATTAGTAAGAATGAATGATTGCACTAATTACAAAGACATGCGTAGTGGTTTCGAAAATTTACATTTAATTTTTTTATTCATAACTTTTAACGTATTTATTTTATTTTGTAAAATAAAAGGGAAAATAGAAGGAGTAGAATATCCTTAAAATTACAAATCAGGCATTTGAAATAAAAAAACTAAATATTTTGGGTCTAAATGTCTTGGATTATTATTGCATAATGTGTCAAGTTTAGAGGCTGTAAATGAAAAATATAAATTCAACCTCTTCCTTTTTCAGGTTTTAATATTTAGCACTTTGGTGATGTCATTGGATTTGATTGAAGAAGCACTAATAATGAGAGATTATAAATATTGTCGTTTGGATGGCGGATATAGCTTAGACCATAGAAAAAACAACATTGAATCATTTAACACCGATCCAGATATATTCGCTTTTCTAATATCTACTAGAGCTGGAGGACTTGGTCTGAATTTGACAGGAGCCGACACTGTTATATTTTTTGATAGAGATTGGGTAAGAAAATAATACATACTTTATTTTTTGACGTTTTGGTACATGGCGATTATTTTTTTTGGGTAATTTTTATGGGGACCTTTTAAAAATGTTACTTTCAGACGGTTTTGATGGTTTCTACATATATTTTTATTCCATAAAAATCTCTGCATCATATTAAATAACTTTTGTTGTTTATCTGCTTCACTGTGCCAAAAAGTTTTTTGTTGGTAGGTATAGCAAGACCACCCCTAATAGAGATAGTTATTTTTAAATTAAAACTTTACCTTAAATTTGAACTCGGTTTGATTTTTTCTAGAATCCACAAATGGATATACAAGCTCAAGATCGTTGTCACAGAATTGGACAAACCAAACCTGTAATGGTGTACACTTTAGTAGCAAAGAATACTATCGATGAACTGATAATTAACAGGGGTTATCAGAAGAGATTGTTGGAAAAAATAGTTATTAAAGATGGTAAGTTTATATAGATTTTCAAAATTTACATTTAGACAAAACTTGTTTCGAGACATCTGAGATACCGTAAATCCAAACAAAAGTCACATTCAAGGTAAATTTGCAATATATTTGTCATAAATAATTAAATGAGATAATTGCTCTTATTACCCGAATTGGGTCACAAATCGTCATGTCGATAACAAGGTTGATGTAGAATCTTTTTTACAGGCTTTGTATTCAGTAATTATTTTTATTTCCCTACCTTAAAAACAGACCTTGAGAAACTTGATTGTAATTTGGAAAAGAGACTTTTACGTGATAGTAACACGTAATTTTTCATCACGTGCTACTATCCCATAATTAAATTTTACAAGCTTCGGATTTTTATGTCACTAGTATATTAGGTTTTACTTATTGAAATTCAAAGGCAAAACAATAGACAGAACTTACTTATTGCCTATTGCATAAAAATTACCGATAATTAATGGTTTTTATATATAAAGAGGCGCCACATTTTTCTAGCTGTTTTTTTTATAATTTTAGGCAAATTTAAAACTAAGAACTCAAATGACACTACTAAAATAGAGGAAGAACTAAGACATTTACAACGATTATTAAAAGAACCAACGACGAATTTCGACAACTTGAAAATACCAAAAAAAGAATTAGATCAGTTATTAGACAGATCTGAATTGTGGGCATTAATGAACCAAACAGAAAACAATATGTAAATAAACATTTAATTACTTCTTTTATATCTAATTTTAAGCATTTTATTTTTTTACATGAATAATATTAATGGAGATTTCTGATATTTTTTACAGTGTACCTGAAGAGTGAAAAATTCTTATCTGAAAATGTATCAATTATCTCCAATAATATTGTTTTTTTTTTGTCTAGTATTAACCAAATTTATTGTACCAACCCTTACAAATAACTTGCAAACAAAACATTCACAATTTATTTAAAAAATGAACTTTTTAAATTAAATAATAGCTGTTTCATTAAAAATCTGATGATGACGAGATGAATGCCATGAAACATGTTCACAAGTTATTTGTATAGTGTTCTTAAGTGTAAATTTATCTGTTACCATTTATCTTTTAAATAAAGGCGATTTTTTAAGTTCCAAAATATTTGGAGTTTGAAGAATCATATTTTTTAGAAAAACATTTTAAAATTGCGACGTGATTTTTCTATTTTTAAAAGATCATTACATTCCCAAATATTCAAACAAGTCCACTGCATTTTATGTTAATATATTTTTGATCACAGGTGCTTAATACTAGTTATTTACGTTGGTTGTTTGGAAAAAGTCGCAAGTTGATTTAATTTTAAAGATGACTTTACTGTGAGTATTATTTCGTCAGACTTTTTATTATTTCTTCTGTTGACTTTGCGTTCTCTGCTTGCCATTCCATTCCAACAAATCAAGTAAAAGTGATATTTTATAAATGTAACGTGTTAAACATTCACCTATTGTATTAAATATAGCCATTAATTGTTATTATTAATTGAATCTCAACTATTTTGTACGGATTGACAACTGTTTTATATTACAAACGTTGTCATTTTTTAGATTGTTAAGTTTTTTACCAAGTTTAGTATTTTTAACGAAATATATGTTTGTTTGCTTTTGTAATTATTTGAATCACTCTGAAAAATCCCAGTACATCACAGCAGTATAGTTTAAGTCACAGATAATTTTTATTATATCTATATATATTTGTACAAAAAATTTGATGGCCCAACAAAGGAAACTAAATCTCGGATTTTGACCGAGTTTTCTCTCAAATGTTCAATTTATAGTCTAGTTGGTCCTAAAGAAGACTCGATGAAAATGGGTAACATTAGATGTATCTTCCGCAATGAAAGTGTTAAGTATTTTTTTTTGTACTTTATAGAATAATTATTTTTAATGTTTTTTTTTCGTTTAGGGACAGAAATGGAATCGAGAAACCAAAGAATTATGAACCTCTTAAAAGCAAAAACCATTTAATAATGCTTCATCAAGACAAACAAACATTTTACCAACTCACAAAAAAGTTCTTTATGTTCCTGGGGGAGTGTGGCATCCTGCGCATTATGACCACTTGAATTTTTTTACAATCATTGAGCAGTCCGAGCTGGCTAGGTTGAAAAGTGAATTTTCGACTAGTGAAGGTTTACACGAAATATCAGCTAGTCCTAACGTTGAAAAATCGGTAGAATCACAAGTTGCTAGCAAAATAACATCTAATGCTTGTGGTGACTTATCAAGAACTGGATTTCCAATCGGTTCCATCTCCTCAAGTTCTTCAAACTCCGGATCTCGATCGTCTAGTTCAAGCTCTTTTAGTTCTTCAAACTCCCACGCTCGTTTATCCAGTACCAGCTCTTCGAAATCTGATTCCGATGATTCAGATGCGGACCCAAATTTTGCAGCCAATGAGGAAGGAACCTCCGATTGCGAAGTTTATAAAAGTCCAAAAAAAACCCGTATAAAGCGAAAACAACCAAGCCAATGGAAAAGATAAAAAAAAAAGAAAATATGCAATCTCGGTAAGAAACAACTCAATGAAGGGGATAATGACCATTCTCTTATTGAAAAAGAAATAAAAAGAACTTTAAAATTTGGAATGATTTCTGTCCCTAGTCAATACTACCAAATTATGAGGACAGCGAAAAAGAAGGCTCCTTTTTACGAAGTTAACGAAATCGGTAATCGTCAATTTATTGACTTCAAAGCATTGTCCCATGAACTTGGTGAAAATTTTACGATGAACACCCATAAGGAAACCATACCTTTTTCTAAAATCACAATTTTAAAGGTATGTCGAGAAAACTCATTTACTTTCGAGTATAAAACGTCGTACGAAGAGGATGGTTACAAGAAGATCGACATTTTACAGTCCAAATGCAAACGGAGCACAAGAGCGTCAGGGACTTTAACACCGGACGAAATGATTCGAAAACTTAAGGAATGGACTGTCAAAAAAGCGTACAATTCACCCATCTCGATTGCCCCAAACAAAAAAAAGGATTTGATGTATTTAGTAGACAACAATAAATTACATAAAGCACAGTTATTTTCACTTTTACAATTCCTTATAAAAAGAAATTTTGTGTCACTACAAAAATTTTATTTTTAGTATTTATATCAGGGTTCTCTTTAGTTTTGTTATGATTATGGTTTTTTATTTGATCTTTTTTAAAGTAATAAATCGTGTATACCTAGTAGATTAGATTTTAAATTTTAGATACTTAATAAAAATCAAGCGTGATAGAAAACTGTGACTGATATTAACTTTATTGAATATGTAGAAAGTTTATTGAAATTATAAAAAAAGACAGATCATTAGAAGTGTTTAATTTATTATAGGATTTTTATATTTTTGATTTTTTATACATGTTTAAATACAAATACTTTATAATTTCTTAAAACCTTTTTTTCATACCTATTTTACCCCAATAGGTACGTTATTCTTTTGCAGCAGGGCCTCAAATAACAAGTTGAAATAAAAATAAAATAGTCTGATAAAAACAATAACAAAAACCAAAGGAACTCAAATTGTCCAATCAAAACTGTAACAACCATGAATTTTGGACCGAAATATTTTTTTTGCAAATGGGAGATCACCTACAGGTAACTTAAAAAATAAACTTAAAGAGGATTAGTAGATTATTAGATATTCCCAAAAAACAAATAGAAAAAAATGCAAAAACTTCATTTCCCAAAACTTGAAAATTTGGAGATGTTACAGTTTTGCACGACGGGTGCGATATTTTCGATTGTAAGTATTATGGCCAAAAATTTTCGTTAACGATTTTTAAAAAACGGCTTAAGTGATTTTGACCAAATTTTCACCAAAAATCGAGTGTCGGAAAATATGGATCTGATTAGTTTTGGGGGATTTAAGAGGTTTGAAATTTAATAAACGGATTATAATAAAATTGTTGATATACAGGGTGACAATTTGAAAATTTTGATGCGGCATTTTTTGTACTACAATCAAAATATTAAAAATTGCCACGACACGTCGCTTTTAGTTTCGAGTAATGGAGTGAACAACCCCTGAAATTTAGATAGGGAAAGTACCAAGTGTGGCACATTTTTGAAAAGGTAATTGTATGGGGAATTCAGCAATACTAATATTGTGTCAAATTCCGATTTTAGCGCACTCTTGAGAAATGAGCAGTAATTAAAATTATTTTAATTAATGTATCCCTGCTAATCTGCGACCATTGAAGGAAAGTACCATATGTGATAACACACAACTAGTTTTTAAATAAATTCATTCTTCTATGCAGATCCAATCACAGTTGAGATTTCTTCTGATAGTGAAGAAGAATTGGAGGAGAATGAGAATAATCTCCAAAAATTTGGTATGTGGATGTCACCCTCCACTCAGTTATTAAAAACATGTACCACCAACTTAAAATAGAAAATAATGGATCTAATTACGGTGTAGTGGAGAGGATACACATTTTGACAAAAGTTTCAAAACCATCCATTAGAAAAGTACTGAAGAGCAAGGAAAGTCTCTCAAGAAAAAAACGGAATCAAAGGTCTCTGGTCAATCTGGAACACAGCATGATAGAGAATATAACAAGAAGGGTATATCATGTTTATTTTCGAAATATCGTGCCTTCTTTTGATATGATTAAAAATGAAATCAAGTTGGTTCCGGGTTTCCCTTAAAGTCTAATAATACCATCAGAAGAGTCCTACATTCTTTAGGTTTTAGATATCGAATGTTAAATAGAAGACAGACTATAATGGAATCAAAAAGAATCATTATTTTATGACCAATCAGCTAAATGTTCCATGAATGCTCCTCCAAATAGAGGAAAACGTATTATAATATTACATGCTGGTAATGAAAACGGTTTTGTGCCAAATTGTTTGCTATTATCGGCAAAAAACATTTTAAGTTGTTCAGCTGATTATCACCAAGATATGGCATCTGCCTTGTTCGAGAAATGGTTTAGAGAACAACTAATTCCTAATTTGCCACCAAATTCTGTTATAGTAATGGATAACCATTCTCGTCAAACTGGTGTAATTCCAAAAGCGAAAGGAGATAATTTCGGCGTTTTTAGATCAAATGGGTGTATCATATCCACCCACAGCTTTAAAAAAAGATTTGCTTGCCATATTGAAAGACTTAAATCTTAAACCAAGCTGTTGTAGATGAGATGGCTACGGCATTTGGTCATACCGTAAAACGTTTACCACTTTACTATTCTACGTTTAACCCAATTGAATTAATTTGGAGCGATATCAAGAGGGATATCCGAAAAAAAATGTTACTCCTACATTGTCTGCAATACCTATCGAACATTTCCGGCTCATTCTTGTATTATCTACTTGAATGACACTTTACTATTGTACGTTTAACCCAATTGAATTAATTTGGAGCGATATCAAGAGGGATATCCGAAAAAAAATGTTACTCCTACATTGTCTGCAATACCTATCGAACATTTCCGGCTCATTCTTGTATTATCTACTTGAATGACACTTTACTAATGTACGTTTAACCCAATTGAATTAATTTGGAGCGATATCAAGAGGGATATCCGAAAAAAAAATGTTACTCCTACATTGTCTGCAATACCTATCGAACATTTCCGGCTCATTCTTGTATTATCTACCTGAATGACACGTCTAGTGAAGAAGACAGTTCTAATGAGATTTAATTTAACCTTTAAATTCTTAATTCCTACATTTTTATATATTTTAAACTTAACTACGTTTTTAAATGTACCTACAGTTATTTTGGGAAGGAACATGCTATTATTGTTATTATTGTTTCCTTCTCTGTAACCTTGAGTGCTTTTATAATTTTATAAATTAAAATCAGACTAATACGTCCCAAATTTTCTTTATTTCTTACAATAATAGGATGCAAACAAACAACTTAAGATTATGCTGTTTATAACATCCTCGTAACTTCCTGCTTTGATTTTTAATTTTCAATATAATGTTTAGGTACTTATAACATGTTAAAATTTCTTGACATATTTCCAAACATTTGCAATAATAAATCGTAACATCCAATTAGAGTCCGATCCTGGACCGGTATCCTTTATAGTGCCGAAGTCGTTAAAAACAAAAAAAAAAGAGAAAAGTTATTTCTGATTTGAACTATAGTTTATTAAAAAAATATAAGAAATCGATTAAAAATAAAGTTATACTTTCTACTGCTTTATTAATATTAAAAAGCATACAGAATATACAATTTATTAAGTCGAACATAATCGTTTAAAATAGGTGACATTTTAATGTTTCCACCTATGAAATGAAACACTCCATACATTACATCAAATTTATATAAACTCTTCTGGTTCGCGTGGTGCGTCCAAGTCCCTATAGTGAATAACTGGTCGGAAATCTGTAGGTCCACCCCTAAAAAATATGAAAATGTTCGGAAATGAGAGAAATAAAATTTTTAATTATTCACCTATGGCTGCAGGGATACCGCTAGGTGGCGCACATGGCTGGATAGCTTTACAGTGACTGTACTACTAACAGTAGCGACAAGCGGCGATTAGCTCTGCCCATACGCCATTAAGATGCAAACTTTTTAGTGGATTTATATTGGGTGAGTTCGGCTTGGAGCTCGTTTCGCTCCGAGCACGCTCCTTATACTCTAGCGCGTTCGCTTTAGAATTCCGGGCGCGATCTTTTGCGTTCGGGTTCCTATCGAGCTCGTGCTCAGAGCGTGCCCTTACTACCCCGAGTCGATAGTTAGAGCTCGGAGAGAATAAAAATGGCGTCGAGGCTTTCTAACCTTAAACTATTTTTGCTTTGATTAATGTTATATAATTTTTCTTCAGTATTTAGTAATACAAATAAGCAAAAACAAAAAACTATTTAAAATGCAGACTCAACAGCCAGAGTATCATGAACAATCTGCCGCACAATGTGGGGAATGCGGCAAAAAAGGCCCGTTAAAAGACGATGAGTTTACCTGTTTACTTTTTACACTGAGGTTTACCTAAATGGATAAAATATTTTTAATAGAGTACTAAAAATTTAGACCTTATCCAGTACCTATTATAATAACAATTGAATACATAAAATTTTATTTATTATTGTTATTATATTTTATTCATAGTTTAAAAGACAAATGTGAAATATATTTGTAAACACACCACACACGTCAATGTCTATTTCTCACTCAGTTCAACCAAAAACGCTCGGTCGAGCGTCATGCCGAACTCACCCATGATTTAGGACAGAGAATTTAAATGTTTCTTTTAAAAATCAACATTTTTAACGTATTTTAAGAAAATATATTTCATCTTGGTACTTTATGAGAAACTATGAGTGTTGTCCAATCAAAATCGATACATCCATTGTCGCCACCGTTAGTAGTACAGCCACTATAGATAGCTTAGGGTGTGAAGAACATATATATTATACGTATAGTCGGCTTTAGAATAGCATATACATGTTAAATGTGAATTTCGTTTACCTACCGAAGTTATAAAAACACCCTGCTTCAACAAGATAGGAGTGGCAATTTTTAAAACGCCTACAATTATTTACTTCACTAAGGAATAAAAAATAATGATAAGAAAAAACACTTGGAAGAGGTGGGGGCGTAACCAGTTCTGTGGTGTTGTTTTGAAATAATTGTTTAAAAAAATAGATATCAGATTTAAACAAAAATTGGCAAAATCATTTATAAGATCATTGCTTTTTATTTTTTAATATATTAAACTTATTGGCTTATGTTAAAGGGGTGTTTAAGGGTTTTAAAAAATCATCAAAAATAAACGAATAAACTAATTGTAATAAAAAAAGGTGTGTCTTGGATTTAACATTTGTATACTACCAATCTAACGTTTTATTTATAATTTTTTTAAAAGTAATTGGAATAGTATAGTGCTCGCGTGTGACAAAACAAATCACTAGAAGAATGCATTCGATTTTCCAAGGAAGCGACCGATTCTGAGTACCTCACGATGAACGTGAGCAAATACATAACAATAGGTTTGTTTTCACATTGGTTTCAAACTTATTTCTAACGTTTGGAGTGTGCGCAGTCGATATTTTGTGTTCGCGCATTAGTTTGAAACTAATTTCCAATCACTAGTCGGATGTTTTCACATGGTTTCCTGACAGTTTGGTGACAGTCCAAGCAGTTTGAGAATTAATTTCCAGCAGATTGTTGGCACATGCGCGTATTAAACCTTATGTCAATTAGTTTCTATATTTTTTGTTGTTATTTTCTCCTGTTTTTTTAATATTATTATAAACCTATTTAAACTAAAAAGACATGTATTCTGATGAATCTGATTATTTAATGTCATCCGACACTGACGATTCAGATTTAGAAATTATGTTGGAAGAATACTTTAAGGATAATTTACTCATACACATGTTTACAGTTTTCATAGCTTTGTAAACAATAACAATAACCTCTTTCTTTTTAATCTTCTTTTTAGGTAATATCATACGGATTATTTACTCATACACATTTTGTCTACTGTTTTCACATTAATCACAGATCAGGGGGTCAATTCTCAAATGTCTATCAAAAATGTCGAATTCGAGAAATTGTCGGTTACTAATGTCTATTACTTTTTATAAAAGGTATTCCCAATCTCCATTCGACTTAGAAAAATGGTCGACATATTATTTCGAATAATACAACCTGACAACAATGTACAAATGTCTTAAATAATTAAAAGAGAAGTAGAAAATAAAGGTTAAGATTATTTTAGGGCAGGGTAAAAAGATATATATATAATATCAGACTTGTCTCTGACAATATATAATATAAAGGGTTCCATTGAATACTAATTAGAAACATGGATAAAAAAAGTTATTGTTCTAAAAAACAGAAAGACGCTCTAATTGAAATTTTTTAAGTTTAAAAGAAAATGCAGATTTAATGTCTGGCAAATTTGGGCCACAGTTTAGGTCAACACCTCAAAACAATCTTGATAATAATGTCTCTGTCTTTCAAAATTCGCTTGTTCTTGGTTTTCTTAGTTTTCTATTGCGGCGACTATTTCCAACCCTTCGTTCATGATTATGAAAATATTTCCACAATCCAATACAATAAACTAAATATCAACAAAAGAAATTTTTAAAAGAGTAGGTAGGTACAGCAAATATACTTGACAGTCGACAAACTGAATGTCTACCGGTTTTTATCATTCGACTTCTGTGTCTACTAAAATTTGTCGATTCGTCATTCGAGAATACCATTGATCATATTTTAGTAGACATTTGACCCAAGTCGCATACGAGATTTGTAAATAGACATTTGAGAATTGACCCCCAGATCGGGATTTATTTCAAACGAGACTTGCGCACAAGAATGGTTTGAAAATTGTAAGAAACAAGTTTGTGATTTGATGTGAAAACAAACCTAGTATATATTCTATAATACTAGCAATGTTTTCTAAAACACCTGCTAGCGCAGTGATAAACGTGCTTGCTTCTCACGCGTGCTTAAATGTATTAGCAGCCCTTAGCTGGTATAGTAAATACAGCTGCTGGCTTCTAATGCTTACTTTAGCCCCTATCATATTTCCTAAGAATGTTCCCAAATTTGTAAGAAATAGGACAAAAGAAATGCAAGGAACCAGCAAAATTAGATTCAGTATGAGAGGAAGAACCAAGTTGAGAAGAGACATTACCAAACCTAAGTTTAAATCTATTAAAAAACCTGTTGTATAACTTATCAATAAGAGAAATAGGGAAACCATTATTGATAGCAATTTGTTTGATAATATTTATTTCATTATTAAAAGCAGAGGAAGATAGGGGAATGTTTAAAGCTCTGTGAAACAAGCTATTGAAGGCAGCCATCTTATGGGAGAATGGATGGTTTGAATTATAATTAATTACCATATCAGTAGTGGTAGGTTTTCCATAAATTTCAAATTCAAGCCTATGTGACACCATATTCCTAATGATCATGGGATTCTATTATTAACCTCCACTTCAATGAATAGTGGATGAATAGTGTTAATATAAAGCGGGTTCGGTAATTATATCCCAGATGCGATGAATTATTTTGTCACGTGACTACAGATTAGAGGGATTAATTGAATTAAACGAACGGTTCAAATCACTATTAGTCAAAAGTGTCAAATGTCATACCTATTTCTTTTTGTTTTTTGTTGTTGGAGTGTGCGATAATTTGTGGTTAAAAAATAATCAAACCAATTTGTGATTTTTGCATTAAATTTAAATCAAAAAGATCAAGTTTTTCCATTATAAAAAAAATCCAAGTTCTTAAACATAAAACTTAACCTCACAAAGTCGGATTAATTTCTTTGATCTGCCAAAATACTCGGAGTTAAAAGTACGTAATCCGATTGCTCCGATTAAAATTGCCGAACGGTCGAGATTTACCTCCCCTACATCTAGATGTAATAAACGAACGATTTTGACAAGTCTGAATGGTCGGATGTAAATGCCGAACGCAACTATAGTGGAGAAATTAAGAGCATCCTGTTAACTGCCATTAAACAGAACAATACAATCATCCACATAACGGTAATAAAATATCAGATGATTTATATATGCAGGACTTCCTAATTTGAATAGTCCTGCAATCTAATTTTGCTGGTTCCTTGCATTTCTTTGGTCCTATTTCTTACACACTTGGGAACATTCTTAGGAAATATGATATTGAATTTGGTTTTAAAACCAACAATAACTTGAGATCCTTCTTGGTCAACACTAAAGACTCTGTTTTTTTTTTAACTTCCCCTGAAATATATAAGTTACACTGCGATGACTGTAATGCTGTGTATATTGGTCAGTCGATACTAGAATAAAAGAACACCTCAATCATGTTAAAAAATACAAAGACTTTGACCCACATAATTCACCATCTGCCTTTGTCAACCATATCATTACTGAAAATCACACTTTTTTACTGGAAATGTTAGAGATCAATGAAGCATCAAGAGACAGTACAGTAGTATGTTTGAATGAACAGCTCAGACCAAAGGACCCTTACATATTTCTTAGTCTTCCCTTTTAATGCTATTTGTTTGTAACATATTTTACTCTGTTTTCCATATTTCCTTTATTTGTTTTATGTTGTCCACTTTCTTCAATAATTGGTTTCCTTTCTTTCTAATGTGACTAATTAGCTTCTTACATTTTACTAGGTTGTTTATCTTCATTTTAAATTAATCTTAATTGTTATTGTCAACATAACCTCACAAACCTTTTGTTCTTCTTCTTGTCCTCTGTTTTGTCGTACTACAGTTACACTGGAAAGGTTTCTTAATCTATATATGTCTATGTTGAACTGCCCCCCCATCTTTCTTTCTTTTTAAACATATAAAAAGTTAATTTTAGCCCATAAATTTTATACCATTTTTTCCTATTTGTCTTATATTTATTTTTTATCTGTTGGTTCGTTTGTAAATGTTTGTAATTTTATGTTTTAATTGTGGTCCTTATACTTATATATTTATTAATTTTTACACTAAGGTATGCTTTTTGTTCTCTTTTTCATTTGTACCACTAAAATAACCTTTTTTATAGCCTGATGATGGCCTCAATGTTAGGCCGAAACTAGTAGCGAGTATTGTTTTTCCATCAACATAAAATTCTGTGACATAGACTTTGGGTTTTTCATATGGTTTCCCATTAGTCACATTTGAGATATGGACGGTTTACTTCGTTTAATAATAATTATAGTTCAATTGTTTGTAGTTAGCAGCACAGTGAATTCATTATAAATGCAAATCCTTCAAAGCCCCAGCAATGGTGGTTCATGAAAAATGACTAAAAGTAGTATAAGTTTCTATTGAATCATAGTCATAGTTGTTATTTTTCAAAGAGTCCACCCTGTAATTAGGGATTAACTAACCCAAACACAATCGAAACCCTAGATAATATTGTCACAACAATAAAATTCTGTGACATAAACTTTGGGTTTTTCATTTGGTATAATTATTATTATTATGTCAAAAAACCAGAAAATCTAAATTACATAAATATATGGATTTGTATTTTTATGCCATGCATCTTACCTTCCCCGCGGTTGGTAACCTCTTGTTCTAGGTACGAATCCTTGATTATAGAATGGGGTTCTGGTGTACCCTTGTGTACCAAATCCTCCGCTTGCAAACCTAGAGAAACTAAAATTAAAAATATACTGACTTGCAAATACCATAAAAAATAACGTACGGATGAGAATAATTCTGCGGTTCTTCTCGCTTTGGTTGTGGTGTTTCAGCTAACATAGGTCGTTTCGAATCCCGGAGGTAATTGTTGAAAAATTCGACTTCCTTTTTCACTTCCTCCAGTTTTTCGGCGTGTTTGTTGAATATATGCTTCCGTACAAAGTCGGGACCTAAAACGGCGGGTTTTTTTCAAACACCTTCGATTTTTTTAATGAATTGATTACCTTTGAATTTCTTTCCTGACAAAGGACACAACCACTTATCCTTCGCCAATTCCCTGGTATTCGCCTGTACGAATTTGTCAATTTCTACGTCAACGTCTTTCAAAGCCAAATTAATTAACTTCGATTCGTTTTTGTCTTTTTCTTCCAAAGGTTTATCGGGTAAGAATGCCGCCATTTTATTTTCGATCGGCGTACCAATGAACTGGGTCATATCAGTCTAAAAAAAAAAAAATTAAAAAAATTAGACAATTTCTGCTTTCAGGACGCTTCAATATAGCTTACTTTACTCGTCGGAGGCGGCCCTCTCGCGTGTAAAATACCGCATCTGTTAGGCATTTCATCTTCATTAGGATAATCGCAATGATTGTAATAATCGACAGAATGGACTATCCTCAGGTAGAGAATAATACGATCCAAAACGGAAATAAGATTTTCATCTCTTTCAACTACTGCGGTTACGTCTTGATCATTTGTTGAAGGTTCAAGGCCTAAAAGTTCCTCTTCCTCGGCGCTAGCTTCTTCTATCAAATAATCTGTTATGTTGTGTAATACTGGATTATTGGATACTAGCCCGAAAGTCTTGAAAATAAAAAATATAGGTATCAACATCAATTGGGATTAAAGAACGATATCGTTAGATAAAAAACACCTGACATCCACACCCAATCGTCATTTACATTACAAGATTCGAAAGCTAACTTTTAGGAGGAAGGTATTTTTTATTAGCCTAGGGTGAAGCCTAGCGTCGTCGAGGCCAATTAAAAACACCGAGCTCCTGAAAATACTTTTGGATAATGTAATGTATGAAAATTTTCATTCTCTCTATTCTAATGCATTTGTTTTATTGACGTTATATGTCAAAAAAGTATATCTAGTATCAATTTAGAAGATGCACTTTTCCTATTCTATTCAAAAAATTCTGCTGTGTTGCTCCGGCACCGCTGCAGTCCCCAACTAGTAGTAGAAATTCCATGGCTGGCATTTGTCAAACAATTTAAAAGTTTGAAAATTCAAATAGATAGATAATCGGAGAAATTTATTAGCAACTAAATACCTTTTAAAATTAAGAGCTAGAACAAGTGACCTACTGAGTAGACTGTATGATTTATCTTTAGAAAACTTAGTAAATAAATACTGAAGAATAAAAAATTCTCCCCCGTTAGCAGATGCTTTTCTGGAAACTAATGATTTACCTTTCTGATCAGTAACAACTTTTGCCTTACCTAATTATAAACTGGAGTTTTATTCATTGATCAAAAAAACAAACATAATATTCCCAGAGTATTTAGATTCGGCAAAACTAAATAATATAATATTAAACTCTATATTGAGTCAGTACAAGAGTAAAGAGATTATATATACTGATGGCTCCAAACTAAACGATGGGAAAGCAGGTTCTGCAGTGTATATACCTTCCGGCAACCTATCATTTAAATTCAAACGCCCTTCTCACTTCTCGGTTTACACAGTTGAAGCGGTAGCTATTAGAGAAGCTTTGAATTGGCTCGAAAAGCAAAATATTAATGATGCAGTAATTGTTACGGACTCTAAATCAGTTCTTAACTGTCTTAGTAATATAGCTGTCAATCACAAAATGTCTGAGCTGATTTGTGAAATTAAAGAAAATTTTTTTCAAAAAAACGTAACGTTTATCTAGATGAAAAGCCATATGGGTATCAAAGGAAATGAAATTGTGAATAAGTTAGCTAGAGATTCAACATCTTTTGGCAAAGAACAATATACCTCTACAAAAGGAAACCTAATAAAATTTTATAGTAATAAAATAAAGTCTAATTGGAAAGAAAAATGGAAAACGTTGGCAAACTCATCCAATAACCATTACTATAAGATACATCCCACCCTCCCATCCTTAACAGATTTACCTCATATAGATATGTATAAGATATCCAAAAAGTCAGCAACAACCATCACAAGATTAAAAACTAATCATGAAACATTCCCTGAACATCTGGCCCGATTAAATATTATTCCAACGGGAAAGTGCTCATGTTACAATACTTCACAGTGCAACATATATCACATACTGTTTGAGTGTAAAAAAAAACATAAAAACCATACAGCTACCTTTTATCAAAATTTAAAGAAGTTCGATGTACAATTCCCAGTTAATATTACCCACCTCCTCTCACTAAATCGGAAACCAATATATGAACTTATATGTAATTACTTATATAGATCGGGGTATTTAATATAAACTCAATTGTTATTTATTAAAAATACAAAAATATGTGGCAAATGGACTAGTCTCCATGCCAAAATCATCAACACACACACACACACAATAGATAGATAGCTTTATTAACCTTAATAATAGTAAAAGTTTGTTGCCGGAAAAAAATTTAAAAACATATTTATCAAATTAATGGTAATTTTACTTATTCCAGATTTTAGTTGCATAAATGGGGTTGTTTGCATAGTGATGTGTGATAGGTACCTACGGAAAATTGAATTTTGTGTATATAAAGTCTTTCCTGTTTATGGAATATGATAGTAAAAAACAAATTTTACTTGGTTGGACGTATTTAAAACTTTAGTACCAAATTTTGATACTTTAGGTGAACAAAAAAAAAAGAAAGTCTGCCGCGGTGTAGTATTTACCCTCCCTTATTTTATTCAAATTAATAGGATGCATCCAGTAATTACGTTTGCGTTTCTTTTATAAATAACTAATATTACTGCAATAAGGATTAATTCGTCTGCCCTAACATATCAACACCAAAACTAACACCACTAAGATTTTTATGTGCTTTCGATTGCTTAATGTCCTAAACGATTTCCATCAACGCAGTAACATAACCAACCATAATACACACAGCTGTTTTTTTTGCAGACTTTGACGCCATGACGGTTTGCCGCGTTTTAATGAGTAAATGTCTCTTCAGAGAGATAGTCATATTTCGAATAAATTAGACCATAAGACAAATTATAAACAATATTTCCAAAAATTGTCAACTATCCTGTTTTTGGACATAAAAAGACAAAACTTCAAATTGTAGGATTATGGACAGGGCACAGTAGCTTTTAAGAGAACAACCTAGTTTACAAAAAATACAGACTGCTATCAGCTTGAAGTTAACATGCCTTTTAGGTCAGAGAATATCACCCATTCAATTAAAACCTAATAAATATAGGTAATGAAAACCATATATTTAACCTGTTAGTTAAAACATTAAATACATTATCTTTACCTGTTGGGACTTTTCTTTCTTGTCATCGTCATCGGACCACAAACCAGCTTTCGTGTCTAAATGCAGCACAACTCTTGCAGATATTCTAATATCAGATCTTACGACTTGTTTGTGCGCTATTATACCATTTACCGGTCGAATTCTTCGACTTAAATCCCTGTTGACGATAGCGCCGAGTTCGCATTCTTTTAATCGAATGTTGTTTAGATTCCAGCATATTTCTTTAATGTTGGCATCACGTTTGAACGTCACCCATCCTCTTCTTAACCATCTTCTGTCTGGTTGAGGATCTGCTAGAGCCACGCGAAGAAAACCGTCGTACCTATAAGTAATTATATAATTTTGTATATTTTTAAATTCTATCAAACAATTTTCAAACTCAAACTTAAATAATTAGAAATTAGAAATAACAATTTCAGAATATGAATAGTTAGTTGGTTACATACCTGGAACACATTGTTTCGATTTCTTGCTTGGTTATGGTGGGTGCCAAATTTCTTAAAAATATTGAAGTAGTTTTATGAAGGGATTTCGGTTTTTCTGTTTTAGGTTCTTCTTCATCTTCAATAGTATGAATTTCTTTTTCTTTATCTTGCGTATCTTCCGTTTTTTCCTCTTGTTTATCGTCCTTTTCTTTTGGCTCTTCTTCGCTTTCACTACTACCGCTAGACGAACCGCTACTACTTCCCGAATACGACCTCTTTCGTTTCTTTTCTCTACTTTTAGTGTGACCTTCTTCCTCTTCTTCTTCTTCCTCTACCTGTTTCTGTTCATTGGTTTCCATTTGTTTGGGTTCTTCATTTTCTTCGGGTTTTTCATCGACTTTAGTTGGCAGAACGTCTTCTTTTTGCTCTGGTTCGATTGCTGTATCTTTTTCTTCATTGTGTTTGGTTTCCTCTCCTTCTTCACCTTCCTCCTTTTCTTCGCCTTCTTCTTTTGCATTATCGGCAACTTCCATTTCAGATTTTTCCGATGATTCTTTAACTTCATCGATTTCTCTATTAGCTTTCTCCTCCTGTTCAGTTATCATTTCTCCGTTCGACTTTTCTTCAACAGATTTGGACTTATCATCTTCTGGTTCCTTTTTAATTTCTATTTCTTTGTTTTCTCTGGCGCGTTCGGCTTCCACTTCTTTCGCTTTTTGTTCTCTGTATTTCTGTTCCATTTCTAAAATGTGATAAATGAAATTAACTAATGCAGTATTTTCTATATAATTTCATCAATCTATTTACCTTCATATTCTTGTTCGAGAGCAGCAAGATCCTCATCAGAACCTCCTTCCAGTTTAATAACAACCGTGTCAAGTAGTTTTAATAGCTTGTTGGTTTCAGCACAATCTACCTTAACGCAGTCTATTTTTCCGGTATTTAAAAGATCTATGAAAACGTCCACTCTCCGCTAAAAACAAGCAACGTTACTTTAGTTACATTTAAGCAAAACATAACAGATTTTGATATTTTTCTTACTGGTATCTTGAACCAAAGGGAGATTTAAAACAATAATACTTTGACATGGTTTAAACCCAGCAAGTAGGTACTATTCTTTGAGACCTAAATCGACGTTGTCATTTTAATATTTTTAATATCTGAGAAAAACATCTAAGAAGTATAGTAATATACAGTAGAAAAAATTGACCTCACTAACAGTGAACAGTAGTAAATACACACTTTATATACATCATCCTTTTCTACTAGTAGTGGGAACACACCAACCATTTATGTCCACTTGTCTTTCAAGCAATGATATCCGTTCTTTTCAATTCTAATTATTACTTTCGAATATTAGAAAGAGATAGCGCTAAAAACGTTTACACGGTTGTACTCATAAGAATTTATTTTGACCTCTTTTGACAACTGATACATCGAGTTTTCTTCAAAGCATTTTATTAAATCGGTTTTTTTCAAAACCTCTAATTTGTTATTTTTATTTTACTGTAAGTACATTCGTTCCCGGTGAAGAATATTACTATGATTTTAATAATTATTATAAAGAAATACGTTTATCCCTGGAATCAGTTGATTAGGACCAGGTATTACACGATAAAGTTCTCTCTGAGATTGTATCCATATTTTACGATATTCTGTATTATACAATTAATTACTTTGTTCCACTAAAAAAGGTTTGCAAGATGAAGTTTCCATGTTGGTATTCTCCAGAGCTAAAGAGACTGTTAAGCGAGAAGAAATTTGCCCACAAAATTTATAAAATTACGAGATCTCCTGAAAACTATGTAGAATTTGGTAGATTGGGAGCTCAGTGTAAACATCTATCGCGTAAGTGCTACAGAAATTACGTAATATGTACTGACAATGCTGTTACAAATAATGGAAATTGGAAATTTGTAAGCAGTAAGAGGGATAATAACGCTATACCTGATGAAATGACTCTCAAAGATTGTACTGCTTGTAAGGGAACAATAGATCCTATAGGTCGCAATGTACTTATCACCCCTAATTCATACAAGGGGAATGATCCCGAGGGCTGGGTGTCTACCAGGTGGCGGATAGGGAGAGTCGCTGAACTGCTTAAGCAGGTAACACTGCAATTTAGCAGGGAAGCGGCGAAGCTGGGGGGTGTGAGTCTATACGAGTGGCGCGGGCGCGGTCTGGTATGAGCAGCTGATAACTGCAAGATTGCCAGATTGGTCATTCCTAAGGTCGCACCGCGGACCAACCTCCCCAATTCCAAGGTGTAAGGTAACGTGCCGAAGGATGGATGGCCGCTAGGGTATAAGCGGTTGCGAACGTTCCCCTGGGGGAACCGGGAGGAACCCCCTTGTATGTAGCCTTACTCTGCCATGCGGGGCTCTGCCGGAGTGGACCGTCATAAGCGGTTGCGAACGTTCCCCTGGGGGAACCGGGAGGAACCCCCTTGTATGTAGCCTTACTCTGACATGCGGGGCTCTGCCGGAGTGGACCGTCATTCCCTTGCTACTCGTGGGAACAACTATGTTAAGAAACAAAAATAAAAGTAAAAAAACAGCGGGAAAACACCGCTAAACTAGGAAAAAAGGAGAAGAAGGAAGTCACTCCACTTCTTCAGTCCCTCGGGAGACTCCCCAAGAGGCTGATCAATACCTCAAACTCCAGAGTGGGAACACACCACAAAGGAGAATCTGAGAGGAGGAAAACCCTCCAGAGGCTCTCAACTTCGAAACTGCCTCCACTTCCCAATTTGGGAGAACCTGGAGGTAGGGACGACCCACTGAGACGTGGACTCAGCGGAGCAAGCTGTAGATGGTACTTAAGGTACCTAAATCAGGGAATGTCCCCTGAAACAGCCAGAAGGAAGGCCCTGGAGCACAAGTCCCAAGAGCCTTCCAGCCAAAAACGCAAGCGGGTTGAGACGGTCATCAGACCGGTGCAGGAACAAAAAAAGAAGAAGGGAGAGGTGGGAAAGAAAACCACCTCTACGACGGAAAAGAGCAGCTATGCGGCGGCTCTGAAGTCGGAGAAGGTTGCCATTCTTCCCAAAAGGGTTCCCTGAGAACACCCTCAGTTCGGAACAACATACTTTGTTGGAGGAGGCAATCGTGGAGGAAATGTTCGCCGGATGGGAGCACAAGCTCCAGTTTGGCGGCATCCACTTTAGACCGGGCCACATAATCGTGGACTATGAAACACCACACTCAGCGGATGGCTTAGGTTGAAAGTGCCAAGATTGAAGGAATGGGAGGGTAGGCTGACAACATGTGGGGGAGACGACATCCCCAAACCACATGTGGTGAAGGCCTTCCTTCACAGGAGCAAAGGAATATCAGCTGAGAAACTACTTCAGCTGATAGAAGCCCAAAATGAGGGCTTGAACACCTTGCTCTACCGGTTCGGGAAAATCCCCGTTAAGGGCTAAACAAGGGAAACAGCCATTGGAGAAGAGGCAACTCCAATGAGCAGCAGTGGGTCAAAGACCACTGTAGCCGAAGAAGTCACCCCGGTGCGCGCTGCGTCGATGGGAACGGAG
This sequence comes from Ophraella communa, assembly GCA_035357415.1. Taxonomy (NCBI): domain Eukaryota; kingdom Metazoa; phylum Arthropoda; class Insecta; order Coleoptera; family Chrysomelidae; genus Ophraella; species Ophraella communa. The sequence continues at coordinate 7,079,129 of CM068984.1, forward strand.
GTGTCCAGTGATGCGGAGTATTGGGGACTACCACATCTCTGACCTCTATGGGCAAGACTCGTCAAATGAGGCAGCCACAGAGATGTGGAAGAAGTGAACAGGACACTGATCGGGAGTGAGGAAGGCGAGGAAAGGGCACTCACCTCACAAACACAAAGGTAAGGGGGAAGGGAGGAAAAAAAATGGCGGGAATTAATATCGCTCAGATAAACGCCCATCACGCCAAGGGATCATCGGCGGTTATTTTAAGGACGTTTATCAGAAACCAAATGGGATTAGTATTGATCCAGGAACCATGGGTCCGTGATGGTCAGGTGAGAGGACTCGCAAGTAGGGAAGCCAAGCTAATATACAAAGTGAGTAATGTAGACATACCCAGAACATGCATCTTGGTAAGTAACAGCATTGATCACTTTTGTGTTTCAGAATTCATGACGAGAGACCTCGTTCCGATTCGAGCAAACCTCGAGTTCGAGAATAGACGTCAAGAAGTCATGATAGCATCATGCTACTTTGCAGGGGACGGGACTGCACTGCCTACAGACTAGTCGAGTACTGTGAAAAGAAGAAGCTGCCGCTTCTCATAGGATGCGACGCTAACGGTCAAAATACCGTATGGGGAAGCACAGACACCAACGAAAGAGGTGAGAAAATTTTAGATTTTATATTTAATAAGAATCTTGTTATACAAAATATAGGGAATACCCCTCCTTTTGTAACCAGAACAAGAAAGGAAGTACTAGATATAACACTAAGTACACCGAATCTTAAGGATCAGGTGAAAGATTGGAGAGTATCGAACGAACCATCCCTCTCCGATCATAGAATGATTACGTTTAGAACAGAGTGTAATCCTCCTGAGTCTGAGCCAGCACTCAGGAGAAACCCCAGGAAAACTAACTGGGAAAATTACAACACTAACCTGAACTTAAATATTGCAAGTCTCAAGACTAAAAGAAATGCCAGGAATCACCTGGCATTAGAAAATGATCTCATAGAACTGAACAAGGCAATACTCGAAGCCTATGAATCCAGTTGTCCTCTCCAAAAGAGGAAAAGCAAAAGATGCGATATGGTGGAACAGTCACCTGTCAAACTTAAGATCCGAGACGCGACAGCTTCTCTCTAAAATATATTTAGTTCTTCCTCCTCATGTAACTAGGCAAGTGCAAACCTTTCATGTTTCATTTCATAGGTACAACTATGCAATGAATAGTTTTCTCCCTAGGATACTCAGATTAGCCAACTCCATTGAGGACATCTCAATTTTTAATGTGTCAACTTTCATGCTTAAAAAACATCTGATGGAGCTTAAACTTTGATATCAAATTTTCGAGTGTTAGCTGAAGTTGTCACCCTTTACTGTATTTTGGGTTTTAGTTTTGCTGTTTTTTTCATAAATTTAATACCTGATGTGTTTTCTTTTTCTATATTTAGAGCAATTTAACACTGTATATTTATTGTCAATTGGGCTTGCCCGTGAATAAATAGGTAAATAAATTTCCTGTTTTACATTTAATGAAAATATTTACGCATACGACAAAGTAACCATAGCCATTTTTGACCCATTGATTCATTTCGCAAGGTTTATATTATGACTTCAGAGAAAAGGTCAATTTTTTCTGCTGTAATTTGTACAACTTAAGAATATAATAGATACCTAAATTTTTTGTGCTGACATTTCCTTTGAAACTAAGTTAACATATTCAGGAAGTTTAAAAGAAAATGTTTATTTTGAGTGTAATAAAACTTTGTAGGTCTTACCTTCAACGCGGCCCTTTGCTCTTCCTTTCGCCTAATTGATTCTTCGGGATGATATTTGAGTCTGAACCTAGTTAGGCACAAGTGAAAAAAAAACCAGTCATAATTAATAAAAATCGACTAAAATAATAGGAAATAATATATAATTCATCATACACACAGATCATACATACAAAAAGAATGTTAATTAAAACATCTCAATTTCATTATTAAAAAATTGTTTTGACATACATCTTTTTTCAATTTAATTATTGTAAAATATTTTAATAAATGCACGAGTCTGTATTTAAAGTAAAATAAGGCAAAATTCCAATTTTATAAATAGGTTAGCAGCTTATTTAAATGACAATCTGCATTAGACTTTTGTAGACCAGAGAATGCTTATACAATTAAAATACCTCTATGAGTTGAATTTATTGTATTTTTTAAAAGTGTTTGACAATGTATTATTTGTTAAAATAAAAAAAAAACATTTATTTTCCATAAAAAACTCAACAAAGTATTAAAAAATTGCTTCAATCCCGAACATGGCAATATAAAAAACTATATATGACCATTTTACCTTTTATTTATAAATATATTTCCATAAAAAGAGGTGGTCAATGTTAAAAAAACGTACATTTGCAATTAAAATTTGTTTAAACACTTACATTTTACAAAAAGCAAAACTTTTCCAAATAGTATGTATACATTGCAACTATCCAAATGATTCATTCTTCCTTAGAATCAGCAACTATTACTTACTTAAATTTAATATTACAATTTCACAACAATGAAAATGTTGGTTTATATATTAAATGTTTAAGTATATATCATATTCCAAGTGTCTATACACAAAAGCAAAAAAATATTTATTCTCAAAATTTATTATAAGTAATATTCAACTCAAGGAAATATTTGATATTGTGAATTGTCACGAAAATGAAATAATTAAATTATTTATTCATTCGCTTATAGACATGCTTAACATTCATACTTGTACCAAAATAAAAAAATTAATAATAATAAGCTTCTTCTTGAACATGAATCTCACCTGTTTCATTTATTTTTCAAAATACCCTAACAAGAACGCGAAAACTTATGCATTGCGCGCATAAGCTATTAACGAAATAGAAAATGATCACCCATTTTTCATTTGTTGTAATATTTCAACTTTTTACATTTTAAACTTTTTTAAACGATTTAAAAAACGCGAAAGATCCTTCATGATTTTCGACTTGTCTCGAATCCTCGCTGTAGAGAAAAAATTTTTATAGTATCTTATCTAGGCAAAATGAGGAATATTCTATGGGAATTAAAATGTCACCAAAAACTATTTTAACGAATCCTAATTTTTTTACCTACTTCAATAAAGTTATGCAAACAATTTAAATACGAACTTAAACAGTAATAAATTATGCATATTATTTTGAATTATTTCTTAATATTGGTATTCAAATTTACTAATAATTTTAGATAATAATGATATGCAAAAAGACATTTTTAGTAGCATTTCATCCTTTTTTTTCCAACTTAATATCAAATTATTTTGGTTTTAAGGTTATAAGAACAAGACAAAATTATTTATTACATTGCTATCTTAATAAATGTCAACAAAAAGAAAACAGAAATAACCCCCTCAATTGGAACCAACCAGAAATTAATAAAATTAAATGTAAAATAATATGCACAAAATGTATCTTTTCCAAAATGTCTATTTTTAGCCATTAATATTGTTCTTAAAGATAATGCATTAGTGTTTTAAAAAAGTATTTACTTATAATTTTAAAATGAATAATATAAATAAATAAAACATTTATTTATAAAATCTAAGATAGTGACTTTAGAAAAAACGAAAATTAAAAACATTACTGCATTTCTTTTGCCTCCCTTAAAAAAATTAAAATCAAGAAAAGTAAAAATACCTAATAATGTTAAGAAATTTTAAAACTATTACCATTCATCATCTTTATGAGCTACAAAAAACTCATTTAGTTGCTGTCTTTGAAATTCCAGTTTATAATCATTATATTTTTCTATTGCTTCACTGTCAGAAATGTTATCATCCTGTGTTGCTAAAAAAGCTTTAAACGACATCATTGGTGGTTGTTGACCCTCTGTATGACCACCCATGGGCTCCCTAACAAAAAATAAAATTTAAAAAATCTCCTTTATGTACAATATTATAACATACCTGTGTGCTGGTGGATGATATGTACCTATGCCACCTCCACCACCAAAGTGATTATAATAATTATCACCACCATAATAATCATGGCGAATTCTCTTTGGTGCTGGTTCCAGACTTGGTGAGTATCCTCTATCACGAACACTGCTTCTATATTCCCTTGGTCTAGGACGGGGCCATGCATCTCTAAAAAATCAAATTTAACATTTACAAATAAATTTTAATGATAAATTAGAATAGTTTAATTTTTAGTTGAATATGATGATATGTACTAAAGCTGTGCCGTTTTTAAGATTACAAACATATTCTTTAAATTTGTCCTTAAAAAAATAAATGAAAACAAAATGAAAGTTTTTGTTTGTTACCTTTCAACCCAGTCATCTCTTGGCCTGGAAACACGTTCAGTTCCTCTATAACTAGCTTCTGCTCTTTCACCTCGAAATTTATCACGGCGTTTTCTATCATATTCATCATCACTATCAGCCATTTTGTTCTGTTCTCTTTCTAAAACGTAGATATTTATACAAACTTGATGGCACATTAAATATGAAAGTTTTATTAACAAGCTTGTAATAAGTTCAATACTTAAGAAATCTTTGGTAATAATAATACCAACATTCTAATAATTAAATTAGTCATTAAAATAAATTTATTACCTTGAAGATTTAAAATGTATAAACGTAGAGATTGTAACCTCAATGTGATCAAACTGGAATATTTATCAAATTTATGATTTCTCAATTGTTCACTTTGATACTAACACACAATACAGGCTAAAAACAAAATAGAAATATAAGAATTATTTCTATATATCCAACAAATTACTTTAAACAAATTAACAGCCTGGCTAATACAAGCCGCTTTCCTTTCCAATCATAGAATGCCACAGAACAAAATGCCATCATTGACACTTGACAGCAAGTTTTGACATTACATTTGTCTTCTTTTTCATTACTTTTAGGCATACACATATTTGTCATTAAGGCTTTTCTCACATAGGGGCACTTGACAGCTCCGCCGCAATGCAAAAACCATATTTTATTTGCACTTTTGAACGCACTCACTCAGTATTAGATTTTTTTGTTCGTATTAGGTATTTTGAATTGCAATTTTAAAAGCTGATATTAGCATACTTATTTTTATTTTAAATAATTTATTATATTTAATGACTAAATGTTATATAAATATCTTGATAATTAATTGTTTAAATCGCATTAAATAACTTTCTAGAGGGGTGTATGATGGCATACGAATTAAAATGTCAAATAATGTATGAAAGTATTTTATTTTTATATATAGAGGGGTACACCATTGTTATGTTATATGTATCTTAACTTAAACATAATGAAATAAGTTAATTAATAAGGATTTACCATGTAAGTATAATTTTTCCATCATTTATGGGTTAGAAATTCGTTGCCCATAGATTGTTTTATAAAGATTTGTGTCAGATATAGGCATATAGCTAATTAGTCAAGTTTTCGAAAATAATACCTAGATATTAGACGTTTAAATCTCGACGTTTCTAAATTTCTGTCTTTCTATGTGTCTGACTGTGATAAAAATTAAATCAAAACTTAAATCAAAAGGAATTGATAAACATATACAATACATAAAGCGAAGTTTTAAACTTTTATCGACTAATATATGGTGCGCCAGGATAGGAAACGTGTTTAAAAATGTTGGTAATATGTCATAATATTTTTCGTGAGTATTTATGTAAACAATTCTAAGTTTTTTATTATTCGGTACCGGTAGATACATTTTTTCCCTTTAACAGTATTATATTAAATGGTTCATATCCGTCCGAACTAAATTGAAGTTCGTAAAAATCATTTATGATGTACTTTAAATAAAGATCTTAATTTACTGGTTTAGGAGCTGGTTAAAGCTGTTAAAGTTTTACATATGGATTCGGTGTATTAACATGTTTATTCTTTATGGCTGAATTCGTCGCACGAGATCAACACGATTTTTTTTCGACATAGTTCTCAATAATATCTTAATACATGCATGCACTACTTACCAGTGGTGAAGCAAGGGGAGGGGCGAGGGAGGCGGACCACTCCAGGGTGCCACCCTTGGGGGCGGGGTGACAAAAAGGCAATAGATAATAAAGTTTTTAAATTCTATGCAAAAATTCTCATTGTTTTTCGATTGATATAGATAGCGTAAAAACAGTTAAGATAGTTACATGGTTGCCGTGACCATCAAAAAAGAAGATAGTCGATGCCATCGACGATAAAAAGATTAAAATGCCCGGTGAGACAGTAAAAGACTAGGCCGTGCCATTAAAACAAGTAATGAAGATGGCCATGCTGGAGTGTGTTGATCGATTTATTAAAAAAAATGGAAGGACGCAGCCAAGATATGGACAAAATTTCTGATATATTTGGAATAGCATCTAAAAACCTGATCCAGTCCTCAGAAGACGTTCTTCCATCTTTAGCGGAGAAATGAGTTGATAAATACAACGAGATCTCCAAAGAAGATATCCTAAAAGAAATACCACCTTTTAGAAGATTGCTAAAGGAAGCCCAAGTGCCCAAGTCCCTGATGAAGTGTCTCTTGACTGGGGTGCACTGCAGTTCATTGTGGACTATGAAATTTCTTAGACTTTTTAACCAAAGTCATGTTAGCATTAGGTTTTTTTTATTTTGTATGGCTTTGTAGCTTCATGTGAGAGAAGATTTTGAAAACTGACGGTCATTAAAAACTATTATTTTATCTACAGAAATTAATGTAGTTGAACAGGCCGACTTTGATGAGGCAATTAAGTACTGTCAAATGTTTAAATAATCAAATTATTATCATTATACATAACTTATTCATTTTTATCATAGCACAAATTCGAAATTATAATATACAAGAAAAAATACAAAAGTTTTTAATAATTTTTTATTGTTTTTAAAGGGAAGGAACCGTGTTGAATTAAAAAACGTCTTTGGTTTGACATAGGAGGTGCTGTTTACCATCCGCCCCGGGTACCACAAGACCTTGCTACGCCACTGATACTAGTATTTTAGTTCAGCTTAAAGTAAATTCGAAACTGACAACATTGCAATTGGTTATTTTTATTGGTTATCATTCTTTTAAATTAGTTTTAGGGGTGAAAAGTTAGAGAAAGCTGAATGTAATAACTTATTAGATTCAAATTTGTTTTTAATCTAAAGGACTTTCCGTCTTTAACCATATAAAGAGACTCTAAAAGAAAAATAATTAAAAATTCAAACAGGAACCAGTCTTTATACAATGCTGATAACTAGATAAGCCTTTGACAATCCGTCGTATACTGAGCATTGACTCCAACATTAGAGAGAGTGAGAACTATAGGAGAAAATTTACTCGTGACAAAAATAGATACATTTTGGTCACGTGACACAGGGCAACAATTCGAATTATAAGGAATTATTATAGGGAAATTTAAAAAAATAATAATTTGTTCAAATTCCAAGAGAAAAATTAGAGTGAAATTTGAAAATATTGAATTAATACTTTATTAGAACTAAATTGCTGTTTATTGTAATGTGATTAATAGCTTGAAATTGTAATAGGTACAATGCCAGCTATAAACTAGTAGAATTAAAATTTTGTTCTTTTAAAAATTCAAATTTGAAAAATTATATAATAATACAGAAATTGGAAGTGTATGCTCTTCTTACTGTCATATTAAAATGTTAATACTGTAATTTTTCTATTCAATTAATTTACTTAATAATGTAATTTTTTCTACAATTATGAAGAAAGGGTGAATAAAACGACAATAATATATAAAAAAGTGTATTACTGATGTTTAAATAAAAACAATTTTAAATATTTGTATCTAATTTTACCTATCTTCAATTGCATTTAAAATCCTTAAAACATTTGCCAGGAACTTGAACTGTAGGGGTCTTTTTAAGGAATACCTAGCATTGGCAATATATCTGAAAATTTAGATCATTAAAATCAGTATTAATCTACTTGTTGCTGCTGGTAAGTTAAAATATAGGTAATTATTGTACATTTTTTTCAATATATACCTACCTGTTTATACTACCAACACTTGTACCTATTATTATTCACACTTTTATTTTTATAATTATAAAATAATATTTATCAACTGCAACAGATTATTATGAAGTATTAATCTAAATAGTGATTTAATTTTGGTAAAATCCCAGCAACATTACTTTGATTTTTTGTCACATAAAACATAAGGTGTAAGCTTACATTTCCAGTAAAATATTCAGTGCTTTGACATGTATTTTCAACTAGACTACATAAGGCGTTTTCGGAAACCTACTCGGGTTGGCCCGATCCCTAACCTACGCGTTCGTTTACCTAACCCGAACTACCTACCCGTGTTCGTAAACCATAGAGCTGTTAACTCGATCACCGACTCAGGTTGATCTACAGTAACCCTATCGAAAAGTAGGGTCGTTCATATCGCTTCAGACACCGCATGCGCATTTCGAACCATTTTTAAATTTTGTCATTCTCTAAAAGCGCGGGAATTCAGCATTTTCATAATCTCTCTGCTGAGATTTTTAATAGGATCAATTTTTTTCCAATAATTGTTTCACGTTGATGAATAAATAACCAAAATTACAGAAAAGATTTGAAAAACACCAAAAAAAGCAACAACATCTAACACCAAGAACAAGATAAAAAAAAGTAAATAATTGAAAATAGTTGGGTTAGGGTTGATAATTTGAATGACTAATGACAGCGTATTGAATACTCCGATCTGAAACCTGTGATGTTCGTAAACATGGTTGGTGGGTAAGTGATCCATGGTGATCCGTCACGTGACCTCAGTGAATCGGGTTGACAACCCGGAGTAGGTTTCCGAAAATGCCTATAAATATGTATGTTACAATATGTGACCGTTTGTCTGGTTTCAGAGTTAGCATTCCAAAATCAATAACAAAACCTTGTGGAAAAAAATGAGTCAAACATAGTTTAGCATTTTTTGCCTGGCATATATTTCCTTTTTATAGCTATAAGCCTCATTTTTAGTAAAATACCATTTTTCGTAAAACTAAAATATAAAAACTATCTATGTACAGATACACTGCTGAGAGAATTTGTCAAACCTATGTGTACAATCATAGGCTGAACATGAAATAACCATTTAATAATTTTCTATAAATTAACTAACACTATATTATGTTTAAACCGTATTAAACACGTACAACTACAAAAATATAGGAAATCAGGATTGCAGATGCAATACTATTTTGCCCTTTTTCAGCCGTTTCGACTCGTTGCATCTCACTCTTATGTTGACTTCAATACCCGTCTCTCTAGGCTCTATCATTGATAAAAACCCAAATTTTCATTTTCCAAATTCTGTGGACAGAAATTCTGATGTGAATGTTTTTAAAATAAAATTGAAACACTTTAATTCCTATATTTAAGATATTTAATTGGCAATTGGCACTATTTTATTTCTCTTCAAAAGATCTACAAAACTGTGCTTTTTAAGATAAAAAATCATTAATGGAGCAAAAGTTATAAACCAATAACTATTATTCATCCAATGTTAAATATGTTTCATCATCACTAACAAAATTTTGATGATAGTTTGAATCGATGTTTACAAGATGATTTGAAATGTAAAGTATATTATATTTCTGTTAGTTATTTATGCAAATACTCTGGCTACTATAATAGATATTTTTTTTCAGGGATACAAAAAATAACCAAATAAAAACAATATCAAAAGTTTACGCAGATGTATTATCAAAGAAGTCTAGCTCATTTTATGAATACGATAATTTTAATCCGCAATACGAGGACGCAAGCAATTACAGTTTAATCAGAAAATTGGGACACGGCAAATACAGTGTTGTTTTTGAAGGTTTAAACCAAGCTAAAAATGAGAACGTCGTTATAAAGATGCTAAAACCCGTCAGAAAGCGAAAAATAAAACGAGAAATTAAAATTCTCGAATGTTTAAGAGGCGGCACTAACATTATCAAATTATTGTCTGTGGTTAATGTTCCCGATACTGACGTAACGGCTTTAATATTCGAACAGCTGATCCAGAACGAGGATTTTAAAAATATGTACTTGAAATTAAGCGAGTCCGATACGAGGTATTATTTGTATGAAATACTGAAAGCTCTAGACTATTGTCACAGTAGAGGCATCATGCATAGAGACGTCAAACCCCACAATATCGTCATAGATCAGGTGAACAATAAAATTCGACTTATCGATTGGGGGTTGGCGGAATTCTATCATCCCGGACAAGAATACAACGTTCGAGTCGCCTCCAGATATTTCAAAGGACCTGAATTGTTGGTAGATTATGGATATTACGATTACTCGTTAGACATGTGGTCGCTCGGTTGCATGTTCGCTTCGATGCTTTTCAGAAAAGAGCCTTTTTTTCATGGAATAGACAACTCCGATCAACTAGTACGAATTGTTAAAATATTAGGTAACCAAATGTTTTACTTCTACAGTTATTTATATTTTATAGGCTTCTGCAAATTTAATGGTCTTACTTGAAAATGATATAAAAGTTTTATTTATTCGTGTAACACAGTATGCGCCAAAACAAACTACACTGAAAAACTAAAGCTTTATTAAACATGAAAAATTCAAATTCAAATAATGCGAATTTTAAGTTTTGCTTCAACACAAAATGTGTTCAAAGTGCTCGACATTGCGTTCCAAGCAGTACTCATAATGGTCCGTCTACACAGTACGTTTTGCCTGAGAGCATGCCTGCAGAGACTCGTTTGCACAGGTAAGAGCGTGCATATAGACGGCAAGACGGTGTCGCTAGTAGGCTTTCAAGCGCAGCCTGTACTCTCGTCGAGTTGCTGAAGATTTTTCCTGAGGTTATAGGTTCTACGGTTTTACTTGCAATGTGTGGCCGGTCATGCAATCCGTTCTTCAGTCCAGCAAAAAGTTTTCTAGCCAAATAGACGAAATATAAGAAGCCTTTCAAAAGAATTTTTACCTAAGTGAATTTATAGACCTATACAATTCTTTGCGGGCATTGTGAAAGGTGAAAAGTAAGGAATATTCTGATAGAATCAAGAAAAAGGAAGTCTTTTTTATTAATAAACAATACAATAACGCTTTAGTTAAAAAACTTCTGCTGTCCTCCTCATCATGTATGACTTGCGAGCTTTTGACACTGAAATTTGCGCAGTCCAGTTTTTACTTTAAGCCTTCGCGTGTAGCCAACGTACGGTGTTCCGGCATACCTGCACGGTTTTGGACTGCAGGCAAAACGTTGTGTGTAGCCGGACCATAACGCTTAACAAGATTGCTTAGCATGTTATTAAAAATAGGCTACTGCATTCTTTTTTTTCCATCAATAGTTGCCGGGGGGTTTTGGGTAAAAATGGCTTGTTTCAGCATACCCCATATGTAAGCATCAAGAGTTGTTAGAAGGGTAAGGAAAATTCGTTACGGGAAATTAGGCGGTCTTCACAATTTTCTCGAATCAGATCTAATGATGCTGTCGTAGTAGCAAGTATCCTGTTGGAATCATTGGGTATTCATCTGTATGTTTCTGGCACCACAGAATTGTCTGATATCAATAAAAATGGTGTCAAAATGTGTTCCCTATATCGCACTTGATTTAGTGTAACGGGTCTTCTACACTTATCCTCTACGAAGTAAGGGCCCAATAATCCTTTACCTGCCACTGCACTGAGTACCAAATCGTCGCCTTAAGGGGCATATGAAACAGGTCGAGAGACTATGAGTGATTATAATTTTAAAAAGAATTTTAGAAGCCTAAAATTAATGTTTCTTTTTAATTGAATTTAGTTGAAGAAGATTCATAGGTACTGTCATGATGAAATAAAATAATTTAATTTAAATATTCACTATATTTGCATCTATGTTCAATTTAAACTTGAGATGCGTTTCGCTAATACAGTTGAAGATAGGTTAGGTTCCATGTGAGTGGGCGTTCAACGTCCTTTCCACTTCAACCTGAAAGATCTATTGTGGCTCACCCCTATCTAATATTCCCTACAAGCTTGGTAATGATGTACTACAAAATCCTTTAAAGATCCTTTAACCTGCGCGGTTTGTAAAAGTGTTAGTTGATGAGAATTCATACTTCCTCTTCCATACGGCTATCCTCATGTATTTGTTTGTATAACTTACCGGTGTGAAGTTAGCAGCCAATTTTAGCTGCAAAAATGTTGGGAGCTGCTGGATTTTAACTTTCAGTGGCGCACAAGTTAAATGTAATTTTAAAAAAATAGACGATTTTACAAATATTTACAAATCAAGATAGAGTGTTTAAATTTGTCTCAAGGAAAAAATGGAGCCTTGTAGATTATTTAATACACATTTGATGATCAAATATAAGTAATTATGATTTTAAAAAATCTGTGGTTTGCATAAAAAGGCAATATTTCAATCATTGAATCAATTAAAATATTTCTAAATTTATTAAAAGAACATTATATAATACCTTTAAAAAAATGGCTAACAGGGGGAAATAGGGGTTGAAATTCTACCCTTAAATCTTTAAAAATCTGTACCTGCCGAAGAAAATAAAAAGCCAGGTTAAGATTTTGGATTATAATTTATTTAATTACCAAGAATATACTGCCAAACGGAAATTTGCTTACGGGCGGGATAAGGGGTTTAAATACTATACCCTTAAATGTTTAAAAATCTGTAACTGGATTTTCATTTTCTTTGGCAGTTACAGATTTTTAAAATTTAAGGGTAGTATTTCAACCTTGCCTTTTTATGCAAACCAAAGATTTTTTAAAATCACAATTACCTACTTATATTTGATCATCAAATGTGTATTAAATAATCTACAAGGCTCCACTTTTACCTCGAGACAAATTTAAACACTATCTTGATTTGCAAAGATTTGTAAAGTCGTCTATTTTTTTAAAATTAAATTTAACTTGTGAACCACTGTAAGTTAAAATCCAGCAGCTCCCAACATTTTTGCAGCTAAAATTGTCTGCTAACTTCACACCGCTGTATAACTTATATATTAGTCGCGTTCGGAATAAACCTCTCAGATGCGACCAGATTTTTATCACGTGACATCCGACGGATCTAAGCGATCTGAAATAACCGAACGGTTCCGATTTTTTCACATAACCTCACACTCACATTATTTATTTTCTACGAATAAAGAATAGAAAGGAAGGAACGTTGTCATATTTTAATCTAGCAAATAATCACAACGGAAGTCGGCCATATTGAAGAACCAAATATGACTCATTCGAATCGTGAAATTTGACATGTATAGTTTTTTCATGCTGTTTTATATATTATTTTCTGATTTAAGTAGTTAACCCAACTCTTGAATGGGAATTACTTTTCATCTGTAGGGTTCTATTTATCTGAATTATTAAAAATTAACAAAATATTTTAATGACAACCACATTGTTATCATAGACGTTGCTTTATTTTTCATATTGACCAACTAAGTCAACTATTTATAATTACTACTTAGAAGTTTTTAATCTAAATTTATATTCCTACAACCTTATGAAAATGTATATTACTGTACAGATAATTACAAGCGGAAAACAGTTATTTTTTTTTAACAATTAATACGAGGCATAAGTATATAATACCCTGTGTGTGACACCACTGGTAAAACGGTTACTAACCTCGCAAACACTTTTAAACTATTTAAATTTAAATGACTTAATCTATGACAGATTAATCGCTTTTGTCGATCCAAATATATCGAGCAAAAAGATCGCCGTCCGATCGCTCAGATTTTCTTGCCGAACGATCTCGATTTACCTCCGACACATCTCGATGACATAAACGAACGATATGGAGCAATCGTAGAAGTCTGATTGCGATTCCGAACGCTATATAAGTTATATAATATATATTTTATTAAACATTTGATATTCGAATAACTTCTTTGAAAGTCTAGAGTCACCTGTATCGTCCCATCTCTCCCTACAGATGGGAATGTGACTTATGGGCTTATTTTGTACAAAAATGTTAGTTGTAACAGCGCTGTAAATTTTCAGGGTCGAGAGATGTTATGCTATTCTGTACGCTTTTACTGTATTTTACATCGATGTATTGTAACATTTTCGCTGTTAAAAACATTCGACGTACCTATGGAGTATTGAAACTGTGACTGTGATATTAAAATTGTAAATTTTCAAGAAATAAATCAAAATAAACATCATCCCATTCTTAGCATTCTATGTAATTTTTACCCAAAGTTGGGTTAATTGTACCACTTCTAAATACATAGCCTTTTTCAATTTCGTTTAAATATAATTCATATTCTTCTTCGGATGTTTTTCTTTTTTTTTGGTCTGTCTACAATTGTTACTTGTTTAATATTCATCTTGTATATTAAGTACTTACTGTCCGCATGATGTGTTTGCAAATTCAGCCAATTTTAAAATAGTAATAATAAAAATAAATATATAAAACTAATAATAATAAATATCATATAATAAATATAAAGATAATCTAAAAAGTCGGCAATATTAACCAACACAATATAAATGAAGTTAGCTGCAATGTAATAGGTATTGCGTTTTCAAGTTTTCAATAACTTTTTTACATCGGATTGTTCAGAATACGATTTTTAACCGCGTTCTTAAATTTGCTGTTACGAATATTGGTACAGAATAACCCTATTAATTAGGTTAGTTACCGTTTACTTTGTTAGCCTTTGGGTCCAAAGGTCATGGATCGAGCTAGAGTCAGCGATGTGGTTACTTTCTGAGGTAGCGTGCACATTCGTACAATTTACCTTACAATTTTTGTTTTAGGAACCAACGAATTGAATGCATATCTTAACAAGTACAATATAACGATCGATAAAAAACTCCATAATTTATTGGGAACGCATACGAAAAAATCATGGCAGAGATTCGTGCATACGGAAAATGAATATCTAATAAACGATCAAGCTTTAAATCTTTTAGAAAGTTTATTAAAAATTGATCATACGGAAAGAATAACGGCCCGGGACGCTTTAAATCACAAATATTTCGCGCCTATTAGGCGAAAAATTCAAAATAAGTCACCTTCCGTGCTCAGTAGCCATCCAATGGTGGAACAGATTCAGTGATAGACTTTGATCTCGTCAGTCTACTAGTTATTTGGTGTTTTTTCTTTAAATTTTATTCGTAATACTTTCATACTTATTTTGTAAAAAATTTTAAACGCTTGTATGTGAATAAATGCTTGTTGTTTTATTGTTATGATTTTTATATTCAATGAAAATAATATAGGTAAATGAAATATGGTAAATAGAGTGAGTGACTTATCCTGTCTAGATAATTTTAGGACTACCTATCCTTCAATTTGATTTTGACAGATAATGTTATAGAATGTTTTCGTATTAAATAAAATAATTAGATAAAGATATTATTATTTCTAATCATATCAGTAAGGAGGGCAGGAATATATTCTATAGTCTCTAGTTGTCTATACAGCTCGTACAGCTCCTGTAAATGTTTGTTTTTTGAACAGGGACGACTAAAGCAGTTTTAAAAGCCAAAGGACAAAATAGACGAAAGAGTTGTTGGTTAGTTTAGGTTTTATTTTATATCCCCTCTTTATTAATTCAAAGAATAATCTATGAAGTACATACAAAAAATGGGAAAGAAAAAAGTCAAACACATATCTGAAAGCACTGTATATTTTTCACAATGGAGTTTTAGGTTTAAGTATCCACAAATATAATGCAGTCAGTTAAACTAAATATTTGTTTTACCAAAACTCCCACTTGACACATTCTAGGCCTTCAAAAATAATACGTCTATTATCAATGACGAAATTCCACAAATATTCGACTGAGCAAAACCTTGAGACAATCTCTTGAAGCAATTCTAACAATAAAATCACTCAATATTTTAAAAATTATCGTTCCTCCCACATAAAATTTATCCTTGAATTGAACTGAAAAAGGCACTAATAAAGTGGATAACTACATAATAAGTTAATAATGTATATGACATGTTGGCTTAAAGTTGGTATAAGCTATTTTAGTAGCATATTCATTTTCATAATAAAGTAAATAGACTGCTATTTAATCAAACCGCTAAAAAGAAATTTAACTAACGTACAGGGTCTTTATAAATTAATCTGACATGTTGTGGGAGACTCTTTGTTCATTTTTACGATTAAAATTCTTCATATTAGGAAGTTATCGTATACACCACTTTTGTGCGTTGTTTTAATAATAGCTTTGTTCGGGTTTACTTGATTACTGTTTTCAAACTGTCAGGATTCTGCGCACTAAAAAATCCTGTGTTCGGGTTTTTCTTGTACGGTTTTCGAACCGTTCTATAATTTTAGTTTGGTGTTCGGGTTTTATTTCGGACTGTTTTCGGACGATTTGAAAACTGTCAAATCAGTCCAAGGTTAAAAGTAAGAATTTTTCGTGGACTAATTGACGCATGCGCTTGGTCATTTCTCAGCCATTGTTGTTTGTAGTGTGCATTTTAAATTCAAATTATTCTTGGTATTTTAGTTTATTGAGTATATTATTATGGATTTATTGGCAGAATTCTCGTCAGATTCATCCTCATCTTTTTCATCATCAAAAGATGATGGATTGGAGATGGTAGCAAATATTTTTTTACCCGAATTATTACAGAAAAAAGTAAAAAATGAGAATTATGCCGAAGAAACAGTACCCTTATATAGTGATGAACAGTTTATCCAACATTTTAGGTTTGTGGACAAAATAATTAACTTTTTGTATCAGATATTAAAAATAAGGCGTTCGGGTTTTTTCATTTGTTGACAGTTTTCAAACCGTACATAAATAGTCCTTGGATTTAGTCTACTGCACATCCAGTTGTGCGCAGTCAGCAAATCGTTCTCAAACCGTCCGAAAAACGAAACCCGAATAAAGCTTATAATTTTAGTTTGGTGTTCGGATTTTATTTCCGACTGTTTTCGGACGATTTGAAAACAGTCAAGTAAGTCCAAGGTTAAAAGTAAGAATTTTTCGTGGACTAATTGACGCATGCGCTTGGTCATTTGTCAGTCATTGTTTGTAGTGTGCATTTTAAATTCAAATTATTCTTGGTATTTTAATTTATTGAGTATATTATTATGGATTTATTGGCAGAATTCTCGTCAGATTCATCCTCATCTTTTTCATCATCAAGTGATGATGGATTGGAGATGGTAGCAAATCTTTTTTTACCCGAATTATTACAGAAAAAAGTAAAAAATGAGAATTATGCCAAAGAAACAGTACCCCTATATAGTGATGAACAGTTTATCCAACATTTTAGGTTTGTGGACAAAATAATTTACTTTTTGTATCAGATATTAAAAAATAAGGCGTTCGGGTTTTTTCATTTGTTGATAGTTTTCAAACCGTACATAAATAGTCCTTGGATTTAGTCTACTGCACATCCAGTTGTGCGCAGTCAGCAAATCGTTCTCAAACCGTCCGAAAAACGAAACCCGAATAAAGCTATTGACAGTTACGCCTGCGTGTAAATATCCACAAAACATCTCAAGGAAAGATAGGCGACTCCCTCTTTCCCGCGCATTCGAAATTGAACATCAGCGCCTTGAGCGGTGCGTTGCCCAAATTAACACTTTTGTACGGTTAGTTGCATACCTCCTGAATTTAAGTTTAAATACTTTTTATACTTTTTTATATTCTGCACTTATAAAAATCTTCATTATAAAACGCATTTGCGTATCGTAATGTAACTTTTACGCACGCAAATTTTTGTTTTAAGTGGTTGGCGACATGAGTGGAGTATCTAATGACAATGACGTTTGTGGCTAATAGCAATTTATTAATTTTATGTCGTTCTTTAAGAAAGTATTTGTGAATATCAATATCATCTTTTACTTATGTAATATATTATTATTGGTGTATTATTCATTTTAAAACATTAACATTTCATAATTGAAATGTCAAAACTGCCAAATGTTATAAATTACACAGTGTTACCGACATACTTTTTAAAATCAAAATTTTGGTAATTACATAAAAATAATAAATTTATTTAAAAAATGATAAAATGGCAAAATATAAAAAATTTTGTAAACAACTTATTTCATATGGCTGTTGTGACACTCGTTCTTTAAAAAACTCATCGCTTCGCGATTCGTTTTTTAAACTTGAACTCGTGTCATAACAGAATTCCATATGAAATGCGTTGTTTAATATACTATTATACACTTGAATCGCTGAAAGATTACCCGTGCGTATATTTTAAAGAATATTTGTAAACTTTAATGTAGGTTGGATTACTTGATACAATACAAAAAACTCTCAAACAGCACAAGACATCCTCAGGATGATACTGAATATATCCTTAATATCCTTAGACATAGGTTGGATATATTTAGGATATACATGTTTTTTGATTCTCTTAAGGATATCAAAGGTGGATAATATCCTAAATAAATCCTAGAAAGATCATATAAAGCACCTCAATGATGTATTCTGGACTAATTGAGGATATATTGTAGACGTTTCAAGGATTATGATTATGTCCTGCAAATATCCTTAGGACGTTGAAATAGAATCTTCTGAGGATATTACTAGGCATTATTGAGGTGCACCTTTGCTATTTCTTAGGACATTCTAAGAATATACGAGGATTACAAACGGATATCTTTTAATACTAAAAACATGTAAAATTGGTCTTTGAAGCAATACCTTTGGCAATTAAGACCTTATTGATTATCTACCTTTGATGTTAAGTGAGGACAGCCTAAAAAATGTGTTTTTTTCAAATAACTTCTAAAATAGGTAAGGACAATAAATAGTAAAGTTGAAGGGGATAAAATCCAGTATCCAATGATGAATATTTATACAGAGTGTCCCATTTGAAAAAACTGAAAAAAATTCAATTCAAGTTTTTGGAATGTAAAATTTATTTAAGACCATCCAATACAAAATAAAAATTTCAAACGGAGTCTAAAAAAATCTTCAGTCCTTTGTCTTTGTACATTGGTAATTTGAAAGCTTTATCTTCAAATCCCATAAAGTTGCGGTTTTTTAAAAAGGGATGTGCAAATTCAAATTTTTTGGGAAAAAGGTGGTTTTTTCCGAGATGGCTGGGAGTTTTACAAAAAAAATTGGGAGTGTATAGTACTAACTATTTCGGTTTTAAAAATGTGGAAAAAGGTATGGTCTTCCCCTTAAAATAAATTAAGTCAATTCCCTAGTTTACTAATGGACCACCCTGTACACATGAATATAATTTTAAAATGTTTGATTTAAATTACCTTTTACATATACCCTATAAATAAATATGTAAGTTACCTATATACAATAAGAGTTATAGAACTACGACAGAGGTTTGCCGAACCCTGTATAAATATTTAGTTTATGAACTTATGAATTACAACAAATTGATATAATTGAAATAAATAATAATTTTGGTGTACGCTTATAAAATTAATAATTCTCCACAAAAATATATCCTTTTTATAAGCTTATTATCTACGATGCATAAGAAGATTGCATTAATCCAAAAAAATTGGGTTAAGCAGACCTTTAATACAATATTGTGTGTGTTATGCTTGCTTAACACAGTTTGCATTTCAATCACGAGTCGTGATTATATCCACCAAAGCAAATTTTAAATAAGTCTCAAATAAAAGTTTATTATATTTGACATAGTTAACCAAATTTTCTTTGAAAATGATAAACTAGTTTTAATACTGTTCTAATTTTAACGAACAAACTAAAATTATCGTACCTACACCCTTTTGGAACTATAGGTATTACAGTGGCGGGTATTTTAATTAATTTTAAGCACATGGGTATTTTTTTTCTCACTGTATTTTGGACTTCATCCAAATATATATTAATATTCATATATTTGTTGGAAAATATAATGTATGATAGGAAATTTTAATATAAATTAGTTACCTGTGCGCTAATTAAGTTGAAAAATGTTGAAATTAATGAAATTATGCAGGGTATGATACTCTTGGTCTTATGGGGTTCTTCAGATATTCACGGCATCGATGATTAGAACTATAGAAAAAATTGACCGGTACTACTGGTTTTACAGAACAACATTAGCTTTACACTTCCATAGTGGCTTTAATATTATGTATATCTTCTGAGTAGAAAATATATGAATGTAAAAAGGAATTAATCATTTGAAATTAAATTAATTATGTACTTAGGAATTTATAGGGTCATTGCCAAGTAATATTATTATATAATAAAAAAATGTTAAAATTTTTTTTGTAAACAAATGTTTTATAATTTTAGAAATACAGTACTTAAAGTTTTTTATAAAATTTTATAGCTCATTTGTTTGGAGTGCTGTTCACTGTGCTGCCAGTGGATTCATTAAAAATGCTAATCCTTCAAAGCCCAAGCAAGGGTGGTATACATTTCCATTGAAACAGTCATATTTGTTATTTTTCAAAGAGTCCACCCTGTAATTAGGGATTAACTAACCCAAACACAATAGAAACCCTAGATAATATTGTCACAACAGGTACCTGAATAGATCCCATGACCGTAGAACCGAAGTTTTTTAAAGCATAATTCAAATTAAAATAAAAATTAAAAGTAAAATAAAAATATGCTACATACTAAAAAGTAAGAATTAAATATAAATTAATGCAAAAAGCATTTACTCCTTTAATTGTCGGTAACTTTTCTACCAGTTTGGAATGATAACTGGCATTATCTAAGACAAGCACTGTAGCACTTGGCAAAAAGTCCAATAACTGGAAAAAATAATCTTCAATAATTTTTCGTTCACTTTGATGCAAGGTATAATAACCCATTTTCTACAAAACCATGTTCACTGGCAATGTGTGCGATTATTAGTCTGCGACCTTTTCCTTGAGGAGCATTTAACACTATTGAATACCCTACAAAAATGCCTGACGGGAATTTGAAATATCCATGATTTAGAAACAGCGCTGTGCCCAAGTAAAGATGCATTAACATTATTGCATTTCCTAGGCTGCATAACCTTAGTAGCTGACGCCTTCAAATGATGAGGAGAAGAAGAAGAAAAATTTCTATATTAGTAAGCAGAGACATTATATCTCTGTTATTAAGATTTAATTGTTAATATAAAATTGAATAACATGGACTTCTTTTTAAATATGGTAGTAAAAGTATGTAATTAATTATTTTATTTTTATATAGTATTTTTAAATGGCAAAAATGAAAAGTTATTGTCTTCCCTTAAGCAATCAGAGCAGCATTGCTAGGCAACACATTACAGTACCTGATACCGTAATGTTCTACTTACCGGTGCAAAATTGATTATAGGGAAGTGTATTTACTGGACAGATTGTCTAGAGCAAGTCTGAAATATCTCCCAATGAGGAAGCAGGTCAAATTATCCACCGGATATTACCAAATAAAAGAAGAAGAACCTACTTGTTTTGTTTGATCAGAGTGTATTATGAAAAGGGAATATATTTACAGTCAGTACTTTGAAAACTTATTGTCATGATATTTGTTCATGAGTTAATTCAGTAGCCTCGTGGTCAGTATTCTGGAGAAACTCTCTCCAGGTTACCTCTAAAGTCTAAAAGAATATTAATTAAAGTTGAGTTGTATACAGTTTTGTTATTTGAATGTTACCTACTATGAAATTATAAATGCTGTATTTTAGTTTAATATGTCAAACAATCCCCATTATAATGCTAGTACCCAGTGTTATATGTACATATATACTATTGTACAATTTATTAAACTTTATTGCAGTTTATGTATTATGTACTCTTGTGTACCAATTTAGTTTATTAATAATGAGAAAAAATAAATAATGTACATTAAAACAAATATTTGCTTAATATTTTTGACATACTTATTTTTTGTTGTTTGTTAATTTTACTCTACTATTCAGTAAAAAAAAGTTGCTCTTTTTTATTGAAAAATCACGAAAATATTTAAAAATGTCTTAACTTATGTTTTATTATTTTTAAAAATTTATTGTTCTGTAGTGTACCTAATCTAAATTGTCACAAAGCGTTGAGTGATTTTCGAACAATGAATATTTATTAGTTCAAATAAAGTAGGTACGATTATTCTTAAATACATGCAGTTGTATTTTTGATTGATATAATGATTGTTCTATATTATCCACTGCTGGCTGCTACTTTCGTCATTCTAAACATGGGTGATGTGCAACTTAAAAGATAATGAAATTTCTGGAAGATTTTGAAACAGTTTTTTTTTGCCTTTAACATCCAAATCTTCATGAGACGTAAATTTCTTCAAGGCGAATAGTTTACATTACATGATTTCTTATTTCTTTTCACCAAACATTTTCAGAACGATTCTCATGCGTATAGAACTGTGAATGTTGCATTTAAAAATATTATAAAATAACATACAGATTATACTAATGAGACTTTTTAAAATGTTCTTTGATCAACGAATAAGTAAAAAATAGAGTTTACCGTGACCTTCCTGGAATGAAAAGAGGAATTTTATTGAATAAGTTGTTGGCATCTTGATAACAATGTTTCTGATTATAAAGTGGGCTTAAATCCTTCTCTTTCAATGAGACAAATTCGGTAATTGGCTTATTACGTGCAGCTAGCTTGCATTACGTTCTAAGGCGTAGGTAAGTCTTATGTCATGCTCTCCAAAGTCACGAATGTACAGGGTAGTGACACTACAATTTAAAAAAAATTTAAATTATTCTCATTAGATGTTAAAAATATAATATATACACTGCTCAACAATTCAAGTGGATATTTTTTAAATTTTAGAAAATTGCATACAAAAATAATATTTTAAATAATATGTTTCACGATATCAGTAAACTTTGTTTATAGCAAATTGTTTTTTCCTTTTAAATGGCCTCCTCAGTCCCCTGACATAACTCCAATGGATTATTTCCTTTGGGGTTATGTCAAAAATAAGGTTTATTTTAATCCCCTAACAATAAAACTTGATTGTTAAGGAAGCATAAGGGACACTTTTAACAATCTTCCTCCAGAATTTTTACAAAGGGCCACGACATCTCAAGTATTAATTAGAATTAATAAATGTTTGGAAGAGAATGGAAGAAATTTTGAATGTGTGCTATAAAAAATTATTTAAAAAAAATTAAATTAAAATAATAAAAGTTATTTGTATTTATTTTGTGTTTAGTATTTAATGTATCAAATTTATTAAAAATTATAAAGATTTTACGTTCTGTAATAAACCAAAATCATCAATAATAAAGGAAGGAAATCCAAATTACAATTTTGGTACCCAAAAAAACCCAATTTCCGCCATATCTTACAAACGCATAAAAATACAAACTTACCTTATTTTTCTATGAGGAATCAAATAAAATACGGTATCTGCCAAAATAAACAGTACCGAAACAGAGAGTGCTGTGGAGTTGTTTATGTAATATGGATTTGTCATATTTGACTTAATTGTCATTAGTTGATATATTAATAGTACGCTGCAGTTAAATTTGATTTAAAAATGGTTCTAACAACGGAAGAAAAAGTGTTTTTGGTAGAGCATTATTTTCGTTCATACGGAAAAGGTCGTAATGATGGTCCAAGCTTAAAACAGGTGTCAATAAAATATCAACAAAAATTTAATAAAGCAGCTCCTAGTAAAAGTGTGATGTTAGCTGTTGAAAAATTTCGTCGCACTGGTAGTGTATTGTGTCAACGTAAAGGTTCTTCAGGTCGTCGAAAAACAGTATGCACTAACGAAAATGAAGGATGTGTTTTTAACCAAGTTGTGCAATCACCTCAAAGAAGTCTTGTAAGAACTGCATGTAAACTCAACATTAGTGAAATGTCTTTACGTCGCATGTTCAAATCAATTGGTGGTTATCCATACCGTATTCAAGTTGGATAACGACTAAATGCTGCGGACAAACGTGCAAGAGAAATTTACTGTGGTCGCATGTTGAGTTTAATTTACGAAGATCTCGAATTTTTGAAAGACATATGGTTTTCAGACGAGAGTGACGTTCATCTTAGCGGCTATATTAAACAACAAACAACCAGATTCCTTGGATTTGAACGTCCTGATGTCATTGTAGAGAAACTACTCCACAGTCTTCGAGTTACCGTTTGGTGCGCGGTATCTGGTAATGGAATGATTGGTCCTTATTTCGTTGAAGATGATAATCAGAATCCACTTACTGTCAACCAAGAACGTTATAGAGAGAAAATTATTCAACCTTTTGTGAGAGACCTAAATAACTTTTGAAGTGCACAAAATCTACAGTTTCGCACACAATGGTTCCAACAAGATAGTGCAACGAGCCATACAGCTGTGCGCACCTAAGACTTACTCCGTCAGCATTTCGATAATAGAGTGATTTCTCGGGGAACAGACGAATATCCTTCTCATTCACTTGATCTGACGCCACCTAACGCATACATTTGGGGCATAATGAAAGAAAAAATATTTCATTCGGAAAATCCGCCGGCGAATATTGCCGAACTACGGGAAAGAATACAAAATATTTTTCGGCAGTTCCATCAACCACTTTTTATAAATATATTTATTGACTTACAAAATCGATATGAAACTTGTTTTGAACACTTACATTACAGAAATTAAAAATTAATTATTATTTTTATTTTCGATACTGTTTATTTTGGCGGATAGTGTATAACACATGCAATTAAAAAAAAAGAAGAAATCGTCGTTTGCTCAATTTAAAATTTAACTCAACGTTATGACCACCCTGTATAATTAATTTTTTATTTAAACACTATAACTTATAATTTAGGCCCCTAGGTGCAAAACGATGTAATAATTTTTAAATTTTGTCAATTAGTTAATTGAAATAATTAACATTTTATTAATCGTCTTTTTGTTTCTCTAAAACTGTAAATTTTAGGTACCTGGTACCTTACATAAATTTAATCTAACAAAAAAAAAACAAAATATAGTATTCCATTTAAAATAGTGAAGTTGGTGTCAATTTCCGATATAATCGGAAGTCCTGTAAATTTGGAAATATTTTAGTTGAATTCAGAAGTATCGAAACCCCTAAATACCTACCAAATTTCATCCATCATCCCATAAACTTCTAGGTGAAGGTGGATATGGGACAGCCTGTATACCCATAAAATTAAATATCCGTATGTATCAGTATAAAATTAAATCGTTATGAAGTAATATAGTCTTTTTGTAATATTTATCAGGTAAACTTCACTATTATATATAACCACAGTAGAAATCAAAGAAAAGTGGTAATAAAATATAAAAAATAATAGAAATACTTATCTGGTAGGTAACCCCAAGACTGAGTACCATCCAATTACATAAAACTGGATTTCAATGTTGTAAGAGTGGTCCAAACCAGAATAAATTAGCCAAAGGGACTTATGTCTCCGTAAATAAGAAAATCCCAGTAAGGAAAAAACCAGTCACAAAAAAATCCTATAAGTAAAGAGAAACGAAGGATTGTAATATTAAAACTTTATAGTAAATTTATAAATCTTACCTCTACTAAAAAGAGGGTAAATGGTTTTAATTTCAAGCCGTTGGGAATGTTAGATTAAAAATAAATGAATAATATAAACAATACAATAATATAGTTAAAAGATAGTAAGATGATTTTTGTTTGCGCATTTAGAGAGGGTTGCAGGCATAGGAGTCACAGGAGCGCTAAGGACAACACCTACACCAGCGCTTGATGTGCTCCTGGGATTGCCGCCTTTGCGCATATGGATCATTATGAGCGCAATGGCGGCTTTCATAAGGCTTAGAGGCCACACAAGAATAACACAAAGATAGAAACAGAGCTTCCGCTCCTGGCTCACAAAGCTGTCCTAAAAGCAGATAAAGTAAGAAAGGAAAACAAGTAGAAGGTCGTAATCCCGCCAAAGGGGCAGTGGAGCGACGAACAAGTAGAAATATTTGCCATCCTCAAAGCAGCAGAATGGGACAACTTAGGAAGCCCCGTTAGCATTTGCTCAGATAGCCAGGCCGCTCTAAAGGCGATTTGTAGCTCCAGAACTAGCAGACAGGGAGCCAACCAATCTTGCTACGGACCCGAGCCAATAATGGGGCTAAGCAGAGCAGAAACCTCAACTCTACTCAAGGAATGGAGAGAGGATTAGAAGAACAATGGATCGCCTACCCTGACAAAGCTAGGACAAAGTAGTTACAAATCCAGACTAACAGATGTGCAGATGGAAATATTGTTGTATTTGAACAAAGAGTACGCCAAAGAGACGTAGCAGAAATAGTAGGTGTTACTCATGGTATTGTATAAAATGTAACATGTCTATCGTCATGTCACCTTGCACTATTACCGACCGTAAACGATACCGCTATTATTACCGTTAAAACCGACCCCGATTCACTGTTAATGCTACTGTACACGAGACACCCCTTATAGACGCTAACTATTTATCTGTTTGAACGAGCCCAATCAAAGAACGCGTCCCTCGCTTGCAATTAAATAACGAACGCATTTCTTCTGACAAATGACACAAACACGATTTCCGTTTTGAGCAAGACTATTTAAAAGACCCGTGAGGCAACTATAGCTCCTTTCATCAACCAACAGTCCAACTGAAGAGTGAAGAAAAACTTTGAAGTACCTCCTCTTGTGAATTTCCTTTTTGGTTGTTGGAATGTAGACTTTTTTCCATTCTTTTCATTGCTAGTTACTTAATTATGCTTTAATTATAATATAATTATAATATAATTCACACACAATTTGTACACATACTACTAGAAAACTAATAAAATGTATCAGAAGCGTGCTTTCGAAGACGTGTCTTCAATAATTGTTCAAGGTAAGCTATTACTTTTAGACAAAATATAACAATTGATCAGTAAACAGTTAGACATTTTATTTTCCGTAAGTTAAAAACATAATTATTGACAAATTTTAAGTTCATAAAAATCTTAAAGCGTATTCTTCAACCACGCTATTAAAACTTGCTTTACAAATATGCACAAATATGCACTTAGTATAAATATATGATTGTTTCAAAAGTTTACTAGAAGTAGTTAAATATATACCTTTTTTAGTCAAATCACATTAGCATATTGATATTTTTTTTGCATTATAAAGAACAGGACCGGCTTTACCGTCCTGTACATTAATAATTTTCAATATTGTCAAGTTACCGCTAAGTTGGAGTCAAGTTATCGCTAATTTAGAGCCCAGATACCGAATATGTGAAGACAGTCCTTCAAACCACTTCTGAGTTGTTAAGAATACTATTACATCCCAAGCAGCCAGAACCATTAAATAAACTTTCATCTCTCCACGAAGAAGCTGAAGCCGCCCTCCTAGACAGCACAGAAACCTAAAGTTAAGTCCTCTTTTTACAACTCCAGTTCATTATCAGCAAGTACTTACATTTTCAATAAATAATCTATATTTTTAAAAAACAGTTTCATTTATATACCTTAGACTATAAGTCTTAAGGGTGTAGCGTGGTCGGTCTTTATTTCAAGTAGCTTTATTTGTTGTTTAATTAAAGTAAATACAAGGTGTTTCTATCTTTCCCACCTTAGTTTTTGTGTAGTTTGTTTGCTTAATCGATAGCGTTCAAAAGATAGTGGCGCCCTTATTACTTATACATCCCAATCCTTCCTATAGTGAGCATTAACTTGGAGTCGAACCGCCCCCTGGAGAGGGTCTCTTAGCCGGGATCTCTTTTGGAGAGTTTTTTAGTTACAAAATGGCTCCCTGCCTTTTTGGGACTAAAAAGGGTTACACAAAAACGTATGTAAAGTATTTGGAATTAGGAACTATCAAGAACAGCTCTAGATAAAGTTCTCACAGAGTTCCAACCAAACAACAGAATCGCTTTGTGTACCAAATTGCTAGAAGAATTTCGAATGTTTTTCATTCAGAGCTGAAACGACAACTTCTACAAGCTACATGTATAAATGTTTCAGTTGAAACTATACGAAAAGGGCCTCGTGCTTGAGGGTTGCACAGCAGGAGACAGTTACGGCTTCCAGAGTTGTCCAGGCAAAACAAAACTGACCTACTAAATTGGTGCCTTCAACATGAAGACTGGACAATTGAAAATTTAAAAAATGTTTTCTTTTTAGATGAGACCAGAATTGGCCTTAGATAATATGATAGTCGAATTCGGGTTCTCAGAACTCCAAGAAAACATGCTAGAGCAAAAACTCCTTTGCTACCTTTCCAGCAAACTTCAACCGGTCGGAGGTATGTTGATTTGGTGTTAGAGCCTGTAGTTAGGCTTTGTATTGGAAATATTTCCATTTCTAAGCTGCTAATTTATGTGTTATAGGATGATTTGAATTATATTGTATGGTTACATCTTCATTTTATACATATATAAGACGTAATTGTAACACAAATAAACTCGTCACAAAAAGTATCGCATAATTTTAAAAATTGAATTATGGTGTAAAATAAAATATCACATTTTTCAGAATATTTTAATATGAGTGTATGGTATGATGATGATATGAGTGTATGGTATGAGATGGAATGAGGCAATTTTTATCCAATTTGTATTTATTATAGAAGCCCTCCAATAGATTTGAAAATTCGACGTGTGCTGTTCGTACAAGACTTCTTTATAATGATCTGGTAAAATACATGCCCTTTATTACTTTTGGTACAAACTGTTGACAGAAGACACTACCAGTGGAACAACTGCTAGCATTACAGCTTGCCTTGTTGAAATGTTGTTCACATCTTTCTTACAACTCTTACAAAAATGCTCTACTATAGGAAAAAATTTTTTTCCGAAAATCGATAAGAAATAATAACATTTTTAAAAACATATTTGAAAGAAAAAGTCAATATTTCCTCCAACTTGATTGTTGCCTGGCAACCGAAAATAACAGTAAGGAAATATTCATTTCTGTAATGCAAGGAAATGTTATTTCCATACAGTAAACTTTAAGACATAAATGCGAACAGGTTTTTTCCTAAACAATTTTATTTTTAAAACTTTCAGCACAAACAAGGTTAACATTATATTTTAAAATTATTACTTATTATTTGTTCTATTTACTGTTATTTGACAATTAGTACAAGTATTGAAAAGTGGAAGAACTTTGGGAACTAATAGCAATATTTTGTTGAATATTTTCCAAACTAATAATTTTATTTGTATGACAATAACTAATATTGGGTGTTAAGAAATATTTGAGAAATATTAGATTTACTTTCTTGATTTTTTTTTGCTGTGAAAATTTTATTTGCCACTTCTTCCTTATTAGTAAGAGACTCTTCTATATATTCTTCAGCGACGTTTGTTGATTTCCATCCACCCAGTCTCTTTAAACTAGTAATTTCTCCACCAGAATCAACAAGCATTGTGGCAGAAGACCGACGAAAACAGTGGCCAGTATATTCTTTCGAGTTTGGCAAATTCAAATAACTGGCCACTATTTTAGGCATGTTTCTAAATTGGTGAATTTCTACTACTTGTCTACAACCTTTTTCATTTTGGTACTTAAAAAAAAAACGAGTGGTATTCATGTCTCTTGGTCTTAAAGAGACATACTTGCGGTATAGATTTAACTACATTTCGTTTACTACAAATGATCTTGATGTATTGGTTTTTGAATCCGGTATGGTAACTAAAAGTTTAGATAATAGGTCTTGTGCAGTCATTTTAACAGCTCGTCCATTCTGCAAGCTCCAGAAATTCCAAATATTACAGCTACCTACAACAATAAATAAGCATGTAAAGAATCCAAATATAATTTGAAGTTTTGTAAGTTACCTTAATCATTAAATATTCCTTATGTGGAGCTTCCTGAATAAATTTGTTTATTTCTTCTTTAGTTAAAATCTTGGATTTTATTGGCTTATAGGCATGTGCTTGCCGTTTCAGGAACGCCCGAAGTTCTCAATATTTAGATATGTCCACATCATGTCTAATTGCAAGGGTTGCCTTCAGCATTGAATAATTGGCCCATAAAGTTGAAGATTTCATCTTGGAACCAAGCTCCAAGAAGTATGCCATTACAATATTTTCCGAGAAAGAAGTTGCATTTTTATTCGTACGGTAGTCCATGAAGCGGTTGTATGCATAGTTATACTTATTTCTAGATTTTACTGGTAAAAATTCCAATGATGCAGCATTCACTGCCTCCGTGAGTTCTGGGGGGGTTCCAGAAATGGAACAGTCATCATCACTCATCATTTTACACGTTACTTTGGCTTTTTAAAACGTTAAAAAATCAACACTTTGGAAAGACGCCACAAATAAACTTTTCACTCGTCAAGTTTGACAAAATAAAATTATGTACTTCGTTTCCGTAGTTACGAAACAATGTTTCATGGCTTCTTTTATTTAAGGGAAAAATAATAATGTTGATTTGAAATTTTTAACATGATTAGTAATAATTTACCGTAATTTTAATGATTCCCGATTTTCGGAAAAATAGTATGTAAACCTCGCCACATTCCCGGACTCCGTATTGCAATTTTTACGATCGCCCGGGAATGTTAAGCTTTTCCTACTAGGGCTACTACTTCTCATCCAGTGGATATGAATACTCCTATAGGAAAATACACCATCTTCCTATGGGACTTTCCTATAGGAGTATTCATATCCACCGATGAGAATAAGGGCCTAGGTAGAAAGAATCATAATGACGATAATGAAGAGTGTATATTAAGTTATTGTAAAGATCAGCATGAAATAGTTTTTTCCTGATTTTTCTATATCATTGCATATTTATACTGATCTTAGAGGGAAGTACATCCATGATAAACTCTTAGGGCTAATAACATCTAGGCTTTAATATTGTTATGTCTTATTACTTCCAACTTGATCTAGCTTTAAAACTACCTAACCTAACCTAACCTAACCTAACCTAACCTAACCTAACCTAACCTAACCTAACCTAACCTAACCTAACCTAACCTAACCTAACCTAACCTAACCTAACCTAACCTAACCTAACCTAACCTAACCTAACCTAACCTAACCTAACCTAACCTAACCTAACCTAACCTAACCTAACCTAACCTAACCTAACCTAACCTAACCTAACCTAACCTAACCTAACCTAACCTAACCTAACCTAACCTAATCAATATCAGGTCCCTAGCTACAAACAAACAAAATGTAACTTCAATATGTCAATCTGACGATGCTAATTCTAGCGAAACGGCTACCATTGTGATTAAAAAACTAATTTTTTAATTAAATGTGGAAGTTCCGTTAAAACGAAGAGTTTTTTATTATTCTTAGTAAGATGGACTACTAAAAATCAAGGGTTGGTACAATAAATTGATATTTATTTACGTTATTGCTTTTAATCGTTTCTGTTAAATTAGCCTAAACTTTTTAATATAATTCTACTTATCAAAAAATTTTATCTAAACAAAAAAAAAGGCAAACACCCACTTGAGGAATATTTAGTGGTTTGGGCCATTACCCTGTAAGCGTAAACCCCATGTCTTCATCACGATTAGAGAAATTATAAAATTAACTAGATGTAGATGCGCGCAAGTATAATATAACATGAAGAATGAAGAGATTAAGCTTCACACTTTAGTCGCGTTTGCAGTTGTATCTCGGCTCTCTGAGATTTAACATCGTTTTAGTTTCTTCTCTCTTACACTGTTAAGGCCGTGAGTGCTGAGCGCGGTTTCATTAAGTGACTGAATATTTGTTTTTATTCAACTAAAGATATGTGCTAGTGAATAAAACTATAATTTGAGGGTGGATTTTTTGGAAAATATTTGGGTAAGCATATAGAATATATATTTTTATAAATAGTATAGTGTATAGTAAATAGTACCAAATTATATCGACTCTGGTAGAAAAGTGTATAATCTCAAAAATTACTAATTTTACAGGAGAACGTTTTTAAAATCTAACTGTTAATAAATACGTTATCAATGCATTGTACTACATGCACTTTATATTTTTATTAGTTGAATTATTAATCTTTAAAATTAATTAGTATTTTTTAAATATATTTTCAGTTTCAATATTTGCTAATTTTTTTGAGAAAATAAATTGCTGAAAGTTTCGTTATTATCAGTTAACTTAAAAATCTTGTATATAAATATATTGGCTTTATTTAATGATATATAACTAAATAAATAATTCTAAATTGAAAAGAGTTTATTGGATATAGTAAAATATTCAAAAATTTTCAGAATTATTCTTTATTTTTTTAAAGAATTAAGGCTAGTTACATTTAAAACAATTCCCTTTTTGAATTAGTCTGGCTTTCTACAATCATAAATTTGACTGTGTTTTTCGTGCTTGCCTCTTTTCCATTAAAAAAAACACAATTTAGGAAACTTTTATTGGAGACTGAATAATTTTGAAATTGAACAGTTTTCATGAGAAATTAATTTACATAGTTTGACAAACAATAAATATTTGATATAATACATTGTTAGTGAAATATTTAAGTTACCTTTCAAATCTAATTTCGTTTTTGTACACTTTTCCACATATACAGCGTGTAAACCCGACATAAACTTGAACAAAACTAAGATAGGATAAAGGGAGTGTAAAATCCCGCCAATGTAAAAATTACTATTTACTCCCCTAGCATAATTTTTGAGGCCTAGGTTATTTGTTAATATTCATGAGAAAATAGTAGCAGTAAGCGTTTCTATATGCTTATCTCGTTTTTTTAAAATTTTTGACAATATACACTTTCCATGTGAAGAACCTATATGTATTGTGTAATAATAAAAACTGATATTTTTAATTTTAAATTAATTCTACACATGAAAATATACAGTGCGGTTCTAAAGTCCCTTCCCCCCAATTATTTTTTGAACCGTTAGAATTAGAAATTTGAAATTTTGGGAAAGTGAAGTAGGGGATGTATATTACTTTTTTATAGATAGTAGGTGACGTAATCATAAAAAATGGCGGACGTGGGCCCTTTTGAAAGATAATTTTAAATGGCACCATATGGCAAGTAATACATCATTTGAAAGCTTGTTTCAAACCCTTTCCAATTATACCAAAAAAAAATAATTCTTCTTCCTTATTTACAACTTTTAACCCAAGTTTTTCAAGTTTTTAAATATTTTATTTGGTAAAAAAATACGTTCTAATAATAAAAAAACTTAAATAACATGTTCAAAATGTTCACCATTTACTTCCTGGCAATAAAAAAGTCTAGCAGAAAACTCTTCCCGAACGCGTTCAAGTGTCTCTCTAGAAATTAACCTGCATTCTTCACTAATTCTTCGCTTTAATTCATCAATGCTCTCAATTGGTGTACCATAAACTTTTGATTTTAGGTGCTCCCATAAAAAGAAATCTAGTGGGTTCATATCGGGAGAATGCGCAGGCCACTTTATTGGACCCCGTTGTCCAATCCACCTATCTGGATATTGTTCATTTAAATAATTTCTAACATGTTGATAATAATGGGGAGGAGCACCATCCTGCTGAAAGGTTATTTCCATATCATGGAACTCGTCAGCATGATCCTCAAGAATCTCTAAGATTAGGGGTTCAATACTATTCTGGAGTAATTCCAGGTAAATTTCCCCAGTTAAATTTACGTTTAAAAATATAGGCCCAACAATGTAGTTTCCCAAAATTCCTGCCCACACATTCACTTTTTGAGGAAACTGGGTGTGACCTTCATAAAAAAGGTGAGGATTTGTGTCACTCCAGTATCTTACGTTCTGGGTATTAACTTTACCATTAAGAAAAAAAGAACACTCATCACTAAAGTAAATTGTTTTAAGATAATAAGGATCCTGTTCTATTTTATTTCTTATTTGCTCAAAGAATTCAATTCTGCGATCTGGATCATCTTCCGTCAGCATAAGGAGCATTTTCATTTTATAAGGATGAAATTTTTGTTTCTTTAAAACTCTTTTTACAGTTGATGAAGACACTTCACAAGTTTGTGCAACATTTGAGGTGGATTGTATGGGGTTGACTACCATTTCGGCAACTATTTCGACCTGTTTGTCTTCACTAATTCCAGGTCGACCACTTCGCTTAGCGTCTGCAACGTTTCCCGTTCTATGAAATTTATCTAAGAGTTGTCTCATGTACTGTCTGGATATTGGTCGATCTGGATGCCTTTCATTAAAAATCCGTTCGGCTTCATGCAGATTAGTTCTAGCCTCACCAATAATTAATATTGCTTCAACTTTTTCCTGCATAGTTCGCGACATTTTAAAAAACTCTTATTTATTATTAACGGATAATTTACTAAATCACAATAATGGTAAAGAGGTAAAATTTTACTATTTTTACAAATTATAATTAAGATATGAACCAAAAAGAAATAAAAATAAACACTTTGAATTTAAACAAGAATAGTATAGTGCCAAACATTTTAAATTTTTAGTACGCCTGTTAATAGCATTGTACCTACATTTAAAGCAAAGAATTCGATTTAAATAAAAAGTCGGTAAAGTTTTTTTTATTACGAAGAAGTAAATGGTGAACATTTTGAACATA
Organism: Ophraella communa; assembly: GCA_035357415.1. Lineage (NCBI taxonomy): Eukaryota > Metazoa > Arthropoda > Insecta > Coleoptera > Chrysomelidae > Ophraella > Ophraella communa. Next base: position 7,113,360 of record CM068984.1, read on the forward strand.
TTATTTAATTTTTTTTATTATTAGAACGTATTTTTTTTACCAAATAAAATATTTAAAAACTTTAATAATTTTATAATTTTGAGTTGAAAGTTGTAAATAAGGAAGATGAATTAATTTTTTTTGGTATCATTGGAAAAGGTTTAAAACAAGCTTTCAAATGATGCTCATTAAGGTTATCTAGAGCAAAATTACGAGTTCTTATGCGCCTGTCCAGGTAGTACCAAACATCTTCCATTGGGTTTAGGTCTGGACTAGCTGCTGGCCAATCTAAAACTTGGATAGCAAGCCTTCAAGAGCTTGGTATCCAAGTTATTGGTATTCCATTGTTATTCTGGCAACGTGCGGGCGAGCGTAATGGCGCATTATAATCAAATTCTCTCCAATGATTGATTTTTAATTTTGATTAAATAAACTACTTTGAAACATAATTCCAAATTCATTTCCTATCATTTTCCAAAAAAATGAAAAGAGAATAATAAAAACTTTATTCATAAATCACTTAAGCGATAATTTTTTTGATGAGTTTATATTCAAATTTATTAATAGTCAATATTGAAAACTACATCTTCCTAAAATCATACATGTTGGTTTTATTACCAATTTTTTGTTTCAAAAAGTCCAGCATTTTCACTGTTTATATCAAAACTAAACTTAGATTTCATTTAATTTACAAAAAATGTGTTGTTAATTCATGTGTAGCTTATTTGCCGGATGTTTGTGCCTTCTGTACATTCTTGCTTCACGGATCTGATTAAAGTAAACATTATAAGTGACTTTAATTGGTCAACAGTGTGTAACTGATAATTTTATTTATCCCTATTACTTTCAATTAGCAAGACTAGCGTATATTTTTAGGTTTATTTATTTTAAATTAATTTACTTCATATACTTAACTATGATAGTTTTTATGAGCAACAAAATCAGTGATTGTTTTTTCTTAGTCTTCCCAGTTATTTAAGCTTACTTAATATTATCCTATTCTCAAAAACCACTGCTTGCACAAAAAGGAACATATACAGCGTGCAAACAACTTATGGAAGAAAACCTCACAAATAATTTTATTTCATAAGTGGTTTCCACACTGTATATTAACTATACAAAAATTGGACGTAAGAGTAAAGGTATTTTTTTCTATTTGTTTTTACTGCTGCCAAAATTGGTATAGTATTAAATTAATTATGAAAATAAATGGAAGTTCATCCGCTAAAATAATTAATAGTACAAGAAATGGCATTGAAATTTTAAAACAATATCTAGAAAACGGAAACTAAGTGATAACAGATAAAATACATCTGCAAAATATCCGGAAATGATAAAAAATATTCTAGTTGCTCTTTTTACTATCTCAATGAAATTATTATTAATAAAAATATTGATTTATACAGTACTGTTTTGTAATAATTTATATACACATAGGTACAAAAGTTTGGAATATTTAGAAATAATTTATCTACGCCTATGGTTTTTTAAAAACTCTTGTTGATAATAGTGGTATTCTTTCGTACCAATCTAACTCATCTAAATAAGTTCAAGTAATCCTTGACTAATTCTTTCGGTTAAGATGAGTTCCCCATCTTTCTCATCCAACTTATTTAAATGAAGAGCAAATATTGATTTATACAGTACTGTTTTGTAATAATTTATATACACATAGGTACAAAAGTTTGGAATATTTAGAAATAATTTATCTACGCCTATGGTTTTTTAAAAACTCTTGTTGATAATAGTGGTATTCTTTCGTACCAATCTAACTCATCTAAATAAGTTCAAGTAATCCTTGACTAATTCTTTCGGTTAAGATGAGTTCCCCATCTTTCTCATCCAACTTATTTAAATGAAGAGCAAGATTAGTTGGATTGGTTTAGATTTTCCTAACCTCAAATTTTTAAGTGACAGACTCTTAGATTAGGACAGAATTCACTGATTCTGATTCAGTTTTATGGTTTGTTTTCATTGTTTACGGTATGGATAATAAATGTTGTTAATTAATTTTTAATAATTATTGAAATAAAATTGTCATTTATTATGTATATTATTATATAAAATAACTATCGGATGATTGACAATAAAAAAGGAATACAGAACACAACTTCAATTCTAAAGGAAGCAGAAATAAAAGTGAAATAAAATGGGGTTGTTTACACTCGCAATTTGACATTTCTGACAGCAGTGACAGCTGACTTTGTAATTCTGTTCTTTCGTTAAAAACTAATCCAACTCATCCTCTAGATTGGTTGAGTTGAAGTAATACTAGATTGGTTTGGATTTTTGGATTGGTACGAAAGAATACTAGTATTTATTTTAAAGCGTTTTTAAATCAAAATAATACTAATTTGATTCGTTTTTGTATGAATTTGGTCATATTTATCTAATTGATTTGGATGCTTTCACATTATTCCAATTCTTGTTTAAATTTCATTTGAGCTGTTTAAAAATGTACAGAGACATGATATTATATTTTAATAGGTCTAGAGTAATTGCTTTGTTACGCAACAGGGCTTTAGTCAAAGTGATTTCGCGAATATTGTTGGTGTTACTCAGGGTGCTGTATCAAAAATTAAAAAAAAAGACACAAACGATGTAAAGGATCGTCCCAGAAGTGGCAGAAGTCGATGTACAACAGCAGCACAAGACCGGTAGATAACATTGATAGCTCGAAGAAATCGACAGGAATGTACAAGTGACATATCCAGGGAAATTGCTATACTTGAAAGACTGAATATCTCAAGGCAAACAATTACACGAAGATTAAATGAAGTAAATGTGTATCGCAGAAGACCTCTACGTGTTCCCAAACTAACCTATCAACAAAAAATTGTAAGGTTGCAATGGACTCAAGAAATTTTACACCATGGTCCTAACTGGAATTACATGATGTTCTCTGATGAATCAAGAATTGGCTTGGTTTCTGATTCGCGAAGAACGCTAGTTTGGAGGGCCCCAGGACGACAAGCCCGATTAGAAACAGCCCAACCACGTGTTCCATTTGAAGGTAGGAGTATTATGGTTTGGAGTGGTATTATGAGGAGTACACGGACGCCTCTCCTGGTTTTGGAGAGAAGAATCACTGGTGCTGTGTACATCGAGGAAGTTTTAAATCCTGTTGTGCGTCTATTCCGGGGGGCGGTAGGTGATGGATTTGTGTTTATGCATGACAATGCACCTCCACATTGAACAGCTGCAGTTCAAAATTTTTTGGAAGAAGAAGGAATTTCCATATTAGGATGGCCATCAAATTCCCCTGACATGAACATCATTGGACATGCCTGGGACATTCTTAAAACACGCATTAAGAAGCGAAACCCTCCTCCAATTACTCTGAAGATTGGAAGAGAATTCCGCAAATACAGCTCAACCATTTAATCGATAGCATGCCACATCGCCTACAGTCATGCATACAGGCCCATGGAGGAAATAGTGATTATTAATTTCATTTAAAAACCTTTTTTTGCTTATTAATTTATTTTTTAAAATTTGTAATACATTGTACATTTTTCACCTCAAAAGAATAAATCATTTTTTTTGTATGTTTATCTGACTTCGAGATTTACTTAGTATTGGTTAGAGTAGTAGCAAAATGATGTTTACTTATATCAAAAAAATTGTTTATAAATATTAATAAAAAGATGAAATATTCCATTATTCCAAACTTTTGGACAAATGTGTAAAGTGTCCAACTGATAGCCTACAGAGAACCTTTTTTTTGTCCACCACAAGAGTAATTATTCTTCAGTAGAATTTTATTGCAATTTATACATTTATGACGAAGTAAATTGATGCGAACATTGTCAATGTAAAAATTCACATATTTTAATGTTATCAGGATAATACTTTTGATATTGAAATGGGAGCAAACTTTAAAATATTAAGAGCTGATTGATTAATAATTAATATACCAAGTGATAAAACGGTACTTTACTGATTCAGTCCGTGAGAAAACGTAATAAAAATAGCGGATAACTAAATTGGGTAGTTTTGAAATATTTTGTGACATCATCACTTGATTTATTCGAGTAAATACAACATGATTAAAAAAAATATATATATCTTAGAAAATAAAAAGAAATAGGAAGGAGTCTGTCATATATTAACTTTAAGAAAAATTTGCGACGGAAGTCGGCCATCTTGAAGCTCCTTGCATGACTCATTTTTTATGTTTACAGTATACTGTCAAAGCAATATTTGCATATAAATGTCAAAAATGAGCGCATAGGCGTATCATTCGGTTCTTATAAATACTAAATTATTTAGAACACTAATTGCATTCACACACATGATTGGTTGAAATTTAATAAAAATAAAAACCCTTCGATACGTCAATGGAAACGGAAATTAAAATTGACAACTGGTCGCCATATGCAAGCTCCTTTCTGGACTCAAGGTCATTTTGCATATACTCCTTCCTGTATCTTTTTGTTCTAAGATATATATAATGGCTTCCTTTTAAATGTATTTTAACAAAATGAAACAAAGCAGGCATATACAGTGAAGTACAAGATTTATGGAAAACATTTAAGAAATCAGCTACAAAAGTAGATATTGTTATGATTATATTTTGCATACATTTTTTTTCAATTAAAATTTAAGTAATATATGAATACTCTTCTTTGGCAAAGATAAGACAACAGTTAAACAAAATCTAACACTAAATATATCAGGCGATCAACTTGCAGTATCAGATAATGTCAGAAATTTGGGACTTATTCTGGATACTGATGCCTTAGTGTCACTTTAATTTTGGTGATGTTGTATATGGACCCTGTCTATATGAAAGTGGCAAATGCAGAATTCAAAAGGTGCAAAAATCATGTCGGCTTGTTTATGGCATTAGGAAGTTTTCTATGGTGTCTCATAAATTGAAAGCAGTCAAATGGCGGGATATGAGTGGAAGGAAGGAAGAAACACTTACTTTCTTCCACAAAGTCATGACTACTAAAACACCGCCATATCTAGTACATAAATTAAAATATCGATGTACATGCCCTTAATCTTAGATTCAAAGGTTTTATTCTCATCCAATGGACTCCTCCTCAACATTTAAAAGGAGTTTTTCATATAACGTTTACAGCTTGTACAATGGCCTTCCCTTAAAACTAAACCGTTTTAAAAACAAGTTAAAGAATACCTGTTTAATACTAGATAAAATTCAGAAAAAAAATTCGACCATTATCAATGTAAATTTTTTTCTAAATTGTGTCATTTTTGATATAATTTGTGATTTCGGATTATTTTGTTTGATGTTGACTTGTTAAAAATAGCTATTCAGGGCCTGAACTTTGAACAATTTTAAATTGCCTTCCAGGTTCTTTTGCATTTTATAAAAAAAACATAATATGTCTGTATAAATCAATTTTTTGTTAAACTTTATGTAATAATTAAATGCAAATACAATTATTATTAATATTATATAGTGGTGCTGTCGATATTTTATTTTTATTTATATAATAAGTTTGTATAGTATAATTTTTTTACGAATGTGAATATTGTCAATGATTTGCCTTAAAAAGGCTTACACATTGCATTCAAAATTTTTTTGTATTACCTTTCCATTGTCAAGTAATGTAAATACAAAAATTACTCTAGGCCTTTAAAGTTTTCTTTAAAGTAATAAATATATATTTTGCCATTATATATCTATTTGAACTTAATCTTACAAACAAATTTTTGACATATAGCCTAGGTTTTTAGGAACTGCTTTGTAGCATTTTTGAAAAATTTTACTTTTTTCACTAGTGTGTAAAAATTTTTTACTTTACGAACTAGAGCAAAAAATTAAACTTTACACCTTCCACAGCGTGTGTAAACTGCTTACTTCACGCACGGTAGTTGAAAAATACTTTTTTAATAATTTTATTATTATTTAAGATATTCGATGGTAATATAATTTCTATTTTCTATAGGCCTAGTTTATATTAAGTAAAATTAAAAAAAATTAAAATTGGGTACTACAATTAAAAATAATAAAAACTCTTTGTTTAAAGGTAACTTCCAAGTTTATTTAAAAAAAATATGTTTTAAATTACACACCAATGACATCCAAATACTACACACTTGTGATAAAAAACAAAATTTAGATTTCCTTAAAGAACTTGAAATAAAAAGACATCTAGCAGATCCACAATTTAAAGTTGTTAATGAACAAATAAATCTTGGAAGTTCTCCACTATTAAACTGTTTACTTTGATTGAGTTTACATTTTATACATAAATAAGACGTAATTGTAAAACACAAATTTATTAAGTTATTGTAAAGATCAGCATGATATAGTTTTTTCCTGATTTTTCTATATCATTGCACAGTTATACTGATCTTAGAGGGAAACACTTCCAGGATAATAACATCTAGACTTTAATATTGTTGTCTTATTACTTCCATACTTGGTCTAGCCTACCTAAACATCAGGTAGGTACCTAGCTACAAACAAACAAAATGTAACTTAAATGCCATTCTGACGATGCTAATCAGCGAAACGGCCGTCATTGTAATTTAAAACATAATTTTTTTAAATAAACTAGGAAGTTATGTTCAGGGAGTTTCTTGAGGAAAATGTAGTGCCATTTGTTCCAACCAATAGAGAGAATTTTATTCTAATGCACGATAACGCTCGCCCACACGTTGCAAGAATAACAAAGGAATACCTTCAAGAAGTTGGTATCCAAGTTTTAGATTGGCCAGCAGTTAGTCCAGACCTAAACCCAATTGAACATGTTTGGGACTACCTGGACAGGCGCATAAGAACTCGTAATATCGCTCCAGACAACCTTGATGAGCTGGAAAATGTTTTAATAGAAGAATGGGAAAATTTGGATTTGGATTACATGACCTAATAAGAACCGTTTCACGGAGAATGAGTGATGTTATTAGAGCCAGAGGTTGCAATACCAATACTAAAATGTTAAATTTATCTTTTAAATTTTTTTATTTTTTTACTTTGTAATATTTGATTTTTCTTGAATAATACTTTTTGTGTCGAGTGTATTAAAATTGCTGAAATAGTTCTTACTAAAAGATATAAATGTAAATCTTATGTAAATTATTTTTGTTTATTTTAGTTTCAGATACCGAAAAAGGCTCCTCGAGAGCCAAAACCAAATTATAACATGAGATTAGAAGAATATTTTTTATTAATAGGGTTCTTAATAACAACAATAGGAGCAAGTAGACTTAGGAATCCTTATATAGATCGCCAATTACATAATGCAACTGATTCACAACATTTGCCTCCTGGAGGGTGAGTAATATTTTTCAACTCTAGTATGGATTTTTTGTAAATAGCCAACTTGCAAACTGAATAAATCTAATGCACGATCCAATCTTATGATCAGCTTAGTTAGTTTTAATACTTGTATATCCAGTATAGAAATAGAAACAAGTGTAAAAATGTGTACCAGCGATTTGTTTAGGTACCTAAATTAATCTTTAATTTCTTTTGAACCTGCATTTTTGTCATGTATTGTATTCCAAGCAAACCTCAGCTGGATTTTTCACGGGTTTGTTATCTAAAAATCGGCAGTGGTTGCGAGAAACATAAATAATGAATGATTTAAAACATTGCAAATTATTATCATCGGGAATGTACGTTATTTCTTGAATTAAAAAAAATGTTTGTTTTACTATTTCAAGATCACTAGAAGTTCTAAGGTCACTCTTTTATCGATTACACTCTAAATATTTTACATTTCGAGTATGTGAAAAAATCGTAATATCTTTGAATGTTGATGATAAATTTTGACCTCGTTTTATAGTTATTTTAAGGAAGTTGTATTCTGCTTTTGTTTGGTAACTAGATAACTGAGTTAGAGTATAATTTTATTGAAAATTGTGTGTCATCCAATTTTGTTTTATTCTATTTATTTGTAATAAATGTTAAATTTTAATATTTAAAGATAAAAAATACAAATAGTTTATCCAGGAGAAATTATTGTTAAATGTTCATTTTAAAAGACCAGCGGTACATTTATATATTTTGGTGTTTATTTCTATGCTTGGCAAATACTACATCCTAAGCTAAATAAATAGTAACAGCAGTGTTATCTTATGAATAGAAACATTTTTTATAGTAGGAAATCATGAAGTACCTACGTTGATCAAAATGGAAATAGTGAATTTGTCAATATTAAAAGAATGCCATAGTCTTAAGAGCAAACAGTACCGCGTCAATAGATAAATGTCTGAGTACTTCTTTTTATGAATCAATGTGGGACAAAAAATATATATTTTTTCTCAAATTTTAGTCAGTTAAAGTGTTTTTTGACATATTAAAGAGTCTGTAAGATAAATGGTTGGTCGTATCCAATACTATTTTACCAGTGGCCAAACAAAAAAATTTGCAGTTTGCACTTTAATTTGCACAAATATAACAAATAATTACAATATCTCTTTTGAACTGTTAATTTAAGGAAAGGTTTCAAAAGGACCGGAAAAATAGCAAAAGTTAAAAACAATAAAGTAAACAAAGTAGAATTTTGGATTTTTTAAATATCTGAAAAAATATTCAAGCTTTTCTAATTGTTAAATAAGATCATTTAATTTGCTAAAAAAAGTCCCAACTCCCGGAACTTTTTATAACTTTTAAGAGCCATGAAAATAGTGCTAAAAACGGGTAGTCTGACTTCTAGACGTGCTGCCTGACTCTAAAGCAGTAAATAAAAAAATTGATACATGAATGAACAATAATCCACGGTTAAAAAAAATTAGTAATGCTTTTGTTAATTAACAACTTTTTCTGTAGTAAATATTAACAGAAAACCGCGATAATTATTGAACTAAAGCCTTGGCATTTTCTTTTACTTCGCCGAGTTCTCCTCAATAGGTTAATAAATTGATCCCTGTTGGAAACATTCAAAAATATGCATTATCCAATATCCAAATTTAAGATTAAAAAGTAATTATCAATATTTTTTTTTTAATTTAACACAAATTGGTAAAAATATGCATTGTTTATGAGCTCATTTTTTTTTAATATATTGGTTAGTACAATTTATGATTTTTAGTCAAAAAATGGTTTTTTAAAAAAATTATTTGTTGCTAAAAAATGCGTTTGTTAATTAACATTCTATTTTTTCAACTAAATAAATTAAGAAACCATTTTAAAAATATTTTATACATAGATAAGATGTAATTGTAACACAAATATGTTAAGTTATTGTAAAGATCAGCATGATATAGTTTATTTCCTGGTTTTTCTATATCATTGCATATATTGTTATACCTACTGATCTTAGAGGGAAATACTTCCAGGATAATAACATCTAGACTTTAATATTGTTGCCTTAATACTTCCATACTTGGTCTAGCCTTAGCTACTTATTCAGCATCAGGTACCTAGCTACATATAAACAAAATGTAACTTCAATCTGTCAATCTGACGATGCTGGTTTTTAGCGAAACAACTGCCATTGAATTTAAAAAAGCAATTTGAAAGTTTTGTTTAAAAAGTTCTATTTTTAATGTTCTTGGTAAAACGTACTTCCAGAATGCTTTAAAACGTGTTGCAGTATCTCTTTCAGGGGCATAAAATTCTTTCAAAGAAAACACCTACTAGGGCAAGGAAAATAAAAGTTGAAAAAATATAGTTTTTATTTCATAACATAACTAAAACAGCATTCCTAGATATGAAACTAACAAAAAATGTTTTTCTAAATTGCTCAGTTTTTTGTAATAGGGTGGTACATATAATGTAGTACCACTGCCCGTCTAGAGCAAAATCTATCTATGATAATTTTGAAAACAGTCTTTTGTTTTTCCGAGACAAGGTGGTACATTACAGGTTTCACACATCCATTCGGTTCGTACTTGTTTTTTTGTCGAGCTACAAGCTGCATATCGTCTTCTAGTAGATCGTACTGGTTGATTTAAGTTTTCAGAATCCCTGATTTCTGTCGGAATCTACGAATAAATAATAGAAAGGAAGGAAGGTTGTCATATTTTAATCTAGCAAATAATCACGACGGAAGTCGGCCATATTGAAGAACCAGACTCATTCGAATCGTGACATTTGACATATATAGTTTTTTCATGCTGTTTTATATATTATTTTCTGATTTAAGTAGTTAACCCAACTCTTGAATGGGAATTACTTTTCATCTGTAGGGTTCTATTTATCTGAATTATTAAAAATTAACAAAATATTTTACTGACAACCACAGTGTTATCATAGACGTTCCTTTATTTTTTATATAGACCAACTAAGTCAACTATTTATAATTACCTGCTTAGAAGTTTTTAATCTAAATTTATATTCCTACAACTTTATGACAATGTATGTTACTGTACAGATAATTACAAGCGGAAAACAGTTATTTTTTTTAATAATTAATACGAGACATAAGTTTATAATACCCTGTGTGTGACACCACTGGTAACCGGAAACATCAAGTCAGCCATATGCAAGAACCATTGCGGACATCGTCAAATCGTATTATACTCCTTCCTTTTTATTATTTATTCGTAGGTCGGAACATGAGGTTTACTTATACTAATCTGTAATAGTTTCTTACCAGGAATTGGGGTAGCTCTACTCTTTTCTAGTGTAGTTGCCACTAACCCATTAACCACGGTCCTTCTAAAATCTTTCATTATCATTTTCTGTCTGGTATAACGACTTATACAGCGAAAACGCATTCACCACAGATGCATCCAATAAATAGAAAAATATCCCAAGCCACCATTTTCTGGACTTTCTATCAACTTTATACAGGTATAAATTCTGGTCGAATTTATCTACAAAATTCATGTTCTTATTATAATCTACCAAAACTTGCAAACATGGGACTGTAAAGGTAGATCCATCTTTATTTTTTCTTTTTACCGTAGTAGTTCTAGAAGGGTCGTGAAAATTGGACAAGAAATGAACATCTCGGTTATCATTCCATTTAAATGCTAGTAATCCTGTGTTACTGGTGTAGTACAGGCCCCTTAATTATCATTTTTGGCATAACACTAAAATTTGGAATATTCACTCTTTTAGGATTGAGAGTTCCATAAGTGTGTATGCACCATATTTTTTTAATTTTTCTAATAAACTGACAGATATAAAAAAGCTGTCGATATATAAAAAAATGATTTTTATTTTCCATATTAGTCATCAAATGTTTGACGACTTTTTCACCTAAATTTTCTTTTTCCTTTCTGCCTCTCACTTTATCTTTTTTACCCGTGTATATATACAACTTATGGCAGTATCCATCACTATCTGCCAAAATCAAAACCGTGTAGCCCCTTTTAATTCGCTTTTTCGGCAAATATTGCTTTAAGCTGCTCCTTCCTTTAAATTTGATCATAGATTCGTCAATCACCACAGCTTGTGATGGATGTTTTCACTTCTGAAAATTTTCCTGTAAATTTATAAAGAAAGAACGCATCTTATAAAGTTTATCCTGCCTCTTAGGCATTAAAATATTGTCATTTATAAGTTCCGAAGCAACCTTCTAAATCTTTTTACTGGCATGAAAGAACTGATATAACTATCATGAAGATCTGGTTTACTAGTCCAATAGTCTCTATAACTGGGCAAATGTTTTATACCAGTTAGTAAATTTAGACCCAAAAAAGTGCGCATTTCTTCAAGAGTTGTCGGCTTATATGGTTTATTAATTTTATTATTAATATTGTCCAAAATACTGTTATCATTAAAAAGTTCAAATAATTTATAAGGTGTTATATTTACCATTGATTTGACAGCTTTTTTAACTCCCAGTGGATCGTCAAACTCTTTGGGTTCTACAGGAATATGAGTAGAAGACCATGCATACTCTGTCTTTAACTGTTTCCGACAACTTGTAGTTTTTTTAGGAGAACTGAGAGGGGCATTTCATCCTCCGTCTCCTGTCCGGTCTCTATCATCTATCAATGGTTCACCATTATCCTCTTCATCTCGTTCATACTCATCATCAGTAGACAGTAGCAGAACTGGAAGGTAAATCATGTGCATCAGTCCCTTCATTCAAAATATTTTCTTTTTCTATTTCTTCTTCTAATTCAGTTCGAGTGATTCCCACAAGTTTAAACGGGAGACTATGCATATTTAAAACCTGAAAACAAGTAAACGTTATGACATGTTCAGTTTTCCTAAGCGGGCAGTGGTACACTATATGTACCACCACCTAATCCTAAAAAATCACAATAAATCACTTACCTGTACAGATTTTTATTGTTAACAATTTGTTAAGTTTATAGTATTAATTACCTGATCCTGGAAAGATGAACTATTTATAAATATTTAAATTACTCATTACTAAAGGAGTTTAATAAAATTCATTAAAAGATTAGTTTCAAAAGTTTAATATTAACAGTTTTTGAAAATCAGTTTATAATACCTATTTATTGAGGGGCATGTTATTTCTTCTCAATGCTTACCAGTTAAAGTAATTTTTGTTTAAATGAACTGTAATCCAAAAAGTCTATATTTCAGTTAACATAATTTTTTAACCATATTTTTTAAAATAACACAACTAGAGTAAAGTGCCCTAATATCAGATAGTTGCCTAATATCGGATAGTTCTGTTTTGAAGAAATCTGTAATCTGATTACGAAGAAACCCGTCTACAGTTTAGCATGGAGCTTAACCCAAGCCCTCTAATAATATTTTAGTGTATCTCATAGAACATAAATGGCTCTAGTATGAGTTATACCGAACTGTCACATTCCGAGTTTTTACACGTGCTAGTTGAAAACGTAATTTTTAGACATTCAGGTAGATTTTTAAATTTGTCTCTGTAGTTTAAGTTAGTCTATAATATGTCTACTTCAATTCAGTGTATGCGGATAATTTATTATTATAATTTTTTTGTGTCATAACCTTGACCTTCAACAGGAGACAATTTGCCTAATATCGGATGGTCAAATTGTCTTAATATCAGATATCCGATATTAGGACAAAATATTTCTTATCTATCTATATAATCCCTACATAGCTACATAGATAAAGAGAATTCCGAAATTGAAAACAAATGTAATCCTTCTAAAAAAACAAATAAAAAGAAAGGAAAATCTATATTGCTAAGAAGGCAATGACAACCAATATTAGGAAGAAGAAGAGTTCATCTTAAGAAGATTAAGTACTCATGTTAGATGATGATTCTGACATGGACTGTGACATTGGGGAAGAGGAAGCAGAATGTACGTTTTGTTCTGGACTCTTCTCTGAAGATACCTCGGGTGAACAATGGATTCAGTGCTCAAAATGTATCAGGTGGGCTCATGCCGACTGTGCAAATATAGACAAAGTCACATATATTTGTAATTTTTGCCTCGATGGCTAGTTTTATATCGTTATCCTAATATCGGATACCCTATCCGGTATTCGAACATTATTTTTTGTCAACGTAAATTGACCATTTTTCGAAAAACTTAAATTTTATTTTTTAACATGTGGCAATGATTGATTTTGGTTTAATATATGATTCTCTATAGCCTATTATTTGTTTTGTTTTCAAAACGTCGTAGCTTTATTGATGTATTCAAATTAATATTAAAGTTCAAAAAAAAGTATCCGATATTAGGGTACTTTACTCTATAGTTTTAAACAGTTACTTCCCGAATTTAATTATGAACATTATACTTAGTTTCCCAAAACGTGATTACTTTGCTTCATAAAATATATCGAGATGTATTGGGCGGGAAATTTAAAATGAGTTAACACCCTCTAGCGGAGAAACAATCAAATTCTTGGTTTGCTGCAGTGGTATCGAGTATAACCAAATCCACTGGTACCTACTCGACTTTCATTAGTGCACGGTCCTTTCCTCTGCAAGCCGTCGCCGACATGAGAATATTTTTATCTTGACAATAAATCACCAGAAGTGCCAATGGGCGATTACCGAAATCTCAAATGGTTTTTTTATTATCGATACGTTTCACGAAAATGGGATATTTTGTTTTTCGATGTTTTAGAAAACGTTTTATGTCGTTAAAATATATCTATTCGGATTTCTTAAGAATATTTTCATCGATTTGTTTAATTTGTTCTTAGGTACGACAAAAATTTGTTTTAAACCTCAGAACGGTTCTCAATTCGAGTCTATTCATCGATCCATCTCGGGATTTTTCTAAGAATTGTATCGATATTCGATATCAATATCAATGGAAAATAAAATAATTCAACTGCGAATATCTATCGACAAAAATTTCACCAGTCATCCGGTTTTATCTTAGCTTCATATCTGGCCGTGATGAATACATTGTATTATCTGGTTAGATGAGGAGTGCTCGTTTCTTTTGATATTGTATTTGCATGCCCTATTGTTGAAAGAATTTTTAAAACTGACAATAATGTATCGTCGGTGATGCCTATGTGAACATACAGAGTGTATCGACATATTTGTAACTATTCGCTGTCTAATGAGTTCTAAACTGAAAAATGCACTTCAAAAACTTCTAAACTGGTAGGAGTTTTAGCCGCAGAAGGCCAAAGAAGTTCTGGGTATAAAAATAGAAAACATAATCTCTTAAGAAGTATATCAGAGAAAAGATTAAAAATAAGTCAAAGCATTGGTATTAAAAAAAACTAAGTGAAAACCCAGTCTATTTTGCCTATGTCAAAGTTGAAAAATTAAAATATATCAATAAAACACTAAGTTAGACCTCAACCATCAGGCTAAAATGCAATACATAATATATACAAATCAACATTTATACTGCATCACTTCATATTTTTTAAAATAAGCGTGTCTAAAGAAATAAACATTGTCACTCTACTTTTACTTTTAGATATAGGGTCGAGAAGTCATCTAAATAGGATTTGGGTTACACCGATCCGAAAAATCTGATTTTGGTGTCAATCGATTCGAAATGACAAATATATCTGTATCTGTAATTCTGGAAGGGTGGGTCGCCCCACTGCACTTAGGCCATATTTGGCCCATTGTGCTTCCTTCTGAGATTGAGCCTAACCTATAGGCTCGTCAACAATCCTACCTGTTTAAAGTAGTTGATAACGTTGCCTGTAGGCAGCTCCCTCAAATTGGCATGTGTTAGCCAGTTCTCGCCGAATACAGAAAGCCTTATTTGAGAGAGTGCCGGACAATCACAAAGGACATGCTCAACTGTCTTATCCTCTTGTTCACATCCTCTACATAGTGGGCTGTCAGATAAACCCAACCTGTTCAGATGTTTTCGTAAATGACAATGGCCAGTAAGTATACCTGTGACCAACCGCAGGTCCTTTCTGGTCATGGCCACGTATTTCTTGGCTGCTCCGCTATTCGGATACTTCAGAAGTTCCTTGGATAGTATGCAACCTTTTTCTTCGTCCCATCTTCCCCTGAATTTGTCAAGGGAGCGTTCCTTTACTAGGTCAACCACCGCTGATGCCGGCAAGCTGACAAGACTACCGGGTCTCAAGAGCCTTTGGGAGGCAGCTTTTCTAGCCAACGAGTCAGCTATGCGGTTGCCTTTTGAAATTCCATGACCTTTTATCCAGCCTAGAGTAACCACATTATTGTTGCAGGCTTCCGTAAGGACCATGTGACATTCTAATACTAGACCTGATGTGACCCGTGGCCTATTCAGGGCTAATAGTACTTGTCTGCTGTTCGTAAGGATACGGATGTTTTTGCCAGTGATTTCTCTTTTGGTAATCTGTTTTGCGGCTATGGAGACGGCAGTTAGCTCTGTCTGAGCTATACTTGCATTACAACCCATTGCCCATTTTATAATTAGGTTTAGGGATCTGGAGTAAATTCTACATCCTGAACCTTCTTTTGTCTTAGATCCATTGGTGAAGATACATATAGTACCTGTCGCCAATGCATTTTGAGCGTTGTCATTAATGATCATATTGTAGGGCCTGTGAAAGGCATATCTTGGTGAAATCGATTGTGTTTGCTTGTAGCATTGGAAACTCGTTTATAGCTTCGCGCCATAACCCCACCTCGACTCACCAGATTCTACTTCGAGTTGTGTACCGGTAGAGCGGAGCCGTAGCATGGTTATCAAAACCACCTCCTTGATATATATATCAAGTATGATGAGACCGAGGATCACCTCCATTGCTCTAGTTGGTGTAGTTCTCATGCCTCCTGTTATGTTAAGGCATGCTGTTCTTTGTAAATGGTCAAGTTTGCGGACGACTGTCAGCTGGTTTGTTTTTACTCCCCAGGCAAAGGTTATCTGCATAAGCAGTAGTGTAGAAGTTCTCACTGCTTAGGTGGTTGAGTAAGGAGTCTAAGACCAAGTTCCACAGTATAGGTGAGAGCACCCCTCCCTGTGGACATCCTTTGACAATCAGGCCTCTTATAGTGACATCTTCCACACTAATTATTATTGCTCTCTGGGAGAGCATGTTGTATATCCATCCATTTACTGTCTGGGAAATGTCTCTTTCAGTAATAGCATTGGTTATTTTGGGAAAGGTGGTTTTATCAAACGCACAATCGATATCTATAAATACGCCCAAGGTGGACTCTTTCTTGTCCAGCGATCTTTCGATGCGGCCGGCCACAAGATGGAGGGCCGAATCTGTAGATTTCCCTTGGGTGTATGCATGCTATACATCTCTTATGTACCTTTCACATAGTCTCTCCAAAGTTTTCATTGTAATGACAAATATAAAAATGTTCCTGAATATCAAATTCCGTTTTAAAAAATTTCCCATTGTTATTAACAATTTAAGATTTTAAAAAAAGGGGGTTTACATTTTTGCTAATAACTCATAAACTATAATGGCTAGAACAAAAAACTGAACGGATTCTTAAAGGGTAGGAAATTTCCAACAAAAAAGTCCCCACTTCCCGAATTGTAGCTCAATTATTTATAGATCTAAATTAATGTTGAAAATGGCATAAAAAACGGGCGGCGCGTCACCGTCGCAACTACCAAATGACAAAAATGATTTTTTTTAAGTAAGTAAATATTAATAAAAAAAAATTTAAAAAATTCTAGCACTAACAGAACATATCAGAGAACAAATTTCTGTAGTCAAAAAATGTTTTCCGTTATTTTTCACATTTCTATCCATCACAAAAACCTGACTGGGAAAATATGGCTAGGAAACTTTATGTGTAGGAGAACAAAGGCGTTATATTCCAGATTTACAATATATTACACTATTATACACTATTCACAACCGAAATCAAATATATTTTTTTTTGGGTCAGACTCCCGATATCAAATCTAAAACTTAATTTTAATTTTAACATATTTTATTTGTATCGCTCGAAACAAAACATTTAATCCTGTTCCTCTTTAAAATTCTACTTTTTATGAAAATATACATTAGACGAGAATCGCTACTGGTTTTGGAAATAAATATAAAATATTAGAAACTAATTTTGAGCAGTTTAAATTTAAATTTACATAAGTTTCAACAATCTGCATAAATGACAAAAGTTCAATTTAGATTAAATTAAGTTTCTGTTAAAAAGTTTAACAAAAGACTATTAATATTCAGTCGGCCCTCCTCTTGCTCTTATACAAGCTTCTATTCTTCGGGGACCAGTTTCAATTAGATTGTTTATAAGCTACTGTTCTATTTAAAATTGCCAAGAAAATAATATACTAGCATTTTGACTTACCCTGTATTTGAATTAACGAATATTATGAAAATGAATATGTTTTATAATTTTTAACAATTTTTAAAAAAATATTATTGTAGTAGATCAATGTTCCTATACTCATTTTTTATTATACAGGGAGTTAAACTTGATATGATTTTCAGGTAATACTGGTTATAACTTTTTAAATACCCGGTATAACATAATAAAACTTTACATTGTTGTGATGTGGAAGTGAAGCATATTTCCAATTTAAAATAAAATGCATTTAAAAAAACACAAGTTTGATGTGCCACCATTTTATGGAACATCCTGTAACATAGCTAATTTTAAATTGTGGAATTTAAAACTGCCTACAATTTTTGTCAATAACTTGTGTAGGCTGGGGTTGGAGTAAACTTCCATTCACCCAGCTACTAATAGCGCGGTCTAAATTTAGCCGACTCCTCAATAATTAGGAGATTTTTTATTGTAACAAGTTTATAAATCCATAGGCACTGGGAAGTGAAAAGTCTTTTTAAAACACAACGATATATTACATACACAACGATTTACAAAAATTATAATAGTTTCTATGCCGCAAACTTGACCGTGAGAGAGAGAGTGCAAGCAAATACACCCTTAGAGAGTGGAGGTGAGATATACGCGCAAATATATTATTTTTACCGGCCGACTACAGAGAATACGAACGAGATATGTAATGTTTCGCTACTCGTCTAGAGACCGAATGTTTTTCATTTTTAACTATAACCAGTATTGAAGGGATGAAATACACGTGTCAAGGTCAAGCTTGCGGCAGAGATTACAAAGACAAGGGGAGAAATAGAAATAAACAATCATAGGCGTGGGTAACGATTTCGTTAGTAAAAAATATTAATATAAGAGTTTCTTTAACATACTCCGCCCCGGTGAAGTATTAAGCTTCACGATTAAGGGGATGTAAAGAGCAAAATAGCGTAAAATAGAGTAAAATAGCGTAATAAACAAAAAAATCAAATAAAAATGCAACTACAAATGCTAACAAATTATCCATGCAACAATTTGTATAATACACAAATAAAGTACAATGGGTTTAATTTTCATCAATAAGGAGACATAACTTGTTCACACTGCGAGTGAAAGTTCCTTCTTTAGTTAGTACCTTAACTACTCTGGTCTTACCATCGCTGCCAGGAAAAACATCAATTACACGCGCCAAGGGCCAACAAAGAGGAGGGGTATTTTCGTCTTTCAATAGGACTATGTCATTAGGTTTGAGATCCCTTTGGGGTAGAAGCCATTTGGGACGATTTTGGAGCCTGTGTAGGTAATCCTTGGTCCAGCGCTTCCAGAAAAGCTGCTGTACCTGAGCACACTTTTGATAGAGGTTGAGTCTATTTTCAGAGACGTCAGTTATATCTTGTTCAGGAGGTGACACTAAAGGTTTTCCAACCAAAAAATGTCCAGGGGTGAGACAAGTCATATCTGAGGGTTCATTCGAGAGAGCACACAGAGGCCGAGAATTTAAAATTGCCTCAACTTGGGCCAAAATGGTAGAGAATTCTTCGAAAGTCAAGGAGTGATTACCCACAATTCTGTGAAGGTGATACTTGGCGCTCTTTACAGCAGCCTCCCATATACCACCGTGGTGGGG
Source organism: Ophraella communa (assembly GCA_035357415.1). Classification (NCBI taxonomy): domain Eukaryota; kingdom Metazoa; phylum Arthropoda; class Insecta; order Coleoptera; family Chrysomelidae; genus Ophraella; species Ophraella communa. The sequence goes on from CM068984.1 coordinate 7,132,485, forward strand.
AGAACGAGGGGGTATAAATTTCCATGAAATTTCTGAGATAGAGAGAAAATTTTGAACAACTTCTGAAGTTTCATCAGCTTTGAGAAAATCATGAATCTCCTTCAACTGATTTTTGGAGCCGAAGAAATTAGTTGCATTGTCTGAGTAAATGACCTTGGGACATCCACGTCGGGCAATAAAACGTTTTAAAGTCAAGAGGAAACTATCGGTCGAAAGACTCGATACGAGCTCTATGTGTACTGCACGTGTCACGAGACAGACAAAAATTGCCATATACCCTTTAGTAGTTGGAGCTTTACGTAGCTTAGAGGTTTTGATCAGGAAGGGTCCTCCATAATCAACACCAACATTATTAAACGGATGAGTTGCACATAAGCGATCTTTGGGAAGGTCTGCCATTTGTTGAGTAGAAATCTGCGCTCTAAATCGAGTGCAAACTGTGCAGCGACGAATAATAGTTTTCATTTCTCTCAAGCCATTGAGAGGCCAATACTTGAGACGAAAATTAGATAGTGTATTCTGAGGTCCTGAGTGAAACAACCTTAAATGTTCTCTTTTTAGAAGGAGTTGAACCACATGATTTTTTGATGGAAGTAATATGGGGTATCTCTGATCGAATGGAACGTCAGCATTCTTTAATCTACCACCAACACGGAGAATATTGTTTTCATCTATGAAAGGGTTTAAAGATAGAAGAGGTTTATGAGATAAAGGTTTATTTAACCTGAGGTCTGAAATTTCTTTCTGAAACGACATATTTTGAATAAATTGTATCAGCCTAACTTCTGCTTTCTGAAGTTCAGTAACAGTAAGAGGCCCTGAGAGTTTATCAGCATGTTTCGTATTATGAGCGAAACGTAAGCAGTATGCTATGGCTCGCTGTAACTTGGAGAAATTGGAGAATCTATCAACCAACTGATTAAAGAACATATCTTGAACATTTGCGACATGATGAACTATTTTCCGTTCTTCCGGAAGAGAGAGTGTCGAGTTTTTGGCAGTAAATCGAGAGTTATAGTCAGTCAAATTGAGATGAGAATTTTCAAGAAAGTGCGGTCCGTGCCACCAGAGAGAAGATTTCATAATTTCTGCAGACGACATTCCTCGGGAAAGGATATCTGCTGGATTCTTTATTAATTTATTTTCGAGGTTTAGAAATCTTTTTCGAGCTAAGGTGAATGACTCACCTAATTTCTTATTCTCATCTGGAGACAAAAGGGGCAAATTCACTTGGAATCTTCCATTAGGTAGAGAAACAGTGGTTTCTGAGAATATTTTTTCCGCAACTTGTTCTGAAGGCGAGAGCATAGAGTCACTCTGTATTTCTTCGACTTCCCAACATTTCTGAAGAAGTTCATTCAAGGAACCATCTTCAGTAGCATTTGGGTGAGTTTGCACAAACATGGAAACATTATGAGAGGAGGAAGTAGAATTTGGCTTAGACGCTTTAGAGTAAGACGGAATGCTTCCTGATAAAACATAACCTAAATGAGTGTTCTGAAGAACTGGTAGCTCTTTTCCTAGCTTTATCAATCCATCAGTGACTAATTCTGCATAAATATCAGCTCCCAGCAAAAGGTCAATTTTCCCAGGAACAGAATAAGAGCAATCAGCTAGTTTTATACCTGCTGGAAGAGGAATTTGCTGCCTGTCAATAAAAACTTGAGGAAGCTTACACGTAATGAATTTCAATACCACACAGGATACATCAAAAGACTGTTCATTACCTTTATATGCATAAAATGAGAGATTTACTTTTTTGTTTGAGACCGTACAACTTCCTGAAATGGTTGAAATTTGTACTGACTCATCAAAGGGAGAGAGTTTCAACTTTTCTATAAGTTCTTCTGTCACAAAAGAGGTTTGTGAACCATTGTCCAAAAGAGCGCGTGCATACACTGGTTCATTTTTCGCAGTGTACATTGTAACAATAGCGGTGGCTAACAATACTTCCTTAGAAGAGGAAAGAGCTGAAAGACATGAAGGGTTTAAAATTGAATTTTCTTCATTGATATTTAGAGCAGGGTCAAGAGTCATACAATGTGCTTGAGGGCTTAATTCTTGAGTAAAATTAGAGAGAGAGGACATCTGAGACTGAGGATTTGTTCTGTGAGTATCAATTAAAGAGACATGAGCAGAACTTCGCTCGTTGGGTGCTTGAGTGTCCGTCAGCGACTTAGCAGTCTGAGGAAATTGAGAGATACGACCTTTTTGAGAAGAACCTGAGTTTGAGTTATTAGCCTGAACATGTGGAACATTCCTGCCATATTTTGATTCCTGGTGAGAAGTACTTACATTATTATTAGACAACTGACCACCGTGCACAAGAGTATGATGTTTTCCATTACATATATTGCAGCGATGAGATGAACCACAATCATGTGCGAGATGCTTTGTACCCAAACAATTTCTACAAAGCTGACTTGCATTTACAAATTCATATCTATCTTTAAAACTGAGAGCCTTAAATTTATTACATGTATAAATTTTATGAGAAACATTATTACAAAACCCACATTTCAAAACATTATTCGCAAAAGACCGATTTTGCTGTATATTAACAAAGTGAGACGTTTTGTGAGTGTTAGTTTGAGGTTTTTGCCCATATGAATTAGAGAGATTTAACTTTTCCAAAATTTCACATTTTTTTTCTAAAAATTGAAAAAACTGATTTAGAGTAGGTAACTGTTTTGAGCCAACTTCATATGCGAAAGCTTTCTGAGTTGCAAATTCAAATTTTTCTAAAAATACTTCGAGTAAAATAAGATCCCAGTGTTTTACAGGAACATTTAGAGCATCAAGAGCATTGTAATTTTGTTTTATATGAGTTAAGAAATCCCTAAGGTTCTGAGTGTTACACTTTACTAAAGAAGGAGCCTTTAACAAATTTTTAATTAACAAACTTACATTTCTGGCTTCATTGTCATACCTATCAATTAAAATATCTAGAGCAGTTTTAAAATTACTATCAATAACCTCTATATTGTTTATTGAACTTAAAGGTTCACCTCTGAGGTAGGATTTTAAATATACAAATTTTTGAATATTAGAAAGTTCTGAATTTTTAACTATAAGAGTTTCAAAAAGTTCATAAAATGATTTCCAATCTGCGAAATTTCCTGAGAACGGTTGAATAACTACCTCCGGTAGTTTAACAGAGGAAGATGCTACACTTTTTGTAGCTGGAGGTGGAGAGTTTGAACTTAAACTTTTTATTCTTTGTTCTAGAGCACTAAGAGTTGTAAAATAGCTGTCTTCTACAGAGTCCCTATCAGCTTGTTCACTTTCTGAGTCACATAAAATCTCTATATTATACTGGACATCTTTATATTGTGTAAAATAATCCAATAAGTAATCTTTTCTGAGAGAAAACTGATAAACATCTTTTTCAGAGTCTTTTTTAGAATTTACCCAGTTACAAATTTTAGTTATGCAACCTTTTATGACTTTACGTCTCTTCTTTAAGTCTTCCATAATTAAATTTATTTTTAGAGATTCAGAAAGTATAACTTGATTCGAGATATTGAGATTTTGCAATAATTTAAAATAAAAAGAGTTTATCTCACCGGAGTTTGTCGAATACCTTCAAACGACATTGATCACTAAACTTGTGGAAACAGTATATATGTAGAGAACGATAACGATCACTTTTCAAAAGTCACTTTTCACTTCAATGTTCAGGTTTTTTATTTTAACGAAGGACCACAACCATAATCCGGTCGAAGGAACAAAATGTAGGCTGGGGTTGGAGTAAACTTCCATTCACCCAGCTACTAATAGCGCGGTCTAAATTTAGCCGACTCCTCAATAATTAGGAGATTTTTTATTGTAACAAGTTTATAAATCCATAGGCACTGGGAAGTGAAAAGTCTTTTTAAAACACAACGATATATTACATACACAACGATTTACAAAAATTATAATAGTTTCTATGCCGCAAACTTGACCGTGAGAGAGAGAGAGTGCAAGCAAATACACCCTTAGAGAGTGGAGGTGAGATATACGCGCAAATATATTATTTTTACCGGCCGACTACAGAGAATACGAACGAGATATGTAATGTTTCGCTACTCGTCTAGAGACCGAATGTTTTTCATTTTTAACTATAACCAGTATTGAAGGGATGAAATACACGTGTCAAGGTCAAGCTTGCGGCAGAGATTACAAAGACAAGGGGAGAAATAGAAATAAACAATCATAGGCGTGGGTAACGATTTCGTTAGTAAAAAATATTAATATAAGAGTTTCTTTAACAACTTGTTTATGTCATTTTTACAGATCTACTGAGCTTTTAATACGTGCATTTCCTTATTTATAAACACAAAATTATTACGAATGCGAGTTCTTAATTACTTTACAATTTATATCCGACAAGACGAAATTAATGTTAAAAGCCAATTACGATCCCAAGTGGAATTTAAAGAGCTCAATGAGAATGTTTCAGCAAGTATATCTCTTCACGAAAAAGTGTATTAAAGTCTCTTAAGTCTTAATAATCATCTGTTTGAATTAATGAGAAGCAGTAATAATCAATTATCTTTATTAGGCAAGGTTTTTATACATACAAGGTGTAAAATGTTCATAGCTCCAAAAGTAATTTGAAACCAAAGATGTACTTTTAAAAATATTATTTTTACCCCTGGTACTTTAAAGAGCTAATAATTTAAATGTTAATAATAAATGCTTTGTTTTGCTGTGATAAACATTAACATTTCCAGTAATTGTTAAAACGTTAAAAATATACACCGAGATTATTTTTAATTAACAATAACACAATAAAAGTTTATCAAAAAATTTTAACACCTTTTATGTTAAATTCAAATTTGAATCGTATAACAAGAGAATAAAAATGAGATTATAATATTAATTTTAACACCAACTTTATTTTAAATAACCCAAATTTATAACGTAGGTTTATCAACTCGTTATTATCCTCTAGTTAGTTAACTGATAGATAATGAAAGTTGGCAATGCTGATGTATGAATGTAAGCAATCTCATTGGTTGTTACAAGAACAAGGTCATGTCACATTAATTGAGATGTCACGATCGTTTTGTTAGGTTAATGTTGATTGTTTTTGTTTATGCAAACGTTTGTGTTTTTACTTTCTGAAGAGTTTCTGATTGTTGATGAGCATGCATTTTTTGGATGATTATATTCTAGATAGCGACGAGGACGAGAATATTGTGCAAGTTCTTGAGTACGAAAGTTAGGGAACGAGTAGACAACTTCGAAAAGTGAGATGAACAGGATTTTCATGCAAGCAGATTTAGGATGGCAAAAGAGACTGTTCTGTCAATATTAGAACTCATTGAGGATTCACTTGAGTTTTGTACTGATAGGTATGTGATTTTCGATGTCCAGGTTGCCCCATCCTTTTTTTTTTATTCTCGATGACATCTTTATGTTTATTTGCAATTTTTAAAAGCAAATTTCTCTCATCTGCTGTGAAATCGCATTCTCTTTTCTTAGTCGTACTAGTACTTTCCATTTTTCACTTTGATCAAAACCAGAAAACTTCGGAATAAAAACAAACCAACTCTTCTGCATAAAGTGAGGTTATATCATCATCATCATCATCATCATCATCATCATCATCATCAGCGCCTAACAATTCTAATGAATTATGGCGAAAACGCTTCAGGAAGCATTTTTGGAATCTAATTTCTAGTCGAGGTGGATTATTCCTCGTTTTACCCTATAAGTTTATATGTGTTTTTGCTGTGACTGTTAGCCTTCTCCATACGTTCCGATCTCTACATTTTGTTTTCCAATTTTTGATATTCATATTCTTGAGATCTTCTTCTATTTCGTCCCACCACCTTTTCCTCGGTCTTCCTCTGCTTCTCGGTCCTAGCGGTGTCCAAACGGTAATTCTTTTCACAATTTCTGTTGGTTCTCTTCTCATTATATGACCGAGCCATTCTAGTCGAAGTGCCTTTATGTATTTAACTATGTTTTCCCCATTCAACCTTTCTTCTATTTCCGCATTCGTCTTTAATCTGCTTTGTCCATCTTCTGTTATGTTTGGGCCTAGCATCGTTCTAACTGTTTTTCTTTCAAATCTTTTTAAATCTTCTTTTTGATTTATTATGGTTGTCTCCATAGCATGTTTTATAGATATTTAATTTGGTTTTTATCTTTAGTTGTTTACTTCTCGAGACTTGTTTTTCCCATATGCTTGGTTACCTCTTAAGATACTTTCTGCAACTCTGTGTTTCTCTGTTTTACCGATGGTCACCCCTAGGTAATTGAATGTTTTCACTCGTTCGTATTTGTGGTAGGTTGTAGTTAAGTGTTTTGGGTTATTTTATTACTCTTGATTAGTTTCATAGACTTAGTCTTGTCTTCATTTATTTGCAAGCCAAATTTTCTTGCTTCTTTATCCAATTTATCTATAGCTCTGATAAATGATACTTTTGTGCTTGATATTATGGATATGTCATCGGCATGCGCAACTATTTGTATGTGGTTGGTCATGAAGCTTTTGTTGTTAAGACTGGCTTTTTTAAGTATTCCTTCCAATACTAAATTGAATAATGGTGATATTGCCTTGTTTTACTCCACTATTGATTTCGAATTCTCCTGTTGTGATTTCCTGGAATGCGACTGTAGCTTTTGTGTTGTCTAAGCTAATTTCTATTAACTTTCTAATTTTAGATGGTATTTTCAGTTCTATCAGTTCTTCTAGCATTTTCTTTCTATTTAGGGAATCAAAGGCGCTCTTAAAATCGACAAACAGAGTATGTAAATCCCTGTTATATTCCTGACATTTTTGGTATAATTGTTCAACCTTGTGTATGGCGTTGATGGTGGATCTTCCCGATTTAAATCCATTTTGGTAGTCACCTAAGATGTTTTCAGCAAGTTTTTTGAGTCTGTTGTTTAGTAGGTGGGAAAAAAGTTTGTAAGCTGTATTCAGTAGGGTTATTGCTCTGTAGTTTTTACATTGCCCTTTTTATATATACAATTACGCCGGTGGACCACTCTTCTGGGATTTTGTCCATATTTGTCGTATCAGTAAATAAACTTGTTTGTGCAATTCTTCTCCTCCATATTTTATAAGATCTGCTACTATTCCGTCTTGTCCTGCTGCCTTACCGTTTCTCAGTTTTCTAATGTCTTGTATTACTTCTTCTTCTGAAGGGCATTCTGTTATGTCATGTATATCTAGTTCAGTCGTCAGATCTTCATCCATATGCGTTGCGGAAACCACTACTTTGTTGAAAGTCTTTCTGTAATGTTCTTCCCAGATTTTACTTATTTTTTCTGGGTCGCATTCAGTGATACCATCTTTGTTTTTGACACCTCTCGTTGTGGGACTTGCTTTGTTATTTTTTATTTTGTAATTTTTTTAGATAATAGACCTTAACTTCCAGATATCGACCTAACCGCCAGTTGAAAGTTATAGATAAATATTTGACATCTTAGCTGTCGGATAAAGTTAACCTGTTGTTGATAAACCGAACTTTCCAAAATAACTGGTAGTTAAGCATTAACTGACAGATAAATTGCTATTAATAAACCGGCCTTTAATACTTTTAAAAAATAATCATGAATGTTCTTCATAAATATAATAAAATTTGTCTCTATTATTTGATCCACTCCGTAGATATAAATTTATTTACTTTTAACATACATAACATTTTCAATTATTTTTTATCGGGTAATAAAGGAATTCTTTAGTTGTAGGTATAAATAATACACGAAGACCAAACAAATAACTTTTAACAACGGTTTGTTGACTTGACGTGATAATTATATTGTCAGCGGGGTTATACTGGGATTAATGAATTTATGAGTAAAGGTGCTCACACAATAATTTTGAATGTACCTACCAATCCATAGAAACGTTGTTCACTATACATAGTTTCGTAGTACCGCCCTTTAAATTATGTAAATAGATTATTCATAGGCGGGTAGGGGGTGTTTATTACAAGACCTATCTGCCCGTGGTTTTCTATCACACACTCACTAGTTTTAGTTGCGCAGAATTGTATAGATGAATTAAAAAAAGAAATCCATTTAAATCAAATCAAAATAGGCTGTTTTAAAAGAATAATAATAAAATTTATTGTACCAACCCTTACTACGTGAAAGTTCATCTTATTAAGAACAGTAAACAACTAAAAGGTTGAATTAACCTTCACTGTTTATTCGTAAAATACTTTAAATGTAATGGCGGCCGTTTCGCTATAGAACTAACATCGTCAGATTGGCATATTGAAGTTACATTTTGTTTGTTTGTAACTAGGTACCTGATGTTGATTATGTAGTATTAAGGCTAGACCAAGTATGGAAGTAATAAGACATAACAATATTAAAGCCTAGATGCTATTAGCCCTAAGGGATTATCCTGGATGTATTTCCCTCTAAGATCTGTATAACTGTGTAATGATATAGAAAAACCAGGAAAAAACTATATAATATAATAATCACTTCACGGATGTGTATCGTACTGCCTTTGGTGATGTGGAGGATACGGGTACTAAGCTAGCAGCTAAAATTAACCAGACAAAAACGCATATTCGACGGTTGACGAGCTTTCACTGTGATTAACAGTGATGAGGTTCACGTCTCCCTGAAAGCTCTTTTGGTGGGTTATAGACAAGGAAAATGTCTGTCTCAAAGAGCTGGTATACATACTGTTGGCGGAGCACCTAAGACAATAGCTGAGTTTTTAAAACTAGACCAACCAGAAAAGTATACGGGTCATTGCTTTAGGAGGACATCCTCAACGTTGTTGGCCAATGCTGGAGCTGACCTTAAAGTTCTAAAACAGCACGGTGAATGGAAAAGTTCTTCAGTTGCAGAAAAGTATATAGAAGAATCGATTGAAGGCAAAAGAATGATCCAAAGGGGCGAAATTTTTGTTGAAGTGCTACATCACAGCCACACGTCTTCCGTGATTATAGAAAACACTGTAAATCCATCAACAACTAAATATATATTGCTGGCAACAGCAGTTGTACAATTAATGTCAGTCTTAAAAAACTAGAATAAGAGCTTAGTTTATGTTGATTCACTTATTATTTCAAACAACATTGGGAGAATTGAAGATTACTGTAAAGTACAAGTACAGTCTTTGATTGAGAATCTAATTAAATAATAAAATATTTTATTCACAATCACATATGTAATGTAACCATTATCGACATTTCAAAAGTTAGAAAGTAAAACTTTTTTATACAGTAGCACTTCCCGACCTAGGTCGGGAAATGGCCACTTCCCGACCTGTCATTCTTCTTCTTTTTTATTATTATTTACTAAGCTTCTTAATTTTAACTCGGACAACTCTCTAATTATTCCATTAAACTAATCATATAATTGTTCATTGCTGCAGGTAGTAGACTATGACAATGACGTTTCTCGATTTCTCATTATATTGACAGTAACTTCAGATTTAAAAGAAAACTCATTTAGTAAAATGTCTGACAGTGATATAGAAATGGAAAATACTCCTCCAGAAATAACTGAAATGGCTAACAGTGTCATTCAATCTTTGCTTCCTGATAAAAGTAAAACACGTTACGAAAACGTATATTCACAATATAAGAAATGGTGCACAATGAAGAATGTTAACATCGAATCTGAAACAGTTATCTTAGCATACTTCAGTGAACTTAGCAAAAATAAAAAAGCATCATCATTATGGTCTACCTATTCTATGCTAAAAGCTACATTGAATATCAATAATAATATTGATATTTCAAAATATTTTAAAAACGCGTAATACTGGCTATAAGCCATTGTTATTTTTAAATTATTTTCTGAAACAATTGATTGTGAATAAAATAGTATACAAACCTCAGTAGAAAGTTTCCTACTGTCTCGACTGTCTCATCTCTCGACAGTAATGAAACACTTTCCACCTCGGTGTGTAATATACTATTAATAAGATGTATTAAACTATTACTGAAAAATCATTTTATTCCTGAAAAAAAAATACAATGCCTTCTATTTCCGAGGTTAACTTAAAGATAGGCTTTAAGGACCGTCAAACCAATAGTATTCATATTCCCCATCAATACTACTCCATCCATAGTCCTCCGGTAATTTATCTGTAGGACCGTTGAGTGATAAATTTCTCACTCAACGGTACGTTTAATTTGTTGCAATAGTTCTTTCTTACACAGCGGTAGATTTGAAGTATCATATCCCAAAATTCTTTTTTTTTAATTTCTTCATTTTCATTCTTGGCTTCATAATTTTTTTAAAAAATTTTATAACGTCCTAGATTTACATTTTATACTTCAAAGAATACATATTGCACAAATATTCTTCAATGATCTTAAATGTGTCGCTAGTTGTATTTTATTCAGCTGAAGGTATTCTAAGGAGTTTGAGGAACGCTTGTTGAAATTTTTGATTTCTTGGACTTCAAACATAAATTCCTAAGAATAATAAAAAACTCTTGTTTTAACTCAACTTCCAAGTTTAATTGAAAAAATTAGGTTTAAAATTACAATGGACTAGTTTAGTGATTTTTTTTTATATTTGCTTATAAAATAGCTTTTTAGTGGTTCAACCGTACAAATAAAATTTTTATAAAATTAATCCTCTAGCCATAATCGGCTTTTGAAATTTAAATTTAATGGTTACATATGTCATAAGTGGTTGGTGACGTGTTTCAATAAGATTGGTAGAAAATTTGCGATGTTGTCGATATGCTTTAACATTAACCGAGAAACTTATCTCTCTCTCTTATTTGTTGTCACTAAAAAGAGGTAAACATATCGGTATTTTTGTTCTCTGATTGACACTTTATCAAATAAGGAGTAAAACACTAAACAAAATATTCTGTCATTTTCGTTAGTTTAATTTGTTGTTTGGTTGTGTTTGGTTTATGAAAGAAATTACTTCTATACTATTTTTGATTCGAAAATCCCTAACACCTTCTCTTGGTGTTATAGCGGTTCCTTTAAAAATAACCAATAGAAGTAATTGTTCTCTCGGGGAGCAACCCTTCTATCGGTATAGTGAGAGAACGAATTTCAAAAATACCGTTTTGGCATTTTCAATAGAACCACGCGCACTTTCTATTGGCTGTTCTATTCTATCACCGTCAAGAATAGGGGTCTTGTTTGTTTATTACAGATAAACACGATTTTCTCTCCTGTCATATATCTTGTCAACTGGTACAATCAGTTAGTCACAGAACACGGTGTTTTGTGCCGCCAGTTCTTTGAGAATACTTGAAACGAACGTAGCTAAAATGTGACAACGTTGACTTTTAAACACACTTCATTATTGGTTATTAGTTGGCGCTACGTCTAAAACTTACTAATTATGGATTGCTAAATTTTACGAAATGAGAAAAATTACTTGCAAAATGAATACCAATATAAGTAAGTAGGTATCTTATCCTAAATATATATTGCTATCATTTTGATTAATATGATCCTACTAAACTAGTCCATTACAGCTGTTTCACTAAAAAACTAGCATCGTCAGATTGCCATATTGAAGTTACATTTTGTTATACTGACATTTTCTGTTCTTTCTTATTAATTAATTTATTTATCAAATATATTGGATAGCCATTAGATGTAGCTATTTGTTTTATAGTCTCAATTTCTTTTTTAAAATTATTTTTGTTCATTGGAATTTAAAATGCTCTATGTATCTTAGAATTGAAGACATGAGTTGATAAAGGTGCTATGTCCATTTTTTTCAAAAAATATATAAGGACATAGCACCTTTATCTAATAAAAAAGGGTACTTAGTCATAGGACATAGTACCTTTATCAATTAAAATAATCCTTATTATTAACAATTTAAGAATCTTGAGTTATTGAGGGGTTGTATTACGACTTTAGGTAACCAAATATACAAATAAGTCATTTTTTGAAAAAATGGACATAGCACCTTTATCAACTCATGTCTTCAATTATAAGCTGCTAATTTATGTGATATAGGATTATTTGAATGATATGTACAAAATTTTCTTTTTTTAGTTCGGTAAGCAATAAAAGCGTGTTTTTTTAGTTTGTTTAAATTGCCATTTATTTTATAAATCATAGAACTCAAATACACCCAGAAGTCAAGTAATTATTTTTCTTGAATAACCTCAATATATGATCCGAAGCTCAATAATTATGTTTCTACTCGAGGCCGGAGTATGCGTGAGTAACAACACTTACTGTCTTGAAAATTCCATTTTCGTTAACTTCAAATTCATTTTTCCAACAACATGCCATTTAGTTGAAGACAAATCACTTAAAAGTAATCATATTATTTCCTTACTAGGTCATGTTACACCTACACCTCGAAAATAATTGGAATATATTTCGTCCTAACGTTTCTGCAAACAAGATAATAGTCCTCCGTCTATTTAAACTGTTTGGATTATATTAGATAAAGGAATCTAGCATTACATCATGGCTAAGAATAATATACTAAGTCGTTATGGTACTATTTATAAACAATATGGTCGTTAGTAGTATGTTAGGACCAAGTACCATTATTTATTATTTTTTACGCTGGTATTACAGAAATATATTAACGGCATCCATCAATATCATGAGTTATGTTTAAGAAAGTACAGGATTGGACAAACTCACTGTTTCATAAATAATATTTACTGTTTCTCAGTAAGATCAAATTGCTTATACCATGATTGAACAGTTGTAATTGTTTTCTTTGTAGAAGAATTGTTAACTTTCTCACTTTTTTCATTTTTTCATTCTGTCACGTAATTCTGTCAACTGTGTTTTTTGTTGTTAGGTGGAATAGCAGACGTGTGTTGGTAGTAATATAAAGCTATTTAAATTGTAGAGGTTATCCATACAGCTATTTAATATTTTTTATATATAGCACCCGTACTGAATCTCGCTGTAAAATTGTAACAAACTTTTTGATTATGTAGTTTATATGATATTAATAGTTATTTAGGAGGGTTGTCTGAAAATTTTCCAACCTCAACATGAAGATGGCAGCACTAAAAACAAAAGTTGGGGAATGTGTTTGCGCATGCTTTGAAAGGTACCCACTAAAATTTCAGCCATTTTGGACGCGCAGCTGTTGTTTGACAATCATTTGAGTGAGTCGATGCCAGTGTTTTTATGAATATGGAAAAAATCGAGTATCCAGCTGTCATTAAATATTTGTTTTTGAAAGGCAATACGCCTACGCAAATCAAAGACGAGTTGGACGATGTGTACGGGGACTCTGCACCATCATTTACCACCGTGAAATTTTGGGCTGCTGACGATGAACGTTCGGGGCGTCCAAAAACTGCAACCACTGACGATAATATCGCTCAAGTTCACCAAATGGTGCGAGACAACCGTCGAATTAAAATTAGAGAGATAGCAGAGGCTATAAACATTCCAAACAACGTGTTTGTCACATATTGTATCAAGACTTAGGTATGAAAAAGCTGTTCGCGCGTTGGGTGCCGCATTTGCTCACTTTGAACCAAAAACGTGTTCGAATGAACATTTCCAACTCTCTCTTGGTTTTTGTGTACAAAGTGAATAAATAGGTACGAAATGATCGGAAAAGAATTAAACAAGAAAAGGAAAACCTGCCATCAGATGTATAAAATGTAGCGTTGGAAGCAGAAAGCTTATTGTTGCCACAAGAATCGAGGATAATGTATGAGAAAGAATACCAGTCTTTTAAAAAGTGGAAAAGCATTGAAAATATCAATGGCTTGAGTGAAATAATACTTCTGGCGAAGAAAGCGATGCCATCGTCATTATGGTCGTATTATTCGATGCTGAAGCGTACGTTGTTGGTGAATGAAAATTGTGACATTTCTAATCCACCTTACTAAAAAACTTGGGTGAAAGATACAAAGCTAAAGAGTCCAAAATCCTGGAGTCAGACGACATTATTAAATTTCTAACAGAAACTCCTGATAACGTCTATTTGATGATGAAGGTTAATGCTACTTTTGGTGTGCATGGAGCGACTTCTTCTTCTTCGGATGCATATCCACTAATGGATGTTGGCGATCACATGCTCCATTGCTTCTCTGTCTCTTGCTGTGTGTATCAACGTTTGTACATCGCGCAGCCCTGTCCATTGTCTTATGTTTCGAAGCCAGGACATCTTTTTCCTTCCTATTTCTCTCTTGCCTTCAACCTTGCCCTCGATAACCAACTGTAAAAACCTATATTTTTCTCCTCGCATTATATGTCCCAAATAAGCTATTTTCCTCTTCTTGATGAGATCGAACAGTTCTCGCCCTCTGCCTAAACGTCCGAGAACCTCCTCGTTTGTTATTCCCTCCGTCCACGAAACCTTAAGCATCCTGCGATATATCCACATCTCAAATGCCTCCAATCTGTTGATAATATTCGTCTTCAAGGTCCAACACTCTCCACACCATACAGAAGCACCGACCAAACATAGCACTTCATGAACCTTATTCTCAAGTTTACATCAAAGTCCGAACAGACAAGCACACTCCTAAACTTCAGAAAAGCCTGTCGAGTCCAGTCCTCGGAAAGCCATGTTCCAAGATACTTGAACTTATCCACCCTGTCGATAGGCGCTCCACCAAATGTTATCTTCGAGTTAGCATATGCACTCAAATTTCTAGAGATGATCATGAACTTTGTCTTTGCAGTATTGATGTTCAGGCCCATGATTTTACTTCGTTCTCCAACCATATTTAACAGCTGTTGTAAGTCATGAATACTGTCGGCAATCAGGACAGTATCATCGGCATATCGAATATTATTGACCCATACTCCATTCACCTTTATGCTCATTTCTGTGCAATTCAAGGTCTCTCGAAAAATTGTCTCAGAGTACAGATTGAACAACAGTGGGGAAAGCACGCATCCCGGTCTCACTCCTCTTTTAATTTGTATAGCGTCGGATAAATCGTTTTCTAATTTTACCTGTGCTTTTTGGTTCCAGTATAGATATAGATAGAGTGACTAGGTCCGATGAATTGTACAAATTAGAAATGTTTAATGTGGACGACAGAAAATCGGTGGTAATCGTTTCAATATCTGATACTAAAACCAAGTAGGATAGGTCGTTTTGTATTACTGACAAGAAAAGGGGAATATTGTCTTGTGCCCCAAAAACATACCTCACAGTAAGTTTTTTGTGAATTACCGACAGCAAAAGTTCATTACTCAACCGGTGGGGATTTAACACTATATATACTATCCCCAAGAAGATTGCAGATTTTTTGAAACTCAAAAATTCAGAAATGTACACCGGGCATTGTTTCCGCCTTTCTTCAGCTGCTAAGTTCGCAAATTCTGGAGCTGATCCAGTAAAACATAAACGTTTAGGTGGATGGAAGTCGTCATCCTTACATTGAAGAGTCAATAATAAGTGTATACTTGGAAATGTTCTTGAATAAAAAAAAGTTAAAACATTTTATCCACTCTTGCTGTTAAAGTGTCACTGTATCTACCCTTGCGGTTAAAGTGATACTGTATCTACTCAAAACAGTTGTTATAACAACACTTTAACATTAGCTATGGAAAAAGACATTTATTATTATTATTAATACCAGTTTTAACGAGCGCACTCGACTGAATCATTGAAAACTTGTTCCACTAAGTTAGCGAGTTCCATATTTTTGATAATTTTTTTTTAGATGGGCTAAGAAAGCTATTTCGCTGAAATTTTTTTCGTCGTTATTATTTCTACAGTAGCTAAGAAAACTAAAATATGTTATGTCATACTGCTGAGCTGATTTTTTTCGGTAACAATCCAATTGAAGCTCTTCAGCCACTTCAATATCGCCAGGGACACACAATTCCTCACTATTGTTTTTTATTTAGCAAGACATTAAATACCAGCAAGAACTTAAAATGTGACTTTAAATAAAACGCGTGAGATGTAAACAATATTGTATGTGGATAATCAGATGATTTGGCGTAACCTCACACGTCCTCTTCACAGCAAATGCGATAATATGAAAATAGTTAACTTACAAGAGATGTCAAAATTTAGTTTTATAGAAATATTAAATTTATGTATTTTACTATGAAAACAGATACACATTCTAACCAAACCCGTCCTTTCCAGAATGCATCCCTCTAGGAGCGGTGCATTCCGGGAAGAACTTCCTCCACTCCCCCATCACTTCCGATGGGGGCCTCAGTCCTCGGGCTTATGCTTTTCCTTCCACTATCTTGGTTCGGGGATGGTTTGCAGGTGTCTTCTGTTTGGTCCGGGATGGTGCTGGGCACCTTTATCCTCTTGTCTTCTTTTTAGGCGTTCAAGAGTGTGTGCTTTTCGCTGCCTCTAAAAAGTTAGCTCTTAGTCGACGAACTGCGGCTAAAGGTAACTTTAAAGAGTGGATACACTTGTTAAAGCTGTCCCTACTCAAGAACCTGCCCATCTCCCTAGGGCAGAGTCTTTTATAGGTGGTTCCTCTTCTGTCTGCTTCTTGACAGATATTTCTTCTTAGTTGTCCAGCTGTCTTCTGTAGTCCTCTACTGTGTAGTTTGTTAATTCCCTAAGTGCTGTGTTCGGGTGTGTCCTGAGTTCTTCAAATCTTCTTCTGGCTCTGGCTTTCATGATTTCTTCTATATTCTCCTGGTCTAGTTCCCTGTATAGTTGTATATTTCTTATGTACCATGGGGTGTCTGCTGCTTGCCTTAGGCTGATGTTCTGCTGTGTTTGTATCTTCTTTTTGTAGGTTTTGGCTGGGTGTCCCCAGGCTACGGAGGCGTACAACATGAACATGAATAGAATAATTAATTAGAAACCATAATCTTTAACAGACATTAAGGATAATAAAAAACTCTTCTTAGGGCTAATAACATCTAGGCTTTAATATTGTTATGTCTTATTACTTCCATACTTGGTCTAGCCTTAATACTACCTAAACATCAGGTACCTAGCTACAAACAAACAAAATGTAACTTAAATGTCAATCTGACGATGCTTCATAGCGAAACAGCTGTCATTGAGTCTTTTAAAAAAGCAATTTTTAAATAAATATTGGAAGTTTTGTTAAAACGAAGAGTTTTTTATTATCCTTAATAAGATGGACTTCCAAAAAGTAAGGGTTAGTACAATCAATTTACTTTAACAGACAAGTGCAAAATTGTCAGTTATTAAAACGTTTTATATTTTTTATGGTAAAAATTATTCAGACATCGAAATTTCCAAACATTTTTTTATTTTATTATCCAGGGTGCATCAATTTAGTGAGGACAAGAAACGTGACTATTTTGTAGATACTAACTAAAAATATTTTGTCTTAAAATAAAAATAGATAGAATTTCTCTAGATAAATCACCATTCATATTTTTTTCAAATACTTTGTAAAGATACTTTGTGTAAATAATTCAATTTTCTTCAATTTATAAGCAATTCGAAAAAATACATGGGAAATTGTAATTTCAATAAAGTAAATATAAATAAATATAATAAAGTAATGAATATTTGCAACAATACAATCTAAATCATTAATATACTTTACCTTAATATGTCAACATAGACCAACGGAGCTCACAGGCCAAGAATTAACCAACAGAAATGCACAAGTTAATAAATTTTCATCTACAAAGTACAGAAAAAAAGTACTATTAACTAAGAACATTACAATTAGAATTTTTTAAACTAGTATTCTAGTATTTATTCAAAAAATTGTTTTTTTACATTCAATGACATTGTTTTCTTTTCTCCCCTATATATGAGGGAAGTATGAAATTATTTTGAGACAGTTTTTTATCTACAAGTTTTTGACCGTGTTTTTGTTTCTGGAGTATAATGGTGTATCTAAATTTCATCTACAGTAATTAATCGGCGCCAAAACTCTGATTTATTGCGCCTAAACTGCACCAACAGAGAGTTGGAAACGTTCATTCGAACACGTTTTTGGTCCAAAGTGAGCAAACGCGGCACCTAACGCGCGAACAGCTTTTCTCATGCCTAAATCTTAATTCAATATGTTACAAACACGTTCTTTGGACATTTTGATAGCCTGTGCTATCTCTCTAATTTTAATTCGATGGTTGTCTAGCACCATTTGGTGAACTTGAGTGATATCATCGTCAGTGATTGCAGTTTTTGGACATCCCGAACGTTCATCGTCACCCAAGCTGGTACGGCCACGTTTAAATTCAGCAGCCCAAAATTTCACGGCGGTAAATGATGGTGCAGAGTCCCCGTACACAGCGTCCAACTCGTCTTTGATTTGCGTAGAGCGTAGGCGTATTGCCTTTCAAAAACAAATATTTAATGACAGCTCGATACTCGATTTTTTCCATTTTCATAAAAACACTCACGTCGACTCACTCAAATGATTCTCAAACAATTGCGCGTCCAAAATGGCTGAAATTTTAGTGGGTACCTTTCAAAGCATGCGCAAATACATTCCCCAACTTTTGTTTACGAGTGCTGCCATCTTCATGATGAGGTCGGAAACTTTTCAGACAACCCTCCTAACTTCTGTTACGACAATATCCTTCTATTTGTTAAAAATTAAACATTTAGTGTTCAAAGATTCTGCAGCTTTTAATATTTTGTGATCTCTTGGTGCAATGTACCAAAGTTGATGTTTTAAACATAAATAACACTTTAATTACAATTTTGGACGAATACTTTCTTTAAACATCAATTTTTACAATATCTTACTATCACATCATATTATACTTTGTTTTGTGGGTAATTACGGATGAGTAGTAGGTTATTTTTTAATGTAAATAATAATTTTGATTAATAAAAAGTAAAAATACAATTTTTAAGTTGCCAATTTGTCATTTTTAGGACTAAACTATTATTTAAATATATCCTCAGTTTACACCAAGTATATTTCCAGGACGGTCCTGGTATTTAAATAAAAAATTATTTCACATTCGTTTTTGATGAACTATTCCACTACTACTAACGATAATTATCTAAAGCCGACGCGGTTTGAAATATCATTCGACTTTTCTCATTTACATAGTCATAGATTTAGATTTCAATTCTCATCGCATATCCAACGTCTATATTAATTACAATAAGCTCATAACATATCTAAAATTCTATGCAACAGTTCCGATGTTTTTAATCTCATTAATACACGTCAATCAATCAAGTTGCCACTGAACTATATGCATAAACACCATGTATACACAGTATCTGTGCTCGTTTATTTGATTATCCCATTAGATTCGTATAATAGATTTATATGCATTTTGACGTTTTGAAAATGATCCATCTTCTATATTTTTTATTCGAGATCAATCATTTAATTCAGTTTACCTGTAAAGTACAGCCATGGCTTATGTATATAGTCTAGGTCTAGGTCTAGCATAATCAAAACTATAGTCGGTGCAAAACCAAATTTGATACATGTCATCATAATTTTACGTCGACACGTATAGACAGTGTTGTCGGACTTTTATAAGTTTACAAGATTTAAAGATCGATTCGAATAAAACTATCCAAAACAATTTATTTGAAGTGACATCAAACAAAGTACCAACATAATTTTTATATTTTTTTTCCTTTTGAGTATATGGGTTTAATAAAATAAAGAGTATAATAATATTTGCTTTTATTAGCTAAAATTAGATTCATCGCTACTAGTTTCAGTTTCTTCATTGGGATTGATAATTATAGGTGCAATCTCTAGGGTATCCAACAATCTCTCTCTATCAAACCATTTAAAAATTTCTTCTTCAGTATGATGGATAGTTTTTTTCCAAATGTCTGGTGTAATCGTTTCAAGAGGTTCAGACCACATATTTAAACAGTCTGTTTCAGTGATTCCGTCTCTGCCAATGTGTCTGTTATAATATTGTTTTGATGTACCCCATATCAGTTATATGGGATTGAAAATATAATGATATGGGGGTAAACGTAGCACTTTGTGCCCATATTACTCGGCTAAATGGTCAGCCATATATATGACTGGTGGTTTATTCCTTAAAATTAAATGATTACCCCAAGGAAATTTCCAAAGTTAAGCTTAAAATTCAGAGTATTACTTTCATTTCTTACCTATTAACAATGTTCAGAAGTTCAACTTTTAGCATATTTTCTGTGAAATCAAGGTTTTGACTAGTCAACCATTCTTTAATTTGTGGTTTGTTCCAACTTGTATTAGGTGTTTTATGGAGTAAAACACTGTGATATGGAGAATTGTCCATAACAATTATGTTGGATTCTGTGAGATTAATTAACAGATGGTTCTCAAACCACTTTAAAAAATTATCATGATTCATTTCACCATGGTAATCGCTTTATTTGGGTTTTGAGGAAAATATTGCTTTCGCACCGTCAATAAACCCATTTTCATTCCCAGCATGGAGTATATATCTACGAAAAATAAAACTTATTGTTGAACAGAAACATTTAAAATTACCATGTAAATAGTTACTGAGACATTAATTATACTAAAATAATCGGAGAGTTTACCTTTTACCATAAACTTTAGTCGTTTTGACACTCCTTTTATAATTATTTTGCCATGAACGGTTTATGCTACCATTTTGAAATATTCATGTTTCATCAATAAAAACAAATTTATATAGACCTGCTTCTCTTTCTTTAATGTAGTTCCTTAAAAATCTTACCCGTTTTACAGCAATATCAGGAAGCTCCATGAACCCCCGTCTTGGTTCATCATTTTTCCATTTGAAACCAATTTCCTTTAATAAATTTGATAAAGACCTTCGAGAACCTTCAAATAAGTGCCTTACTTTTAACTCAGCAAGTAAAGAATTTAAAGTTACATCCTCTCCTGAAAACAAAAATAGTATATTGTTTAACGAGTGACGAAAGTAGCATTTTTTGAAGCGAAAGAACAGTTTAATGTTCTTGAGCTTTAAAAAATACTTTCGACGAGTAAAACACTATACTTTTTCTACAACCCAGAGTATATCATAATTATCATAAAAAATCACAATGAAACTAAATTTTATTTTCAATTAAAAATAACAACATAATTCTTAAATACTATCCTTATATATATATTTAAATATTGATTCTAATTCAATTTCAGAATCAGAGCACATGATTTCAAATAAATGCTTCTAGAGCAAACTGACAATTCACAAGAAACGTCAAACTAATGAAACCTGGGCACTAGATAAAAATGGTGAAACGTCAAACTAATGAAAGCATGGCACTAGATAAAAATGATTTTTTAATCCAATTTAATTTTTTAATTTATTTATTTATTAAATAAAAAGTTGTATTCTAATTATAAAAATAATTCTTGTTTGCGTTTATTAATAATTTAAAATCGTAAAAACATTATATACCTATGCAAGCGCAAAAAAAATGTTTAAAAATATAAACGTCACTTTCGTCACTAGAGACGAAAATATATTCTCTCACTTGCAACGGAAATCGCGTTTTCGCTGAACGTTTACTATTACAAAATAACGTCGTTTTATATAGGGTTGTAGAAAAATATTATTTTTTTTGGTCTTACAATTAAAAATAATTTAAATAGCTGTATTCAGAGGAAAAATGCTTACTTTTTTCATACATATTGTAGATTACATTTCGAATTCCACTTGTATTTAATACATCGGTATTGGTTACTCTTTTTTCATACCGACGTTTCTTTGGAGGCGACTTCAATATTCCATGGTCTTTCACAGTTTTTGAAATACTGGAAGCTGTAGCGTATTGAGGTTGAGTGCAGCTGCCACACGCTAAAAAATTTGATTGAATTGGCTTGTTGGATATCCATAACTAAGTTAAGTAATATTTTGTCTAATATACTTTTTAAAACTTTTTACTAACCTCTCAAACAGCAGCAACAGGTATGACAGGGCCACCATTGTCTCGTTCTCTTTCAAAAAAATTTATCAAAGAAGCTACCAGTTCTTTGCAGCGACTACTTAGTTGTTTTGGCATTTTTTCACTTATTACACTGTTTTTATTCTTAGAAGAACAGTTTTTTTATATTTCAGAATAACAACAAGAAAGAATAACATAAAAACCACAAACAAAATGACAAATACAAAACTAAATATACTAATCGGTGACAACGGCAACGACGCGACTTGTCCATCACGGCTACCAACTTTATGCATACAAATTTAAGTATTTTTTATTGATTTATTGAATGGAACATTTAATTTTAAAGTTGGCAACGATGCTTGGCATAATTAAGACAAAAGTAGTGACGTGAATCAAATTTTGTTTTGCACTAACTATATATCCCAAAACAATCAGCAAATGAACACTAAACAACATCATAATTGTTATAATTAAAGACAGAACACAGAATAGACTTTTCCTACGATCAACACAGAAAATTTCATATTCCGTATTATGTTTTAAATCGGAAAGTTGAAAATTCCGTACACATTTACGAAACTGTGCGGAATATTATTCCACACTGCCATTCCCAATAAATTTTATTCGAACCCGAAACCTCGTGGTTAACAGACTTATATACCTTCCACTACACCATAATACCTATAATATGTTGCCAAAAATGAGGTTTTATATGTTCTTTATGAATCGTTCTATCTATTGGTTAAATCGGCAATCATTGTATTTTTAGTTTTTGCAATAATGACAGTCTTTTGGGTTTTTTGGTATATTTGTTCAAATCCAAACCCGCAAATTATCAAATTTAACTAAAAACATTGGGGTAACTAACATTTTGTCAAAGTAGTATAACAAATAAAATTAATAAACAACAATAAAATAACCAACGATCAATAAATATCAAAAAAAATTATTAATTATATATAAAACATAAGTAAAGTGGTCTGATATACACCACTAAGCACGTGCATTCCAAACGTCCACATTTAAATAATTTTAAACTAAATGATGTCGAATCCGTATCTACTAATCAATCTATTGCCGTGATACGTTTGTAATTGGTGGCCACACAAATTCAACATGCTGTAATTACATTAATAGCAATTTACCTCTTCTATAAATAAGCCGGACGAATGAGTTTTTGAAAGAAATTTAACATTGGCGCACTGTTTGTGTATGTCACAATTTGTATTTCTTAATTGAATAAATCCAGAAACATATACTGTTTATTGCTTGTTAAAAGAGTTTTTAAAAATAGACTTTTTCCTATAAATCTGTTGATCAAAAAACAATTATGTCTTTTATAAGTTGTTTTTTAAGTTTTCTCGTTCAAAAATTACTGACTGAAGGATTATAATAAAACCAATTAGACTCTTAAGTTGTAAAATCCGAGATGCACATCATAAGTATAAAAGGACCTGATTTAGGTAATTTTGTTTCTCAGAGAGGGATTATAGAGGATTACAGCTTATACTTCTTGTTCATTTTAGTCTTTGTATTTCATTGGAAGTGTTCACTTGTGTTACGGCGTGCAATATTTTTATAACATTTATTTGTTATTACAGACATGAATAGCAAAGATTTTATACCCCAACGTACAGAACAGGAAGTATGTGGCGTCCGTGGATAAAAAGTAATAGTGCTTCTTCCAGTGGTTCGTTAAAGAAAAATCACTTATCTTGTGACGCGGAAATCATTATAAAAAATGAGTAGAGTTTCTTACTTCAGCAAGAATATAACGCGGGTGCTGCAGCAAGAGTAACCAGTAATTAGACGAAGGTGCCTCTTACTTTAGTTAGACGAATTGTTGAAAATTCCATGGAATCAAGAAAAAAGCGTAAAGATTCCGGTGTCACAAAAAGTCTAGACGACTGGGAAAAATATTTGATAAGGCGAAAAATCTACACTATGTACGATGAGCAGCGTGTCCCTACAATCAAAAGTCTGAAACAGCGGCTCATCAATGACGAAACTCACATCAACTGTGGCCTCACTACTCTTTGGCGAGCTCTGTCTGCAATGATCTTTAAATATCGCAAAATTGACAAGAGACAAATAATAATGGAATCCACACGTTTAATAAACCGGCGTTATGAATATATAACGTCAATAAGAAAATACCAGTCTGAAAATCGGCCAATACTCTACCTCGGTGAGACGTGGTTTGACACGCATGACACCCCTTCCAAAGGATGGCCTAATTTCTCTGATAAGTGTAAAACAATAGCACCATCAAATAAAGGGATGAGAATCACAATATTACACACAGGATCAGAAAATGGTTGGATCCCAAACGCTATGTGGCTTTCTGCCAAAAATATTAAGGACTTTTGTGTTGATTATCACGAAGATACGACAGCAGAGCTTTTTGAAGATTGGTTTAAAAATTGTCTGTTACCCAACATTCCGCCAAACAGCGTTATAGTAATGAACAGCGCAAGCTACATAGTCGACAATTGCAAAAATTACTGGCTCAAAGAATACAAAATTGGGGATTCAGAACTTCATGGCTGCAAATGACATATATTTCCAGAGAAAATTATACAAAAAAAGAACTTTTACAAGTGCTGCAGTCATTTTCTTAAAAAAAACTTATGTTTGTGAGACAATTGCA
The DNA here is from genome assembly GCA_035357415.1 of Ophraella communa. Lineage (NCBI taxonomy): Eukaryota > Metazoa > Arthropoda > Insecta > Coleoptera > Chrysomelidae > Ophraella > Ophraella communa. The sequence continues at coordinate 7,156,810 of CM068984.1, forward strand.
GAAGAATTAGGACATATAGTGTTACGACTACCTCCCTACTACTGCGTGTTCAATTCCATAGGGCTTATGTGGCACCAACTTAAATCGAGTGTTCACGGAAAAAATGTTGAAAACACGTACCTTTCTGTAAAATCAATCACGCCAATTATAATTAATTTAGATGAGGATAGCGATAGCGACACTGAACTAAATATAGAATAGAATTGTAACATTTAAATAAATTACTTGTATATCTCCTATATTATGCAAAATCAAACTTCTTAAGTTCGACCCTGTAGCACATTTGCATCTTTTACCTGATGATTTTCTACACAATGAGATAAAATCGGGTAGTTTATTGCAGTTAATAAGTCAAAACCATTTACTGTGAAAAATATTTATTTATAAAAAGAACAATTCTTATTTGAAAAACCTCGTTTGCTGATTTCAGAAATTGGTAAAAAGTATTTTCCCGAACAAACAAAATGCAGAATACTGCAGGTACATTCAATGTAAATATCATTTTTAACACTTCGTCGAGCAGTAAAATGTGTTTGAATATTTACATTTTGGATTGTAAAAGTTTATTAATACGTTTAACAATTACTCATAGTATTACTTTATAATTACTCTGTATCATGATAAAGGCATTAATGCCGGAACTTATCAGCTGTGCACGATTCTATTAAGAAAACAACCAGTCGTTTTGTCACCATCGTAGGTCACTGACATAAACTTAATGACGATTATTAGTTCTTTTTATTAATTTACAAAGTTAAATCTATAACACTGTTCTTTTAATATTTAGTATAAAAATTAAGTTAAAAATTAAAGATCAATTAGATTATTTATTTATTTTACAGTTATACAATTTTTCTACTCGTTAATATTAAAGTAATTTATTTTGATATCGATTCCATTGGATTCCAGTCGATTTCATTTCTATGTATAGTAAAAGAAGTAAAAACAATGCCACAACAAAATAATTTTACACTCTTAGGTCCGCTTGCTCTTATGCTAATTTCAGTATAAATTTTAATACTAAAATTATTAGTTAGTTTCGTGAGTGGATTTATTATGAAAAATGTGGGGTTGTGTTTGCAACTGTCTTAATTTTAATTAATTTATTTTGTGCTTTAAGTGAACGCAACAAATAAGTACTTAAATAGTGATAGCGAAGAAAAAAGTGGCTTTAATTGTGATAATTGTGAAAAAAACGTATATATGGATTGAGAGAAGAGTGTTAGGTTAGGCAAGGGACTTTTCTCTGCCACAAATGCATGTACCTATGGATAATTCAACTTTTATTTCTTCCACTGTTTTGGTTCTTGCATTTCTGTTCTGTATCTCTGTATCTATAGAGTAGGAAGAGTGAGTATAGACCCACAGCACTTAAGCCATCCTCCCAAGGAGTCGCCCTCCATCCTGCCTTATCCAGGAAGAAAGACAGGTCACCAGGGGACATCTCCCTAATGTCGGCAGGTGTAGGCCAAGACTCACCGAACACACACTCTCTTATCGACGATAGCTCCAGACATTCACATAAGACATGCCTGACAGTGTTATCTTCCTGTTCACACATCCTGAAAAGTGGTGTGTCCACTAGCCCCATATTATGGAGGTATTTCCTTAGTTGACAGTTTCCAGTCAGAAATTCTTCCTGGTCATCGCCAAATATTTATTCGGATCCAGCTTCTCAGGGTCGCCCAGGGTGATCCTGGCAAAACTGCATCTTTAGGTTTCATCCGATCTCTTAAGGGATTGAGTATGGGTGTAACGTTTGGTTGGTTCCGCAATTGTCGAAGTCGTCAAACCATGGGTATCGCCTGGTCCCAAAATGTTCAGTCCAGCCGCCATCCTGGCCAAAGAGTCAGCAATACGGTAACCTTTGTTTCTGTCGTGCCCTTTCACCCACCTTAGTACGATATTATTATCTACCGAGGCGTTAGCTAAATCTTGGTGGCACTCTAGTGCTAACCCTGAGATAATACGTTGTCTATTCAAGGTTAGTAGGGATTGTCTACTATCAGTGCAGATTATTATGTTTTTGATAGAAATTTAGCTCTTTTGCGGCGATTGAGATACCAGCCAGTTCTGTTTGAACCACGCTGGTATTTTTTCCCATTTCCCACTTAATCCTTAAGCTAAGTGATCTGGAGTAAGCTCCACATCCTGATCCTTCCTTGGTTTTTGAGCCGTCTGTGTATATGCGAATTGCATTTGCAGCATTCGCCTGTGTTCTGCTTTATTTGTATTTTGTAGGGTTTATTAAACACAAACCTGTGTTCAATTCCGTCACCGGTCGCCTGTAGCAGAGGCACCGCTACAGGTGCCTCCCTCCATAGGCCCAGCCTCAGTTGACCCATTCCTACCTCGTGGTTTACACCAGCCGTGCGCAATCGTAGCATGGCCATTAGCGCAACCTCCTTGACGTGCAGGTCAAGACCAGTATCTAATTTCATTGTCGCGGTTGGTGTTGTTCTCATGGCTCCTGTGATGTTCAGACAAGCCATTGTATTTGATATAGTTTTTGGATGGCCGTTGCTTGTAGAGTTTTAGGTCCCCATGCAATGGCTCCGTACGTTAGCATAGGTCTTATTATTGTCCTCCGACACTGCTCATAGGCCACATATGCTCTTTTTGCTTTGTTCTGAATGTGCGAGTTCCATGTTATCTTCGAGGGTAATACCGAAGTATTTCACCTATTCAGCGAAGTTTAGTTTGCTTTTGAAGATTTCAGGGGGTTTCAAGCCCGATAAGCTTCTTTTCCTAGTGAAAAGGACCATCTCTGTCTTCTTGGAATTGATCGACAGTGCGTATTCCTTATACACTGCGCTCTATCGCACAGTGTGTTGACAAATTTGCCGGTCTGCAACCATTATTGTTGAGGTGATTAATCAGGGTATCCAGGACTATGTTCCAAAGAAGGGGTGATAACACCACTTCCTGCGGACATCCCCTCATAACCAGTCCTCTCAAAGTAATGTCTTCTACATTTATACTTATTGCTCTACTAGAGAGCATCTTGAGTATTAATTCTCCTACCATCAGGAGATAAGTTGCTGGGTGATTGTTGGGAAAGTCGTTTTATCGAACGCTCCTTCGATAAATATACCCAGGGTGGATTCTTTATTATTCAATGATCTCTCGATTCTGCCAACCACTTGGTGTAGCGCCGAATCAGTGGACCTTCCCGGAGTATATGCATGCTGATTTGGATGAAGTGGATTGTGAACTAAGACTTCATCTTTTATATACCGCTCGCACAGCCTCTCCATTGTTTTCAAAAAGAATGATGTGAGACTAATTGGTCGGAATGCTTTTTGTAAGGTGTAGTCCATCCTTTCTGGTTTAGGTATAAACGCCACTCGTACTTCTCTCCACTTACTGGGAATATACCTCAGAGCTAATGAGGCTCTGAATATTCCCCATTGTAGTAGGGCTGGGCTTAATTATGTATTCGTAAAGAGACTTACCTCCATCTCTCCTACCTCGCTATCCTCAGGTCTGGATTCTGCGCCTTCAGCCCACGCACCACCCTCTCCTTTTCACCGTATGTCGTCTTGTGGACGTCCTCCGGGATCCAGAACGAGGCTTTGGTAAGTTTTGGGAGCTCATCCACGCCGACGACCGCCAACGATGCTTCCTTCCTCGGCTTATTGAGGTCTTTATGGCTTTTTTCAGCCACTGTAGCGTCGCGTCATCATCGCAGGCCACTCTGATGATTTCACCGGAGTGTGTCCACGATTTAAACGTGGGCGCTTTGGTGTTGCTACTGGAGGCGGAGAAAACTTGTCCAGCTCCTTGTCCAGCTCCTTCAGCAGCTAAATTTTGACGAGGCTCTCCCGTTCTGCGGTAATTTTACCGTACGGGTTTGTCTCGTCTATAATAGCCACCTTGAGGTGTCTCAAGGCGGCTTCCGCAAAGGTTTTGGAAGGTGCAGCGACATTTCCGTTGCTGCGCAGCTTCTTCGACCTGCTTGGTGTCCCCTCCGTGGAGGTACTCAGGTGGGGGCGCTTTCCTGCAGGGGTAGCCGCCGGTTTATTGCCTTTATACAAGGCGGAACCTTTGGCTCCCTCCGCAGGAGGTGCCCTTGCTTTTGGAGGTGGAGTGGAGGCGGGATAAGGTGCATTTATAGTTGCAGCCTTCCCTGCCTCCTTTACCCTTTTCCTCCTTTTGGCCTCGGCGCCGCAGATGCGTTTTCGCCTTGGCCTTTGTGTTTCGCCCTGAGGTGATCTTCGATGTTCAACCTCGTTCTGGGCAGTGTGTTGGGGTAGGTATTTCTGACCATCCCCAGTCACCGCCTTAGATTGAGCTGAGCATTCCTCGGGATTGTTTTTGTTTACTTTTTTGTCCATGTGTGTTCCCACGAGTAGCAGGGAAAAGGGTTGGTCACCTCTAGCAGAGCTCCGCATTACCAGAGAAAGGCTAGTTACAATGAGGTTTCGCCCTGTTCCTCAAGGGGATCGTTCGCAATCGCATATCACCCTGCTGCCACTCAGCTCTCGGTACGATAACTTACACCTTAGCTTGGGTAGGCTGGTCCGCGGTGGCATATTTCGCAAAGGCTTTTGAGGAGGTTTAGTTCCCCTCACCCTACTTTATTCTGCCACTGACCAAGAGTCCGGCGACCAAAACCGTGAGGCCATATTGGCTTCCCAGACAGGTCCTCCATTCTCCTGGCCTTTCCCCTATCCGCCACCTGGGGACGCGCCCGATAGGTAGCCCAACCCACGGGTTGCAATTCTGTTTTTATACATTGGATGTTTTGGCACGCAACATAATACAGCTGACCATTAAAAGCCGTCAACAAGTCGAGTGCATACCCCACTTGTTTTCGCGCTATACAACTACCAGTCTAGAGAGGGCTTGGGTTCCGACGATACAGAGTGAATGTTTAACGGGACAAATATGTTGTTTTCATGCCATTCTTTCTTGTTTGAAGTCTAGTAAACTAACTCACTCTGTATAACACTTTTAAATGGTTGGAAAGACTATACATTTATTGTTCTGGAAATTAAGGAAGAAGCTTTGAATATTCTTATTCTCTATTAGTTTCCTTTTTTCCATGTATCTTTTACATATTTCGTACGGCTTTCCTGATAATGATAATGATCTTTCAGTTTTCGTTTAAGTATCCGGTATATTCACCACGTGGGAGTTTCTGTTCTTAATTTGTCATAGGTAGCAATGTTTATGTTATGTTAATTGAGACCTTAACATTGAGTACATCGACCAAATCGTAGATGGTTTGTATTTTGTTGCTATCTCTCCGAATTATGCCATTAAAACATTTGCAGTAAATGATTTTATTTTTTTTTCTAGCCGCCAATCCATAAATACTTCATAAACTTGTTCAAAGCGGTCCTTAAACTTTTCTGGTAATAAATTATCCAGTGTAGCTGCTGCAATTTCTGATATTTCTGGCGGAGTATTACTAAACTCCTCTTTAGAATCTGACGACATCTTGAAATTCTTCAAATTATTACTGTTACAAAAACCTCCCCATTTTGTAACACCTACTTTTTATAACAGTGTTTGAAAAGTTCGATTTTCAGTCATACAAAACTGTTACAAAATGGTTTGTAACGGTAGTAGAAAAAGTTGTTTGACAATATTTACACATCAAAGAGAAAAAAAATGTCACTGGTACTACCATTATATTTTATTAACAGGAAAAGTTTATTTATACCAGGAAAAACTTTCCTTAAGAACAGTTTGTAAGTAAAATAACTTAATGATTAATTATTTTTTGCCCCTCTGATATACATAAGCAAAATAGGCTTTGATAATGATTATCTCAAATATTTCTTCCTGAAGCTTTAATGGTACATTGTTAGCAGAAAAAAAACGAGAAGCAACGTTCTATATAATGGGCGTACTATAAAAAATGAACTTGAATCTGCCCAAGGGATTTATATTATTAAGAGAGATGCAAAACTAATTGAATGAAATTATCTACTTGATTATATCAATATGACCGCTATAATCTATAAATATAAAAAATAAAATACAAAATTTTTGTTTGATTTCTTATACAGAGTGAACCGTTATCGAGAACATTGTTAGGCAATTTTAGAAAAGCACTAAACAGTAAAATAATAATAAAAAAACATTTGTGTTGCACAGAAACAGATAAGTATGGTTATATTTGATTCTTAAACTTGTGTGAAGCTTAATATAACTTCCAATAGATATTCTAAGATCAGGTTATTTGAACAAAATATTGTTATTAGGTATCGTATATAATATCGTAAGAGAAAATTTTGCCGGCAAAATTTTCGACTGTTATGAAAGTTTGTTGCTTGGCAATTTACGCGAATGAAATTTTGAAAAAATCACGAGTGGTTAGTCGAGTGATTTTGTCAAAATTTCATGAAGGAAAATTGCCAAAAAGCAACAAACTTGAATAAAACCAGAAGAAAATTTGGCCGGGAAAAAGTTTTCCCTCGAATGGTATTCGACAAGACTATTTTATGAGAAAAGTGAGACAATGTCAACGAAACATAATCTTTGTTTATTTGTTAACAATATTAAATGTACAATTATTATAAGTTATAGTAGTGTGCCGGTTCTTTTCTACTAAAGATTGATTTTGTGTATTATTGACATGTACCATTTAGGAACTCGAAGGTCCAGCTTCATTTGTTGTCCTGAGATTCTCGATCAACTTCTGGATTCATTATTTCTTTTCAAAATTATGAAGGCGCTTCAATGACGTTTGTGAAAATGACAACTATAGAAATACCAGACACCTTATTATTATTGTCAACATGAAACGTGCCGTTGCTACGCAGTTTTGTCAGTTAAAAATGGTCAAGTGAAATAGTCGATTAAAATAGGTCATTATTATAGTTTGATAAAAAAATTTGGAAATAGAATGCCACGGCAAAATGTTCAAAAATACATGATTGCCTTTAATATTATAATTCGAGCAAATTTAAACATATATAATGGAATAAAATTATAACATACAATATAAATCATAAAATGTATCGCGTGATTTCCGAAATTGGTCACAGTGGGGTGTATAATACTTGTTGGAAAATATTCTTAACAAGATAAAGCAATTTAAATTAATCAGATTTCTTAACGCGAACTGTCCGATTGAATTACCGCTTAAAAATAGTTTTTGTACGATAACTGTTAATTATTTGTAGATATATGCCGAAAAAATATTCAAGCTCTACATTTTTTATTGTTAAATCTCTTAACGTTTTTTTAAACACTAAATATTGCATTATCTCTCAGTTAAAAGATCTGTTTACTGTGTTAACATCCCAGAAATTAGCCGTTACCACGTCAGTTGGTGTTTGTTAGAAGCAAACTTGTGAATTCTTTACAGAAACGCCGCAGATTTACAGAAGTTTAAATTTACAGCAGAGAATAAATCTTCTCTAAAACATTTATTTCTGAATTAACTATGTCAAATGTAATTGATTGTGGTAACCTTTACTTTGTGGAAGTCCATCTTACTAAGAACATTAAAAATATAACTTCTTAAACAGAACATTCACTATTTATTAAAAAAATTGCTTTTTTAAATAAATACTGGAAGTTTTGTGCAAAAAGTTCTATTTTTAATGTTCTTAGTAATTCAAATCTAATTATGGTTGTTTAGTTAGTATTTCTTTTAAAGAATTATAGATGTTAATTCAATATACTAAACAAGTAACTTGTAATAAAACTTTACACTTTTTATTTAAAAAGATATTTTTTTTCTCAATGATATGAATATGTTTTGAAATTACTTTCATCGTCAGATTGAAGTAGGGTAAAGGTGGGGAATGCCGGCCCCCTAAGCCATTCTGTGAATAGTAGCTTTGTTTGTTACAAAAGACAGCTGGAAATTGGGCAAATCAAAGCTTGTAGTCCACAGAAATAAATGTGCATTGCAAAAATACGAAAACTTCAAAAACAAAAAATAAAATAAATGTTTTCCTTACTCGTTCAGTGGCCGTCATTATCTGCCACGATCCAATAATGGCGGCCTAGGTCGCCATTACCCGCCACATATGCTTTAAATGCAGAAATCACACACAAAGTATCCCCGTTCATTGTCCGCACATACCTCATGGACCCACTCAACACACATACCGCATTGCAGCCACATCACCCGATGCTTTCCTTTATCACCACAGATTATACATATGTCATATTTCACTTCCTTCTCACTTGGATCCCCATTATCCCCATCTTCTGTGACCACCTTTACTTGTGCAGTGTATAGGTATAATACTTTGGGCGCGAGTTCAAAAATGCTATTACAGATGGAGCAGCATGTTTTTGCAGAATACAAATGAATTGGAGCACAATAATCTAGAGGCCGGCATTACCTTCCTGGCCGGCATTCCCCTCCTTTCCCCTAACATTTTGTTTTATGTAATAACTATCTGATGTTGATTAAGTAGTGTTAAGACTTGACAAATATTGAGGTAATAAAACATAACAATATTAAAGCCTTGGTGTTATTAGCCCCAAGGATATCACTACTTAATCGACATCAGATAATTACAAAATATAACTTGAATTTGTCAATCTGATGATGAGAGTAATTTCGAAACTGCCGTCATTGAGATAAATAGTTCATTTTTTAAATAAAACGTGCAAATATGTTTTTAATCTTCTATATGATGGATAAAGTAAGACTTGGTAATAATCTGGTAATATTGGTAAGAGGAAAGCATGATGAGGTTATCTCTAAGGTGACTTGAGAGCACTTAACATTGTTACGAGGGTTGCCTTTGAACCAATTGTCGAAACATTTTTGCCACTCTGATTGAGGTATCTCCAAAACATGCATTCTGAATGCAGCAACCGCTTCTTCAGATGTCGAAAAACGTTGACCTCTAAGTTTGTTTTTTACGTAAGGGAATAAAAAGAAGTCATTCGATGTCAAGTCAGGACTATACGGCGGATGACTAATCAAATCGATGTTTTGGATGCTCAAAAATGCAGTTGTTTGAGCCGATGTGTGTACCACTCAGAATTGACTGTTGTGCGTTGTTCTAGTTACGACAAGAACAGTTTTTTCGGAAAATACAGGCGACCATTTGCTTGGAAGTGCTTCGTGCGCGAACAACTTTTGTTGGATTGGGCTCATCTTGAAACACCCATACAATCGACTGCTGTTTACTTTCGGACTCATACGCGTAAATCGACGATTCATCATCTGTCACGATGTCATATTGTAGACGTGTTTCGAAGCACCGCGATAATGTTTTTTGAGCATTTCCTTCCCCTAATCGACACGAGCCTTTTTTTGAGCGATTGACTAATTGTGTGAGATCCAACGAGAACAAATTTTTTTGACCGTCAAATATTTATGCAATATTGAATGTTTGCTGGTCCCAGTAATGCCTAAGGTTGTCTCAATCTCACGATAGGTCACATGAGGATCTTGCAATATCAGTTCGCGCAAAGCATCAATGGTTTTCGGAACAACAACTGATGTTTGACGACCTGCACGAAATTCGTCTTGGAATGAACTACGACCACGATTTAATTCACCATATCATCGATAAACACTGGTCCTTGATGGAGCTTCATCGGCAAAAATTGAATTAAGTTCATCGAACGTAATTTTGGAACAATTGGAAAATCGTCGATTTTTTTAATGTAATTCCCTATATATTTTTATTCTAACTGAAAGACGAACTCTTTCCCTTTAAGAAAATGTATAATTTGATAGTTAAAAAAGACACTTGACAGTTAAAAAAGACAGTTGACAGCTAAAAAAGACAGTTGACAGGTAAAAAAGACACTTGACAGTTAAAAAAGACACTTAACAGTTAAAAAAGATACTTGACAGTTAAAAAAGACACTTGACAGTTAAAAAAGACAGTTGACATTTAAAAATGACAGTTGACAGTTAAAAAAATGACAGTTGACAGCTGAAAAAGACACTTGAAAGTAAAAAATGAAAGTTGACAGTTGAAAATTACATTTGACGGTTGGAAAATGACAGTTGACAGCTGAAAATGACATTTGACGGTTAAAATGTTAAAATGAGATAAGATTATGAAAATTTAGGCACATACATAAAAAATATGAGAAAAACGATTGCGTGAATGGATTTTTATTTTTTTTCATTTTTCGGGGGGTCGACCCCCCTAATATTGCCCCCCATCGAACGTCGAAAGTTATAAAAAATAATCGCACGAAAATGTTCACGATTTACTTCCATTTTTGGGCCGAGATGAATCATTTAAGTTACTGTAAACAACAAAAATAGCGCTGGTATGTCAAAACGTTCTGAGTACGTATAACCTCAAAAATGTCCAATTTTACGATAGAGCTGTCAGTTGCCAGATTGCAACACCAGGGTTGCCAAATCCCGGAATATAAAAGGCAACCCTCGTACTAGGAGATGTCACAACAACAACTCTCGGTTAACCCTAATAAACTAAAAGTTATTAGTTTCAGCAGAAGGTGTAAACTGGATAAACTTCAAATGCCCGCTCTCTATAGAGAAACTATTAAGGAAGCGAATTATCTAAGAGTTACGCTAGAAAAAAAAAACTACACGAAACACTCATTTGGAGAAAATTTGCAATAAAGCATAACTCTCCATTTGGTCGTATAATATAAAACCCAAACAAATGTATCGGCGATATATGGCAGAAGACAGATTACATATGGTGCTGTGGTATGATAGGCTAAATTTCAGCAGAATATTACCAGACAGAAGCTAAATAAGCTTTATCATACCGAAAGCTATGTCTATCACTCCCACCCTTGCCATTGAGGTTTAATAGATTTTTCTCAACTTTTGGTTGGAAAGGGAGGCAATGGCATGACATTGGCATTGCCAGAGCTTAGACTAGAGCCTAGAGATGATAAAAAATCATTTGGTACTGGAGATGGTATTAGATGTAATGCAACTTAAATACAACCATCACAAGCCATTGGCCGACCTATTCCTAGGAAGAAGCGAATGGTATAAATCGAATCTCATAATGGATGACCAGAGTTAGTACACGGATAGTTCTAAGAACAAGAACAGTATTGGAGCTGGAGCATATAGAGGCAAACCAAGGGTGGTGAACCAGAACTTGGGTAACCTATCCATAATTTGCCAAACAGAGGTTTTTGCAAAGGATATGTGTCCACAGGAGATGCTTATATAAGCACGACTGCAGGAGCAAAAAAACTATAAACTTCAAGTTTGGAATTGCCTTCAGGATTTAATACATCTAGGAAAAAATAACAGAGTTGTGGCAGGACTACTAACTGGCTTTATTGGGAATATGAAAATAATTGGACTGGCAGAGATTACGAACTACATATTTTGTCAGGCTGGGGATAAAATGCATCTGTCGAGAGAGAGAAAAGGATCAATAAATTTGGTCTGCATAAACCTGAGTCCACGGACTTTATGGAAGTGTGACCAAAGACACTGATAAGCCTTATCAGGGACATAGGGCTGATTAAACGAATATAACCTAGGGGTGAGCCACATTAGATCTTTCAGGTAACAGTGAAAGACAAGTTGAACGACCACTCACGTAGAATCTAAACTAACCTAACCTAACCTAACCTAACCTAACCTAACCTAACCTAACCTAACCTAACCTAACCTAACCTAACCTAACCTAACCTAACCTAACCTAACCTAACCTAACCTAATGGTTGGTAAAATAAATTTAATATATATCTATCTTTACAAAAAGTAATACGTTTACAATAATAACTCATTTTGTTTTGTGGTATTTAAAGGTTGATTGAAAATGTGGAGTTAACATTAATTATAATTTTTTTGTTTCAGACCGAATGTGTGTAGATCACGAACGAGAAGCTATTGTTGTCCGGGATGGCAGAAACACAATTTGTTAGGGTTGTGTATAATTCGTAAGTATTGTAAAATTTCTAATATTGTTTTTGCAAAGGTTTTCTTCTGAATAAGATTTCTCTTTTGCCGAAAAACTTTTTAACAAAACTTCCACAGTTTAATTAATTAAAAAATTCATTTGTTTGCTCAATGAGAGCTGTTAGTATAATAATTGGTTGGGTTCCAACAGCGATTTTTACGGTTCAGAAGTATCTTGACACTATTTTACAACCTATTGTTCATCCATGTACTGACGCTGTAGGTCAAAAGTGACCAAAAATTACATTAAGAGAAGATTTAAAAGTAATTACCCAATTGATAGTATACAAGCTTTGAATTATCTTCTTATATTGAACCAACATAAAAAATGTAACAATATAGACATATCACGTCAAATATTGTATTTTATTCGCGCTATATATACATTACTGACCACCTTTTACTTTTATTTTGATGTGTATGAAAAACATTTTTGTTTTTAGCTATTTGCTCGAGAAGTTGTGGTTATGGTCAATGTGTCTCACCAAACGTTTGTATGTGTGACGGTGGCCAAAGATCATCAACGTGTGGACCAGGATCTAAGCAAATGCAAGGTAAGTATCTTAGTTATATAATTTTATTATTATTTATTATATTTTTATTTTGGAAAGTAGTTAGTTACCCTTTTCGATGACTATCAGCTCGAAATGTACGGTTAACTATAATCCACTTATAATATTCTATATCTTCCAGTAAACCTTACAGTTTATAATTGTGGTGGAAATATAAACTATACTAAACAAATGCACTGGTAGCTGGTAAAATGTTTTTTAAGAAATATTGTTGATTGCAGTTAAATTACCATTGTGTAGGAAAAAGCTTGTCAATAAATATGGAAAGTATTAAGGGCCGAATTTTGGATATTTATGTATTAAATTTATGTAGTTTAATATATGATTAAATAAAATAGGTGCTAACTTTCGTAACGCAATTTTTTTTACTATAATAACGTAAAACTTGCTATACTCGTATAATACTAACTAACTAACTAAGTAAAATTTTAATATTACTCCTAGTTTTATTTACATATTTACATTTATAATGTAAACCAGCAATATGTAAACGAGCGTTATCTTGTTTGAATAAAACACCCTCGAATATTTGGTACAGCAATCGGTTCAAGAACTTCTTGAATGTACCTTTGAGCATTCAATTCACCATGTGAAAACACCAAAGGAGTTCTGCTACCTAAACTAATTCCACCTCAAATCATTAATCCTGTGGTAAAGGCTGTCTCGCGTTCCAAAGCAAACTCCAAAAATCGTCTTTCACCTCTTCGACGCATAACTCTTCTACGACCATCATGGACCAACAAGCAAAAGCGAGATTCGTCTGAAAACACTACTCTATTCCATTCTTCATTCTAATTTGCCCTTGCATTGGACCATTCCAACCTCAAGTTACGATGACGATTGGTTAAATATAAATAAGGGACTTTTCAAATAAATAAAAATACATTTTCAAAAATAACTGTATGCGACACTGACAAATCAGTCAAAAGAAAATCAACAACATCAACTATTCAAATTTTGTCAGAGATGCCATGATAAACATGAAATATTATATAAAGTATATATTTCAACACCCCACCTACTTTTATATTTATATTTAAGTTAAGGAATGTGGAGGAAATTCCAGATCCTGAACCTTCTTTTGTTGTAGATCCAGTAGAGCGGTCATCAAAACCACTCCAAGAGGGGTGCGACCGAGGATCACCTCCATTGCTCTAGTTGGTGTAGTTCCCATGTCTCCTGTTATGTTAAGGCATGCTGTGTGTGTGTGTGTGTGTGTTTAGGATTGGCTTTGGAAGCTAGTCCTTTAGCCACAGAGCATACTGTTCTTTGTATATGATCTAGTTTGCGGACGACTGTCAGCTGGTTTTGTTTTGACTCCCCAGACAATCGTGCCGTAGGTTACCATAGGTCTTATGATTGCAGTGTAGATCCACTCCGTAAACCTTGGTGACAATCCCCAGATACGGTCGATGATTCTTCTACACTGTTCCTAGATATTTCACCTCTGCAGAGAAAGTTCGCAAGCCTTCTGTTTCTTGTAAAAAGGACCATCTCTGTCTTATTTGGGTTTAATGACAGAGAGTGATCCTTGCACTAGCGTTCTACGATATTGAGGCTCTCTTGCATTCTAGCACAGAGTATTTTCTCAAACTTTCCTGTTTGCAGAATAATTAGATCATAAGCTATAGTGTAGAAGTTTTCATTACTTAGGAGGTTGGTAGGCATTTCTTCTTGTGGACATCCTTTGACAACCAGGCCTCTTATAGTGACATCTTCTACACTGATTTTTATTGTTTTCTGGGAGAGCATCTTGTATATCCATCCATTTACTGTCTGGGAATGCCCTTTTCAGTAGTAGCATTGGTTATTTTGGGGAAAGCGGTTTTGTCAAACGCACTTTCGATATTTAGAAATACACCCAAGGTGTATCCAGCGATCTGGGGTATATGCATGTTGATTTGGATGTAGTAGATTACGCGTGATTAATAAATCTCTTATATACCTTTCACATAGTTTCTCTAAAGTTTTCATTGTAAACGATCTAAATCTGATGGGATGGTATGCTTTTGAGATGGAATGGTCCAGTCTTCCTGGTTTTGGTAAAAAGACTACCTTGACTTCTCTCCAACCTCTAGGAATGAACGTCAGTGCCAAGGAGGATCTGAGAATTCCTACCAGGTGTGGCATCCACACCTCCAGGCCCCACTGAAGTAGGGCTGGATAAATGCCATCAGTTCCTAGTGATTTGAAGGGGGAGAAGCTCAAAATGGTTCACCTTCCTTGTCCTCGTCGACAATCTGGTTTGCTATTCTCCAGTAATCGTCCGTAGGATAGTGTCGTTCCTCGTCCCTCCAAGTTTGAAATCTGGAGTCAGAGAAGTGTGTTGATAATAATAGTTCCAGGCTTTCCTTCAGGTTAATGTGCCGATGTTTTGGTAAGGGTCTTTAGAGAAAGGTCTTTGGGGTCTACCTGCTTGTGGAAATTCTTCAATATCGTCACAGTAGATCTTCCAGGGTTTTCTCTGATTTTGTCTATTGACTTTTTTTTACTCTTTCAGGTGGGACTTGTATGTGTTCCAGTCCTTTTCGAGTTTAGTATTCTTTGCCTTATTAAAAAATGTTCTCGCCATGTCATATAGTAGTTCGAGATCTTTGGCGAGAGTTATTGTTTGGAAATTATAATTCGTTGGATTCTCCACGTACTTAAAAATGATGTATATTTCTTGTTTTTTCCTCTAAAATCATAAAATCCATTGTTCTTTGAGGTTTAAAAAGATTTATTTTTTATTTTATTGACATTTTTATTTGTTATTCAACAAATCCATTTTTTAAGGAACTCTAAAAATCATAATTTTGTCATCAATAAATAAAATTTAAAAAAAAATTACTTCTAAACAATGTATTTGTTTGTAACAATTTTTAAAACAACAGTAAACGAAAATATTAAACGTACCACTGTGGGAGGCTATTTTGATGAACATATAAAAATGTATTGTGATCCAGTCTATTTTAAACAATATCAAGCAATTAAGTTAAAAATTGTAAGTTTAAAATTATTTTTTTAATAAATTTTCAGGTCTCGATGGAAAATCTTGTGCAGCCCTATGTATAAATGGCGGATCGTGTGTTGATGGAAAATGCGTGTGTTCCGTTGGTTACAAAGGCGAATTTTGTACAGAACGTAATTATTCTTTAGCATTTTAAGAAATAACATTAAAAAAAGTAATCTAAACTTTTTTAGCAATTTGTGAGGAACCCTGTAAAAACGGAGGAATCTGTAGAGGACCTGACCGATGCGCATGTATTTATGGGTTCACCGGAAATCACTGCGAGATAGGTAGGTACTAAAACTAAGAATTTTTTGGTAAATTAAAAGAGTTTTTTAAAATTAATATATACATAACACATCTATACATTAGATATCCTTTAAAGAACCCTCCAAGTAGAAGTAAAAGAACAAAAACATTGTTCATATTAAATATTATTAATAGATATCCTCCAAGCATACTGCAATAATCTTTGTGTAACATGAAATTGATTGTGTTAACCTCTACTTTTTGGAAGTTCATCTTACTAAGAACAATTAATAACTGCACAGTTAAACTAAACTTCCACTATTTATTTGAAAAATTCGCTTTAAAATCAATTACAGCTGTTTCGCTATCACTAGCATCGTCAGATTGACATATTGAAATTACATGTTGTTTGTTTGTAACTAGGTGCTTGATGTTGATAAGGAGTTAAGGCTAGACCAAGTAAGGAAGTAATAAGACATAACAATATTAAAGCCTAGATGTTATTAGCCCTAAGGGATTATCCTGGATGTATTTCCCTCTAAGATCAGTATAACTGTGCAATGATATAGAAAAACCAGGAAAAAACTATATCATGCTGATCTTTACAATAACTTAATATATTTATGTTATAATAATGTCTTATCTATGTATAAAATGAAGACTCAATCAAAGTAGGTAAACAGTTTAATAGTGGAGAACTTCCAAGATTTATTTGTTCATTAACTACTTTAAACTGTTGATCTGCTAGATGTCTTTTAATTTCAAATTCTTCTAGAAAATCTAAATTTTGTTTTTTATCACAAATGTGTAGTATATGAATGTCATTGGTGTGTATAAGTGAGTTTGGATGTTCCAGTAGGTGTTTTGCATAGTTCGACTTATCTGGTTGTTGTAATCTATATGCTCTTAAGTGTTCATTAAATCTTACTTCAAAATTTCTTTGTGTTTGACCTATATATACTGCATTACATTTTGGACAATTAATTTTGTAAACACCAGATTTTTTAATTTTGGTAGTTTTGTTTTTACATTTAACAATTTTGTTCCAATACTATTTTGTGTTTTAAATGATATTAATGTTGATGTTGCCGCAGATATTATTTTTGAAATTGCATTGGAAATATTTCCACAATATGTAATACTTTTATAGCTTTTAATTTCTTTAGTTTGTTTTGGATATATTAGTTCTAGTGACAAACTACCGGTCTAATTGGTTTTGAATCTTTATGTAATTTAATTGTTCCATATAATTCTGGACATTGAGGATTTTTATTTACTAGGTATTTTTTATCGAAGTCATTAAATAGGTAATTTGAATGATTTACATGTTCTCTTATTTGGTTAGAAAATTTCTGTGTAGGATCGTTTTTTAGAATTTTGACATTACTTGACATTATGAAATCATTCACTTTAGATTTATAATCTTCTCTTTTTAAAATTACTGTTGAGTTAGTCGTATGTTAACACTCCTAATACTAAAGTAGCTAAAAAATTAAATAGTATCCTAAACAATTATGGTTACACATCTAAATATTCAGTACAAAATTCATTAGATTTGATCAAAAAATTGAATAAATGTAATTTACAAAATAATACTAAATTAGTATCGTTTGACGTAACTAATATGTTCTCAAAAATACCTCCTAAAGAATGTATAGTTCTAGTTAAAAAGCTATTAGATGAAAGAAATATCCATCCAGGTATAATATCAGACATAATTGATCTATTTGATGTATGCATTAGTCAAAATTATTTTACTTTTAATAACAAAGTTTATATTCAAAATGAGGGTCTTCCCATGGGAAGTCCTATTTCTCCAATTTTGGCAAATATATTTATGGATAATTTAGAAAACAAAATCTTTAATTCTAGTTATAAAAACAATATTGTATTTTGGTATAGATATGTTGATGATGTGTTAGCAGGTTTTGTAGGTAGCGAACGGCAGTTAGATATATTTTTAATTATATTAATACCTTGCATCCTAAAATTAATTTTACTTTAGAAGTTGAAGAAAATAATTCAATTAATTTTCTAGATTTAAGAATTGAAAAAGTTAATAATTCATTAAATTATTCAATATACAGAAAACCTACACAAACAGATGTAACCATACCATATAATTCAAATCATCCACTATCACATAAATTAGCAGCTTATAATTCCATGATACATAGAGCATTTTCGATTCCAATGAACAAAAGTAATTTTAATAAAGAAATTGAGATCATAAAACAAATAGCTACATCTAATGGCTATCCAATACAGTTGATAAATAAATTAATTAATAAGAAAGAACAAAAAATGTCACTAGAACTAATATATCCAAAACAAACTAAAGAAATTAAAAGCTATAAAAGTATTACATATTGTGGAAATATTTCCAATGCAATTTCAAAAATAATATCTTCGGCAACATCAACATTAATATCATTTAAAACACAAAATAGTATTGGAACAAAATTGTTAAATGTAAAAACAAAACTACCAAAATTAAAAAAATCTGGTGTTTACAAAATTAATTGTCCAAAATGTAATGCAGTATATATAGGTCAAACACAAAGAAATTTTGAAGTAAGATTTAATGAACACTTAAGAGCATATAGATTACAACAACCAGATAAGTCGAACTATGCAAAACACCTACTGGAACATCCAAACTCACTTATACACACCAATGACATTCATATACTACACATTTGTGATAAAAAACAAAATTTAGATTTTCTAGAACTTGAAATTAAAAGACATCTAGCAGATCAACAGTTTAAAGTAGTTAATGAACAAATAAATCTTGGAAGTTCTCCACTATTAAACTGTTTACTTTGATTGAGTCTTCATTTTATACATAGATAAGACATTATTATAACATAAATATATTAAGTTATTGTAAAGATCAGCATGATATAGTTTTTTCCTGGTTTTTCTATATCATTGCACAGTTATACTGATCTTAGAGGGAAATACATCCAGGATAATCCCTTAGGGCTAATAACATCTAGGCTTTAATATTGTTATGTCTTATTACTTCCTTACTTGGTCTAGCCTTAACTCCTTATCAACATCAAGCACCTAGTTACAAACAAACAACATGTAATTTCAATATGTCAATCTGACGATGCTAGTGATAGCGAAACAGCTGTAATTGATTTTAAAGCGAATTTTTCAAATAAATAGTGGAAGTTTAGTTTAATTGTGCAGTTATTAATTGTTCTTAGTTTGTGTAACATATTTTGGTTGTTCTAGAAATAAATTTTATTAATTTAACCATTTAGGTTAGCTATGAAGAGATTTTTTACACTCACCGACTTAGAATTCGATCCGTTCAAAATATCGATTTATTTAAAAATGCTCTAACTTCCGAACGCGGATGCTAATTTCTTTTAATTTTTTGCAACTTGTAGATAAAAAATGGAAGTTTATTATTCTGAAGTCTCAAAATAATTTCATACTCCCCTCATATACAGGGGAGACAAGAAATTAATATTTTCCTTTACTTTTGACTCACCCTGTAGGTTAATTCTCTTAGTAGATGTTCACATATTGAACTTTATCAAGATGTCTGACTTGTTTCCAACACTTCGTTTTTTTATTTACTCAGATATCTTGATTTGTTTGTGAAATGTGACGGTTTAAAGAAAATGAAACATTTTTAATTTTTTTATTCAGAGTAATACATAATTTTATAAACAAATCATTATCAATAATAAGAAAATCATTAACAAAAACTAGAAATTCAAATAATAATACCGGGTATGAAGATTATAAAAACTATTTGATAAATGTCGAAACTAATATCACTCAAAGTCCTAAATACTTTTGGCAATTTGTAAAAAATAAAAGAAACGCCAATAATTTTCCAAACAATTTGCTTACGGCCGACGGCCCAATTGTAACATGTTTTCTGAGTATTTTGCTTCTGTTTTTGTGAATAGTGATGCTAGTAACTTTAATACCACTAATAATAACACGCCACTAAATAACTCGAATTATACTATCACCCGCGAGATAATTGCACAAAAAATTGTAAATTTACCTAACAAAGGTCCTGGACCAGATGAGCTATCAACAGATTTTATTAAAAACTGTAAAGAATCTCTAGTAGAGCCTCTATTTCTACTATTTAATAAATCTCTAATTGCCGGTCTATTTCCTGATAAATGGAAAACAGCTTTTATTATCCCAATTCATAAATCCGGAAATAAAAATAAAGTCGAGAATTGTAGACCCATTTCGAAATTAAACATTTTTAGTAAAATGTTTGAAAGTATAATTTTTGATTTTCTTTATTACGATGTCAAAAACGTACTTAATATTGAACAACATGGTTTCATGAAAAAACTTATTTGCATTGAATACATACTAAAAAGTCTAAACGATAGAAAGAATGTCGATTCTTTTTATACTGATTTTAGTAAGGCTTTCGATAAAATCGATCATTCGATCCTTATTTCGAAACTTGCTGAGGTCGGTATACATGGTAGTTTATTGCGTTGGTTCAACTCATACGTCAGAAATAGATCTCAACAAGTAATTTTAGGAACCTTCAAATCTAACGTAGAGGCCAGCACGTCAGGGGTACCTCAAGGGTCCCATTTGGGTCCTTTACTATTTAATTTATATGTTAGTGATATTGCTACCTGTTTTAAATTTGTATATTTTATTATGTATGCAGACGATTTAAAAATTTATCATTCCATTTCATGTCCTAATGACCGGTTTAGATTTCAACAAGACTTAAATAATCTATTTGATTTTTGTGTAAAAAATAAGCTGTTGTTAAATGTCTCTAAGTGCAACTACATACAATTTTCTCGTAGCAGTCCTGAATTAAAAACACATATGAAATCTCTAATTGTGTACTCCATCCGGTACAGTTTTTTATCTACAAGTTGCAAAAAAATTCAAAGAAATCAGCCTCTGCGTTCTGAAGTTAGAGCATTTTTAAATAAATCAATATTTTTAATGGATCGAATTTTATGTCGGTGAGTGTATTATAAAAAACTATACACAGTTCGTGTTAATCACGTGTTGATTGTGTTTAGTGTAAAGTAATGAAATTTCTGTTAGATTACAGGACTGGTCCATGTTATACAGGTTACCGCAGTAATCTTTGTGTAAATGAACTAGAGGGTGTAGTTTGCACGAAAACTTTGTGTTGCGCTACAGTAGGAAAAGCTTGGGGTCATCCATGTCAACATTGTCCATCTCGGCTTGACTGCGAAACCGGTTTCTTGAAGAATATTAAAACCAACGAATGTGTAGGTGAGTAACAGAAAAATTATTTTATCATATTTCAAATTTTTGTAAAAACTCTATATACAAATGATAATATCCACAAAGTAACTTTATCGACTTTTGTTGAGGTAGGTGAAAAATTTGATTAGAACTAAATTTCAATCCATTTGATAGAATGTGAGGTTAACTATTCAAAAATCAATTAACTTATCCATACATTTTCAAAGCGACTTTTACAGCACAATACTTGTCTTGTCGTGTCATGTGAAACAGGAGTGACTGGCACAAAATATTAATTAACAATTAACAAGAAAATTTTTACGATTTTATGCAATCTGCAATACAGATACGTCACTGATGCTGGGCTACTAGTATGACTCATTGTTTATGTTTACGGTATACTGTCAAAGCAATATTTGCATATAAATGTCAAAAATGCGCGTCATTCCGTTCTTATAAATACTAAGTTATTTAGAACACTAATTGTAATCATACACTTGATTAGAAAATATGTATTCGTGCATAGAAACCTTGATATAATGTTTTTTTTTCGGTACGTCAATGGAAACGGAAACTAAAATTGACAATTGGCCGCCATATGCAAGCTCTTTCTGGATTCAAGGTCATTTTGCATATACTCCTTCCTGTATCTTTTTCTTCTAAGAGTGAACCTATGACATCTTAGAACATAAAATAGTAAGGAAGTATTGCTCGTTCAAGGACAGTTGACCGGGATGGTTATCCAAGATGGTTACCGGAAATTACTTTTTAACAGCGGCGTCCTATATTTTTATTTGTAGAAAAATAATGTCCTTATTGAAACATACCTATTATTATTCAGTATGGACACTAATCATTATATATTAAAATAAGCATTTTAATAAGGAAAGTAGAGGAAAAAAATAGTATATAACATTGCCTAAAATGGGGGTACTAGATTTAAAGAAATAAAACCAGTTATATACTACACAATTTTTATTAAAATTTTTCATTCTACCACTATTGGCCCTTAAATTGAATTTTGTGTAAACATGTCTAATTTTTTCTGCATTATTTATTTTACTTTTACATATATAATAAATACTTCACAGATGCTTTTTATAAGTTGTTTTCTAAGAGGACTTTCAGAAGTAGGTGGTAGATTTTCAGGAACAGGAACTGGTGAACTAGTTTCACTGCTAGTAGTTATTATCTCTTCAGCATAAGGGTCGTTAGTCCTTACCTGCATACAAAAGTGAAATATATGTTTAAGTAAAATATCTGTAAATAGATTTGAGAAAAAATATAGATTTGGTGAATGTTATTAAAGCAATTTGTGGATGTAATAATTACTTACATATTTCATTCTTGCGATTTTAATTGTAGGTATAGCATTTGGTACTAGTAAAACAATTACTGAAGAAATTCTATCAAATGATTGTTCTGTAAAATGTTGTGAGCCTAAAAAGCTATTCTTGCCTGGACTCCAGTTATCTTTATCCACAATATTTAACCATTTCCGTCTAATATTTTCATCCCGTGGGAAACTGTGAATATAATAATGTGTTAATTAATACACAAATACATTTATTATACAACGTTCCTTTAGAATAGTCCATAGACATAAAAATAATTGACATATACAGTTATAAGATTAACCAAAAAATTGTAAATTAATGATAATTAAAATAAAATATCCTCTTTCCATTATTGATACGCCTATGTCACTTTAAGTAGGTAGGTTAGGGATCAACACAAAGTATTAATTTAATTTAAACATAAAAATATAGTTTACGTATATATAATGTATATTTATTATAATAATAGCTACTTACCAATAAATAATTAGTCCAAATTTTTAACAGAAAACTAAATTTTTATAACTTGTAAACAAAGTATGAGTCATAAATGGTTATCCAATATGGCCGACTTCCGTCGCCAGATTTTAACATTGTAGATATAACACAAACTCCTTCCTTACTATTTTATGTTCTAAGTATGACATACACTTGACAATTTTGACATTAACCTTGTACCTAACTTCGCTTCAAGCATCAGTGACAAAATTTTTGAAATGGCGCAATATTCAAAAAGTACTAAATAAAATTTTTATTTTTGCTCAAAAAATTATGTATGCAATTAAAAAAAAAACTAGAGTGCCGTTCGTCGTTCATATTGCAAAAATGATAAGTTTACAGGAGAGTAAAAAAACAGCGTACTAGAAATAGTTATTTATGATATAAGTGTTAAAAGTACATTTTAAGGCACGCATGTGAAGGTTTGCGCTAATTCTGCAATTCACATGAGTTGTTTACGCTGTTTTTCACTCTCCTGTAATATAGTATTAATTATTTATAAGGTTTTAAAAAGAATCTAAAAATTAGTTAAACACCCTATTATAATAACTTGGTTAAGTTAAAAGTAAAGCATTAAAGGAGAAGAGTTGTATGTTTTTAATTTAACCTATAAGCTATATCTTGTAAGGTTTCCTATGTTGAAAGATAAAATTTGGACTTCTTTGTATCATCATCATTAATGCCGATTAATCCCGAGGGATTATGGCTGACGCGAAACGCTTTCTTCAGTTTATTTAACGAGGCGAATCAATCCTCTTGCAACAGTTCGTCTACAATATTTTAATCATTCCTGTCCTTCTCTATTCTGATTTTCCATTTTTTTCAGTCTCTGTTTAAGGATTTCCACTTTTTGATCATAAACACTTTTACATCTTCTTCCAATTGATCCCACTATCTACTTCTCAGTCTTTAAAGTTATCCAGGTCGTTATTTTCTTTAGGGTTTCTATTGGTGCTCTTCTTATAATATATCCTATCCATTTTAGCCTTCTTGCTACACTATATTTTTCCCCCTAATTATTTTTCGATTTCTGTATTTTTTCTTAGTCTTATTTCTCCATCCATTGTTATATTTGGTCCAAGTATTGATCTTAATATTTTCCATTCCAATATTTTTAGGTCGTCTTCTTTTTTATTAATAGTTGTTGTTGTTCTAGAGCATAAGTAATAACTGGTCTGATTAAGGTTTTGTAAATTTGTATTTTCGTTTTTTTGCTAATTGTTTTATATTTTAGTAACTTCTTATTTACGCCGAAGGCTTTATTTCCTTTTAAAATTCTTTCTTTTATCCTATCTTTTTTTTGTCCTATCAGTTCCTAAGTAGCTGAAGGTTGATACTCTTTCATGTTTATAATTTTTTACTTTTAAAATTTTTACTCTTATTTTGATTTTCTTTTCCCACTATCATATATTTTGTTTTGCCTTCATTTATTTGTTATGTTTGTTTTAACTTTTCATATGATGCATTCAAGTGTCAAATAAAAAATTGTTGGGGATATTGGGTCTCCTCTTTTACTCTTTTATTGACGTTAAATTGTTAATAAATAATAAACCTTGGAATTTTACTTTTCCTGTATTAATTCTCCTAATTTCGTTGGGATCCTTAGTTGTTAAATTTCCTTCATTATTGAATCAAATGCATTTCTGAGGTCGATAAAGATGCCATGCAGTGCCATATTGTATCCCTTAAAAATTGGAAAAGGGTAGATATCTCAACTCTGGCTGTTAAAATTTTGCGCCTATATTCTATATATATAGGAAAAACAACTATTACTTCTTTCTATAAAGTAACTAAGATTAATACTCTTTTTTAGAAAATTTTTGGATTTACAATAAAAACTTTGACACTATCGTGCTATACCATCTCTTAAAAAATATAAAATAAATATTTTTGCGTGGGTAATGTTACGTGCAACAACTAGTACCTATACTGTAAAGCAATCATTCCAATACACACTTTTAGTAAGCAAATGTGCTTAGGCTGTAACTGTCGCATAATTTAGTAACCGGTAATCGAATTACATTATTTTAAAATGATTTAGAGTTGAAGATATCAAGTTAAGGAAGATTTATTACGCTTGGCTTTTGGAAAATTTGAAATGTAAATTGAAACCATATAATATTTTATAGAGATAGCTGAGAAAATGTTTCGAATCATAAAACGAAAATGCCTGTCTTAACATTCACGATAAAGTATATTCAACAATATTAATATTAATAAACATTTTTAATTTTTTAAATAATAGCCAAAAATGACCTAACCTACACATGTGGCTTCTTTGTCAATTAATCCTTGGACTGAATTTGAAAAATATATTGTCAAAAATTATGAGTGCCGGAGAACGGTTGGCTGTGATTAGGATATGTCCTTCTTAGTACTCATCTGGATTTACATCTTAGTCATTAGACCTATGTTTGAAGTTCAATTTTCCGACCATTTTCAATTTGGGAACTACCTCCATACAATATGCTTAATGAACACAAAATGTCCAATATTAATTTTTTTATTTTCGTCCTTTAGACGAGCTTATTTACAAAATATGAAAATAACGAATTCAATTGGTATAAGATATCACGCCTGGATGCAAAATTATTTGGTCATTTTTATGCAAGAATTGGAATATTTCAGGAATAAAGAAAATCCATGAACTGTCGCCCTATACACTGTCTGTTGGATTTGGTATTTTTGGTTCACTTTCATTTATACCTTTATAGATTGTATGGAGAACTCACTAAAAGGCCACATTTTTTGTTCTATTTCTGAAATTTATTTGTGTTGTTTACTGGCGCTAGCGAGACGGTTTCAAATGTATAATGCCGACTTGATGCTTTCAAATTGCAGTTACTGCTGTAATTTTCGATATTTGCATTGCTCTTATTAGACATTTTATACAATTTTCATATGTGGGTGACCTGATTTATCGTCAATAATAATCTTGTCCTATACCTGTCCATATAAACGAGTAATTTGTCTACCTTTTTTTGACTAGACTAGACCTAGATAAGTAAATATGATTCGAAAACAAAACTAGTACCAAAGAATATCCCAACTAACAAAAAGTGAAAATACTTTTATGTTCGTATATATAATTAAATGCAAGGAATATGGAGAAAAATGGTAGATTATATAAGTGGATAAAAATGTCTTTAAAACGATTTTAGTGTTTTAAAGATCAGTTATTCATAATCACTTTTCGTTATTTTTATTATTAGTACATTTTAAGCACAGTATTCAAAAGGAAGTGAGGAATGACCAGAGAATATAAAATACTTCTTGTGTTCTGTGAGCATGACCACCCTGGTAAATGATAACTATCTAATTATAAACATGGCGATTTCAGACATGCGCAAACAAAAATTAAATTGACAGATGCAGATTTTCGCTTCTCCTTAGTTGGGACATTCTATTCTAGTACAATAACTGTTTGTCTGTCGGTTTTTGGGCTAATGATAAATGAAAAATACATTTCTAAAAAATTTAGACTTTAAAAATCTAGTTTTCCAAGAAGTACTATTTATTTTCTAAATACTTATTTAACTTTTTAAAATTCAATAGGCTTTTAATCTACATTAGTCTTCAGTGTTTTCATTCCTTTTATTTCATTTGAAAAACAATAATATAAGATTTGTTCGTTGAACGGTTTCCAACTGCAGATCGCATGCGCATTAAATATTTTAGAATGCCAAATAATGAATGCGCCTGCGATTTGCGGTTGGACACCGTTGCTGGTAATTCTGCAAACAAAGCTAGTATAATAATAATAATGTGATATACGAGTAACTGTAGTGGGGTTTTTTGTTTTCTTTAATAAATATCTAATATCAAATATTTCGGTTTATAGATATCAACGAGTGTGAGGCTATTCCACATCTGTGCCAAGGTGGTACGTGCGTAAATTCCGTGGGTTCATTTACCTGCGAATGCCCACATGGACAAACAAGAAATCCAGCTACAAATAGTTGTGAAGACAAAAACGAGTGCGAAGAAGATGAAGACGTGTGCCAAGACGGAAGATGTATCAACACCAATGGCGGTTACATTTGTCTTTGCAATCCCGGTTTTATACAGAGCCAAGATAAAACGTTTTGTATCGGTAAGTTCTCAACAGTTGTTTTAAAAGAGTAACATGTCATTAAATCCGTCACATTATTACCCAACTTTCTATCCATTACATTATATCCGCCACTATATATCCATGCGCTGTTGTATCTCTATTATTATCATTTAATACTATGCATAATTTGATTTTTCCTTAACTATTTATAGTTGTCACTGACAGTGATTCATCTAAAATTGTAAGAGTGTAAGTTAGGTTAGGTTAGGTTAGGATAGGATAGGTTAGGTTAGGTTAGATTATGTTAGGTTATGTTAATAAAATACACATATGTCCAAAAGTTTGGAATATTTAGAAATAATATATCTTCACCTATGGTTTTTTAAAAACTCTTGTTCATATTTATTTTAAAGCGTTTTTAAATCAAAATAATACTAAATTTGATTGGTTTTTGTATTAATTTGGTCATATTTAATTGATTTGGGTGCTTTCACATTATTCCAATTCTTGTTTAAATTTCATTTGAGCTGTTTAGAAATGCTCAGAGACATAATATCATATTTTAATAGGTCTTGAGTAATTGCTTTGTTATAACAGGGCTTTAGTCAAAGCGATATCGCGAATATTGTTGGTGTTACTCAGGGTGCTGTATCAAAAATTAAAACCATCCCAGAAGTGGCAGAAGTCGATGTACAAGAGCAGCACAAGACCGGCAGATAACATTGATAGCTTGAAGAAATCAACAGGAATCTACAAGTGGCATATCCAGAGAAATTGCTAAACTTGGACTGAATATCTCAAGGCAAACAATTACACGAAGATTAAATGCAGTAAATTTGTATCGCAGAAGACCTCTACGTGTTCCCAAACTAACCTATCAACAAAAAATTGTAAGGTTGCAATAAGCTCAAGAAATGTTACACCATGGCCCTAACTGGAATTACGTGATGTTCTCTGGTGAATCAAGAATTGGCTTGGTTTCTGATTCACGAAGAACGCTAGTTTGGAGGGCCCCAGGACGACAAGCCCGATTAGAAACAGCCCAACCACGTGTTCCATTTGAAGGTGAGAGTATTATGGTTTGGAGTGGTATTATGAGGGGTTCACGGACGCCTTTCCTGGTGCTGTGAACATCGAGGAAGTTTTAAATCCTGTTGTGCGTCTATTCCGGGGGGCGGTAGGTGATGGATTTGTGTTTATGCATGACAATGCACCTCCACATCGAACAGCTGCAGTACAAAATTTTTTGGAAGAAGAAGGAATATCCACATTAAGATGGCCATCAAATTCCCCTGACATGAACGTCATTGAACATGCCTGAGACATTCTTAAAACACGCATTAAGAAGCAAAAGCCTCCCCCAGTTACTCTACGAGAACTGAAAGATGTTACTCGTGAAGAATGGGAGAGAATTCCGCAAGCCCAGCTCGACCATTTAATCGATAGCATGCCACATCGCCTACAGTCATGCATACAGGCCCATCGAGGAAATACTGATTATTAATTTTATTTAAAAACCTTTTTTTGCTTATTAGTTTATTTTAAAAAATTTGTAATACATTATACATTTTTCACATCAAAAGAATAAATCTTTTTTTTTGTATGTTTATCTGACTTATATCAAAAAAATTTTATATAAAAATTAATAGAAAGATGAAATATTCCATAATTCCAAACTATTGGACATATATGTTAGTAGCAGTGGACGAAATGTAGTGCAACCTTATTTACAGTGTAATTTATGGATATTCTAATTTTCAGATGGTCGTCAAGGATTGTGTTACACTCAACGTTCTGAAAAAGGATATTGCAGTAATCATCTACAATTTCGTCTATCCAAAAAGGATTGTTGTTGTGGAGTCAATATGGGTCAAGGTTGGGCTATGTACAGTGGTGAAGAGTGTACTCCATGTCCTGAATATGGCGAAGGTAATTATAAAGCTTATTAGAAAAATATAAAAATACATATGTACCTGAATGTATTTTTAAGGTATACTGTCAAAATTAAATAAACAACCTCACTAACTATTTAGCCCATTATTTTGTTTTGTTAAACGTTTATCTTGTAGATTCGCCGTAGACCGATTTTTTGAGGCTATTCTTTTTCAAATATTTGGTGTATTCATTTTTTCATGTGCGATATTTTAATCATACAATGACTACAATAACTTTAATACATTAGAGGATTGTGTATTCTGCGTCGCAAAAGCCCTGGCATTTATCAAGTCCTTCTTTAGCATCGCGAGTAAATTGTATCATCAGACGTTAGAAGTAAATCCAAT
Organism: Ophraella communa; assembly: GCA_035357415.1. Classification (NCBI taxonomy): domain Eukaryota; kingdom Metazoa; phylum Arthropoda; class Insecta; order Coleoptera; family Chrysomelidae; genus Ophraella; species Ophraella communa. The sequence goes on from CM068984.1 coordinate 7,185,877, forward strand.
GTTTGGAATAAGAAACATAGTGCACTACAAGACGTAGTACTACATAAAATAAATGAAAAGGAACATATTCCGAATGCTTCTAAATGTGCATTGAGAAAAATATTGCTGCTTTCTTCTCGAAATAAGAAAACTGAAGAGCACCACCGGCTTGTATTAATAGATTTATCATAGGGTTAAAAGCTCCTACTAAAAAAGTGCCAACATTTGTCTTAGCCCTTGCAGTAAACAAAGATGAATTTGTTGAAGGTGCTAACGTGACTTTTCTTCTAAAAATGTGATGGAGGTTACCATGTATAGATAGACGGAGGTATATTTTAGAAATGGTTTAAGACATTCTAATACGGAATTTTGAAAAAAACCTATTTCACTGTTTGCTTGCTTTTCGCACACTGTTCACTGTTAACTAAGTAGGTCTAGTTAAAACCTGACTTCCTGACGCGGGTGTTGCCTTTTATATATATATATATCCTAACGCCTCGAACTTTCAAACTTTCAAGGCTGAACGTTCGATAAGTATTATTTCCGGGAAATAGAATACTGAGGAGTATTCGAGAAGTAATACCTTCGCATTCGCCATTATTTAAAGCCTGGACAGGGCCGGTTTCCTAACTTTTCGATAGTTTTTAATTGTTTTTTGCAGGAGATGATTAAGCAAATAAATAGAATTATCTACATATGCACTTTCAGTACATTCCAGCTTGAAAAGTAAATGCTTTTGTATAGTTACCGAAGCAGATCAACACTAACAGCTTGAATTAACACTGAAAGTAGATGACAGATTAGATTTGAAACAAGAAATATGTTAAATTTACAATGTAACATAAACATAAATTGGGGAGGTTATTTGAGTAACTTCTGGCGGAGAGACAATGGGTTTTATAGCCTTTTTAGTAAGGAAATACATTTCTTTAAAGCATTGCCAAGAAAAAAAAAACAACTCGAAGAAATATCAATATAATATGCACGGGTAGTTAAGCGGTAATACGGGTTCTGAGAATCCGTAAGACTAAAATAAATGTTGTGTGGCGAACTTGGAACATAATTTTATAACTGTATTAGTCAAGGGAAACTTGCAAAGATTGATTCTAACTCAGGATGACCCAAATTGGAGTATCTATGGGAAAACCCTGAAAGAATCCAGCATGTCGTCCACCAGGGAGGTATTAGACTCAGCCAATTTTTGAGTGTAATTAGACAAACTAGTACAGGACACCAGAATAAATAAATAGAAGTTGTAACTAGGTCATTTAGCTATAATATGACAGGCGTCATTCATAAATTACTTCCAGGAGGAACTACTCTCAGAGCTATCATTTTGAGTATTAGCTGCCTGCATTCTTTTTCTTTTCACAAATCCAACTTGTACTGGTAGGGCTTTTTAGTGTAGATGTTTGCAAACTCTAATATTGTATGTATGAAACTAAGGGTGATACACTGCGACCTATAAGATCTATTGTGTTCCCGCTTACTTGCCATGGAACTGATATTTTCTTAGACTTAGAGCAGTCCTATTTTACTAAGAAATTTTAGGACATCGTCGGGCTTCAAGGCAGGTAAATCTTTTTCTTTTATTTCGTTGCCTCCCATGTATCTTGCCCTAGAATTCTGCAAGGCAGGACATTCCAAAGGTATGTGTATTGAGGTTTCGCACTTTTCCCCACAGAACCTGCAAGTTGCTTCATCTAATAACCCTAATTTATTCATGTGTCTTCTTAACCGGCACTGCCCTGTTAATATTTTAGCTTGTTAGCATGTCTCAGCCCTTCCAGCTGATTCCAGTACTTGGATTTTTCACTCTTCATTTATTTTATTAGGTTTTCTAAGATTGCGCTGCTGCTAATCCCACAAGATGGTTCTGGCCCCTGATGTTAGGTGTTTCGTTCCCTTATATTTATATGTGTCCAAGGTGACAGTGTTCTTTTGCCATGGTTCATTTAGCTGGCCTAGACATTCATTGTATGTGAGCTAAACGCTTTGATCACTGCTTTTCTATCCGACTGATCACAATATCTTGTCTGCGGTTGTTTCTTTCAATATTGAATTCCGTATATCTTTCGATGGCGCGGATTTCTGCTTGAAAAATTCTTGGGTTTGTGCCCAAGCTTTCTGAGTCCAAAAACTCCAGTTTACTTCACCGAGGAGTTCAACAAGAATGCGTGCTGAGCCCTCAACTTTTTTGTCTAGTCCAAGATGAAGCTGTGAAGAGGACCAAGGTCCAAGAATAAGATAAAGATTAAATTGGAAGAAGCTAGAACAAGTAAATCATTTGAAATTCTTAGAAGCAGTCATAAAAAAGGGAAATAAACGAGAGATTGGAAAAAACAGGAAACATATTGAATACATTTAAGATTACATTTCTAGGGAAAAGAGAGATGCCAAAAGAGATAAAAACAATTGTCATAAAAGACCTACAATTATGTATAGTACCTGGAACTGAATTGAAAACAGAAAAGAAATAGATAAAATTAGAAATGAAAAAAATTGCCCAAATTTAGAGCTAGAACATTAAACGGCAAAATCACAGAAGGACAACTCAGGTGGTATGGATATATGCGCCGAATGTTGGATGAAACACTTACAAAATTAGTGCTAGAAGAAGAGAAAGACCAAGAGTTATATAGATAAAAATAGTCAGGAAGAAGGGAGGAGTAGTATGGGAAGAAGCGCAGAAACAAACACGGAACAGGAAAACGTGGAGATAAAAGTCAACCCAAACTCCAGTTCCCTCTTCTAGCTTGGAACCGTCCGTTTACCACTTTATGGCATTTTGGTTTCAATTCTGTATGGTGTTTTCTTCCCATTCAGATTTATTATTCAACTTTGTAATGAATTTTCTCATAAAGTTGAATTTCTTTAGTATATCATCTTGGGATATTTCCCAAATTTGATCAAATTATTGTTTTCTGATAATTTCTCCTTTGATCATTCTGTACATTGTTTTCTTTCTTATATTTGATAACTGAATGTGCAGTGGGGCCAAGTTTTAATCATTTCCATTGCAGCAGTGGGGTAAGTTCCCATTACTTCAGGGATACATCCACAGGCTAGTTTCTGAATCTTCAAGAGTTTTTCCTCGTAGTACTCAGATTAGCTCATAGCCACTGTCCTATATGTGATTATTGGTCTCACTATTTCCGTGTACATCAATGGCAGAATACATAGGTTACATCCCCAGTTTTTCCCCGCAATGTTCCTGCACACTATAAGGGTCTTGGTGTGCAGGAACGTTTTTGTGTTTATTCCAGAAAACCCACTATCCAGGATTAGCCCTAAATATTTAACCTCTGTTGTTCACTCGACGATGTTCTCCCCTATTTTTAAAAAACCATACTTTCCTTTTGCAAGAATAACTATGTCGTCGAAATACCCTTGACACAATCTAATGTTGTTTCCGATGTAGTATTAAAGCCTATTGACGTCAAAATAAATATTATTTTAAGCATTATATTTATTTTTTGCAGACGAACACCGTCGACTTTGCGAAGTACCATCACAGATGACTCATCCTCATCCGGACGGAACTTTTGATATAACTCCCGGTATTATACCAGGTAGCAATCAAATAGGAACTTACACTATTATCAACGAATGTATTCTAAGACCAGAAATTTGTGGACAAGGGAAATGTGTGGATACCGTTCAAGGTTACGATTGTATATGCGATCCGGGATACAAATTGAACAGGGACAACGTTTGCGAAGGTTAGTTCCTTTTCGTTTTTATTTTCCCTAACTAATAATTTAATTTTTTTTTCAGATATTGATGAATGTAGAGAAGGAAAATGTATTAATGGACGCTGTACCAATCTTCCAGGTAGTTTCTCTTGTTTATGTCCACCAGGGTTTGACGTTTCTCCCGATGGTACCATGTGTACGGATCATGATGAGTGTTCTGAGATAGGAATGTGCACCAACGGTATATGTATTAATATGGATGGAAGTTTCAAGTGCCAGTGTAAATCTGGATTTAAATTGTCACCAACGGGATACGCTTGTATAGGTAAGATACAGATGTAGGTTGTATTAATTTATTAGGTGCTCTACAGGGTGTCCCGAAAAGAATGGTTATAAGTAATACCACAGATTCTGGGGTCAAAAATATGTTGATTGAACCTCAATAAACTATATACAATAGTGCACAAAAAAGTTACAGGGTGCTAAAGTTAAAAATTTAAATAAGCTTTTTTATTTCGAGAATATCCAGGACGTTGGATTGGAAGGGGGCGCCAGATGCACCAATTGAATGGCCACCGCGCGGTTCATGTTTGAATCCATTAGATTTTTGTTTCTGGGGATATATGAAAGAAAATGTTTATTCTGTGGAAATAACCAGTGAGGATTAACTGATGCACCAAATTTTATAAATTGCTAACGATTTTCGAGAAAAATATTTAATTTTTCAAAATATTGGGCATTCCTTGTTGAAACGATGTAGAACTTGTATACAGGAAGGAGGAGGTCATATTGAACACTTGTTGAGTTAAGGCAAATATTTTGTTTGTTTATAAATTGTAATTTAATAATAAAGATGTTTTTAATATTTGTGAAAATTGAAAATGTAGTTTGAATATTTATAATGATATTTCTTTTATCACAGAAATTAACACGCAGAACAAAACTTGAGTTTCTCTACAAAAAGAGAAACAACATTTAATGTTCATACAATGCAATTTGACGAGAACTGTTTTTTTGACAATTACATTAAAAAAATGTTGAATTTAAGGATACTTAAGGATAACTACTTAACTACTACTTAACTAAAGAAATACATTTTCTTTACATCACCCCTCCTGCAAAAGAAATTAATTCAGAACTATATTTATTTTATTATTCTTTTTCAATATCGGGTATTGGAATTAATTTCGATATGTGGAACATGTTTGACTCTGATTTTCTATGTCCAACATTTATTCTGAAAATACAATCTGATAACTTTTCTATAATTTCGTATGGTCCAATTCTGATCTCATCAAGTTTTTTCCTATTCATTCTATTGCCATTCTCCACAAATACTCTATCACCCACTTTAAAATTTAGGTTCCTACGATGCTTATCATAAATCTGTTTATTGTAATTATGTGACTTCATTGAATTTTCTAGAGCTGTTTTCCTGTCATGAAGCCAGTCTTGTTCAGAATTTTTTCTCTTTAATTCATTTGGTAGGATTGCAACATTAGTGCCCTCTAGTAAATAAACTGGTGCAAATCCAATTACTGTATGTTCAGTCTCGTTATATTTACTTACACATTCCTGTGCTATAGTTGTCCAGGCTGTTTTCTTCTGTCCTTCATTAATTTTGCATCTGATTTTATTGACTAGAGTTTGGTTCAGCCTCTCATTCACTCCATTTGAAAATGGCGAATTCACTGCCGTGAAAATAATTGGTATGTTTTTCTTTTCTAAAAAGTCTTTAAAATCCTTTGAGTTGATACTTGGATATTGATCCGAAAGAATCATACCAATATCTTCAGTTTCACCAATTTTTTTTACAAGTCTAATAAAATCATTTGCATTTTGCGTTTTCGATGTTAGAATCCACGCGTATCTAGTATAATGGTCCACTAGAAGATGTAAGTATCTTTTTGTAGATCGGGAACCTCCAAAACCTCCTATTGTATCAATTGAAATGATTTCGAAAGGTTTTGTGGCTGGTACCAATTGAGACCTTAGACCGACCTTATTTTGTCCTCTTGATTTATTTTTAATACACACAATGCAGCTTTTACAAACATTGTTTATATTCCTTGTTAGGTTCTTTGCAGTATAGAATGGACCAATCTTTCTTTGCATCTGAGTTATTCCTATATGACATAAATTTTCGTGTATGTTTTTTAAAAATTCTATGCTAAATTCTTCTGATAGGATAATTTTATTCCTTTTTTTTATTCTTTTGTAGTAAACATCATTTCTTGCTATAATATTTTTTTGTCTGTTATGAATCTCATTGTTTCTTTTTTGGTCTTTTAAGATATCTTCTATTTTTATTAAATTTACAATCTTCAACTGTTCTTCCGAATTTTCATTTGGTTCCAAAACTGGGTTCCTACTCAGACAATCAGCTTCTAAGTTATTTTTCCCTGGGGAGTATTTAACTTTAAAATCATATTGAGATAAATAATAGGTCAATTCTCCCAGTTCCTCATCTGTTCTTGATTTAATGTTCATATTTTCTAATGGTTTGTGGTCCGAAAAAACAGTAAATTCTTTCCCTATTAACAGATGTTGCCAATACTTTACACATTCTTTGATAGCTAGGCATTCCAAGTATATGGCTTTCTTCCTTTTTTGAACATTATTTAATTTTTTTGAAAAATAAGCAACAGGCTTTTCCTCTTCATTTTCTTGAGGCTGTTTTAATACTGCTCCAATTCCCTGCAAACTTGCGTCTGTGTAAATATATATTGGTAAATTTGGATCAAATATAGTTAAAACTGGTTGGGTACATAATATTTGCTTCATTTCTTCGAATGCTTGCTGACATTCCTGAGTCCAAATAAACTTTTCATCTTTTCTTAAAAGATTGTGAAGTGGATCTAATTTTATTGCTATTTTCGGAATATATTTATGATAAAAATTTATTTTTCCTAAAAATTGTCTTACATTCTTTTGTGACTTTGGGACTGGGAATTTTTTTATTGATTAGATTGTCTTTTAATGGTGTAACAGAATTATTGTGAATTATGTGACCCAGATATTTTACTGAATCAGCTGCCAATGTACACTTCGAAAATTTTAGTCTGAAACCTTCTCTTTGTAATGCTTCAAATACTTGTGTTAAATGCTGCAGGTGTTCTGAGAAAGATTTCGAGAAAATCAATATGTCATCTATAAAGTTTACTGTAAATTCTGAAAGTTTATGTTTCCTGATTATATTGGATAATATTCTTTGAAAAATTGCTGGGGAAGTCTTAAGTCCAAATGGTAAACAAGTCCATTGAAAATGTCCCTCCTGGGTAACAAAAGCCGTTTTATGTCTATCTGAAACACGTAGAGGTATTGACCAAAATGCTGAGTTTATATCTAATGTTGAGAAGAATTTACAATCTCTTGTTTTAACCACCAGATCTTCGATAAGTGGAAATGGTTGTGATTGTGGTACTACAATTTTATTTAAGTCTCGAAAATCGACGCAGAGCCTTGTTTTTTTATTTTCATCTCTTTTATAAACTAATGTTACTGGAGCTGCAAACGGACTATATGACTCTTCTATCAGATTTTTTCCAATAATTTTGCAATCTGACTTTCAATTTCCTGTCTGTCTTCGATTGTGCACCGATATGGTCGTTTACTACAATATTTTTCCACCAATAAATCAATATGAGCTTCGTAATCAGATACTGTGCCAATATCGTACTTGTCTTTTGCAAAAATTGATTTATGATTTAGAATAAGTGTGTCAATTTTTAACTGTTGATCATTGTTTAAATGATTTATACAAATATTAAAATTATCTACGTCAATATTTTCATTGAAGTTTACTAAATAAATATTATTTGATTGTTGAGAAATTTCATCCTTTTGATCAATAGTTATTTTAGTTTTTCCTTCAAATTTTTTTTCAGATTTATCATCTTCTGTAATTATTTCCTTAGAAATAAAATCAACTGGAGATTTTTGACTAATTAGTAGGTTTTCATCTTGACATAGGTAAAAACTTTTTATACAGTCTAGTCCAATAAGAAAGTCGTAAGCAAAATTTTCTTTGTCTATAATGAAAACATCAATTTTTTTATTTTTTTTTCAATTTCAAATATTTTTGCATTTACAGTTACTATACCACCTACTTTCTTAACACCATTAATCGTTTTTAAATTAGTACTTTTCAAATCATTTGTTCTTTTATTATTCAACTTTAGTAATTTTGAGTTTATCAATGATACATTTGATCCTGAGTCATAGATTCCAAATATTTCCAAATTTCCATTTATGACTAATTTTATTTTGATTAATGGTGGCACTAATAGTTTTTTTGATCTTCGTCTTTTAGCTCACATTCCAATTCTGAATTATTTACAAGTTTAATCTGGTTTCTGTCTTCATTTCCTTTTGCTTTGAACCAACATGCAGATTCAGAGTGGTACCGTACACCGTTTTTTAATTTTTCGCATATTCCACATTTTTGTTTTTTATCTGTATCTAATCTAGTAATGGTTTTTTTCTCTAAAAATTTTTTTTTATTGACTAAATATTCTAGTTTTCCAATTTCATTGAATAAGTCTTTTGTTTCTAAAATGTCTTCTCTATCAATCCTGTCCATTATGTAGTTTGGTAAGCCAGCAGCAATAATATCAATCAGAGTTCCTTGATCTATCGTTTTTCTCACCTCAAGTAATAATTTTTCCTTTTTTATGGCATACTCCAGTAAAGAACCTGTTTGATATTTAAATGACAATGCAAATCTGCTCGCTGACCATCCTTTGTTAGCAAATGATTCACAAAAATACTGTTTCCATTTTGACCATTCTGATTGTAAAGAATGCTTCATCATCATTGAGTTATACCAATTTAGAGAAGATCCTTCAAGAAATAACCTAAAAATTTCTATTTTATCTTCGTCACCTTGTATTTCTAATCTTGAACATTCTTTTTCAAAAAGTTCAATCCATTGATAGGCATTAGAATGTTTTACATTAAATTTTTCCAAAATGAACCTATCTGCCTCTTTTTTCACATTTTGTTTTTTGGTATTTTCTTGATTTTCAACTAATTTCTCAAGGATTTTAATTACTGGGTTTTCAGTACTAATGGATTGTACAACATCTAGTTTGTTTTGATTTACTTCTTCTAAGTATTGGTCTTGGAAAATCATATTGTCAAATTCATCAAAATATGTAACTCTTAGTTCTTCTGTTAACGCAAACCAAATACTCCTCGTTTGGTGCCTTTTCTTTAACGTATTTTTAATAGTTGCAAAGGCTTTAGATTTTTTTATTTCGTTGTGCAAGCTAATTGATTGAAATTCTTCTGGTATTAAAAATACTTCATCGTTCTCTTTTATAACTGATGTTACAGCAATATAGTTTGACTTTCCATCTTCCGAAGGTTTTACTTTGAATTCGAACTTTATTTTATTCATGCTTTTATCTTGATTATTTCAAAAAATGTTGTTTTATAATGATATTTCTTTTATCACAGAAATTAACACGCAGAACAAAACTTGAGTTTCTCTACAAAAAGAGAAACAACATTTAATGTTCATACAATGCAATTTGACGAGAACTGTCTTTTTGACAATTACATTAAAAAAATGTTGAATTTAAGGATACTTAAGGATAACTACTTAACTACTACTTAACTAAAGAAATACATTTTCTTTACATATTCAATATTGAAATTGGCATTTTAAAGGGTGGCTGTATCTTCCATAATAAAATATTTACAAGGAAATACATAGAGATACAAAAGTTTAAGAATAGACGTTTGATTCCAGTGGCGGTCCATATTTTGTTAAATTATATCCCTAAAAAAAGTTGCGGGGTGAAAGGGGTGTTGATCCCCTCTGAAAATCCATAATAAATCAGAATAATTGAATGCAACTGTTAACAATTTATTGGGTATTCTCTACTAGTATTTCCTATAAATTTTCATACATTAGTTAAACCGTGTTAGAGTAATGTTAAAAAAATTATTTAAATTTTTAACTTTAGCATCCTGTAACTTTTTTTGTGTGTACTATTGTATACAGGTAAGTGGGGTTCAATCAACATATTTTTGACCCCAAAATCTATGGTATAATTTATGACCATTCTTTTCGGGACACCCTGTCAATAAAGTAAAATCTGCAACTAAAAGTTGTACAGAATGTATTGGAAAATCGGTGGCTATATCATGAATAAGATATGTATCAAAACTATAGGATTGAATATCAGCTTTTAAATTTTTCAAATGTTTTTTTTTTTTGTTTTTTATGTTTCCATGAAAAATGATTGAAATCATTTCTAAAATTATCAAATCAACACTTTTTTAACATTACGGTTTAGAAATTTGTCCGCAGTCTACTGGCATTTTACTAATAATGGCTACATTCTGTTAAACTTAAAAATATATATATATATTTTAGATATTGATGAATGCTACGAAAATCCAAGGATATGTCTAAATGGTAGATGTCAGAACACGCCAGGCTCTTACACCTGTGAATGTTTACCTGGTTTCGTCGAATCCAGCGATCATACTTTCTGCAGTGATTTGGATGAATGTGCTTCAACGGGTAAGTTAAAATAATCTATGATGTTTTTATACTCAATATAAATACTTAACTTTTTCTTATTTCAGGAATGTGTGACCATGGAAAATGTATCAATATGGAAGGTTCTTTCAGGTGCGTTTGTGATTCGGGGTATCGTCTCGGACCCGATGGAAAGCACTGTGCCGATATAGACGAGTGTATCAACAATCCTTGTCAATTTGGTAACTGTTTTAACACTCCGGGAAGTTTCAGATGCGAATGTCATCTAGGATTCAGCTTAGGTAAAGTTCCAAATGTCAAAATTTTCTTGTTTGTTGCAACTGTATGAAATTATCTATTCAACAAAAGTATCCAAAATGTCTATCAAATAAATAAAATAAAAAAAAAGGAATGATAGGAGGACTTGTGGTCTCCTGTAACAGATTAGCCAAAGAATTTAATATCGCATCTTTTCAACAACAAACAAAATTGATTAACCTATCTGTACAGCAGTACATCATCACCTTATGCAAAATACCTACTTCAAAACAAACACTTACCCAAACCAAAGAAATAGAAACACTGCACATTTGTGATGAAAAACAAATTTCTTGAAGAACTAAAAATTAAAAGATTGACAGATTAGCAATTAAGCGGTGCCAATGAAGAGTTTAATATTATCTGTTTGCTTTTATTAATACTAAATGTGCTGGGATTAAGAATGTTTGGTCTAGCCTAAATACTACTGTGTTAAAAGTTTATTTAATTAGAGATTAGACAAAAATGGCAAGAAAAGTACAGATGTTCAAAAGTTGGGTTGGTGCAGTAAGCAAAAGACATTTTATTGCAATAATCAACAGAATAAGATCAGGACATTCTCTTACAACTAAATACTAGCGTAAAATAGGTAACACCAATAGTACAAATTGTATATGTGGCATAATAGGCGATTTTTAATAACTATAATATACACACATCAATATGGTGGAGGGCGAAGGGATATTTTAATACATATTATTCATGTTCTTTTATACAGTGCTTTTCAGATAAAAGTATCCACCTTGAATAACTTTTGTGATACTGGTATTTAGGAAAAATCTAAAAACACGTCAATTTATGTTGGAATAATAATTGTAGGTTAAAGTGGTTAGTTTATGATATAATATAGCACACATTTTACTTATTTTTTACTTTCACCTTATTTACCTGTAATAAAATGGGTTACAATAAGTTACAATAAGTGTTCAAAATGAGTACCATTCACTTCCTTGCAATGGTATAATCTATTTTGAAATGCCTCTCTGACATTGCTTAATACGGCTGGATTTAATTGTCGATATTCATTTTCTATCCTCTCTCGTAAATCATCCAGAGATTCTGGTTGGGTAGCATAAACTTTTGTTTTTAAATACCCCCATAAAAAGGAGTCTAGGGGTGTTAAATCCGGTGAACTAGGTGGCCACTCCATCATCTGCCCTCTTCTACCTATCCAACGAGCGGGAAATGTTTCGTTTAAAAATTGTCGGACGGGCATAGCATAGTGTGGGGGAGCTCCGTCTTGTTGAAATACCAATAAATCTTCGGAAAGGTTATCATTATTTTTTATTATTGTTATAATACGTGGGTCAACCCTTTCTCTGAGTAACTCAAGATATGACTCACTATATAAATTTCCGTTAATGAAGAAAGGTTCGACAATGTGGTCACCTAAGATATCACACCAAACGTTTAACTTTTGGGGATGTTGTGTATGGAATTCACGCATAATATGTGGATCACTTTCAACCCAATATCTACAATGCCTATTTACTAAGCCATTTAATGAAAATGAGCATTCATCAGAAAAGCAATTATTGTTTAACAATTGTGGATTGTTATTGATAAATTGCGTCATTGATTCGCAAAACTATAGACGACGATCAAAATCATCTTCATTCAACTCGTGCATCAACTTAACTTTGTATGGATAGTACTTGAATTTATGTAGAACTCGGAAAACTGTAGAAGATGAAACACCGATCGCTCTACTTATTGTTGAAAACGATTGGGGTTGTTGAGCCTCTAAGCTGAATTGCCCTAAAATTGCCACTTGGATTGCTTCGTTATTTACGAGTCGCTCTCGCTTATGCACTTTATTGCAAACAGACCCTGTTGTGGTAAATTTCTCCATCAGTTGAATTACATACTTATGAGTTGCATGTTCTCGGTTATGTAATTCGTTAAATATTCTAGCAGCAGCTGTTGCACAATTATTATTTTGGTAGTATAAACCTACAATTTCAATTCTTTCTTGCAAAGAGTAAACCATTTCAGCGAAACAAAATAAATAATATATCAAAGTACACAACTATAGTGACTACAAATTCTAGTTGAAAATGTCAAAATTTAATAAAAAGTAAAGTTTTTTGTTGTTTGGATTTTTGAAGTAGAATAAATAGCACAGTTAAAAAGATTAAAGAGTTTGAACTATTGCACAACCCATTTTTTTACAGGCAAATAAGGTGAAAGTAAAAATAAGTAAAATTTGTGATATTAGAAGAAAAATTGTTTATCTCATAAACTAACCACTTTAACCTACAAGTATTATAAATTTTTGAAATCAGCTCAAAAAGGAGTTTCCAAATTTTACATAAAAAATATGAGAAGTAATTTAAAAAAAGGATGCTGCTAGGGGTGAGGGGCTGGATATTCCAGTAAGTTTAAATAAGCCATAATTCTTGCCCCTTCCAACAAAAATTTATATGATTGTAGGGATTTCGTGCTTGGTTTAATTTAAATAATAATGGAAAGATTATATTTAACAGAGGAGCAAATGTTAAGGGTTGTAGGAATGCTACAAGCTGGTGCTTCTCAAACCGCTGTGTCAGAGGCCATAGGTACAAGTCAAAGTGTTATTTGTAGACTTTGGCAAATATATCGTAATACAGGTAGTGTTCGTGAACAGCATTTGGGTCTTCAAAGAGCGACAACACCAAATCAAGACCGATTTTTAACTTTAGTTAGAGCATAATGTTACAGTAAGTGCTGAAACTGTTAGAAGGCGTTTACATGAGTCTAATTTACATGCTAGAAGACCAATAAGAGTTCCACCATTATAACGTGGCAATCGCGCTTCAGATTGGTTTGGGCACAAGTGCACGAAAACTGGACGAGAGAACAATGGTCAAGGGTATTGTTTACTGATGAATCCAGGTTTGGTCTTCATCCAGAGAATAGAAGAAAAAGAGTCGTGGGACAACCACGTCCACTGCCACGTTTGCAAACCGCTCAGGAAGTACACAGTTATCGAGAATGGTATGGGGACGTTTTTTAAGATCAAATGATTACTTAAATCTTATACTTCGACTTGTTGTGCTTCCATATGCTTCAGCAATTCTACCCAAATTTTGGTTAATGCAGGACAATTATTTAATTAATTATCCCAAAATAAAATTATAATAAAATTTAAGTTATTGAAAGAATAATTCAATTCAGGGTAAAAAGCGTGGATTCTTAACATATTAAATGTTATATAGAGTTATTCTATCTATCTATCTATCTATCTGCACTCCACGCTTTTTACTCTGAATTGAATTATTCTTTAAACTTAAATTTTATTGTAATGTAAACTCTTTGTAATTAAAAATATTTGCTATTTTTTATTTCGATTAGCAATAAAAGCTTGTACGCTGAAGACTCAGTTTCTAAATATCTATCCCAAGCACGACTGACAACACTTTGGGACACATTTAGCAGTGTAGCAACTTCTTCTTGACTTAAGCCTTCGTGTATCCAACGTACTAATTGATCGGGTTGCACTGTTTCTAATCGCCGTAGCAACATTTTTTTTTAAATAAACAGATTTATGGACTGCAGTAACAATTTTAAAGTAACTGCAAGCACTTCTACGCGACTAAAATGTTAGTATTTTGAAATCGAACACTTACAATTCTGGTTAAAGAGATTGCTATAAACAGAGTGCACAATAGCATGAAACGTATATTTAAAATATTATTTTTGTACGCAATTTTCTGAAATTTAAAAAATATCCACTTCAATTGTTGAGCAGCGTATTTAAGAAGTAGCATAGTATTCCACTCTATAAAAAATAAATTGTTTTTTAATGATAGGTCCTGATGGTAGATCCTGCTTAGATGTACGCAGAGACCTTTGTTATCAAGAATATAGAGACGGTCTTTGTTTCAATCCCTCAACCACAGCAGTTACCAAATCAAGTTGTTGTTGTTGCACTATAATTTCTGGAAAACCCATGGGATGGGGCACAACTTGCCAACCATGTCCAATGCCTGGTACTACGGACTTCGATCTTTTATGTCCCCATGGTCCAGGTATGTATACATTTGTATTTAAAGAATAGGTACGTTTATATTTAAAATTTCCAAAAATAAACTATTTATAGTCTATTACGTAACTAGAGTTGTAAGTAACCCATTGCGCACGAAGTAAAAAAGTTTACGCACGAAGTCGCACAGCGTCTCGTTTTAGTTTTAGAATCTGGAATATTAATTACAAAAAAATTTCCTGTATCCTGAATGTCTTCCATTTCCATATTTCTAAGTTTTTGTTTACGGCAAGCCCCGCTTAATCCAATAATGAGGATAACCTAAAAACCCATTATTATGTGATGATAATTACACAATATTTTAATTCTTTACCTTTAACAACAAATGCCTATCGTCTGGAGCATCTTTCAGATACGTATCAATTTGTTCTGCAGACAGGATTTCCGATTTTTTACTTTTAAATCCATCCGATCGCCGTTTCAGTAGGGTGATTAGTTTTGGATAATTTGATATGTTAATATTATTATTAATGTTTAGTGTAGTTCTCAGCATCGAATAAATGGCCCATAGTGAAGATGGTTTCATAGTTTTTAAAAATTCTTCAAAGTACGCAAGGAAAACATTCTTCGAAAATGATTTTACGTTGTGCTTATGTCGCCAATCCATAAGTAATTTCGTATCTTTCTTTGGATTTTCGCGGTAACAAATTTTGTGTGGCAGCTTGAGCTTTTTCTAATATCTCCGTCGGAGTGCTCATAATGTCATCATTTTCACTACTAGAAGACATTTTTGTAGGTGAAGTTGAGAAAATGTTCATTCGCATACAAACATTGACATTGTAAATGACATGACGTTTATTTCCATAACACACTATGAGAAAATGAGACTCTTACATAAAACATTACATAAACTCAAATCGGGCTAACACAGTGGGTGAAGCAGCCACCTAGCTAATTCACTGATTAAAAGAGCAAATGAATCTCGCGCAACCATTAATATTTTATAATTTTGTGATAAAAATAAGTAATAGATAGACATAGTTATTGAAATTATTTGCCATATTTTACAAATTTAGTGGCTCGATATTAAGATAGCTAATTGGTATTTTTATTTAAATATAAATGGTAAATTTTAGGATCCACATTTGACGGTAACGACATTAATGAGTGTGCACAAAATCCAAACATTTGTCAAAACGGTGCTTGTGAGAATATGATAGGAAGCTATAGATGCATTTGCAATCCAGGTTTCGAAGTAGATGAAAGCGGAAAAATTTGTACGGATATCAACGAGTGCGAGGTAGAATCTCTGGTAAGTACCATACATTATTTACTTTTAACATTAACAATGTTTTACGTAATTCATCCTAACAACTTTTTAAACGTTCTTCTTTTTATTTTTGTCCCATCTTCATTCACACTTCATTATGAATTGTTAGATCGATTTTAAAGGTGTGCAGCGGTGGTCAATGTAGAAACACCCCGGGCAGTTTTCAATGCATTTGCCCAACTGGAACTCAGATGAATACTAAAAACTTTGCTTGTGAAGATGTCGATGAATGTCGTGAACTGGGTCCAGAAGCATGCTTTAACGGAGAATGTGTCAATATCCACGGTTCTTATAAATGCGAATGTGATCCTGGTTCAATTTTGGATAATACTGGCAGGATATGTATCGGTAAGTTAATGCACTTAAATGAAGTTCCAGCGTTTTTACAATAATTTATGGTCAAGATCAAATTACATTGTAACAAAAATTGCAAAAGATATGCAAGATATTTTTGCTATTTTGAAATATTAAAAGTATCTGATAATAGTATTCTAACGATGCATTATTTGTATGTTTTTGGCTTTTCTTACAAAAATACTTTCCTTACATTTTTTTTTCGTTAAAAGCTCTCCACTAGTCTTGTGTCAACTTTTAATGGAAAATAATTTTACCAATGTGTAAAATTTAAATAGGGTTAACTAATCTTTATTTCCTGTTTTATTCCTCTTACTGTTTTGCTATGATTTTTTTCCATATTAGGTAACAAGTTCTACATTAATTTGGATTCGTCAATGGACTAGTTAAGTGATTTTTTTTATATTTGCATCTTATAAAATAGGTTTTTAGTGGTTCAACTGTACAAATAAAATTTTTATAAAATTAATCCTCTAGCCATAATCGGCTTTTGAAATTTAAATTTAATGGTTACATACGTCATAAGTGGTAAGTGACGTGTTTCAATAAGATTGATAGAAAATTTGCGATGTTGAGAAACTTATCTCTCTCTCTTATTTGTTGTCATTAAAAAGAAATAAACATATCGATATTTTTGTTCTCTGATTGACACTTTATCAAATGAGTAAAACACTAAACAAAATATTCTGTCATTTTCGTTAGTTTAATTTGTTGTTTGGTTGTGTTTGATTTATGAAAGAAATTACTTCTATGGTACTATTTTTGGTTCGAAAATAAAAATCCCTAACACCTTCTTTTGGTGTTATAGCGGTTCCTTCAAAAATAACCAATAGAAGTAATTGTTCTCTCGGGGAGCAACCCTTCTATCGGTACAGTGAGAGAACGAATTTCAAGAATACCGTTTTGGCATTTTCAATTGAACCACACCCACTTTCTATTGGCTGTTCTATTCTATAACCGTCAAGAATAGGGGTCTTGTTTGTTTATTACAGATAAACATGATTTTCTCTCCTGTCATATATCTTGTCAACTGCTACAATCAGTTAGTCACAGAACACGGTGTTTTGTGGCGCCAGTTCTTTGAGAATACTTGAAACGAACGTAGCTAAAATGTGACAACGTTGACTTTTAAACACACTTCATTATTGGTTATTAGTTGGCGCTACGTTTAAAACTTACTAATTATTTATTGCTAAATTTTACGAAATGAGAAAAATTAATTGCAAAATGAATACCAATATAAGTAAGTAGGTATCTCCTAAATATATATTGCTATTTTGATTAGGTAGTATGATCCTACTAAACTAGTCCATTTCCATTTTGTTTTACAAAATATTGGTACTAGGTTATCAAATGACAATGCTGTAACTTCAGTAGTCGGAAAGTGCTGTTTAACTTAAAATATATAATGCGTTTGAGGATAATTTGTAAGGCAGTCCCCTTTTATGCCAATGTGCTTTCACCTCCTTGATGGTACCCCAGAAGATCGTAAGAAGGTCAATTAAAACTATAACTAGTACTATGTGAAAGTACATCTTATTAAGAACAGTAAACAACAAAACGGTTGAACTAAACTTCCACTATTTATTCGCAAATTTAAATGCAATGACAGCCGTTTCGGCTAGAATTAGCATCTTCAGAACAATATCGAATAAATACACGTATTATCAAAAGCTTCTTCGAAGCTAGGAAAGTCACCAACGCTATCTCTTCATTTCCAATAGCATTTTCAATCCTGCCAAACCCCAGCACGCAGTGTGGGGTAACTTGGGTTGTCTTCTGGATGGATCGTGGTATTTTGATAAAAACTCAGATCCATTTTAACATTATTTATATAATTTATAATTAGAGCACTGGTACATTGTTATGACTAATAATTTAATTATATAGCCGAATCATCAACACTGAATCGAACTGACCCACATAAAGGTCAATTAGCGATTTTATAATACAATGTTGTTTACCGTTTACCTAACCCCATATATAATTTCTCACGTACTTTTATCGTTCGTGAAAGCTGTTAAAGCTTTAACAAACCTTTGATTATTTCTTTATTCTTTAATTATTAATTATCAAATAATATACGGGGTGTATTATTCATCATCATGTAATTATTTTATTTTAAAATGAAATCTACGGATGTTGAAAATTTCAAGGTAGAAACCGTCAATTTTGTTTACTAAATTTTTACTAAAATATTTTGAATAAGAATGTGGATTTATTAATAGGTATTTTTGATTGTCTTTTAATATCAAAACCCTAAAATTAAAATTGCAAATAAAAGTACGAAGACAGGTACTGAAGCAATGTTCAAATATTTTTAATTGGTATGTACAGTCGGCTTTAGAATAGCATATACATGTTAAATGTGAATTTCGTTTACCTACCTATAAAAACGCCCTGCTTCAACAAAATAGGAATGGCAATTTTTAAAACGCCTACAATTACTTACTTCACTAAGGAATAAAAAATAATAAGAAAAAACACTTGGAAGAGGTGGTGGCGTAACCAGTTCTTTGGTGTTGTTCCGAAATCGATATCAGATTTAAACAAAAATTGACAAAAACATTTATAAGATCAATGCTTTTTATTTTTTAATATATTAAACTTATTGGCTTATGTTAAGGGGGTGTTTAAGGGTTTTAAAAATCATTAAAAATAATAAACTAATTGTAATAAAATTTTATATTTTACTGAAAAAATTGTACCTAAGTGTAAAAAATTTACCTGTTAATTATAAAAATATCAAATTGGAAGCGGCAGATTTTATTGGAAATAATAGGAATAAGAAAAACATGTTTTGAACATTCTGTGTGGATGTCGAATATTCATGTTGGATTATAAAACTTTTTCTTTCTAGTAGGTAGTTGGGGTAAAATGCGTCGACTATTCACCCGCCGGTAAAGAGGTTGCAATAAAAAACAAATAAAACCGTACTGTATAATACAATATCATCCCTCTTTGTTTAACATTAAAGATGTGGGCGTGGACAACTCTTTGACTGATTTCGAATTTATTATTATATAAACCGTGATTGGTTATACACAATAAATAGGCCATCCTTAAAATAAATTCAATGCAAGCAATTTGAATTTGAAAATGTATATGCTATTCTGAAGCCGATAGTACAATCATAAAATGTATCCGCACAAAAATTCAATATCTTCATAAGTATATATTTTTTAGATAACCGTAAAGGATCGTGTTGGACAACTTTGAATAGAGGTCGTTGCGAAAACGATTTACCACAGCTAAGTAAACGTTCCGAATGTTGTTGCTCGGTTGGAGTGGCATGGGGATCTCCTTGTGAAAGATGCAACAGAAACGAATGCGATTGTCCGAAAGGATACGCAAAAATTGACGGCAAAACTTGTACGGACATCAACGAATGCGATCTCAATCCAGACATATGCAGAGGAGGTGGTACATGTGTAAACACCGACGGTAGTTTTACTTGTTCGTGTCCACCTGGATTAACGTTGGATGAAACTAGTAAGCAAACTTTTTAATAATAGCAAATTTCTTCAATTAACCAAACAAATTTTTTCAGGAACTAAATGTTTAGACATTCGCGAAGAACAATGTTACACAAAGTACAAACATGGAAAATGCCTTGCTCCGATAGACGGTTACTTCCACAAGAGTCTTTGCTGCTGCTCCCAAATCGGTAAAGCTTGGGGTGAACGTTGCGAACAATGTCCCAGGCAAGGAACAGCCGCTTTCAACGAACTTTGTCCTAAAGGTTTAGGATATCTGGATAAAAAGGATATCAACGAATGTACTGACTTCCCAGGTATTTGTCAAAATGGAAGGTGTAAAAATACTATTGGAGGATACAGTTGTCGATGCAATAAAGGATACGATTACGATGATAATAAAATCAAATGTATCGGTAAGATATTTTTATATATTAATAAATACTTTATCTTTCATTATCATCTTATTCAATCAAAAGTTTGACTAAATTTTATTTCTATTTTCAGATATTGATGAGTGTAATCTAACTACCGAAAATGTTTGTGGTAATGGTGTGTGCAAAAATATTCCTGGTGACTTTATTTGCGAATGCAACGAAGGATACAGGACCATGGCTCCGATGCAGATATGTATGGGTAAGTTCCTCATTTTTTTCTTTTATAATTTATTTTCCTATTTATAATTATATTTTTATTCCATTGTTAAAATTCTATGCACTGATCTCTGGAATCTGTATCTGTATCTGTAATTCTGGAAGGGTGGGTCGCCCCACTGCACATTTGCTGCCACATTTGGCTCATTGTGCTTCCTTCTGAGATTGAGCCTAACCTATAGGCTCGTCAACCATCCTACCTGTTTAAAGTAGGTGCTAACGTCGCCTGTAGGCAGCTCCCTCAAATTGGCATGTGTTAGCCAGTTCTCGCTGAATACAGAAAGTCTTATTAGAGAGAGTGCCGGACAATCACAAAGGACGTGCTCAACTGTCTCATCCTCTTGTTCACATCCTCTACATAGTGGGCTGTAAGATAAACCCAACCTGTTCAGATGCTTTCGTAAATGACAATGGCCAGTAAGTATACCTGTCACAACCGCAGGTCCTTTCTGGCCATGGCCACGTAATTCTTGGCTGCTCCGCTATTCGGATACTTCAGATGTTCCTTGGATAGTATGCAACCTTTTTCTTCGTCCCATCTTCCCCTGAATTTGTCAAGGGAGCGTTCCTTTACTAGGTCAACCACCGCTGATGCCGGCAAGCTGACAAGACTACCGGGTCCCAAGAGCCTTTGGGAGACAGCTTTTCTGGCCAACGAGTCAGCTATGCGGTTGCCTTTTGAAATTCCATGACCATTTATCCAGCCTAGAGTAACCACATTATTGTTGTAGGCTTCCGTAAGGGCCATGTGACATTCTAATACTAGACCTGATGTGATCTGTGGCCTATTCAGGGCTAATAGTACTTGCTGATAGATAGATAAACTTCTAGGTGAAGGTCAATATGGGACAGCCTGTATAGTATATTGGTGGAAAGTGGGCATCAGCAACCCGCGACTGTAATTCTTGCAAGAGTGTAGCGAGGGCAGCAAATACTAGCTTAGGGGTGCTAATACATTTATGTACTGTTTTCGGTCTACCTTTATAACTATAAAAAAAAAAAATAATACAAAATGTTATATGGTTGAAATTCCAACCCGAGCTCTCTGCGTGAGAGGCAAGCACATATTCCACTGCGCCACGATCAGTTCAAATCGTAAGATTTATACTATTATTTATACTTACTATTATTTATACTTATTATTGCTTACCTTCATCAAGAGGGGGCTTGGCCCTTGGGTTTAAAAACAATATTTTCCGCCCTATTTTTCGTGTTCATTTGCTTGGTTTTTCGGTAAGATAGACGCAAAATAAATTTCAATAAAACCTGTTAATTTTTTAGATATCAATGAGTGTGACGAAATCCCTGGACTTTGCAGAGGCGGTAGGTGTATTAATACTGAAGGATCTTACAAATGCGAATGTCCCATGGGTCACGAATTGTCTCCCGATAAACAATCCTGCAAAGATATTGACGAATGCTCCAGATCAAGTGGAATTTGTTCGAATGGTGTTTGCGAAAATATGATGGGAACTTATCAGTGCATCTGTAATGAAGGTTATAGACAAACCGGTCAAAAATCTCATTGTGAAGGTATAAACGACTAAACCGATGTTATAAAATTTCACCTTATTAAATTGATTTATTTTGCTAGATATTGATGAATGCGAAGATGAACCTTGCGATGATATTTGCGTAAATATTCCAGGCAGCTTTTCTTGTACTTGCGGGTATGCCATTTTTTTTTATTTTAACTTGAAACTATACTTAGTGACATAAAAATCCGAACACCCAGTGTTATATTATATTGAGATGAATAACTAAGCTCAGAAAAATTAATAAATAAAACTTACCTCAATAAGTTATAATAAAAAGGATATCTTAATACTTTTCATTTAATCATCAGCTACTTTTTCTATATTCTATCAAAAGTATTCAATATAATAATTTCTTATAGTAAACATTCAAACACATAGAGGATGTACTTGACAAATTTATCTTGGATAGGATCCATGGTAATCAATCAATAACAATCTAAACATGTACAATTCCAATAACTATTCCCAATTCATGTATTAATGTTCAATTGACATAGTTTTATGTTGAAGTTAAAGTGAAATCTAAAACAAATATAAAAAGGAACAAAATTAAAAACTATTAATCTATTTCACATGTTTATTAAATAAATATGTAATTTTAAGTAGTTAGATTTATTAATATTATGTATAAAATGAAAGGAATTACCAAGGTACAAGTCGATCAATATGATTTTTCGAAAGCTAAACAGGTTTTTAAATAAACCATCACAATATGATATGTACCTGAAAACCACAAAAAACAGTATAAAAATTTGTTATAAACAAAGTTAAATTCAGTGTACCAAATCTTATATCTGCATTTTGGACAAACATCTTGTACTAGTGATAAAGACCTCTCCTATAGTGTATAGTAAAAGGACAATAACAAACTATAATTAATAAACATTTATAAAAGATTTTTTAGTTGGGAAATTTATATGTAAATTATTTAAATAAGTTTGTTTATTAGATATAACATGTTAGTTTTTGATAATATCAAGAGATATTAAGTAAATCATTGCTTACAACAGTGTGTACATAGCTCAAACAATGAAGTCATTTAAAAAGTTTAAATTTTAGTTCTTAGAGGTTAAAATAATATTTAAAAGTTGAAATAGGATTAGTTTAATAGATTTATGAGTAATTTATAGTTTTAACTCAAATTTTAAAAGTGTAGAATGTATTTGACAGGACTAAAAACAACCTATTTCAAATCAAATTTTTATAGGGAAAAAGTGAGATAAAAATAATTTAAATAGATTTTCAGTAAATATAAGAAGATAAACTATCTTTATATTATCAAAGATATGATCAAAAATGTAAAATCATTAACTCATTTTTTAGAAATTTAGGTTATTTTTTGAAAAGGTAAACAGTTGAATGCTGATTTATATGTCTAAATTGTCATAATCTGGCGAGACTATAAAAAGGCCAAAAAATTTGAAATCGCTCTCTTGTTCTCTTGTTCCTGTTTTGATTCACAAAGAAGATGTCAAATGGTAACTAGAAAAATATATCATTAATCGAAAGTTCATTTTATGGTAAATTAAAACATTTGCACCAAAAATATTAATACAAAAGTATAATAAAAACATAAAAGCACATACCAAAATTCAAATAATATATCCAGATTACTGCAAAATTTGATAGATTATATTTCATCACCATCACTCCGAGGACAGCCGGCAGATATCTTGAAAAAGATTCCGTTTTGGCATCATCGTTGGAGCCGATCTCTTTGTTTCGGCATTTTCCGCCAGACGTGGATGAAATTCAGAAAGGACTTTGATATACGAGGTATGCTGAACAATTAAAAACTTATATTGTCTTTTGTGATTGTGTATAACAGTGTGGACTAGAATTCTGTATGGTATACATTTTTTTGTAAGACTATCATTTTCATGTTTATCAATAATTAGAAATTTGTAACGGTAAATGTAATAAGCATATTATGAAAAATTATTAATAGTTTTTTTTATACATTTTCTTTAGTGAACAAATTAAAAAAAAAATATAAAAATTAAATCATTGCAATATGTTATATACCTACTTACTTGTTTTATTTGCTGTTACCTTGTTAATATTATTGATTAGTTACTTTCAAAGAACATACAATGACAGATATTATTCTAATATGAAATAAAAGTTATATCAATAGAGTACATTTATATAATAATTTGGCGACGAGGATGGGATAACGATTTTCTAGTAGTGGATTATTCACAGTCACTTTATAATCAGCACAAATTCGGACCTTGCCATCTTTTTTTGGTATTATGACCAAAGGGGTTCCCAAATCGCAATAATCAATTTTTGTAATTATACCTTCTTTTTCTAATGTATCCAATTCTCGGTCAACCTCTTCTTTGAGAGCATATGGCACTCTACGAGGTTTTGGGAACACTGGTTTAGCTTGAGGTTTTATCATTTACTTATTATGCTTCAGTAAGTACTTAGACAAAATTTTATAAAAATAAAATCATTTAAACTCGGTGTTCGGATTTTTATGTCACTAATATATATTTATTAATGTATGCCATATTTAGAAACGGATATATTCTTAATGCTGACGGAAAATCTTGTGCGGATATTGATGAATGTAAAGAGAATCCAAGAATATGCAACGGTGGAAGATGTACAAACACAATAGGTAGTTACATTTGTCATTGTACAGAAGGGCTGCTTCCTGGACCTAGCGGTACTTCATGTATAGGTAAGTGTTTTTTTTACTCATTACTTGATTTTAATTAAAAAATATACTATTAGGTTCGTTCCAACAAGAGTCCGAAACTATTAAAAATTTTTATGAGCATGCGCATGTGCATTTTAGCACTCTGTGTCAGTTTGGTGACTGATTCGGGATTTCGGGATTTCGCAACCCTGGTGTTGCAATCTGGGAACTGACAGCTCTATCGTAAAGTTGGACGTTTTTGAGGTTATCAGTACACTGTAAACATAGCATTTTATCAAGCGGTATCTTAGGTTGAGATTATTGTTGCGTGTGGTAACAAATTTTCTCATTTTTAAAAATGTGTTTCTGGCCTGTTCTATTCAAGATTTAATTTCTTGTTCTGCATCTAAGGTTTTATATATCCAACAGCCTAAGTATTTAATCTTTTCAACTTTTTCTATGTGCTTGTTGTTTACTACTATATTTATAATCAGTGTGGTTCACCTTAAGACCATATTATGTTCTCCCTCTCGCATGGCTTTGTTTAACAGTGTTTGTAATCCACTTCCTATTCACTTCCCGCGATCACTAGGGTATCGTCAGCATATCGGATGTTGTTGACGATCCTCTTTGACGAGGCACATATTATATGCTCTGCTGTTTCATCATCTTCCAGACAAAGACGCCAAATCGGATCCAACGATAGTCCAAGTTTGTGTATATGATGATTCAAATATGACAGTGGCCTCTTAAAAGACCTGTTAGACAACGTAGGTCGTGCCTGCTATAGTATTGCTATAGTATAAAAGCCTTTGAAAAAAACCAGTCCTGGTAAATTATGCCAGAAGTCTAATGCGGTCGAGGTATTTAGTGTTTGTTTGACAAAGCTTATCGCGATCCCAATTGGTGTGGTCCGATAGAAGTACGTGCAGCACCCTCCCTTGCAAGATAGTCTGCCTTCTCATTTCTCTCCCAGCCAGAGTAGACAGGAATCCAGACCAGCAATACTTTATTGCGTTCTCCTAATGAGGATACAAGCACAGCAGAACATCAACTTAAGGCAAGCAGCAGTCGCCCCATGGTATACAAGAAATACACAACTATACAGGGAACTAGACCAGGAGAAGACAGAAGAAATCATGAAAGCCAGAAGAAGATTTGAAGAACTCAGGACACACCCGAACACAGCACTTAGGGAATTAACAATAACTACACAGCAGAGGACTACAGGAGACATCCTAGGCCAAGGAAACAGATGGACAACTAAGAAGAAACATCTATCAAGAAGCAGACAGAAGAGGAACCACATATAAAAGACTCTGTCCTAAGGAGATGGGCAGGTTCTTGAGTAGGGACAGTGGATCCACTATCTAATGTTACCTTTAGCCGCATTTCCTCGACTAAGGATTTTCTTTTTAGAGGCAGTGAAAAGCACATTCTAGAACGCTTAAAAAGAAGACAGAAGAATAGAGCATAAGCTCGAGGACTGAGGTCCCCATCGGACGTGATGGGGGGGAGGGTGGAGTTCTTCCCGGAATGCACCGCTCCTAGAGGGATGCATTCTGGAAGGGAAGGGTTTGGTTAGAGTGTGTGCTATTGAGGAGAGTCTTGGCAGTTCAAAACCAATTTTGACGAGAGCTAAGTACTTTCAAGGCCGCTTGGCTGTCCTAGAAAAATTTTATTGACTTATGTATGGGATTGGTTTGCTTCAATCTCTCTACACATGAGACAAAGTATTTACAGTTGTTGATGAAAGGCCGTAGAGGAATAGGAAGCAAGAAATTATCCTGGATGCAGAACATAAGACAATGGACAGGAGTGATCGAACATGTGATCGCATACATCCATTAGTGGATAGCATCTGAAAAAGAAAGAAAATGCGAGACTACATACATGTATATTATTTAAATACTACATGCCTGTATACTAAAAATCAGCATTTAAAAAGCTAGCAATGTTCATTTCCTTAAATTCATGGACTATCGTGATGAATTTTGGAATGAGAATTATTAGTTTTTATTTTTTGATTTTTCTTAACACTGACTGACACATTTTTCGAAATATTAATGTTTTTGTGATATGTTTTATAGATATAGATGAGTGCAAGCAGAATGTGAACATTTGTGGAGCCGGCGAATGCATCAATACTTTGGGATCTTTCCATTGTAGGTGCGAAGAAGGTTATTCAGTAAAGCCAGAAGGAGGACCACAATGCAGCGATGAAGATGAATGCTATTTGGGTACTTACAATTGCGATGAAAACGCTGATTGTATTAACAATCCGGTAAGTTTAGTCATAACGATAACAAACCATTAATTACATGCAAAGTGGAGCTAGAAAAATTATTTTTTGTTCATAGGGATCATACCAATGTCGATGTCAAGATGGATTCACCGGAAATGGCTTACATTGCCGTGACATCAACGAATGTTTGACTAACAACGGAGGATGCGATCAAAACGCCCAATGTATCAATAATGATGGATCTTTCAGGTCAGAAATTACTTATTTTTAATTAATTTATTTATTTTTAACCAATAATAATCTCCAATACACACTTGCATTTAATAATTCTTAGCACACCCATACTTCATCCCAAATCTAAATATATAATTTAAATCTCATCCTATCATTTTACGAACTGCAGAGGCTTAAGATCAGTTCACAAGTTTAAAATTTTATATAGAATTATTTAAAATGTGGTTTAATATGCGGTTATAAAAAACTTTTTCAACAGTAAATACACAAGAGCTTTTTTTTTACCGGAAAATTTTTCGATTCATCGAAAGATTTTGCCAATCAGTAATATTACGAAAAAAACTGAAATGATAAAATCGCTCGACCTTCGGTCTCGCGATTTTATCTAATTTCAGTTTTTTGAGTAATATTACTGATGGAAAAATCTTGAGATGAAGAGAAAAATTTATCCATTAAAAAAAAGATCGCGTGTATTTTGCTAAGATAAATTAACGACTAATTATATAAAGAAACAATAAAATTTATTCATTCTAAAACAATTAAACTAGTTAAAAGAACAGTTGTTAAAAATACAATTATTAAATATTGGTTGGGGAGTACTGATTTTAATGTTTTCTTCTCGTGTTTCTACGTATGTTGAATATTCTGTTTCCGAGGGTCTCAAATTATTTATAAGTTGTTCATGGTGTTCGGGGTCAATTTGGAGGTATGGTTTAATCGATTGTGATGACGAGTGTCCTGTTATCTTAATAAGCTGTTGATCGCTAACTCCTGCTTTGGCTAATTGGGAAACTGCGCTGGCACGATTTGAATGGTTAGTAACTTTATTATTGATTATGTCCAATCCAATTTTTGCAGCAGAATTTTTTGTCCAAACAGATATGGTATTAATACCTAAAGGAACATTTTTGTACCAACCTTTAGAATTTTTATTTTTCCAAAAAGGATTTGGAGTTAAAAATAATCGGTCAGAAGTAATATGTTCATTTCTTTTTTCTACTAGCAAATGGAATAGTTTTACAGGGCAAATACTTTCGTCACTTTCATTTCTAGTCAACCATTTGCTGTATGTTAACTTTTTCGAGCCGCCTTGTGCCGTTTTCGAAAATATGGTGTTATATTCAATCCTACCCGTAGGAAGACCATTTTGGTTCTTTTCTACTTTAAAATAATAAATTTTGCAATTAACAGCTTCTCCTCCTCTTCAAGCCAATTCGTAAGAAGCTATATGAAAGAATCTTTTTTGCAGCCCTTCAGGTTCATTTATATTCCATAGTGTTGCCATTTTTATTATATTTTCTTTGTCTATTGCTGAAGAACACGTCTTTCTTTTTGTTGGAATCAATTGAAGTTGTTTTCTTTTGGCATTTCTAGCATCCCGAGCTTCTTTAAAGGTTATGTCTGTAAAAGGATCAAATTTCAAACCATATTCGTTAAAATATTTCTGTTGTAACATTTTAGCAGTCGTGTTCCATATTGTTTTGACCGCAAATTCTTTGTAATCTTCTCCATTCTTTTTTTTCATATTGAAAGCCCAATCTTTTAATATTTTTGCTAGATCTTGTATTGTAGTATTCTGTTCCAACTTATAATTTCGGCTTTGACAAAACTCCATGAATTGTTTCCATATTGATGACTTCGTATTTTTTGTTGACTTCGGTATTGACTCTTCAATATTTTTTGTAATTTGTTCATGTGAAACCTCTCCAAATCGGTTCATACTTTATGTTTTTTGCAAAGAAAAGGTAGTATTGTTTTATATTGTTAAATTTGACAATTAAATACCTGTCGACAATAATGCAAAATTGATACACACCTACTAGATTGAGGAACATGCGATAAAAAAAAGCGATAAAAAAGGATGCACCTTTTTTATCGATGTCAAAATGACAAAATAGTTTGTAGGTATATGATATTTTAACATTGGAGTTAATTTATCAAATATAATATCATAAGAGAAACTTTTGCCGGCAAAATTTTCGACTGGTATGAAAGTTTGTTACTTGGCAATTTACGCGAATTAAATTTTGTCAAAATTTCATAAAAATTTCATAAAAAAGTGGAACTAGTTTCGGTCTTAGACTATCATCAGGCTAAAAATAAAAAGCTACAGTAAGGTAAGGATTAGGACAGGAACTATAACAATAATAAACATAAAGTTGAACAATATAGTAAAATGAGTGAGGTACAAAATTGATAAAGAAAAGTTTACCTGATTTCTTTCTTGGATATTTTGATAACTAAGGACTTAGTTAATGGTTCTTTTTGTTTTGATGTCTATAACCATTGATTGTCTTATTGACGGGTACTACTTCTACCATCCCCTTTCCCAGAAATTAGTTTCTTTTAGATCTTTCTTTCATAGATGTTTCTGCCTACCTTTGTCTCAAGATTTTTTTAATAGAGAGATTAATATAATCAAACAGTTGGCAATTAACAACCGTTATACAATGGGACTGATTCATAAGTGTTATTTTTATTTTTATTGTAAATTCAGACTTTCTTTTAACATTATTCATGAGGGAGATATTTCATATAAGTTATCTAATGTTTTAAGAAATATAAAATCAATTTTGCTTTAAAACTAACAACTCTATTTCTAACTTGGTTAATACAAAAGATCCTACACCTTTACTACACAAATCTGGAGTTTAAAAATTATCTTGCTCTGATTGTAATGCAGTATATTTATGTTGGTCAACGTGGAAGAAGTCTTGAATATCGCAATCTGGAACCCAAAAATTGTATTAGAAAATATTCGGAATATAAGAACTCACCTTCTAACTTTGCTAATCACATTTTATTAGAAAATCATTCTAGTGATGTATTCGACATCAAACTTTTACATAGGTACATCTAATAAGGGCAATAGGTTGAATTTGTCAGAATCATGCAGTGTTGCCGCTCCAGATTTTTTTTGTACCATAGGGTCTATAGGTTATGTCGTTATGTACACCTGTAATTAGGAGATGTAGAGGGTAGAGGTGGAGGCCATCATAACCAGTGAACAGCCAGCAAAACATTTTCAGAATTAGTAACAAAAAAATCACAGTAACAATAAAATCATCCTCCTAAGAAGAAGAAATATCGAAGTAATAAGTAATAGTTAAAAAATAATAAAGGAAACGAAAGTAAACTCTCAACATATAAATCCTTTTAGGAACTAATATTAACTAAAAAATTCGATGCTAGCTTGAGGTCCGAGTAGGCTTGCGTTATTCGGCCAACATGACAAAAATTCATTTTTGTACTAGATTCAAAGGAATTGGTTTTTTGTACTAGATTCAAAGGAATTGTACTGCCGTACTAAATATGACTAAAATGTACTAGAAAAGTACAATTGTACTAGAAACGGCAACCCTGGAATCATGTTAGAATCTTTGCAGATTAGATCTTCTTTTTTAAATACCTCAGTCATTTGTTTTTATGAACAAATACAGCCCTACCTTTTGATATTATTAAGTGACTTTGTTTTGATGCTTTCTTCTTCTGTTTCTTGATTGTCTGGATGTTGTTGTTAATTAGGCCACAACTCGCAAATTAGTTCTGTTGTATATTTTGATTACTTCATGTTGTAGTGCTCATATAATTACTCTGTTTTATTGTATTATATATAACTTTATGCATCACTATTTATTTCCTGTATTTCTTCTTTCTTTCTTTCTTATTTTTTCTTTCGATATTCCTATATTGTTTAGGTATAACAATATTTGAATCCCTTCTTTATTTTACGTCCTTTATTATGACTTTTTAGTTGTTTTTTTTAAATCCCGTTTTGCCCCTATATATTTCCCATATGATTATTTTAACTTAATATTTTTATTTTATTTTACTACTTAATTTATTATGACATGTTATATATTATTTGCATATTCATATATTTTGACTACAGTAACTTTTAATATTGTACAAATGCATTGACTTTTACATGATCAGGTAAGCTTTTCTTTGTTACTTTTGTACCTCACTTATTTTATTATGTTGTTAAACTTTACATTTATTTTTGTCTTAATCCTTACCTTACTATATCTTTTTATTTTTAGCCTGATGATGGTCTAAGAGCGAAACTAGTTGCACTTGTTTATAGTTTTAACATTAAATTTATTGTGGTTCGACTTAGCTTTCTTGATAATTTTTTTTTAATGTTCATAGTAAGATGAGCTTCCACACAATAAATATCATAAACAGTATTAATGACGTTCTTACCTTACTATATTCCTACGACCTTGTTATTATAGCAGAATCTGACATTGATGTGGCAATGTTGCAAAGAAACTCAAAATGCTGGAGAACTACACTGGGCAAATATACTGGAGAGAGTTTAGTTACTGACCATTTATATTTACCTAAAGGCTTCTTCTCCATTGCTTCATCGAAGCTTCAAGAAAAGTAACTATGGTGGGGTTTACTTTGTAGATGTTTAAAACGCTTATGAGCCAGGAATAAGGCACACTGTCAAATGCCTTACGGTAATCTACAGAAGCAGTCTAGATGTTGCAATATTGCTTATGCGCTGGCTTTAGGATTACAGAGTTAATAATAAGTTTTTCTTTCATCCCTGGTGAGCACGTTTACAACCCTCTTGCTCCTCTACCAGAATGTTATTTTGGTCGACCTGCCTGTAAATTCGGATATGGATACAAGATGCAAGAAAATATTTGTGTTATTATTATTATTACACAAAATCTAGGCATGAGATAAAAAAGTTTGTTTGAAGAAAGTATATTGTTTTGTTCTTCCTAATATTTTATTTTATTTATATACCGACTTATTTCTCATATTGAGCTCTGAGCTTCTTTACTACATTACCTATATGTGTAAAGTGTGTTCAACAATATAGTGCCTGCAATAAAAGGGGACTGATGGTGATAATAAACTTCTTATGTACCTACTTTTACCTCAGGTATTGGCAAGTTTGGGCAAAGAATGCAGGTCAGGATTAATTTTGCAAAAATAATTTTTGAATAGAAACGCATATTAAAGGATATTCACAATAAAATTTAATAAAAAATTAAATATGTTAATATATCAATTTAGTTTCACTATCACTATCGTCTTCTACATTAATTATAAGGGGTTCCATATTAGTATGAAATGCCCTGTATGTATCCTCCACTTTTATAACATGGTTTATTGTTCTTTTCCAAAAATCAGCGTCTGGGTCACCTATATTTTGCAGGATTAATGCAATTACAGAAGGACATAATGTAGGTATAGTATTTGGGTCCGCACTTTGTTCTTTAGTTTTCTTCACATATGCTCAATCGGGTTGAATACGCAGTAGTAAGGAGGAAGACGAAGAACTGTATGTCCTTTGGATGCTGCAATTGTGTCACATACATATGTCTTCTGTATGTTAAATGTCCCTAGAACCCCTAAATGCTGCGTTTTTTATATCCTCCTGGATTTCCGCTTTTGTTTTTGAAGAGCCTGGAACCTTCTTCAATTGGCGACTATGGTAACTGGCATTGTCCATAACTATGACACTATGCGGGGGAATATTTGGCAGTAAAGTGTTTTCGAACCAATCTTCGAACAATTCGGCTGTAGTATGTTGGTGGTAATCCAATGTTCTTCGCCGAAAGTCCCAAACTGTTTGGAATCCAACCATCTTCTGATCCAGCATGAATAATCGTAATCCTTTTTCCTTTGTTCGATGGAGCTTTTGATGGACATCGGTCCATCCTTTTGCCGGCGTATCTTGTGTATCATACCAGGTCTCATCCAAATAGATTATTGGTCTTCGTAAAGACCTGTAATTACTTATGGCAGTCAAATATTCAAAACGTCATTTCCTAATCCGTTGGGATTCCATAATAACTTGCCTTTTGTCATTTTTGCAGTATTTGAAACCAACCTAGTTAGTCTTGTTTGCAATGATATGATAGTAGACACCAAGTTTTTTTCGTACATAGAGTAGAGTTATCAAATATTTATCACCGTCATCAGTGGTTTTGGCCTCTCACTGATGATTCCGGTATCCCTGTCAAATCGCTGGTTTCTCTTACAGCAGGAGTAAAAGCCCAACCCCTTTGTACCAGCTTCTGATGAACATGTCTGGCGATTTCTTTGGCATCAAGGGATAAAACTCGTCGTCGAACAGGAACAGTAATACAGGGCGCCGCTGATGCAGTTTCCCAAGGACGAAACATTTTTCACAAAAATTATTAAACAGCACAGACTAACTCTCACTACGGGAACACAAATGTAAATGATTATACTCAACCCAAATTATACAAATACAAGAACCGATCCTGTCCATCAGTCCCCTTTTATTGTAGGCATTATATTGTTGTTATAAACTTATTTAAGTGGAAAACTAAAAAGATTAAATAACTGACAACGTGTTCTGTTGAGTGATCATCAAAGACTAACTTTATTATCTTCTGTTGTACATGTAACAAAGGAGTTTTTATTACCGACCATATACAAAGCATAACAATCGATAGATGGCGGTACATGTAATAATTTTTATATTTTTTGAACTATTTACAACAGTACCAAATAACAAAATATTCAAAATTAAAGCTGCAATCTTGGACCGCGTTTTCCGTCTTGTTGACGCCCTCATGTAGCCTCTTATGTCAAGTTAATACATACATAATACGTTTTAATTGTGAACTGTGTTACAGGTGTGAGTGTGATGCTGGTTTCAAAGGTGATGGCTATAGTTGTGTAGACATAGACGAATGCACAAACGATCCTAGCCTATGTGAAAACGGCCAATGCGCCAACTATCCCGGTTCCTTTAGATGCGAATGCGAAATGGGTTTTTCGCATCCTCAAGAAGGCAACGAACAATCTTGTGTTGGTCAGTAACAATTCATTTTGTGAAAGTTTAAAAGACTAACGAACGCTTTTTGTAGCAATTTAACTAATTTTATAAAGACTGATTCTAACAATAAATATATGTGATTTTTTATAAATGTGTTGTTTTCTAAAAGAAGGTTCTTTTATATTTTCTAAAATAGCTTTACAAATTGAAAACCAAAATCAGTTAATGGTTTAACTAAAATATCACTGTTATGTCCAATACTGTCCCAATTGTTTTGGATATATTTTGGTAAAAGCAGATTTTAAGTAGACATAAACTAACAGAAAATTATAGTAATACAGGAAAGGAGGTAAAATCTCGAAGCAGTAATTACAGGCAATTACTTGAAGTAACTTGAATTTTTCTATGTTGTAAATTGAAATGTTAAAAAAACCTAAAAAGGGCAGTTTTTACTGTTTTTGGAGTGTTTCAGTAATTTCTGATATTACAATCGTAATGAGTGACCCAAACAACCCTCTGGTCCCTATTTTGATGAAAATTCCTTTAATATTGTCCGAGATATTAAACATATATACAATGTGGAAACCACTTATTGAATAAAATTATTTGTGGGGTTAGTTTAGAAGATTATAAAAAACTCTGGGACCCGTCAACTATGAAATTCAAATGTGAGCTTTTTAAACATAAATTTAAATGTACAGGGTGATACACGCAAGTCTGGCATCGTCCATGATCTATACTTTTAATGAAACACCCTGTACGTTTTTATGATTTTAAAAGTCCTTAACAATACGATCTCAACGAACTATACCATGTACAGGGTGAAATTTTGAAATAAGATAGTAAATACATAAAATTGTGAAAATATGTTTCACACTTTAAATAATGGTTTTATTTTTAATTAGCTCAATGCAGACCTAAAATTTCTTCACTAAGTATCAATATTTTGGGTTTTATTAACATTTTTTGTGTCACGAATAGGTAAAAACTGTATAGATAACTATGCGAATATAATTAAACTAGGTCGGTAAATAATGTCTTTCAGTTTTTGATATATTGACATTTAAATATCATAGTTGTCAATTCTTAATCAAAAACTAATATCTTGCGAAGTAATAATGAAATATTTAACTGAGATTCACCGGATTGAAATTTTAATGATTATTGGTTACGGCGATAATTGCAGAAGTCAAGTTGAAGTGGCAAACTTATTTAATCAGAGGTATCCTCGGTTGCCTAATATTTCACAAGGTACTGTGTCTAAAATTCATGCACATTTCGGAGAATTTGGACATATGTCATAAAGCATAAATATATAAAAGAGAAGGAATTAAACAATATGAAATAATAGATGAATAAAATATACTATTTGCTTACTTTCATTTATTTTTTGTTCTTTAAATAATCAAAAAACATAAACATTACTTTAAACATTAATGATTGGTTTGAAGTAAAAAATACTGTTCTCTAAAGTTCTATTAAATGATGAACTTTAAAAGTAATTGTACCTAAATTACAAAAGCATATAATATTTATAATAAAAATGATGTAGTATCATATATACATGTAGAACAAGACTAACTTCATAGCTACCTAAAATATAAGAAGGATAAAAAATATTTGCTGATTAACAGTTATAAATACTTACTTTCATTTCAGTAAATATTTGCCTTCCCTTTCTTTTGTAAGCTATTAAAAAATCTATTTCAATTTGCAATAATATCATACGTTTTTATATATCAAACTTGAGCAAAAAAAACCAGAGATCCAACTGTGTTTTAAAATGTCAGTACAGCTTTGGGCATCTTGCTCTGGTAGTAATTACCAAGAGTATATTATATTTATTCATCTTTTGTTGTTGATCTTTTGAAACTATTAAACAGTGATTTGGAGTAAAAAAATAACGAACTTAACTTAAACAAAAAAAATAGGTACCAATCTCTATTCTAGTAATAACTCAGATAACTAAATTCATATAGGTGTTTCAACTATAGATAAAATGACTAGATACTTTATAATCAACTTAAAATTTTAATTTTCTTGGCTAACAAAGATTATTATACGAGATTTTTTTACCCATACACTTCACGTCTCTAAAAACTCAATCACCATTTTGATTAAATAGATGAAATACGTAATTATTAAATTGTTCTTAATAGTTTGATAACACCTGTTGATTTAAATTATATTATTTCCTTTGATTTGTTTGATAACTTTGAACATTAATTTTTTCAGTGTACTTGACACCTTTCTTGGCAAATTTCTAACAATTTCTGAGTTGATCCGATTTGCCTGTAATTACTGCTTCATATTACAAAAAATTACTTTCTTTCCTGTATTACAGATCACATGAGTTAAAGTAAAAATATAAACCAATCGTATAGATCCGGTAATACCCGGATAAATGTTTCATAGGGGAATTATTAACACATTTTACGTAAAAATCACGCTTTCGCATCTTAAATCACTATTATTTAATATACTGCCGATGGTTGAGATCCCTGGGAGAATCTATAGAAGGTTTGGACCACGTATTCTGGAAACTCAAGTCAATTATGGTGTGGCAAATTAATACAAAAACTAACATTTAATATACTAACTAATCATACAAGTACGTACATTTTGCTTATTCTCAACTAATCTTTATAATGTTAATTACTCTAACTCTTATACAAAACTAATTTTATAATTATTGTTGTACTCCTATAAATATAGCCAATTCTGTTTGATATGACCTACATTTGACTATATACAGTGTGCACCTGTCAAATGAAATAAATTCGAATACAGATAAATGGGGACTTGTATTTTTAGTTCTCTTATTTTATCATTATCAACTTTGTTTTTTTAAATACAACACTCCGTATATTATTTAATTTTTGAATTATTCAAAGCATTCCAGACACTCCGTATATTATTTAATTTTTGAATTATTCAAAGCATTCCAGACATATTTCATGTAAAATATCCTATACCCAACTTTTATTGTTTCGGAAATAATAAGGGTTTCAAAGTTTACTGTAAAAAATGAGAATTAATTAAAGAACCTTTTCAATTTACAAATTTTATTATTACATTCAAAAACATTAATGTTAATTTAAATGTCCAAAATGTTCGTCGCGAACGTCTTGGCAACATCTCAATTTTAGATAAAAATTTTTTGTCACCTTACTTGACATACCAGGCACTGTAAATTTAGCAATAAATAAGGTCCTTCAATTAATTGTTACTTTTTGCAAAAAAAATTTAAGACCATTAATACAGTACCCGCCAAAATAAACAGTACGGAAAATAAAAATAATTAATTTTTAATTTCTGTAATGTAAGTGTTCAAATGTTCACCATTTCGACGCAAACAAGCTTCATATCGATTAATTAAGTCAATAAACATATTTATAAAAAGTGGTTGGTGGAACTACCGAAAAATATTTTGTATTCTTTCCTGTAGTTCGGCAATATTCGCCGGCGGATTTTCCGAATTAAATATTTTTTCCTTCATTATGCCCCAAATGTATGCGTCAGGTGGCGTCAGATCAGGTGAATGAGAAGGATAATCGAATTCTGTTCCCCGAGAAATTATTCTATTATCGAAATGCTGACGGAGTAAGTCTAAGGTGCGCTGTATGGCTCTTGTTGGAACCATTGTGTGCGAAACTGTAGATTTCGTGCACGGCAAAAGTTATTTAGATCTCTCACAAAAAGGTATAATAATTTTTTCTCTATAACGTTCTTGGTTGACAGTAAGTGGATTCTGATTATCATCTACAACGAAATAAGGACCAATCATTCCATTACCAGATACCGCGCACCAAACGGTAACTCGAAGACTGTGGAGTGGTTTCTCTACAATGACATCAGGACGTTCAAATCCAAGGAATCTAGTTGTTTGTCGATTAATATACCCGCTAATATAAACGTGACTCTCGTCTGAGTCAAATTTAACTGCAGCGTACTATTAATATATCAATTAATGACAATTAAGTCAAATATGACAAATCCATATTAAATAAACAACTCCACAACACTCTCTGTTTCGGTACTGTATTTTGGCGGATACCGTATTTCCGAATCAGGTATCGGTACATATACATGAAATATGTCTAGATTGTCCTGAATAATACAAAAATTAAACAATATATAGGGTCATGTATTTGATAAAAGAAACTTGTATTGGCCACGGCCACATGACATACTTTGTATAAAAAATTATTGATAGAACAATCTGTTAGATAGAAACATCTGTTTTCAACGTTATTCCATTTGGCTTTTCCACACTGTATATGTTATAACGTTTAATTGTAATATAGGTTTGTTCTTTATTCTGCACTTGTGTACACTAGTGACACCGAGGCATTCTTTATTGCAGTGCAATGTAGAACGAACCCGTTCTTTATTGCAGTGCAACCACGTTCAGTGCAGTAGTTCAGTGTACTCACAGCTTCAGCTCTAGGTCTGAGGCAGGGTCAGGAAGTGCAGTGTAAGGACCGGGTATTTAAAAATGGCCGAAATATAAACAATCACAACAAATTATAAATATTTAATTAAAGGTGGATTCATGCAAGTATAAATTAAAACTGATTCATTTAAAAGTAAAACTAAGAACATAAAACCATGTAATGTAATGTAGATGTGTGCTAATATTTGAAAATTAACAAGTTTTCCTTTAATTTATCTTCGAGGATGTGGACTGTATTGTATTGTATTGATATAAACTCGTATTCAATATAATTGACTACAAACTGAATTTTCAAAAAACTGAATGACAGTGACATAAATATTGCAACCGTAACAACTAATAAAAGCAAAAACAATAATTATTGTTTTATGTTCTATACTTACACTGCCATAACTCGTATGTTTTTAAATTGCAAAAAGATGTTTATATAGTTTTAGTTTAAATTTTAGTTTCTGGCATAAACATCTACATTAGGTACATTACATGGTTTTATGTTCTTAGTTTTACTTTTCTATGTAAAAAATTGAAAAAAAGAGAACAATAATCTCCTTAAGTAGGGTTAGGTAATTAGGTGTAATTATTGTTTGTAAATATAACCTATTAAATATTAAACTAATGTATTTATTACATAAATTTGTATTTATAATCAAAACATTTTGAATTATTTACATTATACAGAATATATAAAAGAATTTTTATAACTTAATATATCAGCTGAAAGCAAAGTCATGTTGATTATTGCACTGACGCGTTCTTTTTTATACTTGCTGACAAATGGCTAGTCCTGCTTGCACTAGTTCCGTTCAGTGGAGTGCAGTATGAACTCTGTACAGTACTAAAGAACAAACCTATTTTAACCTATGGATTTTACTCCGAGTGCAACTCTTGTTGTTTCTTGTTTTACAATTAGAATTCATATACAGTGCGTCCATAAAGTATTGTTATTAAAGTATCGTTATTGGCTAAATGAACAATAAAATTAGAAATATTCAAAACAGGTCGATTTTTAATTTCAATTTACTACTGTTTCAAATCATAATCTAATATACAGGGTGAACCACTTTCATATAATGACGTCATCACCATTTTTTTCAAATGGAACTCCCACCTTTTTTACAATTTCCAAATTGCCTTTGCTGACCTGATTCCAAAAATGTATAATATGTTGCTTCAAATGGGTACAGGATGGGCAAAAATGCATATAAATTAAATCATTAATAAAGTCTATTTTAATTTCAGTGCAATGCCTATGTTTGAAATAAATCTACAACAATAATTATAAATGGGGTCCCATAATGATAAAACATCAATACGTTTTGCCAAGAATATGAGATATATTAACATAATGTAAATTTTTATTAATACAAGGAAACTTTAAAATAAGGAAACCCTAGTGGAACAAAGTAAAATTGATCTCATATTGTATTTTAATTATTTAAATATAAGAAGCTACTTTTGCATGTACCTATTTACTGCTCATAGTATATTTTAAGTCTATTATTCATTTTTAATTCTTTAAATTCCAAATAAACGAATTAAGTACCTAATTACGACCAGTATTCCAATGTCTTCGACGTTAGTAAAATGTGTTTTATAAACATCATTATGAGACATCTTAGACCATACACAAATAGATGTCAATTTTCTGTCCTTGTTGTGAAGCCAAAATAACTTTATGTTGTGTTCTATAACTATATGTTTACAAACAAATCCCCACTTGAATAAAACTTCTTCGGTTGTTTTCGTATATCTTCGGCTGCACTGTCTCTTATAGCATGGAACATTGCGAAACATATGTAAACATTAATCTTACCCTGTTCATAAACTAATTGTGGTATTGTTTTCGTTGTATTAATTTTGGATTAAAGTTATGATTTAAGAATTTTAATTAGAGTTAAAACCTTGTGTTATTATATTAAGACCTTGTTAGGTACCTATTAAAAGATATTTGTGCCGCTGATATTTGTTATTGGTAAACAGTACCGCACACACACCTCATCCCGTATCTCCACGAACTTCACGCGACAAAGAGAGATAATATTGGCTTCAGTATGTTGTTCAACAAAATTACGTCACACCCAGTCTATTTGTATATGTTCTAAGTGAGACACTGTCTTTCTTTTTTATATAAAAATCATTTTTTCACTTTTATAATTATCATAGATTTAAACAGTTTGTTAACTAAACTATGCTTAATAATTTTCTTAGATATCAACGAATGTGACATATTCAACAACCTTTGCGTATACGGAAAATGCGAAAATACTTTTGGATTTTTCCGATGCGACTGCAACGACGGATATAAATTAGACAGCTCCGGAGGAAATTGTACTGATATTGATGAATGTGAAAGTCCGCAATCCTGCTTGTACGGCGAATGTACTAATACAGATGGAAGTTTCAAATGCGTTTGTCCACCACATCATGATTTAATATCCGAAGGAAATGCCTGCATAGGTAAGAATATAATGGTTTGTTAATATATTTGTAAAAGTCTTGTTTACCGTAAAAGAGGATTAAGTAATTCAGATTATTGACGAGTTCCGAGTTCCAAGTTCACCGCGAGACCACTTTTAGATAGATTCTTTCCAAATCCCTCTTTTGACAAGTTAAGTCTAGGCATGGCTTCGAGAAGGCTGTACGCAAAGAGCAAGGTGTTTTGGACGTGAAGATCGCCACCTTAGATTATTGGCCTTAGGGGACCGTTTCTCCACTACCAGGAACATTGCAAATAAATGGTTTGCAGAACACGGAAGATCTATTGGCATGCGAAGTGTTTACCGACGAATAAGACGTTTTGGCCTGTTTTCACACCGACCACACTGGGTCCTTCCTTTAACTCCAGAACACCAACGTAATCGCCTTGAGTGGTGCATAGAATGGTCACTCTGGGATCAGGAATGGAACAGTATTGTCTTTAGTGACGAGTTTCGATTTAATCTTTAATCTTCATCAGAGGTAACATGAACGCGCAGCGTTATATCCAAGAAGTTTTAGAACCCCATCTTTTACCCTATCTTGACACCCTGGCAAATCCAACTTTCTAACAAGATAATACCCTACCACATGTCGCAAGAGTTACAATAGACTTCTTTCAACATAATGATGTCACATTGTTACCTTGGCCACCAAGATCTCCCGACTTATCCCCAATTGAGCACGTGTTGGATATGATGGGCAGGAGATTGCTCAATTTGCAACGTCCTCCTCAGACTCTAGAAGAACTTCGAGAGGAGTTGGTGGTTGCCTGGAATGAGATACCACAGGAGGACATTGACCACTTGATCAGAAGCATGCCTAGGCGCGTTGGAGAATGCGTAACACATCTGGGTGTATCCACACATTATTAAAGTTAAAAGTGCTTTAAAGCAATTTTTAAAATTTTTAAGATTTACTTATGCTTCAGTAAGTACTTAAGTACAAAATTTTATAAAAATAAAATCATTTAAACTGGGTGTTCGGTTTTTTTGTCACTTAGTATATTTATAAATATACAGGGTGAGTCATAACTATTGGGACATAGACTAAGGACAGGTTATTTGGACCAAGATATGGCTATTGGGCCAAATATGCCTTAATATAATGTTGCTAAGAAAAAAGATACAGGGTGTTAAAGTTAATTTTTGTTTTTCGTTTTTTTTGCTAATAGTTTCCCTGTATATTTATAAATTGATGTCAAAATTGGCACACAGGCATAATCTTAGACAAGAAATAGTATTTTATTTACAATTTTACGTTTTGTCATAGAGGGCGCCATGTGAATCATTCCTAATGATCAAATTGAGTCTAAACTTTTTCTGATGAAATTTTTTAGTAATTTTTATTAGAAAATATAAAGTAACCATCATTTTTACGTAAAATTGGTACTCTTGTTTAAGCATGATAATTTCAACTGTTTTCGATAAAAACGCATTCGAACTGCTTAGAGTCTTAAAAAGGATTTCAAATATTAATTTATTTATGAAAAGTATGCTTTGTTGGTAAATGTCATTTGTTCAGAGTAAATTATTTTTTATGTGACAGTGTAGTGTAATGTTGCATTGTTTAAAAGTAATCATTACTTTTTTTGATTAAAATGCCTCGTCACAATCATTTTACTAATGAAGAAATGCGAAATATGATTTGCGTATACGCACAAGAAAATTTTTGCGGTTGCTCGGCAGCCAGAAGGTATGGAATGTTATACGCAAACAGAAGGCAACCAAATCACAAAACTTTTGCAAGATTATATCGTTTAGGTGAAACTGGGTCATGTCACACTAAAAATCGGGGTGGTCGACCGAAACAAATCACACCTAATCAAGAAAATGAACTTTGGGTTCGAGTAGATGAAAATCCTGAAATAAGTTCACGACATCTATCAGCAGCAACAGGAGTAAGTCAGTCGTCTATAATTAGAATTATAAAACAAGAGAACCTTCATCCTTATCACTTCACTCCTGTTCAAAATTTACTTCCAACAGATCTTCCACGACGGTTACAGCTTTGCCAACGTATTCTGAATAAACATCGCAATGACAGACACTTTATTAAGAATATTATGTTCACCGACGAAGCAACTTTTACCAGACTAGGGGTTTTTAATTGGCGAAATAGTCATTATTGGGAAGAAGAAAACCCGCATGCTATTAAAGCTAGACATTTTTAGCATGAGTTTAATTGAATATTTGGTGTGGCATTATAGGCGACAAACTACTAGGGCCTTATGTTCTTCCTCCGAATTTAAATGGAGATTCTTATTTATTCTTTTTGGAAAATACTATTAGTGATATTTTAGATAATCTGTCACTGGATGTAAGAAGAAAAATGTGGTTTATGCAGGATGGAGCGCCACCTCACTTTTCATTAGCTGTTAGAAATCATCTTAATGACGTATTTCCGCAACGATGGATTGGCAGAGGCAGTGATTTTCAATGGCCACCAAGAAGTCCTGAGTACAACCCGCTAGATTTTTATTTTTGGGGACATATGAAGTCCTTAGTGTATACCAATGAAATTAATACACAAGACGAACTTTGGAGATACATTCAAAATGCAGCTAATCTTATAAGGAGACAGAATAACATTTTTTTTACGTCCGAAAATCCTTTATAAAAAGAATTAGAAAAAAAACATTTAGTTTGAGTTTTTG
The DNA here is from genome assembly GCA_035357415.1 of Ophraella communa. Lineage (NCBI taxonomy): Eukaryota > Metazoa > Arthropoda > Insecta > Coleoptera > Chrysomelidae > Ophraella > Ophraella communa. The sequence continues at coordinate 7,229,168 of CM068984.1, forward strand.
TGAGTTCTTTTAAGTTAAAGTGTGTTTAGTTTTGATTTATCGTCAAAACGGAAACCTTACGTTAGTTGCAACTTTGTTTATTAGTTTGGTATTTGATAGTGGAATTGTAAATAAAATACTATTTCTTGTCTAAGATTATGCCTCTGTGCCAATTTTGATATCAATTTATAAATATACAGGGAAACTATTAGCAAAAAACGAAAAACAAAAATTAACTTTAACACCCTGTATCTTTTTTCTCAGCAACATTATATTAAGGCATATTTGGCCCAATAGCCATATTTTGGTCCAAATAACCTGTCCTTAGTCTATGTCCCAATAGTTATGACTCAAAGAGCGATTGTCAGTTTTTCAATATGATATTCACTATGATGTCACTTCCGCGCACACTGTTGCCATTTTACCTTTCTCCCATTGAACAGACTCTATATGTGCGAGTGTCATAGGGGCATTAGCCGTTTTTATCACAACTATATAATTTTAAATGCTAAACTGTTCTTACTGAAACAAAACTTTTTAATTTTATTGAATAAACATTTTCAGATAGAAGAACATCTAGATGTTTTTTAAAAGTTGACGGTCCTGGAAGATGTTCATCTCCTACAGCTGATTATGTAACTAAATCTGCTTGTTGTTGCTCAGTAGGTCAAGGATGGGGACCGAATTGCGATTTATGCCCACATCCCGATAGTCAAGAATATCAGCAATTGTGCCCAGGCGGCATGGGCTACAAACCTAACGAGATCACGGTAAGATCGTTGCTTGATAATGTTTTCATTTACTTATAGGAAAAGGATTTTTAAGACCTCCTAACAATTCTTAGTTATTTAATAGTATATTACATAATGAGTGTGGAAAGTGAAGTATTAGCACGAGCCGCGTAGTGGCGAGTGCGGAAACGTAACGAGTGCAAGAAATACACTTTCCAACGCGTTGTGTACACGATTTTTCCTACGACCCCAATATTTCTTATAATAATAAATATTTTAAATTTATTTATAAAATTTATTTTAATTGTTAGTCATGTTAAAAATTAGGATTAACGAGTTTAGATATTGCATGGAAATATAATTAATTAAAATCAAATAACCACCTTTCTCAGGAATTCACATCAAAATTCTTTATTAGCTAAATGACATATTAATTTTTTTTGGTGGGATCTATAAAAATTTAAAGTAAAATGGTCAGTTGGTGAAATTAATTGGAACTTGAGAAATGTTATGTGTTAGTAAAGTACCTATTTTAAACATTTTCATTTACGTTTTACTCCTGTTGTATGCGCCAATCACCCCTATTGCACTTATAGGGACCTAGGTAAGTGTATTTTTGGTTGCATATATAATGCAACTTATAAATTTATATTTATAATAGTATTAATTTGACATTTATTGTACTTTTCAATACGTGTATTGATATTAGCTACTTTCTTAAGTACAAATAAGTGTGCAATCTAGCACTTTCACATGTGGTCGTAGGAAAAATAATTTCTAGTATATACCCAACAGAAAAAAGTTGTTGAAAAATAATAAAACGACAAAAATTAATAGCAGGTATTTCTAGCAAAAATCAAATTATACAGATAAAAAATCTATGTGTAATATTTTTTTCCGCCTATCTTACCGGAAAATCAATCATATGAACACCAAAAATGGGGGGGAAAGTATTGTTTCTCAAACCAAGGACGGAAAATGCATTTTTATTCTAACATTGAAAAAGTGTGACTTGGGTTTGACATTTTTAAATCAGACACAATATAAATTTCGACAAAATTGTACAAAGTACAAAGTACAATTTTACAAAGTACAAAGTTTACAAAGTTACACAAAAAAATTCTGTAAATTATAAAGCAAAAAAATCTAAAACAATATCAAAAGAAGAGTGCATTCGATTTTTATAGGAAGCGTCCGATTCTGAATACCTCTTGATGAAGGTCAGCAAATACATAATCGTATAAATTTTACAATACCCCTTAGCTGGTATTTGCTGCCCGAGTGTAACGAGGGCATATAGCCGCGGACTGCTAATGCCCACTTTCCGTCCTTAATATACTATAAAACATCTATTTTTTGATACTTTCCCAAGTATTGGGCTATTGTAATGGTCGAAGAGCATTAACACACGTTGCATAAAGTGTTCGATATATCTTAAAATTTTGTGTGACAGAATTTACTCTCACTTACATCCACGACTACGAGCTGCCTATCTCTGTTGAAATTAATATTTATTTTTATGTTTTCGATAATTAAACTCCAAAAAAAGTGTCTGCCTTTTTTTAATTATTATATTAATATGTAATTAAGATCTGTTAAAATGCCAGAGTAAATCAAACACTTAAGTATTTTGTATTTAAAAAAATCATGTTTTTATTAATTGTTAATTTTAAGGTGCATCAAACACTTCTTGAAAGGTATGTTCTATCTTTTTAAGCTCTTTTTTTAAATCAAGCAACTAAATGCTACTTCTAATAAAAAATTGCACCCATATTAATTTGTTCTTGTAGCAAGATTTATAACATTAAATCCAGTATTTTTGGTACCTTTAAATACACAGGGCCGGTTGCATAAACGCTTGTAAAACTTCTGTTAGTTAACAAACAGTTAACTTTTGACAAGTGTATGTACAACGATAGCGCGTGCGCGTGCATTTCATATTTATGGATTTTAGATGAAGTTGAAGGTGCGGTGTTGTCGGCTTAAATAATTTTCCCCTTAAACCGAATCATTAGATTTTAGTATATTTAATTTGATCAGTGGCGGATCACCGCACAGGCGCATGAGGCGCTCGCCTCGGGCCTCGCTTCAGGGGGGCCTCAGAATTGATAAAACTAAAAGGTTTTGATGATAATATAATTTAAAAAAAAAGGTAAATTAAACATAAAAACTAAAAAAAAAATGGCGTTAAAAGTCCGCTAATATAAGCAACCCTGCTTTACTCTTGTATCTACCAACAATATCTACTCCACAACACATTAACGGCAACGGCGCGATGTGTTGGTCCATGGCCCATTATAGTCGTCTGCAAGCAACTCAGAACTCAGAGTACTCAGACAGTCACACTCACACTCCCGTTTCAGGGTGTTTGGCAGTTCGGCATTCGGTGTTCGGTCGCGCGGTATCATTGACACGTTCTATTTTCTATGTTTTTTTGTACATATATTTATTTTATTTTTAATTAAGATTCTGATTTTATTTATTTAAGGTAATTTTTTGTTAACTAAGAATGTGATTTTTTTTTACTTTACCGTCTAAGAATGTGATTTTTTTTATTTTTTACCTAAGAATGTGTTTTTTTGTATCTTTGATTTTTTATTATTATACCTTTTTTTACTGTTATATCTTGTATTATATGTTTTAATGCCAACAATAAAAAAATACAATTTTCCATCCCTTCCATCCCTTTTTGGCACGGCCAATGGGGGGGGGGGCCTCCAAATGAAGTTGCGCCTGGGGCCTCGGAAAGCCATGATCCGCCACTGAATTTGATTATAAAAAAAGAACTTTAATACTTATAAATAAGTGTACTTTTTATGCCAAAATATATAAATAATAAACGATTCTCTAGTTTTGATGTCACTTTATCTACCCTTGCGGTTAATGTGATACTTTATCTGCTCAAAACAGTAGTCATAGCAACACTTCAACATTAGCTATGGAAAAAAAATAAACTACTAGAATAGATAGATAGGGAATTGAAAAACAGGTGAAAAGAGATTTTGTTGTAGCTATTCAAATTATATATTTATTAAATATTATAATAACTTATTTTAATGGTAATCTGTAATTTTGATGAACTAACTGTCATTTACTTACCCATAAACCGTAAAAATAATTAAAAATATCTCTTTAAATATCATTATGTCAATTATGTTAATTCAGAAAGTCCGCATAAATTACGAAATATAAAATGTTCGTCTTTGCAAAGTGTCCAGTCTACTTATTCACTTATTTAACATGGATATAACAGGTTGTTAAGAAACAGAGCTTTGACAAGCGCTTGTGCAACCGGCCCTTAATCTTTAAAATATGAAGCGTGTTCCTAAAGCCCCCTTTTCAACCCCATCCCCTGCATATACAATTGTTTTTAGTCTATTACTTTAATACAAATTTTTTGAAGCCTTTTCCACGATTCCAAAATTGTGGTAATTTAATTTATTCCATTTTATGTTCTTGCAAATCCTTTAACTTTCTAATTTGGTTTTGTCTATCTCTTAAAGGTGGTTTTGGAAGATATTAACGAATGCGAAGAACACAAAAATATCTGTCAAAATGGCCATTGTACCAATACATTCGGCAGCTTTATGTGTTCTTGCAACGAGGGTTACAGATTGGATCCGACCGGTTATCAATGCATAGATGTTAATGAATGTTTCGAAAATCCTAATATCTGTAATGTTGGAGAATGTGTTAACGAACCCGGAAAATACTACTGTTCATGTCCCGAAGGATACATGCCCATGCCTGGAAGACGTAAGTATATGTTACTATAAGTGTTGTTGTTTAAATTTGTTCTACAATGTGGAAACCACATATGGAATAAAATTATTTGTGGGGTTAGTTTAGACTTTGGACGATTATGAAAAACGCTGAGATCCGTCAACTTTGAAATTCAAATGTGAGCTTTTTAAACATGAATTTAAATATACAGGGTGATACACGCTTTGTAACCATATTATGACGTTGGGCGTCGATTTGTGATATGATTTAAATTTTGAGAGTGAATTTATAAAAATATTTAGTTAACTTTTAAAAAATAACAATATACCAAAAGAAAAAATGTAATTTACAATAAAACAACCATTAATCTTAATTTCGTCTTTAAGTAGTTGTAAAAGATATTTCAATAATTAACAAAATTTATAAATGTTTATAACAGCAAAAATTATGATAGTTAAATACCTCTGACTATAGTACAATATTTGTTTATTTAAGAAATTATGAGGGCGCCACTGAAATCTTTTTATTTTTTATGATACTACTGAAGAAAGTTGTTTTAAGCTGAGTTATTTAAATAAGTATCGCTAGATGACAGAAAGATGTCAGAAAAAACTGTCTATGAAGTAAAAAAAAATGAAAATGTACCAACAGATAAGAGATAAATAGATTTCCTTGGTGCTAAAATGAATGAAGTTGAGAATACGTTACAAAAAAATAATCCGCAAACAGTTCTTTACAACTACTTATTCTAATACAGTTGACGAGATAGATAGATATAAACGGAGATAAAAGAGAAAAAAATATGGGAACAGTAAACTTGATATACCACAATAAACTTATCTGTTAACAATAGTGGACGATCCTTCGCCGCACCTTGGGGTCGCTACGGCACTTTTTAGGTGGTTCCAAATGACTATGGAAGATCACGAGTGAAGGGATGATCTGCCCAAGTTGTAGAGATGATCCAGTTAAAAATGTTCGTGCATACGAGAGCTTACAGTTTACAAGCTGTTCAAGTTTACTGAATCTTCAAATTAAAGAGATGCTTCTAGTTTACTGTATTATATTCCAACTGTATATGACAGTAAACCAATACAAGAAAATGAGACTGGGAATAATTATTAAAACCTCTTTAACCCGATAATGGCAACTCATTAGTACACCTCGTAGCGTAGTTACTTTGAACTTCCAATTATAATTATAGAGACCGCATTCATTATTTTATTATTAAGAATTCTTTCGGCAAGGTGGAGCTCGCAGTACTAATTTAATTTAATATTTAGGATACCAGGTGCTTAAAATGTTAACAGGTACTGTTACAGCTTATCTGGCATCGTCCATGATCTATATTTGTAATAAAAAACCATGTATGTTTTTATGATCTTAACGATTTCAACGAACTATACCATATAGGGTCGATTATGAATTGTACAAGGTAAAATTCTGAAATTATTTATAATTATGTTCAAAATAGTAAATACGTAAAATTGTGAAAAGAATATTGTTTCACAGTTTAAATAATGGTTTTATTTTTTTTTTTTTATTTTAGCTGAACGCAGGCCTTAAATTTCTTCACTAAGTATCAATATTTTAGGTTTTGTTAACATTTTTTGTCACGAATAGGTAAAAACTGTATAGATAACGATGCCAATATAATTAAACTAAATCGGTAAATAATGTCTGTCAGTTGTTGATGTGTTGACATTTAAATATCGTAGTTGTCAATTCTTAATCAAAAACTAATATCTTGCGAAGTAATAAAGAAATATTTAACTGAGACTCACCGGATTGAAATTTTAATGATGATTGGTTACGGCGATAATTGCAGAAGTCAAATTAAAGTGGCAAACATATTTAATCAAAGGCATCCTCAGTTGCCTAATATTTCACAAGGTACTGTGTCTAAAATTCATGCACAATTCAGAGAACTTGGACATGTCAAACCATTAAAGAGAAAACCTCACTTCGTTGAAGATGATGTGAAAGTGGATATCATGTTAAATGTCGTGGAAAATCCACCCTGTACACCCTGTACATTTAAATTTATGTTTAAAAAGCTCACATTTGATTTTTGCAGATCCCAGCGTTTTTTATAATCTTCTCAACTAACCCTACAAATAATTTTATTCCCCACTGTATATAACAGATAGAGAAATACTAATATGTAAACTAAAAAATAGTACCATCACTTAAGAGTTATATCAGATGTAATCCTGTACGAATTATGTTTTAGGTGAGTGTGTAGACATGCGAAAAGATCTCTGCTTTTTAAATTACAGCAGATGGAGATGTTCTACACCCATGACGTCAAATATGACAAGAAAATTGTGCTGTTGTTCGATGGGTCTGGCATGGGGTCAACCATGTGAACCTTGTCCAATCGCTGGCACCAGTAGGTATAACTTACTTCACTTTTCTCTTCAGTACTCTTTTTACCTACAAACTAATTTTTCATTATTTATATTTAACTATTTGCTTTTTTTAATATATAAAATATTAATTTGTCGCCTGCTTTGACTTGTAAAATACATTTTTCTTTATAAAGGTGAACACGTTGAGTTTTGCGGCGTACGCCCAGGTCAGATCGTCAATCCTATTACTAATGAAACGATGGAAATCGATGAATGTGAGCTAATGCCATCTATGTGCAAACAAGGACAATGTATCAACACACCTGGAAGCTTTGAGTGTATGTGTAACAGGTAAATATCGAATTTTAACTGTACCTGCAATTGTCTTACGACCGTATTTACTAACAATTGGTTAATATATCTATCAGCATGTTAAATCATTGTGTGGTATTCACCATGAAATTTTATTCCTTATCAGGAAGTTAAAGTTAACAGTCAAAATTCGGGCTGTTAAAACGATAACAAGGTTTTAATTTAAAAAAGTGAGGTTAGTTTAGTCAAGTCAAGAATTAATTAACAATTAAAAGAAATGGAATGTCTAGATATAATTCATTTTGATAACTTATTGAGTTCTTCATCAAATTCTGATAGCGAAGATGAAGAAACAATTTAGGGGAGAGTGGTCTACAGTGAAGAAGCGGCAAAATTGCAGCACGAGTCTATAGGACCAGTTTTTATGATTGGGCATGGTTACTAAACTGACGAATATGCACGTTTATTCAGTACGCCATTTATCGTGGACGATACAAAGTGGTAAATTGGTACCTTGATCTAAATTTTTCTCTCGTTGTGTCGTTTGATAGTTTGAACTAGCTGTACTAGGTAGAATTCTGCATTTGCAGGTGGGTGAAGTCTAGTCATTTATCCTTACAATTCAGTACTAAAAATAGTTAATTTTGAAATATTATGTTTATTGATAATCACATGATTCTTCAAAATGTCACCTGAGACATGAAGGGGTGAGGTACAGTGAGACGCGTCTCCATTCAATCGGGATATTTTCACAGAGGATGAATTTCTGCCTAGCAGTGCAACTGACAGACCATTAGATCCTTCCTCGGATCCTTCACCGACTCCATTGGATCCCATTGAAAACCAAATCTTAGTTGAAACTAATGATGCTACTTCCAACTACTCTGATAATGACTCCCTCGATGCCTTCTTTATAAAAAATGACTCTGGAGATCCATCGTCAACTACGAAGAATTCTTGAGCCCGCAGGAATTTGGTGGTTTTCCTAAAGCTTCTGATAGGAAAAAAATTCAAAATAGGAAACGTGGAAGAAGCTTTAGTCCGACGGACACTCCGGAAAATTTAAAATTGGAAGCGAAAAGCGCTGAAACACGAAATGTTAAGGCAAATGTAGCTAAGAAAAAAATCGTTGTATAATCAAGCTCCTCAAGTGAAGCGGACGAGGAAGAGTTGGGAAGTTCAGCACCAGAATACGAAGAAACTATGGATGCCCCTCTAACAGGATTTGAAGAATTGGATAGAAAGATCGTGATCATCGATTATGTTCTTGTGACGTTTCATGGAAAAAGGTCACAAGATATTTTGTCCGTAGAATCTTAAGTGACATTCGTATGGACTCTGAATATGATATAAAGGGACAACTCAAATAAGTTTTTCTATCCAAATGTTCCAGAAATTGCAAGTGTCCTTTCACAAGACGTTCTTAAGATCCTTACAAAGCCAACTTTATTTGGTAAAACTAAGAAACAGAACCAGTACGTTATCTTCGAGGTTTATTTTGGAGATTTAGATGTTCAATAATAGGTATGTTTCACTTTACCCCATGGCAAGTCTCATAGTAGACCACCATGGGATACATTGAGACAATTTGTATCACTATACTTGGAAGTGTGTATCTCATGAATTGATTTATTTTATTTCAACTTTGGTTCTCTTTTCATTAAAGATATACTTAGCCGTCATTATGATGTTTTTATTTCGAATAAATTTAATAAGGGTTTACTGAAATAACCAAAATGTAAAAAACCGTCCCACTGTGGACCATTCTCCCCTAATTGAAGAACTCGACGATGTTAATTTTAAAAAGCGATTTAGAATAAACAAACAGCCTCTTCTTGAATTATCAGAGTTGCTAAATAGAGTTATTGAACCAGTTAACGATAGAAATAATCCAATATCACACCCGTTTCTAAAGCAGTGGTTTGATTTGCGTTGTACTCCCATGCCAGCTTCTCCCAACATTCTGTTTTTTGTTTATTATAAACCACAATGGTTTTATTTTTATTTTCTATTATAGAAAGATATTCTTTCCGTATTCGTTTTGGAATTGGGAATTTTAATAACTAACATGTTTATATTGTCTTCTATATCATCCAAACTCATTTTACACAACTCCTCCCGACGACAAGCACCTCCCAAACCAATGATCAATGCAACCTAAAATATGTATAAAAATTACTAAAAAAGAGGTATTACTTTTAATTATATTACCTTTGTTACTAGGTAGTTATTATCTTCAGCTTCTGACAAGAATTTATCTATTTCTTCTTTATTCAATACTTTGGATTTTTTTGGTTTGTAACCAACGGATTTTCTTTTAAGAAATGCAATAACTTTGGGATAGCGGCTTATATCTTTTATTATTTTTAATGTTAATTGTGGACTTGAGCATTGAGTAATTGCTCCATAGGCTCGAGGGCCTTAAGAGTTTTGATTTTTCCATGAAATATGCAAGAATAACTTCTTTATTTATAGTATGCACTTTTTTATCACTGCTCCATTTTTGAAATAAATTGTAGACCAATTCATACCTCTCTCCTGACTTTGTCGGCATAATAATTAATAAATAGCTGTTTTAGCAGCTTCACTAATCTCATGTGGAATCAATTCGACTTCACTTTCACAATCTATTTCCATTTTTTAGAAATGCAAAAGCGAAAACTTATAATTATATGGTTGTCATAATAAAAATACAAGTTGTTATTGTTGCCAAGGCCGCCCAAAAGTTATTCTTTCGGTACGATTTTTGTAAAGTGGAACTTTCGATTTAATAAATCATACAGCTGCAGAAATAGTATATTACATAACGAGTGTGGAAAGTGAAGTATTACGCACAAGTGAAGTTTAGCACGAGCCGCGTAGTGGCGAGTGCGGAAACGTAACGAGTGCAAGAAATACACTTTCCAACGCGTTGTGTACACGATTTTTCCTACGACCCCAATATTTCTTATATATTTTAAATTTATTTATAAAATTTATTTTAATTGTTAGTCATGTTAAAAATTAGGATTTAAACGAGTTTATATATTGCATAGAAATATAATTAATTAAAATCAAATAACCACCTTTCTCAGGAATTCACATCAAAATTCTTTATTAGCTAAATGACATTTTAATTTTTTTTGTGGGCTCTATAAAAATTAAAAGTAAAATGGTCAGTTGGTGAAATTAATTAAAAAGTAATGTAATAATAATAGACACAAAGATAATTGTAAACAGAAACACAAACATAACTTCAAAAATCCACATTCGACACATGCACGGAACATAAACACAATATAAAAAAGAAGAATAAACTGTTCTTCTTTCTAAAAGTGTTTTTATAAAAATAATAATACTGAATAAAAATATTTTTATTTTTTAAAAATTTAAAAACCTATAAGAAACTTTATTCTTTATTCTTACTTTATACAGAAAAATTTGTATTGGCAATTACCATACAATATTTGACACAAGGAAGATTTAAAAAAAAAATTAAATGGTCCTTGCTTTGACATTCATGTGTTTTCAAGAATGATAAAAAATTTACCAGGATTGCTTAATCCCATAAGACGTACGTTCGCCAAAAAATCGATCGCACGTGACGTCACTGCAGTCGTCGGCCGTATTAAAACGATTTTATGGGAATATTTATTATAAATTATAAGTGTTTAATCTTAAAAATCCAAATAGTGGTACGTTAGTATTACAGAAATCATAAAAATACTGTCTAATTCCTATTATTTCCATGCATTTATATGGTAAACGTTATAATGAAGGACTGCAGTGACGTCACACAGCTGGCGGACAAATCAGCCCGATTAGGCAATCCTGGTAAATGTTTATCGTTCTTGATGTGTTTTTACTATTGATAAATTTGACGTAAATGTCACAGATCATAGAACTATATTTTTTTACTTTTCAATACGTGTATTGATATTTACTTTTCAATACGTGTATTGATATTAGCTACTTTCTTAAGTACCAATTAGTGTGCAATCTGGCACTTTCATATGTGGTCGTAGGAAAAATATATTTTACGATGTCACTTTTGGTTAATTATTTAATTCGGTGTTTTCCATTTTTTTTTAAATCATGCAGGAAGACAGAGCAGCAATCAATTACCCCAAAAACCAAATAAACTTGAATTAAAAAAATTTTGTAGCATAGTTATTCCATCCTCAAATTCAAATTTAGAAATTTGCCGGATAAACGACTAGAACCAACACTATCTACACTTCACTACTCATATGTGTCATTGAAAGCGCCATCATTTTATTTAGGTTCGTTCCAACAAACAATCAGGGATGCGTTTCGGATTGTTTTCAAATTTGTTTCTACGCATGCGTGCATTTGATGAAATTTGAAACTAGTCCAAAACTGTTCTGTTGGAACACTGTAGTACTAGTTTGACATTTAACACATGACAGTGCAACCAGTGGAAAATATTTTCCCATTCCGAATTTTTGGGGCGAACACCAATTTCCTCAATTATTTACTCGAGAACATGACTGGATTCGTCTTCACTGTGGAATGCACCAATACTTTCGTCTAATAAATCGCTGTTGCCAATATTTTCATCCGAGCCACTGTAACTCATATTTATATTAAATAGATCTCCTCACGATATAAATATATAATACGCGAAAAAGGTTAAAAGTTGAATTAAATGGACAAACACGTGGTTTCGAATGATCAAATTTCCTTTGCGCATGCGTCTGATTTATAGTTCCTAACAAATTCACAAACTCTTATGACAGTTTTCAAACCGTTTGCATGTAACGTTGGAACAGCTTACTATCAGTCAGCAAACTGTCACAAATTGTTGTTGGAACGCTAAAATGCATATACGCATGCGCATAACAATCTCTGATAGTTTCGGACTCTTGTTGGAACGAACCTATTGTAAACAGTGTATCTGCGAGATTGTGCGAAGTTTTATATTTATATTTATTCATCTCTTTTCTTTATTTTTTGTTGATTTTCATAAAAATAAGTCAGTTAGACATTTTTTATGCAAAAAGCACAAAATAAGTACTTACGCTGTTGCTTTTACATTTCGAAATTCAGCTGCATTCAAACCTAACCTAACCCAACCTAACCTAACCATGAAAATGTCTAAGGATAGTAAATTGTTTGACAATGCTTTCACAAACCCTACTAACGACATTTTATGATTGCATAATACATAAAAATAAAAGTCCAACTCTCTCAATTACTACACATTAAATATAAACAAACTGTTATCGATATGCAGTGTTGCCAGACCGCATCATTGAAATTCCCCCAAACCGAGCTTTAAAAACCCCCAAAATTGACCAAAAAAAATCCCCCAAAGAGCTCATGTAAGTTTTGATCACCTGAATCTTTTCATAAATTTCATTTTCAATTTTTAAAACTTCTTCAAAATCAGAAATTTGATACAAATATCCCTAATTTTAATCATGAAAGCCATGATATTTACTTTGTACTGAAATATGACTTTGCAAATCAAGAGTATGTAATAAAAATATTAATCCTAAAATCAACATAAAACAATATAAAAGAAGATATATTGATAATGAAATAAGTTGATTACAAAATTTAACGGAACATAAGTTTATTAATATTTCACAAAAATACGGAAATAAATTTCATATGTTTGAAAGTATAGTGGAATGTTTCTCCGCTTCGAGAAAAATCCCCCAAAAAAATACCCTTGATAATTGTATCCCCAAAATTTGGGGGAATATGGCAACACTGTCGATATGAGTTTTGACGTCACGACCAATAAAGGTGCCTTTCGACTTCTCTATTTGAATTTATCGATTTTAACTTACTTTCAATTCGATATTATATAAAAAATAACCAAAATTGTTGCGTTATAATGAGTTTAGGATTAAATATTTATAGTTTACTTTATGATTACAAAGGAATTTCATTGATTTATTTCTAATGAAAACACCGAATTACAGTACATAGTAGTTAGGTCATATTAAACAGTCTGTTCATCTGAAAGGTCATTGTCAACCAAATAGTGATGTTTACAACACAATACTTATTATCAAATCTAAACAAACATTATTGGATATGTTATTGATTGCCTTGTCATGTGAAACAAATATGTATTTAAAAAATTAGAATGCCAATAGTACAAAAAATGTTGTATGACCTACGGTAAAAAAGTGTATTATTGTCTCGGATCCATTAAAGACCTCGAATCTTAAGGTCTCAAATGGACATCACTTTTCTAACTTGGTGCATAATTACTATTATCATGTTTGTATTCAATTTTATAATTACATTTTTATTCTAGAGGTTACATTTATGATGAGAATTCTCATCAATGCATTGATGACAATGAATGTCTACGAAATCCCTGTGAAGGAAACGCACAATGCATCAATTTGCCCGGTAGTTTTGAATGTAAATGCCCAGCCGGATACAAACATGGTTCTACTTTTATGGATTGTGTGGATATCAATGAATGCTTGGAAAAACCAAATGTTTGCCAAAACGGAGACTGCAAAAACTTAGAAGGAAGTTTTCAATGCATCTGTCCCACTGGTTATTTATTAACTTCTGACAGGTAAGATATTCATATTTATCTCACTTCATAAAAATCATGTGTTTACAACATTTAAAATATATAAATATGCTGTTTTATTTACAGAGAAACTTGTCTTGATATCGACGAATGTCAACGTCATCCAACTATTTGTAATAATGGTAGCTGTATAAATATGGTTGGACACTATAAGTGCCACTGCCATCAAGGATTTAAATTGAGCAATAACAACGACTGTATTGATATAGACGAATGTCACATGATGCCTTTCTTGTGTAGAAATGGTAGATGTCGAAATACAATAGGATCTTTTTACTGTGAATGTGCCAATGGTTATGTATTGACGCATGACAAACACAATTGTAGGGATATTAACGAATGTCAAGAGGTAAGATTTAATGTCAGGCTGCCCTGACAATTTATCTAGATGAGCTTACGAGCCAATTTAACTTCTCAGTCAAAATACAATATTGTTTTCATAACTAGAATTAATTAAAGATTTTCTTTTCTGAATTATCCATAAAAATATTTGCTAAAATTGGAGAAATGGGACTTCCAATTGAAAGACCCTCATTTTCAGTATATATTTTGTTAACAAAAGTAAAATAATTTTGACTAATGCACACATTAAGTAGTTCAATTATATCTGCATATATGTATTATTACTTCCATACTTGGTCTAGCCTTAAGAGGGGCGTTTCTAATTTGGTAAGACTGCCTGAATTTAATGAAAAATCTGGTTATTTCTAAATTACAAGAATGTGGAGTAGATGGCGATAGTGGTATCAAATTATTATTTTTATTATAAATTCAAATATTTTTAGAGCCTATTGACTTTCTTTATCCAAGACAGAGATAAAAATATGAATTTTGCTTCGTAAATCTTTGAATATTTTCACGACATACATATACATTTGACCTTGAGACCATAAACAGATAAAAATAATTGTGTATATTTTTTATTAAATATTATTTGTATCTACTTTGGTACTTTTTTGGGTTTCGTGGGCGCAGGTGAACAGATTTAGTTTTATATATATGAAAATGAAAATATTGTAAAAGTAAATACATACAATAACATTTAATATTACTTTCCACAAAAGAATTCAAGAATAATAAGCTCTTCAATCGTCTAAAATTGAGATAAAGTGAAATGGTCAATGAATTTTTTATTTAAGACTTCAATATGACTTTAAGTAGGTAATTATTTACAACCTAAATAAATAAATATAATTTATTTTTTAAAGAGTATTGGACATACCTATGTAAATTACCACCCAAATCCATGATGTAATGAAAAATGAGGTACAAAGTAAAGTACACCCTACAATAAAGCTTATAGTTTATTTTTATTTTGAGAATGTGGCGCAAGAAAAAAATATTTCCATGTTTTCAATAACCTACGATGATAACTAACCAATCTAGTATCTATAGTGCACACTTTGTGTACCTGTTTTCAAGATACCTGAAGAAGTGGGATAAGCTGACTATCAGCAATTGGCTAACAATACTCTTGCAAGTACTAAACATAATTGTTAATGTTATGGGTATATCTTTATAAAATTAATTGTATTCCAAAACCGTCAATCCCAGACTTTTTGAAATCAATTGAAATTAAAATGTATCCAATAGAATTGTAACTTTAATTTTTTAAATGGTATCTTTCACACAAATGAAAAACTCTGAGCAATACCTATTTATCAAAGTACCATATTTTATCTACTTATATTTGAAAGCACTTTCAGTTTTTCAATGTAATAAACATTGTGATATTGATATCCTAGTAAGGTATTGTTTTACTATTTGGTCACAATTTATTTTAATAAACTATTATTATCTACCTACAACTTACAATAAATCAAGTACATAAATTTTTATAGATAATTAAAGAAAGGAATTTCAAAAAAATGGCTAAGGTACATTTTACTTGGGGTAAACTACTTCTCAACTATAATGACTAAGTGATGCAGATCTAAATTTATTTTTAAAATAAAATGAAATTTTTTCTTCTTAATAAAATTAGCCTATGTAGTACCATACTAGCAGTAATTATCTCTTTGTAAAATTGACATTTTTTGGTGTCTATCCCCTGTAAATTTGTTTTTTGTAACTAAATCTTAAGTATTACCTGGACAGTATATGTCATCTTTGGATTCATATAAAAGGCTGTAACTAGGATATCTCAGAGAAGTGTTAATGCATTATTATTTCCTTTGTCTACTTTAAAAGCTAGGATAAATTTTGAACCTGGAGTAATAGCCCAAACAGGTTATATTCAATTTATAGTAAGTACCTAGTATGCATATAAAATTATAAATCAACATGGAAACCATTTTGCTGTCTACTGTTTTAAATTATAAATTTTTATTTTAGTTATCAATTTCATTTTAAACATTCCAAAATAATATCTGCATTTTATTAAATAATATGGACAATAATATGGATAAATATGAAATTCATTCTGACTTGAATATGGAAACCCTTTGTCCATTCTATTATTTACTGGCAAACTTTTAATGGTGAAAGTAAAGAAAATAAGATGGTATTGCCATGGATGAATAAAAATAAAAGACATATCCAGTATGGGAGCCAAATTTGTAACACCATTTTATATAAAAATATTCATTTTTTTAAAGTAACTTTTAATACTTATTATTTTCTAAAGAGAAAGCTATTATATTTATACATATTCAACAAATGAAACATTGTAGGAACAATAAGGGCAGTATTATCATGCCTATATTTAGAAAAACACTTTTAAAACTTAGCTGTTAATACATATGTGGTTTTAATTTATAAATGTAAATCCCTTAGACATTGGGTTTATGTTATATAACAAATAAATATATAAGATAATAATTAACTTAAAAGATTAAAAAAGTATAAAGAAAAATCAGGTCTCTCAAAACTCACATTTTTACCAATTGGACTAAAATAAGACAACTGTGTTTAAATAAAAAGTAATTTAGGAAATAACAACTAAATATAATAAATAACACTAAATTCCAACAAAACACCTTGCACATATCACAGTTGGTTAATGCTATGTAAATGTTATGTAAAAACAATGTTCAAATTTTGCGTGCAACAAATCTCAAAAAATATACCTTCTTTTAACTTCATATTTTGCTAGTAGCGTCCTCTATGCTTTGTTTAGGAGTTAAGCTTCTGGCGTTAAAATTCGTGATCACAAGTTGTCTAACTTTTTCACACCATACCATCACTTGAAACGCCAATATCTTTTTTATCACAATATAAAACTCAACTAAAAACTATATCCTGTTAAAATTTGAATACGTAATTTAAAGGCGTTCTTTAGATTTGTTGTTTACAAAATGATTGAAATTCAGGCTTGCCACCCGTTTTAAGCTGTCACATTTTAGACGCCCCTCTTAATACTACTTAATCAACATCAGGTACAAACAAAGAAAATGTTTAGGGTTTAGGAGAAATTTGAACTTTTAGATCTGATCGCCATATTGATAGTTCTCTTCAGAATGTCTGTCTTTACAAAATATGGCGATCAGATCTAAAAGTTCAAATTTCTCCTAAACCCTTAATTTTATCGAATTCAAACAAGAGTACATTTTCATTAGTAAATGGATTGGAAAATTTATTTTTGAAATTTAAATATTATTCAGATGGTCCCTATTAAAATTACGGATTATTAACCAATGGGCACAAGCCGTCTCTGCTTATCTGTACGTAATGTAGATTCATTTATACCGTCAAACACAGGACATGGATGTATGCAATCCGTCACTGGAATTTTATAGTATTCCAATGTATAGTTTAGAAATTATGACAAAACAAAGGTTTTTATTTCGAAACTTTAGAGGTCTATAACTCGGAAACGAAGGCTCGTATGACAAAAATTTATTTGAACTTCTAACATTATTTTGACCTCTTCTATTTGCTCCCGAATTTTTGGCATTAAGTTCCTGGACACCCTGTATAGTCGACAAAATTATTTAATCTATTTTTAAAAACTTTTAGACACCCGGAGCCTGCCCGCCTCCTGGCATGTGTACCAATGTTCTGGGATCTTACGTGTGTAGATGCCCAGAGGGATATGAACTCAGTGCCGTAACCAATGTTTGCGAAGATATAGACGAGTGCCTTGTCAACGTTGGAATTTGCGAGAACGGCGTTTGTACCAACACGGACGGTGGAGCGTTTTGTACTTGCCAAGAAGGATTCATATTAGAACAGGTACAAAGATTTTGTTAAAACCGCAGTTAGAATTGTTAAAACTACTGTTTTTTTTAGGCTTCAATGAAATGTATCGATGTGAGACAAGAACAATGTTACGATGTTTTCAACAGAGGTCAGTGTTCGGAACCGAGAGGAATGAGTATAACAGCTAAAGAATGTTGTTGCTCTAAAGGCGCTGCCTGGGGTAGATATTGCGAAAGATGTCCTCCAGAAAATTCACGTAAGTTTCAGTTAAACTAGTTTTATATAAGAATTATACATTCTAGAAATTTTTTATTAGCATTTACTGTTTTTCATAAACTATCATTCTTTACCTGTTTAAACCTGTTTATTTACAATCTACTACAACGTTAAGTTAGTATTTGGTAAATATGATGACTCCGATTTTGGCTTAGTAGGTGTTGCCGACTATTGCCCGTTAGCGAGTTTACAAAACATACCCTGTCTCAGCACAAGCTCCACCTCCTGAAGTACGTCATGCTTCGCTAGTGAGTACGTTTCCAAAATATACCCGATGTCAGCACATTTTACTAAATATACCCCATCCCAGCACATCTCGCAAAATCCACGATATTACTTATCTACCTGTTATGACACAAAGTGAATATTAAGCTCACTTAAAAATAATTTTTAAAAAACGGTTTATTATGGGAAGCATTTAATGAAATAAGTAATAATAATTATTATCATATTGGACAATTTTATCAAACAAGGGCATTATAGCAAACTTTTTCGATATTAATAGTAAAAAAAGATTAGTTCATTGATTGAGGACAGAGGAAATCAAGTAAATTAATTAATGTGTTTTAGCATTAGGTCGATTTTTATTGATGTTTTCGATGAGCGAATGATTAATTTTTCATCTTTTCCGTTTTCTAGAGTTCTCTCCTTCTTTATGGGTTGGTCGGCCTGCTATTATGCGGCGTGTCCCAGCTTTCAAACCAGGTCGTCTTTTTCGTGGGCCAATTGATGTACTCTGAACTTTGATGTTCTTAGCTGTACTTATTTTTTTGTGAGCAAAAAATTGAGTTAATTGCGATGGAGTTTTAATTCGCTTGAGTGACTATATGAATCTTACTATAACGTTTTTGTTTTTTGTATTAATACTTTGCTCAGTTAAGTTCACTATTCTAGGGAATTCCGATTTTAAATCTTGTATAATATCTGTGTAATCGGTTGAGCCGATTGCTTTTAAGCAATCATAAACTAACTACCTAACTCTTTATACACAACAAAACAAACGAAAATAAACTTGTCTAACATCGCCAGCTATATAGGTAGGCACCATAAATTATCGTAGTATTATGTATTGTGTTAATATTGAGTTTGGTAGGACATAAGAAATAAGAAAATCATGTATGACGAAAGGCGTTGTCGTGAATGTACTGAGATCGGGTATATTTAGTAAAACGTGCTGACATCGGGTATATTTTGGAAATTACTCACTAGCGAAGCATGACGTATTTCAGGAGGTGGAGTTTGTGCTGAAACAGGGTATATTTTGTAAACTCGCTGCCCGTTAACCCTCAGGCCAGTGTCTTTTGAGTCCTCTCTCAGCTAGTGGGTAAGATTGTGGATCAATAATTCATTTTCATGGTTGAGGTTTCTTGCTCTGTGCTTGGTGGCTTGTGGATTTATGACTTCTGTAATTATGGTATTTTCAAGTCTTCGTGGAGTGTCTGGTTTGAAACATACCGGGGGGCATTTGCTAGCATTCTTAGCGTTTTTACTGATATGTCTGTAACTTTTTTATATTTGAAGGTTTTGCGCAACCCCAGAGTTCTATCCCATAGGTCCATATAGGATTTAAAATGGTTTTGTAAACTGTTAATTTATTTTCTAGCGATAGCTGAGTTCTTCTACCAATGAGCCAATTCATTTGTCGTGTTTTAATATTTAATTGCTGCTTTTTAGCTCTAATGTGAGTATTCCAAGTTAGTCTTTGATCAAGATGAAGACCTAGATATTTTACTTCAGTTTTTATTTGAATAGTGTCATTGTTTAGTGTAGTTTGAGGGTCTTGTTGTGAATGTCATTTGTACTGATTTTTCATTGTTGGCTTTAATTTTCCACTTTTGGAGCAGATCAATATGGCGTTGAAGTTTTTCAGCAGCTATGACGGGATTCAAATCCAGTGCAAACAATGCTGTGTCATTGACAAAGGTGGCTAGTTCGGTGTTAGTTGTTGTTGGGGTGTCAGCAGTGTGAAAAAGATAAAGATAGGGGCCTAAGACACTACCTTGTGGTACTCCAGCTTTATTAAGTTGGTAGTTATTATTCTCTTTGTCCATTTTAATGTCAAAATATCTATCTGATAGGTAAGATTTCAGTAGTAAATATAATTTACTTGGCATAATTTTTTTAAGTTTGAAAAGAAATCCTTGATGCCACACTTTATCAAATGCCTGTTATATATTCAAAAATACTGAAGCTCATATTTTCTTAGATTCTAGACTCCCCCTGATGAAGTTCACTGAATCCAAATTGGTGGTTGGGTATCAAATTATCGTGGTCAATTGTCTCTTTTATTTTTTTCAGTATGAGTCGTTCAAAAATTTTCTTATTTTAATTTGGCCTATAAGCCAAGGTATCTCACCCTAATATTTCATAATTTATTTCATTGCATAGTTTTTTTTATCCATCTTGATACTTTCAGCGGAGTTTTCGAAAATGTGTCCCGAAGGTCCCGGCAGAATGGACACTGGTAGTGACTTAAACGAATGCGAACTAATGCCCAATGTATGCGATGGTGGCGAGTGCGTAAATACTGACGGTTCATTCAGGTGCGATTGTCCAGCTGGATACGTCCTAGATAGATCCGGAAAGAAATGCGTCGATGACAACGAATGCATATCAACTCCGAATGTTTGCGGAAACGGCACTTGTACTAACGTCGATGGAGGTTTCGAATGTAATTGCAGCGATGGATTTGCTCCTGGTCCTGTACAAGTAAGTGAACATTTTTTTGAATGAAAACTAAGCCGCTGTAGTGAAATTCTTCGGTTTATTCTAATAGAATGTAATATATTTGAACGAGAGAAGAAAGCTACATGTAGATACGTCACTCTATCTTATCAAATTGGCCATTAGTTATTGTTGTTAATTTCTACTGCTGAGGGCCGGTTTGAAATTTATCTGTCAGATAGCGCCTACCTAACCTGGCAGTTAATTTAGAAAGGCGGGATTATTGACATCAGGCTAAATTTTTTCCAGCAGTTAAACTGTCAAATAGCTACCTGTTAGTTTAAACTGGCGGATACGTTAGATAACTAGAGGATAACCCATATTATCACAAAATTCGTCTCTTCCAAATGTTTTGTGTCAAATAAGCAATTTTCTGTAGGAACTTAGAGTAGTCTTTGCATTTGTGCAAGAGGTATATTACAATAAGAACAAAGAGAGAAAGATTCCTGAAAAAAAATGTACTGATAAAATAACAGAAAACTATTATTGTAAACAAAATAAAAAAAGATACTACAACCATATAAGATGCTTGGAAGCAAACCGAAAAAAGTTTTAACAGTTGCAGTATTGATCCTGTAAGAAATATATTCAATGATCTATCAGTTCGAAATTCCAGTTCATCTTCAATTATTTCCAGTATCAACAATATGTACAGTTTTCTCTGCATCCTGCATCTTGCGTTGGAATCATGGTTATCCCATGGTCAAAATTGTCCACTCTTTCCTTACTGTATAAGGTCTCCATTCGTGTTAAAGAACTTCCACGATATCTAATAATTTTTTTGCACGATTGATCATTTTTGACAGTTTACCGTGATAGATTTTACGTCAGTAGGTGACATAAACTAGAAACCTAACGGTTCGACGGTAAGTAATTAACTTACCGTCGAGGTAAAAAATCTCTTAATTTTGATTTATTTTTTGAAAGAATAAAGAAAACTAACGAATTATTTATTAATATTGATACTTATGGTACAATTTGTTAAATTATTTAATGAAATCCCACTTTGTTTGGGCTGTGGTTTCACTTCTAATAGAAACTCCTGCAGAATCGCATACATTAGTAATATTACTAGTATTGCACAATATTTTTTCGGCGAAATCTATTTTATTTTGAAGAGAATGACGCTTTAATTCGAGGACATCAACACCTTTATTAGCCAAAAACGTTGCTGATGTCCTCCTGAACGAATGGCCAGTATAGTTCTCGAGATTAGACAAATTTAAGAATTTGGCAATTTGAGAAGGCCAGCCCCCGATTGTCCCTTTCCCTATTACTTGAGCACAACATTTTCCTTTGGCGTATCTTAAGAACAAGTGATTTGATTTTACTTGTAATGGACGAAGTTTTATATACCAGATATTCCCAATATCGTACCTGTTTCTTTTAGTTTTTCTAATCTCCTTATTATATGTTGTAAGTTTCTCGGTGTAGCTCTGCCAATCTCCATTACGTTTGGCTCTGTTGAAGAGATGTCGCGTCTCGGATCTTAAGTTTGACAGATGACCGTTTCACCATATCGCATCTTTTGCTTTTCCTCTTTTGGAGAGGACAACTGGATTCATAGGCATCGAGTATTGCCTCGTTCAGTTCTATGAGATCATTTTCTAATGCCAGGTGATTCCTGGCATTTCTTTTTGTCTTGAGACTTGCAAGATTTATGTTCAGGTTAGTGTTGTAATTTTCCCTGTTAGTTTCCTGGGGTTTCTCCTGAGTGCTGGCTCAGGAGGATTACACTCTAATCTGAACGTAATCATTCTATGATCAGAGAGGGGTGGTTCGTTTGATACTCTCCAATCTTTCACCCGATCCTTAAGATTCCGTATACTTAGTGTTATATCTAGTACTTCCTTTCTTGTTCTGGTTTTAAAAGTAGGGGTATTCCCTATATTGTGAATAACAAGATTCTTATTAAATATACAATCTAAAATTTTCTCACCTCTTTCGTTGGTGTCTGTGCTTCCCCATACGGTATTGTGACCGTTAGCATCGCATCTTATGAGAAGCGGCAGCTTCTTCTGTTCACAGTACTCGACTAGTGTTTGCAGTTCTGTAGGCGGCGCAGTCCCGTCCCCTGAAAAGTAGCATGATGCTATCATGACTTCTTGACGTCTATTCTCGAACTCGACGTTTGCTCGAATCGGAACGAGGTCTCTTGTCATGAACTCTGACACACAAAAGTGATCAATGCTGTTACTTACCAAGATGCATGCTCTGGGTATGTCTACATTACTCACTTTATATATCAGTTTGGCTTCCCTACTTGCGAGTCCTCTCACCTGACCATCATGGACCCATGGTTCCTGAATCAATACTAATCCCATTTGGTTTCTGATAAACATCCTTGAAATAACCGCCGATGATCCCTTGGCGTGATGGGCGTTTATCTGAGCGATATTAATTCCCGCCATTTTTCTTACCATGGTTGTTCCCACGAGTAGCAAGGGATTGTTGGTCCACTCCGGCAGAGCCCCGCATGCCAGAGCAAGGCTACATACAAGGGGGTTTCGTCCGGTTCCCCCAGGGAACGTTCGCGACCGCTTATACCCCAGCGGCCATCCGTCCTTCAGCACGTTACTTTACACCTTGGAATTGGGGGGGTTGGTCCGCGGTGCGACTTTAGGAATGACCAATCTGGCAATCTTGCAGTTGTCGGCTGCTCATACCAGACCGCGCCACCCGTATAGACGCACACCCCCAGCTTCGCCGCTTCCCTGCTAAATTGCAGTGTTACCTGCTTAAGCAGTTCAGTGACTCTCCTGGGGATCCCCTATCCGCCACCTGGGGACGCGCCCGGTAGGCACCCAGCCCTCGGGTCGTTACTACCTAACAACCAAAGTATCTATCTTGATAAAATGAATGAAACTAGTCAATATGACGAAAAATGTTTAATTTTATAATTTATAACGTTATAAGCATGTCGAACGTTAAGAGTAACCGATCGAACACAATTGTTTGGAGGAGGAGCGGAGCGACGACTCCAATTATTGTCTGAGATCTCGAATGTCGAACAAAATATGTCGCATTCGACATTTGTCGATGAAAATTGTCGTACAACTTCAAATTGTGGTATTCTCGATTGGATTCGTCTTCCAATTCGCATGAGACATATTTTGTCGAATATCAGCAGCTGGCAACACCGATTTAACGATTCTCAAATATGTTCTGTGCCAATGTAGGATGTGAGTTTTGGTTTTTTGATAGTTATATTTGTATCGATTTGTATTTGTGTGGTAGATTGGATTGTTTTTTGTTTGAGGCTCGTGTTTAAGGTGGATTCATGCAAGCAAAAATTAAAAAGCTTCATTCAAAACCAGCAAATTACAATTACAATTAGTACTTAGAATTAGTAGTTAAAGCTTGGCATATGACTAACAATACTCATAACTTTTAAATTAGTGTTTCCACTTATACTTACAATTACACTTACTTTAGTATTATATTGGTTAGATTAATAATATCTATACACCTATTATGATACAATCGGAAAAATAGGTACCTTTCTTCAAGACATGTAATGCACTTTCACGATTCCCTTGTTCTATTAAGAGTTCTAGATTAATTATTAGTCTCTACCTAATTGTTTAGTAAATTTGAACGTTTTAATAAACTTTCTATATGAGATGAAAATAATGTAAAAACTTTTCTACATATTCCTCGTTTCTCTCGAGGCCGTTAATATATTTCTTGATTTTCTAAATTTTCAATAGCAATTAATAAAACTGCCATTTTCTCTCTACAAAAATATCTGAAAAAGTACCAAACAAAACTATTGATAGCTTCTGTATATTCCTTATGGTGTATTCATTTTATGTTTTTTTAACGTTGAAATAAAAACATAAAAAAGGATTGTGGTTTCATTTCCCATATAAATTAACAAAAATTAACATGTATAATGATAAGCTACAAATTTCGCAAGTAGTGAAATTCTCGCATTGTATAATGATAAGCTACAAATTTCGCAAGTAGTGAAATTCTCGCATTCGACATTAATTGTCGGCTGCCTTTGACCATTCTACAATTTGTCTATCAAAAATTTGCAAAGGTGACTTTTGAGAATAAGGTTATTCAGATTTTCTTCGACAAAGAGGATTTATCGCATGCGACAAAATATGTCACTGTTTGAGAATAGGGTCCCTGAACCTGTTCTGGTTTATCTTTTAAAGACAGTTTAAAACTTGGATTTCCAAAAAAATAGCAAAAGTAATAAAAACAAAGTAAAAGTAAACTTAACGACGTTTAGAGGTTCACTTACCTTGATAAACGTCTTCTTGGCTTCTGAGGGCCCTCGACTCACACTGGCATAACGTTTCAAAATGATTCACTTCAATAAAAGAATTGATAAAACAGCCGACACAATTTATATCTCATATTACTCCTAGCCAACAACTTGTATATAAATATATATATTTGTAAAAATACAAAGCTTTAATTAAAAAGTTGATAGAAAATGAAGTCGCCGCAATAGACAATCAACACTGGACAAGTTGCATTGAATATATTAAACAAATACTTACAGGAATTTTCTAATGTAAATAAATAATTGATTATAAATGTAGACAGTAGTGATGACGATGAGATCGATAGTGATATTGCGATACTTGAATGAAATTATCGTCATGATTTATACCTTGTATTATAATAAGTTTATATTATGCTAATCAATAAATCAATAAGTGAGTTGAAATCTTTCAATTAAAGAATTTAAAATATACTAGTCTTTTATTGGATTTACGAAAAAAAACATCTTTTCTTTCAAGTCGCGTTTCAGTAAAATAATTGAACAGAATAGTCTGTATGAATTACGGCCTTGAGCTTTAAAGTGTCAGCTTAAATAGCTATTAAAATAAGTCGAAGTTGAAACGAATAATACCTTAGATTCCTATCACTAGTCTCAGTTGTTTTCTGGTAATTTCAATATTTTGGCTGCACCTTGATCGATTCTTAAAATGGAGTATGAAGACAAATGTTGTAAAAATTCTTAGATTAAATAATTGGTGATTTTTATTCAGGTATGCGAAGACGTAAACGAATGTCTTGAAATTGGAAATCAATGCGCTTTCAGATGCCATAACGTCCCAGGTTCTTTCAGATGTATTTGTCCCTATGGATACGCGCTTGCTCCGGACGGCAGACATTGTACAGGTAAAATCTTTTTTTTTTCACTTTTTTTCCGCAATTGTTATATTAATCTAATGTGTTGCAGATGTCGATGAATGCAGTACTCCAGCTAACAATTGTAGATTCATGTGTAAAAACTTGATAGGATCATTTATGTGCATATGTCCCGAAGGATACAGTCAAGTGCATTTGACAGACGACTGTGTCGATATTAATGAATGCGAAAATCCGAATCTTTGTCTCAATGGAAACTGCGTTAATTTACCGGGAAGCTATAGATGCGAATGCGGAGGAGGATTCGAACCCAGTCCCGATGGGAAGAGGTGTACAGGTAATTTATTTACGAAAATCTATAATAAATAATAATAATAACTGTTGGGAAATGGAAATAACTCGTTTAAATAAAAATGTCTTTTTGTATATTTAATATATTTTACTTTATTAAGGTTATCGAAGAGCTGTTTTGAAAAATATTCTTGTTTTCCATTTCAACTTTTTGTTTGGTATTAAACAAAGAATGTTTGGTGGTTGGTCATCTGTACAACAGATGATATAATCCTTAATTCCAAGAGTGTTATAAAATATCATTTAGTTTGGAACCCTCGATAATAAATGTTTGTTTGGGATTAAAATCCCTTTTCCAAACATCTTTATTTTTTATTTCCTTCTTTTAGGTAAAATTTTACGATTAACATTATTAGAAGTATCTATTTTTGGAGCATCACAACTTATACTTGTTTGCTTAAATACTTGATTCGAGGTACTGGATTAATTTTCAGGTCCGCCAAGTATACACTTGGATACAGCAATCTTATTGCTTATTGACTCTTCAATGTAAGATTCCGTAACGGATTACGATTTCCATCCACCTAAACGTTTGTTTTACTAGATCAGCTCCAAAATTTGCGAACATAGTGGAAGAAGAACGATGAAAACAATGCTCCGAGTACATTTCTGATTTTGCAAGTTTCAAAAAATCTGCAATCTTCTTGGGGATATTATAAATTTTATAAAAATAATCTATTCCAAAAAAATAAGATACCCTAGTGACGCTTTATATATGGAAACCAAGATATTGGACTTGCAACAACTTTATTATCTATGTTCTTGCATTAAATATCATACAAACAAACGATGCTCTCAACTTCCAACTCACAATTACGAAACTCGCCAAAGACATTATTACATTCCTCCTTTAATGACAAAAACAATTTCCCAAAGATCACACTTGTTCATGGCACCCAAGCTCTACAATACAGTCCCTGAAAATATAAAAGTTATAAAAAATCTTCATCGTTTTAAAACCAAATTAAGGCAACACATAATATCCAATCATCGTAGTATGGTTCATAATTTTTTAAATTATTCGTAGTTTTTGGTTACCACTTTATTCATGATTGTTTTATTTATTTGTCCAGGATTCGTTATTTATTAACCTACAAATACAGGGAAACAAGTGTTTATTCACTTATCGATGTATTTTTACATTCAATAACACACATTTTTGAAATTTTTTATATTGTTATAGCTTGTATTGTACGTGAATAAAGTTATTATATATAGTGTTAATTCCCACCGGTTGATTAATGCACTTTTGTTGTCGGTAATTTACAAAAAACTTACTGTAAAGTACGTTTTTGGGGCGCAAGGTAATATAGTTTCTCACAATTTCCAAGAAACTCACTCCACTTTTCTTGTCAGTAATACAAAACGACGTATCCTGCTTGGTTTTAGTATCAGATAATGAAATGATTATAACCGATTTTCTCTCGTTCACATTAAACACTTCTATTCTGTACAATTCATCGGACCTAGTCGCTCCATGCACACCAAAAATAGCAATAACCTTCATCAACAAATAGACGTCATCAGAAGCTTCTGTCAGAAATTTAATAATGTCGTCTGACTCCAAGATTTTGGACTTTTTAGCTTTGTATCCTCCAGTCAAGCTTTTTGGTAATGTGGTTAACTTGCTGAATTTAGAAATGTCACAATTTTCATTCACCAACAACGTACGCTTTAACATCGAATAATACAACCATAATGACGATGGCATCGCTTTCTTTGACTTTTCAGAAAAATACACCAGAAGTAATTTTTCATTCACACCATTGATATTCTTAATGCTTTTCCACTTTTTAAAAGAATGGTATTTTCTCATACATCATCCTAGGGCAACAATAAACTTTCTGCTTCCAACGCTGCATTTTCTACATCTGATGGCAGGTTATCCTTTTCTTGTGTCAACTATTTTCCGTCCATATCGTATTTATTCACTTTGTACACAAAATGCAACAATATTGCTGAAGAAGGAAACCAAAACGTAACGTTTGTGTGACATTTGTTGACAGAGTAATTTATATCCCTGGCAAGGGAGCAACACAATTTCGATTTTTGTGCATAATATTACAATTTTCTTTGGAATTTTATTTTTATATTTTATGACCTTGCTATAGAAAAAATGTTGTATTGCACACGACGATAAAATCGCATTATCTTCTCGAGCAAAAAACAATTAATTAATAGAGTACAATTTTATCGTCTTGTGCAATAAATAACTATCAATCATTAATTGATTACAGATAAAAGACAAGGTACTTGCTACAGGCAACTGATAAACGGAAAATGTAAATCGACTCCACTCAACGAACTGAAGTTATCAACCAAAGCAGATTGCTGCTGTTCTATGGGAGAAGCGTGGGGTGCACAATGTGAAATCTGTCCGGCCAGGTACACTCCTCAATATCAAGAACTTTGTTTGGATAGCGGTTTCCTAGTAGATGGAAAAGGTAAAACACAAACAGTTTAAACAAAAATAATAATGGTTACAACTCCAAATATTTTAAATGGGATTGTGATATATCATTTGAAAGGTCTCTTCATTCTCTATTCAAAAATGTTATTGCTTTTAAATTTATTGCAAATAAAATAAAAAAAAATGCCTGATATGTAAAATTTAATTGTTAATAACATAAAAAATATGAATGTCAATAAAGTAGATGTTAAAAATGCTCACCGCGAACGTCTTGGCAACATCCTAATATTAAATAAAAATTTCTTCTAACGTTAACTAACATGTCAAGCGTGTCCGATCTAATCGCAAGCGTTATTCGTTCTTTTAAGTCATCTAAATCATGTGGTTTAGTTTTGTAAACAATATTTTTGACATAGCCCCATAAAATAAGTCCAATGGGGAATTATCAGGTGTTCTTTTGATCCTCGCCTCCCTATCCAACGATTTGGAAATGTAAGTTGAGGTTTTGGGGGGGTATTGAGTTTGTAATTTGGAGGTGCTCCATCTTGCTGGAACCATACGGTATTTGCTGGAACTTGAGGGTTTTCTGGACCAGGAATTAAATTTGTCATACTTCTCATTATTTAAATTCCCCTCAAGGAAATGACAAATAATAGGGTTTTCAACAATGCCTGCCCAAACATTGATGAGAAAGCTGCAGAAGCAATAGGGCAAATCATTCCAGTTAAGTCTGCGAAAAGATATGAAAAAGAATATACGCTGTTTTGCAACTAGCGTGAACAACACCATTTGAAAAGTAGTGCTGATGAAAATGTATTTTGGCTTACTTTTTGGATGTGGTAAGAACAGTTTTTTGAAAGAATATTCTTTTCAATAATTCAAATTTTTATTCAAAACAGTCAACCCTTCTTCACTATGGTATAAATACTCGATGGTAAAATCAATGATTATGGTTAATGAGAATGTCAACATATCAAGTTAATAGCTTTTTTGAAAAAACAAAATGTAGACCCTCAGTCAAACCAGTCGAAGGTGCTGACAAAGGAACTAATTGAAAGCTTCATGAGGGACGCTCCAGATAAAGAATATCTATTACTCAAAGTGATAGCATTACTTGGAGTTGCTGGAGGTTGCCGAAGGGAAGAGATCTTTAATTTAGAAGTTACTGATATGGAGGATACGGGTAGTCAGCTAGTAGTTAAGATTAACCACACAAAAACGCATATTCGACGAGCTTTCACTGTGATTAACAGTGATGAGGTTCACTATTTGGATGTGTTTAGAAAATACATGAATTTACGGCAACACGTCTCCCTGAAAGATCTTTTGGTGGGTTATAGACAAGGAAAATGTCTGTCTCAAAGAGCTGGTATACATACTATTGGCGGAGCACCTACGAAAATAGCCGAGTTCTTAAAACTAGACCAACCAGAAAAGTATACAGGTCATTGCTTCAGGAGGACATCCTCAACGTTGTTAGTCAATGCTGGAGCTGACCTTAAAGTTCTAAAATAGCACGATGGATGGAAGAGTTCTTCAGTTGTAGAAAAGTATATAGAAGAATCGATTGAAGGCAAAAACAAGATTGCAAGAATGATCCAAAGGGGCGAAACTTTTGAAGTTCTACATCACAGCCACACGTCTTCCGCGATTACAGAAAACACTGTAAATCCATCAACAACTCCATTAATACATATTGCTGGCAACAGCAGTTGTTCAATTAATGTCAATCTTCAAAAACTAGAATAAAAGCTTAGTTTATGTGGATTCACTTATTATTTCACACAACATTGGGAGAATTGAAGAGTACTGTAAAGTACAAAGTGTACCGTAAAGTGCACTTTATCGTACAGTGTGAAAAAATAAAGTTTCTGTCTAGCTAATCTAGAAGTTTGTAGCCTGATGATGATTTACATCATTATAGCAATAAAAGTTTGTGATATTGACATTGGTACTTCCTTTCTTCATTTAAGAAGAGTCACATTTGAGTTGTGTCAATTATATTTAAATTTTGTTTTCCAGACGTGAACGAATGTGAAACTATTCCTGATTTATGTAGGAACGGAGAATGCATAAACACTTTAGGATCCTACAGATGTATCTGTCACAAAGGGTACCGACCTGATCCTTCAGGGCTTTATTGCTTAGGTACGTAAACATTACGCAAAACTTAAAAACATGATTTTTTGTACATTTTAGGTATCCTTCAACGCCCAAGCTTTTATTTTATAAGAAACTAGTTTCATATTTGTAAAAAATGAAAGACAAATTATTGTAAAAAAAATTCTTACTTTTCTTAGCAAAAAAACTGCCGTCACCTATAATAGGTGACACTGGACTCTAGATTTCATAAAGACTACAATATACCAATCATAAAATTTTATTCACAATTTTAAATTATAAAGTAACAAAATTATCAGCTGCTGCAAAGCAAATAATTAAAAATAAATATCAAATTAGTCAGAAACTAATAAAACTAGGCAACTAGATATGAACTATTTTGTTTTTTAATTATTATATAAAAGTTTAAAAGATTCATTTTAATTATAATAGTTATTTGTATAACTAGTGCAAAAAGTGAATCTTTGTTGCTCGATGCATGAAGTTTGGAGCTCGAGACGAAGTTGAGAGCTGCAATCATGCTGAGTGCAAAGAAGATGCTTTTTGCACATGTTGCACACAACATTTCTTCTTCGATTGAATAAATTTTTTTGTTTAAAATTTTATTGAATATTATTAGGTGATAACGATAACATTGAACATGGAAAACCAACTAATGTTATAAATAAAACTAGTTATCTACTTTTTTGAGGTAATTTCAATTTTGATATCGCAGTTTGAGCAGTTTGCTACAGTAATTGATGGACAATCTTCGTTTCCAGTTATTTTTTGAATTTTATTTTCATACCCGGTTTGGTCTTCTTCACTGATAACTCTTTTTCGAGTAGTCAAGTTTGTCGTACTGGTACCTGTTTCACCTTCCAGAATTTGACTCGCTATTTCAATTTTTTTAGAAAATCCTCAATGTAGCCTTCGGCCACTGTTGAAGATTTCCATCCTCAACAGTGTCCTGTGTATTGCATTGGGTTTCCCAGATTTAAAGATTTTGCAATATCACTTGGAATTTTACTAAAAGTATTTATACCAACAGGTTGTACTGAACATTTTCCGTTATAGTATCTTTTAAAAAATCTATTGTGATTGGTAGACTGAGGACGAAGGGATGCATATTTGCGATACAATCCAACAAAATTAAAACTTCTAATTTTTCCTGCTATCACAAATGATCGAGGTTTGTTTGTCTTGCTATCAGGTATTTTCACTGTTATGACGGAATCCATTTCGTAAATTAAACTCAACATGCGACCACAGTAAATTTCTCAGCGCGTTTGTCCGCAGCATTTAGTCGTTGTCCAACTTGAATACGGTATGGATAACCATCAATTGATTTGAACATGCGACGTAAAGACGTTTCACTAATGTTGAGTTTACATGCAGTTCTTACAAGACTTTTTTGAGGTGATTGCACAACTTGGTTAAATACACGTCCTTCATTTTCGTTAGTGCATACTCGACGACCTGAAGAACCTTTACGTTGACACAATACACTACCAGTGCGACACTTTTACTAGGAGCTGCTTTATTAAATTTTTGTTGATATTTTATTGACACCTGTTCTAAGTTTGGACCATCATTACGACCTTTTCCGTATGAACGACAATAATGCTCTACTAAAAACACTTTTTCTTCCGTTGTTAGAACCATTTTTAAATCAAATTTAACTGCAGCGTACTATTAATATATCAACTAATGACAATTAAGTCAATTAAGTGTTTATTTTGGCGGATACCGTACTTTTTTAGATTTATTGGGTAATAATTCTGTAATGCCTCTCTTTGCTGCTTCCGTAATATCGGGTAGTGTACAAATAATTTCTTCCTCACCGTCCGAACTCGATATTCTTACTCTTTGTATTTATAACAGAATGTTGTATTTGTAAACTGATAACTTCGGATTAATAATAGAAACGCTAGCTGTCAAAAGCCGCACACGACGTATATAGTCCTACCTGCTTTTAATTATGAGAATTTCTGAAATATTTAAGTTCAATTTGTAAGCAAAGCAATGCATGAATTGTTTCCCGTTAAATAAATTCCACCTTATATACAAGCGGACAATAGCCTAGCATAGGTCAATTGACTTTTTGCACTAGTGCAAAAAATTGCACGATCGTAGAAAAAAGTATTATTGAAGATATTTTAAAAAATTACGTTTTTTTATAGGTGGTAGAAAAATAATTTTTTAATATGTTTTAATTGACAGATATAAACGAATGTTATACCAACACATCCCACTGCCAGTTCCATTGCCAGAACACTGAAGGAAGTTACATTTGTTCTTGTCCACCTGGTTTTCTACTAAATCCGGATGGTTTTAGCTGTAGGGATCTTGACGAGTGTGCTACCGGTCAACATATATGTCAGCAGAATTGCATCAACACTGAGGGGAGCTACAAATGTTCGTGTGACGACGGATACAATCAAGTCGGTGATAACTGCATCGGTAAAAGATAATAATTAATTACCAATTTATTTTTTGTTAAAATATATATTTTTTAAGATATCAACGAATGCGAAGAACCTGGAGTATGCCCTAAGCCGGGACGATGCGTCAATACCTTAGGAAGTTTCAAATGTATCTGTCCTAGAAGATTTAAATTGGATCCAAGTGGTACTATATGCGTTGATATAGACGAATGTGCTGATGATACGAAATGTTTGGAAGGATGTCAAAATCTAGTTGCTGGCTACAGGTAAATAAATTTTAGGAGAAAGCGAATAACAACACTAGAAATGCAAACATCTTAAAAATGATACCTGGGTAGTTGACAATTTTTTGAATTCTCGTTTATAATTTTCCTCATGGTCTAGTTTATTCAAAATATGACTTTCTCTCTGAAAAACAGTTTTTATCATATTTTAGTTAATATTTTTATAATTATTTTGACATTTACTTAAGTATAATTTACTCTAATTGTAGTTATTAATTTTAAATATGCAGATAACACTGTTAACTACCATTATAATGGGGAAAGTTTAACATATTAAATAAAACACAGCAACAAAAATACACCATTTATAATAATTGTTTTCATAGCAATGATCAAATAACAAAATTGTATACAACTCAAATAACTATAAATTAATGTTCTTTGAGACTTTAGAGGTAACATTGACTGGGTTTTTCCATAATACTGACCACCAGAACTGAATCATCTCATAAACATGAAATAAAATATTATGGTAAAAAATTTCTGCTGACTGTAAATATATATTCGATTTTTATGGCACACTTGGATCAAACAAAACTGAAGAAGGTTAGTTAGCCGACATAGTCGGAAGGTACTGATGAGGTCCTATACAGGAGGCTACCCAGCTATATAAATATATAAATTAAAACTAAAATTACTTAAATCTAACTTCGAAATAGAGTATATACCAGGCAAGTTTATTTTTATTGCGGATTTACTCTCCAGGTCATTTTTGAAAGTAAAACAAAGAGAGGATGATACAAAAACAGTTCAAATACATGTTTTAGATTTAGAGTTGCCCATTTCACAAAAGAATATCTCATTATTAAACAATGAAACCAAAAATGACTTAATATTAACTGAAGTTTTGTCAACAAGGTTGGCCTAACACATTAGAATGGGCTAATTCTGAATTAAATAATTTAAAAAAAAATTAAGAATGAGTTACTATCCAGAAATGGCTTAGTGTTTTATGAGGATAAATTGGTAGTACCTAAATCCATAAGAAACTTAATGATATCCAAATGACATAATGCTGCACATTTTGAAGTAGAAAAAACAAAAAAGTGAGCAAGAAATAGTATATTACTTCGTTCGGCGAGTAATATAGAGGGCGCGTCAAGAAAAGTCATGCTTCTTTGCCGAATGAAGTATACCATTTTTTCTTCAAACACAGCAATTTTCAACCATAAATAGTACAATTCATACGCTATTTTTACTCGAAATTAACTGAGACAATTATCAAAGTCGTCTAGATGTTAGAAATTAAAATAACTAAGTCCTCGTTGGGATTTGCGTCTCCATGGTTACAGTTGTTTGACAGATATTTTATGTTATTAAAGATAGCTTATTGTTGTTGCAACCGCAAGCGCAAATTTAGTGCACCGTTTCAATTTTGAAAATGCTTCATTAACTAATTGTACTTTTAATATTACTATAAATAAAAATGATGTTTAATTGTTGTTAATGACATTTGTATTGTTGCTTTCTCACATGTTTCATATTGTTGCCATGACAACATTTTTCCCTCCGCCGTAAAGAAATGGAAAAAAAAAACTGCTGCCGGCGGAGACATCAAACTTTGACAGGATTAAGTTAGATAAGTAATGTCATCATTATTTGACGTTTGAAGAAAAATATTTTTTCTTCAAGCGGTCAATAAATGCATCTTTATGTGCATGTATATACGTAGTAAAAGTACGTCTTTATTGATTACTGGGAGATAAAGTCTTTAAAAGGCATAAAGTAAGGTTCATTTAAAATTTCTTAAATAATAATACCGATTTATTGATCAATAATCATACGAAATATTTAATTAATATTTGTCAATTATCCAAATTAAATTCTACTCCTAGTGACCAGGTTTAAGCAGTGATAATCAAAATTTTGTGTCTAAATGTGCTACTTGTCAAAAATTCTCAATAAAACTTCCTATATTATAAAACTTCCATCAACATCAACAGTTTTCTCTCCCACTGGTTCAAAATAATCTTTTTATTTCCAGTTGCATTTTTGTCGGTCTTTTTCTTTACCTCTGTCTTCATATTTTGAATGCTTCGTCTTTTTTCTTTTATTTTAGGAACTTGGGATTTGTTGAATATAATATTATAATTTTACAAAATTCCTGTTAATTTGAGGTTTGCTGAAGATTTTTCAGGAACCTCCTCCTCCAACAAATCACTCGAAGAATTTTCCGATTCACTATTCATTTTCACCTTAATGCTGCCTTTCGATATCGCTACTGGTTTAAAATGTTTTAACTTCTTGCAATATTTTTACGACGCACTACAATTTTATTCCGGTTTGTAAAAATATAAATATTGGCGTTATCAGTATAAAAACTCGCAAACAAATTTTTTGGAACGCTGTAGATACTGTACGAAATCTCCGTATTTTCAGTAAAAGCTTCAAATAGCTAGCTTTTGCTAGTCAATAAAAGGCAAAGGTTATTCACTTCAATTTCAGCAAATGCTATTAGCAAAAACTAACTCTACCTAGTAAAAGCTATAGCTATTACTTAATATTAATAGTAAAAGCTTAGTTTTTATTCACACCGCCCATTTTATTGTCTACGCCCATGTCTGTAAACGTCAAAAATCGCACAACATTTCTTGTGACATTTAACAATAACATGCACGTAATGAGACCTCATAACAGGTGCGCCGCTTCGTGCTCAAACTTTTTCACTTCGTGTGCGCAATGGGTTACTTACAACTCTTGTTATGTCATATACTATTAAGTCACAGTCTCATCAATTATTTAAAGAGAGATGGGACGGCATAGAAGGCTGTAGACTTTCAAAGGAATTACTTCGCTACCCAAATAAGTACACAGCCAAAAGATATTTGGAAATGAATAGAAAACTCATAGTAATAAAGGTGAATTCTAATCCTAGTTATTTATATTATCAACAGAGTTACTCCAAAATAACTCACAGTAAATGCTATTTAATGTAATAAATCAGGAATGTTTACAGATTGTGGTATTGCTGCTAGGAATTGTATTGATTAATTTTTACTTAAAATTGTCGAGGTTATTGTCGTTTAATATTAACATAAATAGATCTTGCTTGAACCAAAAGCACATCTCGAGTTAATAGGTACATCAAAGATTGGTTGTTAGGGATATAAAAAATGTTACTGTCCGAATTGTATTTGTAATGTTACTCATTTTTGGAGCATTCATCATTGTAATATTGTAATTATATTCAAGGTGCGGTTGCCCTCAAGGATATACAACGCATCCTTTCTCGAATCAATGCGTTGACGAAAACGAATGTCAAAATAATCCTTGCGGCGGTAGTGGTAACTGCTTCAATACCTATGGCAGCTACAGATGCGGATGTCCTGATGGTTATCAGTTCGACACATCCCTAAATATTTGTATACAGGTAAAAGGTATACATTTTTAAAATTTTTCTTTTTTAAAGCTCAATTAATTGTTCAAGGTCAGTCCAAGCTGTTCAGGAGCTCCTTGTGCTTTCGGTTGCAATAGTCGCGGCGGTGGATACAGTTGCGGATGTCCACAGGGATACCAACGTATCGGACAGGGTCATTGTCTTTCAACCATAAGTCCTGTATATGGAGGATACGGTCAAGATATAGGAGACGTTCCAGTTTATCAAATCGATGATAATTCAGCAGGTGCAAAAGATAAACTCATCACTACGGAAGGCTGCTTTTCATGCAAAGTAAGCCTGACAAAATATTTCAATTTACTTTAGTAAACTTCTATTTTTTGACATTACAGGTAAATGGTAGACATAGAAGATCTTCAAGAAGAAGGAGATTGGCTCGACTATCACATAACGATACCATTGCCGAGCTCTTCCGAAGCGATGTCATTAAAAGAAGATTTAAGCGACATAAACATCACGATATAGAAGAATCATTGGAACTTAAACTTAATATTTCTCAAACTAGGCACCGGACAAGGATACTGAAGCTACAACCTGCTGTTAAGGTAATTTCTATGTGATACAGCACCAATTTTGGGTGGTTTAATTATTAACTACTAGTTACAAAGCTCGTTTCGAATCAAGAAATAGACACTTTTAGGTAAAAATAGGTGGTAAACTGGTTGATATCCAAGGTAGTGGGTACAATCAGTGACAGCTTTATTTATACCGAGTAACCAACCTGATTCTCTAGGTGAGAGTAAAACATATTTCATCTAAGATTCAATAATAATCTGATGTTAATCTTACTGTCTACCGATTTGCTAAATTCTCAGATATTTGGAAGAGTGCTTACCTATTCTTTTAAAAAAATATGATAATTCTCAAATTTACCGGAGAAGGACATACGTTGTTAATGAAATATATTGTATCATAACTTACTTTGTAGAAGTTCATCAAATTGAGAACACATAAATAAACAGTAGTGTAACAAATCTTTGACTATTCAATTAAAAAAGTTATTAGACAGCTTTTTTGAGTTAACCACATAGCGGAAAGGCGGGTAAGAGTACGCAGATTTTCATAAAGTATTTGTTCTGGGCAAAATATGAAAACAGAGATTAACTTAGAAATATAGGGATAAAGTTTGGGTACTTACTTAACTATTTTAAAGAAAAAAATGTGTTGTGAACAAAAGTATACAGTCCGGTCCATATGTATGGAATAAATTCATTTGTAGCGTTATTATGTACTATATGAAAAAAACCTGAAACAGGTCGATTTTTATTCTTAAATTGACAATTTACAGTATGAAAATATTATCTCCCTCCAGCACCCCTTCGGAATTATAAGCACCCTCTCGAAAATTTTAAATTACAAAGGGGGTCGCGTGGCATCTCGTTGGAAAGGGATTTTAGTCCTCTGTTCAGCAATATAAAGTTTTTTAAGTTTGGTGCAATCATAACTGAGAAAATTGATTTTTAAGATGTAAAATTTTGATAATGTCTTTAACACAAAACTTTAGGTAGAATGAAGATAATAATGTCACATAATGATTAGAATGTGTTTTTCAATGTATTTGACACTTAAATTAAATGTTCAAAATGACCACCATTCACTTCTTGACAATAACCGAGGCGATATTGTTTGGTCTATTAAAATAACTTTAGAAATAATCAGGTATTTTCGTATCTGTTCTGCTAAATATTAGGAAAAAACTTTGAAGATATTAAAATAATAGTCAAAAAACTAAATAAACAATTGATATAAATCTAGTAGGCTGCTGTCATTTAGGTATTTAAAGTTACTAAAAGACGTCGGTATAATATTTGTGCGCGTATTAAATTTAATTATGGCTCATTTGTCCGAGACTCAAAGAATAGACATTTTAATTATGATTGGTTGTGGTAATAAAACCAGAACTCAAAAGGAGGTTTGTGAAATTTTTAATAATAAATACCCTGGTCAACACGTTTCGCAGTCTACAGTTAGCAAAATTGAAAAAAAGTTTCGTGAAACTGGACATGTAAAAAATATTGCAAAACCAGGTAGAAATGTTCAATTTACTGATGAAAAAAAGTTAGATGTACTTCTAGAGATTGAGGAAAATCCGCATAAGACAACTCGAGAACTTGCCGCCGACAATGATGTAAGTAAATCGTCTATTTTGAGAGTTCTGCATAAAGGAAAATACCACCCTTACAAAGTTCAGTTGGTTCAGGAGTTAAATGAAGATGATCCTGATAGAAGGCAAGAATTCTGTGAATTGATGATGGATAGAATGAACGCAGATTTGCAGTTCATAAACAAAATAGTTTTTTCTGATGAAGCGACGTTTCATTTAAACGGAACGGTTAACAAACAGAACTGTAGATATTGGAGCAGAGAAAATCCTCACTGGATGTGTGAGGCTCACACTCAATATCCTAAAAAAGTTAACGTTTGGGCTAGTATCATTAACAATAAAATTATTG
This sequence comes from Ophraella communa, assembly GCA_035357415.1. NCBI lineage: Eukaryota > Metazoa > Arthropoda > Insecta > Coleoptera > Chrysomelidae > Ophraella > Ophraella communa. The sequence continues at coordinate 7,268,526 of CM068984.1, forward strand.
GCCCTTATTTTTTTGAGGGCACAGTTACTGGTGAGGTTTGTCTAGATTTTTTGATTAACTTTTTAGTGCCTACATTACAAAGAGTTTTTCCTAATGTTAATCATCCAAATGAGATAGATCGATCTATTTACTACCAACAAGACGGAGCTCCACCGCATTTTGCACGTACTGTTAGAAATTATTTAAACGAGGTTTTTCCCAATAGGTGGATAGGAAGACGTGGGGCGATCGAATGGCCGGCTAGATCCCCCGATTTGACTCCTCTCGATTACTTCTTATGGGGTTATTTAAAATCTAAAGTATATTTTAATAGACCAAACAATATTGCTGATTTAAAAGTTAGGATAACGGAAGAAATTAACAAAATAACCCCCGAGATCATACAAAATGTTGTACGAGAATTCCAATATCGCCTCGGTTATTGTCAAGAAGTGAATGGTGGTCATTTTGAACATTTAATTTAAGTGTCAAATACATTGAAAAACACATTCTAATCATTATGTGACATTATTATCTTCATTCTACCTAAAGTTTTGTGTTAAAGACATTATCAAAATTTTACATCTTAAAAATCAATTTTCTCAGTTATGATTGCACCAAACTTAAAAAACTTTATATTGCTGAACAGAGGACTAAAATCCCTTTCCAACGAGATGCCACGCGACCCCCTTTGTAATTTAAAATTTTCGAGGGGGTGCTTATAATTCCGAAGGGGTGCTGGAGGGGGATAATATTTTCATAGTGTAAATTGTCAATTTAAGAATAAAAATCGACCTGTTTCAGGTTTTTTTCATATAGTACATAATAACGCTACAAATGAATTTATTCCATACATATGGACCGCACTGTATAAGAAGAAGTATATAAGAAAAAAAATAAAGCTCAACACTTGAATGAATGAATGTAGCGGGCGGGGTGGCTGATGCCTGGCAAGTAGGACCTTCGGGACATTTTTGCCATACCCCAGGTACTCTCCCTCTGTATTTCACTCGTTCGGCGTCTCTCGAAATGCCCCGATCTTCGTATGAAAGCCATGACGTCCCTTGGAGGGAGGGTATGCAAGTCTACTTTCTCGACTCATCGCACCCCAAAGATGTCTTGTCTGAGTTGTGCGTACACCTCACAGGTGCCCAAGAAGTGGTAAGAAGTTTCCTCCTCGCCACATTCTGAGTAGTCTGGGCCTTTGACTACGCCCAGAAGGTGTAGATGTCTTCTAATTCCACAGTGGCCAGTAAGGACTCCGATAAGCAGGCGCAACTGTGCTTTGTCAAGGTACATGATTGTTTGTTTTGCCTGCCTAAGGCCACTGCAGTTGATCCATTGTTCTTCTAATCCTCTCTCCGCCTATTCCTTGAGTAGAGTTGAGGTTTGTACTCTGCTTAGCCCTATTATTGGCTCGGGTCCGTAGCAAGGTTTGTTGGCTGCCTGCCTGTTCATCTGCCCGCTCGCTGCCCACTATACCGCTATGTCCCAGTGCCCATAATAGGGTTACATCCCGTCTTGAGGCCAGTCTGTCTAGGGTATTTGCGCATTCCTGGACTAGTGCCGTACTACTCCTAAAGCTACAAATCGCCTTTAGAGCGGCTTGGCTCTTTGATCAAATGCTGACGGCTTCCTGAGTTGTCCCGTTCTTTTATTAGTTCTGCTGCTTTGAGGATGGCAAATATTTCTGACTGGAATACCGTGAAGTATTTAACAAGAGCTGTGTAACCCCAGAATCCGAATCCGAACTCTAACGGCAAAATAAGTGTGGAAGGGATAAATACTCAACTGACACTCCTTTTAACCGCTCGCACCCCCCTGATATTTTAAGTTCGCAACCGTTTGAAGATTATGTATTTTTTTTATTTAGGAATAAATGTCTTTGCTAAATTTGTTTTATGATTTTTTCAATTAAATATTATCTAAAAGTAGAGAGACAATGTTTATTTTTTTAGACACGCTTATTTTGAAAAATTTGAAGTGATGCAGTATAAATGTTGATGTGTAGGTATATGCTAAATTAATTGTTTTCTTTTTAGACCGATATGGTGTACAAGATAGTGGCAGGTAACGAAGAAAAGAAATTCGAATTAATTAAGAAACACGGCGTTTGGGCGTTACATTTCAGAAAGCGATTGAAACAACCCGGTGAATTTGAACTGATTATACACGGTCGTCCAGAAACAGTAATACTTGAATCAGATAGCTACGACAAACCTCTCACTCTTAAAGTAAAAATAGTTGTAACGGAAGAATAAATAGTTTTTTAGATATAAAGATTTTCGAAAAAAGTGATAATTTTTATAATTGTAAGAAAGTTTATATAAATCAAAAATATTTTTAGAAAGAGGGTTAATTACTATTTATGTATATTTTTTTCGGTGCTTTCATAAAACACATTTCTAGGCAAAATGAAATGATAAAGATAAGTCTTATTCAAAAAATTTATAAGATGGTTTTTGTCAACATTTTTAAGCAATTATTAGGGAATTATTTGGGCAATTATTTTCTCTCCTGTTTTTAAAAATGAAGCCAACCATTGATAGGATCACAGAAAATGATGTACTATAAATATTCCATTGTTTTGTCTAGTAGTTTTGAAAGTTTTTAAAATACCCTCGGTTAAAGCCATTTTTTGTTGCCATATACTAACAAAAAATCACTGCCAAAATCGTTAATGTGTTCTATGTTTTTCTTTTTGCAATATACTCAAAAGGCTAATGTACTGCCAATTTAATGTTTTTAAAAGATTGTTAAAATATTATTGAAACATTCCCGGTAAATACTTAAAAAAATCATGAAAAAAGTATTATTAATAGATTACTTTTTGTGAAATATATACAAAATTGTATAGAAATTAAATAAAAAATAAAAATATTTATAGATTTATTTAAGTATTTAACTTAGTTACCTTTAAGATATTGTTTCTAATGATCTTGTAATATATTTTGCTTAAAAATAAAGTAATTGTGTCATTTATTACACCTGTACCACATTTGTTACTAAATTATAAAAAAGGAACCGGTATTTTTGTCCAAATATATGCTATTTAAACAGTACAATATGTATAAAATAGAAAATTTGAATAAATTAAGAGCTTATGTGTTTGGTGTTGCATAAGACGTAGCATATCTAAAACCTTTTATTTACCTAGAAGGTACTTGTGAAGTTAATTTTAAATAGTACTTGATCAAGATATTTACAAATAATTCCACAATACAGTGTAATTGTGAAAACAACGACATTAAATTTTATTTTGTTGTGGAACCAATACAATTGTATGAAATCTATTTACATTTAAAAGAGGGTTTGTTTTTTTCCTCGGCCATTTGCTCCCGGTCATAAAATTTTGCACATTTTTATATCTATAAAAAAGGAACATATTCTACAACTTTAAGCTTCAAATAAGCTCTTCTTCAGCCAGACAGTATGTTACTTCTTAATCGAAGAATTAATTTCTTCTTAATTTGATATTGCAGAAATCTTAAATTAAGCATCATTATGCTTATTTTGAGTATTAGCGAGGTTTAATTTGGGATGCTTAAATAAAGCACGTTTTTTCTTGTTTTAAGTATTCGTAATACCTACTTATTTAATAACAAATAAATAAAAATAATTGGCTACGAAATTAATCGAACTTTTGAATTTCAAATATTCTTGTATGTAAATTAATGTATTCTGGAATGAATAGAATATGTTCAAAATTAAAAAGTTTTCATATAGGGAAGGCATAAATAAATTTAGTAAGACGTTGTAGGACTAATAAAAAAGTGCAATCGATAAATAAATCTTTTACTAAAGATTAAAATAAATAAAACAATAAACAAAACAATTCTCTTCTAAAAACAAATTTTTACATTACAGTGTATCCCTAAAGAGTGTAATTATTTCCTATAAACTAAACATATTTTCAAAAAACCTGAAACACATCTTAAACAATCAGAACCACTTAGTACTTTTCCCAGCGGCGGCCTTAGGGGGTGGCGAACAGGGCAATCGCCCGGGTCCTCGCTTCTGCAGGGGCCTCGCACAACAAACCAAGCAAATTTTAAAAAATATAGATTTTTTTAACTATATTTTTTTGATTTAAAACTTTCGATTTTGATGCTAACCTAACCTTAATTAGGTACTTATTAAGGTTATAACATAACGGTAAATTAAAATTAAGTTAGTTAACTAATTTATTCATTCAAAACATAATTGAAAATTCATTATGTAGTACTTGAATATCGCGCCTGGAAACACTTGTAGATCGGTTTTTTAATCGCATAGCACTTGGGTCAGCTCGGCAGTCGGGACATAATGCTCTGCTCATCTATCGCTCGGGGAATTCCTGTGTTTTATTTCGTTCGTCAGCTCTTGTCACCTTGGAATTATTTTACTTGCAGTACTCTTGGTTGTACTCGCGACTTTTCTCGTGTTGAGCAGCTTTCAATTATTATAAGATTTTTTAATACAAATACAGCTGAAACCTAGACGCATTCACAAATTGGCTCGATAATTATCGAGAAAATGGTTTTCAGTCATCCCTTGTAACAGCGAGAGAAATAGCCGAGGAAAATGATATTGACAGACAGTTCAAAGAAGTCAGAAGACGACGTAAAAAAAGGCATTTTGATTATGAAGGGGAAGATGAAGCTCATGAATTGAATGCAGAAGAAATTTTCAAAATAAACTATTTTTGTCGACAATGTGCGCGCAAGCTGCCATCCTAGGTTTGAGGCCCTTGAACATCATAAGAGCATATTTGGTTTCATGTATAATATAAAACGATAAAAGGAAATTAGTGATAGTGAACTTTTGAAGCAATGCAGCGACTTGCAAATATCTATGACAGTAGGAGAATCATGTGATATTGATGGACATGAATTGTACGAAGAATTGAATATGTTCATCCGTGTGTATGAAGGAAAAGACGACATTACCTCGGTGCTGAAATACATAATAGAAAAAAAAATAATTGAAGTTTACCCCACTATCGAAATAGTACTGAGAATTATTGCTACCACACCTCTTACAGTTGCGTCTGCTGAAAGGAGTTTTTCGAGGCTTAAAATTATTAAAACATATTTGAGGAATTCGATGATACAAGATCGGCTTTCAGCCCTTGCTATTCTTTTAATCGAAAATAACGTAGCTCATTCGTTAGATTATTGTGCTTTAATTAAAGACTTTAGTCTTCAGAAAAGCCGCAAACATCAATTTTAAAATTTATCATCTCTGTATTTGTTAATTTTGTAAATCTTTCAATGTAAAATATTTAAAACTGAAATTTTATTTATTTGTATAACTTTAGTATTTCTCCTCAAACATGACAAATACCTAAACCAAACAACCAGACCTACTTTCGCATTACATACTTTTCACGAAGGACAAAGGGCCTCGCAAAGACCTGCCGCCCTGAGCCTCGCAATGGGTAAGGCCGCCTCTGACTTTTCCTATATAAATTCTAGGGGTTAATCACCTCACTGCTCGAGAAAAGAAGTGTCTATGCTGCAATTAAAAAAAAATGGGTACCTCTCCAAACAAAAATTGAGGTGTGCGTGCATTTCTAGTTTAAATCTGAGGAAACTAAGAAAAGAGGGGTGTACTGCCGCTCACCTGAAAAAAATGATTACCACAAATATCTCCTCAATATCGCATGAATTAATGGTACTGATGCTGGAGCTGCTATAATTAGAAAACGCAGTCAAAACTCTTTCTGTTTCCACCTAAAATTCAAAATTTGTTTAAACATTTCTAAAATAAACATTACTAACTTACGCTCTGAACTGTCTGTCTGGATTTTCTTCCATTTTTTACTCAGGATTTAAATTTTATACGTTCTGCTAGTTCTGATGATGGGAACAAAGCATCTATATCGCTATCCTCGATAACCGAAATACGCCAAACAGTTAGCTTTAGTCATGCAAAATTATAATTATAATAATAGTTAATTTATAAATGTATACTTAAAAAACTATATTCAAATAATTTACCAAAATCCAATACAAGCAGTCAAAAAATTACTTATAACATTACATGACTTACCTATAATTTTCTCTATGACTGAGTATTGAAATTTCCAATAAACTATAGATTTCATTGTCCTCATAATGATTTTGGTTTTCGTAATTCGGTAATTGGTATAATTCCGTATTAAAACTTTCATTGAAATTAATTAGATTCATGTTAAAAGTGTATCACTATTTATAGTACTTACACTAACTTTTAAAACAAAACCACCACAAATTATGCACTGTAATACACAAAATATAATCGTCTGTCTAGTCGTGGAGTTAGAATATGTTGCAAGAGGGGGTTAAAAAGTGGGATAGTACCAACTAGACGAGCTTAAAATCAAGAACTTTCATTCTCAATTTCAGCTCGCACTATCAATTTAAGAATGCCGCATGCTTATTTCAAGATTGGGCATACTTAACAAAATTCTTAAAGGAAAGGCCGTTATTCATACTTAAAATAAGAATTTACATTCTCAATTACTTCTTAAATTAAGAAGTAAAATGCTTAATTTAAGAATGACCGTTCTTGACAAATTCTTAGGAGAAAGACGGTTATCCATGCTTAATATAAGAATTTTCGTTCTCAATTTTAGCATGTTACTTCTTAGTTCGGGAATGTGGTATGCTAAATTTGAGAATGAGCGTTCTTGACAAATTCTTAAGAGTAATACGTTTGTCCATGTTTAATATAAATTTCGTTCTCAATTTAAAAATGTTAATAGTCAGTTCCATAACGTTACCTACATGGTACATGCTTGATTTGAGTGTGGGTTTTCTTAAAAAGATCTTAAGAGAAAGGCGGTTATCCGTACTTAAAATAAGAAGTTTTATTCTGAATTTTAGAATGATTATTCTCCGTTGAAGTATGTTATGACTTGCTTGATTCCTAAGTCTTAATTCAAGAACGTTTATTGCTAAATTATTCACCGCATACCAACGTGCTGAAAATTTAGATATGCCATATTTAAATTAACATTTTAAGATTTTTAATGTAAGCACCCTTTATGTTTAATTTAAGAATGCATGCTACAAAAATTCTTATTTTTCAAATTAAGAATGTTTGTGCTTATTTGTAGCTTTTAATCCAAAAATTGAGCATGGCAATGTTAATTTAAGGATGTCAGGATTCAAATGAAGAATATTTTTTCTTAAACTAAGAATTAGGGTCGTGCTTCATTTTAAATGCACATTCTTGACAACATTCTCACACAAATTTCTCTGTGTGGAGTAATGTTAGTTTGTTTAAAACGCCTCAGCAAATTGGTTTGCAATAATTATCACTGAAATTTCGCGAATTTGGACATGTAAAGCAGATGGAAAATGCTAATGCACTAAGGGATAGAATCAAATTAGATGTGTTGCTTGAGTTTGAGGAACACCCACTTACATCGAATAAACAAGCATCCGCAACATTTAATGTCAGCCATACATCGATACTAAACATTTGAAAGAAAATAAAATGCATCCCTATAAATGATACCGACTCAGAATAATTTTTTGCGAACAAATGTTGAATAACAATACTGCCCAGTGAGAAAACGTTATGTTTTCTGATGAGTGCACTTTTATCGTTAAGGGACATGCTAATCGTCAAAGTTGCTGCTACTGCTCAACGAAAAATCCTCGCTGGATGAGAGAGGACCATACATAATACCCTCAAGAGGTTCCTGTTTTGGCAGGGATTAATGAACACCATATTGTTGGTCCCTTTTTCGTTGAAAGGAATTTTAATGGCTATAATTATTTAGCACTACTACAAAATAATGTAGTGCCAAGTTTGGCAAATTTATTTACTGATCCGACTTTTATAAGTTATGAACAATAAAATAATACATATCAGATTTTTTAAAAATGTTTGCAATAAATTAAAAAACAATAAGATCTTTTTCATACTGTACTGTACATAAAGTGCCATTTCCCGTTATTTACCGGAGTCCGGGAAATGGCACTTTACGGTACACTTGTACTTTACAGTAATCTTCAATTCTCCCAATGTTGTTTGAAATTATTCTAGTTTTTATAGATTGACAATAATTGTACAACTGCTGTTGCTAGCAATATGTATTAATGGAGTTGTTAATGGATTTACAGTATTTTCTGTAATCGCAGAAGACGTGTGGCTGTGATGTAGCACTTCAACAAAAGTTTCGCCTCTTTGGATCATTCTTGCAATCTTGTTTTTGCCTTCAATTGATTCTTCTATATACTTTTCTGCAACTGAAGAACTCTTCCATACACCGTGCTGTTTTAGAACTTTAAGGCCAGCTCCAGCATTGACTCCTGAAGCAATGACCTGTATACTTTTCTGGTTGGTCTAGTTTTAAGAACTCAGCTATTTTCTTAGGTGCTCCTCCAACAGTATGTATACCAGCTCTTTGAGGCAGACATTTGCCTTGTCTATACCCCTCTAAAGAGCTTTCAGGGAGACGTGTTGCCGTAAATTTATGTATTTTCTAAACACATCCAAATACTGTAAATCACAGTGAAAGCTCGTCGAATATGCGTTTTTGTCTGGTTAATCTTAACTACTAACTACTATCCTCCACATCACTAACTTCTAAATTACAGATATCTTCCCTTCGGTAACCTCCAGCAACTCCAAGTAATACTATCACGTTGAGTAATAGATATTCTTTATCTATTCGATTAGATATATTCTTGACTCGGCTCCTTCGTCCCCTCGTCCTTAAACATCTATCTCGTACTTTAATAAGTCACTTCCCGGACTAGTAACGTAAATAACTATTTTATATAGAGGAAACAGAGACCTTTCAAACAATATATCACAAGCCCCTAAAAAATTGCGGGTTGCAACTGTCTCTCAAAGGGGGTTGAAGGTAGAGATCAAATATTTATAATTTAAATTTAACGTGTTTCGGGATTTTCTATAAAAATGTACAATGACCGAAATAATGAATTTATTTTATTTGGCTTTTTCACTCTGTAGAATGAACAACATTTTATTAATTTTTCTTACTATTTTGCTTAAAAATCAGAAGTGACTGTATTACCACCCACCTTTTGGCTAGCAAATCGATAAACACGTTGTTTTTATTTTGGTTTTATCTTTACTAATGAGATAAACAAGTATACAAATAATTTAACACGGTGTTTATAATCTCTTTAGCCTTTTCTCGATCTTCTCTTCTCATTTTACCTCGATTTATTTATGCAAATCTCTGAAGGGAACAGGAAGTGTACCTACCGTCGACTGTTCGACCAGAGTGTATCTAGTTAGCCACCATATGGTCGGAACGTTAGCCAAGTCAGAAAATCGCGAAAAAATCAACAACGTTTTGAATATTCACGATATGAGTAAGCATTGACAAAACAATGAAAACAGATGACATTGTGGTTCGTATCGGAAGACCGTTTACATGGACGGTATCCGACGCGGAAGTCGTTCTAGGTTATGTAAGATTTTTTTTAAATCGATTTTACTATGGTCGGTGCCTATTAGGTAAAGGTACGCTACAACTTGTCACATGCTTTGAAAATGAATGTGGCGATACACGACACGCGGATTATTTAATTAGATTACGAGGGTTTTGGCAGTTGTTAATGCAAATTTTATTTAAATTACAGTAACAATAATATAAATAAGAGAACAATCTTAAGTTACTATACATTGGTACATTTTACTGGAATATGTAATATATGAAAAGTGGATTGACTATAGAAATAATAAAAGCCATTAATATACTCTTAACATACAAATAAAATAAAATGGTATATAGACAAATTCAAATCGGTGGAAGAATTAAAATCTAATTCATTTACTTTTGACTGAAAAGTCCCACGCTCGTTATGAAAAATTTTACCTTTCCCAACTGGTTGCACAACTTTTATGATCAAAATGAATAGTACATAATAATTTATTTTCCACAAAAAAATTAAAATAAAAAAATAAGTACCGTAAACCGGGGCTACTTGAACACGCAGGGGCTATTTGAGCCACAAGTGAAAAAGAGATTCAAAACCTGGGACATGTAAAACTTAGAGTATGGAAATAGTTGACCGTTTCCCCCACAAGAAGGCAGCACTAAGCAGAGGCTGTTGCATGTTACAAAGATTCTGATATTCCCTCCTTTTAATTATTGAGGTTATGTTGATGAGTTTGATAAACACCGATTTCAGTGGTCTACGAACTTCTACCTGTATGTTCTGATAAACAACTGATATCCTCAAGGTAAAGTATATTTTTTGTTTCTAATGTAATACTGAAGAAAATGAGTATAGTTGGAAAAGATAGCTGTATGTTTAACACAGTAATTATCATAAGTTTGTTACACTGCACTGATAACCTTAAAGTGGGGTTACTTGAGCCCGGGTTCAAGTAACTCCTGGCCACATTTTTACACCATATTAGACTATGTTAGGCTACCAATATTTTTAAGTAATGTGGTGAGATGCTATTTATAGTCGTTTATTTGCAGATATACAACTGAAAATGGTCCGAAATTACAAGAGAACCGCTGGAAGTAGGAAATATGCAGATTTTTCAGATGAGAATCTACAATTGTGTCTAGAATCTATTAGGTCTGGAGAAATGTCTCACATGCAGCAGCTCATTTTAGCATAAGTGTATCAACTAATAAGAGAAAATTGAAGGGTCATGTTCTAAACAAGCCTGGACTTCCTGCAGTATTTAGTGGCGAGGAGGAGCAGGCATTTGCAAGCCATTTGGACAAGATTCCCGGTCAATGAAATAGATTTTAGGTTTATTGTGAAAAGTTACCTGGACAAACAAGGGAGAACAGTGAAATGTTTTAAAAACAACCTTCCTGGTCGTGACTAGGCAAAACTATTTTTGAGTAGGCAACCACAGTTGTCAATAAGGTTTGCCAATAACATTAAACGGTCTCGTGCAGCAATTGATGAGTCCGTGATTAATGATTACATTAACAACTTCAGTGATCTTGCTAAAGATGTCCCACCAGAAAACATTTATAATTATGATGAGACATGCATGTCAGATGATCCTGGGCGAAGTAAGATTATATGCCACCGTGGTTGCAAATACCCAGAGAGGGTAATAAATTCAACCAAAGCCAATATCACAGTGATGTTTTTTGGCAATGCTGCTGGTACAGCTCTGCCCCCCTACGTCATATACAAAGCACCTGTGGTCTACTTGGGCAGAAAATGGGCCTGATGGTACTAGGTACAATCGGAGCAACCATGGCTGGATGGATCTAGCTATATTTGAAGACTGGTTTGAATCCCATCTTCTCCCTGTGCTCAAGAAACAAGAAGGAACTAAAATTGTGGTTGGGGATAATTTGTCTTCACATTTAAGCATGAAAGTTGTCAAGTTGTGTGAAGAAAATGACGTGACATTTGTGTACTTGCCACCAAATTCCTCTCATTTGACTCAGCCACTCGATGTGGCCTTCTTTAGAACGCTTAAGTCTAAGTGGAGAGAAATATTGATGAATTGGAAACAATCAGAAGCTGGTAAAAAAGCAACTACTCTTCCAAAAGATCAATTCCCCATGCTACTCAAAACTGTGCTAGATGGAATCTTGGCTAATGTGGAAAACAACTTGAAGTCTGGTTTCAAGAAAGTTGGAATTTTCGCTGTGATTGCCTAAACAAGACAGGTCGGTGAACCTTGATCTTGTTGGAGATGCTTTCTTGAATCATCTTGTAACCCTTACTTTTTGGAAGTCCATCTTATTAAGAATAATAAAAAAAAACTCTTCGTTTTAACAAAACTTCCAATATTTATTTAAAAAATTGCTTTTTTAACCTTAATGACAGCCGTTTCGCTAGACTTAGCATCGTCATTAAGATTAAAAAAGCAATTTTTTAAATAAATATTGGAAGTTTTGTTAAAACGAAGAAATTTTTTTATTATTCTTTTTATTTAGAGTTTCCACATCAACCATTAAAGGTTATTAGCGGGTTTTACAGATTATTAAATTACAAATTATTACACATTACAAAATGATACATATATAATATAACTTAAATTTTGTGTAGTAAACGTGTGTCCTAAAGGAATTTAAAATATCTTTAAGTTTCTTTGCTTCTTCTGGTATGTTGTTGATGACTCTTTCGTAGGAATAAAGAGGGCATACAATCAATATATGTTGAATAGTTATTGGACATTCACAATAGGAACATTCAGGTGGTAGCTCTTTTGTTATGAGATGCTTGTGAGTTAACGCTGTATGTCCAATTCTTAGTCGGTTTATAATCACCTGTTGCCTTCTTTTCTCTGGAAATTGTAGTTTGATTGAGTTTGCATTTTATACATAGATAAGACGTAATTGTAACAGAAATATATTAAGTTATTGTAAATATCAGCATGATATAGTTTTTTCCTGGTTTTTCTATATCATTGCACAGTTATACAGATCTTAGAGGGAAATACATCCAGGATAATCCCTTAGGGCTAATAACATCTAGGCTTTAATATTGTTATGTCTTATTACTTCCATACTTAGTCTAGTCTTTTATATTTCGGGATTAGAGAACAAAAACAAATATTAATAATCGAAAATCACTTTACTGTTTTTCATAATATTCCCCATGAAGATCTATACACTTTTGAATGCATTTGAACTAATTGTCGAAGCACTTTTGCCACTCTGATTGAGGTATCTCCAAAAGATGTATTCTGAATGCAGCAATCGCTTCTTCAGGTGTCGAAAAACGTTAATCTCTCAGTTTGCTTTTTACGTACGGGAATAAAAAGAAGTCTATTGGTGCCAAGTAAGGACTATACGACGGATGACTCATCAAATCAATGTTTTGGGTGCTCAAAAATGCAGTTGTTTGAGCCGATGTGTGGAGCTCGCATTGTCGTGGTAAAGAGTGATTCGTCTTCGGCGGTTGGTTTTCCTGATTTCTTGGAAGACAACTGGCAAACAAATGGTTGTGTACCACTCAGCGTTGTTCTAGTGGTACACAAGAGAACTCCAGTTTTTCCGAAAAAACAGGCGACCATTTGGTTGGAAGTGCTTCGTGCGCGAACAACTTTTGTTGGATTGGGCTCATCTTGAAACACCCATACAATCGACTGCTGTTTACTTTCGGGCTCATACTCGTAAATCGACGATTCATCATCTGTCACGATGTCATAGACGTGTTTCGAAGCACCGCGATAATGTTTTTTGAGCATTTCCTTTGGCCAAACGACGCGAGCCTTTTTTTGAGCGATTGACACATGACGATTTTGCAATATCAGTTCGCGCACAGCATCAGTGGTTTGCGGAACAACAACTGATGTTGGACGACCTGCACGAAATTCGTCTTTGAAGTGAACTAAGGCCACGATTGAATTCACCATACTATCGATAAATACTGGTCCTTGACGGAGCTTCATCGGCAAAAATTAAATTAAGTTCATCCATGCACCGTTGCTGAGTTAATCCACGTCAAAAGTTGTAAAAAATAAATGCCCGAAAATGTTAACGATTTAATTTCATTTTTGGGCAGAGATGAATCTTTTAAGTTGCTGTAAACAACACAAATAGCGCTCGTATTACAAAACGTTCTGAGGACGTATAACCTCAAAAATGTCCAACTTTACGTTAGAGCTGTCAGTTGCCAGATTGCAACACCAGGGTTGCCAAATCCCGAAGTATAAAAGGCAATAAAAGATAATAATTTTTCTTCATTTAAATATATTATTCCAATATACTATAACAAACTTAAAGCTCTTTCTAAAATAACATTTTTTGGGATAAATTCGGTAATCCAATAAATATTTAACGATAAATCCACATTAGACATTCAGTTAAGCATTTTTTCAAGTAGGTATTATTATTTGTTATTTTAAACAAACTTGTTTCACGTTATGCAACGAACCGTTCAAAATTTTAATTAATCCGTGTCGAGAAAAAAGAGTTTAGGAAGACTTTTTTCTCATACAATTATCGTTACATTTTATATTTCCCGTCTGGGTATGTTCAGATTAAAAACTTAAATACCGTATAGTAGCAAAAGCTTATAAGGATTCTCATCTGAATTAGCGTTTATTATATAAAGTGAAATGCAAATAAAAATATCTTCATTAATATAAGGCGCTTAATAAAATGAAGTAGATAAAAAACATAAATAAATGGAAATTATTATAATTATAAAAACGAATATTTATGGACTTTCGACACAATTGCTTGTAATATATTTTATCTACTCCTATTAAATTATACATTAATTATTCAACTGCTTTTGAGGAATTATTAGTATCCATAAACAAAAAGCGTGAGTTATAATAACTCTCTAGTGAGTTATTGCACCATACTGTCACAGTAACTATATACTGTCACGGAATGACAAATTTGGAGCAATGGGGAAGGATATTGCTGTATTTTTAAAATTACCAGATAGTAATTTATATACTGGGCATTGTTTTCGCCGCTTGTCAGCAACTTTATTAGTAGATGCTGGAGGGGATATCACGGTACTGAAACGCCATGGTGGATGGCGATTAACTAATGTTGCTGAGGGATGCATTAATTATTTCGAAAGAATAAGACAAATACAGCAAATAAAATATATAGTTCTATAACTCCTGAACCAGTTGATAGGTCTTACCAAGACCAAGACCGGGTTAGTCTTGGTCTTGCATACAAGGTTTTGGTCTTGGTCTTGCAGTCAAATAATCAATCTTGGTCTTGGTCTTGCACCAAGACTCTTGCAAGTCTTGCACTTTTTGTTAGATTTACTGAGTTCCATTTTTCCAAAAAAAAAACAGAAAAATTGTTTTTAAAATCATTACAAGTAAAGAAAGATTAAATAAAAGGGATAGTATTTTTCATTATAAATTTTTTTTATATTACATTGTAGCGATAAATCAAGTATGAAATAGTTATTATCCTAACAAGTGCGGAAAAGTTAATTTCCGCAAGAGTTAGGATCAATATTTTTTTACAAGCAAAATCACCTCGAAAATTATTTAGATACTTGAAAAGATGCGATTGTGACAATTAAATCTTTCATAGTGTCAATAAATACACGACTGTAGCTATAGCAACTAAGCACAGCCGATCAACTTCTGCTTGTTATGGTACCATCAGTAATTATAACCCTCAAAACCAAGCTTCTTCTTCGTCTTCGTCAAGGACTCCTCTACCTGCGTTCTCAGCGGAGTACAGTACGACAATGCCTCTTTCTCCAAATGATTCATAACATTGTCCAAGTTTTTTAATATGTAAACATTAATAAAGCTTATCCATGAACTTACCTTTGAAATAAACATAGTTTTTGTTCAGGAGTCATTGGATTTTTATTTCCATTGCATGGTTTTGAAACAATGTTATCTTTTATGTGATTTAAAACATAATCAAACAATACTGGTGTCCAACGAAAATATTGTCTAAATTTTTCATCATTTGTTTAAAGGTGACGACATATTAAGATTTTCTTAAAAATCTTACTTTCTTCCGACCTTTTCGTTTCTTCTTCCGATGAAAACTTGTCTTCCAAAAAAATCATTGCCAAGTCCAAATCATCCATTTTTTGCTTTTAATACAGAAACACTCTAATTATTGTCAAATAATAAAACTAAACACAAGATATAAAACAAACTATAAACACACAAAACGAAAGCAAAAATGGATTTAGGCGGTCAATAACGTTAAACTACTTTACATCTGTGCTCACCGATAGCGGCCGTCTTGAACGGGCGTCAAATTACGGCCGCTTTATTGCGGCACCGCTATCCTAGGAAACCAAAGCTTTAGAGTTTAAAATAATCCATAGCTGCTTTATTTTTCAGTTTATATGTTTAAAAGACGCAAGACCGCAAGACTCTTGCAGGCTTGGTCTTGGTCTTGCGTATATCTTGTAATGCTAAGTCTTCGTCTTGCATAAGTCTTGCACTGCTCGGTCTTGGTCTTGATCTTGCAGCCTGAAGTTGGTCTTGGTCTTGCAGAAAATGTCTTGCAAGACCTGATCAGGGTATGATTCTTGATTCTTCTCATATCTAATAAGGTAATGTTAAAAATACGCGGTAGATTGCCAAAATAACTAAAACAATATGCAGGCGGGTAATGACGGCCGGCCGCCATTCCGTGCATAGCGCCGGCCGTCATTACCGGAATCTAACCTACAACAGGTTTTTTGTCGGCATGCATTATCGTTTTGCAATTATGGCCGCAATCTCTTATTCTACGTAAAATGTATGAAATCTACAACATGCGAACCTACTTACCGTTCATATATTATTGAAAGCAGTTATTATTATACACCTTTGAAAATCGCTTTACCTTACATCAACTAACCTCAGATACTGTTTACCCATTTTGAACGCGAGTTCAAAAATGCTATCAAAGATGGCTCAGCATGTTTTTGCGGAATAC
Organism: Ophraella communa; assembly: GCA_035357415.1. Taxonomy (NCBI): domain Eukaryota; kingdom Metazoa; phylum Arthropoda; class Insecta; order Coleoptera; family Chrysomelidae; genus Ophraella; species Ophraella communa. The sequence continues at coordinate 7,284,823 of CM068984.1, forward strand.
AAATAAACTGGAACACGATAATCTAGAGGCCTGTATTACCTTCCTGGCCGGGATTCCCCACTTTTCCCCTAAGTAAAATTTGAGCAATTTTGAAGTGTTAATCCAGGAGTCTCTCTATTTTTTACCAAATTCTCGGTAAAAGTTGAAAAATTTGCGATGATGTGGAAGGTTTTTCCTTTTGATTAATTGGGGAGTCTACTGTGTTTACAATTTTATTGGCTATCTCTATTTTATTGGCGATGGCGTCATAGACATTGCTTGATCGCCATCCTCCTGCGTTTACTAAAATAGTTGCAGAGGAGCGTCGAAAAGAATGGCCAGCAATTGTAAAAATTCTGCCACTTGCTTAGGCATATTGCCAATTTTGTTAATTCCGACAATTTGCCTTGTGCATTTACCCCCTTGATAATTTACAAACAAGCGTTTGTCAATGACGTTATCAGGTCGCAGACAAGCATATCATATAATTTTAAATTTCATAATTCTTCTGTTCGACAGGCACCAGTTAAACCGATCGCAAGGACAGTCTAGAAGTTAAAATAATTATTTTTAAATAACTTATATTATAAATAATGAAACGTTTATTTACCTTTGTTAATAAATATTTATAATCAGTTGCTTCTTTCAAAAATTTATGGATTTTTTCAGATGTTAACATTTTTGATTTTTTAGGCTTGTAATTGTCATTTTGTCTTTTCAGAAATGCTTTTAATTTTGAAATATCCACATTGTTTTTTATACTTAATGTACTTCGCAACATTGAATATTGGGACCATAGTGTAGAAGCTTTATAAGATTTTGTTTGTTCTTGAAACTAAGCAAGCATTACATTTTCAGAAAATGATAGTATTTCTTTATTTTCTTTCCATTCCATAAATTTTCGATAAGCGCATTTATACTTTTCTCTTGATTTTTCTGGCAAAAGGCTTAGAGTTGCATTCAAAGCAATCTCAAAAATTTCGGGTGGTGTGTTTTCCATATATTCATCTTCTGAATATGAATTATTATCAACTACTTCCATTATACTTTGAAACAATTATATAATGATTCGTCGCGTTGTCAAATATAAATTCTTATGTATTAATTTTCCATAAAAATAATTAAAACTATTTAAATGTGGCTACCGTAATAGGTATGCGCATGTTCAGAATGCGGTACAGAGAATTCCGCACACTTTTCCGCACAGTGTACGAAATTACTAACTTTGCATTGAAATAAGCCGTCTCTATTTACATTCTTTTCATAGTAATCGTGGAAAAAAATGATTTTTTTTTATTGATAACCGTTGAAGTATAGAACTTTTCTCATCATATAGTAAAAAATGGCTTCGGGCTAAATATGGGATTTATGGTGAAATTACGAGTTCAAGTGTCTTATTTAACAGTTATCACACCATTAGTGTTTCCAGGTAAAGGCAGAAAAAAAAATACAATAATTCAACATTATTATTATTATTATTAAAAATACACTCATAAACAGTAAATTGAACTGTGTTTGCAAATTCATTGAAGAATAAGCATTACGAAAATTTCATGTAATACCTATACATGTACCTTTAAAATAGTGGCAGTGTTATAATAGTATTTCTCCAGGATTATGCATCACAAAATTTGCCAATTCTGAAATCAAATTTATAGCAGAATGCTGGAATTACCTCTCTCGAGATTGAAAAATATTCTGGAATACTTCTGCCCCCATCCAATTTAATAGTTATTTACGTTACAAGTCCGGAAATTGACTAATTACTGTACAAGATAGATTTTTATGGACGAGGCGACGAAGGTGCCGAGTCAACAATATCTAATCGAGTAACGCAATAATCACTCCACGGACGTGAATCGTACTATATTTTTTTCATACTGTCTTTGGTTTTAAACGCAATAAAATATGAAACTGAAGTGACATATTTGATCATTTTCGAAAGTCATGTAGACTGCTGTGAAAAAATTATGTTGCTTGATTTTTTCTTAACATGGTCGATTTGCTTTATGAATAAAAAATGAACAGCAATTACCAAGTAACAATGTAAATAAAGGCAGACATATTGAATTTTTCTACACACGCGAAATATCTACGAAGAAAATGGATCTGAAATTAGATACAATTGCTGAGAAAACTGCGGAAGCGATAGGGCAAATCATTCCAGTTAAGTCTACGAATAGATGTGAAAAAGTATATGCGCTGTTTTGCAATTGGCGTGAACAACACAATTTGAAAAGTAGTGCTGATGAAAATGTGATGTTGGCTTACTTTTTGGATCGGGAAACAACAGTTTTGTTAAAGAATATTCTTTGCACCCTTTTTCATTATGGTCCAAATATTCGATCGCAAAATCAATGATTATGGTTAATGAGAATGTCAACATATCAAGTTTCCCAAAGTTGATAGCTTTTTTAAAAAGACAAAATGTAGTCATCAGCCAAACCAGTCGAAGGTCCTGACAAAGGAACAAATTGAAAGCTTCATGAGGGACGCTCCGGATAAATAATATCTATTACTTAAAGTGATAGCATTACTTGGAGTTGCTGGAATTTGCCGAAAGGAAGAGATCTATAATTTAGAAGTTAGTGATGTGGAGGATACGGGTACTCAGCTAGTAGTTAAGATTAACCAGACAAAAACGCATATTCGACGAGCTTTCACTGTGATTAACAGTGATGAGTTTCACTATTTGGATATGTTTAGAAAATACATGAATTTACGGCAACACGTCTCCCTGAAAGCTCTTTTGGTGGGTTATAGACAAGGAAAATGTCTGTCTCAAAGAGCATTAATAGTATTACCCTTGACGCAGTTGATTGTCAAGCGTAGTTCAAGATTAACTGTCAAAATTATTGCTGTCAATTTCGATTTCAAAATATAATGAATTTTTCCAGTGATTCAGAGTTAGAGTTTGAAAATACACCATCTGAAATTACAAACAATGTAAATAATAGGATATTGAATAATCAAACATGATACAAATATACAAGGTATGATATCTAGCGGTTCAAAACTCGTCCGATCTGCGCATGTGACGTCACTCGTGATATTCTATAGCGCGTTTCAACGTTAATACCTATATAGGAATTTGATATTTATTTGGTCAATTTATTGTTTAAAACTTTTATTTGTTGGTTATTCAACATTATTTATCAAAACAAAATTTAAATCATACATGTATGGCTTAAAATTGAGAATAAATAAATTGAGAATAAATAAATTGAGAATTGTTAAATTATATTTTTATTCGAGATTTAATTAAAGGGAACGGTGGTAGACGTAGACTAGGTAAAATAGTTAAGTAATTAGGCAAGGTATATTTATACATTTATATATAAAAATATAGGTCTATTGTATTTTAGATTGATAGTAAATACCAAATAAATTATAGGACTTATCAACCATGGGCACCCGCAGAGGGGTTGGCAGTTTTTTGGGGTATATCCAAGCAACTCAAGTTTGAACTTGTAAACAATGGCGTCTGATCTCAAGTGACTTAAGTCACTAACCAAGCCCCAAACATGCGCGATATCTTATCTTGTATATCTATAAAAGTCACAACTACATACAACCCTTTCTTTTGAATACATTTTTAAGAAAGTTCTTCATACACATTTTTTTGCCGGTCTCCTTTTAAAATACATTTTAAAATTATAATTATAGTTTCACTATAAAACGTGTGAAACTAATGTGAATGTAATATACAAATAATAAAAATAACTCTATCTCGTGTGCAAATGATTATTATGCCTGTTCCGAGGAAAAGTAGAAATGACCATACCACTCAAATAACGTATGTAACGTTGACACCGAAAAGAATTAAGACAGAAAAGCGATTATCAAACACACACATATACATAGACATACCGAGTTAAAATTATGTGCGAAAGTCTAAGAACTTAAAAGATTAAACGCCGTCCAAACAGAATTTAGATTGATGGTAAGTGAGTATAGGCAGCGGTGAAATGAGAAGTAATATCGTGGAATTGTAAATTTGCATAACAGAATTTAATGTCTTTAATATCTCACATCCGCCTTAACATATTTATAGCACAACTTTTTATTTGTGTATTGTTTTTAGACAAAATATATTAGGAAGGAGGGTGAGTAAAAAAGTTTGCATCTTTTTCATAAAATAAACCTAATTTTATTTATTGTAAATAAAAGGTACAAAAGATTAAAAAACTAAGAGGATATCAACTAATTTTTAATCTAAAATATTTTAAAAAACCAACAAAGGAAAAAACTAAAATTATATGAATATGGGTACCTACAGGCATTCAAAACAACAGTCAAATTTATTTGAATCACATCTTTGTGCGTAAAAAATTTGACTATTGATACCAATTACTGTAGCCACATCAATAATGGACCATCACACAATCTTATTAGAAATCGTGCAAATTCAAAAGGCAAATATGTAAAGTATATCGATGAAAAGAAATTGTCTGAAATATGCAGTCTATTGTTGAATATTATTCAATATTTAGATTATGCAACTGAAGATTTTATTTCTACTATATAGGGTGGTCATAGTAAGTCAAAAAATAAGGGTAATTATGTACACTTTTTTATAAAACCGAATAATAAGGGAGATACAACCCTTTAAAGGGGCGAATTCAAATTCTTATTTTTTCTTATATCTTCCAAACGGCATTAACTACGGATTTAATATTTCGGGATTATAATATATATAATATAATTATTTAAAAAAATATTTTAAAAATTCTTTCCTTACACTTTTCTATGCAAAAATTTGCTCTTGTAATAATTCGATAGATATCACTGTTTTCGATTTATTTAAACTCGAAATCCGAAAATAATATTTCACAACAACTGTTCAAAATGTCCTCCATTTTATTGAATATATAATCTAATTCTTTTATTTAGCGGACGCATTAATCCGTTTAATGTTACTGGATCGTTTTGTAAATTAGTATATATTTGTTCAATTTTGTCTCAACTTATTTATTTAATACGTTTTCATGGAGTATTCAATTCATTTTGAATCCATTACCGATTTCTGTTTTCATGATAGGGTTCAAATTGCGATTCAAATCGATTTGAAATCGTTTTGTGATTTGACATTTTATCTGTCAATAGTGTCATGCGTCATATTATATCGGTTTAATTTAAGGCGGATTTAGCAGATGTATAAGCATAACATTTTCATTAATGCATAATCATAACTATAACAACTTCTCTAACGCATAGTGCTTAACAGATGGGTAATTTATCCGTTCCTCAATGCATAAGCATAATCATAAGTGTTAGTGACAAGTGACAGTTGTATCTATCACGGAACATATAAAATTAGTGTGTTCTGTAACCTTTGTCATTCAACAACAATAACAAATTTTTAAGTTTATAACTTCATTTGCTCATTCATTGATATTTATTTCTGTATTTTCATCAAAATAGAATATTGATCATAGAATATTGATCATAGAATATTGATATATTTTTTTATATCTTGAAAACTTGATTCTGAATTACCTTTTGAGGTTAACAAGTATGACAGCTCCATGAAATCCACGCAGGCGCACTTTCTATTTCGACACATCATTATCCGTAAAAGTTAAAAGTTGGGAACTTCAAGGTTATGCGTTATGAATTGTGCACTATGACTTATGCTTATGAGTTGGATAAATCAGTCCATTTGTAACTACATAGTTTAACTTTTATGAATTGTACATTAAAGTTATGTTTATGAATATAATTATGCTTATGCATCCGCTAAATCCGCCTTTAGTTAAAACGTCAAAACAAAAACATAGTCAAAACAAAAGTCCAAAGTTGAATTATTTTTGTTGTTCTTGTCTTTGTGCCCTTATGGAGACTTACCGTCGTGATTTTGATTGATTTCTGGGGTTTTTCTAGTCATAATGATCAATAATCAAAACTTCAAAAAAGTTGCCTTTTTAACTGTAACTTACTTTTGGTTTAATTGCCTCATTGGTGTCTTTTTTCCATGAAGAGGAGGCTGCATACATAAAGCGACAAAATGATATGATAAGATTCATACACCAAATCAATTTGAGTACTGTTAATTTTATGTGGCCAGGACGACAGTTGACGATAAATTTGACAGCGAATATCACAGAATGCGCATATTTCAATACGATCTCGGTTTTCATGTCTATTTCGATTTTTCGATCTCGATACGATCCCAAAAAAAGCAGTATCGACCTTGAAACTTATTACGGTTTCGACACCTGTTTCCATGAAGTTTTTAATACGGAAAGTGTATTCAATTCGATTTGAATTCTGCATGAAAACATAGTAATTGTATTAATTGGAGTGTTATACACTTTTGATTTCAAATAACTCCATATTGTAAAGTCCATTGCGCTCCATTCGATTTGTGTAGGGTAGGTTTTTTGTTTTTAAGAGCCATTTTTGTACTACTTCAACATTTTTTTAACAGTGATCATGAACTCCACCCCATCCTAGGGCAATAATAAATTATCCTGTCTAAATAGAAAAAGTTGTTAAAAATAGATCCAGTTTAATTAAATGAATATTATTACTTAATAAATATTATCCAAATATTGATTTTTTTAAGCTGATAACTTGCTTGAACAGCGTCTTATCTACTACTTCATAAAAATTGTATTCTTCTTGTGAAACTAAAGTATGATGACGGTTATTATTCACAAGATAAATAACCCAATCACAAAGCAATGCTGTTGTCAGGTAGATCGACTCTATTTTGTTATTAAAACTATTTTTCCTTAATTTATAATGGAGTATGTGAAAGATAAATTGTCAAAATTAATACGGTGTATGGTGACTTGCATTTTGACGATCATTTATATCAATCAAATTGAAGAGTAGAGTGATGAGGTACGTACGAACGTAAGTAAGTGTGTGTTAGTAATGATAACAGTCACACCGCCGAAGGACGTGGTTTAAAATTTATTTTTACTCGGGAAAATTGATGGGACGACATACGATGCTACTATGTAAAAAAGGAAACAGGTAATCGTTAGAGATGAATAGCTAAAAAAGGAAGATTTCTTTATATTTAGAGTGTGGGTTGCTTTAAAACAAATTATTTTAATTTTAAGTTAACTGGACGACAGAGAAAATCCAATATATTAAACTTAAATAATCATTTTGAAACTTGCTATTTTTATTTTACAGTTCCATTTTTAGTTAATAAAATTAAATAAGAGTCTAATAATAGTATATTATGTTACTAGGAGTAGAAGGCCAACATTATTGTTGAGCCCAGGTTCTAGCCGAAGCTGTGCAAACTGGGCGAAACATATAATGGGCCTTCTGCTCCGAGTAACATATAGGTACTATTTTCTCTTTAAGCGTAATAATAATATGCATTTTATAAAAAATATAGAAGGCTTTGTTTATATCTCAACTATTTAATTAATACAAACGAAAAATTACATAAAGTGTTACCTTTTTATTAACAGTAATATTAAATGTGCAGTTTTGTATACTGCAGTTGTTTAAATTTAAGCCACTGCCACCGCTTTCAGCTTCGACATTTACAATTTTGTCATTGGTATACATCATATTATTAGTAAGTTGATTGTCGATTATTGTGTCAGCGATTCCAGAACTATTACTTGGTTGTTCTTGCCAATTAAGTATTTTTTGTGCAGTTTGTGTTTTACTGGAAATGGAATCATCTAAGTACCCTTCAGCAACACTGGTGGATTTCCATCCACCATGCCGCTTTAAAGCGGTAATATCACCTCCGTTGTCAACTAAAATAGTTGCGGAAGTCCTCCGAAGGCAATGTCCTGTATATTCATAAGGATCTGTTAATTTCAAAAACGTAGCAACGTCTTTTGGTACGTTTGATATTTTGTGGATACCCATTACCACACGGTGACATTTACCATTCTGGTATTTAATAAAAAATCGCTTCAGGCCAATATCATCCGGATGAAGAGCCGTATACTGTCTTACCAAATTCAAATCAAAATCGCCAATTAAGGTAAACGATCGTTGTTTTTTGTTTTTTGTGTTTATGATTTTAACCAAAATTAAATTTCCCAAATCTTGGATTTCGCTAGACTTTAAATTAACAAGTTCATCGCATCTAAGGGCTCCTGTGACTCCAAATATTATAATAACCTAAAACAAACGTTGAAGTAAATAAAAAAAAGCTGGTAGCACTGGGATTAGAACCGCTGACCTTTGCGACCGAAGACAAAAGCTCTGCCACTGAGCTACCGTCATTAAATGTTATAAGTAGGAAATGAGGTAATATTTGCTGTCAAGTTAAATATTGATCTGCGAGTAGATATCGCTGTCAACGGTTTAATAAACGTAATAATGATTAAAAAGAAATAAGAAAGTACCTACCTTTGTTGCTAAATAAACATTATTCGGTGCATCCTTGAGAAATTTATCAAATTGATCTTTTGTTAATACTTTTGATTTTTTCGGTGTATAATTTTCCACTTGGCGCTTTATAAATGCAATTAATTTGCTATATTTTTCTATTTTAACATTATGTTTAATGTTTAATTGACTTTTAATCATTGAATACTGTACCCATAGAGTAGAACTTTTAAACTTTCTGGACAAATTCGTGAAGTATGCAAGCATAACGTTTTCCGTGTATTGCTGTACATTATATTCATTGCACCATTTTAGAAATTTTTCGTATGCAAAATCATACAGTTTACGCGACTTCGTTGGAATTAGAGTTTCGATACTGGAATTATTTATTTCAACTAATTCCGGAGGCGTACTTGAGACATTTTTGCAGTTTGAATTAGGTAGGAACAGAGTCTGACACTTTTCAAAACCAACAAAACATCAAAATTAAATAAGGAAATTGACAGTTCCTGCCTTCTTGATTATAACACCCATAAGACGTTGCTACCGTTTCTTATTATTTTGTTACTAGTATAATAATGAGAGTTCATTATTGTACTAGTAAAAAAATAGGCTATTTCTACTGTTTGTGTTGAAGAACATAATACAGTTTTTATTATACGCTTGAAAAAAATATATAATAAACAAAAGTTTTGCATTATCTCAAATTAATAACTGTTATTATATAATTAATGTAATTACGAAAATTTTGATTTTAAAAAGTATGTCGGTATGTCTGTGTAATTTGTAACATTTGACAGTTTTGACATTTAAATTATGAAATGTTAATGTTTTCAAATATTTTAAAATGACTAATACACCAACAATAATATATTATATAAGTAAAAGATGATATTCATATTCACAAATACTTTCTTAAAGAACAATTTCAAATTAATAAATTGCTATTAGCCACAAATGTCATTGTCAATAGTCTTGTCACTAGATACTTCACTCATGTGCAGGGTTGCCAGGTCTGTTTCAAATAAATACCGAACAGTAAGTAGGGAGCGAGCAAAAAAAAAACAATATACACAGAGAGTATTATTTATTACTGAAACATACACAAAGAGTATTATTTATGACTTTAACATAAAATACAAAGTACCACTCACTGTACAACTACTTAGAAAAAAAATATTTTTTGTTGCTAATGCACGCTTCCAGCAATGTTTTATTTGCTTTAACTGCCCCATGCATTTCGCGACATGGCGCACTGAAATTACATCGTATACATAATTCAGCCTTCACCATGTCCACGCTTAATTTATTACGACTATCCGTCCACAAATGGTTCATATGACTAAATACTCTTTCCACATAAGCATTACTACATGGTACTGCCATTATCGATTTAATTATCTTCTTCAAGTTAGGGCTTACTTCTGCCTTTAGAAACGTCGTCCACGAAAACGTAGTATTAGATGAAGAAGCTTGGTTTTTTATAGCTTCCAAGGTATTTTGTAGAACACGAATCTCTTCGTACAAAGCATCTTTATCAATGTCGTCTTCAACACCTACAGCTTTTGATGCTTCTACAAAATTTTCATATGCTGGAGCTACCTTTTCTACATTGACGTTTTTAAATGCTTTGAATGGAGAGTTTTCGTAGTCGAACCACTTTTTCAAATAGTCTTCTGCTCTTTCATACGCAACAAGAGCTTCGCTTCTGAATTTATTACGATCTACCTCATTCAATTTCTGCATTTCTTGGTTTGCTTTTGCTCCAAAAAAGCAATCATTCCTCCGTGATCCTATATCATCTTTAATTGAGGCCATAACATCATATACCTCTGGCGGAGTGATGTACTCTGATTCCAGAATCTTAATACGTTTCATAAATAAATTTAACATGAGTCATGTGGCCAACCATTTAAAACAAAAATTTGCGTGCGTAAAAGTTACATTACGATACGCAAATGCGTTTTATAATAAAGATTTTAATAAGTGCAAAATATAAAAAATTATTTAAATTATATCTAGTATATATAGTATATAAAATTAAAAATTAAAATTATTCTTATACATACACATGTTAAAATAAGCTTGATTTATGCATTTGTCAGTAGATTTTAACCAAGAAATAATTTTTATTGTGTAATTTTATCAATAGTATATTTTTTTTATGTAAATAATTTGCTTAAACTTACTAGACTGTTCTACAAATTAATTATATAATGTGATAAAAGAAGACACACATATTTGTATTGAATTTGCTCTAGAAAGTTCCACAGTGGACAGTGTTAGTATTTCTACTTGTATATAGTGAAGAAGAGATAGTGTCCTAGAACATTATTAGCTTCATAGAACCTACAAGAAGATTCTGAAAAAGTCGAGAAGAGTCAATCATACACAGTCAGTAATAGTCCATTAGTTGCTTTTTTAAATAAATAGTGGAAGTTTGGTTAAAACGAAGAGTTTTTTATTATTCTTAATAAGATGGACTTCCAAAAAGTAGGCGTTAGTACAATCAATTTAATTATCATTGTAATCCAAATAACTCATTTCTTCAAAACTTTAACAAATTATACATTTTCTTGAAGGGAATCAATTTAATTATCATTATAATCCAAATAACTCATTTTTCTTCAAAACTAACAAATTATACATTTTCTTGAAGGGAAAGAGTTCGTCTTTCGTATAGAGTAAAAATATATAGGGTGTTCCATTAAAAAAATCGACGATATTTGTATTATTTATTATTCTTTACTATTGTTGCCGTTCTTGTCTTAATCCTAACCTTACTGTATCTTTTTATTTTTAGCCTGATGATGATCTAAGACCAAAACTAGTTGCACTAGTTTTAACATTAAATTTATTGTGGCGTTTTATTGACATTTAATCAGCCACATTTTTGTTATGGATCATTTCTTCGATAGTTTACAACAAAATCATTCAAAATATCTGTTGTTGATGTTGTTTAAGTATTAATTCATAATATTCATACGAAAAGTGTACTATCGGCTTCAGAATAGCATATACATTTTCAAACTCAAATCGCTTACAATGAATTAATTTTAAGGACGGCCTATTTATTGTGTATAACCAATCACGGTTTAAATAATAATAAATTTGAAATCAGTTTAACAGTTGTCCACGCCCACATCTTTAATTTTGCAGCATAAGGTATTTTATTGACAAATTGCCTGTCCCCTGTCCCTTGTAAATAAACTTAATCCCCAAAAACCATTTAATGTAGGCGTTTTAAAAAGTGCCATTCCTATGTTGTTTAAGAAGGGCGTTTTTATAACTTCGGCAGGTAAACATTACAACACATTAAAATAATTATTACAAACTTAGACTGTAGGCAGCATTGATGGAGGTACGAGGTTCGTCCGGTCAGCTAGTAATTTTATAAAAAAATCTAAAATCTAAATAAAAACGAATTGGAAGTTGGTAAAAAACATAAAATTTTCAAATTTATGCTGAATATAAAATGCAGATTGTTCAAAAGTTCAGTCGGTTAGTTATGATAATGAAAATCCACCAATACAGTTGTGGTTTTGGTGTTTTTCAATAAAATTGCTGAATTGCAGAAATTAGATTTTATTGAGAACCCTACTAAGGAATTGCTATTTATATGACTTGGGGTTAAATATTTATGAAATTTGTTGTAACTAACAGCGGAACTAAATTAATAATAATGTAGAGTTTAATATCTATTATATTATATATTAATGAAACGATTAAAGCACGAGGTTTTTTATCATGGATATGTAACCTACATTGAAGGTATTTGACTTTTGTTAGATGCATCTTTATGAAAATAACATTCTTCTTCTTCTTCTTAGCGATGTTATTGTTTTTTTGTATGCATTCTTCTCTCGTTACTCGTCGTAAAATCTATCTAGATAACGACCACAAGGATACCTCGAGCTGTTAAGTCCACCTAAAAGCTAATTTGCAATAAAACAATCAAAATTATCGTATTATCGATCAAAAGTTTCTATTAAAAACTAATTTATTTGGAGTTAGTAGCCGAGAAAGCGAAGATCAGTAGTCGTCGATTAAATGCGATTAAAAAAAAATTATATATGCCGATAAGATCACTGTAATAAATTACGTATTACGATTTTTTTTCTCATTTGGTAAGTAAGATGAGAATAATTTCAACATAAGTTTTAAGATAAAAAAAATGTTTATTATAATTAGACGTTAGCTAAAAACTAATCGTGAAATTCCACTTTGTCAAATGTTCTGTCAACAATTATTAAAAGTTTATAGCGATATAATATATTCGGTCAGACATGTTTTAATTAATTAAAACAGAAATATTTTTTGAAGTAGAAATTTTCAGTACATAAATAAAAAATAAGTAACGCCAAATTACCATGTCTACTCAGTGTTTTAACAAATTAAAAATATGATACCCTGTTAAGTACCATTAACATATTAATTAAAAATGTATCCGTAAATATTTTAATCAAATTTGTTTAACTATTTTTTGATAATCAATAGAAGTACAGTTTAATAATAATTGCAATGAGCATCACGAAGTTTTAACAATCCAAATTTACGAAAACTGTTCATATGACAAATATGGAATTTGGCAGATATAATAGCTTATGTATCAAGGGCATTGTAAGGACGATAATGCCCGGAAGGTGGAAATAGTAGCCCGAGGGCTAAGTTTCCACCTGATGGGTATTAGAGTCTAACACTGCCAGTGGTGCATACAATGCTTTATGTTTTACCTAAAAATTGATTTTTATGAACAAAAATAATTCTACAGAAATTTATCAAGTGACTTTAAGTTTGACTTTGATGTTTCTGTCAGTTAGTCAGTTGGCATTTTTTGTTTAAATATTTGCTTAAAATGGAAGAAATTCCACAAAATATAAGAGAAAAGGCCATAATAGCGACCGAAAATATTTTGTAAACAATCCGTAATTCACGCTATAAGCTACCGTGGCAATGGATGAATGGCTGCGCGCAAGTCAGTCATAAACAGTGCATCCGGGATACCTGGTGACCTCCCGGAGTACCCAGCCTTGCCAGCACAAGCGGGCTCTGTAGTGGTGGACCGTCAACTTCTAGCTACTCGTGGGATGTGTTATAGAATATATAGAAAAGGAGGTAATGAAGGAAGAAAAGAAAAGAAAGGAAATCTTTGGAAAGTCCAGGAAGGTAAAACGTGCTCCAGATAAAGCGGGAGAGTCGGGTGAGTGGACGGTGAAGAGGAAAAAAGTATCGCCTTTGGAGGACAGGGAGTAGAAAAGAAAACAAAGGTGAGGAATGAGAGATTGGAAGGTGGAAATTTGGAGAATTGTAGATGTCCTGAAGGCAATGGTAAAGCGGCTGGAGGAAAGGGTGAAACAGTTGGAGGAACAGAAGTAGGCGGCTAAAAGGAGGGTCACGGAGTTAGAGAGGTTAAAAGGAAAGGAGGTTTTAAAGGAGAGAATGCAATCAAGATGGGACAATGAAACTGATAGGGGTGAAAAGGAGGCATGAGAGGGATGTTAAAAAGGGGGGGGGGGCATGGAGCTTAAGATGGAAAATCCAGTGGTCGGTGATGAAAAAGTTAAGATAGTACGGGTAAACAAGGAGGATAGTGTAATGGAGACAGGGGTGCAGAGATTGTTTTGGGAAAGGTTCCCGATCCTGATAGGAAATGGAGTGGATCATAGAGGTTAAAAATCCTTGATCCATTATATTACACATTTATTTAAATATCCAGTATCTCCATACCTAATTTGACAACATATAAACATTGGGTGATGAATAAATAAAATGTTAACTTAATAATACACTTCAATTTATGTTGGAAGGGGCAAGCATTATGGCTTATTTAAACTTACTAGAAGAGCCACCCCTCATCCCTAGCAGTATCCCTTTTTTTTAAAATTACTTCTCATACTTTTCTTTAGTAAAGTTCTACATAAATTCAAGTACCACCCATACAAAGATAAGTTGGTGTAAGAGTTGAATGAAGATGATTTTGATCGTCGAGTTTTGCGAATCAATGACGCAATTTATCAATGGAAATTTAAATGGTGAATCATAGCTTGAGTTACTCAGGGAAGGGGTTGACCCACGTATTACAACAATAATAGAAAATGATGTTAAGCTTTCCGAAGATTTGCTGGTATTTCAACAAGACGGAGCTCCCCCACACTATGCTATGCCTGTCCGACAATTTTTAAACGAAACATTCCCGCTCTTTGGATAGGTAGAAGAGGGTAGATGATGGAGTGGCCACCTAGGTCACCGAATTTAACACCCCTAGCTTTCTTTTTATGGGGGTATTTAAAAACAAAAGTTTATGCTACCCAACCAGAATCACTGGATGATTTACGAGAGAGTGCTGTTAAAAGAAAAAAATGTTTATCTCATAAACTAACCACTTTAACCTACAAGTATTATACTTTTTTGAAATCAGCTCAAAGAGGAGTATCTAAAGTTTACATAAAAAATGAGAAGTAATTAAAAAAAAAGGAATGCTGCTAGGGGTGAGGGGGTGGTTTTTCCAGTAAGTTTAAATAAGCCATAATGCTTGCCCCTTCCAACATAAATTGACGTATTTTTGAATTTTTCCCAAGTACCAGTATTACAAAAGTTATTAAAGGTGGATACTTTTATCTGAAAAGCACTGTATAATAAACTCCTATCACACGGATAGGAAAATAAAATTATTAAAAAATATAATAAATTTAATTAAGATATTAATTTTAAGAAACAATCATCTTAATTTTAGTTAAGTTTTTTTTTATCTTAAGAAAATTAGTTTTTCTAAATTTTTTTTATTATACAACTGTAGAAGTAAATTAAAATCAATGAATTAATAATCGATTTGAATGTACGCCTGTATTTATGAACTCATTGTACCGATGATAAGGACTTAATTACACATTTTTTATTCGGTACTGTTGTTTTGATGATTATCGCGTTAAAAAAAACACAGTAGCAGCAAAAAATCTAACGGTGCGCATCAGTTCCAGTAAACTATAGAAGAGTGTAATTAATCCAGTCAATCGAGATTTATTAAGAGCTGATACATTTTAATAATAATGATTATTCGAGTGTAGGTTGCTGATTGATGATTATGTTGGCAAAACGTAATATTGCGGATTGTTTCCGGGAAATAAGTTTTTTTACGATGTCTCTTCTTAAGAAGTTTCGTTAATCATTAGAGTAATCTGGATATAAACATATTTTATGTGTCGTTAATTTAATAGTGAGTTTTGTGACCTTGGTTTAATCCCCAACGAAGAAAACATGTTTAATAAAGATCAAAACAAAAAAAAAATACGTTATGGAATAATATTAACAAGTTAAAAATTAATGGGGCGCCGCAATAACATCAAGAATGTAAAATGCATATCCGATGAATTACACCAAAAATATTTAGCAAAAAGAAGAACAAAACAATTCCTGTGGTTATTATCTGACGTTCTCACAAATTATTTAAATGTATTCATTGTATAAGAAACAAAATTTTTTTTTTTAATTATAAATATCTTCACAAGTCTTAATTAGTATATTTTTTTCTTATATTTATACTTGGATATGGAATTTACTCTTTTATTTACCCTGAGCAAGACTTTAAGACTCGCATTTTAATAGTTAATACAAAAACTTATGTTTAAAAAACCCATTCAGAACAATAAACAACTAAAAGGTTGAATTAACTTCCACTATTTATTCTATAAATACTTTTAATGCAATGACAGCCGTTTCGCTATCGGAATAGCATCGTCAGATTGACATATTGAAGTTACATTTTGTTTGTTTGTAACTAGGTACTTGATGTTGATAAGTAGTTAAGGCTAGACCAAGTAAGGAAGTAATAAGACATAACAATATTAAAGCCTAGATGTTATTAGCCCTAAGGGATTATCCTGGATGTATTTCCCTCTAAGATCAGTATAACTGTGCAATGATATAGAAAAACCAGGAAAAAACTATATCTTGCTGATCTTTACAATAACTTAATATATTTGTGTTGTAATTACGTCTTATCTATGTATAAAATGAAGACTCAATCAAAGTAAACAGTTTAATAGTGGTGAACTTCCAAGATTTATTTGTTCATTAACTACTTTATATTGTTGATCTGCTAGATGTCTTTTGATTTCAAGTTCTTCGAGGAAATCTAAATTTTGTTTTTTATCACAGGTGTGTAATATTTGAATGTCATTGTTGTGTATGAGTGAATGTAGATGTTCAAGAACATGTTTTGCATAGTTTGACTTATCTGGTTGTTGTAATCTATATGCTCTTAAATGTTCATTGAATCTTATTTCAAAATTTCTTTGTGTTTGACCTATATACCGGGTGGTGAATGGTCGGACGCACCATAGGAAATCCAATGGAAAATCATAAACTCTTAAATTCCTGCTTCCCAAATCATTTTAGGTGAAAACTCAATAGGAACTTTTCTTTAAAGAATTAAATACTGCATCAGATGAGACTATTAAAAATATTTTTCAGCTTTTGGTAGTTGAAAAAATTGACCAATTTATTTACCATTCTTGTACAGCATCAAGACAGCAATGATATGTCAGGATGACGTTACCTTTAAAAGCTATTATCAAGATTGTCATTCTATTATTCAATTAGTGACAACAATAAACGTAAAAAATGTCGTACACCGTTTCAGAACGAGTAGAAATTGTAAAAATGTTTTATTCCGGCAATAGTACGCGCACGGTAAGTGCTTTATTTAGCGCGAAATATCCAAACCGCCCGATTCCAAGCCATACTACAATTGGAAGAATAATCACAAAATTTGAAAACACTGGCACATTGCTTCCTTTATGCAAGTGTAACAAAAATGACCAAAACATTCAAATAAATGTGTTTGAAAATGAAAATACCACAAATGTATTATCTGCAGTTATTGAAAATCCCAGAATAAGTTCTCGAGAAATCGCACAGCAGTTCGACATGCATAATTCAACTGCATTAAAAATATTAAAAAAGAATAACTTCCATTCTTATAAAGTTCAATGTCATCAAGAGTTGCTTGAGGGAGATTATGAGAGAAGAGCAGAGTTTTGTTATGAGATGCTGGAGAGGGCGAATGCAGACCGAAAATTTTTAAAAAATGTTTGTTTTACAGACGAGTGTACGTTTACGTTAAACAATGAACCCAACGTGCAAAACTGTAGAATTTGGTCAACTAAAAGGCCTGAAATTGTTGTGGAAACTCGTACTCAATATCACCAAAAATCAATGTTTGGGCAGGAATACTGGGGCATCATCTTATTGGACCTTTTTTCTACGAGGAAAATCTAGACTCAGGAAGGTTTTTGGATTTGCTTCAAGAAGAAATTTTACCAGCACTCGCAGAAGTAGCTCCCGAAGAAGAAGAAATTTGGTTTCAAATGGACGGTTGTCCTGCTCACAACAGCCGTGAAGTGAAAGAATTGGTCAATAATTGTTTTAATAACTGTGTGATAGGACCAAATTGTCTTATTAAATGGCCCCCAAGATCTGGAGATCTTGCCCCAAATGACTTTTATCTCTGGGGAGATGTAAAATCCAAAATTTACGGCACGGTAAGGTTTCCAGATTTAGAGGCATTAAAGACAGGCATCCGAGAAGAATGTGCAAAAATAACGCCTCGCATTCTAGCAAATGTTCGACGAGAGTTTTATGATAGATTAGGATATTGTTTAGCCCAAAACGGTGGTTTATTTGAGCATTTATTGTAATTTATTTAGCGTTTGTATTTATTTAACAATAAATAACTTTGTTTTCTATTTTTTTGACTATTTGAATGATTTGACATCTAAATATTTTAGTCATTTTGACATTTTATTGCTGTCTTGATGCTGTATAAGAATGGTAAATAAATTGGTCAATTTTGTCAACTACCAAAAGCTGAAAAATATTTTTAATAGTCTCATCTGATGCAGTATTTAATTCTTTAAAGAAAAGTTCCTATTGAGTTTTCACCTAAAATGATTTGGGAAGCAGGAATTTAAGAGTTTATGATTTTCCATTGGATTTCCTATGGTGCGTCCGACCATTCACCACCCGGTATATATATAATAAGATGAACTTTCACACAGTAAGGGTTAGTACCATAAATTTCTTTAAAAAACCCAATAACAGAAAAATCCATAAATGTATGAAATATTTTGCGCAATTGGAAATTAATTAAAAACTAAGAAATTTTACGTTTTTAGGTGGCGATGTCACAGTTAAAATATTTAAACTCAAAGCTGCAGCCAAACAATAAAATAGGAATACATTGAAAAGGTAATCCATCTCTCAAATGTGGATAATACAGATAATCGTAGTAATAAAACTCAAAGTCTATCCACAACTTTTAATAATAAGGTTCACAAATTTAATGCGACATATTTCGGTCTTCAGACCGAAACAATAGTGCTATATAATATAGGGAAATAAAACAGAAGTTGAAAATTATAGGGGTGTCTCCATTATGCGTGCTCCTTCAAAAATATTAGAGCAAATTATTTATACAAAATTATATAATTTTACCAATCGATATTTAACGTCGTTTCAGCATGGATTTAGAACTCAAAGATCTGTAAATACTAATTTACTTATTTTTAGTAACGCTGTTTCTGAATCATTTCAATCGAAATCGCAATTAGACATCATTTATACAGATTTTCGTATAGCTTGCGATCAAGTTAATCATGAAATATTATTGGAAAAAATTAGTAAGTTTGGACTGGACAACAATTTCTTACAATTAATGAAAAATTATTTAAAGGAGAGATATTTTATTGTAAGACATAATGGTAATAAGTCTAATAAATTTCATGCAAACTCTGGGGTGCCGCAAGGATCTAATTTAGGACCACTTTTATTTTTATTGTTTATTAATGATCTTCCTTCGGTAGTTACCCACTCAGAAGGCTTACTTTTTGCAGATGATCTTAAACTTTTTAAACGCATAGGAACAGTAAGAGATTGTATACAGTTACAAAAAGATATTGGTAACATTTTAAAATGGAGTCATGATAATAAACTTTTCTTTAATATTAAAAAATGTTTTACTTTTTCGCGATTGAAAACAACCATTAATTTTGATTATCTTATGGATGAAGAGTTCTTGGAAAGAAGGTATATATGAGGCAAAAGATTTAGGTATAACATATAATACAAATTTTTCGTTTAAAAATCACATTGAAAATTTAGTAAGATCTGCAAATAAAATGTTAGGTTATATAATAAGACAAACATATATGTTTAACAATTTCAATAATATTAAACAACTATATTTTACTTTAGTTAGGCCGAAACTTGAGTTTGCCTCAGTTATATGGTTCAGTGAGTATGTGTCAGTTTTAAATGAAATAGAAAAAATTCAAAACAAGTTTTTACGTTATCTGTACTTTAAAAAACATCATAAATGGCCTGATTTTAATGAAATCAGAACGACTTATCTTGGGCAATTATTCCAAATATTATCATTAGAAGAAAGGCGAAAGCTATCAGCTCTAATGTTTTTATACAAACTGATTAACAATAAAATTGATTCACCTGAGATTTTACAATTACTTCCATTTTACGTGCCTTCACGTCTAACTCGATACTCAACTCTGTTTAATCTTCAAGTATCAATTTCTGTATCTAGAACTCCACTTGTGGCTATGTTGAAACTTGCAAATAACGTCAATGAATTGACAAATCTGGAATGGACTTTATCACCATGTAAATTTTATAAAATCATCGTTAACAACGTAACAAATATTAACAATTAAATTAATTTACTATTCTTATGCAATTCTGGTAGTTAAGCCATTAATTAAGTTATTAGATTGTAGTATAATTACATTGTCTACACTATTTAAATTTGGTGCAATCCTTGTTATTAAACTTGTAAGCTTGTTTGGAGTTAATAAATAAATAAATAAACGTCAAAGTTTTTATAAATTGTAATTTGCTTTTGATTAAGCTGCAGAAAATAGATTATAAATTTATAAATTTTATAAAATTTGTTATTATGGATATAGATGAAAGTGATTTTGATAATACACCGCCAGAAATTCTGAAAAAAGCGACAAATGTCACTCTGGACTTATTACCAGTAACTTCCAGAAAGAAATATGAAATAGCGTACGATAAGTTTATGGATTGAAGAAAAACGTGTAAAGTGAAATCCTTTTCTGAAAACGTTCTCTTAGTTTATTTAGAAAATTTATCTAAAACTTTAAAGGCTTCTACAATGTAAAAAATAACTTAGAAATTTCGAAATATGCGAAATTGCGATCTTTGTTAAAAAGAAAATCTAAAATTTTATCAGCGGAAGAGCTTCAAAAATTTATAAACGATGGTAGTACAGAGATCACCGATGATACTAATAATTCTACTAATACTAGTTATACAATTGTTGAACCATCCACCTCGTCTGGGTCTAGTGGTACTCTTGGAATTGTATAAAAAAACTGTTTAAACATTACAATTAACTAAAAAAATTATTAATTTTTGGGATTTTTTTTACATTCACTATTTATAACTTAGAATAAAGTATTACCACATTATTTTAATTTTTAGTTGCAGTCGTGGAAAAAGTATAGTGTGTAACACGTGGAAAAAGCACTTTTATCACTTGTTTCACAATATACTTTTTAATTATATTAGTACTTTGCAGGCTAACATTAATAGTACATTAGAAATAAGGAAAGCCATCAGGAAGAATTGAAGGTGTGGATCCCAATCTTACTAGTGTTACTACACAATTTCGACAAAATATTGGATAAAGTGCCGTTCTGTTTTTTCCAATTTTCAATCTTTGGTAAATCTACCGGAATAATCTGCTTTTGAAATTTATTACTTGTTTGGGATGTAGCTCTAATGGCATACTACAGCATTTTGGCTTCAATGTCCGCCCATTGCTTGGATGCACATACCGTACATTTCTGGCACCAATCTTTGACTTCATCTTTGAGGCCGAGATGACCTCTAGAACTACCAACTAAATAAGTAAGAATAATAAAAAACCCTTCAATCTGACGATGCTAAGTCTAGCGAAACGGCTGTCATTAAACTTAAAAAAGCAATTTTTTAAATAAATATTGGAAGTTTTGTAAAAATGAAGAGTTTTTTTATTATTCTTAATAAGATGGACTTCCAAAAAGTAAGGGTTAGTACAATCAATTTAACTAAATAAATATCTATCCTGTGGATAAATGCTAATGGATATTAATGCTAATGTTGCCGAAGATATTATTTTTGAAATTGTATTGAAAATATTTCAAAAGTATGTAATATTTTTATAACTTTTAATGTCTTAAGTTTGTTTAGAAAATATTAGTTGCAGTGACACTTTCTGTTCTATCTTATTAACTAATTTATTTATTAAATTAATTGGATTGCCATTAAATGTAGCTATTTGTTTTATGATATCAATTTCTTTATTAAAGGTAATTTTGTCCATTGGAACTGAAAATGCCGTATGTATCATAGAATTATAAGCTGCTAATTTATGTGTTATAGGATGATTTTAATTATACGGTATGGTTACATCTGTCTATATTCTATAATTTAGTGAATCATTTTGAATTCTTAAATCTAGGAAAAGAATTGAATTATTTTCTTCAAAAGTAAAATTAATTTTAGGATGCAAGGTATTAATATAATTAAAAAATATAATGTAACTGTCGTTCGCTACCCACAAAACCTGCTAACACATCATCAACTTATCTATACCAAAATACAATATTGTTTTTATAACTAGAATTAAATTTATTAAATTATCCATTAAAATTTTTGCTAAAATTGGAGAAATAGGACTTCCCATTGGAAGAACCTCATTTTAAATATATACTTTTTTATCAAAAGTAATATATGATTTTGACTAATTAAATAGGTCAATTATTTCTAATATTATACCTGGATGGATATTTCTTTCATCTAATATCTTTTAACTCGAACTACTTATACATTCTTTAAAAGGTATTTAGGAGGTATATATCAAAAAATTTATATCAACAACTTTAAATTGTGAATCTGCTAGATGTATTTTTATTTCAATTCATTAGATTTGATAAACAAATTAAATAAATGTAAATTACAACATGAGTGAAGTATCTGATTACAATACTATTGACAGTGACATTTGTGGCTAATGGCAATTAATTAATTTTAAATTTTTGTCATTTACATACAAATAATAAATTAATTTAACAAATGATAAAATGGCAAAATATAAAAAATTTTATTAACAACTTTAAAAAACTTGAACTCGTATCATAAGATAAATCCATATATGAAATGCGTTATTTAATATACTATTGCAGTTGGTACATTGAAATAAAGAAGTTTACTAATTTATTTTTTTATGTAAATAAAAAATATAAAAATTGCCGACAAGAGAAAAAATGTAATTTAATTATTTGAATGTATAAAAAATAGTTTTGTTTTGTTTAATCAAACAAATATCATGATTCATTATACACAAAGAATGTTATTTAGAAAATGTTTGCTTCGGGTTGACACGTATTAATTGTTGATAATTTTAGGAGTCAATAAATGCAACAGATATGGTAACACCTACAGCTAAAATACTTTAACCAAGTCGGATTCTTCTTCATCGGTATCATTTTCATCATTAATCATGACTAACAATAAATAAAGCAATTTTCTATCTTTCTAAGGCACCTTCTTATTCTATTTTATAATGAAACACACTTCAAGAGTATGTAATAAAATATTTATTAACTTGATCCAAACAAAAGTCGTTCTTAACATATGTTAATTACTGATTATTGCTTTATATATAATTCATAAAGATTCTTTAACAATATGAACATCTGGCACTAAGTCACTGTTTTGGTTTAATTATACGCTTTATAAATTAAATTTGATCAGATATTAATAGTATCGATTCAGAGTGGTTTGTTAAGTTGCGATATCCAAAAAGAAAATTAAATAGTGAGACCTATCTAATGAATTTTTTTCTTTATTCTGTTTTATAGACTTTTCCAAGCAATTCTTTCTTAGATTTTCATTTAATTCGTCTGTAAGTTTCTTTATGTTTGGTATGCTCTTCATCATTTCTGGTTTTATTACTGACAACTTATACAACCTTGTAGCTTCAGATCAATATCTAGTTATTAGTTTTGTTTCAAAGTGTTATTGTCGAGTTAAATGTAGATATTTAATTACTTGTTATGAATGATTCTTCACTTTAATGCATCTGTTAGGTTCTTTAAATATAAACAAAAAATGTCAGTTTTAAAGGATCAACTTCGGCTAAATATTATTTTTATTTATATTTATAAGGTATTATCGTAATTTAGTGAAAACAACAGAATTAAATTCAAATAAAAATAAGAGAATCAACAATCAAGCTATATTGCTTCACGAGTCTGTTTCTCAACTTATAAAGTAAAACAATAAGCAATTCTTGTTTAATTCTTAAAGATGTCATTTATGACATAGACAGTTTATTTAGATCAGTAACAATCATGGATCATCTTTCACCGAATGGATGCGTTCGTTCTGCTATACGAGGAGGTTCACAAAATAAATGCGCACACAGCTTTAAAATATTTTATTATTAATTTTGTTCCTCTCATCCTGCAATAGTAATCTGTATTCTGAAATTGATTGTACCCAACCTAACTTTGTGAAAATTCTTCCTATTATTATCACTAAATAAATAACTTTAGAATCGATATTTATTTAAATAAATATTTTTTTTTAATTACAGGTATTTAAAGTAAGTACGAAGCTAAGAATAGGAACGTTGATAATAATGAAAACGACAACATAAAGTATGAAAAACTAATAGAAGCAATAAGAAATCTTAAAAATGGAAAATCTCCAGGGAATGATAAAATTACTTCAGAAATGGTTAAAAATATGGGAGAAGAAGGAAACACATTGCTGTTAAAAGTTTTTAATAAAGTTTGGAAAGAGGAACAAATACCCAAAGATTGGGAAATTGGAGTAATACTACCTATATTTAAAAAAGGAGATAATAAAATTTGTGGCAATTACAGAGGTATAACCCGAAGATTAAAGTAGATCTCGTAAAGGCAGAAGTACACAAGACCATGTATTTACTCTAAATCAAATTATAAACAGAAAATTAGCAATATCCCGTATATTTAGGATTTATTGATATGGAAAAAGCCTTCGACAAAGTACCCAGAAATAGGATTTGGAAAAGTTTAAAGAATAGAGGAATAAACAAAAACTGACCAGGGTTACAAAATGTATTTACAACCAAACAAGAAATATTGTCATCAGTCAAAACATGCAGTCTGAAATATTCAACACGAGGCAAGGAGTAAGACAAGATGGAAGTCTAGGCCCTCTTCTTTTTATTACATTTATGGATGTCCTTTTAAAAGAAATGAAGGAAAAATCTAAACCATTGCATATAGGATACAGAAAATTGGAAAAAATTGAAATAACAGTTTGTGCATTTGCAGATGATATAGTAGATAATTGTTTCTGGAAGCGAAAAAGATTTAGAAAAAAACATGAAAATTTTAAATGAAATATTAACAAAAAATCAAATGACTATGAATAAATCAAAAACAAAAGTAATGGCTGTAGCAAAAGATAAAAAAGATATGCAAATCTTCATTAATGGCAAAAGAATAGAACAAGTCGACAGTTTTGAATATCTGGGAATAACCCTGGTCAAATCCCGAAGTCAGGAGACGGAAGTAAACAAAAGAATAGAGGATAATAAATTATATCATGCAATGAAGAAATGTCTTATTAATAAAAAAGAAATAACAAAGAAAACTAAAATAAAAGTTTACAAAGCCATTTACAGACCGATTCTTACTTTTGGATGCGAATCATGGGTACTTGATCAAAGACAAAAAAGTAAATTAGGAGCCGGAGAAATGAGATATTTGAGCAGAGTATACGGTTGCACCAGATTGGACAAAATAAGAAATGAAAAAATCATAGATGAACTTCTTCCTTCTTGTATAGAGGCTTTAAGCCTGTTTCTTCTTCAATATCAGCCTCCTGCATTGTTTAAACTCTCACACCATCTCCTCCTTGGCCTACCAACACTTCTTCGTCCATTTGGTGACTTGTCTCGTGCTACTCTTACTATCCTATCTTCTGCCATTCGACTAATGTGTTCGTTCCATTCCTGTTTCCGTTTTGTCACTCATTCATTTAAGTCTTCCACATTGCATGCCCTCCTTATGTTATCGCATCTCTCCCTATCTAGCAAACTTTTCCCTGATATCCTTCTAAGTATTTTCATCTCTATTGTTTCCAATATTTGTCTCGTTTTGGATGTGTCGGGTCTCGTCTCTGCCGTGTATGCCATTATAGGTCTAATTACTGTTTTATAGATTCTTGCTTTTGTGTCTTGTCTTAGGTGTTTGTTCTTCCAGATTGAATCATTGAGTGATCCCGCCACTTTGCTTGCTTTTAGACTTTGTTGTCGTACTTCTTCTTCAACATCTCCATAGCTAGTTATCTCTATTCCCAAGTATCTAAATTTTGCTTCCTGTTTTATTATTTTTTCGTCAATTTCTATTTTACATCGCAGGGGGTATTTAGATGTTGTCATATACTTTGTTTTTTCTGCTGATATTGTCATATTGTATTTTTTGCCCGTTGTATTGAAGATGTGCGTTAATCTTTGGAGATCGTCTTCTATCTCAGCGATTAGTACGGCATCGTCTGCATAGCATAGTATTTGGATTTCTTTATTTCCCATTCTGTAATCATGGCCTTGACGTACTGCTTGTATTATTTCGTCCATTATTATATTAAATAGTAGTGGGCTTAACGAGTCTCCTTGTCTAATTCCTCTTTGTACTGGTATAGATTGTGTTAGTTTTCCATTTATCTTCGCCTGCATTCGTTTATGTTTTCGATGGTTTGTACAATATTTATTGGTACGCCTCTTTTGTACAATAGGTGTAGAACGTCTTTGACTTGGATGCGGTCAAAAGCCTTTGTCAGGTCTATAGAACATAGATATGCTGGTTTATTGTACTCGATAGCCTTTTCCGTGATTTGCCTTAGTACAAAAACGGCGTCTACGCAAGATCTACCGGATCTAAATCCTTGTTGTTCATCTGATAAGGTTGTTAACTTGTTGATTTTGTTGGTTAAGACTTTTGTAGTAAGCTTAAGTGCGGTGTTCAGAGGGTTTATAGATGAACTTGACATTAAAAAATTAGATTATTTTGTAGAACAACGGCAACTAGAATGGTTGGACGAAGATGTACCAGTAAAAAGAATCTGGGAATCAAAACCAGAAGGAAGGAAAAAACGGAAAAAAAGGAAAATTATTTTTTTTGGGTATATTGTCACGTGAAAGAATAAAGATTAACTTATTTTATCGAATTTTGATTTATTATTAACTAATGACAAAGGAAAATTACAGATTTCTGTAATATCCACTTCAATTGTTGAACAGTGTATATTTTATTAGGTGAACTTATTCCTGAAAGATATTTTTACAATAATAATATGTTATATACTTTAGATTTCCTTTTAATACGAATACCTTTTCAAAAAAAAAGTACAAGTAATGCATTTCCAATACTCCATTACTGTCTTCTACTTGTTTGTTGACACAAAAGTAACGCCGTTGCGCTGTACCTATCAACTTTTTTTTTATATCAACTAACCACTAACTACACGCAACACACGGTCATCGTTACATTATTTATATTTACCACCATGATTAATGGTTATTAACAAATTCTAATTATTCGATTCTGAATCCCATTGCCACCATCTAGTTAACTATTTCTTCTCGAGAAACTGGCGAGAAGAGAACTTTGTGGTATTCCGTAATAAATCATCTTGAAAATTTTTCTTTAAATTAATTATAACGCGAGCACGCTGTATAGAAAAGTAACCGTTCATTTGATTAATTGACGGTGGTAAATGTGACGTGTGAACACTAAGTATACAAATTGATCAAAGGGAATGATCCATTTTCTTTTTTATACACACCGTGTCCTGGAAGACTACTCTGACAACCAATCAAAAATATTCGTTATATAGAATAACCCTTAAATTTACGAGGCATGTTTTTTAAGTAAGTACCGTTTTGGAAAAAACGTGTAAAGATATCGCAATAATTTTATTTTTATATGAAAGCCAGTATCTTAATCTACTTTTTAACATAATTTCCGTGAACATTGACGCACTTGTCAAAACGTGGCACCAGTTTTTTGATACCCTCCTCATAAAATTCTGCCGCCTGACTTGTTAATCACTGTGTCACAAATGTTTTGACTTCATTATCGTCACTAACATCCCAGGTGTTTCTTCAAGTGCAGGAACAAATGGTAGTCGCTGGGTGCCAGATCAAGGCTGTATGGAGGATGATCTAGAGTTTTCCATTTAAAAGATTTGAGATCTTTGGTCCACATGTGGACGGGCATTGTCATGCAGCAAAACGATACCCTTACTCAACTTGCCACGTCTTTTGTTTTGGATTGCACGACGCAGATTGTTCAAAGTCTCACAATAAGACGCTGCATTAATTGTCTCATTACGAGGCAGCAATACTCCTTTTCTGTCCTAAAAAACTGTGCACATGAGTTTCCGGGCAGAAATTGTTTGCTTAAACTTTACTCTTTTGGGTGATGATGAATGTCGCCATGGATTGTTGTTTCGATTCTGGTGTGAAGTAGGCCACTCATGTTTCGTCACCAGTAACAATTCGGTCTAAAAAATCTTCACCTTCATTGTGGTACCACTCAAGGAAAGTCAATGCACTGCCTAAACGTTGGGTTTTGTGCAAATCCAAAAAACATTTTTGGAACCCAACGTGAACACAATTTCCGGTAATTCAAGTTCTCGGTCATAATGCGATACAAAACACTACGAGAATATTGAGGAAAGCAGCCGGACAATGATGAAATTGTAAAGCGTCTGTTTTCTCTCAACTTTTCGTCCACTTTCTGCACCAAATCTTCATTAACGATGAAGGACGCCCACTCCGTTCTTCATCATGCACATTTGTGCGGCCATCTTCAAATGCTCTCACCCATTTCCATCACTCATAATGTTTTGTCCGTAAACTTCACACATCTCACGATGAATATCGATCGGTTTTACGCTTTTAGCACTAAGAAATCGTGTAACAGCCCGTACTTCACAATCGGCGAGACTCACGATTGTCGGAGGCATCTTAAACGCTCAGTAAACAACGTATACAATGAAGAATCAGACTGTGACTGTATGGGCGTCAGTGCGTAGACAAGAGATGTAGGTAACCAGCGCGCATGCGTGGAACGCTGACCGTAGCGCTACGGCGGCGGAATCGTAAAACGGTACTTACTTAAAAACATCCTCGTAGATAAACTTATTTACAAAAAAAATACTTTTTGGTAAAAGGTCTATCTATTTAGGAAATGACAGAAACATTTTATTGTTTTTTTCCTTCGCTAATGTTAAAATGTTGCTATAACAACTTTTTTAGGTAGATAAAGTATCACTTTAACCTCCAGGGTATATAAAGTGACACTTTAACAGCAACAGTAGATAAAAATTTTTAACTGTTTTTTATTCAATAAAATTTACATTCACATTAAGGATTGAAATCAACTGAAATTTTACAATTAACATTATTAGAAATATCTATTTTTGGAGCATCACAACTTGTACTCGTTTGCTTAAACAATTGATTCGAGGTACTGGATTGATTTTCAAGTCCGCCAATTATACACTTGGATACAACAATCCTATTGCTTATTAGGGAGTTAAGGCTGCACATCACATACATACGTAAACGTATCTAATGACAGCTACGCATGCGCCGTTTAAATTTTCGTTACGATACGAGATACGTTCGACGTAAAGATACGGATTCCTACGTTGACCCAAGAACGCGGTAGTATCGACCCGATACACGCCGACGATATCCGAAACGCTGCTAGATATCCCGAACTGCAAAATAAAGAAACGAAAACGAAGAAAAATCCTATCCTGCAAATTGCAAATCCAGTTGTTTTTTGTTTTGATAACCATTTTTATGACCATCATCTGTTCTTATTTATATGATCACAGTGCAAGTGAATAATGTAGGTAAATCGTCTATCAGGAGCAGGACGGGTATATTTTTCAAATGAGGACGATTTACATTTATTACGGGAGGTTGTGGGGCAAAACTCTTATGAAGACAGTTCCAGATGGAATATAATTCAAAGTAACTTAATGAAAATCATGGGGAAATTCATATTAAGTAGGTAGAACCTTGAAAGATAGGGTAAAAAATTTAGTTAAGAAATATATAGACAAGCATAGGACACTACAATTTCAGTAAGTTACCTATTGATGTGTACCTACTAGTGTACACATTTAATCTTTCTGGGCTTGTTTTCATTCAAAAACACAAATTATTCTAACCAAAAAACCAAACAAATATTTGTCAGCTGACAAAAACAAAACATGACGTTTGGATACGTTGCGTTACCTTTTTGATCTGTGCCTTAACTGTAACGACGACGTAAAGTGGAATTGGTACGTTTACGCGAAAAAGATACGTTTACGTACCCTGTGTGCCTTAACTCCCTATTGACTCTTCAATGTAAGATTCTGCAACGGATGACGATTTCCGTCCACCTAAACGTTTTATTAATATATTATTAAAATAGCAATAACCTTCATCAGCAAATAGACGTCATTAGGAGTTTCTGTTAGAAATCTAATAATGTCATCTGACTGCAGGGTTTTAGAATTTTTAGCTTGGAGACGGCCCTGGCAAGTGAACGATCAACGTGCATTTGTTTGCAGTTCCAACAATTTTGCTATATACCACAGTTTTAAAAACTCTTTCATTTAAAAAAGTTATACTAGTAGTGTCAGTGTGAATTCCCGCATTGGTGTAAAAGAAAGTAAGCTACCAAATCATTTTCATTACACACAAATACATAGTTAACCAATCTGTTAAGAACCAAAAATCAGGAGTTTCTGTAAGAAATTTAATAATGTCATCTGACTGCAGGATTTTAGACTTTTTAGCTTTGTATCCTCCACTCAAGTTATGTAGTAAGGTGGTTAACTTGCTGAATTTAGAAATGTCACAATTTTCATTCACCAACAACGTATCTACGCGTCAGCACGAATAATACGACCATAATGACGATGGCATCGCTTTCTTCGACTTTTCAGAAACTCCAGTATATTTTCACTCACGCCATAGATATTCTTAATGCTTTTCCACTTTTTAAAAGACTGGTATTCTTTCTCTTACACCATCTACATTTTTGTAGCAACAATAAACTTTCTGTTTCCAACACTACATTTTCTACATCTGATGGCAGATTTTCCTTTTCTTGTGTCAATTATTTTTCGTCCATTTCGTATGACAGCTGTCTAGACCAAGTATACAGCACAATCCCAGTAAATATTTAATATAGACAACAAACTCAATGTTGATAATTTTAATTTTATTATTGCGCCATGATGCATAATCATTCTGCATCCTGCTCTGCGGGATGAGAAGAACTACTTGCCTCGTACTGATGAGACACAACAATGTCGAAACCGGTCTACAAGTAGTGTTCTTCCCGTTAATTTGCAAATCGATAGAGACGGTTTAAGTATCGACAAAATCGGTCGCCATCACGTTTTCTATTGAAATGTAATTCAATGTACGTTGGGGCATATAGCTCAGGAAGTAGTTGTTTTTTCATGGAAAATTGTCAAGCTTGGTATAGCAACTACTAAGTTTCTTTACCTTGGGTGCAGGTAGAAACAATTTCCTACTTTTCATTTTTACCATTGACTGCACCTTGTATCTGAAATTATTTTTAGTATTTGTTTATCTACTGAAAATTTTTATTTAATGTATTGGCAGCTACTAGTTTCGACCTATCTGCAGGCCATCATCAGGCTAAAAAATAAATTAAAGAATAAGCAGTACAGATTAAAAATGATGTCAAAACCAATCTTAAAAATATATAAAGTGAAAATTGAAAAAGGCAACCTCCACCATTCTTGCATGAATTTAGGATATAGTGGGAAATTGTTTCATTGAAAAAATAAAACAATCAATGTACTAATTATTATAATAAGGGGGTCATATTATTAATAATATAATATCAAACTAACCTAAACTAACATCGAGTTGGACTTTATGTTCTGTTTGGTTAAGAAATAAATAAATAAATAAATAAATAAATAAATAAATAAATAAATAAATAAATAAATAAATAAATAAAAAAAAATAAATAATTAAATAAATAAATAAATAAACAAATAAACAAATATTTAAAAAGCCACACCATAAGTTGAAAATTGCAACGGACGTTAATTAACAAAAGATTTAGTCAGTACAGGAAACCTTTATCTTAAATTAGTCTCTTACATGAAGTTCATTGCCTTTTAAAAGATATTTTATTTACTATCTACAGTTTTCTTTATATTAGTAATTTATTTTATCAAATGTTTATTCCCTAATAATCAAGAAAAATAAAAAAAATTATTAAATATCATAAAATTAATAGTTGATAAAACATTTTAAATTATCCTTGATTGAAAAAAAATCTGTAGATTTTTTTTCGATTTTTTTTGTTCCTTTTTATTAACACAATATTAGGTTGGCCATATGTCGTCTTTTTCTTTCTTTCTTACCATAATTTTAAGGAACAACAAAACCAACCAATTGATCCTGTTGATTCTTGACGATGTTTTGCGTTAGGGATTTTGCAGAATCATGTTTGGTTAATTTTTTTTAATACGTCGACTGGCGGCTATTATAAATTACCTATACTTTAGGTCTTCATTGGTCATTTTCTGAGTTTAAACTCCTAATGACATTTAATTTACATCGGGCCCCTTTGACAAAAAATAAATAAAGTACTTATCTACGTTACTTTACGGGAGGTGTGCAAGATTCGCCGCCAAGCACAACCATAAAAACCCTCGTTTTAATAATTAACTTCATAAACGAATCTATTAAAAGTTTTGTTTTTGTTGTGCAGCAAATAATTTCTTCCATCGTTATGACCTTACTATGAATTAACAATTTTCAAAACAAAATCATAAGAGACAGAGATTACCTGTCAGAGTTATGTAACTTATTCTAAAGCAAAACAAACCAGATTTGTTTGGATAAATGGTAAATGTGATATAATTTTAATTGTGCTTAACCTAAATTTTATTTTCCTTGTATGCTTTTTTCGAACTCAACTGTTAACGTTTTCGGTATAAAGCAAGGTGGTATATCTATATCATGAAACAAAAATTGAAGCGCAGTAGGTGTTCTCATTTATTGATATCGCACGAGGCAACCAGTTGACAAATTGACAGTTGCATTGAAAAAATGCAATATAAAGACCGGCGAGCGCTCGTTGGGTTGCATGCTACTAGAACAAAGCTGGCGGCTAATATTTTTATCCGCTATAATCATAAATCATGTTTTTAAACCATAATTAAACTGTATTCTTTAAAAAAAAAATTAAATACGAGGTTCGTCCAATGAAACGTTATTTTTGGTTAAGTAATAACGAAATGCATGTTCTTTGCAGATAAACCTGTGGAAGTGTAAGGTTGCGCATGATATTTTTGGATGAGGTGATTGTTATGAGGAAGGTGGATCTGAGGTGAACGCAAAGTATGTTAAGAAGAAAGGATGGATTATGGACGATTCAAAGGAGGCGGTAAAAAAGAGTGGTGCGTAATGGACTTAGAGCAGATTAAATAAGAAAGGGAATCGGTTGGGTGGTCGTGCGGGTCCAAATGTAAGACTGAAGGATTATGAAAGATGCATAACTGGTTTGGAGGATGATTTGAGGCTGATTTGTGGCTGCATGTGACGAATAGCTGGAAAAAGAGTAAGTAGCTGGAGGGTGGTTGAAAATGAGGAAAGCTTGAGCTTGCATAGGTACGTGGAGACAGACATAAGGAAGATGGAAAAAGAGGTTGCTGAAGGTAGAAGGTAATGTTGGACGAAGACCAAGGCTGAGAGACTGAGAAAGAAACTAGGTGGGGAGATAGAATGAGGGCTCAGGCATGATGTGATAGAAGGCTGTAAAAGGGACGGGAAGTGTGGCAACAGGCGTGTATGGAGGGCTAATTATTGGTGGAATGAAGAAATAGAAAAGTTGTGAAAGGAGTACAACAAAAAACGAAAAAGGATGGTAAGGATAAATGGTAAATGTAAGGATAAGGAGAGATATAAGGCGAAAAAGAAGGAGCTTGAGCGAAAGGTCGAAAAGAAGTGTGGGAAATGTTGCTAGAGGAATTGAACAATAACCCATGGGGAGGCATATGAAGTTGTAGTGAAAAGAATGGGGGGAACTAGGAATATTGTGCTAGAGGAAGATTGGGAGAAATAATTTATTAAAAAACTATTTGCAGTGGAAGAAGGAGTAGGGGATAATATAATTCGGGTAGAGCAGGTTTTTAAGTGGAGAGATAAAATGAGGGGGATAAGGCCGGTAGATGTAGAGGAAATAGAGAAGAAATGGCGTGGTATCAAGGAGATGGTTTGACAGGGGAGTTAATAAAAAGACTGTTGGATGATAATGGGGAGTATTTCTTGGAACTTTTCAACAAGGTGCTGATGAAGGAAGAGTTTCCGGAAGCGTGGAAAGAAGAGTGGTACTGGTGAGGAAGGCGGGTAGAGAGGGGAAGCGGACAGGGTACTAAAGGCCCATCAGTCTGCTGTGCGGGATAAGTAATCATAAAAACAAGAATCGAGGAGGAAATAGAAAGAAATGGGGGATTTTTAGGGGAAATCAGCACGGATTTTTGAAGGGGAAGTCTTTTATTTCCGCACTGGGCAGAGTGATGAGCTTAGTGGAAAATGCTAGGAAAGGTAGTTGGAAAAATAAAAAACTGGCCAGACTTGCATTCTTCGACGTTGGAAAGCGTGTTTGATGGGGTTTGTGGGATAAAATGTAAAAATGGATGCGAGATTACGGTTTATGTGGATGACGTGTGCTTGGTATGTACGGCAAAGGGAAAGGCAGAGATAGAAAGAAAGGCGGAGAAAATGTGTACAAAGATTGTGGAAAATATAGATGAATGCGGATTGGAGGTAGCTGAAGAGAAGACAGTGGGATTACTGGTGAAGGGAGAGCGTTGGAGGTGGTGGTGAAAGGAAAGAAATACCTAGGTGTGTGGTTGGATAGCCAGCTATTATTTAAAAACTACATGTCGAAGGCGGCGCAGAAGGCGAAAATTCTGGCGGCTGGGAAGATTCATGTATAACGTGAAAGGACCGGGAGAATGGAAGAGAAGAGTTATTGGTAGAACTATTGAGCAGAGTATGCTTTACGTGGCGAAAGTGTGGGGTAAAAGAGCGAGAGTCCACTACTGAGGGTTCAGAGAGGAATGTTGCTAAGGGTGGTGCAGGGTACAGGACAGTGGCAGGGTTAGTAGCAGCTGGCAAGATCCTACCCATTGGATGTGACTGCTAGAGCCACGAGACTACAGTAAAAGGGCGCGATGAAAGAGGAAATTATGGATTGGATGGAAGAGAAAATGGAAGTAAGGTGGAAGGTAAGTAAGTAAGAGTATGAAGGTACGCTAAAAAGAGTAGTGTGAAAGGTGCGAAGTGAAGGATGATGTACGACATGCATTTAGATGCTGGAGGAAGGAAGAAGTGCCGAAGAACTTGAAGGAAAGACTCGGAATGGCTGTGTATTGGGAAAATATGGTGATATTGTTGGGGAGGAATGGATGGAGGTGAATGAGGCAGTGGAGAGTATGATTAGGAAAAGAGAACGTTTATGAGTGGCAGAATAAATGGAGAGTGTGTGAGGGACCGCCACCCGTCTTGAAGTATGCTAGGGTAGTGATTCCGAGACGGGAACAACGGCGAGTTTTAAGGTGGTTTTAGTTGATAGGCGTCATCCTAGCGGTGATGAGTCTAACACTGTTCGGGTCCTGAGAAAGACCCGTTTGAACATGAGTTTTTCCATCTCAGCCCGAAAAAAAAATGTTTTTGAGAGAGACAGTGGCAATTTTTATGAAATCTTTGTTATTTATTTTATAACACCAGTTAACTTTGGTATACTTTACTTGGTGTGGCATTTTGAAATTTCAGAATCACCTGATTTTTGACCTTCTGCTAATAAATTTTAAATTTTTGCTTCCTTCTTCTCTGGCTCTTTGCCAGGGATGGTCGATAAACCGATTCGTAAATAAAAACTAGGGGAAATAAGGTCATTATTTCCAATTAAAAGTATTGATAAAAATATAAGCTGTAGTTAAAAATTATAAATAATTCAATGTTCCTCATTTATTCCAACTCTTTTATGCATCCTTTTCCTTGAATTCTTGACTGTACAAATAGATATCAGGTCAAATTAAAGGAAGGAAACATTAATATTTTACATTATAAGTCCGGTAGGTGACTTATTAAAGCTCGTAATATGAAAGAGTACTGTAATCATACCTGATGAACATGTATCGTATGGTACTTTATTTCTTTCTGACTTCATAAGATGATTAAAAATATAAAAAGGTTGTTTGCCTTTTCACATCATATTCATTTAATTGCAAATGGGCTGTTATTAGTTTTCATAATTTTATGTGATTACTATTATTTATTTATTATTTGGTCATTGACAAAATTTAATATAAATGTAATAGATTTTAGTACATTAGTGAATTATTATCATATGTTTGTAAAGTAACATATTTACTAACTGATAGAATATAATGATAAAGTTTAATATATTTCCCAATAATTGTTTCAATCCTAAATGTATGTACAAAAAATAAACACAAAGTCTTATGTGGATTTTCAACGTTTGTTGAATTTTTATTTAGGATTTGTATTAACTTTTAATATAATTTTATTAATAATTAAAAAATGTAATCTAATAATGCAAATTGAAAAACAGAGGGTTAATATGTAGAATTGGGTGAACTCTCCGATTTTCATAGAAATTTTATGAGGGGTATATCACATTGTAATGAATAAGAAAATCAAGTTTTAATGACACTTGACAGGCTTAGAAGTTGTACTTTTAATGCCTAGGCAGAAAAAGTAGGTTGCTAGGCAACCTTATTAGATATATTTATGGTGAATTGAGAACAACTATTTAATACAATTAAACACTCCACACTTGATACTCCGGAAGTACCAGAAAATATTTTATTGCCGATGTTCGACTTATTAGCTAGCTAGTCCTCAATATAGCCCTCCGCGACAGCTGAAGGCTTCCATCCTCCATGTTGCTTCAACATTGTTTTGTCCCCACCAGAACGCACCAGCAACGTGGCCGAAGTTCTGCGAAAGCAGTGCCCGGTATACTCTTTCGCCTGGGATAGTCTTAGAATAGTAGCAATTTCTTCTGGCATTTTATCGAATTTGTGAACGCCAATGAATTGATGATGTGCTTTACCGTTTGCATACTTATACGAGAGACGCCGATTATTTAAATTCGAGGTTCTGAAGGCTGCACATTTTCTGTAAATGCTTAAATATTCCGTTACTACAAAAGATCTTGATCTTTTTGTCTTAGTATTTGGTAGCATAACTAGCAATTTGTCGCTCATATCATTAATATCATCTGTTTTCATTTGCAAAAGCTCATCACATCTACAAGCCCCAGTGACTGTAACAATAAGTACAACCTAAAATATAAATTGAAAATTAGTTCTTTAATCCATAATAGATCATTTTTAATATATTCCTACCTTCGTACACAAATACACTTCATTTGGGCCATCTGATACAAATTTCTCGATGTCTTCTATTTGAAAAATTGACTGGCGTTTCAAAAAAGCACGTAATATCAGGTATTTTGCTAAATTAATATTTTTTTCAACATTGAATAGGTAAACAATAACGTTGAAGGCTTTATTTTCTTTGAAAGATCAGAAAAATAGACAATCAGCACATCTTCAGAGAAAGATCCTATATTTTTCTTCTGTCTATATTCCATAAATCTGCTGTATATGAGTTCATATACAATATACAACATAAATTATTTAATTTTTTTCAATAAATACCAATTTTATTACAGTTTTTTAAATCAATGGGAAGTACATTGTAAATGTTTCTCGGGTCCATTAAAAACTCCTCAATCAATGTAAGATGCCTTCAAACGCACGGTAGATAGAACGCACAGTTGTAAACTCAATAGCACCGCGTCCCTAGCAACCACTTAGTAACTGTCAATAGACGTTGGCATTTTATACAAAATTTTTATTTAGATATTTTATGTTGAATTTCATGTTATATATAAATGGCAAATAACGTTTGTTAGATATAAGACGAGACATGGGTTCATTTTGAAACGGAAGAAACAAAAGAGCAATCCAAACATTGGATGCATCCGCACTCCCCGAATAAACCAAAGAAATTCATGCGAACATTTTCCAACATAAAGTGTATGGCTACTGTGTTCTGGGACCGGAAAGGGGTTCTGTTGGTGGAATTCATGGAACGTGGTCCCACCATCACTGCAGCCGCATGCTGTGCGTTTATCCAACGTCTACGACGAGCAATTCAGAATAAGCGGAGTGGGATATGTTGTCATCAGCAATGCAATGCTCGGCCATACAGTGCAGCTGCCACCACGAACCTCCTGCAGCGTTTACAGTGGGACGTTTTTGATCATCCAGCATATAGCCCGGACTTGGCCTCATTAAAACTTCATTTCTTTGCTCACGTGAAACGCTGGCTAGGAGGATAGCGTTTTGACACAGGCGAGGCGCTGCATACTCGCGTCTGAACAATATATTTTGTGTTTATATTTTTAATTCAAATTATCGTTAAAAAAAAAACAAAAAAGCTCTGGCAAGTCATAACATTGAAGTGCCTTCTGATCGCCTGAAAATATTGTTTAGTCAGCTGTGTCCTTTACCTACGACTTTTATTTTTGTCATTATTGCACTTTTGCAGATTTATCTAGGAATAAATGTCTTTGCCAAATTTGTTTTATGATTTTTTTAATTAAATATTATCTAAAAGTAGAGTGACAACGTTTATTTTTCTAGACATGATTATTTTAAAAGTGATACAGTATCAATGTTGATGTGTATATTTTGTAGATTAGAGCATGCTTCTGACAGTATGCGCATACGTTATTATTCAGCCAGTTAGCTTCTTACCACACACGTTACATAATATACTATTATTCAACTTTGGCCGGTATCCTGACTATAATTCCCGAGATCTGGTACCAGTTTCTTTCTGGGTTTTTCATAAGATCAAGAATATTTTCGATATTTTTTATTCAATATTTTAATTTTAAATTATTTTTATATTATAATATTAAACAGTTACTATAAACAAATTAGCTTTTTTAAATGCACGATATATTTTCATCATTTAAAATGTGTTTATATTAAATGTGAAAGTTAGGTTTAAAAGTTTATTGGTTTAATGTTCTTTAAAATATGGACTTCCACACAGTAAGGATTAGTATAATTAATTTAATTTTTTATACATATTCTAGAATCAAAACAGAGCGAACCTACAGCAGACCATATATTGAGACGAAGTTTTATTATCATAAAAAATTTATTCATTAAAGAAAATATTAATTTCAATAAGAATGTGTATTATGATGATTAAATCAAAAACAAAATCGTTAAGTCAATTAAAAGCAAAATAAATAATAAAAAAGTAATCACATTACATAAAAATAATCAAAATCACCATTAAAAAAATAAATAATAATGAAAATATAATTCTAAATGTAAAATAAAACAAACGAACAAATTATAAATTTTTGTAAAATATTTTTCTGTTAAATATATAAAAGGATTTTCAAAGATCTACAAAAGTGTATAAAAAGTTCTTCTACGAATAACACTTGTGCATATGTGTGACGTAAAATTATCAGAACTACGACTGCTAACATCGCGTGTTTGAAATGTTTAGTTTCCATGAACTCCAAAACATTAGAAACGCACCTGTGCCTGTGTGACGTCAAATTATCAGAACTACGAGTGCTCGTACACAACACATCGCGTGTTTGAAATGTTTAGTTTCCTCGAAATCCAAGAGCTTAGAATAGCAGCTGCACGTTGTGACGTATGAGTTACTCGGAAGTATATCGGTCGAATTTATGACTTCAAGCCTCAGTGATAATATAATTTGAGAGCTTTTCCGACCATAATAAATTATAAAAATTATTGAACATTAAAAATGATTATTGTATATATTATGTAAAAAAATTGTTTGTAAAATATAAGTAGTTAGTTAGAAATAAGCAAATTAAGAAATAGTTCCTTCTGATTGGTTCTCGTGGAGTTTTAAAATGAAGCATTTTTATTGGTCAGAGAATAATGAGAGAGGGATCTCAGTCTTTACGTAAAAGAACCAGTCAGAAAGAAGAAAAGGAGATTCAAGCCTAATTTTAGGAGAGTCAAGACCCTTTATACAAACATTAAAGCTTCGTTTAAAAAAATTTTTCAACAAATATTTAAGATTTAATTTTAAAAAAACTTTCACGACTCAATACTCAAGTTTAATTTTAAAAAAGATTCAAGACTCATTTTCAAAACATTCAACAACAGTTATTATAATATTCAACTCGTAATCTACATTTTTAAAAAAGACTTTGATTAGTCATAAATTTTATTAACTTTATAAGTTAACAGTATTCGACTTTGAATCGAAAATAGGTTTGTTGAATCGAGCAGAGTAATCTTATAATATAACATAGTTTCAACTGTAATTTTAATGATACAAAAGTTAGTATCAAATTAATATAAGAAGCTTGACTTACCTTATATCAGAAATAATCCTAGTATAAAACTTTGTAACACACCACTTGTAAAAAGGGAGTCTTATCAACCAGTAAATTGTATAAAATAATCCACAATTAAACAATAATAAATTCTACATCGTAAGAGTTTCTGTCTTTAATTAAACCATTGGAAGTTTCTGCATACCACGTATTATTCAGAAGAGAAGATAGACCACCAGTTCCAGCGACACCTACATGTGAATGGCGAACACTCGAGAGACAAAGTTAAAAAAGGTACCGTTATTTAATTTGTATTAAGTGTGCGTATAAACTGTTTTAAAGCGATAATAGTTATTAGCCGCTAGAGAACATTTATACTACTTTATTGTAAAGATTTTTGAATTTCATTTTGATAGAAAATTTATAATTTGTTTGAGCGTAAATCTGTGGTGAAACCTGTACGACCTGAGATATAATTTTTCGATTAACGATAGTGTCTATTTTCAAGAAACATTTAATTTTATTTGAGCTAGTCATCATTATACAACATATTATTCAAGGGGCTAAAAAACATTATTATTGTAGTAAAAAAAAAACTTCAACAATTACGTCAAATCAAATAAAAACAAACCACTAATAATATCATATCACAATTAACGTGAATTTACTAAAATAACATTCAATCATCAGAAAAAATTAAAATAATAAAACAAAAAAGAAAACATAAGAACCCAACAACAAAAAAAATAATAAAATCATAATAACTTGGCGACCAACGTATCGGGCTCGATTAAAATCACAGATTTTAATAGTTTAAATAACAAAAAAATAAATCAATAAACATTACATTAAAATTTATTTAAAAATAAAAATACTAATAGATTATTGTAACTGCAATTAACATACAAAATAAATATTTCTAACATTTAATTATAAATATAAAAAGTCGAAACATAATGTCTGGTAAAGAAGAAAATAATTTTGATGCATGGAAGGTAGAAGAACTCAGACAAGAATTGAGAAACAGAGATTTGGACGACAGAGGAAGCAAACAAAATTTGATAAACAGATTGACAAAAAGTCAAGAATTAATAGGCATGGTTGCTAACACAGAAGAGCCAGAAGAAAGGGGGGAACAAGAAGATGAACCCCAACAAAAAGATGGTACTTCTTCACAAACTGGAGGAAATGTCACATTGGCAGATTTGATGAGCATCATCCTAGCCAATTCAGAACAAATAGCGAAAAAACTAGAAGCCAACTCGGAAGAGATGACAAGAAAATTAGAAGCTAACTCTGAAGAAATGAAAAAACAAAATAGACAAAATTCTGAGGAAATAACGAGAAAATTGAATGAAATAACGGAAAAATTGGATAAGAAAGTAGAAAATCAAGAGAAAAAGATTAAAGTAATTGAGGAAAAACAAGAATTTTTAAATAAACAAGTACAAAATATAGACAAAAGAACAAACGAAAACAATCTGAAATTAAACTCAAGAATATCAGAAATGGAAGATAACGTGAAAAGAGGAATACAAATAAATTTGGACATAGCCGAACAGGAAAACAGAAAAACAGAGAGACAATTAAGAAAAGAAATAGAAGAAAAATTAAATGCAAATGTAAACGTGGGAAACAGTGAAGAAATCAAGAAATTAAAGGAGGAACTCGAAAATAAAATAAAACAAGTGAATCAAAATATTTCTGAATTATCAGACAATCGCGTAACACCTGACTTGGGTTTTCAAATTATAAATATAGGGGGGAAGTTTGAAGAAAGTTCGAAATTTTGTGGGGATTATAGGA
The DNA here is from genome assembly GCA_035357415.1 of Ophraella communa. Taxonomy (NCBI): domain Eukaryota; kingdom Metazoa; phylum Arthropoda; class Insecta; order Coleoptera; family Chrysomelidae; genus Ophraella; species Ophraella communa. Next base: position 7,326,501 of record CM068984.1, read on the forward strand.
AGATACATCCTATAAATTATTTACATTCAATTAAAAATAAGTACTCTAAAATAAGAAATTTGCAAGATTTTAAAGAATTTATCAGGTCAAGTTTAACAGGCAATGCACTATTATGGTGGAATTGTAAAGAAATGTTTGTAGATTCATTTGAAACCTTTGAAAAGGTATTTCTAGATACTTTCTGGTCAGAATTACAACAGAGTAAAGTCAGGGAAAGATTGTATTTTGGCAAATTTGATAATACAAAGAATAATCTATCCAACTATGTTTTACAACTCTATGCTACTTGTCAATATTTAACTCCTCCTATACCAGAGGCAGAAATTGTAATGTTTTTATCAAGACATTTTAAACCTGAAATATCTGAGATAATTGCAGTACAAAATATTAATAAATTTGATCATTTAATAACATATTTGCAGAGAATTGAAAGAAATTTAAGTAATAGTATCAACAATCAGAATAGGGATAATGTAAGAAACTTTAATAACAATGATAGAAGTTTTAATAGGCAAAGTAACAATAACAATTTTAACAGACAAAATAATAATAATAATAATTTTAACAATAACTACAATAATCAAAACAGAAATCAAAATAATGAAAATAGGAACAATTACAATAATAATCAGAACACTAGAAATTTTAACAATAATTATAATAATAGAAATTTTAATAGATTTGAACAAAATAACAATAATCGAGCAAATATAAACAATAATAATAGACAAGTAAACGCAATTAATACGAGTAACAGTAATGAGGGGATAAATGAGACAAATAATACACCGAGAGACATTGCACGTTCAGGTAGTAGAACTCCTAGGGCCAGATCTCCAGTAGATGATGCCCAAACCACAAATTTTCAATAGGGGTGCACAATGTAAATAGCGCTAGATGTGACTTTGTACACCCACGTGAATTTTTAATGGACAAGGATAATCTGCATCTAGAAAATAAAGAAATAGAATTAGTATTAATTAAAGCAAATATTGATAACAATTTATTAAGCATTATAATAGATACAGGGTCTACAGTTTCTTTAATATCAGTAAATACAGTAAATAAAATCTCAATGTTCAAAAACAATATAATCAATATTCCAAAAGTAAATTTTACAGGGATAAGTGATAAAAGTTTAGGATATTCTAATAAAACAGTTTTTGCTTCTTTGAATATAAATAATGTAAAATTAAATGTTCAGTTATTGATAGTCAATAAATTAAAATATGATATATTATTGGGTAACGATGAATTATCAAAGAATAAAATTATAATAAATTATATCAAAAATGCAGTAATATTTGGGGATAATGAAATAAAATTTGAGGTAATAAATGATTTAAAATTAACTAGTAATTATAATATAATTAGTATATTCGACGAGTCATTAGAAAATAGTAATAAAAATTTCTGCCAAGAAAAAATAAGTGAAATTTGTTAATCTAGTTGCAATTTAATGGTACAAGGGTGCCGAAATATATTTAATATTGTGGCCATAGATGCCGAATTAAATTTAAATAAAAATGGAAATGATAATCATTTAGAAAGGGTCTTAGATACCAAAAATAAATTAAACTATGATTATGATGAAAGGGCAATTGATGCCGATGATAGGGTTAATGAAAAGAATTTAGAGGTGATGATAAACTGCAACAAAGGATGGAAAAATGAAGTTATAAAATTGGTAGAAAGATATAAAAGTTTAATTAATGATGAACCTAGAGTAGCTAAAAATTATTCCCAAAGTATTAAAGTTAATAATATAGAGAGTTTCAGTCAAAAAGTTATCCAATTCCCTATAAATATCAAGAAGCGGTAGATAAACATTTAAAGAAACTGTTGGCAGATGGAACTATAAGTTATAGAACTACACCCTATATTAATCCTATGGTAGTGGTTAAGAAAAAAGATGATACGATGCGTTTATGTTTTAAAAAGTAGAAAATAAATTCTAATGTTTCCTAACACAAAAATTTCACGTGGTGTGTTTCATGTAAGTTCACTCAAGTAATATATTTAGCAGTTAAGTGTAAATAAATATATAAATAAAATAAAATAGGATATAGTTTGAAGTTAAAGTAGAAAATGGAAACTTATAAAAATTTATCCGTCGATAAATTTATTACAAGTTTGGGGGGAAGTTGAGACGAAGTTTTATTATCATAAAAAATTTATTCATTAAAGAAAATATTAATTTCAATAAGAATGTGTATTATGATGATTAAATCAAAAACAAAATCGTTAAGTCAATTAAAAGCAAAATAAATAATAAAAAAGTAATCACATTACATAAAAATAATCAAAATCACCATTAAAAAAATAAATAATAATGAAAATATAATTCTAAATGTAAAATAAAACAAACGAACAAATTATAAATTTTTGTAAAATATTTTTCTGTTAAATATATAAAAGGATTTTCAAAGATCTACAAAAGTGTATAAAAAGTTCTTCTACGAATAACACTTGTGCATATGTGTGACGTAAAATTATCAGAACTACGACTGCTAACATCGCGTGTTTGAAATGTTTAGTTTCCATGAACTCCAAAACATTAGAAACGCACCTGTGCCTGTGTGACGTCAAATTATCAGAACTACGAGTGCTCGTACACGACACATCGCGTGTTTGAAATGTTTAGTTTCCTCGAAATCCAAGAGCTTAGAATAGCAGCTGCACGTTGTGACGTATGAGTTACTCGGAAGTATATCGGTCGAATTTATGACTTCAAGCCTCAGTGATAATATAATTTGAAAGCTTTTCCGACCATAATAAATTATAAAAAAATTATTGAACATTAAAAATGATTATTGTATATATTATGTAAAAAAATTGTTTGTAAAATATAAGTAGTTAGTTAGAAATAAGCAAATTAAGAAATAGTTCCTTCTGATTGGTTCTCGTGGAGTTTTAAAATGAAGCATTTTTATTGGTCAGAGAATAATGAGAGAGGGATCTCAGTCTTTACGTAAAAGAACCAGTCAGAAAGAAGAAAAGGAGATTCAAGCCTAATTTTAGGAGAGTCAAGACCCTTTATACAAACATTAAAGCTTCGTTTAAAAAAATTTTTCAACAAATATTTAAGATTTAATTTTAAAAAAACTTTCACGACTCAATACTCAAGTTTAATTTTAAAAAAGATTCAAGACTCATTTTCAAAACATTCAACAACAGTTATTATAATATTCAACTCGTAATCTACATTTTTAAAAAAGACTTTGATTAGTCATAAATTTTATTAACTTTATAAGTTAACAGTATTCGACTTTGAATCGAAAATAGGTTTGTTGAATCGAGCAGAGTAATCTTATAATATAACATAGTTTCAACTGTAATTTTAATGATACAAAAGTTAGTATCAAATTAATATAAGAAGCTTGACTTACCTTATATCAGAAATAATCCTAGTATAAAACTTTGTAACACACCACTTGTAAAAAGGGAGTCTTATCAACCAGTAAATTGTATAAAATAATCCACAATTAAACAATAATAAATTCTACATCGTAAGAGTTTCTGTCTTTAATTAAACCATTGGAAGTTTCTGCATACCACGTATTATTCAGAAGAGAAGATAGACCACCAGTTCCAGCGACACCTACATGTGAATGGCGAACACTCGAGAGACAAAGTTAAAAAAGGTACCGTTATTTAATTTGTATTAAGTGTGCGTATAAACTGTTTTAAAGCGATAATAGTTATTAGCCGCTAGAGAACATTTATACTACTTTATTGTAAAGATTTTTGAATTTCATTTTGATAGAAAATTTATAATTTGTTTGAGCGTAAATCTGTGGTGAAACCTGTACGACCTGAGATATAATTTTTCGATTAACGATAGTGTCTATTTTCAAGAAACATTTAATTTTATTTGAGCTAGTCATCATTATACAACATATTATTCAAGGGGCTAAAAAACATTATTATTGTAGTAAAAAAAAAAAACTTCAACAATTACGTCAAATCAAATAAAAACAAACCACTAATAATATCATATCACAATTAACGTGAATTTACTAAAATAACATTCAATCATCAGAAAAAATTAAAATAATAAAACAAAAAAGAAAACATAAGAACCCAACAACAAATAAATTAATAAAATCATAATAATATATGTAGGCATATTATGTGCAAAATCGGAGAGGGTCGCCAGAAATACATCATCACAACAAAGAAATGGAAGTTACTTAGTAATAAAACTAGATTTTTTATTTAACTTATTAAATATTTTATGACTAGCTATAATTTCGCCAAAAAAATTACCACAAATAATTTTTTTTCAATTTGATTATAATTTTAAGTGAAGTATAAACTCGCAAGACCATAATAACGTTACGTAAAATTACTATCTCGTATAATTTTAAAACATTGTTGCATTTTGATTGCGTCTACGTGCAAAACGCTTATTAATACGACTATTGTTAGAGCTACTTGCCATGAAGAAGGTAGACAACCTTGCCTATAGGTCTCAAGACTTTTGATTAAGTCCAAGAAATTACTAGATGTCTAGTTATGTAATAATCTCGAAGCCGAGACGTGATTTGGAAGAGTTACAGCCTAAGGTACATATAGTGCAATTTTCAGTATTCTTCGAATAATGTGTACGTGAGAACAGCATAAGAAATACCGGACCAAAAAATAAAACTTGTGATAGATTAAAATGAAATCATACACTGTTAAACACGGGAGCTTTATAGGAAAATCCAAGATTGTAATTCTATAGCCCTATAGTGACAAAATACAAATCTAATACAGATCAAGTAATTGAATTGGTTTTATTCGTCGATATACTTTTCCCTGTGCTACACAGATGCCTGTAAAATATGACACAGGTCATCAGTAACAATGAGAAATGAAAATTTAAAAAATTTTTTAGACGCGGGCAAATAACTAAAAGTAATATACATTTCTATTGAAACATAGTCATACTTATTATTTTTCAAAGAGTCCACCCTTTGATTATAGATTTACTAACCCAAACACAATAGAAACCCTAGATAAGGTGATAAGGTGGCAAACGTAATACAGTTATTCCATTTTCCTTCGCCATTTCGTTAATTACATATATTTTATATTGTAATTTATGGCTCTTCGCAATTTGCAGTAATTCCGTTTTCAGCATGGTGTCATCAAAAGAAATATTCTTGCTTTGGAGCCACTCCTATTTTCTCCTTTTTTCCATGATATCGTTGGTAATTTTTCTATCAGTTTGAATTATAACTTGCGTTATCTAAGACAACTAATAGCTGGGAAAATAATCTTCAAAAACATCAGAGGTCATTTCCTCGTGCTAATCTTTGGTTGACTTTGATACAAAGTCTAATAACCCATTTTCCACAAAACCATGTTCACTGCCAATGTGTGCGATTATTAGTCTGCGACCTTTTCCTCGAGAAGCATTTAATCCTGTTGAATATCCGTCCAAAAATGCCTGACGGAAATTTAAAATATCAGTGTCCATTCATGCTTTAGAAACAGTGTGACCTTCATTCAACCATAACTTTTTAATACTTTTTAAGTATTGTGTTCTCCAGCAAATAATATCTTATGTCTCATTCAAAAATTTTCGTTTTTTATGTGACTCATACTTAAAATCAATTTCTTTTAGGAGCTTTTACTTTATTTAAAGTCGAAATCTCTTTATTTAATTACAAAGAATGGACTTGTCTTTTAATGATATCTCTATTAAAGTTATCGATCATAATGGACTCTTTTCCTTACAAATGTGACATTGACTTGGACATTTGATTTCTTTTTATCTTATTCAGTTTGTTTGAGTATATCTTTATACCTTTGCGGATGATACCGCGATTTTTTCAGCCTCTTGGGCTGTAGAATATCTTCTAATAGAATATCACGACCAATGCGTATATAGAATGGGCGGAAATATGGAAGATTAAAATTAATGCGGAAAAATCGCAACTAATTAAATTCAGTAAAAAATCGCGATCGACCAAATGTCGACTTTATGCTGAAAGATTTGATTATCGATTGGAAAACCGAAGTTAAATATTTGGGAGTCACGTTTGATAGCAAGTTTACATGGCACCCACATATCCGTCACATTATTTTAAAAACTAACGCTTCAAAAGCTGCACTTTGGCCCTTGTGATAAAAAACAAAATTTAGATTTTCTTGAAGAACTTGAAATAAAACATCTAGCAGATCAACAATTTAAAGTAGTTAATGAACAAATAAATCTTTGAAGTTCTCCACTACTAAACTGTTTACTTTGATTAAGTCTTCATGTTAGCATGAGGTCACTTTAAATTATTTAAAAAATTGCCAAACAATTTAAAAAATTAAATGTATCACCTTATATTTCCAAATTTTAAATTTATTTACTGCATTTTTGTAGCTTTTAAACATGGAATCAGACAACAAAATTCATTTTTTTATGATTTATTCTTGAAGAACCGTGTTATTGGGAACGAAATAAAGGAATAAAACTTAACATTATAAAAAAAATGATAATAATAAATGATAAAAATATAACTAATAACGTGTATTACCCCCTCTTGCATTAATAACCGCTTGCATTCGACGAGGCATACTCTGAATTAAATTAAGGATTTCATTCTGATCCATGTTATTCCACTCCTGCAATAGGAACTCTCTTAGCTCCTGGATAGTTCTTGGGGCTGGTGTATGCCTTCGAATACGTTTTCCTAACTCATCCCACACGTGTTCGATGGGGTTCACATCTGGACTACATGCTGGGCAAACCGCCTAATTCCTACCTCATCAAGATATTCACTCAAGATATTCACTGATTATCCTGGCAGCGTGTGGCCTTGCATTATCGTGCATAAAAATGCCTTGCTCGTCCATAATGACCATAAAAGGTACAACATGATCTTCCATGACCTCTGCTACATATCTGTGAGCTATTAGAGAGCCATTCTCTATTAAAACCAACTCTGTATGTGCTTTTGAAGTAATACCACCCCAAACCATAAAAGACCCACCACCTAATTTACGTCTATGGTCAATAAAAGCGGGGGCGTATCTTTCTCCAGGTATTCTGGTATGTACGGCAAAGGGAGAGACAGAAATAGAAAGAAAGGCGGAGAAAATGTGTAGACAGATTGTGGAAAAGATAGAGGAATGCGGATTGGAGGTGGCCGAAGAGAAGACGGTGGGATTACTGGTGAAGGGACGCAGCAAGGCGAGGGAGTTGGAGGTGATGGTGAAGGGAAAGAAAATTAGGATGGAGGAATCGGTGAAATACCTAGGTGTGTGGTTGGATAGCCATTTAAAAACCAAATGTCGAAGGCGGCAGAGAAGGCGAAAATTCGGGTGGCATGGCTGGGGAGATTGATGTGTAACGTGAAAGGACCGGGAGAATGGAAGAGAAGAGTTATTGGTTGGTTTTGGTTGGTAGGCGGTGATAAGTCCAATACTGGTCCAATACTGGTCGAATATGAGGTTTTCCACCTCAGCCCGAAAAAAAAGGTCTCTTCGACGTCCATCTGGTCCATTGAGGCAAAAACGAGACTCGACTGTAAAGAGTACCTTGCTCCAGACGTCATCCATAACAAGTGATTTCGAGCAAAATTCAATCTTGTAATTCGATGCTGGCTGGCTATCCAACCGTCTGCAAGACAATTCACCAGCACGAAGCCTTCTTCTAACTGTCTATTCGCTAACATTAACGTTTCTAACCTCTTGAAGCTGATTACGTAGCGAAACTACAGACGCTGTTCTATTCCGCAAACTTAATATTAACGAAAATCTCTTTGACTAGTGGCTCTTTTTTGGCCAGATCCGGGTCGTCTGGTTATAAGACCATTGTCCTGGTAACGTTGGTACACATTTTGTACAGCACAGAGGCTCTTATCAACAATTCTGGCGGTTTCACGTTGTCATCTACCATCTTGTATGAACGCTACAATTCGAGCCACAATAATACGATCTAGAGGCGTTTTGTACCAATAAATAAACAATAAATATCAATGAAACGTTACTTTACACAATAAACCATACAACGGATCGGTTTTGGAGAATAAAATTAAAAAATTATCAATGCAATATGAATTCGTAATTAGCGCTAAATATTGTTGTTACCCAAGCGTTGCACAGGGTGTCACAATGTGGCAGACACCAACTATGACAAATAGCATCCATAAAGGTTTGTTCCAACCGAAATAGCTGCCATTGAATTTAAAAAAGCTACTATTTAAAAAAAGACTGGACTTTTTGATTCAAAAGTTATATTTTGAATGTTCTTAATATACGGTAGCTGAATGCTGTGAAGTACCTACCTCGGACTTTTCTTATAAAGTATTTCATAATTATGTGGTAAGTTAAATAAATTAAAAGTTTGTGTTTGTATAATTATGTTATAATCCTTCATACCATTCTTTTTAGTTTTCGTTTGTCGGTAAATATTTAATTATGTTTTACGATCAATTAATGTTTAATTGGTTTTTGTTTTAGCCATAAAATGTTTATAATTTTTAATTATAGTCCAGGCGAGCTGTACTTTTGGACGGAAATTCTGAGACCTGGAATGTAACAGTTGGAGGTGGTAAAGGGGCTTATAACACATGAAAAAAAAATACATTAACAATTTCAATAATGATCATAAACTTTTTAGGGGTGAAAACGGGTGAAAAAGGGATAAAAAATTGAAGTATTGCTGTTTGCGGCTAAAATTGACGTCAAAATGAAAAGTGCTCAATAGAAAAGTAGTAGATCACATAACCTGAATTTTTCGTGGAAAATGAATAAAAAACGACTTTTCGTTTTTAATTTTTAATTTTCCAACGGATTCGTCAATCTTGATGAAACTTGGTGACAACGTACCTTTTTATGTCCAAAATAACCTCGAATTTTCTCAACCTTGTAACATAATAATTTTCCGAGAAATTTGATTTTTCTGGAAATATCTCTTTTTTTTCAACTGTAAAGTTTGCTCGGAAAATATTATTGGAAAAGGTTTTCCTGGGGCTCATTTTTTTGTTTTTACGTCTACTTTCACATGAAATAAGAAAAAAGTACACCTCTCATTTAAAAATGTGCTAAAAATGAAAAAAACGCAAAAAATGAATTTTGCGACAGCTAAATTTGCAATAATTGTTAAATTTTTGTTATAGAATATTAAAAAATGCAGAAGCCGACTCTACGGGAAAAATTACAGAAGAAAATGTATTTCATTATTTAGTCGGATTTTTAGTTCATTTGCAATATTATTATAAACACTCAAGTCTATTAATGAAGTTAATAATCCGAGCGGGGATTTTATGGTTTTTACTATTGTTGTATGCTGATTACGCTTCCATCAGGGCCCTAGAGCCCAATTTTCATCAATTCGATTTCCATATCTTTCAATTTCCTCATTTTCGCTTTCGTGCTCGGTATAATTATCTTCATTTTCGACGACCTGCCTAATATTAACAAAAAAAATATTGTTTTTTTAATATATTTTTTAATTCCAATTACGAATTACTTAAAACCGAACGATTATATATTAAAAATAAACAAATTATTTCAAAAAGTCTAGGAAAATTGAAATTTTTAGATTTTTACATGATATACAACTTTTCTATTGGGCACTTTTCATTTTGACGTCAATTTTAGCCGCAAACAGCAATATTTCAGTTTTTTACCCCTTTTTCACCCCTAAAAAGTTTATGATCATAATTGAAATAGTTAATGTATTTTTTTTTCATGTTGTGTTATAAGCCCCTTTACCACCTCCAACTGTTACATTCCAGGTCTCAGAAATTCCGTATTTTTTATTTTTTTGGTACAGCACGCCTGGACTATTAACATTAAAGCACATAATATATCTTTATCTTAACGAGAAACTTCAATTTTAACAATTTCAAAAATGAAAAATGTTTAATTTTCCTGATTTCTAGTTCAGACACTATATATTTAATTGGTGAACACCCAAATTAGCTTTAAAAAAATTTTATAAAGCAAAGTACAGGGGTTCATGGTTAGCTCGAGAGATACGTTCGTGAATAGTGACAATATAATTTGCCGGGTGTCGGTTTTCTCGGTGTGAGAGTCTTTCCTTCGATTTAACTAAAGAAATAAAGTAGATCCCTTTAAGTATTTTTGAAAGAAAGCTGAACGTTCGCCGCGTCCATTTCCCGTAACCCATCCGTTTGCCAAGATAAAATCATTGGCATAATATACGAAGTGCATTCTTTACCTGTCCCACAACAAACGTACACAACACACATGCATACATACACACACATACTCACTTATTCTATATGCAGTAGTGTATTGATATCTAGCGATCACAATACCGTTATGGCATACCTAATAGCGAAAGGCGTTCATCTTTTCGAATGTTGTCCATTTTACGTCTACCAGGAGGTACTATACAGGTTGGCCAGAAACCTGAACTTTTTAAAAGGTAGAAAGATCAACTAACTAGCTTTCGACATGCCTGGTAATATGATGACCATTATTATTAAGACAATTTAATTCACGTATAAAAAATCCCATAAGCCGCGTGATTTTGTCATTATGACACCGAAAAAAGTTTGTCCTAACTTTTCCAGCGACAATAACGAACCTTACTTTTGAAAGCATGACAACCAGCGGGTGAAAATTACGAACCATTCTAATCGAGCTGCAGCTGTAACTGAATTGTCCAGAAGTGGTATAGGTGAACAAAAACTTGGGAAAATTACGGGACATAGTAACCCATCGTCATTAAAACCGTACCTTCAGTTAGATAAAGAACATCATAGAGAAATCATTGGTTCCATTCGCACTACCATCCATGAAACAGTTACTACCACCGCTCAAAATACTAGCATGCAGCAAAATATTAACAAAAGACACGAAGCTTCTGAAAATCAAGCTGTTTTTAACAATTGTACTTTTCCGTCAAATTAAATAAACTAATTTACATCTCATTTTTTAATTTATTGATTTAGATATTCATTAAATTGTCTTACCGAATTACACTCTAGCTCTTTTTTTTGTCGAAGTAAACTTGACATTTATAATTCGAACTTTGTTGCCTGGCAATTTAACGAAAAAAACTGCCTCTGGAAATATTACGAGTCCGTAGGACGAGTACTTTTTTCTGGCAGTTTTTTGAGTTGAATTACCTAATGGTGAAAATAACGATGGTATTCTTCCATATGTCGGGGATTTTTGAAAGTTTTAAAATCGTGTTTGTGATACTGAAGTTCTTAAATACTTGGAAGTTGTTCTTTATATCCATAAAAATGTGTACAAAATTACTTTTTTAGCACGAGCTGCTATGCAACAGTTTACAAGGTGATGATTTAATTATAAAGATGTTAATTAGATTGAATTATTATCAGCACTATGTATGTGTATTTCTGTTAAATTTATGAGTTTATGTTTGTTTGTTTTTTGCGACTTTGATAGTTAAGGAGTTTAATTATTATTTTTAAAGACATTTTTTCGCAAGAACTTGACATTAAACGTATTATCAGAAGATCCGAATTGATTATCGACCATTAATCATTGCCCAGCGTTATTTCTTTGTGGTGATGTAGCTAAAATATAATGGACTTAATTGAAGATATTTAGATACGGTGCACGCTGTGCTTGTGCAGTGCAACAGAAGTTGCATCGGTCATTTTTAACGAGCTAACATTTATCATTTTCTTCCTCATCCGGAATGTAATCGTCTCAAATTGCTACAAGATAAAAGTGAAATTTATTATTATGTTTACTTGTAAACACACAAAAGGATAATTACAACTGATCTAGTTATTATTACTTTTCTATGAATATATATTTATCCATTGGCGTACAAAGATGTCTTTCTATAGTCTCTCTTTATAACAATCCATTTTTTTTTAAATAAGTTATACTAACATTAATATCAAACCTTTCTAGAACATCATTGTTTATAGTTATACGAATTTTACTTTTACATCTATTACGCTTAGCACACCCACCAAACAACATTAAGTTGGACTTTTTTGAATTTATAGATAATCCGATTTTATTTGAAAAATAGACTAAAGAACTAAGGTCTTCATTAATGAGATTAACAGCATCATTCAGATTATTTTCATCAAACATGTAATAAATTTGACTGTCGTCTGCATAGTAGTGATGCAAGCAGAATTTTATGTAACTGTGTAACATTTATGTAACTGTGAAGTATACAAAAGAAAAAGGAAAGGCCCAAGAATTGAACCTTGTGGTACACCACTTGCAACGCTAATCCATTCTGATGTTTGTAGATTAAGATTAACCCTTTGGAAGCGATTTGAAAGGTATTGCTTTAAGAGAGATGTCGCATTTGGAGAGAAACCAAAGTAGTTCAGCATCGATATCAACAAGTTATGATTAATTCTATCAAATGCCTTTGAATAATCAATCATCACAAGAGTACACAATTTATTATTATCCACTGCATCCAATATATCGTTAGTTATTTTAAGCATTGCAGTAGTGCAACTGTGCGAAGGACGAAATCCAGATTGACAGGCGGGTAAAATTCTTGAGTCTTCAGCATATAGACGAATTTGCGAGTCTATAATTTTTTCGAAGATTTTCGATAAAGTTGATAGTAAGCTTATAGGTCGCAAATCCTTAAATTCTTTAGGTTCCTCACATTTAGCTAATAGTATTACTTCTGCTAGTTTCCATTCGGAAGGATAAACATTATGAATTATACAGTAATTAAAAATGTGTTTAATGAAAGGCAGAATATAAGGGCAGCTATTTAAGATCATAGTTATACTGATTTTATCGTAACCTGTTGCTTTTGACTTAATAGATAAAACATGTTTATAGATTTCCTTTTCATCCGTTAATCCAAAAGAAAACTGTTTTTCGTGCAATAAGTGGCTATTATAAAACTGAAAAAGCTCCTAATCAATCATATTATTTCCTCCCGAACTAGTTATAAAATAATTATTTAACCAATTTACGTCGTTCCGCGCCTCAGGTAATTTACAAGTTGAATTCCTCTTATTATATATATCTAAATATTTTAGTTGCTTCCAAAAAGAGCTGCCCTTGAGTTTGATATTAAATTCTAAATACCCTTTCATCTCGTAATTAATTGTTTTGTTAGTCAAATTGCGTAGCTGTTTATAATATTCCCAATGAGCCGGACTATCAGACCCCTTAAATCTGTTCAACGCTTTATCCCTAACAGACATCATATATTTTAAATTATCAGTGAGCCAACCTGCACGTTTTTTCGCAACCATTACCGTTTTGAGTAGGGCATGTACATTAAAGACAGATAAAAGTAATCTATTAAACTCGCTCACTTTGGTATTAACATTATTGATATAGTAAATTCTTTCAAAATCTGCTAAAATAGGGTCATTCAGAAATAATTCATTATTGAAATTTTTAAAATCGCGATATGTGTAAAGAAATGGTATAGGTTTATTTTGTTTAAGATGTATGGCGCATGCTACTAATTGGTGGTCACTTACTAAGTGACAGTCAATATTTTCCACGTTATTTACTTTTAATGTCTCCGTACAGAAAATAAGGTCCAATAGCGTTTTACTAGTAGCAGTTATGCGAGTAGGCTCAATTACTACTTGCCCACATTTAGGGACGCTACTCTTTTAATTTAAATGAAATGTCTTTAATAATACTTTTTGAGCGTTTTTCTATTTACTAAAAGTATGTAAATCGACCAAATAAAGTATTAAGTAGAATGGTGAATGTCTCAGTGCCTTTCTATATGACATAATCAATAGCCATATTAATGATGAAGGCACTTGCTATTAGCGTTGATTGGCACAAATTGGCTTTCTGAATTAGGATACAAACTTGCCCAACTGGAGATATCGTAGTATATCGTATTGTCTCGAAATTTTAAATTTTAGATAGAGCATTCTAGATCAAAATTGGTAATGTTGAAGCAGAATCTAACATAAATCATAAAGTTTTGGGTCGGTACCAATGTAACCATTTATTTCATTCATTGAATTTGAAGTAACGTGTAAGACCACTTGCAAACCTAGGTGAGTTGCAGTTGAAATTCTAGCTATCTAATAATAATATAATTAAGATTTATAGCAACAAGATATTCTGTGTTTTATTTTTTAATTTTTGTGTCTATCTTATGTTATTTGCATTTGATATTTTATTCACTGACATCATTCGATGCTATCAAACCCATTACTGTACAAAGAATTTGACTTAGATTTCAAATTGTCAAGTGGAGATGAAGCTCTGACAAAATGTTCCGTGAGAAAATATCTCAGAGATAATAACTAGGTAATACTTTAATAATTTATTATTTTACTGAATTTCCAACATTATTCTCAGTACCTACAAAGTATAAAACATGAAATAAAGATAAATAATCAATTAAGTTTCTTCATTTTATATTAGAATTATTATAAGTCTTATGTATATATGCAAAAGGTCATTAATAAAATTTTAATTAATTAAGGTTATGTCTGGTATGATAATTAATCCATATTTCAATCTTATAACTACTAAGCCTATTAAAGAAATAGATTAGAAAATCCCAGCGACATTGATAGTGACTAAATACTCATCTTGAGAATTTTATTGGTGTGTAGGTATAAAAACAAAAGCAAAATTGACCTAGGTGTTACTGACCAGATATCAATTTCTTTACATAAAAATGGAAGTTTTGTTTAAAAGTTTTTTGGTAATGTTCTTAGTTAAATACTTTTCATTACAAAGACATTTCGTGAATGAATAAAACTAATTATCTGTTAGCTTATTAGACCAGGGCCAAAGCGTTTAAGAGTGGTAAAAAAAGAAAAAAAAAATTACAGTAAAATGAAACCCATTGGAAAAGGAGGGGAATATGATAAAAATAAAAGGAAAAATAAATTACGGTCGATCAGAGTTCGGGAAGTGGGAGGGGGTGAGTTTTTAAGTGTAAAAAATTTTTTATCTTGATTTCCGTCTAAACTACAAGTCCTATGTAAAAAAGTTGAATAGCAAAGTTGTAGGTAATAAAAAGAAATACAACTTTTGTATTTGCAATTTTTTTACATAACCTCAAAATTTGGGTGAAAAATTCAAAAAACCAAGTTGTTGGTTTTTATTTAAATCTTTTTCAAAAAATTTTTTTTCTACGACATTTGGTAAAAACTTACCTTATTATGTTCCAAATATACTGTAATTTATTTGATTTAAAATATTTATTTTTTCGCCTTATTTTACCTTAATATCAAAAAAGCACCCTAATTTTCAATCCAAAATTCTGACGTCAAAATATCAGTAGATACGATTCTCAAATATGGACGAAATACGTTATGGAAACTCCTAAAACAAATTGGTTTTAAGTATGAGTCGCATAAAAAACGAAAATTTTTGAATGAGACAGAAGAAATTAGTTGCTGGAGGACACAATACTTATAAAGTATTAAAAAGTTTCAGAGCGAGGGAAGAACTATCTTTTATTTAGATGAAATATGGTTGAATAAAGGTCACACTGTTTCTAAAGCATGGATGGTCAACACAATTAAATGCCTTGCTAAGATCGCAAAATATAACATATAAATATAGTATAATAACTATACTGAACAAAAGAATATCACTGAGACCTCTCCTTTCTAAGAAATAATGTTCTCCCATAATTTTATTAAAAAGTTAATACAATTTTTTACTAAAATTAATGTAGAAGCACATCTTAATCTTCGCTTTAAAATTAATTAATACATAAAATTGATGTTGGTCTCCCATAACTAATACCATTCGACGTATTTTAATCCCGTGATTAAGAACGACCTTTCTTGGTATCTCAATTTTAATATTGAAGCGTGAGAAGGCGACTGAATAAATGTACCTACATGTATAAAGATTTTATGGTAGTAGCTACTATTGCTACTTAATATTTATAAAAGTTATATTTTTGACTTAAGTTTTTTCTATGACAGAATAGTAGATAAGATGTAAGTAGGTTTCAATGCCATTTAATACAGTGTGATTAAAGAAAGCCAAGCTAAACAAAAACTCTATGTCACACTCATTTATTTGATTTGTTGTTGTTTGATATACAATGACCAAAGATTTTAAAAAGTATATAAGAAAACAAAGAAGTTAAGTAAGTAAAGGTAAGACTATTCATTATTCAAAAATATTCTGACTTGTTAAAAATCCACTTTTGATATATGAAAGGTTATTAGTGGTGGTTGCAGAAGTATGATTTATGTAAACAAGAAGAAAACATATATACAGTATAAGATACAACATCTACACTGCTCAACAATTGAAGTGGTTATTACAAAACTCTGTAATTTACTTTTGTCATTTGTCATTGGTTAGGTAGATTAGCTTTCAGTTTCTCATTCTTTTATAGAGGGTAGTCCATCATGATATGTTGAAATGGCAGGTTCTTTCCTCATTAGGTGTTCATAAGATAGTCTAGTGTGACCTATCCTTAATCGATGGAGTTTTATTTTATCCTTACGTTTTAGTTTGTTAACTGAGTAGGTCTTTAGTTCAGGATGGATTTTTTGAAGTTTGTTGTTTGTTTCTTCCATCTTTCTAACCAAGTCATTTGGGTGATGTTTTTTACCCATTTTGTAGCGTCAGTTATAGGCTTTTTATGTATATCTGTTTTTTAGCAAAACGGCCATCGTTCTCATTACCAGATATACCAACGTGAGATGGTATCCACATAATCTTCACATCTTTCTGTAAGTCTTGTATTCCTTAAAATTATAAAATGTTTTTATTATTTATTTTGACGTTTTTATCGCAATTCTAGTTTGTATGTATGTATGTATGAGTTAGGGGTGATAATTACACTGCGACCTATAGGATCTGTTGTGTCCCCCCTTACTTGCCATGTTCTGATATTTCCTTAGACCTATAGTAGCTCTTCGAGTCCTATTTTCCTGAGGAAGTTTAGGACATCGTCGGGCTTCAAATCAGGTAGATCCCCTTCCTCTATTTCATGTGCTCCTAGGTATATAGCCCTAGAATTTTGCAAGGCAGGGAATTCTGAGAGTATGTGTATTGAGGTTTCATCCTCTTCCTCACAGAATCTGCACTTTGCTTCATCTGCTAACCCTAGTTTCTTCATGTGGCTTCTTACCCGGCAATGCCCGGTTAATATTCCCGTTAAAATTCGGAGCCTTTTTTTACTGAGGTTGAGGCAGCTAAGAAATCTCTTCTGGTCATAGTTTCCCAGTAGTATCTTAGATTGCCTCAGTCCTTCCAGCAGATTCCAGTACTTGGATTTTTCTTTCTCCATTTCTTCCCTTAGTTTTCCTAAGATTACTCTACTGCTGATCCCACAAGATGGTTCTGGTTCCAAATGTGGGGTTTCAGCTTCTTTTTTTGCCAGCTTATCTGCTGTTTCGTTCCCGTCTATTCCTATGTGTCCCGGGACCCATAGGAGGGTGACAGTGTTCTTCTGGCCCAGTTCATTTAGTTTGCCTAGGCATTCCCAAACCATCTTCGAACTGATTATATTTGAGCTCAGCGCTTTGATGGCTGCTTAACTATCCGACATGATCACAATCTCTTGTCTGCGGTAGTTTCTTCCAATATTGAATCCCACACATCTTTCGATGGCACGGACTTCTGCTTGAAAGATGCTCGGGTATGTGCCCAAGCTTTCTAAGTATTTGGCTCTCGGTCCAAAAACTCCTAACCCAGTTCCCTCGTCCAGCTTGGAACCGTCTGTTTTTTAGCAAAACTGCCATCTTTCTCATTACCAGGTATACCAACGCGAGATGGTATCCACATAATCTTCACATCTTTCTGCAAGTCTTGTATTCTTTAAAATTATAAAATGTTTTTATTATTTTGACGTGTTTATCGCAATTCTAGTTTAGAGTCTATATTTTACAGATGTCTTTATGCCCCGAAGTAATCCATAAGAACCAAGAAATCCGGTTTTCTACACCGGTATCTATTAATAATTAAACGCAAGCGGGACTGGTATAACAATCAAATGAATTAAAACAATTCTATTCCTTACACAGAATGACATCAATGCTTTGTCTAACGTAAAAGGTAGCAACATGTGGTCGGAGATTATCGCAAACGTACGACTTGCCTCGAAATTAGGTCAATCTTTTTTTTATTTTCATCTTTAAAGCAATTAGCCTATGCAAATCGTTGCAACATGTCTATAACTCCAAACGGCTATTGTTAGGTCCGGTCGATTTGCTAAATAAGGGTTCATGGATGTTTCGTTAATTACGTTTAACATTGCTAAACGGTTGAATTGTTAGTTACTTATAATGGGCAATTATATAAATCGATTTTGTAATAAAATAATGGAAGCTAACGTTTAAATTTAACGATATAATAGTGAAAAATGAATGGGTATAGCTTCTGTCCGTATGTAAGTTTTTATCGAGTTGTTAGAGTATAAATTCTTATAGATTGATAGGCGAAAGATCCAGTAGTATTCACGTTGTTGATTTAATTGTCAAGCAAAATGCAATTTTTCGTATACAACATGTTTTTTATAAAAGATCTTTAGCCGAGGACATTTTTAATTCAAACAATTGTAATAACACTGATAAGAGATCTACATAATAAGATATACATAATCTACATGATTAGAGATTGCCTAAGCGATCTGCAGTAACTAACTTAATATGTTTTACTCAAAAAGCCAATGAAACAATTGAAAATAACACTCTACTTGATGTTATTTTTACGGATTTTAGTAAAGCCTTTGACAAAGTTCATCATGATGTTTTATGAAGTAAAATATACACCTGTGGACTATTGGACAGACTATTGAAACTATGTGCATTTTATCTTTATCAAAGAACGCAATATGTAGTGTTTAAAGGGCTAAAATTAAACCAATTTTCCACAAAATCAGGTGTACCCCAGAGATCTAATCTTGGGCCATTTTTCTTTATACTTTTAATAGATAATTTGCAGCGGTTATTAAAAATTCTGAGTGTGCTTTGTTTGCTGACAACTTTAAATTATATAAATTTTTATTAAAAACATTTTTTTACTTTTTTAAAATTTTAAGTACAATTTTTAATGGTAAATATTATGTTTTTCTATAATTTTATATGAAAGTAACGAAAAAAATAAGACCTTGTTCAATCCTTAAGTCTCAAGGGTTTTTTGAAGGACAGTTTTTAATTGATTTTTTGAAAAAATAATTTTCCGAAAATCGATAAGAAATAATAACATTTTTGACAACATATTTAAAAGAAAAAGTCAATATTTCCCCCAACTTGATTGTTGCCTGGCAACCGGAAATAACGGTAAGGAAATATTCATTTCCTACGACCACATATGAAAGTGCTAGTTTGCACACTTATTTGTACTTAAGAAAGTAGCTAATATCAATACACGTATTGAAATAGTATATTACATAACGAGTGTGGAAAGTGAAGTATTACGCACGAGAGAAGTTTAGCACGAGCGGAAACGCGTTTATTGATATTAGCTACTTTCTTAAGTACAAATAAGTGTGCAAACTAGCACTTACATATGTGGTCGTATGAAAAGTAAATATCAATACACGTATTGAAAAGTAAAAAAATATAGTTCTATGATCTGTGACATTTACGTCAAATTTATCAATAGTAAAAACACATGAATGTCATAGCAAGGACAATTTAATTTTTTTTTAAATCTTCCTTAATATTAATTAAGAATATAAAGAATAAAGTTTCTTATAGGTTTTTAAATTTTTAAAAAATAAACATATTTTTATTCAGTATTATTATTTTTATAAAAACACTTTTAGAAAGAAGAACAGTTTATTCTTCTTTTTTATATTTTGTTTATGTTCCGTGCATGTGTCGAATGTGGATTTTTGAAGTTATGTTTGTGTTTCTGTTTACAATTATCTTTGTGTCTATTATTATTACATTACTTTTCAATTAATGTCACCAACTAACCATTTTACTTTTAATTTTTATAGAGCCCACAAAAAAAATTAAAATGTCATTTAGCTAATAAAGAATTTTGATGTGAATTCCTGAGAAAGGTGGTTTTTTGATTTTAATTAATTATATTTCCATGCAATATATAAACTAGTTTAAATCTTAATTTTTAACATGACTAACAATTAAAATAAATTTTATAAATAAATTTAAAATATTTATTATAATAAGAAATATTGGGGTCGTAGGAAAAATCATGTACACAACGCGTTGGAAAGTGTATTTCTTGCACTCGTTACGTTTCCGCTCTCGCCACTACGCAACTCGTGCTAAACTTCACTTGTGCTTAATACTTCACTTTCCACACTAGTTATGTAATATACTATTTCTGTACTGTAAGAAAATGTTATTTTCATACAGTAAACTTTAGGAACATAAATGCGAACAGGTTTTTTCCTAAACAATTTTATTTTTAAAACTTTTAGCACAAACATTATACTGTGTAAAAGCCAAATGGAATAAATTCATTATTTCAGTTACTGTACTATCGGCTTCAGAATTATTGCATATACATTTTCAAACTCAAATCGCTTACATTGAATAGACAGCCTTTTTATTTTGTGTAACCAATCACGGTTTAAATAATAATAAATTTGAAATCAGTTAAACAGTTGTTCACGCCCACATCTTCACTTAGTTTGGAACCCTCGATAATAAATGTTTGTTTGGGATTAAAATCCCTTTTTATTATTATATCAGTGCAAAAATGCGAAAAAAACTTTTATTTTTTTATTCGGGACATGACCTACCCTTGTAAATAAACTTAATACCCCAAAACCATTAATGTAGGCGTTTTAATAATTGCCATTCCTTTGTTGTTTAAGAAGGGCGTTTTTATAACTTCGGTAGGTAAACGAAATTCACATTTAACATGTATATGCTATTCTAAAGCCGACTGTACATATTTATAAAAAATCCCGAAACACGTTAAATTTAAATTATAACTTGACATTAGGTAATTCAACGGACTCGTAATTTTTCCAGAGGCAGTTTTTTTCGTTAAATTGCCAGGCAACAAAATTCTTATTGATACATGTCAAGTTTACCTCGACAAAAAAAATCTCTGGTGTAATTATAAGTGACAATAAAATATTGGGCGTTACTGCAGTATTAGAAATATTAGATTTACTTTCTTGATTTTTTTCTGCAGTGAAAATTTTATTTGCACTTCATCCTTATTAGTAAGAGACTCTTCTTTATATCCTTCAGCGACGTTTGTTGATTTCCATCCACCCAGTCTCTTTAAACTAGTAATATCTCCACCAGAATCAACAAGCATTGTGGCAGAAGACCGACCAAAACAGTGGCCGGTATATTTGGCAAATTAAAATAACTGGCCACTATTTTAGACATGTATCTAAATTGGTGAATTCCTACTACTGTCTACAACCTTTTTCATTTTGGTACTTAAAAAAAACCGAGTGGTATTCATGTCTCTTGGTCTTAAAGAGACATACTTGCGGTATAGATTTAAGTACATTTCGTTTACTATAAATGATCTATGATGTATTGGTTTTTGAATCCGGTATGGTAACTAAAAGTTTAGATAGTAGGTCTTATATATCTTGTAGTCATTTTAACCAGCTCGTCCATTCTGCAAGATCCGGAAATTCCAAATATTACAACTACCTACAACAATAAATAAGCATGTAAAGAATCCAAATATAATTTGAAGTTTTGTAAGTTACCTTAATCATTAAATATTCCTTATCTGGAGCTTCCTTAATAAATTTGTTTATTTCTTCTTTAGTTAAAATATTGGATTTTTTTGGCTTATAGGCATGTGCTTGCCGTTTCAGGAATGCCCGAAGTTTTGAATATTTAGATATGTCCACATCATGTCTAATTGCAAGGGTTGCCTTCAGCATTGAATAAGTGGCCCATAAAGTTGAAGATTTCATCTTGGAAGTATGCTTCATCCAAGAAGTATGCCATTACAACATTTTCTGAGAAAGAAGTTGCATTTTTATTCGTACGATAGTCCATGAAGGGGTTGTATGCATAGTTATACTTATTTCTAGATTTTACTGGTAAAAATTCCAATGATGCAGCATTTACTGTCTCCGTGAGTTCTGGGGGGGGCTTCCAGAAATGGAACAGTCATCATCACTCATCGCTTTACACGTTACTTTGGCTTTTTAAAACGTTAAAAAATCAACACTTTGGAAAGACGCCACAAATAAACTTTTCACTCGTCAAGTTTGACAATTTAAAATGATGTACTTCATTTCCATAGTTGCGAAACAATGTTTCATGGCTTCTTTTATTTAAGGGAAAAATAATAATGTTGATTTGAAATTTTTAACATAATTAGTAATAATTTACCGTAATTTTAATGATTTTCGGATTTTCGGAAAAATAGTATGTAGACCTCGTAGGAAAAGCCACATTCCCGGACTCCGTATTGCCAGTCGAGGCGCAAGCCGATCGCCCGGGAATGTTAAGCTTTTCCTACTAGGTATACAATATACTATTACTCGAAAAGATTTGAGGTTATTAGAGACAGAACAAAGTATCTATATGTTTTCCTTCCGAAAAAATTAAAAACGAAAAAATTTAAAAAATAGGTTTGAAACATTTCCTCTGAAATTTTCAGGTTAATTTAGGAAATGGTCAACATAAAATTCGTAAATTTTTTAACTGCCTACAACTTTTCTGTTATACACTTTTTGTTTTGATGCCAAGATTCGATGCAACTGGCTGTGGCATTTTTTTATCGTTCCTTACATCTTTCTTAAAACATTTTCGTACTGTTCGTTTCCTTCTATTAATTTATTTTTTGGTCAAAAGCACAATCAGCCTCCACTAGCGATTAAAGCAAGTTAAAAGGTTTGTAAATATATCTCCTGAAATGTGAATGTTTAAATTCCTAGAAGAAATTCCTCTGAATACCTATCAAATTAGGAGTTAACAAAACTTGCTTTTTTAACTTAATGATAGCTAAAAGTGAGTATCGTCAGATTGACATATTGAAGTTACATTTTGTTTTTTAAGGTAGCTACCCGATATTGACTAAGTAGTATTTTAAAATTGTTAAGACTAGACCAAGTCTGGAAAAAAGACATAAAAATATTAAAGCTTAAATGTTATTATTAGCCCTAAGGGATTATCCTAGATATATTTCCCTCTAATATATTTAAATTTATATTGTGAAATATAAATATTTAAAATCAAATAACCACATTTCTCAGGAATTAACATTAGAATACTTTACTAGCGAAATGACATTTTAATTTTTTTCATGGATATTGGAACAATTGGTCAAATTAATTGGAACTTGGGATACGTTATGTGTTAGTAATGTGTTTTGAAAATTAATTCTCCATTTTTTGTTATTTCTTTTGCTGTTGAACGATTATACCTTGGAACTAAAACTATATCTATGTGTATAGATAATGCAACTCATACAATTTATATTTTACCAAACGTTAATATTTTTTGAGCAAATAATAGTATAACTCTATACTTTATCTACGATCAAGTATATAAAAAACTTTTGCAGTCGTTGCAATATTGCAAATGCCAGATGGCGTACAGGACATCTCGTTCTCTTCTGTCGACATTTTCTTCAGTCACAGTCACAAAAAACTACCTTAAAACCCACAAATTTCACTTTGTACGTTTGTGTGATTTTGTTTGTTTGAATTTTTGGATATGTCACCGTAGCAACTGAAAGCTGTTGCCAACGTAATAATGGTGAAAATATAAAAATTCCAATATGTCCAGGCCTCATTCCAGTGGGTAAAAGTTCCTGTCAATTTTATCCACAGCTTAGAACCAATCAAAGCTCTCCTTTAGGTAATCGATGGGTAAAATGAAAATTTACAGTGGGTTTTTCACATCCATAAACGATGTAAACTGCATTATTATTAAATTTTTGTGTTTATTTCCAAATCTAATTTTCTCTTAACTTTAAATTATAGATTTTTCCAGTAATATAAATAATACTCATACCATGTGTGGATTTTTTTGAAGAGTGTGTAGCCGACTTTATTCTCCAGTTCTATATTTAGCTACATCTTTGTCGTTTCAGCGACAAAGATTTGCGGGAGATGGTTTGAAAGATCTTTCTATTCTGTGCAAAATCGTCTTATCACGGACAAGGACAAGTTTTGTAATCGCATCTCGTTTTAACTGTACTTAGCTGCCCGTATTAAAGAAACACGGAAAACGATGCTATTGTTTATATCGTTTTTTTACATCTTTCGTATGTTAACTGCTCGATTATATTATACAGAGCGGCTCATTAACATTTTATAAGGGAAAGTGTCGTACATTTTAACCACCTAATGCAGTCTAAGAATACTATTATTATTTTAACGCTGAACCACACTAGAAACTGCGGAAAAATGTAGAATCCAGAGAACATTAAGAAAGGGTCTAGGAAATTATGATTTAATTATGGTACAGTAAAAACTGTCAATAACGGCCACTAAAAATGAAAAAACTATTGGCCGTTATATAAAAGTGGCCGCTATTGTCAAGTTTTGCAGTCGACAAATAAAAAATATTTGGATTTTTGTTTGTTTCATCAATTAAAGCGAATATAATTCTATACATAAACGGAAAACTACTAAAACTACTTTAATATATGTACTACATAATACAAAACATAAAACTACATACATACTATACTAGGAAAAAACAGACGTTAAGCTTAAGTAGGTGTCAATTTTTGTTTGTTTTATATTTTTTAGATTTGATTTAAGAATTTTAGCTTCACATTTAAGTAAAATTCCAGACACATCCATAAATATCTCACTATTATTTTTGTACAATAAATATTTTCTACGTCCCTTAATTTTTCACACACTTCGCTCATATTAAATAAAATGGATTTTGGAGTTTCACATTCGTCCACATCACTATTGTCAGAATTGTCTGTTTCATCATTATCGCACAGTTCTTCAATAATGTCCGTAATACTGAAGTTAGGGCTCTTTGTAGGTATATGATCATCAAAAAAAGTAAAGCCGGCTTTAAAAAAACATTTCTTAACTGTAGCAGGAAACACTTTTTTCCAAGCAGCTGTAATCCAGACAAGTGCAATGGATAAATTTATGTTTTTTGGCAATTCTCGAAATTACATCCACTATCAATAAACGCTAGAAGTCTTCTAATGAAAAAATTTCGGTAAATCAATTTGAAATTCTGAATTATTCCTTGATCTAAGGGCTGACAATGTGGTGTTGGGTGGTAGGAAGAATATTTTAACATTTTCTAATGGAACTTTAGGATGTGACGTGACATGCAAATGTCTTGTTAGGCATGGCTCGGTAATATAGTCCTGTTTAAATTTATTGTACTAACCCTTACTTTTTGGAAGTCCATCTTACTAAGAATAATAAAAAACTCTTCGCTTTAACTCAACATTCAAGTTTAATTGAAAAATTCGGTTTAAAATCACAATTACAGCTGTTTCGCTATAAACTAGCATCGTCAGATTGACATATTGAAATTACATTTTTTGTTTGTTTGTAGCTAGGTACCTACCTGATGTTGATTAAGTAGGTAAGGCTAGACCAAGTATGGAAGTAATAAGACATAACAATATTAAAGCCTAGATGTTAATAGCCCTAAGGGATTATCCTGGATATATTTCCCTCTAAGATCAGTATAACTGTGCAATGATATAGAAAAACCAGGAAAAAACTATATCATGCTGATCTTTACAATAACTTAATGTATTTATGTTACAATAATGTCTTATCTATGTATAAAATGAAGACTCAATCAAAGTAAACAGTTTAATAGTGGAGAATTTCCAAGATTTATTTGGTGATTCACTACTTTAAATTGTTGATCTGCTAGATGTCTTTTTAGTTCAAGTATGTAATATTTGAATATCATTTGTGTGTATGAGTGAGTGTGGATGTTCAAGAACGTGTTTTGCATAGTCAAACTAGATAGGAAATACCTACCTCATATTAGGACAGCTAGCTACCACTGCCTGGAGCGTTTAGGAAATACTTAACCTCAAAATAGTTTGTCATTTTTGTTGACAGCATTGAAAGTATAGATTTTGTGTTTGTTTTTTTATTTAAAAAAATATGCGAGCTGTACGTTTTATAGAACGTCTTGAAAGGTTCGATAAATAAATTTGTTAAGATGACATTTTTATTAAATTTAATTTTTCAATAAAAAAAAGGAAATTATTTTTCTTCTTTTCTCCCCTTCTCTCACTATTTGTTAGTCTATGATCTCCGCCTGTTTGGTTTACAGTTTAAAATTAAACAGTAATACCAATTATACGCAAAATTTATCAAAGTCCAATTTTTAGCTAGGTATTTCTAAATTAAGAATTTTTTAGGTTGGTGAACTCCATTTTAGGTAAAGTATCAAATTTAGGTATTTCCTTGCTTAGGTAGGAAGTACCTAAAATCAAGTTGGTGAAATCGGGCATAAAGTTTTTAACTTTCCATTAATATCAATTATTATTTTTATTTTCCTATTCTTAAAAACTTTTGATCAAACGTCAAAACTCCAAACAAACTGCTACAGCTTTTCCATTTTAATTCTTTTCTATAACTGCATACCTTTTTTACCATTAATATAAACTTTTTCTATTCGACATTAACTTTCTTTTAAATTATACTTTTTTATTCTATATCACTTCTTTTAAAAAAAAATAATTTCTGCTCTTATTGACTTTTCAATTCTCTTATACTAACTGTCCAAAAAACTGTCAAAAATTCTTTTTTTCTACGACTGCTATGGAAAATAGTCCTTTTCCCACAATTTACGAAACTACAAAGTGTCACTTTTCTTAAGCCGTGGAAAAAGTTGCCCAAGCCGTGGGAAAAAATCTTTCCCACGGCTTGGGCCACGGTACCATAGAGAAATAATCAACACAATTTTCGATTATAGAATGCTTTGGACTACTGTCATAAAACGTCAAACATTAAAAAGTACAGAGTGCCCAAATGTTAGTGTTATGAAAGTAGAGAGAAGGTGTTTAATTTTAGTTTAATTCAACTAAATTGATATATCCAAAAAAATTACGAACTCCATTCAAGCAAATGAGAATGCAACTACAAATAATATAATTGATTCGAATACGATCACCTATATAAATGCTGGTGCTGAGCCGTCAACATCGTCAACACTAAACAAAACTCCAGGAATAATATTGAAAAACTGTTCTAATATAACTATAAATTATCATAACAATTAGTTTATACATAAGTACCTACTTGAAATATATTACTTTGAAATTGTTAAATTATTTATTAATTTGCAGTCGTAGAAAAAGTATAGGTAGTGTGCAATTAGTGGGAAAAGCTCAATTTTTCTGACTCGTGTGCTTTTCCCACTAATTGCACAATATACTATTTCCTAGCAACCAAACTTCTTTATCACTATAACCTACACTTCTTATCTATACTTAAAACTAATACAATATTTGTTTACATTACAGAAATTTTTTTATTTTATTTTACCTAATAATTTCAATTTGACATAAACTAAAATATATTGTGATTTTACCCTAAAACATACCTTCTCAATAAATATTACATACCTAACATTAAATAATGTATAATGATCAAAAGTATTTAAATATAAAAATGATTTTATTTAAATTTACCATGACATTGGTTAACGAATTATGAACAAGCAATTGATCCACCGTGTATTCTCGAGACAGTAATAAACGTACTAAACCATTTTTTTTTGGTTCTATCTTAGTATGCAACCATACTAGTTTTATGGTAGTTGCATCTAAAATGCAGGTGACGCCAAAGTGCATTATGAGACATTATCGTCGGTTTCGTGGGTGGATATTTGCAGCACTTTAAACCGTTTATGGAAAGATTAATAACTCTTAAATCTTATAGTGCGTAATACCGGCAGGAAAATTTTATTGAGGAAATAATGATAAGGTCTATTTAACAAAACTGTTCCATCAAATTGTTTAAGAAGACAACGTTGAATATTAAAGACGTACCAAATAACAACTAAGTACACCAATTAAAAAACTTCGTGTTGCTTTATTCCTGCTAATAATCTTTATTTACACAGTAATATAAAATGGTGTTTTGTATTTCAAATTGTTTAGTTGTTAACTATACAGTGCGTCCATAAAGTAACGCATACATTCATTATTGGCTGAATGAACAATAAAATTGAAAATTCCCGAAACATATAGATTATTATTTGAAACAATAGTAAATTAAAATTAAAAATAGACCTGTTTTGGGAATTTCTATTATATTGTTCATTTAGCCAATAATGAATTTCTGCGTTACTTTATAGACGCACTGTATATGAAAAAGAGGTGGATTTGACGATTTTATTGAAAACGCTTTTAATTTTACTTAAACCCGAGTGACTTAATAATTAATATATGGAAAATAATATTTTTAATTGAAATATTACTGATGATGAAATGATATTTCGAAACAGCTGTCATTGACTAAACAGTTTTTAATTTTTGAATAAAGTAGTGGTAGTTTTGTTACAAAGTTATTTGTTTCGTCTTCTTGATATGATCAACTTTTACAAAGTAAGGGTTAAATCCATAATTTGCACTAAAATATTACTTGCAGAAATATTACTAATATTTTAAATTTGTTAATAACAGTAATAACTATTATACAAAAAGCATACTGTAAAAATAATAGTTAGAATAAATGGGGCAAATTTGATATTTTTTCTTTATTTTGGGTTCAATACTAGGGCTCTTAGACTACTATTTCTAAAATACTAAATTTATTGTACTAACCCTTACTTTTTAGAAGTCTATTTTATTAAGAATAATAAAAAACTCTTTGTTTGAACGTAACTTCCAAGTTTATTTGAAAGATTAGGTTTTAAATTACAATGACGGCCGTTGCGCTGATTCACGAAGCTTATTTCGATAGTACAGTTTACCTGCTAGTTTTAAAAATATTTCCAGATATATGTGCTTATTATAAAAAAACTAGCTATTCAAAACTACAAAAAACAAAGCTTAAAATCGACTAAAAGTATACCTGTTTAATTTTCAAATACTTGATACAATTATAGTAAATCTTGGCAACATTGTAACAACATTTTAGTTTAAGTTTTAACCGGATTGGCCAATAAGAGGTTTTAACAAAATTGACAGTTTGTTAAAATAAACAATAAAGTTAAAAATTCTGTGCACCAAATTAATAGGAAAATAAGTTTCCAAATATTAATTTTATATTTTTTGTGTTTTAAATTATCTTAAGAATGTATATTTAACACGAAAATGGTCTCAAGTTTAATATAATTGCCGCATTTACAACAGGTAAGCGATAGGTTATGATTACTTTGAACCTACATTTTTAGAAATTTTTACTATTTCTTAGTGTTTCCGCGGAAAAAAAACTTTATTTTCGTATTCATTAGACCCCTTATAAAATTTTTATGAAAATCGAAGAGTTCACCAAATTCTACATATTTACCTAAAATAAATCAAGCCGAAAATCAGCGCTGGCCAAATACTGTTTAGGTGGAGGCGAAAATAGAGAAGAAGAAATTTACCTGTTTAATTACAAGATTTGAAAAGTCTTTTGTTCCTGATCGTTTGATATGAAAACAAGATTATGATTGAAAACGCAATTTAAATTTAAAAAGCCGATATAATAGTGTAAAATTGATTTAAAAATAATATAACAAGAATTCCTACATATAATTAAATAACACTTACCTGTTGTGGTAACCTGCGGTACACAAAACTTAAAACAACTCACTCAAAATATAATATTTGATTATAATTAATATAATACCAAAACAATACCTCTATATAATCGACATGCAAATACTAATTTAATAGCGTACAAAAACGTGTTGATATTTCAAAACCCGATTCCTATGATTCGCTACCAGAGGCGGGTCCTTATGAATTGGCCAGTCTCCTCACCTGTAAGAATAAATATTGTATCAAATAATGTCAACGTATATTAACTGAAAATATCCAATTTTAATTTAGAATCTGGAAGCCGGTACATATTTGGACTCCATTGAGCAAAAAATAGCCGATAAAAATTGCGCAGTGGACTTGAAAATCATAAACATAAACTTTTAATGATAATTGAAGGTATTTATTAACAAGTTTTAATGTATAGTCTTTCTAATGTTAATTTGATGACCCATATTTTCAATCCCTTTGAAGAAAAAAGCCGCCCAATGGCGTGCCTAATTTTTTTTATAAATTCGAATATTGTGAAATAATGTTTTTTAAATGTAATTCAAATTAATATAGTGGATTAAAATTAACCTGCATCAAATTTGTGATACAACTTTTTCTAAATAATGCTCATTTAGCCAGACAATCTGAGAAGATTGTCTACAATTATATATATACTACTATTATGAATAACCGGAATTGTCAGAATCTTCTGAAGTTGAATCGTTTTCAAGATGAATAACTATTGGTGCTATGTTCCCAATAGGCGGTAAATCCGTATATTCTTTGTCGGTTTTTATTACAAGGGCCACGCAATTTTCCCATATACCGCTATAATTTTCATTAAATACTTGCCGAATATTGTCAAGGACTACTGCGCTCAAAGTTGGCGACTGATTAAATTTCCGTAAACGGCTTTTTACTGTACCCCAAACGATTTCTATTGGATTGAAGATACAATAGTATGGAGGTAATCGCAAAAGGGTATGACCGGACCTACTGCAAATATTATCAATGACATATTCTTTTTGGAAATTCCTACTTTTTATCATTTCAATCAATTCTTTTTTTACCGGAATCTTATCAGGAATATCAATGTTTTTAGTTCTCATGAATTTTAAAATTTCATCTTTTTTCGTGGTGATATTGGGAATTTTATTTAATATTCGCGAATGATACGACGCGTTGTCCATTACAATTACCGAGCTCGGCGGAATATTAGGCAAAAGCTGTTCGCAGTGTTTCTAAACATTGATAGTTATAATCAGGAATATCCCGCAATTTATCGCGAATCAGTTCTAGAGTTGGTACAATATTGTCCTTATAAAACCCGTAAACAATCCGTTTAATATCATGTTTCGTAGCATTGTCAACCTTACTGAGTTTTTGATTTGAACGTTTTCGCTTTAAAGAATGATCCGTAACAGTGCCTAGTTTAATTACTTTGTAAATCGTTGTAAACCCGATTTTCGTCAATTCGTGAATTCTCGCGATAACCGCATTATCAGAAATTACAGAATTTTCTTTTTTCAAACACGCGTACATATTTAAAACAACTCACCCCAACGTCTATGAACAAATATTATATTGATAACAATTCACTCAACTACACGAACAAATAATAAATATTATATTGATATCAATTCACTCAAGTCCACGAACAAATAAATATTATATTGATATCAATTCACTTAACTCACTCGACCAAGAAATTAGATATTATTTTAATTATTTCTTTAAAACAAAATTCACACACGCCCCTGAATCGAGACTGAATACTAATATCTCTGTATAAGCCACGCCCTAAATATTTTTATGTTACAGTGGTCCACCTTAGTAAGTGACCCGTTACTCCATTATATTATAGACAATATTTAACTTGACGATTGTATTAGCTCGGACACCTGTGCTGTGATGTGCTGCGTTGTCAGATATACAAAATTTTCTTAAAAATAGTAGGCATATAAAAAGTTGTTTTAATTAATTTCTATTTTTACAGCAATTTCGAGCGACCTTTTTTAATGCTTACTAATAAATTTATATTATGTATTGTTTTTAAATATTTCCAAATTAGCTTTCTGAGAACATCACGAGCTAACAGTTTACTGAAGTAATGGGAGACATTTGTATAGTGAGGCCAACAATTTTAGAAAATATATCTGACAACATTGCTTTATTTCATGGTTATTACATTGAGAATAGAAAGACTATACGAGGTCTGGCTATTAAATAACAAGACTGCGCGCGCAGAAGGCCTCCTAGAGGGGTAGGGTGGGAAACGAATGCAGCGTTAGATAGCTGGAAGTGTATACTATTCCAGTACGAAAACATGTTTTTGTCGCTGTAGTAGTATTTTTTCTGTAGAGGTTAGAAACGAACGTGTTTTTTTCTCGTGTCGATAACAATGTGTGACGAAAAATACGAGCAACGGATCAATGTGAAATTTCTTGTTAAATTAAAAACAAACTCCAATTGAGTGCTACAAGTTGTTGAAAGAGGCCTATGGTGAAAATTCTCTATCTCGTGCGCGTGTTTTCGAATGGTATAAAAGGTTTTCTGAAGGTCGAGAGAGCACCGAAGATTACCAACGTCCAGGTCGACAGGTCTCTGTTTGTTTCAACTCTGCAAACAGTGACCAAAATAAATGAAATTGTGCGCGGAGATCGTCGTATGAACATTCGGATGATTGCTGAGACTGTAAAGGCCGATAAAGAAACTGTCAGAAAAATTTTACATGACGAATTGAACATGAAGAGAGTCTGTGCGAAGTTGGTCCCAAAACATTTGACCCCTGACCAAAAGCTCGTCCGTCAACAGATCTGCCCAGATTTTCTTCAGAGGTTAGATGAAGAGCCTGAATTGATGGAAAACATCATTACTCGTGATGAAACCTGGATATTCCAATACGATGTTGAAACTAAGCGGCAATCCAAGCACTGGAAAACTCCTGCATCGCCGAGAATGAAAAAAGCAAGGATGTCGAAATCAAAATTTAAGCTATGCTAATCGTTTTTTTCGACATCAACGGCATCGTGATGACTGAATGGGTTCCAGAGAGTCAAACTGTAAACACTATTTGAAAGTTTTGGCAACGCTGCGAGAGCGAGTTCGTAAGAAACGGCCGGAGTTGTGGAAAAACAAATCGTGGATCTTGCACCAGGACATCGCACCTGTCCATAACGCGCTGTCTGTGAAGCGTTATTTAGCCGCTAGAGGCATTCTAGTGCTCGAACACGCGCCGTACTCGCCTGATTTAGCACCCTGTGACCCATCTCCGAACCAAGATAGTGGAAGGAAAAGAACAAGCCCGAGGACTGAGGCCCCAATCGGAAGTGAAGGGGGGCGGGTGGAGGAAGTTCTTCCCGGAATGCACCGCTCCTAGAGGGATGCATTCTGGAAGGGACGGGTTTGGTTAGAGTGTGTGATATTTTCCAAAATTATATCGCCTTCTGCTTGCATATACTTTGGTTAAGAGAAGGTGATAAAACTTAAAGTAAATGTCCCAATTATCGACAGTGTGCCAATTAGCGATAATTTTAATTTGTTTTCTATATAGATAAAGAGGACTAACATGTAAACAAGTCTAAAAATACTTTATGTAAATTATATCGCTCATAATAACATCTGCTAATCAGTCGAGTGTCAGTCGTGGTCTAGTGAATATCTTGTGTTTGAATATCTTCTGTATGTTCCTTGTGGTGGATTAATTTTTTTGGGGAATTAAACCACAATCCTTTTATTATATTTTTATTTCGGTATTTTGAAGTTAAAGACTGCAAAATGTTTGTTGTCAAATTTTAAAGGTCCATTCACAGTAGGCCACCTTGGTAAAATGTAAATTAAAAAATTATTTTTTTATATTTTGCACTTATAAAAATCTGCATTAGAAAATGCATTTGCGTATTGTAATGTAACTTTTACGCACGAAAATGTTTGTTTTAAATGGTTGGCAACATGAGTGAAGGTATCTAATGACAAGACTATTGACAGTGACATTTGAGGTTAATAGCAATTTATTAATTTTATATTGTTCTTTAAGAAAGTATTTGTGAATATGAATATCATCTTTTACTTATATAATATATTATTATTGGTATATTTATCAGTTTAAAATATTTTAAAATATTAACATTTGATAATTTAAATTTCAAAATTGTCAAATGTTATAAATTATACAGTGCTATCAACATACTTTTTAAAAACAAAATTTTCGTAGTTTACATACAAAAAATAAATTAATTTAAAAAATGATAAAATGGCAAAACATAAAAATTATTACAAACTTATTTCATATGGCTGTTGTGACACTCGTTCTTTAAAAAACTCTTGTCGTAATAGAAAGCCATATGAAATGCGTTGTTTAAAATACTTTAATGTATGATTCTAACAGTGTCATATTCCACTAGGAAATAAAAACATAAACAAAGGACTGTGGTTTAATTTTCCAAAAAAACTAATGAATACTGTTTTCCTTACTGGTCTTGTAAGTGCGAACCCTTTTTAACGCCACACCATTTTAGTGTAATATGTTAAAGACACAATACGATTGATTGTCTTCGTCTTTATAGCAAAACGAATTAATTTTATCCTATTTTACAAGAAATTAGGATGTTGATAAAAGGCATATCTGAAACATGTAGGTAACATTCTAGATATCGAAGTGTCGATAAATGGGTCACTCAAGATTATTTTTGGCTTGATATGAAAAGCTCTTATATCTTATACATTAATATATCTTCAAACAATTGTTTTCTTGGTATGTTTTACCGTCAAATTATCAAATGGGTTTACAATAAATCTTGCTGTCGATAATACATACAACTTTATGTCAATAAATAATGTGCCCTTATGTCGATGACTATGACATAATAAATACGTTTAATTATGGATTTTATGGGAAAGTAGTTATTATTATTTCAGTTCTGATATAATAATCAACTCAAAGAATGTTGGACATTTCCTCCTCCATTCGATAATAATTCAAATAATGATTTTATCAACCATTCTTTCAAGAATGTCGATTATCTGAACATTCATGTGACGGTAATTGGTTTTCAATAATCAACACATTTCAAATAGGGCCGGGAGGCTTCAGTATGAGAGAGAAAATAAGACCATGACAAGAGAATATTTTTATGAATACATTACAAATGTACTTTTACTTGGTTCTTTATTTTTGAGCTATGAATATTGCTTTATAAACTTAGATCTACATAAGAATAATAAAAAACTCTTCGTTTTAACAAAACTTTCACTATTTATTTAAAAAAAAAAATTGATTTTTTAAATAAGTAGTGGAAGTTTTGTTAAAACGAAGAGTTTTTTATTATTCTTAATAAGATGGACTTCCAAAAAGTAAGGGTTAGTACAATCAATTTAATTAGATCTACATAGTTTTTCATAATACGGAAAGAATATTTGCAGGAGGTTAAAATAAAATATTTTTGCTTTTACTTGGGAACTTTTAGGTTTTAAGGTTTTAAGGAAGTAATACAAATAAACCATTTTTACCAAGTTATACTCTTAAACAATACTTATAGGTTCTTTCGTAGTGTTACACGATTACCTATTTTAGTACCTTTCACAGTATATACTTTTACAACTTGTAAATAACTATTACAAAACCAAAAAGCTATTTTTTTAAACAAATATTTACCTTATTACAGGAAATAAATTTCTATAAGGTGCAGTCAATAAAAAAAACTTAAAAATTGGAAAATTGTTTCCACCTGCACCCAGGGTAAGGAAACTTAACAGTTTCTATACCAAGCTTGACCGTTTTCTATCAAAAAAACAACTACTTCCTAGGCTATATGCCCCAACGGACATTGAATTACATTCCAATAGAAAACGTGATGGCGACCTACTTCGTCGATACTTACAACCATCTCTATCGATTTGCAAATTAACAGGAAGAACACTACTCGTAGACCGGTTTCGACATTATTGTGTCTCATCAGTACGAGGTAAGTAGTTCTTCTCATCCCGCAGAGCAGGATGCAGAATGATTCTTTTACGCCAATACATAAACCGTGAACCCACGATTCCATGACAAAGTCGTAAAAGCGCCATCCTACCATTAATTTGCAAACCAACAGATCAAAGGTAACTGTAATCACAAAAAAACAATACAAGAAGAAAATAAAGAAATTTATTTCTTGTATTGTTTTCTTGTTAAAGAAATTTATAAGCTATTAAGCTTATAATCATATAAGATATGATCTTAGAAAAATTTTCGAAACTTTTAAAACTATTTAGTGGTGTTCGATACTTGGAAATACGAAGTGCTTGTTACAGTATTTTCTTTTTAAAAATTAGTTAAAAGTGGGCGTTCTAAAAGGAAAAAAAGGAAAATAAAACTGAATTTTCAAAGAATAACGTATACTATGAAACATTGTAATTTGCAGGCCAATAAATACCAGCAGAGTTGTAATTATGATGTTAGTATTTTGACTACACAAGATATTGTTGCCACCCTCTATCCGGAACAGAAAATTCTTCCCGCTTCTGATCTTGGTGGCCATGACATAACTGCATTATTTTTCCACATGCTCGGAACTACCGGAAGATCTATTGCGTTGGGATATAAGTTGGTCAACTCAGGAACAATAATGCTTAAATATTTTTCGGCTGTCAAATTTCCATCTACAAAAATAGGACCAATAATATGATCACCTATGATACCTGCCCAAACGTTCAACTTTTGAGGATACTGAGTATGTGTCTCACGCATCCAATGAGGATTCTCCTCTGACCAATATCTACAGTTTTGTCTGTTTACTTCCCCGTTCAATGTGAATGTTGATTCATCGGAAAAAAGAATTGTACCAACAGCTATTTCATTTCGGTTCAATTTATTCATAATTCTTTAGCAGAAATTCATTCTACGATCTGGATCATTTTCTATTAGTTCTTGCACAAAAGTCAATTTATATGGATGAAGCTTTTAGTTATGGAAACAGTGTGACACATTATTTAGATGAGAAATTTGACGTGAACTTTACCTTGGATTCTCCAAGACACATAATATCCACTTTCACATCATCTTCAAGTACCGTTTTTTCATTAATGGTTTGACATGTCCAAGTTTTCTGAGTTGTGCATGAATTTTGTGAAATATTAGGCAACCGAGGATACCTCTGATTAAATAAGCTTGCCACTTCAACTGGACTTCTGCAATTATCGCCGTAACCAATCATCATTAAAATTTCAATCCGGTGAGTCTCAGTTAAATATTTCATTATTACTTCGCAAGATATTAGTTTTTGATTAAGAATTGACAACTACGATATTTAAATGTCAACACATTAACAACTGGCAGCCATTATTTACCGATTTAGTTTAATTATATTGGCATAGTTATCTAGGCAGTTTTTACCTATTCGTGACAAAAAATGTTAACAAAACTCAAAATATTGATACTTAGTGAAGAAATTTGAGGTCTGAATTCAGCTAATTAAAAATAAAACCATTATTTAAAGCGTGCAACATTAATATTTTTGTAATTTTATGTCTTTACTATATTGAACAAAATTATAGCCCGTAGGGCTACTAACATTTAAGCTTTAATTATGTATGTCTTATTACTTGCATACTTGGTCTAGCCTTATTCCTACTACCTGATCAACATCAGATACCTAGCTTAGTAAGATGGACTTCCAAAAAGTAAGGGTTATTACAATAAATTTATTTAAACATAGTAGTATTAAAAGTTCTTTCATTAAATAGTTTTTTTTTATCATTCTCCTACACGTTATATATCATATAATATGTAGGTTTTTAAATAATGGAAATTAATTGTAAGCCCATAGCTTGACGTGTTCTTTCCTCTCAGATTTTAAAGAATTCTAAATAAAGAAACTATTTTTCTCGATTAGCCCAAAACAGCCATTTGAAATGGTACCCTCCTTTGCGGTGAAAAAGTTAAAAATGTAGACTATGACCCTTACGAACGTATTTATCACAATTTGGCTCTTTACCATTATAGCAATGTCAAATTTTCTTAATATGATACCAACTATAGTGAAATGAAAAACACATATGGACATAACATGAATTTTAATCGTTTTCAGGACGTCGTCCATGTTTCATCCTCATTGAAATGGTTTCTATTAGGAGCTTCCAAGATAAACCTTAAGCCATAAGTTTGTTTTAAGTAGCTCTAATTAATAATTTGACCAAGAGTAGTTAACTTTCTTGGTAAAAACATCGACTTAACTTACAACCTTTATAAGTTTTAAAAGTTTCAATTAAACAGTTGTTCTAATGGCCGGTGTAGCCAGCAGCCACTAACGTTTTACTACATCACTATACATGCATTATAATAATATATCCCTAACATTATTAGTTACAATACAGGAAACGAAAGATTTAAATCCGTATGTGAATATTTATTTCAAACACATTACGACTATATTTTCCTACATTTTCAGATTCATTATAAATAAATAAATAAAAAGATACAAAACGAAGATATCCAGGAGAAATATTACACATATCGATTATGATCAGTAATATTTTTTTCTAATCTATAATCTGCACACATCACAACGGCCGGCCGGCCGTTTACTTCCCTTTGAGACCACTGACGCAATTGTAAGAAGCCGTAAGAAATTTAATAGAGAATAATGATATCTACCTAGTGTTTAAGCGGTTTCTAGACCAGAAAATAAATTTCTGCCAATTGTTATTTGTAATTTGATTTCGTTTTGCCTTTTCTTTTTAGGTAATAAGCAATTATTGAGCCTGATTTAAATTTTATTATAAAAAACCCTTACACGTACCAGCAAAGGAACGCTGAAAAATTATCTCCGACGGCTTTGAAATGCTTTACATATATGAGTTATTTAAAAAAAAAACAACTTTCAATATCTCTAAATTGTATAATGCATTATGCCGAGTAGTACATAATATACAGGTGCGTCACGACATCATACGATGTCAGAAAAAAGTCTCTTTAAATTGCGGTTAAAATGTTGAATGCTTTAGAACATTTTTTGACTTCCTTGCAATTTTGCCTTGGTTTGTCTGTTAGACTTAAAGTCTAACTACCCCGATAAATATAAACGAGTTTGGCAAACATAATGGATCTACATTAGTATCAATAGACTACGCCTCACAAGGGAAGTCATGAAAGCACGGGAAAAGCATTTATGGACGTGTAATGAACGATACTTTTCATTATACCCCTCTGAAAACAAAAAACAAGGTAAAAAATTCTACACAATGTTAGAAACCTTTATTTTTAAACATGAACGAACAAAAACCTATACCTAATTTTTAATTTTTACTAAATGAAATATTTATGTTACAATTTGTGTTGTTGTAAATGTGCAATTCTTTAGCAGGCATTTCATTTTGTAGAATTGTAGTTGATGAAGTCGAAGGTACATTAGTATTTATTTCTTGGTCTTTCCCAACTACAATGGCTTCTGGTGTTGACGTTGTGTTTCCTATTCTTGAATGATTGAACAATTTACGAGAAACTTCAATCTTTCTGCTTACTGATTCTTCGATGTAGCCTTCAGCTACTATCGACGAATGCCAACCTACATGTCTTTTTAGACTAAGCAAATTCGCTCCGCCTTCGACTAACATAGACGCTGAAGATCGTCTTAAGCCGTGTCCAGTTTATTCTTAAGAATTTTTTAGGTTCAAATATTCAGCAATCTGTTTTGTTGTACCACTTATAGTATGGCAACCGACATGTTGAGCATAACATCTACCATTACGATACGCAATAAGTAATCTTGTAGTTTTTATATTTGTAGGCCTTAGATTAATATATTTGCGATAAAAACTGCATGGATCAAAGGGGCATCCTTTATTTGTAATGGTAAAACTTCTTGATTTGTGAGTTTTGCCATCTCGAAGGAATACCACCAAAAACCGGCAATTGTCTTTCACGTCTTCCAAAGTCATCTCTTCTGCATGCACCGAAAATACCAAATATTAAAATTATTTTAGTTAATAACCACTTCTCATCTGGTGCTTCAAGTATGAATTTGGCGACTTGGTCTGCAGTTAATACTTTGGACTTTTTTGGTGTGTAACCAACACTTTGCCGTTTGAGAAATGCAATAGATTTTGACAAGTTACTAACATTCACATTTTCTTTTACTGCTATACAACTTTTTAACATTGAAAATCGACTCCATAAAGTTGAAGCTTTCATGGATTTGGCTTTTTCAGACAAATAAAAGAGAAGAGTATCATCACTTACTGTGTTAACTTCTTTTCGCTGACGCCAATTACAAAATAGACGGTACTCATTTTCATATCTCTCACAAGACTTCCTGGGCAGTAATTCTGCACTTACTTTCGCAGCTTCAAGTGATATTTTTTCTTCTGGAGAAATCATTTTAAAAATATTTTGAATACAAATTCGAAAAACTGTCACAATATACAAGCGTTGTTTAACATTGCTAAGGAAAATAAACAAGCATTGTTTGCGGTTATTAAGGAACTTTCAATAGTATGTTTTATTAGTAGCCAGTTAATGTCATTAGCGCACAGGAAAAGCCCCTTTTCCGTGCGCCAAATAGACATGTAAACATAGTGTTTTCAGAGAGGTATGATGAAAAGTAAGGTTACTTTGTTATTTTCCCCTAGACGTATTAGATACTGAAGGCACTTCCAAACTAACTTGAAGTCGATACGATTTGATTCCAGTGAATTTAGCGCCGCCTTGTTATCAGAAATGATTTTTATAGTTTTATTCTTGCAGTCACGCTTAAGCATCTTCTGCAGGCACATCTCCATTGCAAAAACCTCCATGTCTTCTGCCTTTTTATTTATCAAAGCCAATGGCTAGAGCTTGAGGAGGAGGTAAAATTTCCTTCACCTATATGTCGTGAACTGAGGATAAAAACAAGTTAAGACCAGACTTAGCATGTCTAATTCTATTTGATTTTTATATTTAGCATTTTAAATGGGCCTATCTGTAGCTAAAGCTAAAGCTGGTACAAACTTCTAGTCCCCAAAGATATGAGGTGAAAGGTTGGATGGCAGTTTTTTTGAAGGAATTTATCGCAGCACTCCTCAAATAAACTTTTTTGGAAAGGCCTGCAATTTCGTTTTGGTTTACTGTATTTCTCGGGTAAAACTATTTAATTGCTTCCTGGTACTTCATCGGAACAACTACTCAGAAGCTTCAACCGACCCAACCAATGTGTTGGTAGTGTATTATGCACTGTATATTAAAATAAAAAATCAACAAAAGTTTATGCTACCCAACCAGAATCTCTGGATGATTTACTAGAGAGGATAGAAAATGAATGTCGACCATTAAATCCAGCCGTATTAAGCAATGTCAGAGATGCATTTTAAAATAGATTATACCATTGTATGGAAGTAAATGGTACTTATTTTGAACACTTGTTGTAACTTTATTATAAATAGCACAGTTAAAAAGATCAAAGAGTTTGAACTGTTGTACAACCCATTTTATTACAGGCAAATAAGGTGAAAGTAAAAATATTTGTGATATTAAAAGAAAAATTGTTTATATCATAAACTACCCACTTTAACCAACAAGTATTATATATTTTTGAAATCAGCTCAAAGAGGAGTATCCAAATTTTAAATAAAAAATATGAGAAGTAATTTAAAAAAAATGGATGCTGCTAGAAGTGAGGGGGTGGCTTTTCCAGTAAGTTTAAATAAGTCATAATGCTTGCTAGGATATCTGAGACCATCCCAAGCGTGTGGTGATCTTTAATTTCACGCATCAGGCCCGAGTGGTCCCAGGGTCTCTCCCCTTTTACTTGACTATCCACCGACAGCAGCCTATAGGACACCATCCTGGCCTCCTTCTCCAATAGTAAATGGAGTGGGGTTATATCCAGGATGATCTCCATTGCCACTGTCGGGGTAGTGGACATTGCCCCCGTAATGGCCACGCATGCTAGTCGCTGAAGTCCAGACAATCTTGCTCTGGTGGATTTCTGGAGTCCCTTGGACCACCAGGCCACCGAGCCTTACGTGATCATTGGTTTTATCACTGTTTGATAAATCCAGTAAATCTGTTTGCCGCAGATTCTCCTGAGATTCCACAGGGAAGTCCTGGCTTTATTTATTGTTCTTTCCACATGGGCGTTCCAGGTAAGTTTACTATCCAAGATGATCCCCAGATATTTTACCTCCGTCGCAAAGTGAATCGTTTCGCCAGATAAAATTGGTTGGCGAAGCTTAGTTAGCTTTCTCCTTTTTGTAAAAGGAACAATAACAGTCTTGCGGGGGTTAACAGACAACTGTTCCACC
Source organism: Ophraella communa (assembly GCA_035357415.1). NCBI lineage: Eukaryota > Metazoa > Arthropoda > Insecta > Coleoptera > Chrysomelidae > Ophraella > Ophraella communa. The sequence continues at coordinate 7,368,252 of CM068984.1, forward strand.
TCACACCAACTGTTAACCATATTTAGGGCATCCTGAAGGATCTCCAAGATAACCTCTTCAAATTTGCCTCTAACTATTATAACCAGATCGTCTGCATAGCACTGAAAATCCACCCCCCGCAGAGAGGGTGATTGTACTAACCCCTATTTTTTGGAAGTCCATCTTATTAAGAATAATAAAAAACTCTTCGTTTTAACAAAACATCCACTATTTATTTAAAAAATTGCTTTTTTAACCTTAATGACGGCCGTTTTGCTGATTAGTGGAAGTTTTGTTAAAACGACGAGTTTTTTATTATTCTTATTAAAGGTGGATACTTTTATCTGAAAAGCACTGTATATCGTCAATAAACGAGAAAATCTAAATTATTTTGTACCTAAACGATTATAAACATTCCTCAAGTACTTACAGAAGACTTTAATATAGACTTATATCTACATCTAATATTTATTTGATGTTTAATGCAACGAAACGTAACGAAATTTGAATCAAAGCCCTTAAGTAACGAGACCGCTTGTTCTATCGAAAAACGGTAGGTACCGTTACAAAGGACGTTATTCCAAAACAATGAAAACCAATTTATAGTAACAATACATTAATAAGCTTAGAAAATCGTGTGATTGTCGAGAATAAAATCTATTTACATTTCTAAAATCACGAATACCTGTAAGATCTTATCCACACTAGTCGCTGGAAGCGATCTTTATGTAATGTTTGTAGAAATTAAGCAAATTAAAAGTCTCTGTTGTATAATATTAAATTTCAATCGTAAATAACAAAATAAAGATACGGGATACGAATATGGAGTTTTACCTGGATGTTCAATGGAGAATTATTAAAAAATGCAATAATTTTACCGTTATGTTGGTTTAAAACAGAGTAATAATTTGTAAATTAAACTTTGTATAAAAAAATTGTTAGAAAAATAGAGTGAAATATTAACTAAGCGGGGTAAATAGCTTATATATGGATCAATTTAAAGTGAAGTATTATGTTTTAAGTCCAGGTTTCACCCAACAGTTAATCTAAGATTTAAAAATAACCTATAATTTTAATTGCGATTTTTCACCACACCGCAAACTGCGATTAAAACTAATAATTGAGATTATTTATTAACTTTTTTACTAGCAAATGTTAAAGTGTTGCTATAACAACTGTTTTGAGTATACCTTGTCCAGTATAAATATGATTGCACGTCATCAAAGTGAACAAATCGCTATGTTCGTTTGCTACTGTTAATCAGTATCTTTTTTCACAGTAAATACACAACAACTCGTGAGCTTATAAAATATAAACTTTACCAAATGAAAAACCCAAAGTCTCTGTAACAGAATTTTATTGTTGATGGAAAAACAATACTCGCTACTAGTTTTGGCCTAACATTGAGGCCATCATCAGGTGTAAAAACTTAAAAAAAAAACTTTAAACGAACATAACTTATGGTAAAATATTTTAAATGTTGGCAAAACTGCGTTCAAAAATGGTGTAGTATTCGCCAAAATTTTTCCGATAGTTTGCACTGCAGTATCTGTCAGTGGGATGGGGAAAACAATAATATCAGCCATTTCATTCAATATTAATTGAACCATCTCTATTTTTAAATGAATCAACAAAACGTTCGGCTTGGCCATTAGATTGTGGATGGTAAGGAGGAGATCGTATATGTTCGATTCCATTGTTCTGGCAAAAGTCACTGAATGTACTGCTGGTGAATTGTGTTCCATTATCAGACACTACAGTTTTTGGTATGCCAAAAGTTGCAAATAAAGAATTCAATTCTTTAATTGTAGAATACGATGTAATAGAATTCATTTTATTAACTTCAGGCCATTTAGTAAAAGCATCTACAACTATTAAAAAGTTTTGTCCTTCAACAGGTCCTGCGAAATCTATATGGATTCTTTCCCAAGGCATTTCCGGAATAGGCCAGGATGCAAGCTCCACTTTGGTTGGAAATTTCGAAGCTTCTGAAAAGTTTGTGATAAATGAGGGTTTAAGACAAGGCGGAGTGTTGAGCCCAACACTCTTTATACTAGCAATGGATGATGTACTAAAAATAACAAAAACTAACCAACAGTCTGTACATGTTGGTTATTACAATTTGCGTCCTGTTGGTGTCCGGGAATGCGTTTTTGCGGATGACTTGGTGATTTGTGCTTCAACTACAGAAAAACTGCAAAATAATTTAAATCAATGGAATGATGAGCTAAAGGAACTTGAAAATTAATACAGATAAAACAAAAGTAATGGTAATAGACAAGAAGAACAGTAAAATTAATATAGTAATAAACAATAAGTCGTTAGAACAAGTAGACAGCTACAAATATCTAGGAGCGATAATTGACAGACAAAGAAATATGCACCAAGAAATGGAGGAGCGAATAAAAAACGCAACAATCACAGTTTAAACAAATCGTTTCTAGAAAATAAACAAATAAGCAGGAAAACAAAAATGACAATACATAGAACAATTTTTAGACCAATATTGACATATGGTAGTGCAAGCTGAATATTAACTAACCAATATAAAAGCAAATTGCAGGCAATCGATATGAAATATTTAAGGAAAGTCAAAGGGATCACCAGAAGAGATAAGATCCGAAATGAAGTTGTAACAGACGAGCTGGAAGGTGGAGCCAGTGATATAACAAATAGAAAGACAACAACTAAAATGGTTCGGCCACCTTAGCAATTGCACACTAATCCTTCTCGTTCTTTTCTTCCAGATTATACAGAGCCAGTCAAAACGAATGCAAACCGAGCCACAAACAATGCGGATCCTCCTACCATGATCCCGGAGCCGATACTTGCACTATTGCAAACACTTAACAGATGTTAATTTATGCGTGTCGAAATGCATGCTCAGCAAATACGAAGAGAAAGGAACCTGCAGATCTTGCAATGAGAACTGCGTAAGTGGTTGCTCTGGACCATCCACTTACTTGGGTAGAGGAGAATGTTTGCGAGCTAGCCATCATCAAGGAGAGCAACTATGAGTGTTTGAATAAGAACGCTACTTGTCCTGAAGGATATTACTTTGAATTTATAGGTCCGTACGGTTTGGAAGGATCCAATCCTAATTCCATCAAGGTGTGCAGGAAATGTCATCCAAGGTAAGTGATTATAAAATCAGCACCAAATCAATCTATACTAAACTAAACCTAATTTAAAAATCATTAGTTATAAATAATATGGTGCTGTGACGCAAATTTCACTGATTCACCTACGTTTATTTATACTTCAAAAGAAGTTTCGAAAAAACAGTACAAGAAGTTACTAGTTTTTTTTTATAACAAAATTAATTTTAAAGCTTGACATTAGGAAAAATAAACCTTTTTTAATAATAATTTGACCATTTTACAATCAAAACAAATATAATAATCTTCTGAACATTTATTTCGGAGTTGATAAAATTTCCTCCTCCTTTACGACTAATACCAAAGTAAAATATAACCTTCGTAAAAGGAGATTGTTAGATTCTGAAAACGCAAAAACGTCTAGGTCAATCCTCTCTCTAATTAACGACGAATTTTCTGCATATTCACACTAAGTAAATTGTTAAATTAAGTAGAACCCTTTTTAGATCTAAACATGGGATCACCCGAACTAATTGTATATGCAAATTCGCGCTAATGTCGCTACTGCCTTCTCTCTGTACGTTTTGTTTTTTTGTCTTCTTCTTCTTCCTCTTCTTTACGCTTATTTATCGCCCACAAAACGAGAAAATAGAGCATACAATGTATTTGTTTTTGTTTGTTGTATTTATTTGAATGTGGTGTGCAAACTAATTACGTGTGGGTTGTATCGGAGGATACGATAAAAGAGTGCCTATGTGATTTCACTCGTATTGACGTGTACAGATAAATCTACGAATTAACACCGAATGAGGAAATTGCCGTTACCGAGAAATAAATCGTAAAAATGTTTAAATGATTTATATCTTACCATTTTTCGTATGAGATTCACATGCCATCTTTGGTTAGGTTAGGTTAGGTTATGTTATGTTATGTTATGTTAGGTTAGGTTATCACAAAAAAGGATTTAATTGTTAATTGTTTTATAAAAAAACATTTTGTATCTGAAAATAATAAAAAAAATTAATTTTGGTAAGCCATTTCAATGGCAATTTGGTTTATATTGCAATATTGCCCAAGTCGAGGTTTTTGAGGTCGCTGATCACGATTATGATTTTCAAATTGGCCCCTCCGAAGAACTGGAGCTCAGAAAAGCCTACGAACGTCATTGCCATGGGGTAATTTCCAAATATGTCATCGATGAACACCTCACGGGCATCTAATGCGCCCTCACCTAGATGCGGATGTCAGCTTCGAGAATTTTTAAGGAAATATCGACAAAACTAACCGAAAATCGTTTAAGAGGCGTTTTGTGCGCACTGAATGCGAAATTCTTGTGGAAAACCACAACCACCTAAACATAGCCCTAAACCGTATCCTCTATGGTTTTCCAGAGACAATTAAGATGAACCAAAAATTGTTACAGGGGGTTTTTCATACAGTTATTGCGGTACATTGTCCTTTGTCCATAAACATCAGGTTTAGTTGCCATTCGTGGGAATCACATCGGTTTTGAGATAAAAGTTTCTATGTGCAGGGTAATGGGTGGTTAATTTTCTTCATGTTCGTCAGGTTGTGTGTTACTGTCTGTGTTTGGGTTTTCGTCTTGATCAATGTTTCGTGCGTAATCGCTAGTGGGTCATCAAGTCTTACATTATCCATATTATCATTTGTATGTTGGATTACATTATGATCGTCTTCTGTGTGGAGCTCAAGAAGTACTTCACTTCGTATTTGTTGCATTAGTGGACCAGGTAGTAAATTGTTTTTAATAATTGTTCGATGCTGGTCAGCAATACGTTGCTCCGTGTTTTAACTCCGGATATTGCTGTATATATAAATGTTGTTAAATCAACCTCAATTTTTATTCTCCTAAAATGGGAACGTATAATAAATGAATTCATCTCAGTGGTCCATTTCATACGCTTCCTGTGCTTTCTGGCTATTGTGGTCATGGATGTACCGTCCTGTGATACTCCAGAAACAGCAGAAACCGGTTGAGGAGATTTGTTGTTATTTTCCTCTTATGTTGTCGCAGTAGTCAAACTCGGTGTCACGCTGCGCATGTCGCTAACCGAGGAAGAAGATGCATCATTTTTCGAATAAGCCCTTCTGACAAGAGTTGTAGGTGATTCACCTGACGATTCCTGAGTGACAAGGTATCGGTAACAATCGAATTATTGCTCCCCCCAGAATCCGTGGAGCATACAGCCGACATATCAGGTACACCGGCCGTGTGGGATTGTGAGCGTAGCAACTCTAACCACCTGGGGTAATTTAGTTTTAAAACTCGACATCTTCATTTAAGCATTTTATACCTACTGCCAGGTACTACCATTTTCCCCTGGTAGCCCAGGTAACTCGGACCCGTGGGGGCGTCACTCCCCAGATAGTAAAACTACCCCGTGCGGGTTTATTTTAAATTGCTACTTTTTGCAAGTCAATAAAAGTTTTTTATGAAGACTAAGTTTCTTAATACTGTCTTCAAGGCTTTTGGGAATGAGTCCAGTTGATGATACGATGATCGGTACCACCTCCACTTTTTCTGCATGCCCCTTTTGCCCTACTTCTATAGCAAGATCGGTGTACTTTGATATTTTTTCATTATATTTGTCCAAAATATTGCTAATTTGGAACTGCAACATCGACTAACAGCACCGATTCAGCTTTTTTATCAAATAGTACAATGTCGGGTCGATTATTCATAACCTGTCTATCGGTGATGGACCTATCGTAGTAGAGTCTAAAACGTGCATTCTCAAGTACAGCCTGTGGGTTGTATTGGTATTAAAGTGTATAGGTATTAAGCAGTTCATATTTATTGGCCAATTTCTAGTGGATAATGTCACACAGTTGGTTGTGCCTACGTAAATAATCCGTGTTTGCTGTCGTATTTCATTGCGGGATAGTAACACGTCAAATTTTTGGAAACCTTCATGTTTGTCGAAATGAGACATTATTAGTTTAAGTCCAGAAGTGTATTACAAAATACATTTAATTTGTTTATGCATTCAATGTAAATTAGCTAAATTAAATTTTAACTCAACAAGGAAGATAATTTTCAGAATCTGAAATAAAAAAAACTTTATAGGGAAATAAAAAAATACATTAATATTCGGTGTCTCTTCCCCTATTCTGTAGCCCATGCATGGAAACAATAATAACGTTAATTGTATCCATTAGGAGGTTTTCCATTCTTTTTGGGTCGCAAAAAATAAATTTACCAAAGAACAAGCCATGATAAACCATAAAATTTGGCTATGTGCTATCCTGTAAAAGTTTCTTTTTGAGATCGAAATCAAGTACGAAAAGGTATGTTTTAGGGCACAGCATGAAATAAAAATATATTACTTTGTTTCAGGAACTTTTTATACAGTGTAAATGGATTTAATTATTATAATATATCACATGTCAAATCACCATAATGTAAGTGGGTGTCTCTAATGTTGCCTGTTCTTGACATTTTGTTAATAGACTTTATTCCATGCATAATTTAGACCCTCTTAGCATGTAAAAATAACAAAAATATGTCCGTTTAAAATGTTTGCTTTAATTAATAAAATTCCAACCAATGCGTAGATACTGAAAAAGAATAATTTTATTCTAGATTTTGTCTTCCATATATTCAGTACTAAATAGATTCAGATTGGAAAATAAAAAAGGGCAAGAGAAGGCGAAGAAACGACAAATACCAGGATTGATATCTTTCCTCGAACTTCACATACGATTTATTCAAAAACGGAGAGATATTTCAATAAGAAGAATCGTCACAAGACATACTACAAATACTAGTACCCTTTCTTAGATATCCAGTATTTGATTCTGCTTATTTGTGTACGTGTGAAATGTCGTATGGACGACGTCCGTCTATCGATTTAAAAGAGAGAATATCAGACAGGTTAAGATTATGGTACGCCTATGATACACCTACTAAATATATAAAAGGTCGAGCTGGTTTATTGTTAATCGTATACGGGGTGATTACTAAGTAAACCAATCATAATTAATGGAAACACATTTTAATTCTGGTTAGATTTGAGAATTTTCGTAAAAATGTTAGGCTTAACTGGATCATAACATAAAAAGTGTTTGAAATGTTTGGTTCACTCTAGACCATAGGGAATACCAGAATTAAATTCAATTGTATTGGTCATTTTAGAAACAGCACATGCTGTAACGTGCTCTTTAAGGGTAAACACATCATTGCATATATAGTAAAAGCCAAATAAAGTTGCATTCACGTCATCATTGCAGCGTTATCAGATTGTTTCTCAAGTATGAAAATTAACAGAAAATAATATAAAATAATAATAATAAGTAAACAAAAACCTTGAAAGTAGAAAATTTAAGCGATTTTTTTTCATTTTTTTTTAATTACATTTATGAATTGATTTCACAAAGTAAGGAATTCCACAATAAAAGTGGTGAGGTTATTACTGAGTTACCAAGCAATAAATATAATTAAAATAAAACCACAAGCAATAAAATAAAATATTTTTTAATAATGAACGTATTTTCAAAGACAAAACATGACATTAAAAAAATCAGTATCAACGAACTAAACGTTTTCTGAATCTGATTCAACATTAGTGTCACTCTCTTCACTATTAAAATTTATTACTATTGGACGATCAAAGATTCTTTCTCTCTCTCGTACCATTGAAATGTTTCTGTTTTAGAGTTTTTCCACATATCAGGAGTAATCAGTGCCTCATGCCACATGTTTAGGCAGTTATTCGCGCTGTTACCATCTCTACCAATGTGCCTATTGTAATAATTTTTTACTATGCCCCAAATTAATCCAATCGGGTTAAAGAAACAATGGTAAGGAGGAAGACCGTTCTACCATAACGTCCACTATTTACTTTTTTGAATGTTTATTTCTAAAAAAAATGTTTAAAATAAATGATGGAGTTTTATGCAATAGCATACTGTGGTAAGGTGCATTATCAAGTACAATTAAAAAAAGGATGCTCTTATTGTATTGCAGCAACTGATATTCAAACTATTTCAAGAAATTCGCCTGGTTCATTTCCCCATGATAAACACTAAACTAAGTTTTTGAATAAAATATTGGTCCAGCACCCTTTATAAATCCGTTTTCATTTCCAGCATGTAGTATAACCTGCAATGATAATATTTAAATGTTTATATAACAATCTATTTTAATACAACAAACCTTTTGCCATCCATTTTAGTGGTTTTAACACTATTTATATTTTTATTTTGCCAAGAATGGCCAATGATGCCATTTTGAAACAACCAAGTTTTATCGAGAAATACGAATTGATAATATATACCCTCATTATTTCGCTTCTTTATAACTTCTCAAGAATTGTACTCTTTTAAAAACAACGATAGGTAATTCCGTAAGTCCTCGTCGTGGATTATCTTTCATCCACTTAAACCCAACTCATCCATAGTGGCACCACAGAACAACTCCATTAATAGTTAATTCATACACATTACAATCAGAATATTCAGATATAATTTATTCATGCAAAAAGCTCCATATAAGTTTGTTTTCCGCGTTTGAATTGCGTATGCGTGTGTCGTAGTTTCTGGGGTGGCCGGAAATCTACGGTTGTTGTTATTCAAAAAAAATTCAAACATACGTATTAGACTCCAATGAAAATTTTAATGAAATAATTAACACAAACTGGATGCACTACCAGTATATTATATATACTGATGGATCAAGAACCGAGAATGCGACTGGATGTGCTTTCTATGACATAAGAAATAAATTCTCCTACAAGTATAAACTACCAAAGGAAGCATCGATATATACTGCAGAAATGTTTGCTATTTCTCAGGCAATGAAATACATAGTAACGAAAACTTACAAAAATTACGCCATATTTACAGATTCCAAAAGTACAGTAGAGAAACTATCGAATATAAACAAACATACTTATCTCATATAGAAGTGGAGATCCTGGGCCCTTATTCCAATTCATTTTAGCGAGGGTTATACTGATATATACACCCAAAATAAATCAGTAATCATTGTTTGGATTAAAGGACATTCAGGTATAAAAGAAAATGAAATTGCAGATGAATAAGCCAAATCCGTCCTTAAAATAGGAGTAACAACGGATAAAAAAATTGTACCATATACTGATTTTAATGCACTGTACAAAATTCGATTAAAAACTAACTGGCAAGAAAAATATGATCACTCTACAACGGGATTAAATTTTGTTAACTGTATAAGAGGTATCCCTTCAAAAAGATGGTTTTGTTCAGTTTACAAAAGGCATTTTATTACAACCATAAATAGAATAAGGTCCCTCCATGCATTATCTCGATCTTACCAATTTAAGATAGAAATACTTAATGAAATTTATGGTACTAACCCTTACTGTGTGAAAGTTCATCTTATTCAGAACAATAAACAACTAAAAGGTTGAATTAACTTCCACTATTTATTCTATAAATACTTTAAATGCAATTACAGCCGTTTCGCTATCGGAATAGCATCGTCAGATTGACATATTGAAGTTACATTTTGTTTGTTTGTAACTAGGTACTTGATGTTGATAAGTAGTTAAGGCTAGACCAAGTAAAGAAGTAATAAGACATAACAATATTAAAGCCTAGATGTTATTAGCCCTAAGGGATTATCCTGGATGTATTTCCCTCTAAGATCAGTATAACTGTGCAATGATATAGAAAAACCAGGAAAAAACTATATCCTGCTGATCTTTACAATAACTTAATATATTTGTGTTGTAATTACGTCTTATATATGTATAAAATGAAGACTCAATCAAAGTAAACAGTTTAATAGTGGTGAACTTCCAAGATTTATTTGTTCATTAACTACTTTATATTGTTGATCTGCTAGATGTCTTTTGATTTCAAGTTCTTCGAGGAAATCTAAATTTTGTTTTTTATCACAGGTGTGTAATATTTGAATGTCATTGGTGTGTATGAGTGAATGTGGATGTTCAAGAACATGTTTTGCATAGTTTGACTTATCTGGTTGTTGTAATCTATATGCTCTTAAATGTTCATTGAATCTTATTTCAAAATTTCTTTGTGTTTGACCTATATATACAGCATTACATTTTGGACAATTAATTTTGTAAACACCAGATTTTTTTAATTTAGGTAATTTTGTTTTTACATTTAACAATTTTGTACCAACATTATTGTGTGACTTGAATGAAATTATTGCAGATGTTGCCGAAGATATTATTTTTGAAATTGTATTAGAAATATTTCCACAATATGTAATACTTTTATAACTTTTAATTTCTTTAGGGTGTTGAGGGAATATTAGTTGTAGTGACACTTTCTGTTCTTTCTTATTAATTAATTTATTTATCAAATGTATTGGATAGCCATTAGATATTGCTATTTGTTTTATAATCTCAATTTCTTTATTAAAATTATTTTTGTTCATTGGAATTGAAATTAATAAGAAAGAACAGAAAGTGTCACTACAACTAATATTCCCTCAACACCCTAAAGAAATTAAAAGTTATAAAAGTATTACATATTGTGGAAATATTTCTAATACAATTTCAAAAATAATATCTTCGGCAACATCTGCAATAATTTCATTCAAGTCACACAATAATGTTGGTACAAAATTGTTAAATGTAAAAACAAAATTACTTAAATTAAAAAAATCTGGTGTTTACAAAATTAATTGTCCAAAATGTAATGCTGTATATATAGGTCAAACACAAAGAAATTTTGAAATAAGATTCAATGAACATTTAAGAGCATATAGATTACAACAACCAGATAAGTCAAACTATGCAAAACATGTTCTTGAACATCCACATTCACTCATACACACCAATGACATTCAAATATTACACACCTGTGATAAAAAACAAAATTTAGATTTCCTCGAAGAACTTGAAATCAAAAGACATCTAGCAGATCAACAATATAAAGTAGTTAATGAACAAATAAATCTTGGAAGTTCACCACTATTAAACTGTTTACTTTGATTGAGTCTTCATTTTATACATAGATAAGACGTAATTACAACACAAATATATTAAGTTATTGTAAAGATCAGCAGGATATAGTTTTTTCCTGGTTTTTCTATATCATTGCACAGTTATACTGATCTTAGAGGGAAATACATCCAGGATAATCCCTTAGGGCTAATAACATCTAGGCTTTAATATTGTTATGTCTTATTACTTCTTTACTTGGTCTAGCCTTAACTACTTATCAACATCAAGTACCTAGTTACAAACAAACAAAATGTAACTTCAATATGTCAATCTGACGATGCTATTCCGATAGCGAAACGGCTGTAATTGCATTTAAAGTATTTATAGGATAAATAGTGGAAGTTAATTCAACCTTTTAGTTGTTTATTGTTCTGAATAGAAATACTTGATAGTCCAGACTGCACATGCGGGAAATATGGAAGTTTAACACATATAATTATGGAATGTACAAACTTCTGGGAGAGAATCAATAAATTATACGCAGAATTAATAAAACATAATGTAACATTACCCACTAACTGAAATTGTATTGTATTTAGTGAAGATGGTGGTATTTTACAAGAATTGTAACAGCATCTGACTAGATGCAAAATAAAATTATAAAAAAACTAACCACGCTGAATTCTAAGCAATAAAGCGACAACTAGACAACTAAATAAAAATTGTAAATGTGTGCCCAAAAAGAATAAAAAAAATACAGAAATACACACAGAACCATAATATTAACACACTAATAAATTTGTGAGTTTGGACGTCCAATTCATTACAGATAGGATCTGGCTAATTGGTTAAGCCAAAGCCATAAAATTTATTTAAAAAAAAAGTTCTTTGAGCAATCTTTATCTTTAAGTTGGGACCACAATGATTGAACCGTTACCTGCTGTTCTAAAAGCATACTAAATGTATATTTGTTATATTCATACTTACTTCTCTGGTACATATTGTAAATAGTATCAGGAATATAGTATTTAAAGTTGTATTTGATATTCGTTTACGAGCGCAACGCTTTTTCTTTGGAGACTCGAACAGTTCACCTTTTTTCTGCCTTTGACATAATAAGCTGCTTACTGTTCTTACACTGATTTTTAAAGCAAAAGCTACATGCTAAAATAATACAAATTTTTTTAAAGTAAAGTAATGTGATATTTTATTCGCATATTACCTTTTGCACAGCTTTTAAGGATAAAAAAGGTCCATTATTCTTCCTTTCCTCTTCAAAATACTTCACTAATTAAGCCATAAGTTTTTTACATCAGCTATTTAGCTCTTTGGGCATTTAAACAATCAAAAAATAAAATGCTTCGTGTTTTTGAAAAAATCAGTTTTTATTATAAAAGTTTTTCACAAGATGTCCTCAAAAATCGATGACCCTACGAGACAAAAGTAACAGAACACTAATTGAAAACTCAAAAAACGACGCGGCATCATGACAATATTTCTGACAGTGACTAGGTGGCGTAGTTCAAACTAATGAGCAAGGAGAAACTTGCAGGTAAGTTATGGAAATTTGTAGGTTAGTTAGTATTTGTAGGTTAGTATTTAGGTATTGTGATCTTTGTAGGTGTAAATTAAAATGCTATGAGCGATGTTCTCAGGGGGACCGACAGGAATCATATTAGTGCTATTTTTTTAAATTATTTCTTGATCTATAGTTGCGAAATAACTAACTAAAGTTTTTTAGAAATATATTTTTATACTTACCACAAAGTTTAAGATTGTATTTACTTAGAATAAAAGTTTTAAATATCTCTATTTAATCGTAATAACTATTATTGTTTTACCGACTCTGTTTATTTCAAGATTTCGAATTGTTTATTTTATGTTTCATATTGATTGTGATGTGGCATTAATAATTGTGTTCGTGTATCGACAGCAAAAATGACAAGACGTGTTTTAGATGTAGATCAATTAAAATTTAATCTCCACGCTTATTTTACTGCTGAGAAAGCCAACAGGGGTCCTTTGCTACATAAACATGAATATGAAGCACTCTGCGTTAGTAACAGAAAAACTGCACTTTTGTAGAAGGTACCTATGTAAAAAATAAAAATATTTAAATGTGGTCTCACAATAATTTATTGTTTAACACAAGTCTAGAGAACGTTAATTCTGCATATTTAATAAAACAACTTCGTTGAATAATAGGTAAATATTATCGGACAATCAAATTAGGTATAGCTTACAAATAAATGTTTATGTTTTCCAGTATTTTCCAACTTTTCCACATTTGGAAGGAGCTTTTATCTTTTAATTAATAGTTTTTAACTTTACTGGGGCTCATCCGCAGGATTATACTGGTGTCCACGGGTCCACATATAAGAGATTTCAGTGATTAATAATAGGCTGAAAGTTTATACAGAGCTTAACGAGAGACCCAACTTGTCACTGGACCAGATTCTGATAGTGGAAGGAAAAAGCGCGATAGGGAGTAAAACACGTCGGTTTGATAAGTGTCTCAAATTAAATAATAACAGTTACCATAAAAAGCTGAGAAAAACTTGTGGCATACAAATTGAATGGTACCCCCCAGACTTGACAAAATTTATTAATAAACTGATTTCTGTTTTGAGGCTTACAAAATACATGTTTTTTATAAAAAATGCATTGGAATTCAAATATTTTGGTAATTTGTTAGAAACCTACACTACAAAGTTGTCAAGATTACGTTAATATCATCATTTTGGATCATATATTTAAATAAAGATTTTTTAAGTAAGATTCAATTAACACTTAACAGCATATAGATTACAACAACCAGATAAGTCAAATTATGCAAAACACCTACTTGAACATCCAACCTCACTCTTACACACCAATGACATCCAAATACTATACACTTGTTATAAAAAACAAATTTAGATTTCCTTGAATAACTTGAAATAAAAAGACATCTAGCAGATTAACAATTTAAAGTTAGTAATTATATAAGATAAAATAGTTTCTTTTGTAGGTCCATGAAACAATTATGTTCAAAGTCAAATCATACTGGTAGCAATAAATACAGTTCTACGCAAAATAATGTACAATAAATGTTTCATTTATTAAAAACTTCCCCCCGGATTGGTTTTATTGAAATCTAAATCAGATAACAGATTTAAATCAATTTTATACATTTTTTGTTGTTAACGTATTAAAATAATAATGTATTTATAAAAAATAAATAAAAAATATCATGAATATTTCTTTCTCGACGTTTTGAATGACTACAAAAACTGTGCCAAAATTATATTATTAGTGCAAAGTTATTAAAAATCATAAAAATAGGGGAGAACATCGTCGAGTGGAAAACAGAGGTCAAATATCTAGGGCTAATCCTATATAGCAGGTTACTCTGGAACAAACACGAAGACGAAGTAATACATAAAGCAACCAAGGCCCTCATGATGGCAGGAAGATTGCAGGAAAGAACTGGGGATGCAACCCACGTATTCTGCAATGGATGTACACAGCAATAGTGAGACCAATAATCACATATGGGACAGTGGCTTGGGACGCAAGGGCTAATCTGAGTACGATGAGGAAAAATCTCTCAAAGATTCAGAGACTAGCCTGTTCATGTATCACTGGAGCAATGGGAACTTGCCCCACTGCTGCAATGGAGGTGATTTTAAACTTGACCCCACTGCACATTCTGCTAGAAAAATTAAGGAAGAAAACAATATATAGAATGATCAATGAAGGAATTATCAGGGAAAAACCTCGATCACTTCAATTTGATCAAACTTGGGAAATGCCCCAAGATGATATGCCAAAGAAATTTAACTTTGTGGAAAAATTGATCACAAAGTTGAGTAATAAATCTGAATAGGATGAAGACACCATACAGAATTTAAACCAGAATACCATAAAGTGGTATACGGACGGTTCCAAGCTAGACGAGGGAACTGGGATAGGAGTTTTTGGACCGAGAGCCAAATACTCAGAAAGCTTGGGCACATATCCGAGCATCTTTCAAGCAGAAGTCCGCACCATCGAAAGATATGTGGAATTCAATATTGGAAGAAACTACCGCAAACAAGAGAATGTGATCATGTCGGATAGTCAAGCAGCCATCAAAGCGCTGAGCTCAAATATAATCAGTTCGAAGATGGTTTGGGAATGCCTAGGCAAACTAAATGAACTGGGCCAGAAGAACACTGTCACCCTCCTATGGGTCCCGGGACACATAGGAATAGAGGGAAACGAAACAGCAGACAAGCTGGCAAAAAAAGGAGCTGAAACCCCACACTTGGGACCAGAACCATCCTGTGGGATCAGCAGTAGAGTAATCTTAGGAAAACTAAGGGAAGAAATGGAGAAGGAAAAATCCAAGTACTGGAATCAGCTGAAAGGACTGAGGCAATCTAAGATACTACTGGGAAACTATGACCAGAAGAGATCTCTTAGCTGTCTCAACCTCAGTAAAAAAAGGCTCCGAATTTTAACGGGAATACTAACCGGGCATTGCCGGTTAAAAAGCCACATGAAAAAACTAGGGTTAGCAGATGAAGCAAAGTGCAGATTCTGTGAGGAAGAGGATGAAATTTCAATGCACATACTCTCAGAATGCCCTGCCTTGCGGAATTCTAGGGCCAGATACCTAGAAGCACATGAAATAGAATAGGGGGATCTACCTAATTTGAAGCCCGACGATGTCCTAAACTTCTTTAAGAAAATAGGACTCGAAGAGCTGCTATAAATCTGAGAAAACATCAAAACTTGGCAAGTAAGAGGGGACACAATAGATCCTATAGGTGGCAGTGTACTTATCACCCCTAATTCATACATACATACATACATACATTGGGATTGCCAGAATTTTCTTTTAAAAAAGGATTTTAAATCGGTATGCACTATTTTGTGTTCTTTTATTGAGTCTGTTCTAGTTATTGCGGATCTAACTAAGTTGTCTGCTATCTCGTTGCCCTCTATTTCTACGTGAGATGGGACCCAAAAAAATTCCACTATCGAGTTCTGTTGTTGTATCTGGTATAATGTTGTATTTATGCGCTGTAGTGTTGGATATGGGAGGTATAAATTTGGGACAGTGCAGTCAAACAACTAAGGGAATCGGATATTACTAAAGATTTTGAAAATTTATTTTCTAGAATAAAATGCAAGGCTTTAAGAATAGCCAGAAGTTCTACTGAAAAAATGCTGGTCTCTGGTTGTTCTGAGTAATGAAAACTGGCTCCTACTCCGTCTTCAGAATTAGAGGCATCGGTGTATATATAATGAAAACTTTTATATTTTTGGATGGTTAGAAGAAATTGCATTTCGGAGGCGAGTTCATCCATGGAGGTTATAATGTTGTTTTGGCGTTATTATTTTTGAAAAATATTTTTTTAATTAATTTTTAATTAACTTACATATTGAAGTTACTTTTTTTAATAATATAGGGTACTGGTTTGGATTATTTCTTTTTCCTAATGAAAAGGTTTCATAATATTAACAGTTTTCTTTTTAAAAAACATTTTTTTAACGTTTACAATTTTTCAATTAATAATTTACAAAATAGTTCAAACATTCGTACGCCAATGTATTTTGCACTTACTTAAAATACCGTACAAAAGTAATATATTTTCACTTTTAAGTTATTTTAATAGAGTTCTATTTCACTGATGACCACGCGGGTATATTGTACCCCGTGTGTATTGCTTTAGGTATCCTACATACACGTATCCGTATATATAAATTGGACGAATATAAACTAGATTCTCTACAAATACGGTTTGTTTTGAATAATAGTATTCAATTACTTACTTTCCAGTGGATTTGTTTCAACCTCCGGCTAATTTTAAAATAGATTTATACAAGTATGCAATCCAATATTGCATTTCTTAATATACTTTATTGTTATTGTCTTCTATTGTTGCTTAAAGAGCTACAGTTAACGTGGAATTGTTTGTATTCTATTTACAATTTGCCAAGAAAATTATTTTAATGAAGTTTATCTAACGTCTCTTGATCTCCTTAACTTTGGGTATTGACCATCTTCTGAGAAACATTAAAATGTTATCGATAAATTTTTAGTTTAGATAATACCGTATCCGCCAAAATAAACAGTACCGAAACAGAGAGTGCTGCGGAGTTATTTATGTAATATGGATTTGTCATATTTGCCTTAATTGTCATTAGTTGATATATTAATAGTACGCTGACACAACAACGGAAGAAAAAGTGTTTTTCGCAGAGCACTATTTTCGTTCATACGGAAAAGGTCGTAATGATGGTCCAAGCTTAGAACAGATGTCAATAAAATATCAACAAAAATTTAATAAAGCAGCTCCTAGTAAAAGTGTGATGTTAGCTGTTGTTGAAAAATTTCGTCGCACTGGTAGTGTATTGTGTCAACGTAAAGGTTCTTCAGGTCGTCCAAAAACAGTATGCACTAACGAAAATGAAGGACGTGTTTTTAACCAAGTTGTGCAATCCCCTCAAAGAAGTCTTGTAAGAACTGCATGTAAACTCAACATTAGTGAAACGTCTTTACGTCGCATGTTCAAATCAATTGGTGGTTATCCATACCGTATGCAAGTTGGACAACCACTAAATGCTGCGGACAAACGTGCAAGAGAAATTTACTGTGGTCGAATGTTGAGTTTAATTTACGAAGATCCCGAATTTTTGAAAAACATATGGTTTTCAGACGAGAGTCACGTTCATCTTAGCGGTTATATTACTCGACAAACAACCAGTTTCCCTGGATTTGAACGTCCTGATGTCATTGTAGAAAAACCGCCTATATCAAATCAACGGATAACAATCCAGGTAACAGATTTTCTCTTCTTATTCTGTCCTTCGCAAGTATGAAGCCGAAGGATCTAGGTAAACTAAATAACAAGTTATTCTTCAGTAATTAACTAGCAAAACTTCAAATTAAACTGACTTTATTATAGCAAAGGTTGCTAATCGTAAAATAGTTCTTTTTACTCATTTTTTCATACACTCCACAGTCTTCGAGTTACCGTTTGGTGCGCGGTATCTGGTAACGGAATGATTGGTCCTTATTGCGTTGAAGATGATAATCAGAATCCACTTACTGTCAACCAAGAACGTTATAGAGAGAAAATTATTATACCTTTTGTGAGAGATCCAAATAACTTTTGCCGTGCACGAAATCTACAGTTTCGCACACAATGGTTCCAACAAGATGGCTCTTTAATAATTCGTCGATATCATTTCACCAAAACTATTTTCACTGTTAAGTAGACTCAATTTTTAATTATAAAACGTAAAGATTCAATGAACAATGAGAGATTTAAATTCACATTGCGTGTATTTTATGTTGCCTACCTATGACATAATAGGGGATGCTCATCAAAAAATTAATAAATACATTGTTTTTTAAGAGAAAATAATTATTATCTTTTGATCTTATAATAATTATATTTATTTTATTATTTTTTACCACTCGTAGTGCAAAAGGATTATATTGATGCACTATCGCGTTTGACAAGGAGCCGTTTGCGCACTAAAATCAATTGAAGTCACTCTTTGACATTAGAAACGTCCCATTCTTTTAAATTGTTTATTTGTTTGTACGTCAATAAATCGCCGCATTTGTGATACAAAATAGTATGAGCAATAGTCTTTAATGAAGCTCGACACTTTTCTACCTCGGCTCATAATTACAATTTTCTTTTTGTCTTTGTTGAGATTCAGTAATAATCAAGTAGTCCCTGTCTTTTTCTACCTTGGTTAAAACTGAACAACTTTACTATCTCAACAAAAGTCAATAATGTTTGGTGTATAGGCTAGTATTGGAAAAAAATAATTTCAATAAATCCCATCCAATATAAATTGAGTATAAGTCGCTCTAGGAGTTTTATATATTTTATAAGTATATTATGTATATTATGATTAGGCCCATAAAAAATTGTTAAAAGTCGATTAGTCCGGTTTCTCAGAATAATACGTTTGAGGAAGGCGTAGATCGCTTTTATTTTTTTTTTTGTACAACATCAAGTAGCCTTAAATAATGTAATCACCAAAAAGAAGTTTCTTTATTTGTTGTCACCAGCTGTAATAAGCTTAAAAGTTTTAAACTTAATTTTTAATAAACTTTGGCCTAGCCGAGCGGATGTTAGGCTAAAGTTAGGGTTCGTGGATTCGGCCTCCGCAGTATTTGGTGTTGGGAGGTCTTACTTCGGCGGTTAGGAAGAACGGGATTTGTTGCTGGGCTCTGAAAGAGGTCTGGAGTCTAGAGAAATGATACACAATATCCTCGGGAGAATCTAGCAAATTTATTAACTCTACGTTTGATGATACAAGTATAAATTTAGATGAAACTCTTGCGGAAGGCTATATGCATCTCCCAAAGAAAAAAGAAAAAACAAAAAAAAACTTTCTTTAATTTAACATTAACAAGATTTAAAACTAAACAACAAAAAATAATTAAAATATGGTCTGATGGACCCTGGCGTGACAATTTAATTTACTTATGCTTTAATTCTTTAGTCGCTATTTTATGAATCACTTTACCGGAGGACTCAGTTCTCTGTCGGAGAATATTATCTACGTCCCGACAGTGGAAACCCGGTAAACTCTATATATCCGGTTGAGGATAAAAGTTAGAATATTCGTCTGAATAATTAAAACGATAGAAATTCGCTTAACGAACAAATCCAAACTCCCATAAAACTTCTTAGTTATTAAGGGTTAGTATAATCGAAATTGACTCACCAATTTTCCTGCAGCGAGTTTGGGTACACACACTCACTTATTTTTATTAATCGGCCCGGTAAAAGAATTTAAATTGTGATTTATCTCTTGGATAATATTCACTGCTTGTATTATTACAAAAAAAAGAATTATTAACTCGTTTTCGCGGCCCGGTAATCGATTATTTTAATTTATTACTTTAAATTAAATTATTGAAAATTAGCACTTAGCTCACTTTCCAAAATAACACCTATAGACACCTAACGCGTTTGATTCGATTGGCATCAAGCCCATGGAACGTTCCAAATCGAATTCCCCCCATGTTCTCAACACGGAGGATTCGATAGGCATCTAGCCTCTGGAGACGTCCAAATCGAATTCCTTGATTGTTCGTTTTTTGGTCCCCAGGAAAAGCATGAGACTACCCTTTCTCCCTCATTCTGCTCACTTGTCTCGTTACTATTGGCTAGCAGCCCTGCTACCGGCACTCCTTGGGTACGCTTCGCGAGCTGAGCCAGCAAAATTTGGCTTACACATCGCGGCTAGCTCCTACGTGACTTTTTTTGTTTTCTTCAGAACTGCAATTTGTTTAAATTATTTAAATTATTTGGTTTCGTATTATACTTTGTTTTACAAACACATTCTTGAGAAATAACTTTTCGCTGACAAGCTGCTATTACGCAAAGGTTACTTAGTTTCTTTTGACTTAATGATACGGGGGAGCTCCGATATGTTATTTAAATTATTGTTTGGATTATTGTATCTTTTCCCTCATATCAACCCGGGGCGGGGAAGGGGGGGTCCTTTTGGATTATTACAATAATAATCTACAGCCCCACTCAAAATTTAAGACACCATATCTTAGACGAGATTCAATTAAAGAGTAGTATAATATTTTTCAATAATGCCGATCTGAAACATTTTTAAATAAATATCTGAAATGACATAGTATTAATTTGTAATATTAACCACCTTATATGAGAATCAATAGTGACACTCCAATACTTGTAATTGTATGTTATATTTAGTTATCAGTTTAATAATTAAATTATTTTGATTTATCTTTAAATAGTTGTAGTCAGGAAGTTGTAACATTATTAGTTCCCCAAAAGGCAGGGAGCCAATTTGTAATTATATACTCTCCAAAAAGAGATCATGGCTATGAGACTCTCCCAAGGACTGATTCGTGTGCAAGTTAATGCTTACTATAGAAAGGATTGGTGGTATATAAGGGTTAAGGGCGCCACTATATTTTTGTACGTTTACGATTAAACAACTGAAACTACACAAAAACTAAGGTAAAAAAGATAGAAACACCTTGTAATTAAACTGAATTTGGAAGCAAAGAAAACTATATTTAATGACAACCAGCCACGCTGCACCCTTAAGACTTATAGTCCGTGGGTATATAAATCAAACTGATATTTAAAGAATATTTTTTTTATTTAATAAATTATAATTTGCCACAGGAGGTGTAAACGGAAATATTATAAATGGACTTGAATTATCTTATTATGTAGAGTGTGCCGATACTTTTAGTTGGGGTGTGGGCTGATGGAACTTGATTCTTCGTCAAAAGGAACTGCTATTATAATGGGTATATTTCTTCATCAAAAGGAAGTGCTAGCATCGTCAGATTGACATATTGAAGTTACGATGCTATTTCGATAGCGAAAGGGCTGTCATTACATTAAAAGTATTTAAAGAATAAATAGTGGAAGTTAATTCAACCTTTTAGTTGTTTATTGTTCTGAATAAGATGAACTTTCACATAGTAAGGGTTAGTACCATAAATTTCACTTGATGAAATCCATTGTGAAAAAAAAAATTCCACTTCCTCAGAATCAAGCTTGTCTGTTATATTTGACTCGACGTAACACTGGCCTAAACGAAATCATATGGGAATTTTTTAAAAGAGCGAAAAGGAAAATTTAACGTAAGAATGGATGACGAATAAATCTGTTTAGTTTTCGAACCACCTGTATCTCCCTATGTGATATAATTACCCTCTATCCGTTGCCCGTCTTGTGATGTAATAAAGTCGCTTTGAAAGGCACCTTATCGTGAAAAACGTCATTTCCTAATTCCTATGTCTGTTAAGTAGAAGTAGAAATTGCAGATTGATGTTTATATTGGTTAGGATCTTGAATGATTTCTTGTTAATTCTCCCAACGTTTCACATGTAATTTAGAATTATCGTGGCTGAATGGATCAAGCAGTCCAAAGGAAAAAAAAAAACAAATCGTGAAATGCAAAGAATAAGAAATAATGAAGTACTTACTGTGATACAACCAGAGAAATGGATTGTCTAAATTCTGCAGACAATTTGCCACTAAGGGTTTCGTCTGAAGAGAGAAAGAAACCGGACGTATCTTAATCTATAAATGGGGTTTACAGTGGTTTCCGGTTGGACGGTTGCGTTCATTTTGGTAAGGGCTCTGTTTCAGGTGCGTAAGGGGTAGGTTTGGTAGTGGTGATAAGTTGGGTCTAATACACGGTGGGTCAGGGTTGATTTTAGGGTTCGGACGGTAAACTAAGTAATAAAGTAATAAAATATACAGTAATGTTACAAATAAATATACTAAGAAACCAAGCAAAACTAACTGACAGTGTTGATATAAATTGGCACAAAACATAAATCAACGTGTATATGTATGTAAATGGAGAGTTTATTTTTTTACAGCTCCTTGGTAATTTATTTTTTCTTTATAGTTTATGTTATATTATCTTTCTCCTTCAAAGGGTTTAATTCCATTATAATTTTTTTATTTTCACCTTTTTTAAAGACATTTATACTGGTCTAAACATTTAAGTAAAATATTGCATTGCAACGTTCTTTAGACAGTGGCAGACGTATCTTTGCGCGGTAAAATGAAACTATCAATGAGCAGAAATTCTCAAACTAAGGACATTTTACAACTAATCCTAGCGCAAAAAAAAAGGAAATTTATATTTATTGACATGAGTGAATGGATAAATAGAGTCTGGAAATTAATTTATGTAGTCTTAATATTAGTCTCTAATTAGTTTGTAATGTGTTTTTCTTTGTAGCCTGATGATGGCTGTATGTAGGCAGAAACTAGTAGCGCTTTAGATTTGCTGCATTTATAATAATAAAAATAAAAATTGTTTCATTGACATTGGTTTTTCTTTTCTTCGTTCTGTTATATTTTAATTTTTTTTTGCTTTGGGTTCAAATCTGTTTTTCTAACTTTTTAGAGACAAAACCACCGAACATTCGATACTTTGAGATTATTATAAGTTTATTGTCGGATGCTGCCCTTGCAAGGAGCAGGCAGCCAATGTATGGAGAGATTAAGGAAAGGGATCAACTAATAACATATAATTTTTTAATGTATTTATTTTTTCTACATTGTTAATCCAAAAATTAACATTTTAATTAATGGAAAATAAAAATTGAAAAAATATAAACAGCAGTAATAGAGGTTTAAATCTACCAACCAGAGCAAGATGAGGATGAAATTTTACTTTTATTGCGTTATTTTAAATATACTTTAAAGGGGTTGGTTATAAAGTACTGCTGATGTATTTTTTCAAACGAATACATTTTTTTCTTAATCGATACATTTGTCCCCATCTACAATACATCTTGTACGACAAACTTGTTTGTAAAACAAAGCTGAGGTTTTAGGAGTTCTTGTTTTATTGGGACTATCAAAGTCAACTGAATATAAGCCGAATTTTTGCCTACAAAAAATTAAGAATTAGTTACAACTTTTTAAATACTTGGTAGAACATAATAAAACTTTAAATTGTTGTGATATGAAAGTAAAGAAAATTTAAAATTTAAAATAGAATATAGGGTGTTCCATTTAAAAAAAAACATAAGTTTGGTGTGCCACCATCTTATGGAACTTATGGAATTTTAAGATGTGGAGTTTAAAGCTGCCTACAATTTTTGTCAGTAATTGTTACTACTCAGCTTCCTCACACTAATCATTCACCCTGTATATTATTAATTCCTTATTTTCTTAGCATTTCTTAAACTTACGTGTATCCGTGAGCCCATTCAAAATTGTCCATTAAACACCATGCCATATAACCAAGAACTTTAACTCCGTCTTCTACCATAGCATCGCGAATATAACTTAAATAGTACTGAAACATACATTTCTTTGTAAAGTTTATTTTTTTATTTTTTTTAAGAAACAAACCTACCCTATGATAGTATACTCTTCTCGGATCATCCAATCCTGCTAAGCTGGCATAACCATTCTCTGTTATAATAATATCCGGATCATCATAATGATCTTTAATCCAATTTAGAAGAGTTCTAATACCCCAAGGTGCAACCTAAAATATAATATTTATCATAAAGACAGATGATAGAGAAAAAGTTTCATCACATCCCAGTACGGCTTTATCTGCAATTGAACAACCATCTACATCAGCTGATAGCTCAATAATTGATGATACGATTGTACATAATTCCCTTGCAAAAGATGCGAATCTTCCTGAGACAGAAGTAGAGAAAGAAATTGACGCCGTAGCAGAGCCATTCGAGAAAACACCATCTGAAGATTCAGCAGAATCATCGACTGCTCAGACTGCTGATACTGTAGCTCCACCAAACGCAAATTTGTGTTTTTTTTCTAATAAAAAAAAAAGAAACAACATCGGTCTAAGAATGATCCATTACGCATGTCAGAGAAGGATCAATTTGAAAAGAGCATTTTATCAAACATTCTTACGATGAAACTTTGGCTAAAATACAAAGTGTTGTCTCTGGTAAAGTATATTATCATGTTTGTCGTCAAATATTTAGAAATCAAAAAAGATCACCCGTGAAAAGTCCCTTTTCTGAGTTATTTACACAAAGAATATCTTTAAATGTTTAGATATTTAAGCGACGGCTCTGGCGCGACATCAATATTTACCCCACACTATTTAGAAGAAAAGATTTACAAGAAATTTAATGATAAAATTCACATTTTGGTATCGAGTAAAAAAAAATAAAATTTGCACTGTTCTGTTTTAAAAAGTTTAACCAAATCGACCAATACAAATTTAACAGTTTATAATATATACTGTTAAAACAAAATAAATTGATAAGAAACAAAACGAAAAAAATACCCTACTTGTTTTTTGTTTTAAAATATGAAATTTTCATTATTTACAGGCGCTGAATTTCAATAAAATAAAGTTAGTACTTCTTGGTGTGCTATTGTTTATAATAAATTGTTTATTATATGATCGTTATTGTTAATGTTAAAGTAATTTTTAATTTTTAGAATCGTCTTAATTTTAAATACCTTAAAACCATTAAAAGAAGTGTCTTCCCAATCACTCCCTTGAGAAACATTTACTCCCGAATCTTGAAATCTAGAAGGTGGATTTACAACAGGTGGATCAGGAATGCTTTGAACAATTCCTCCAGTGTAAGTGTTTAAACTAAAGAAGTCAACGCTTCCTTTTAACGCCGACTTTTCGTCTTCTGTAAATTCGGGAAGACGAGATTGGTTTCTACCTTCTGCAGCACTGCGAGCGGCAATGCGGGTTTTCATTATTTCTGGATAGTCGCCATTGAACACCGGATTTGCGAACCAGCCAAGCTAGAAATACATTAAAATACAACATTACTAGTTAATTATACACTCACCGACTTAAAATTCGATCCATTCAAAATATTGAACGCGTAAGCTGATTTCTTTGAATTATTTTTCAACTTGTACCTAGATAAAAAGCTGTGCTTTTAAGTTTATTACCCTGATGTCCCAAAATAATTTCATACTTCTCTCATATACAGGGGAGAAAAGAAAATAATGTTTTCCTCTACTTTTGACACCCTGTAAGTTAATTCTGCTAATAGATTTGCACATATTGAACTTTATCAAGATGTCTGATTTGTTTCCAACACTTCGTTTTTCTATTTACCCAAATATCTTGATTTTTTTGTGAAATGTGACGGTTTAAAGAAAATGAAACATTTCAGACACGATCGTTATTTAAATGACTGTAGAGAATAAACTACAAAATGCTAATAGAGTGCTGTGGCCAACTCACAATTTGACAACTGTCAATATTTATTACTTGTCAATTGCAGTTTAATTGTCACTTATAATTACACGAGAGCTTTTTTTTGTCGAAGTAAACTTGACATGTATCAATATTACAGAAAAAAGTAAAAAATGAGAATTATGCCGAAGAAACAGTACCCCTATATAGTGATGAACAGTTTATCCAACATTTTAGGTTTGTGAATAAAATAATTTACTTTTTGTATCAGATATTAAAAAATAAGGCGTTCGGGTTTTTTCATTTGTTGATAGTTTTCAAACCGTACATACCTAAATAGTCCTTGGATCTAGTTTACTGCACATCCAGTTGTGCGCAGTCAGCAAATCGTTCTCAAGCCGTCCGAAAAACGAAACCCGAATAAAGCTATGGTTTAAAGAAAAACGTTTTACCCAATGCTTATGGACATGGAAATCTGGAAAAAATGGATTACTTGCCTATTACATAATCGGCTCAGAATCCTATCATGGGATAGAAACCAGTTTATTTATGGTAAAATAAAAGAAAATTTGAATCTAGGGCTATATGCTATGTATTCCTATTCAATGGTGATCTGGGACTACATAGAAGCCTTTGTTGAAATGGACCAATAAAACAAGATTACCATTGCCGAAACCCGTTTACACTACCACTACACCAACACACACTTTTATATGCCTGACGCGCGTTTCGATAACCAAGTTATCTTCTTCAGAGACCGAAGGTAAACTAAAGCTATGCCTACAAACTAACCTTATATATATATAACATTTTTAGCGCCAAATGTTTTCGCGGTAAATCTTTTGGCGGCAAAGCCAATTTTTAGCGCGAAAACATTTTTACAATAAGTTTTCTTACAATAAACTATTAAGTGGACTATCTGGGATAGGTCCTTTGTCCTTATTTAATCTATTTTTACATTTAATAATTTCTATACTTTCAAATGCATCCAACAATCTATTGTTCGATACATTTTTTAACAATTTTAAACTATCTACATTTACAGAATGGTTTTTGGTAAAAGCATGTTCGGCAATACTAGATTTTTCTATGCGTCCATATTTTAGATGAGTTAAATGTTCTTTAAATCTAGTATTGCCGAACATGCTTTTACCAAAAACCATTCTGTAAATGTAGATAGTTTAAAATTGTTAAAAAATGTATCGAACAACAGATTGTTGGATGCATTTGAAAGTATAGAAATTATTAAATGTAAAAATAGATTAAATAAGGACAAAGGACCTATCCCAGATAGTCCACTTAATAGTTTATTGTAAGAAAACTTATTGTAAAAATGTTTTCGCGCTAAAAATTGGCTTTGCCGCCAAAAGATTTACCGCGAAAATATTTGGCGCTAAAAATGTTACATATATAAGGTTAGTTTGTAGACATAGCTTTAGTTTACCTTCGGTCTCTGAAGAAGATAACTTGGTTGTCGAAACGCGCGTCAGGCATATAAAAGTGTGTGTTGGTGTAGTGGTAGTGTAAACGGTTTTCGGTATCAGTTTCGCCAACGGTTCCAGATTCAACATTTTAACAAGATTACCATTGCTTGGATATACAGTCTAAGGGAAAGAAGAATGCGCAATAACGAAGTAGAAAGATTGCTAGAGCCCCAGGATTGAGCCAGACCAAGGAATTCATAACTTTTAAAGTAACAGAGTATCTGTTAAACTTAAACTATAAAAGATACAATAGGCGAAAATTCGTATGTCTTTTTAAGTACATGCACGCGCTGAAACTGACAGATGGCCCTTTATGCAGATTTTATCAGAATGAAGAGTAAGCAGCTAAATACATTCTTGCATGCATAAAGATTTCAAAAAATTAAAACATTTTAAGTCTAGAAAAGATCATGCTGAACAAGATCTTATAATGTAAAAAGGACTAATCAAATATTATGCACGATTGCTATAAAAAAATGTACTAATAAAAAATTCTTAATTCCTAGAATAGGCCTGTATAATAAATAAAAAAAAATAAAAAAGTATATTTTTTCCAAACCGCAAGTCAGTTAATGAATCCTGGATTTTGACTTTTGACTCAACAATTTGTCGAAAACTTATTTTTCCCAACTGCTGTGTTTTACTGCCCTCAAATCAACCGCAATCAATTTTTTTGAGCATTCTTTTTGTTCTTATCTAGTTAATTTACATTTCTGAAATATGAAAGACTTACAGAAAAATACGTTAATGTAATGTTTCTCATAAACATACGGTCTACTGATAATAATATATAGAACGTTCGTCTTTATTTAAACAAATGTTTTGCCACGATTTTAGTAATAATAAACTTTACCGCAAACTGGTAAGCTGTCTCTGTGGCAATTGCATCAGCTTCAGAATCACTGGCAGGCTGGTACCAAAAGCTGTCCAAAGCAATTGAAATTTTGCCTAAAACAGAAATTCCAATTATACTAAAGGTACGTAAAATTTAATATTATTGTGACAACTACGGCTAATTATTATTGGTACTGATATAATTACTCCTAATGTTTCGTTCCTAAATTTTATAAACTAAGCAAAACAATATAGTGTAAATATTTGAACCAATTGTCGAAACACTTTTGCCACTCTGATTGAGGTATCTGCAAAACATGCATTCTGAATGCAGCAACCGCTTCTTCAGATGTCGAAAAAAGTTGAACTCTCAGTTTGTTTTCTACGTAAGGGAATAAAAAGAAGTCATTCGGTGCCAAGTCAGGACAAGTCAGCGGATGACTTATCAAATCGATGTTTTGGGTGCTCAAAAATGCAGTTGTTTGAACCGATGTGTGGGAGCTCGCATTGTCGTGGTGAAGAGTGTTCCGTCTTTGGTGATTGCTTTTCCTGATTTCTTGGAAGACAACTGGCAAACAAATGGTATAATATATAAAATATAATGTACAAAATTGTTAATTTGATCAAAAATTGAAAAATGGAAAAATATTTCTACATATGTATCGACGTGAAAGAATCATCCTGAATTCTGCTCTGTGAAAAGAGATCAGTACTTACCT
This sequence comes from Ophraella communa, assembly GCA_035357415.1. Taxonomy (NCBI): domain Eukaryota; kingdom Metazoa; phylum Arthropoda; class Insecta; order Coleoptera; family Chrysomelidae; genus Ophraella; species Ophraella communa. The sequence goes on from CM068984.1 coordinate 7,396,964, forward strand.
CGTACTGATGATGACAAAATAATATCAAAACCGGTTTTCTAGTAGTTTTCTATTAAAGGTTGGTTATATTTAAATGTAATCCAATCTCCGGTGGGGCATATAGCCTAGGAAGCATTTGTTTTTTTCTTTAGAAAAAGTAGCAATATAAAAGTGTGCATTGGATTTGACATTTTAAATCACAAATAATATAAATTTTGACCAATGCTGGACCCCTCATGATGAAGGTAATCAAATACATAATAGTATAAATCTTACGATTTGAGCCTGATCGTGGCATAGTGGAATATGTGCTTGACTCTCACGCAGATAGCTCGGGTTGAAATATTAACCATAACATTTTTTTATTTTTTTATTTTTTTTTATTTTTCTTAATAGTCATAAAGGTAGAAAACAGCCCCCCTTAGCTGCGGGCTGCACTCTCCGCCCTTGTGACACAATATACTACAGACTTTCTATACCTGAGAGAATGCAAGTAGAAATATTTTTCTATTTTTCAATTTTTGATTGTTGGCTGCCCTTCGTATACTGAAATTTAGTTTTAGTACCTACTTAGTTTTGTGGTTTATTATTTAAGATATTAAAAACTTATTTGTGCTTTGTCGACTACAGCAGTATAAGATGGAAGAATTTGTGAGTGAGAATAAGAAAAAATCTGAGATATGATTAACTGAATATGTATTTCCAACTATAAAAATATGAAAAACTCTGAGATATAATTTACTGAATATCTATTTTCAACTATAAAAATATGAAAAAATCTGAGATATGATTAACTAAATATGGTACGTTTGAAGAATAAGATGGAGTAAATTCTCAGAATACTAATCTCCGAAACCTCGAAATACATAGGCGTGCACAACTTCTACCTAAAAAGTAATCTTAAAAGAAAAGTTTACGTTAAATTTATTTGGCAATAACAATGAAAATTATATTAGCAATAAAAAAATAATAGTATGATAGGGGAATACTAAAAAATAATTATAGGTAAAAAAATAATAAATCAAGTAATTTTAAAATACTAGTAATAAATGTAAAAAATAAATAGTGGTTCATAGGCTATGTGAAAAATAATAAACAATGAAGTTGACGTTAAGTAGTTAAAATGTAAAATAAACTTCTGAGCTACAGTTTAAAGTTATGCTTCCTCATATTCTGTTTCAGACGAATTGTTATCCGACCCGAGAGAAATTATGATAGGTTCTATACTGCTATCTATTATACGATCAAGCTCCCACATATTTTTCTCAATATCCATAACGTGATTAATACATTTTTGCCAATGTTCAGTCGTTACTTCGGATATTGATTTATGAAAAAGATTTTTAACATCTGAAAATTTAAAAGTTGTATGATTTCGAGCAACGTTACCTTTGACTTCGGCCCATATTAATTTTATCGGATTTAGCTCGCAATGATACGATGGTAGGCGAAGTATTTCAATTCATCGTTTTTTGGCTATCTCCTCAATGACATGTTTTTTATAATTTTGTTTATTAATGTTAGCAAGCACTAATAATTCTGCTTTTGTCATTGTAACGTCAAAGATTAAATTCTTAGAAGTTAAGCACATTGCAATTTCAGCTTTCCTCCATTAAGTAGTTGGTAAACGTTCAACTAATCTAGAGTGGTAACTTGCATTGTCCATCACAATGACTGAATTTTTAGGTATGAATTCAATCATCTGTTCGAAATATTCTTCAAACACGTCTCCGTTCATCTCTTCGTGATAATCACAGGTCTTTTTTGATTCAAACAGAACTATAAACCCTCCTTAAGAAATCCTTTCATACTACCTATATGAGTAACAATTAGTCGTCGACCCTTACCTGTTGGTTTCTTGAAACCAGTTGAATATCCTTTCAGAAATGCTTGTGGAGATGTTTTTAGAGTTTTGTCGTTCCAAACTCTCCCTACAGTATGCCATTCATTAACCCACGTTTCGTCTAAATAATAAATGTTCTTATTTTCTGTCCTCATTTTTTTTATTTTTCTGAGGTAGTCTCGTCTCCAACATAAAATTTCTTCGGAATCGATAAGCATTGACTGCCTGCCAACTTTTTCATACTTAAAGATTAACTCATGCAAAACTTTTCAAAGTTTGTCTCTACTTATTGTGGGTAAATCGGGATCATCGGTAATGGCTTGTAAAACTTTATCCAAAGTAGGTATTTGTTTGTTAAAAAAAAGAGTGGACCGTTCTACGAATTGCATTTTTAAAAAATTCATCCACATTCACTTTTGACAATTTTGGTCTTCCTGTTCTCGGTTTGGGTACCAGCTGATTTCTCCTCTTTTAAAATTTTAAATACGGTTGATTTTGCATATCCCATAACTTTAGACGAAATTTCAACTACACTGTCAACAGTAGTGGAGGGATTCTGTTGCTTAAAATAATTGTAGACATTCAGTATAACATTCTTTTCGTTAAATGAGACATGATCCACCTTTAATTTTTTAGATGATGTATAATCACACGTTATTTTTTTAATTTCATATTATATTCACTCTTTCAAGAAACAACTGTGTCAGATCTCTTCACTCGCTTATAATCGACTGAACAAAAATATTCTGATATTAATGAATGACTATTTAAAGACAATTAACCATTTTATTAATCATTGGTTTTCATACTACTTAAAATACGAGTAGCTTTCACATTTATCGGAAACCATCTTTCGACTTTTTCTTACTAAACTATCAAAAGACCATTAACTAAATACCTATTCATTTTGACAGCTTTTTATTTCTTGTTATTTAATGGGTCAATATTGTCACGACAAAAATAACCATAAATAAGGTTACTATTCATAAACAGATTTATATAAATGTAAAGAAATAAATTTCTTTTATTGTAAATTTGATGTACTTCATGCAGTTGTTTATTAAGGTTTATTTAGTCTATAGTTTGTTTAATAGTGAGTTTAATAGTTACAATTATAATTATAAAAATATATAATTATACAAATAGTTTTTTTTCTAAGAATTTACTTCGGCATATTTTTCAAACGTACTATACCTATACAGGGTGTTTCAAAAAAAGGTAACACCGTCTCTAGGGTAGGTAAAAAACTGAAAAATAATTGGGGTTTGCTTAGTAAAATTTTTTTCTAACGCCATCCGTTTTCAAGATAAAGGACGTTGAAGAAAATGAAAAATTACACATTTCTTACGATTTTGCCGAAACTACTGGCACCATTTGAGTACATTTTGTTTAACAATATCTAATTTTACAAATAACAAGGTTTCAAAACTCTATTTATTGTTGACTTATTGTCATAACAATCAATAAATGTCAATTTTACATGGCAAATTTAGAGAAAAGCGAACTTTATCATTAGTTTATACCAGGAGCGATTATTACTTCATAATTTTCAAATCAAAATATTCCGAAAACGGTACATAATATCGAGTTTTACCAAGAGTACCTTTTTGGTGTAGAATTAAACGATGTTTATGTTCACTTGGAGTTTTGACTAATAATTCTACCCTAAAAAAAGTTATGTTGAATAATACGTTGTATGAATTGTGTAACTAGCGCCCTCTATGAGAGTTAGTTATAAAAACAAATTCATGGGATATATCAGCTTCCAAAACATATTCGTATAAAATTTCATTGCAATGGTGCCAGTAGTTTCGGCAAAATCGTAAGAAATGTGTAATTTTTCATTTTCTTCAACGCCCTTTATCTTGAAAACGGATGGCGTTAGAAAAAAATTTCATTAAGCCAACCCCAATTATTTTTTAGTTTTTTACCTATCCTAGAGACGTTGTTACCTTTTTTTGAAACACCCTGTATATTTCCAACTATAAAAAATACTGTTGCACTAGATAGAGAGGCATTAGTTATGGTAAACTTGCATTTACGTATGTTACCTATAAATAATAAGAATAATACCTACCCTAAAATAAACTAAATTTATTTAACAAAATTTCTTTTTTTAAAAATATAAAAATAGACTTACCCCCTTGTTTAGCTCTGAATTCTTGATCATAGATCCGGTAAGCTTTGGCATGAGCTCTTAGTAAATTATGTGCGCATACATATTCTAATAGTCCTTCAGATTTAATTTGTGGAGGATTGTACGCGTATCCATACCCTCCATTGCAATACGTTTTTGGTTCGTTAAATGTTATCCAATATTTTACATCGTCTCCGAATTCTTGGAAACATACCCTTGCGAAATCTGCATACCAGTCAATGATCGATTCGTTTAAGAAGCCTTCGAGTTCTTGAAGAACTTGAGGAGTATCCCAATGGAATATGGTGACTAGAGGCTCTATATTGTTGCATTTAAGTTCGTTGATAAGATTCTTGTAATACTGAACACCGAGAGGGTTTATATAGTCGTTAGTACCTAAAAATATTACGAATCAAATTATAGTCGCATAAACCGGGTGGCCCAATGAGCCGATCTCTCGGATATTCAGAAACTATTCGTGTTTTAACTTTAGAAGAAAAAATTCCTGTGTAAAAGTTACCAAGAGAAATCGCTAGAAAAGTTTCTAGATTTACCACTAGGGGGCGTAATTTATGAAGAAAGTTCAAAACCCAGTTTTTTTTAAATATGCCCAATTATACCAAGTGTTAAAGAAGTAAACTGGAAAGAGGTCTAAATTCCGCACAAAGTTGTTAAAGTACTTTTTTCTTTTTTTTTTCAAATAAAGAATTGGGAAGAGTTGGAAAGTATTTGTGAAAAAAGTTTAATTACATCAACTATAAAACAATTGCATTTAGATTTAATTGTCATAGATAGAGGTTTCAAAAAGAAAATATTCAAATTTGTTTTTTCTCAACAATTGAAGTGGATATTTTTTAAATTTCAGAAAATTGCGTACAAAAATAATATTTTAAATATACGTTTCATGCTATCAATAAACTCTGTTTATAGCAAATTGTTTTTGTATTTTTTTTATATGATGTTATCTTGTTAACCAGAATTGTAGGAAATCGATTTCAAAATACACCCGTATGCATAGTCGATCTTTGGCGAAGCGCCGAAGATTCGCCGATCGCCAAGCCAGAATTGCAATGCATATAGTCAGCCGCTGTCTGTTTTGGTCATGCGCTGTTTAACCAAATTTGGCGACTTGCCGGAGAATTGTTGGAGATGGTCATTATTATCCTTATATAAACCTTATTCTATGTTATTATCTCCGTCGAGTCTCGGAGGGTAGTTCGGTGTTTATTTAAAGTGCATTTTGTCCCAGAGCCGTTTTAACTGGACCATAGTTCTTTAAAAATTTTAGATAAGATTTATTCTGAGCATATGTAATTACAATATTATAAAGGAAAATATTCTCTTTCTGCAATGTTCAATTTCAGCTGGTAATAAAGCCATTATCTATAATTCATTACTTTTCTGAACAAGTTTTCATTGTTTTGTTTCCATTTAAATTTTTTTATTGATTTCTAAAACTATCCCTTTTAGGAATCATACATTTCAAAAACCATTTAAGTACAGCTCTCTGTGGTACCTGAAGACAAAATATCCTTGTTTTAAACAAGTGTTATTACTTTGTTTTCATGCACTAGGAAATAATAATAATTACTAAAATTATATCATTTAGAAAGTATGGATATGGATTAAAAATTTATATTATAATATTATCTTTGGGTACCTGTCTTACTTGAAGGCAAAATTTCGGTATTTTTATATTTACATTTAGTTTTTGGAACAATAAAGTCTGTTTCAGAAATAAAGATGTAGAGCAATAACATCTTATTAGGTATGCAAAAGACTAAAGGATTACGGGGTGGCCCACCAATAATTTATCCCATTTCCATGATTTGCTCACAGGTTTGATCAAGTACAGGTAGTTTTTCACCTGTACTTGAGTCATTTTTGGTGACTCACCCTGTAGTCGTTTCGTCTTTTGCATGAGGAAAATGAGGTTTTATTGCTCTACATATTTCTGACACTGACTACAGTTTGATCAATTTTTTTTATTACTAAAAAATTATATTTTATTTATGTTTATGATGGCAAATTGAAGTTGAACCATTGTTTATATCTAAGGTGTATACATCTAATTAAACGTTTAGGCCTTTTTCCAAATTCCAATTTAAAAGCTGTATAATATACAATGGTTTTAGAACTACGAAAGTTTATCTTACATATAAAATTAACTCTATTGTTTGAAAGCGTACGCATCTGTTCTTTTGTTTTCGATTATAGGATGTTTGCCGAGGATTTCCACAAAAATATCCTTCTCATGCCCTGAATATTTTGCAGCCATTTTCCCAAAACACAACACAAATTAACAAATCGTCACTAATAAAACAAAGCACAACAAAACACGACGAGTACCTAAAAGATAATAACCTTCAAACCTTTTAAATTTTAAAAATCATCACAAAACCAATAAAACTTCAAAAACAAGCCCTTCGCGCACACTCAATACCTAGGCTGTTCGACGGCGTACCGCTAGCGAAGAGACGCGAGGGAGATTGATTATGCATCGTAAAATTTGAAGTCGTCTCTCCGCCGGCGAATCTCCTGACTCCACGCCGTAATTTTGCCGGCGATTCGCCAGAGATCGGCTATTCATACGGGTGTAAGATTTTAGTCGCGTAGAATTGCTTGCAGTGACTTTAACACTGTTACTGTAGTCCATAAATCTACTTGAAGAAAATGTTTGTGTGCACCTCGATCAATTAGAACGGTGGATACACAAAGACTTAAGTCAGGAAGAAATTACTACACGGTTAAATGTGTTCCAAAATGTTGTCAGTCGCGCATGAAACCAATATCTGGAAACTGAGTCTGCAGCATTCAAGCATGGAGGAGGACGAGAACGAGCTACAACTCCTGCTCAAGACCGCTTTATAGCTGTAACTGAAGAAAAAACCGAACATTTACTGCTTCCAGAATTAACAACTCCTTTAGACATGTTACCGGAAGAGTGATATTTAGTCAAACTGTTAGAAGAAGGTTAAATGCATGTAATTTAAAAACCAGAAGGTGTAGTTCACATCCACGGTTGACTGCAGATCAGCGTGCATGCAGATATCGGTGGGCGAGACAACATAGTCGTTGGAATTTTCAGAACTGGAGGTACTGTATGTTTACGGATGAGTCCAGATTTCGGCTGAATATGTGTGATGGTCGAATATTGGTATGGAGAGAAAGTGAATAGCGATACAATGAACGTTTGTGGTGGTGGCTCAGTTTGCATGTGGGGAGGCATATATGTTATGATGGTCGCAATTATTTAGTGGTGTTAATGAATATGAAAATGTTGGCTGTTCAATATAGGGACATGGTAATGAAGCCAATAATTGTACTATTTTTTGGTGCAATGGACGAACAATTTGTCTTTATCGACGAAAATACGCGCCCACATCATGCAAGAATTGTATGTTTTATAATAATGAACTGGCTACCATGTTCTCCCCAATGCTTTGCAGAGGATATAGAAAAACATACCTTAGCAATTTATTAATAATTTAATAAAGACCTTGCCAAATAAATTGACAGCACTTAGGCAAGCTAAGAGTGGACCCACACAATATTAATTTTCCTGAAAGGACTTTATTAGCTGCGCAGTAAATTATTTTACATTTCTCAATTTTTTCTGTTTTATTGTAACTGTTTATTTTTCATGAATAATTTGTTTACCTTAGTTTTTGGTTATATTGTAACGTGAAAGAATAAATATTAAATTGTTTTATCGAATTTTGATTTTTTAATAACCAATGATAAAAGAAAATGACAGATTTTTGTAATATCCACTTCAATTGTTGAGCAGTGTATTTATTGGAAACACCTAATTATTGTAAATTATAATAAAACTGAATTAAATTCGTAACAAAATGGCGTAAACCCCATGTTGATAGCTTTTGTCAAACTCGCATAAACATAAGTAGGTACCTATAAATAGTATTTCACTTATGTTACTTGTGTTATAACAAATTGAGAAATAAGTAGGTAGGCACTTTCAAATATTTTTATAGTAAAAGAATCTTAGGGTTGATACCTATTTTGACCACTGTTATTTCATACAATTAAAAATAGTTTTTTCGAAACTAAGTAGACGTCCATGAATTTGAAGAGTTTATATTTTTTTAATTCTTGACACCAGCCAAAACATTTTTTTTAATGAAAAATTAATTGAGTTTTGAGGTAAATCATTTCGAGAAAATAATATTATTTGGAACTATTAAAAGTACCTCGCGGTCTCTCGGCTTCTTGCTACTGCTAGTGCGCTACGCGCTAGTGAGAATTATCAAATCCGCCAGGGTCGAACTCAAGGAGACCTTTTAAGATTTAAATTAAACAGCAAAATATTAAAAGTATCTCCACGAAAATTTGTTGTACTAACCCTTATTCTGTGGAGGTTCATCTTACTAAAAATAATAAACTATTGGTTTAAACTTAACTAGAAACCTGAAGTTAAGTTTAAACGAATAGTTTTTTATTATTCTTCTTCAAGAAATTTAAAATTTTTTTTAATGAAATAATAATAATAATAAATTTGTATAACTCGATGGACCTGATTTATCAGACACAATAGTAAAGGGGGTGACCAGAAGATTTGAAAATCAAAAGAATTACAAGATATCAATAAAAGGCCAAGTCAAACCACAATAAATTTAATGTAAAAACTATAAAAAAGTGTAACTAATTTCGGTCTTAGACCATTATTAGCCTAAAAATAAAGAGATATAGTATGGCAAGGATAAGGACAAGAACTATAACAATAAATATAAAGTTGAACAAAATAGTAAAAGGAGTGAAGTACAGTGATTACTTTTGTACTGATGTAAGTCCATCGCCCTCTCTATTATTCCTAGGCACTACCACATCTACATCAAAGACTAGGTTAATAAAAAACATTTTGCCAGTCTGTCTTTCGGTTTTGAGAGATGAAAAGAAGTGTTACTTGTTAATCTCTGTTTTCACTCGATTTATTACTATTGGTATTTAATAATTATCCCTTTCCTAGGCCAACTTGTCCGGTCCCTAAATTGTAAGTTTGATATTCATGAAACCTAAAAATCAAATCAAACATTTCATGATATGTGTGACGTCGTCCTTCCGTTTCTACAGAAATATGCTAAAGTTATCTTTCTTTGTCAAATTTAATTTAAAGAAAAGTAACATTATATCAACGTAATAACACACATTTGGGGACAGTCCGTGCGAGACGAAGTTCAATTTCATTGAGCGTTGAAATAAGACAGAACTATTTGACGTTTAAGTGTAGGTATTGGCACTAAGCAAGTGTTACGTGCAGAGAAATTTCATGGGATAGATGAAGGACCTCTCAACTTTGCTCGACGAAAAACCGGTAGAACAACCTTAATTAGACATTAGGTTTTAATGATTAAAATATTTAAATGATCTTTCTTGGCATATTTAATTTTAAGTTATAATAAATGGTAAGAAAATAATATACTTACTTGAGTTTATACTTTTTTACATATATCTCGAATTCTACAAAACCGGTTACTCCATTTTGTTATGAATTTAATCCAGTTCCATTATACTTTACAATAATTAGGTATTACCATTAAACAAATAAAATTAAACTTAATAGTTTTATAGTAGATGTAATTTATTTATCCACACTCTTTCTAATGACACTAATTTCGTTAAAATCGGGCGATCCAAACGAAAGGTAAAGGTTTTTATACACAAATACTGTCCAACTATCCCCTATCCTTAATTTGAAAAAAAGAAAAAAATTATTTCTTCAACAATTTTGTGCGGAATTTAGGCCTCTTTCTAGTTTACTTTTTTAGCACTTGGTATAATTGAGAATATTCCACAAAAAACTGGTTTTCGAACTTTTTTTCACAAGTTACACCCCCAGTGGTTAACCTAGAAAGTTAAAAGTTATTTCCAGCTATTCCTCTTGCCCACTTTTACCAAAAAAAAATTTTCTTCTAAAGTTAAAACATGAATAGTTTCTGATAAATAGCAGAGATATCTGCTAATTGGTTCACCCACTGCAATGTACATTAGTTGTCTATTTATCAATTTTTTCGACCATATAAACGTAGGTAAAATTGATCACCTTGCAAAAACAAATATAAAATATTGTGGAAAAAATATTCATACATACCGTTTGGTAATATTCTTGTCCAGGCAATTGAAAATCGATATTGTTTTACCCCTAATTCTTTCAATATTGCTACATCATCTTTATACTTGTGATAAGAATCACAAGCTACATCTCCGGTAGAACCGTCTTCAACATACCCAGGATTATTGTGAACGTACCAGTCCCATAAACTTTGAGTTTTTCCATCTTCATTTGCAGCTCCTATAACAAAAAAAGTGATGCTATTTAACTGTGGTTATGTGAGCTACAATCTGAGGGTTAAGATTGTTTTAGAAAATATCTAGACGTTGTGGAAATAAAGAAGCAGGTCAAAATAAATAAAAAATTAAAAGCGGTTACCAAGTAACAATGTAAATAAAGGCAGACATATTGAATTTTTCTGTACACACGATATATCTGCGGAGAAAATGGATCTGAAATTAGATGAAATTGCTGAGATAACTGCGAAAGCGATAGGGCAAATCATTCCAGTTAAGTGTGCGAAAAGATATGAAAAAGAATATGCGCTGTTTTGCAACTGACGTGAACAACACAATTTGAAAAGTAGTGCTGATTAAAATGTGATGTTGGCTTACTTAAGAATAGTTTTTTTAAAGAATATTCTTTTCAGCAGTTTAAATTTTCAGTCAAAACAATCAACCCTTCTTCATTATGGTCCAAATACTCGATGGTAAAATCAATGGTTATGGTTAATGAGAATATCAACATATTTAGTTTCCCAAAGTTGATAGCTTTTTTGAAAAAACAAAATATAGACCATCAGCCAAACCAGTCGAAGGTGCTGACAAAGGAACAAATTGAAAGCTTCATGAGGGACGCTCCAGATAAAGAATATCTATTACTCAAAGTGATATAGCATTACTTGGAGTTGCTCGAGGTTGTCGAAGGGAAGAGATCTATAATTTAGAAGTTAGTGATGTGGAGGATAGTAGTTAGTAGTTAAGATTAACCAGACAAAAACTCATATTCGACGAGCTTTCACTGTGATTAACAGTGATGAGGTTCACTATTTGAATGTGTTTAGAAAATACATTAATTTACGACAACACATCTCCCTGAAAGCTCTTTTGGTGGATTATAGACAAGGAAAATGTCTGTCTCAAAGAGCTGGTATACATACTGTTGGCGGAGCACCTAAGAAAATAGCTGAGTTCTTAAAACTAGACCAACCAGAAAAGTATACAGGTCATTGCTTCAGAAGGACATCCTCAACGTTTTTGGCCAATGCTGGAGCTGACCTTAAAATTCTAAAACAGCACGGTGAATGGAAGACTTTTTCAGTTGCAGAAAAGTATATAGAAGAATCGATTGAAGACAAAAACAAGATTGCAAGAATGATCCAAAGGAGCGAAACTTTTGTTGAAGTGCTACATCATAGCCACACGTCTTCCGCGATTACAGAAAACACTGTAAATTCATCAACAACTCCATTAATACATCGTTCTTAATATACATATCATGAGTTTCAATACATTATTTTAAATCGGTTTAGTTAATTAATTTTATAGAAGAATGTTTAAGGACCTGTGGTGATACAATTTTTTAAATAAATTTGTTAGATAGAAAGCAAAATTTTTAATTCTGCTGCTATAGAAATGTAGATTGATTCTGTCTTAGCAAAATTTTACTTTAACTATATGATATCATTTTTATGATACCGGTTTGAGAGTCTTAAAAAGAGAGTCTACTAAGGTGTTTCTGATATTTTAAAGACAACTTAAACTATATCTAATTATCTATTCTCACCTTCCACCTGATATGCTGATGTTGCGGAACCAAATAGAAAATCTGATGGAAAACGTTTGTTATTTACAACATAATCATCTCCCAAGCTGAAATAAAAAAATGCATCTTTATTTAGTTATAATTATGAATTTGTTGATACATGTATATAGAAAATTTACAAATATGGTGCAAAAACTTAATATAAAACATTCCAATAAAATAATTAACGGAAAAATTTAATTTAAACTCTACCTTTAGAATTTTGTCAAAACTTTAAGCTCTTTAAACAATAATTATTACCAAGATTAGAACAACTATAGAAAAAATTAGATAATATAAAAACGTCCGCGTTCTCCACTGTTTAACTGTTTACTTAATATACTGTTTTATCTTATACTTATTTGCATAAATAAAACAGATATGTAACATAAAATATTGAGTTTGTATTATGCTTAATAATACATAGGCATTAATACTATCTAGTATCTATTCTATGATAAAAGTAAATTAATTAAAATCAAATAGCTATGGTATTAAACAAAATGTAATTTTGATCTGTCGACAACTATTGATTAGCTGAATCTTTTTCACAAAAAAAATAGAAGAAGTGTTTAGTTAAAATCTAATTTATCCAATAATAGTGTCTCATTCTGACAAACATCATAAGGGGGTCCAAGAATTGTGGCGATGTGAGTATAACTGCAAATTTGTCTACTTGGAAACAAACAGTGGGACTACTCGCAAGAAATTAGATGTAGATTAGAAAAAGCAAGAGAAGCCTTCATCAAAAGCCACACCTTCAAGTTAGATATTAAAGTAAAACTCCTGCGCTGCTATGTGTTCTCCATAATGTACCTGGATATTGACCGAATCAATACCAAAGAAGCTCGAAGCCTTCGAGATATGGCTATACAGAAGAATCCTTAGAATATCAAGGGTGGACAGAGTAGAGTGACCAACGAAATGGTACCTACTGGAAAGAAAGGGAAAGGAAAAGGAGATAATGAATACGATTAAGAGAAGGAAATTGGAATATCTCGGGCATATAATGAGAAATTACAGCAAGGGTACACGGGAAAAACGAGCTAAGTCAATTTTTGGCGAAAATGAGATTAAGGTGCCTTCTGGTAGAGAATATTGAGTATTTTTTAATGGTGTAGCTATCCACGGAATAAAACGGATAAGTGCGGAGAAATTAAATACTTTAAGCTGTACAGGGGACAACATTCTCAACACGCGTAGTAGGTAGTTGTCAGTTTTTTTTTTGTGTAAACACTGAATCACTGAATTACTTAAAATCAATCTAAAAGTGAACATGGATACTGATAATAGTGACAGTAGTGTTGAACAACAATAAGTAACAAGAAGTACAAAAAAGCGGCCCACGCATGGAAGGTTAAGTGATGTTAAAAAGAAAATTCGGTTGCAAAGTTATGAAATTGGTGAAGAATGCAACTGCAAGAGGTTGAATTGTTTTGAAAAAATTTCTGCTCTCGCAAAACAAAACATAATCAAACATTTCAACGCAATATCAAGCACAAATGAGCAAAACATCTACTTGATTTTTGTTTGCTTCAATGTTTCAAACTTTTTATAAGTGTTATTTTATGTAGTTTTCGTTTCAAAATAACTGAAATAAATATTACTTTTTATCGATTTTGAATCAATCTATTATTTGATGTAAAAAAAAGAGAAAAAGTCGTGCTCCTATCGTCAATTTTGGTAACTATTTCTGCTATTATATTATTGGATGATTAACAAATATAGAATTCTGTGCCAGAACATCATAAACACCATTTATACAACTGCAGAATGTTAAATAATTTATTGGTACCTAATGATATAAAATCATGTTATAACTTATAATTTCGATTATCTCGTAACAAAAATAATTGACTTAGCTGGTTTTTCCCGTGTACCCTTCCCATTCTCCAAGGAAAAGTACTTGGAAAGCGGGGGCCTGGAAGAAGAAGGATATCGTGGCTCAAGAACTTAAGGATTTGGTAATCAACAACCACAAAACTGTTTAAAACCGCAGTCAACAAAAGGTCAGCATTGCTAGAATGGTCGCCAATATTCGAAACGAATAGGCACTAGAAGAAGAAGAGTATAATTTTTTGCTTAGTAACAGATTATTTTCTTAAATTTTATATAACGAAACAAAGAAACTTAAAAAAATAACACAAGAAACTCTCAAAAACCACCGCTGAGCTCTCAATTATAAAAAATCTCTGGGTGTACCGAGGACGGAAGGAACTTTCAGCCCTGAAATATTTCTTGCTCACATATCCCCAAAAAATTTAAAATGTGTCCCTTAAAAAAAACTGGATCCCTGATCTAGTCTATAACAAATGCTAAGTCAATGTGACTGACTATTAGTTGGCAAAAAATTATTATTTTTTCACAAACAGAGGAAGTACTAATTCTTTAAATTAAAAATAACTAAAAAATATTAAAATACTAATTTTTGTAAAAAATATATTTCACTTACATTGGAAACACTCCACATACTGCCAATAATAGAATTTGCGGCAGCATTTCAACACAACATAAAAATGATAAATTATTATCCTTATTTAGTGATATTTATACAGTTAGATATTGGTATAAGGATTTCGATCTTTAATTAGTATAATAAAAAAATTAAATAATGTTATCATAAAATGAAATGATACTCTTTTATATACAGCTATTTAATATTGTATCTAGTTTTGTTTTTTATTTAAATTTACACACGGGTTTTTTATAGTACAAATTTTCCTTCGTTTTATTATTTTATTAAGTGTGTACAAAATCTACAGTCTTTTTATTTATTTATTTATTATATCTACAGAAATGTACGGTGCAAAATATTAACAACTAATTTCGAAGCATGTACTTTTTTTTGAAATTTATAGATGATGTTCTATGAATCACAAAAATTTGGAAACGACTGTTAAATCAATCTAACCATTTCATCACAGGACTCTTCAGCTTAACTCAATTTCTTTTAGTTTCTGTAATGCATCTAAAAAAATCTTGTATAAAATTTGTTACAAACTAATTGAAAAGTATTAAAATGCTTTTTTTAAACGAAATTTTTATTAATAAAAAGAACGTACAATTTAACTTTAGAGTTAGTTTAAGAAGACAGTTTTCCTAGCTAACGAGGTGCCTTTTGAAATTACGTTACCTTTGATCCAGCCTAGTTTTTGGTAAGGGCCATGTGACATTCTAAATCAACCGTGGTGCACGTTGGAAGGTCTAAAGTGGTGGGGCAAATTTGAGACAGCTACAGGGGTAAATATGAGACAAAGATGTGGTGTAAAAATGAGACAGTGTTTACATTATTTTTAGGTTAGATCACTTCAAAATGCCTAGGGTATACGTACCAAAACAAAAACCGTATACAGAACAAGATTTAGAAGAGGCCCTTAACCTAATTAGGCAGGGCAAATTGTCGATAAGGTCTGCTTCAAAAAGATTTCGCATTGACAAATCTAAATTAAGTAGAATCATAAACAAAAAAAATGTTTCAAAACGCGGACGAAAGCAAACATTATCACCAGAACAAGAAGCAGATTTAACAGAAAAAATCACAGTGATGGCTAAGTGGGGGTTTGCTCTTTCTAAAGAAGAAATTAAGTTGGTAGTTCAGACATATGTTAATGAAAATAATTTGATAACCGTTTTTAAAGATGGTAAACCCGGAGACGATTGGTTTCACCTGTTTTGTAAAAGAAACAGGTTGAGCCAAAAAAAGATGGAGCATCTAGAAAAGTGCAGGAGAACAGCTACTAGTGATCCCTTCATTATATACACTTTTTACGACCTGCTAGAAGAATCAATAAACCAGCTGGGTTTAAAAGATAAGCCAGGACATATTTTCAACCTAGATGAAACAAGTTTTAATTTAGACGCAGAAGAGTGAAAGGCGTTGTGACTAAAGGGCAGAAAGTTCACCGAATTATCGACGGTTCTGGGAAGAAGAACATAACAACGACAGCTTCTGTATTTAACAGTTGGTTCATTAAATTTTGTGAGATGGTTCCCCAAAGGCCTCTTTTGGTTATAATGGATGGTCATGTGTCCCATCTAGATAGGGGGACTACTTGCCATACAAAACGAAATTACGTTGTTCAAACTACCACCACATGCTACAAATATTTTGCAGCCATTAGATAAGTGCTGTTTTGGACCACTTAAATTAAAATGGAACCAAAGACTAATCGAATGGCAGAGATTAAACCAAAGAAAGCTTACAAAAAATGAAATCGCAGATATGATTTGTGCATTGTGGAATGAAGGAATTACAGAAGTTACCATTTGAAACCACCGGAATATTTTCTTGTTGCAGAGAAAAATATCCAAAGGAGCGACTAAATGAGATTAAGTTAGAAAGATATGAAGGTGCCAAAAATGTACATGCGTTAGACATTACTGAATTAAATGAGCAAGAAATAATTCAGGAGAATAGAGAAGACAGACATCATGAAGATGAAAATCAAGAAGTTTTAACTAACAAGGAAGCAACAATTCAAGCAGTTGACAAAATTCCTAGTACATCCACTTCTTCTACCTCAATTGAAACAATTTCATTAAATACAATTAACAAAACAAACACAAAAACAAAACGGCGTCGAAAAATCGATTCCAATTGTGCGGTACTAACAAGTTCCGAGTATTTAAGTCGCATTAAAGAAAAATAGGTTGCAACAACAAAGAAAAAAACAATAAAAATGAAAAAACAGCATGTCCAAAGTGCCGATCCATCTTCGTCTGATAGTGAAAACGATAACCTAGACTTAATTTATGAAGATGAAAGTGACGTTGAAAATATGACGTTAGCGGAAGTGGTACAAAATGAATGTCTTTTAGATGAAGAGAGCTCTAGTGAAATCGTAGCTGGGGAGTATATTTTAGTGAAGTTCCACACAAAGAAGAACGTGATACTTTACGTTGTCTTTGTAGAAGATTTCGAAATTAATTATTTTGCTGTGTCCTATTTGCGACGAAAGGGAAATAAATTTATATTTCCACAAGTGCCTGAGAAGTACAATGTTTCCGTTGAACATGTAGTAATGAAATTATCTTCTTCCATACTTCATGGAGGAACTGTCAGGGTGGCACAACAACTTGTGTTTGAAATAGACTTTGGCGACTTTAATGTAAATTAAAAGAGAAAGAATGTAATGACCTCTGTTTATTTTTCAGTTATTTTAAAGTTAAAATTCGTGTTTTGGTTTACATTTTAATTATTTTTATATACAATGTCAAAAATATTATTAAAACTTTTGTCTTATTTTTCCACTACGGTGTCTTAGTATTACCCCTAGCATCGATAAATTGACTATTACCTTATCCGTGTGTGAGAAAACAAGGTGTCTTATTTTTACCCGTAAGTATTGTCCTTAAGCTAGGTGAAAAATGAGACAATGTTTTTATTTTTTTATTTAATAAGTATTTTATTTTGGCTAAAATTGATATGCTAGATAGATTCTGCTACAGAATCTATATATAAAGGATATTTTTTGGCAGTTTTAGTGGTTCATAAAGATGCCTAAAAATGTCTCATTTTTACACCACTTGCCCTATATTTAACTTTAGTGATCTGAATCTGTACAAATTCCACATACTAAACTTTTTTTTTGTTTTAGATCCATCATTTATACCTTCGTACCACAAGCTACACCTCGACTCAACAAATACTACTTTAGGTTGTGTTCCAGTAGAGTGGAGCCACAGCATGGTCATCAAAACCGCCTCCTCAAGAAGGTTGAGACCGAGGATCATCTCCACCACTTTAGTCTCATGCTTCCTTTAATGTTAATTGTTCATTGCATACGGCTACCTCTGTCTTACTTGGGTTTATTGACAGTGTGTGTTTTTTGCATTAACATTCTGTGATATTGAGAGTCTCTTGCATTCTAGCTAAACTTCTCATTTACAGAATTACTAAGTCATCTGCATAAGCTATAATGTCGAAATTCTTACTACCCATAAGAATTTCACAAAATTTCACCCTGTACAATTCATAATAGACCCTATATGGCATAGTTCGTGGAGATTGTATTGTTAAAGAGCTTTTAACATCATAAAAATATACAGAGTGTTTCATTAAAAATATAGATCATGGACGATGCCAGATTTGCGGGTATCACCCTGTTCATTTAAATTTATGTTGAAAAAGCTTACATTTGAATTTCAAAGTTGACGGTCCCAGCGTTTGTTTATAATCTTCTAAACTAACCTCACAAATAATTTTATTTCATAAGTAGTTTCCACACTGTATAAGACATTTAAGTGCATTACCTCCTAATGATAATTTACTTAGTAATTTTGTAACATTTTAATTTTATTGTTTACATGTTTCAGATTAAATATTGTGTAAATATATCGGTAAACAAACGATATTATTTGTATACTGAATCGTCAAATATTTATTTATAGCTGTAATAACAATGTTTATTTCAACAAAAATTTGTAAATAGACGTAAATAGACAAATTGAGAAAATATGGGAATAGTATAAAAAGGAGAAATCCATCCTGTATATGTGTATTTATATGTAGACATTATAATATTGTAAACTAGCAAAGTGTAACGACATTGAACATGTCCAGGTATAAACAATATTAAAACCTACGTAATGTTTATATTGGACGCACGTTTAGTAAACATAATAAAGATATAACCCCCGTATTTGGGGTTCAAAGCAGAGTGTTGTTGTACTATGATATAGTATGTACAAAAAGTACAAGGAGTAATACACTCTAATTAAGTATGCAAAACCTTTACAGGGAGCACCATGAAATATTTGATAAATCTCTTACTTTAAATTACATTTCTTCCTTAAATCTAAAAACCAGGTAGATCGACCCCGTATTTGTTTCAGTTGTAGCAAAGTTTAGGGTTTCTTCATTGTTAAAGGATTAGCAGTAAGCAATAACGCAATGCAGTGGTGTGTATTTTGGGAAAAAAATACGTTTTAAATTAAAATATAATAAAAAATTAAAAGAAATAATTATTGGAATACATTTATTACTTACATTTTATTCTATATCCGACTCGGAAGAGGAAGAATCGTTGTTAACATTAATAATAATAGGGTCGATTAAATCATCACAAATATTGTCAATTTTCCACATATTTGCCTCTACTTTGATAACATGCTCGATACAGTTTGTCCAATTTTCCTTACTAACATGACTTACAGCACTCTCAAACAATTTCACAACATCGTTTATTTTAAAAGTAGTATTTTTTTTCCAACTTCCCCCTTTACCTGATCCCATATTAATTCTATGGGATTAAGTTCACAATGATAAGGGGGAAGTCGAAGAACTGATATACCACGAGAAGAAGTCATTTCTTCTACAATATAGGCAATTGTATTTATTCTTGTTCATTTTTGCAATTCTGTAAAGTTCTTTCCTTAGTGGAACTTTTGGAAACTTAATATTTTTCGAAATAAGCCACTCCAAAAGCTCTGCTTTGCGCCAACGACTTGTGGGCAAAGCTTCTCGTAACCGTGAATGGTAACTTGCGTTATCCATAACAATAACAGCCCCTTTTGGAATCAGATCCAACATTTGAACAAACCATTCCTCGAAGACATCCCCATTCATATCTTCGTGATAGTCCCCCGTGCGTTTTGAAATAAAAGTTAATAATCCACCATCAACAAAACCTTCAGAACTTCCAACATGGACAATGATGAGTCTTTTTCTTTTTCCAGATGGTGGCTGCAAACCTACCGACAAACCCTCCACGAATGCCTGCCTTCCGCTTTTAATGTTTTCATCTTGCCAAGATTTGGAAACTGTATATCCAGCATTTATCCATATTTCGTCTAAGTATAAGATTTTCAAATTTTGTTCTCTGGCATGTCGAATGCTTCTTAAATAGTCTCTTCTCCAAAAAACTATTTCCGGTTTATCTATCAAGAGAGATTTTCTTTTATGTTTTGTATATCTGAAACCCACATCTTTCAAAAGTTTGCATAATGTCATTCTGGAGAATTTTGTATAGTCCGTATCTTCTTGCACTCTTGTCATAATTTTGTCAAGTGTTAGAATTTCCTTTCGTAAGTAAAATCCATGGACTTTACGCCTTAGTCTTTGTTTTAATGACTCATCGATCTCAATTGGTTTTCGGCCTGAAGGAGTTTTAGGGGGTTGAAGAGTTCCATTCTTGCTTTCTTTTAGTAATCTATATATTGTTGATTTAGCAACACACAACATAGCAGCCGTTAATTCCACAATATCATCAACACTTGCACTTGGATCCTTGTTTTTCAATGATATATAACAATTCAATATCAGAGTTTTTTCATTTAAAGATAATGGACCTGTTTTTGGTCGTTTAGATAGGCCTTGGCTTATCGACATTGTTTGGTACTTGCACAATTAACATTCAACAGATGTTTTAAATATATTCCAACTGTTTACAATATTATGAAAACCATACAACTTCATACAACTTTTCTCAAACAACTAATACTAAGTACTGATTTAATGTATCTACTTTCTTTTAAAATAATATTCCCGATAATGTTTCTAAGAAAACTGGGTTGTTTGGAAAATCCCTCTCAATATTTGAATAATCTGTAAATAGGTGTAATCGTATTAAGCCGATTACAGTAGGCCACTTGCCATTTAAAATTTCTGAGAAAAATTCCCCAAACACTACATATAGGAGTAATACAAATAAAAAATATTCATTTTGCTTCATTGAATTTAATAAAAATTGTAACGATATCTTGCTATCTTGACTTTAATTAATTTTTTAAAAATATATTTCATTGTAATTTATTTGTGACAATATTCAAAGTTTGAATTAATCTTCTTACAAAAAGAACAAAAATATATAAAATAATTATTGTTACAGATAGGTTTGTTTTCTATTATGAATAAACTGTGTTGCCTTTCTTTATCAAACTTACTAAAATTTATGTACCTCTATCACTTTTTTTTATTAAAATTAGTACATCCCGTTACCTCTGACCTAAATCGTATATTCTTTAGCATAGCTGCAACTCATTCATTCAATACAAAATGTACCTTACGGTATATCTATTATTACTTTTTTTGTGTTCTTAAAATGGTATATAATCTTATTCTTGTTGTCCTTGGTCTCCTTTTTTTATTTGGTCCTTCACTTCTGACTCTTCCTAGTGCCTCTCCCATTCTTCTTTTTTGTTTTCTTTGTTTTCGTATATAATTAAAAAGTTATTTATTACTTTTTTCTATCTCTGTCATAATTTCTATCTTTTGTGACTTTTTTCCTCGGCAGCATATCTGGCTTATAGTTGTAGTTTGGAACCAGTTTAGTATCAAAATAATGTATGCATAATATAAAAGTTTGGTTGATTTTTCATCTTCTTAGAGCTACATCTCAAGAATACTTTTAACTAAAATTACCAATTATGAGGTTAGGTCTGGTCATTGTGTAACAGTAACTATTATTTCTGGCAGATGATTGTCAGAAAACAATTGGCTTGAATTTAAATGTAGATTAAAAATCTTAAAAGACAAAAAAGAAAAAAAAACTGTAAGAGTTGCTTAGAAGTCCCTTTAAAACTCTCTTCAAAGAAGCAAATTTCTTGTAATATTTTTTATGCAGATATTTTAAAGCAAAAATTTTGCAATTTGGCTCTATAAAGGTTCTACATATAAGAGAACTTACAGTACTAATAAGTATTTTACAGAGCGGATCTTACTTTGATGGAATTTTGCAGTATAATTAAAGTTTCTACTAAGAACCTTCTCGGAGCAAAATCAAAGACCTTTATAAACAATTCTTATAAATTAGCTGTAAGAATATTCCTACAGTAAATTAATAAGCCTGAATTGCTGGTACAGTTAAATAAACTCAATAAAAACTATTACCGAGCTAATGGTTGTCAATGCAGCAATTATTTAACCTTTCTAAAATCATATTTATTTTATAATTTAATATTACGAGGGTTGCCTTTTATATTTTGGGGATTTGGCAACCCTGGTGTTGCAATCTGGCAAGTGATAGTTCTATCGTAAAGTTGGACATTTTTGAGGTTATACGTACCCAGAACGTTTTGACATACGAGCACTATTATTATTTGTGTTGTTTACAGTAACTTAAAAGATTCATCTCAGCCCAAAAAGGGGATAAGTGAAGTGTGCTAGCTAGGCGTCTCTTCATGTTGCTAGCCATTTGTTTCTTGTTTGATTTTTTCTATGGTCTTAGACCATTCTTTATTTAGTTTTTTCTCTTTTATTCCTAAAATTTTATGCACTGTTGTTATAATACTCCTTACGGAGCTGAGTTGGATATGTCACCTGTCAAAAACGTAAAAAATGAAGACCACGACCACGACTAACCAAAAGAAGTGCTGCAGCAAAAACGCTGGGTGGATGACATCAAAGATAGAGTAGGTAAAGATGGGCATCATACAGCAAAGGACAAAGACACATGGAAATTGAAAGGGGAGGCCTATGTCCAGGGACTGAAAGAAAGAAGAAAAGAAATGTTTTCCAGTGCTGTTCTATCTCCTATTTCTTTATTTTCATTTAAGTTTCTATTGAGGAATTACGTATAAGATTTACTATCATTCTGCTCTACGAGTTTTTCGATATTCCATTTATCTACCCTTCCCGTAGAGTCGATTTCATTTGATTTCAGTCAACTAAGCATCTTCTGACAATCGAAAATAATTTTTGTAATTTTTTCATTATTTTAAAGTTACTATAAATGCAACAAAAATATATTGTGGTTTGGCAACGTTCATTACCCTATTTGTTATTAAAATTTAAATTATTTTTTTTTCAGTTCTACTTCTAAGAAAAGAAAAATTTAATTAAGTCTAAACACTACCGAAAATTACAGTAGATTAAATTACTTGCATACTATAACACCATTGTATTATTAAAAAACAATAGGTAACATAATATTTGTCGGAAAAGTAGGCAACTAATTTTGTTTTAAATTTTGGCGAAGGAGACAATAAACAGTACAGTCTAACGTTTTAATATAATACCAAGACGATTGAATATCACTTAGAACGTGATTTATGTTTGGTAAATACAACTAAGAGATTTTTTCTACATAGTAGCCACAATATTATTTTTTTCTAAAATTTAACGGCACATAATATTAAGGACACCTTCCGTGACTAATGTAGCGTGGAAAAATAGAACTTTAAAGTGATTTGATACGGTTGATCACCCCGACATGTATGATTATTATTACCGGGACACACTATTAAATTCAAATTTATTTTTATATAATACATACATAGTCTGTCAAAAACATACAATTTGTAAATAAAGATGTATTACTTATATGTCTTGAAAAATTCTACGAAAAACAGGGCGTAGAAATTTTGGTTAAAAATAATTCCTAAATTTTAAAACACAATTGTCTGTCAACATTGACAGAAGTCGGGAGAGAAAAAAGTGACGGTGGGTGGTGGAAAAATTGTAGGATTTTGATTTCAAATAGTCATGAGCGAGACTAGTCTTGGTCTTGCGGTCTTGGTCTTATGGTCTTGCGGTCTTGGTGTTGGACTTGCATTTTCTGCAACCAACCAACTTCAGGCTGCAAGATCAAGACCAAGACCGAGCAGTGCAAGACTTATGCAAGACCAAGACTTAGCATTGCAAGAGTCCTGCGGTCTTGCGTCTTTTAAACATATAAACCGAAAAATAAAGAAGCCATGGATTATTTTAAACTCTAAAGCTTTGGTTTCCTAGGATAACGGTGCCGCAATAAAGCGGCCGTAATTTGACGACCGTTCAAGGCGGCCGCTATCGGTGAGCACAGATGTAAAGTAAGAGTTTATCGTTATTAACCGCCTAAATCCATTTTTGTATTTGCTTTCGTTTTGTGTGTTTATAGTTTGTTTTATATCTTGTGTTTAGATTCATTATTTGACAATAATTAGAGTGTTTCTGTGTTAACAGCAAAAAATGGATTATTTGGACTTGGCAATGATAATATTTTTGGAAGAAGAAACGAAAAAGTTCAGAAAAAAGTAAGATTTTTAAGAAACGGAAAACTGAAGGCGTCTACGAAATCTTAATGTCGTATGTCGTCACCTTCAAACAAATAATGATAAAAAAATTATCTTGGCAAAAATGGCACGTGATTTTTTGTCTGGTTACTGTGTATCAATTGTTGTTTGTCAATTATCCAAATCAAATAAATATATATTAAACAACAGTTACGTTATTGTTATTGAATATTATTTTCCAATACGCGAATACCAACTACTTTGAAAACTGTCAAAAAGAGTAAGATGGCGATAACTATTTCAGTGAGAACTAAAGCTTGTTGTTTAAGGTAGGTAAAGTATATTTGTTTAACTTTTATTTATTATACACGCTTGAAGAAAAAACAGTATATTATACATGGAGTAGAACGTTCTTTTTGTGTTTCGTCCTGATTGCAGCCTCAGCTTCGCTTCGTCTGCAAACTAAGGACTCAACACAAAAAGAGTCACTTCTACTCCTAGTGATATAATCTACTATTATCTATATCTATTCGAAGCATTTGTCCTATTTTTGTTTTTCATTATTTGAAGCAAAAGAAAAAAATATTTTGTAATATTTATACATATAGTAGGTACTTTTCTCTAACAGATGTGAAAACTTAGTATTTACTTGTTGTTAAAATATATCTTTCTAAAATATTGACATAAGCTCTATTATTGGTAATGTATTCTACCTATTGTTTTTATTCATCAACACCAAACATAGTTTTAGTTTATTTCAAATCCCAGCTAATAGGACTGCAAAGAATAATTGTTTATAGAGAAACGCAAAATTCAGTGACTTTAATATTCACATATATTTCCATACTCATAAATAAAATTATTAAATGTTAGATTTTTACGTCTGGTTCTATAAATTATTATCATTGACATTATAAAACTATACTCTAAAAAAATTGTCAAAATGAATAAAAAATAAAAAAAAATTTCTACAAGTAAAACAACATTTTAATTTAGACAATATCTCTTTCCTATGTAGGTACTATTTGTAAGAAACAACATTTTTCATATTTTTTGAGCGTCCAATGTATATTTCCTTAATGGAAATAGAGAACTGCCTTTGTCTTATTTTTTATTGTACTAAAAATCAGATATTATCAATTTGACTTTTCTATTGTTTTCGTTTTCTCTTATCATAAGAACAATCAATATTAAAGTAAAAATTTGAGACAAACTCTTGTTGGGATTACCCCTAAACAATATAAAATGTTATTTAACATTCTGATATTTGTTATCCTCTGATAAGTATTGGATGTTGGTATTTATATTATTTTTAAAAGATTATTCTGTTGAATTCTCTCCTATATTATGTTTTTAATTAGTTTTAAAATAATATTAAAGGAATGATCCGTAACTCAAATATGGCTGATATCAAATATCAATAAACCACCAAATCAAACCACAATAAATTTATTGTAAAAACTATAAAAAAGTGCAACTAGTTTCGGTCTTAAACCATTATTAGGCTAAAAATAAAAAGATGCAGTAAGGTAAGGATTAAGACCAAAACTATAACAATAAATATAAAATTGAACAAAATAATAAAATGAGTGAGGTACAAAAGTAATCAAGAAAAGCTAACCTGATCATGTAAAATTCAATGCATTTGTGCCATATTAAAAGTTAACATTATTCAAAATATATGAATATAATAAATAAAAATATAAAGTACGTAAAATAAAGAAGGGGTTCAAACATTGTTATACCTTATAGCTGGCCTATTGACTCCGCCAGTGCCAAGATGAAACTTGGGAAAAAAAAACATTGTTATACCTAAACAATGTAGGAATATCGAGAAGAATAAAGTGCTAATAATAATACAGTGTAATAATTATGCTATGAGCACTATAAGATGAAGTAGTCAAAATATATAAGAAAATAAGTGAACTAATTTGCGAGTAGTGGAGTAATTAACAACATTCAGACAATCAAGAAACAGAAAAAAGCATCAAAACAAAGTTATTTAATGATATCCAAAGTTAATTTCAAGAAAATGTAGTTATTGGGCTGTATTTGTTCATTAACAAAAATTAGTGAAGTATTCAAAAAAGAAGATCTAATCTCCAAAGATTTTAACAAATTCAACCTACTGCCCTAATTACATGTATGTTAAAGTTTGATGTCGAATGCAAAACTGGAATGATTTTCTAATAAAATGTGAATAGCAAAGTTATAAGGTGAAATCTTATATTCCGAATCACTATTGTTTCAAATACAATTTCTGTGTTCCAGAATGCGATATTCTAGACTTCTTCCACGTTGACCAACATATACTGCATTACAATCAGAGCAAGATAATTTGTAAACTCCAGATTTGTGTAGCAAAGGTGTAGAATCTTTTGTATTAACAATAAGCGAGAAATAGAGTTGTTTGTTTTACAAGCAAAATTGATATTATATTTCTTAAAAACATTAGATAACTTACCTATATAAAATATCTCCCACATACAACAATAAATCAACAAAGTTTTTGGATCACTGCAGTATTGTCCTGTATAATGTTAAAAGATCTAAGAAAGAAGCTAAGAAAAAGAAGGATCTAAGAGAAGCTAATTTTTGGGAAAGGGGATGGTAGGAACAGTAGTCAATAAGACAATCTGTGATAAGATTTTCTAAAGACATAAAACAGAAGGAACTTTTAACTAAGTTCTCAGTTATTAAAATATCCAAGAAAGAAATCTGGTTATTAGTTTCCATTTCAATATAAAATGTAATTCTAAGGTATAAAGCGAATTTATATAGGTAAGAAAGTTGTCTATATCACTATGAGTGCCTCTAAACAAGACAAAACAATCATTTTAAATTTGTTGGTAATTCGAACAATAGTAAGTTTTTTAATATAAACTACAGAATTCCATTTTTATTTTCTTTAAACATTCCTATAAAAATAGTTTTGATCAATTACGAGTTAATAATACTAAGATGGCCAGAATTTACAAAATTCAATTATTATCAAATATAATTCTAATTTATTTAGTTTAGGATCCTATCCTATATAAATACACTTTAAACCTGTTTTTGTACTGACATAAGCAAAAACTCCCTAATTTTTTTTCAATTACGTTAGAAAAATCAAAATGTATTCGTTTGTACTTATGAAGTAAACGTTTTTGTTAGCTTTTTTTTCATCTCTTGATTTAAGTATATGTTTCGTAAAGCAATAATTTAACTAATAGAAAAAAATAAATATGTACGTATATTATTAGTTTAAATATCGGCCCAAAAAAGTTCCTAGTTCCAAAAAAGGATTCTCCAAAACGATTTTAATTCAACTGCAAAATTGCTTTATTAAATTTAATTTCTAATTTACCAAATTCCAACCTTAATAATGTGGTTATCGTAACCATTGGTGGGCAAGAATAAATTACTATACATTTTTCAAAAACTGCTTAACCGAAAACTAGTCCATCTTACTAAGAACATAAATAACTGAATGGTTGAACTAAACTTCCACTATTTATTAGCAAAATACGTTTTTAAATACAATTACAGTTTCGCGAATAAATACTGGAAGTTTAGTTTAACCATTCAGTTATTTATTGTTCTTAGTAAGATGGACTTTCACAAAGTAAAGGTTACCACAATTAATTTCTAGTACATCTTATTATTTTGTTACAGTTGATACTGTATACTAGCTATTTATGTATCAAGGGTATTGTAAAGACGATAATGCCCGGAAGGTGGAAATAGTAGCCCGAGGGCTAGGTTTCCGCCTGATGGGTATTAGAGTCTAATAATGCCCGTGGTGCATACAATGTTTTATGTTTTACCTAAAAATTGATTTTTATGAACAAAAATAATTCTACAGAGATTTATCAAGTGACTTGCAGTAATTATTTAAGTTTGACTTTGATGTTTCTGTCAGTTAGTCAGTTGGCATTTTTTGTTTAAATATTTGCTTAAAATGGAAGAAATTCCACAAAATATAAGGAAGTATGGCATATTTGGTAACGCAATTGTTCAAATAACCGAAACCGTTCTAATGGCATATTTTCAGGAACTGGTAAGTTATTAATTTTATTTTAATAGGTACATATGTTTAACAAATTTTAATATTTTTTGTCGGAAAAATACAGTCCGAACTCTCTCTGGACCAAGTATACTACCCTAAGGTCTTCGTTAATGGATCTAAAAATATAGACATCTCGCAATACCATCGTCCCATATCTTTTTTAAAAGTTAAGTCGAACAGATATGTATCGAAGAAGTCTTGGAAGAAGATGTTTTGGAAGGAGAACAAATAATAAAATTTATTAAGAAGGCTCCTGATGATATCTACTAGGTAAACAAAGTCATATTGGTAATGGGTGTTTTTGGAGGTTTAAGACGAGATGAGTTGGTCAAAATGACCATTGATGATATTGAAGATAGAGGTACGGTCTTGGTTATAAAGGTACCAGAAACTAAAACTTCAACTTCAAAAAGTTTTACTATCATTAAAGAAGATTTAGGCGCTTTAAATTTAATAAAAAAGTACGCAGTATTAAGACCAGCTGTAATAAAGTAGCGAAGATTATTTCTTACCTATAGAAACAGTACAACCTGTTGGAAAAAATACCAACATTGATCGCAAAATTTTTAAAACTGAATAATGCAGAAGCTTATACCGGCCACTGTTTGCGTCGCACATCGTCAACTTTACTTGTTGAGGCAGGTGCTTCGTTTGAAATGCTTAAACAACATGGGAAATGGAAAAGCTCATCAGTAGCTGAAGGATATATAGAAGAAAGTATTTTATCCAAAAATAAAGTAGCCAAAATGATTGCCAATTCAGTAAATTCCGAGGTTGATTCCGTATCGATTATTGAAAATTCTTTAATGGACAATTTAAAAACTATACAAAATAGCGTTAGTGCTGCTGCCACCTCTACCATCACAAAAAATACGGAAAATTCTATGGTGGGATGAGCTACATTTTCCGGGACATTTCAAAATTGTAATTTTTATTTTGGAAATAAAGTTTAATTTTTAGTATTTAAAGAAACATTATTTTTTGTATAAAATGGATCTTTATTCTTTATTATGAGAGAAATAAAACTGGATAAGCAATAAAATTTCTTGGCATTATCATAATACCCGCTTATAATGCCCTAAGGTGTGAGAGTAGGTATTATTGCTACCATAACATATTCCGTTTCTAAGGTATTATAAATCAACAATAGATAGGTAAAACATAAACTTCTTATCAATGTAAACTTTTATTTATTTGCATTTTTTATGACTACTTATTGATAAATATGTATAAAATACTGTTCCTAAATATTTATGTACCAAGGACCAAAAAAGTGTCGATTACAAGCCGAATCTGCATATTGCAGATGCTTTTTTCCGAGGTACATATTAAATTTTTTCGTCCACCTCACTAGTTAAAGCCATTTGAGAAATTCATAAGTATACATACTTCTATACCTATCTTTTTTAATGTTATAATTTATTTTTAATAAAACGAACAAAATTTAAGTAACTATTCTTTAATATTATAATATTAAACGTACAATTATTAATATTTATTCCTGATGTTGAAGTCGATGCAAGTGACATATGTTTATTTTTTGTATATAATGAAAAAATATCATTAAAAGAATTATCTTTTCCATTACTCTGCTGTAAAATATTACCTGTTAAATTGTTTTCTGGAACATTCATTTTATTTCCTAATCTGTAGTTAACAAAAAAGCTATGCTCACAATGCTTTGGTCTTAAGGCTGCATAAGATCGGAATATTTTTAAAGTCTTTTAAAAGACTATAGACTTTGTACACACTTTCTAAAAATGTAGGTGAATGAGAAAATGTATTTTTAATAAAAAACTTAAAAGTTTTTTAATAAGTGTGTATTAAGTAAACTATAAACCAAGGCCCTCATGGTGTGTAGGAACATGCAGGGAAGAACTGGGGATGTAACCCACGTATCCTGCAATGGATGTACACAGCAATAGTGAGACCATTAATCACATATGGGGCAGTGGCTTGGGGCGTAAGGGCTAATCTGAACACGACGAGGAAAAACCTCTCGAAGATTCAAAGACTAGCCTGTTCATGTATCACTGGAGCAATGGGAACTTGCCCCACTGCTGCAATGGAGGTGATTTTAAACTTGACCCCACTGCACATTCTGCTAGAAAGTGTAAGGAAAAAAACAATATATAGAATGATCAAAGAAGGAATTATCAGGGAAAAACCTCGATCACTTCACTTTGATCAAACTTGGGAAATGCCCCAAGATGATATGCCAAAGAAATTCAACTTTGTGAGAAAATTCATCACAAAGTTGAGTAACAAATCTGAATGGGATGAAGACACCATACAGAATTTAAACCAGAATACCAAAAAGTGGTATACGGACGGTTCCAAGCTAGACGAGGGAACTGGGATAGGAGTTTTTGGACCGAGAGCCAAATACTCAGAAAGCTTGGGCACATACCCGAGCATCTTTCAAGCAGAAGTCCGCGCCATCGAAAGATGTGTGGAATTCAATATTGGAAGAAACTACCGCAGACAAGAGATAGTGATCATGTCGGATAGTCAAGCAGCCATCAAAGCGCTGAGTTCAAATATAATCAGTTCGAAGATGGTTTGGGAATGCCTAGGCAAACTAAATGAACTAGGCCAGAAGAACACTGTCACCCTCCTATGGGTCCCGGGACACATAGGAATAGAGGGGAACGAAACAGCAGATAAGCTGGCAAAAAAGGAGCTGAAACCCCACATTTGGGACCAGAACCATCTTGTGGGATCAGCAGTAGAGTAATCTTAGGAAAACTAAGGGAGGAAATGGAGAAAGAAAAATCCAAGTACTGGAATCAGCTGGAAGGACTGAGGCAATCTAAGATACTACTGGGGAACTATGACCAGAAGAGATCTCTTAGCTGCCTCAACCTCAGTAAAAAAAGGCTCCGTATTCTAACGGGAATATTAACCGGGCATTGCCGGCTAAGAAGCCACATGAAGAAACTAGGGTTAGCAGATGAAGCAAAGTGCAGATTCTGTGAGGAAGAGGATGAAACCTCAATACATATACTCTCAGAATGTCCTGCCTTGCAAAATTCTAGGGCTAGATACCTAGGAGCACATGAAATAGAGGAAGGGGATCTACCTGATTTGAAGCCCGACGATGTCCTAAACTTCCTCAGGAAAATAGGACTCGAAGAGCTGCTATAAATCTGAGAAAACATCAGAACGTGGCAAGTAAGGGGGGACACAATAGCTCCTATGGGTCGCAGTGTAATCATCACCCCTAACTCATTCATACATTCATACAAACTGTAAATCTAGAAACTGAGCGCTTTCGGCTTACAAAGCCACCATCAGAGTTTCTCCTAAAATATATTTTTAATGGTAAGAAAAATAAAGTATATTGTTGTTTTTGACGTAAGTTTAACAACAAGTGCAACACTCAAAAACATAATATTGTGATTATCTCCGAAAAAGATATACTAAAGGTATACTAAAAATACAATTTTTGAAATCTTGATGAGATTATGAAAAATGTTGGTTGGGCACTTTTTGCCAATACTTTTCAAATAGGGGGGTGGGGAAAGATTCAAATTTGTTATAAACAAATGTCATTTAACTTTTTTTTTGTTTTTATCCGATTTCAATGATTTTGCCGTCATTTAAAATAGTTTCTTCTGTTTAATTAGATGCATAACAAAAATACCATAATTAAACAATTTTGTCTCCGCTAGGAAATACTACGTAAAAAAGTCGAGTATATTTTATTTTTCTGGGGAATTTCAAATGTAATGATGCTTTCTTTTTTAATTTAGGTGAAAAGGGGATAAAAAAAATAAAGAAATTAAATGGAAAACCAAAATGTGTGCCAATGTCGTCGTAGAATAAGAAAATCCAGTAAATAGTCACAATCAAAAAACAAAATTCTAAATCTGTGTCAATAGCCAACGTTGTCACAAAAAAGGAATCAGTAAAGATAAAAATTCTATCGTTTTCATAATGGAAGTAAGAATATTCTCACGCATTGACCAAATCAATATAATGGAATAAGTTTTAAATTGCAGTTTTCAATTAAATTATGCTGTACAGAAGATAAACATAGTTATAGGCATATGTTGGGAAATAGAGTACCTTTTTTACCCACTAGCGATATGGAGACCACCCACACAGAAATTGCCTAAGAAAATTAGTTTTAAGAATATTGCACGCCACTGACTAATAGCTTCTTTTTGGTGAATGTATAAAATGTGACCCAGCATAAACTCTTACCTTTATAATACTCATCAAAAAAATCATCAAAAACCATATGTATAATTACATCTTAGTGAATATTATCTACTAACAAATAAATTCTGAACGATAAACATCTGGTTTTGTTCTTGTTTCCGAAACTAAAAACGGTATGGTTGCTTTGCGAATATGTAAATACTCCCTAAAATCGTAGGTACTCTTTTGTGGGAAAATACCGTCCAATTAGACAACAATAAGAATATGCTGTTAGATGAGTTTATCAAAATAACATGTACAATGAGACTCTGGCTGTTGCTGTACAACCAAATTTAACAATTTACTGTACTTCGAATCGTTTAGTTTAGAGAAATACCGTTAGTATGAAAATAATTGAGTTAATGAGAGCAATTTTGGTATAAGAATATACTCTGGTGTATTCCATTTAAAAAACACGCAAATAATTTTTTCTTAATAAAAGTGTAATTATTTAAATAACATTACTATATTTTCGACATAACTGTACTGTGCTGATATAAAAATATATTATTAGTTACCATCCAGAGTAAGTTATTTCATTCCTAAATAATTCAGTTACATCTTTTTCTTTTTTTAATGTGTTCTCCGAAGACAGCTAATTTTAATAATTACTAAAGCAATTTGGATGGTATAAGTAAAATGCCCGTGATTTGATGGATTTGGCATTATCCAAAATTATGAGCGTTAATCCAACACTTCTGTTGATCCGACACTTGCTTTCGTCCTTTATTTTCACAAAATTTTGGTATTTCTGGTTTATAATTTTCTAAATAGTCTCATCAGTATTAAAATTTTGTTGAAAAGAAAATGAATGATTGTCATAACGTTTAAATATTTATGAAATTTATCACCCATCGTTTTATTAAAAGCTAGAGGTCACAAGTGGAGTGCCTATCAGTGTTAGTAACAGGAAATCTTAGTCTTAAATCCCCAAGCCAACTTTGCAAGCTTTATTAAAAATAGTGGAAGATATCCATATCAATATCCATGTTTTTAATAGCTATTACGCAACTAAGGAAATATAAATATTTCCCATATTTTTTTTTTATTAAAATAATAACGTTGTGATAATGAGATAATCAATATGAGATCGTAAATTTTTAAATTCATTGGATTTTTACAGTGGGTCGTTCTTGAGAGAATTGTGGTTCCCTGTTTTTTTAGTAGCACATTAGCACTCATACAGTAGCACTCATATTTAACAAAATCATCTAATATGTGCAAAGAAAAGCGTAATCATTAGGGTTGCTGTGTCTAGCCATGGAATAATTATTAGTTTAACTGTGCAGTTATTAATTGTTCTTAGGAATAATTATTTCTTATTTTGTGGATAAGATAAGAATAAGCAGATATTTACAGACGTAATGTGACAAATTTTGTCAGAGGTTTAAGAACCTTTTGTCTTGTGCGAAAATTAAGCTTGGTAAGGTTCAAAGGCTTTTTTTTATGGGTGTAAACCTGCCCCAGGCTACGGGTACTAGTTCTACCATTCCCGGAAAGTGAGGAATTTTCTCCCACGGGACACAACCCCACTTTAGCCCACAAATAAAAACGTCATAGTAAGCCGGCTGATATTAAATTTCGTGCAGACTTTGGCCATAGGCTATATTATTGTTTAAAAAACAACGGAACACCCACATTTAACATTTACTTAATTTAACATTTTTAATAAATTTATAGTTCAACGAAAGTTTTTAGTTTTGCAATTATTGTTACATCCTGTACATATTTTATTTATACCATTTAAAAGCATTTTTTTATAGTGTTTTCATTGATGTATCACAAGTAGGGGATTGCAATTTAAACTTGTGATGGGGGTGAGTTCTCTTTTATTTCAATTCACTTTACCCTTAGATTATATTGGATTAGTGACGGAGTGGCTTTTATGTCCTGTCCCACCGCGACATTTGCAGATCTAATGTGGTCCTCCCTATATTTAGGGTACGGTATCCAGCTTATCGTTTTTATTAGACCTACTAGCCTGGACGCCACCCCCCTTGCATAGCTCTCTGCCCTCGGTTTTTCCTCTCCGAATAGGTGAAACCGCACCCTTGCTAGGCCTTCGCACTCACAAAGTAAGTGCTACGCAGTTTCGTCTTCTTCCTGGCAGAACCTACAAAGGCTATCGTCAGCTAGGCCTATTGTGTGCATATGTTTCCTTAGCCTGCAATGTCAGGTCAGAATACCCACCATTATCCTCGTCGTGTCTCGATTTTGAGATAGCAGGTCGAGTGACAGTTTGACCGACGGTCCTTTAAGGAATAGTTTAGCTTGCCTTAGTCCTGGGGTTTCATGACACCAGCGCAACACCTGATTGTTTATCCATTGTTGGATGGTTCTCCTTAACGAGGCATTTGGCAATTCCACATCAGCTTTTTTATTGCCTTTTATTCCTGGATGGCCTGGCACCCAGACTAGGGTCACTCTCTTATGACTGCCTAATATGTTGAGGGCGACACTCCCACACCAGACTTGACGATGTCCGAAATGATCCTATCGCTTTTAGTGCTGCTTGGCTACCGGAGTAGATGACGATTCTTTGGCTTTTTACCTTCTGTCTCACTAACTCTTCTGCACAATACACCGCCATTACCTCTGCCATGTTTGGATTTAATCCCCAATTCTTCCCTCACATTTGCCTGCACCTTCTCAGGGCGATTCTGGCTTTGTGTGTGGATTTCTCGATGTGAGAATTCCATATAAGCTTCTGGTCAAAGATTACCCTTAGGTATTTGACTTCTTTCGCAAATGGAATTTCCTCTCCATTAAGTTGCGGCTTTGGCAGATTTTGCAACTCTCTCTTATTTGTAAATGGTACCATTGTGGTTTTGTGGGGGTTTACCGCAACTCTTCCCCCCTACACCAGGCACTCACTATATTAAGCGCCCTTTGGTGCGCTCTGTTATCGTGTTTGGGAATCGTATCCTTATCACTATAGCAATATCGTCCGCATACCCCAGGCACTGGATGCCTTCGTCGGACAGCCATATTAGAAGTGTATCTACCAGGATCGCCCACAAAAGGGGCGATAAAACGCCTCTTTGTGGGCAACCCCTTCCCACCCCCGCTATAATGGTTGCGTCACCCAGGGTGGAGTGATTATCCTATTCCTTAGATTGGATATTGGAGAAGCATTATTGAATCCTCCCTCTATATCCAGAAAAGTGGCTAATGCTATTTCTTTGTCGTCGATCGACTTGGACAGCAGCCTGTTTAAGTCATCCAGAGCCTTGCCCTGTTGGTATGCATATGGACGCTTGCTTAGAGAGCAAGTTTTCAGAGCTTTGTCCTTAATATACCTATCCACTAGCTTTTCCAATGTCTTGAGTAGAGAGGATGTTAGGCTTATTGATCTATATGATTGGGGCGTTTCCATTTCCAAGCTAGGCGAGCCTTGAAAATCTTACTTAGTTCCGGCACTAGTGCCTCTTTATCCTTCTGCAGTAGGGCCTCATATATGCCGTCCTGACCCGGAGATTTAAAGGGTTGAAATTCATCCGAGGCACAAATTTTTTTATCTAGTCGAGTGATGGCAGTGGCGATTTGCCAGTCTTCCCGACTGGGTCTGCCTACCTCCTGGAGATTACTGGATGCCTCCTGCTGACCAAGATAAATGGTAGCTCCTGAGAAGTGTGCCTTAATCAGCAACTTCAAATTTCCTGAGTTGTCTACTTTCTTCAGGAAACTCACCTTGTTATTAGAGTCTACCTTAGCCAGGACCTTGTGGATACGGGCCCATTCTGTGGCGTCTGAAATTTCTTCACAGAACCTCTCCATAAGTCTTCCGGATCTCCTTATTATAGTGCGTGAGCTTACTACTGTAAATGTCCCAGTTTAGGTTGACCTTGTCTTTATTAAATAGCCTTCTTGCCTCGATTCTTAATTCCTCGAGGTAATTATTCCACCAAACTGTGTACCTTTTGCGTTGCCTTGTTCGTTCTGGGCAGTTTTCTCGATAGCCATTCGAAATAGCCTCATTAACCTGATCCACTGGCACTTCTACGCTTTCTTAGCCTTTTATAGTTACTGTCCCTTCCTTTAGTGACTCTCTGAGGGATTCATTATAAACTTCCCAGTTCGTCTCTTCTGGATTTCGGAACTTAGTCGCTATCAGGGCTTCTGTCAAATCTTATATGCCTTTGGTCGGAACATGACGGTTTCTGCGATACCTACCAAGCCACAATATTATTAAAGTGGGTTCTGTACCTCTATTGGCAATAAATAACCCTTCTCTAAGTACGAATTCATAAAAAGACTCCTATTTTGTTGATGTGCGTGCTGGCCCAGATGGTACGGTGGACGTTTGCATCGCAACCCAGTTTAAGTTGCAAACCCCTTTCTAGGCAATAGTCTACTACATCCTTCAATGTCTGTGGAGGACATGCTTGCTCTTCCCCCGGACAGTGGACGGAACAGACGACTACTCTCTTCATTTTTAGCCTATCCGGCTCCATCTTGGTGATAGGATAACCTTCCTCCACTGTGGCTACCCTCTCCGACGAGGCCGCATCCCGGAAGGACGGTTTATCGTCCCTGGAGGGGTTGTCCCTTGAACCGCTTCTTCACCTCTTGCTTAGCTTCCGTAGGGCGTTTCTTCGCCACTACTTTGGCTTTGGAATGGTCCTCGCCTACATCTTCCTGTTTTCCATTGGTAGGAGCGGCTTTGCGAATTTCTCCTTAATTACCGCCATTTTGGCTTCGTTGTAACCAAGGCCTCCTTTCATCAAATCCTGCATCCTTTTTTTAGATGCTCCCTATAGTCTGACGCTGCGGAGATCCTCTTCCGACATACGGTCCACTTCTTCCAGCGAGTTCGCTCTAAAGTTCGCCTTCCGAGGAACGCCTGTCTTTGTCGCCTCTGAGGAGGGGTTTCGCCTGGTGCCCCCAGGCGACCGTTCGAGGCCACATTCCCCGACAAGTACATCGGCACTTGTCGCAGGTTACTCTGATGATTTCACTAGAATACGACCTAAACACTGGTGGTTTTGATTTATTGATTGAGGTGGACAACGTTTTGTCCAGCGCCTCCATCAATTATCTCTTTATAAGACCTTTTCTGACAGCATTTATTTTACCGGTATTGGTCGGTCTTATCGAAAACAGTTTCCCTTAAGTGGTTGGTAGCTGCTTCGCTAAGGTATTCACCAGCTTTGGGGCGGGAACACCAGCGGATGTTCCCTTGGAAGTGTCACAGCACATGCACCACCTGAAGACGCTCTTGATTGGCAATCCAATAGTTATTTACGTTACAAGTCGGGGAAGTGACTTATTACGGTACGAGACAGATGTTTATGGACGAGGCGACGAAGGAGCCGAGTTGCAAGAATATCTAATCTGTAATAATCACTTTACCGATGTGTATCTTACTATATCCTTTGTTTTATTACAAGTTTTGTTACTATTATATAGTCTTTGTTGCTTATTTTAATTGTCAACTAGTTTTTTTCTTTACAACATGTTCAAATTCAAATCAATCTAAATGTATTTAAATAACAGTAATGATTTTTAAATTATTTTAGATTGATTTGGTGCTGCCATATAAAGAATATATACTACTCAAAGTAATAGCATTACTTGGAGTTGCTGGAGGTTGCCGAAGGTAAGAGATTTATAATCTAGAATTTAGTGATGTGGAGGATACGGGCACTCATCTAGTAGTTAAGATTAACCAGACAAAAACGCATATTCGACGAGCTTTCACTGTGTTTAACAGCGATGAGGTTCACTATTTGGATGTGTTTAGAAAATACATGAATTTACGGCAAACACGTCTCCCTAAAAGCTCTTTTGTTGGGTTATAGACAAGGAAAATGTCTGTCTCAAAGAGCTGGTATACATACTGTTGGCGGAGCACCTAAGAAAATAGCTGAGTTCTTAAAACTCGACCAACCAGAAAAGTATACCAGTCATTGCTTTAGGAGGACATCCTCAACGTTGTTGGGCAATGTTGGATGAAAGAGTTCTTCAGTTGCAGAAAAATATATAGAAGAATCGATTGAAGGCAAAAAAAAAGATTGCAAGAATGATCCAAAGGGGCAAAACTTTTGTTGAAGTGCTAAATCACAGCCACACGTCTTCCGCGATTACAGAACACACTGTAAATCCATTAAAAACTCCATTATTACATATTGCTGGCAACAGCAGTTGTACAATTAATGTCAATCTTCAAAAACTAGAATAAAAGCTTAGTTTATGTTGATTCACTTATTATTTCAAACAACATTGGGAGAATTGAAGAGTACTGTAAAGTACAAGTGTACTGTAAAGTGCCATTTCCCGAACTCAAACGAGTCCGTACAGTATGAAAAAAAAATAAATTTAACAATTAATACTTAATGTTTCCATATCGAAATAAATGTGCGGGTCTTCCGAATATCATATAGATCACCACGGTGCCAAAATAACGCAAATTTACACATCATATATCTAAGTAAATAATTGACAAGATAAACTAATAGTGACATGGTAATAGTCATAATTATTATAATGGTATATCTTTTGATTTTGCAATTTTTCAACTGGGCCTCTCTATTTGGTCGAACTTGACATTGAAGTTTAATTTTAGAAAAATTAAAAGTAAAACTTACGCAATGCATGCGTACTCATTAGAAGAGTATTAATCTCGTTAATACCCATATCCAAATATTAACTATTAGCGTTTTCTTTTGAGACCAGAGCAACGCACTGAGTGCACACTGAGAGCGAGTTGTGTGTTCTATTGAAATGTCATTAGGGAGAGCAATCTGTCACACATGTTCTTTTGAATAGACTGCTCGCTCTCGATGTGACCTGAAGGCACCAAAAACTGCTCTGACTATTTGACTCAGGGCAATACCATGGTACAATAAATTTACAGGACAGGACAATACGAATAGGTTAGGTTCAAGCGTTTAACGGTCAAGTTCAAGTTGAAATTGGTAACTATGGAGGAGGTAAATAGATCTTTGTGCAGAATATATAAAACATTTCTTTATTTTATTTTATTTTAGCACGCCTGTAATATCATATTTATCAAAACGGCTCTATACTTTAAGTTCTCCTTCAACGTATAATCGCCTTTTGTAATTTCAGAAAAAATTTTCTAGTACTAATAATAACCAAAAAAGTGCACTATATCAAATGCATTCTTTTGAAATGTCAAAAACACACAGTTCGCCCTGAAAACGTCCGTTGCCAGTGAACAGTAAAAACTGGGGCAGTGCAAGAGCAATCTCAGTGCGCCCTCGGTGCGCACTCAGATCACTTTCTACTAATCTCAAAAGAAAACGCTATATAACTTTTATAATAAGTTAAGATAACTAAATATTCTTTTAAATATAATTAAATATTAATGTTTCTTTATTTAAATAATATATTTAAACAAAGTTGTTCTGTCAAAATTAAGAATCTATTAAAATGTTTGTATTACATTTTATATAATTAATAAAAATAAGATAACCTCGTGTTATCTAGTTATACTACTTTGTCAAGAAAGTAACGGGAAAAGATCAATAATCGACAAAGTATTAGTTACTTTATTTATTTATTTAAACAATAGGAAAGAACCCCATACAATAAAAATTGATTTTAAATTAATATTTGTATCAAACCATAGTGCAATACTATTAAAATTTCTTGATAATCTGTTAATAGTAGATATAAATTAACCTAGTCTTATTGTGTCTATTAACAATATTTATTTGATTATTATAATTGGGTTTTCGTCACAAGCTGGTTCATAATAATGATTCCTACATGCACATAGTTAAAACTTCCATAAAAAATTAATAGATGTCGCTAAATTCGCAAAAAGAATACTTCGTAACTCCAGAATATTCTGCAATCAACATAAATATTGCTCTACCATTTTGAAAAATAGTGACACAGTTTTGAAGGGTGAGCATTATTATTCTTTTTTTTTGCCTAGTATATATAACTCAAACATTATTGTTTTTATGAAACAAGTGCAAAATTCATAGTTCATAGTTTTACCATTTTTGACCTCCACACTAAAGAAGGGTTTTGTTTTATGTAGCACGGGAGAGGGTGAGCTTAAAGCAAACTATTTTGCTTCTATTATTTATAGATTCCTAACAACTGATTAAATAATTTGTCTTACCACTCTAGTAAAACATTTTTACATCAATAGTGAGATATTCTTATTGTAGCAGTAAAATTGTAGCGGTGGTAGTTAAACAATTTCATCGCATTAGTAAGAAAAAATTGCCCTTTCTGTTAATATATTTTACCACCGTCGAAACTTAGTTTTCCTGGTACTGTGAATCAATTTTTTAGTAATTCATATATTATTAAATCTTGTAGGTATTACTGTCACAGTAAAATCTTCTAGCTGAGGCATATGCAATACATTTTTTCTTACTGCAACAGTATGATTTTTTTTTGCGGTGTGGGTATGGCAAAATATGAATATTATTAGAATGGCCAAATTTGATAAGATGTCAAGATGTCAAAATATCAGCTTTTTTTCAAAAAGTTTGGGGACTTTTTGTTCGTTGAAATATCTACTTTCTGATGGTGCAAAAAAATATACATTACTATAGGAAATGTTCTCAGAAAATGCAAAAAATTGAAAAAAACAAAATTCGAAAAAATTTTTTTTATCATGTACGAGTACATTATGTAATTTTGAGGTATTTATTAAAATTTACACTTTAATTACTCAAAAACAGTAAGATTTCATGTTTTATTTATAAATGAAAAAATTGCAAATTGAAATATACTTCTATAATTAACAAACAAATAAGTTAATAAAGTGAATATTTAATAAGACATCTACAATATTTTGAAAATGTAGAATCTTATTGAAATAATATTTTTAGAAGTCTATTTATTGCTGTTTGAATATAATTTATATACCTGAGTGACTTTCGGTAAATTTTAGCCCATTGTAAGTTATTTCATATAGAGAAGTGGGGACGGACCCAGGAGGGTCTGGGCCTTACTACATTCCTGCTAAATCAATTAAGGTTTTAAAAATTATCAATTGGCAAAAATTAAATCATCCTTCATTTTGGCAAACCTCCCACCCACAGAAGAAGCAGCAGAACAACATTATTACAGAGCATATTATCAGTTTCAAATTTTGTTGGGTAACGAGTTGGCAGCAACAGATTGGGGCTGAAAGCAACATCAGCGTGGCATTAAGCCCAAATTTACAGAAAAGGATTTAATTCCGCAAGTATTGCTCAAAACTATTTGCTGCAGCTGTGAAACTGGATGTAACAGTTTAAAATGTGGTTGCCGAAAACATGGTTTAAAATGCACAAATTTAAGCACTAATTGTCAGGGTTAAAGTTGCTCCAATATGGAAGAAAAAGTAAATGATTCAGATGAAATTGTAGATGAAGAACCAATGCAGACTGGAAATAACATTGGAGACGAAGATTATGGTCTTGAAAATTTGGACAATCAACTAGAGTTGGAAAATTTTGTCGACACTAACGATGAAGAAATGCCTTCAAAGAGACAAAAACTAATGAATAACTGATTAGAATTTCAAAAAAGGTAGGTATTTATAAATAACATGATTAACGATTTTGAAAAATAAAATAAATTGAATAACGTAATCAGAATCTAAATTCAATAGTACAATTTATATGTATATTTATATTGTATGAGATTTTCTATGACATGTAATTCA
Organism: Ophraella communa; assembly: GCA_035357415.1. NCBI lineage: Eukaryota > Metazoa > Arthropoda > Insecta > Coleoptera > Chrysomelidae > Ophraella > Ophraella communa. The sequence continues at coordinate 7,438,624 of CM068984.1, forward strand.
AATTAAATAAATAAACTTTCCAAATAAAAAAATTGCAGCATGTTCGAAATTGTTTTTTTTTTCAATTTTTTGCATTTTCTAAGAACATTTCCTATAGTAATGTATATTTTTTACACCATCAGAAAGTAGATATTTCAACGAATAAAAAGCCCCCAAACTTTTTGAAGAAAGCTGATATTTTGACGCCAAAATTTTCGATTGGAAATTAGGGTGCTTTTTTGATATGTTAAAACAAGGCGAAAAAATAAATATCATAAATCAAATAAATTACAGTGTATTTGGGACATAAGTAGGTAAGGTAAGTTTTTACTAAATTTCGTAGAAAAAAAATTTTTTTTGAAAAAGATAAAAATACAAAACCAAGAACTTGGTTTTTTGGATTTTTCACCCAAATTTTGAGGTTATGTAAAAAAATTGAGAGTACAAAAGTTGTAGATCTTTTTATTACCTACAACTTTGCTATTTAACTTTTTTGCATAGGACATGTAGTTTAGCCGGAAATAAAGATAAACCATTTTTTACCCTTAAAAACTCACCCCCTACCACTTCCCGAACTCTGATCGACCGTAATTTATTTTTCCTTTCATTTTGATCATATTCCCCTCTTTTTTCAATGGGTTTCACCCTACTGTAATTTTTTTTTGGTTTCAAAAATTATCGACCCTGGTCTAAAATGATCATTTTGGTAAACGTTTCACACAATATATTTTTTATATTTTGCACTTATAAATATCTTCATTATAAAACGCATTTGCGTATCGTAATGTAACTTTTAGGCACGCAAATTTTTGTTTTAAAAGGTTGACGACATGAGTGAAGTATCTAATGACAAGACTATTGACAATGACATTTGTGGCTAATGGCAATTTATTACTTTTATATTCTTCTTTAAGAGAGTATTTGTGAATATAAATATCATCTTTTACTCATATAATATATTATTATTGGTGTATTAGTCATTTTAAAATATTTTAAAATATTAACATTTCATAATTTAAATGTCAAAACTGTCAGATGTTATAAATTACACAGTGCTACCGACATACTTTTTAAAATCAAAATTTTCGTAATTACATAAAAATAATAAATTCATTTAAAAAATGATAAAATGGCAAAATATAAAAAATATTATAAACAACTTATTTCATATGGCTGTTGTGACACTCGTTCTTTAAAAAACTCATCGCTTCGCGATTCGTTTTTTAAACTTGAACTCGTGTCATAACAGAATTCCATATGAAATGCGTTGTTTAATATACTATTATAATTCGCGTTTATTTATATTTTTTAAATAAAATTATCCAACAATTAGTACTTTTTGTGTTCATTAAATTATGTTGGTACTTACTAAAATGACATATGTCAGATATATCAAGTTTGAAATTTAAATTTGAATGGAATATTAAATTGGAATGATAACTAATTTAAGAACATATAATATAAGATATAAATATAACCAATTTAAAGAAAAATGGAAGAATCTAAGCATTGTCTAATAAAATGTAAACAATTACCAACCGTGATACAAAAATAACTATGAAATTTTCCGTTACCATAAACCGATTTCAGGCATCCTGGACTGTTCTTCGAGGTGTACCAAGGGTATCGTTGACTTCGGCCATCCTCAATTAAGGCTACAATACGAGCAACATCCGTCACAGATTAAGCCATTTTTATATTTTATGTAAAACCGTTGACAAGTTCTTAATGTTACTGTTGGTGTCAATCCGTTTTAAAAAAGTATATCTCCAGTCAAAACAGAGATAATGTCGTGAATAAAAAAACGAAATCTTCCGAAAAGATCAGGGTTCATTGTGATTCCAGTTGACAACAGCTACTGTAGCTGTTGCACTTAACAGGGTGTTACAAATTTCGGGAAAGAAACTTCGTCTCATTGTTGCTCAAATTCAAATCTGAATCAAAATTTCTGACATAGCATCGGTACTGATGAGAAGTCAGTCTACAATTAAAAAAAAAGCATCAAAATCAAATGAGCGGTTCGCGAGGAAGTTAACTTTAAAATTGGGCCCAGTTTGTAGTGGTCGGTTTTTTTCCGGGGAGTGTAGAATTAAGAAAATTTATTAAAGTTAATAACATTTTTAAGTATGTCAGATGAATGTCATTTTGGTTCATGTTTCTGACATTTGTTCCATAAAAAAATAAAAAGAATAATGAAGTTGACATTGAAGAAGTTTTGTTATATACAAAATATTGGATTTATATGTGCCGCCTCTGAGCTTAAGTACATGTGAATGTGGACATAAGCCGGCGAACTTCAAGGCAATTAAAAACTTCCGTTAGATAAGCAAAGCAAAAGGCAGGCATCCAAGTTCCAAGTGCAATTCATCATTTCTAATCTAAATATCTCAATAAGTAATCTTTTGTCGGAAAGCCTCGAAGACGCCTCAGTACTAAACGTATATCCGTAGTCTACACGATTATGTAAGCGAGCATTGTTTTGCTGTATGTCAAGTTTCGGTTTTAAGTTGATTGTTTTAATCGTATAAAAATATCCAACAGATTATGATCTCCATACCAATGATTTACTTACTATTTTTAATATTTTTTTTTAAATCGACAAAATAGGTATTATAGTTTTAATTGAATGCCATCAGAAATACAGCGGCGTGCTTTATTTTTTAGGTATGAATAAAATATTTTTTATATTCTGCACTAATAAAAATCTTCATTATAAAACGCATTTGCGTATCGTAATGTAACTTTTACGCACGCAAATTTTTGTTTTAAATTGTTGGCAACAAGAGTGAAGTATCTAATGACAAGACTATTGACAATGACATTTGTGGCTAATAGCAATAGAGGACTTCTGTTAAAAAATCAGTGTTGCCATTTCCGAATAAATACCTAAAAAATCACTAAAAACATACTGACACTTTTTATTGCTTTCAGTAATTATGTTAGGATAAAAAAAACCTCAATAATTTGTAACATATCTATCGTCATGTCACCTTGCACTATTACCGACCGTAAACGATACCGCTATTATTACCGTTAAAACTGACCCCGATTAATGCTACTATACACGAGACACCCCTTTTAGACGCTAACTATTTATCTGTTTGAACGAGGCCAATCAAAGAACGCGTCCCTCGCTTGCAATTGAATAACGAACGCATTTCTTCTGACAAATGATATAAAACACAATTTCCCTCTTGGCCTAGACTATTTAATGAATCACCCAGCAATTTTATATCCTTTTCAACTGATACGCTCGTCTGAAGAGTTTGAACAAACCCCCAAGTACTCATCTTGTGAAATTTCCCCTTTTGGTTGTTGGTATGTAGACTTTTTCTATTCTCCTCATTGCTAGTTACATAATTATGCTTTAATTATAATAAAAAAAAACAGCTAGACATTATATTTTCCGTAAGTTAAAAAACATAATTATTAACAAATTTTAAGTTCATAAAAATCTTAGAGCGTAGTCTTCAACCACGCTATTAAAACATGCTTTAGAGTCAAACAATTAATAGTAGTTATTAAACAAAAACCACTTCACTGTAATATTTTTAATGTCATAAAAAATCAATTTTTCACAAATATGCATTTAGTACAAATATATCATTGTTTCAAAGCTTTACTAGAACTACATAGTTAAATATACACCTTTTTTATTTAAACCACATTAGTCTATTGATAATTTTTTGCATTATAAAGAACAGGACCGGCTTAACCGTCCTGTGCATTAATGATTTCCAATTTTGCTTATTTGTTTATTATATTTATGGACGCTGTGTTGGAAAACTTGAAGATAAGACAATTTATTTGTTGAAATTTAGTAATTTGCTGTCCTATCTGAAAAGTCTGTCCAATACTAACGCCCATATCTCCATGATTCCTTCTCACACACATCAAACTTTTAGAAAGATACAACCCGCTAAGTTGGAGTCGAGTTACCGCCGAGATACCGCTAAGTTGGAGTCAAGTTATCGCTAAGTTGGAGTCAAGTTACCGCCAAGATACCGCTAAATTTAGAGCCCAGTTACCGCTTATGTGTAGACAGTCCTTCAAACCACTTCTGAGCTGTCACAAGCAGCCAGAACCATAAAAGAAACTTTCATCTCTCCACGAAGAAGCTGAAGCCGCCCTCCTAGACAGCACAGAAACCTAAAGTTAAGTCCTCTTTTAACAACTCCAGTTCATTATCAGCAAGTACTTACATTTTCAATAAATAATCTATATTTTTAAAAAACAGTTTCATTTGTATTCCTTAGACTATAAGTCTTAAGGGTGTAGCGTGGTCGGTCTTTATTTCAAGTAGCTTCTTTATTTGTTGTTTAATTAAAGTAATTACAAGGTGTATCTATCTTTCTCACCTTAGTTTTTGTGTAGTTTGTTTGCTTAATCGATAGCGTTCAAAAGATAGTGGCGCCCTCATTACTTATACATCCCAATCCTTCCTATAGTGAGCATTAACTTGGAGTCGAACCACCCCCTGGAGAGGGTCTCTTAGCCGGGATCTCTTTTGGAGAGTTTTTTAGTTACAAATTGGCTCCCTGCCTTTTTGGGACTAAAAAGGGTTACAAATTTCTTTTCATTTGATATCAAACTGCATAATGGTCTAATTTTTTAAATATTGCAAAAACAATTTGCTAGGGAATTTCATTTTTCCCCAGAGGGTTTTTAAACTTCATCAACCTGTTAAACATGCTACAAAGTGAAAAAATTAATTTTACATTCATTATATTTAAACAATCTAAAATAGTTTATATAGTGTAAAAGTATCAATTTTTTGGCAATTATTTGATAACTTTTCCATTTTAAAGAATCTCATAAATACTAATGTTTTGTTTTTTAAATCCAAGGTGCAATAAAAGTTTCATAATTAGCTGAATACGATCCTGGCAACTGTTAGATTTGCATAGAATTACATGCAATAATACTCAACATTCCCAAAATAGTGTATGACGTCACAAACTATGACGAACTGAAAGAAGGGTTTGGTAAGAAGTATAGTTAACAAATCAACAAGTGATGTGACGTTTAATATACAAAAAAATTTGATTCAAAACAACGTATATACAAAAATAACAATAAACTCGTTGAATTTATAATTAATGTTCAAAATGGCCTCCGTCGACGTCAATACATAATTGCAAGCGATCTTTAAAAGATCGACTTACACTAGTTAAAACATTTCTGTTTAAATTTGCACATTCATTTCTAATTCTTTCCTTCATATCTTCTTTAGTTGTAGGTGGTATTTTATACATTTTATCTTTTAAATAGTCCCATAAAAAAATCTAATTTGTTTAACCCTGGAGATCGTGGGGGCCACCTTCTGGGTCCTATCCTCCCAATCCATCTTCCAGAAAAACTATCATTCAAATGCTCATTCACTAAAAAATTGTAATGTACTGGAGCGCCATCATGTAATATCCACATTTTCTGACGTATGTTCATCGGTACTTCTTCTAATAATTCCGGCTATTCGCTGTCCAAAAAATGTAGATACATTTCTCCATTTAAGTGATCCTCGAAAAAATAGGGTCCGATCACATAATTTCCAAGAATTCCAGCCCAAACATTCAACGACTGTTGGTGAGAATGTGGTGTGGATTAGAAGTTAAATAATAGTAAAAATGATGTCTGTTTACATTACCATTCTTGTGGAAAGTAGCTTCATCTCCAAATAAAACGTATTCGAAAAAATATGGATTATTTTGAATTTGTTCCTGTGCCCAACGACAAAATTCTACTCTTTATTGTAGTCATCCTCATGAAGCTCTTGATGCAATTGTACATGATAAGGATGCATCTTGTTCTTTTTTAAAATTCTTCCTACATACTACCACTAATTTAATTTCAAAAGTATTTGCAATGTCCTTCGTACTAATATGCGGATTCTCAGTGACACTAAGGGTTACATTTTAATAATTTTCTTTATTTAGGATATTTTTTTTCGTTCAGTTTTCTCGTAGTCTACGTGTCCAGTCCGTTGAAACCGCTTTAGTAAACTTTGAAAAGTTTCTTTTCTTGGTTATCGTCTATCAGGGAATTGCTGATGATAAATTCGTGTTGCTAGTAGCACATTTTTGTTACACTGTCCTAGCACAAAAACCATATCAGTCAGTTCCTCTTGAGAAAAATTCATGTTAATAATATTAGTAAAACAATGGGAACAACAAAAATAGTGTAATGTCAAAGTTTTAAGCAAGTTTAATGTCAAAGTCATAGCCAACTAGGTAGAATATTTTGTTTTTAAATCCTAACTAATCAGGTATTTTAAATATTTCCACGGCCAACCTAATAAAATTATTGTTTGGCTCAAAAAATCACGAATAACTTACAAAGTAAGGCAATTAGATATAGGGAATATTTATGAAATATTAAAGTACCATAAAAGATCATTTCATTGCAACATTAAAATACAAGGTGTTCCATTTAAGAAAACCCAGAAAATAATCATTCCAAGTTTCGACCTATTCTGAATAGAAAAATTGAATTTTTTGCTTTGTTGATAATTTTGTACAATGGAAGATTATATTAAAAACCATTTAACGAGAAATAGATTTTTTTATGTCAACGACGAAATTATTAAGAAAACGTAATTATTTCTGGAATCACCTTGTATAGCACTACAAAACCCTATATTGCCAAAAAGGAAAGACCGTGAGGAATCCAAAAATGTAAAAATATAAAGGGTGTTCCATTTAAAAAAAAAGATAAGTTTGGTCCACCCTGTCACAATGGGTGGCCCTGTATATTTTCTGAAATTTAAAAAATATTCACTTCAATTGCCGAGCAGTGTACTAAAAAACTTTATACTTCTAAACAATATGGACCAACTTCTCAATGCATTATTTGTAATAAATTCTGTATTTATTATTTGCCATCTATGTCTAGTAGTTATTGGCAGGTAAACTGAATGATTTAATCTGCTCCAAATGTTTATACTATTATGATGGGTATTATTTAAAATCGTGCCTGTCATAAGTTTAGCAGAAGGTCCATAGCAATGTGTTTTGATAAAGTCAAACAAGAATGGTAGGTTTATCTAACTGAAGTCATCGATTTAACCGTAAGTCGACCCATATAGTAAAAATTAATCGTTTTTGATAACAAAAAACACAGACAGAGCACGTGTAGAACACACGAACGAAATACGACATACATTATATCGTTTCCTACAAGCGAAAGATCTGATAACTTTTGCGGTTCGCTTACACCAGCAGAGATTATGAATTTTCTTCTGAACCTTGCGGAATCACAACCATCAAAGTCACGCACCAGAAAAAAATATGCGATTTATGAATACATATGAGTATCAAAGTATAGTGTGAATGCTGTTAGAATAACACCGTTACGTCATTAATATATTCGTTTTGTCATAACTTCTGAAACCTAGAATATATAAAAAAAAGCCAAATAATGTTGCGTGCACGTCAGCTAGGTCTGTACGTGTGGCTACATTTGGATAGAAAAGTGTATGTTACTCGAGTTTGCTAAACAATCACTTCTAAAAATAAACCGATCAATAAAAAACTTTTGTAACAAAATAATGTATATAACTTTTTTTGGATTTAGACTTCCCTCATTGTACAATTTTTTTTAATAAAACACCCTGTATATTTTTATAATTTTAAAAGCTCCTTAACTATACGATCTCAACGAAATATAGCATGTAGGGTCTATTATGAATTGTTCAGGGTGAAATTTTGAAATTATTTATTCAAGGTAGTAAATACCAGGGCCCGTTCACTCCCCACGCTTTGACAGGTCTAAGGTTTTAGTTAGGCCACGCATCACTGAAGGCGCTAGTGTGGCAATATTCAAAATTGCCGCCACGAATTGTTTCCGTCCGTCAACTGACCGGCCATAAAACAAGAAGTCAAGCCAGGAAAAACCACACAACCACAAAGTGTTTACTTTGTGGTTGTGTTTATTAGTACTACTATTATTACCGAGTGTTTTATTCCAGATAATAATTATGGTTCAATGTTGTTGTGTTCCTGGTTGTTATTTAACCAGCAAAGATGTTAAAATGCATGTTTTGCCCAAGGATCATGAGGTAAGATTTTATTTATTATTATAGCCTTAAATATAAGCATATTCATAAGCCTACGATTAACAACAATGATAAGCAAAAAAGAAGTGCATTGTTTTATAATTTTTTTTATACTTATGACTAAAACAATTTGTATAAATACAACTTTATAGTTAGACGTTGTTTTATTGAGTAAGTAATAATTTATATATATGTGCATTTCCACCTTTATTTGTCAGTATGTCAATAAAAATAATATAAGCTGCTTTGCTTTAATATTTTATTAACAAACTTATTAAATTTCAGCTACGAAAAGTCTGGTGTCTTCAAATTAACAGGTTGGAGTTATTAGATATGGATGAGAACAAAAGACGGAATATGTACAGGGTGTGTGACACGCACTTTAGTAATGAGGATAAGTTTTCATCAATATAATTAAGCTAAATCGGTAAATAATGTCTGTCAGTTGTTGTGTGTTGACATTTAAATATCGTAGTTGTCAATTCATAATCAAAAACTAATATTTTGCAAAGTAATAATGAAATATTTAATTGAGACCCATCGGATTGAAATTTTAATAATTATTGGTTACGGCGATAATTGCAAAAGTCAAGTTGAAGTGGCAAACTTATTTAATCAGAGGTATCCTCAGTTGTCTAATATTTCACAAGATACTGTGTCTTAAATTCATGCACAATTCAGAGAACTTGGACATGTCAAACCATTAAAGAGAAAACCTCACTTCGTTGAAAATGATGTGATGTTAAGTGTCGTGGTCAACGTCAAGTTCACATCAAATTTCTCGTCAAAATAATGTGAGTCACACAACTGTCCTAAGGTGTTTCCATAAAGAAAAACTTCATCAATATAAATTGACTTTTGTGCAAGAACTAATAGAAGACGATCCAGATCGTAGAATGGATCTCTGCGAAAGAATTATTAATAAATTAAACCAAAATGAAATAGCGGTTGGTACAATTCTTTTTTCCGATGAATCAACATTCACATTGAATGGGGAAGTAAACTATAGATATTGGTTAGAGTAGAATCCTCATTGGATACGTGAAACACATACTCAGTATGCTCAGTAGCATCCCTAAAGCTATGTCTATAACCGAAATAGCAATTGAAAGCAAACAAAATTCCGAACTCGCAGATGCAATAAGTAAGATAGAAATGAATAGCTGGACTACCACAGATAAACACGCTTTATACCCTTTCAGATCTGAATTAATCACACTAGGACCACCAATATTATTGCGAAATAATCGTATCGTGGTATCAGCGGGACTAAGAAAAAGAGTTCTAGAATTGGCTCATGAGGGCCACCCGGGGCCAAACGTCACGAAACGCCACTTAAGGGCAAAAGTTTGGAGGCCGTTAATCGGTAGAGAGGTCGAGAATTTTGTAAAGAAATGCAGAGATTGTCTTTTAGTAAGCCAACCAGAAAAGCAACCACTAATGACACGGCATAAATTTCCCGAAGGACCATGGCAGTGCTTAGCGATTGACTTAATGGGACCCTTACCTAATCAGGAACAGATTCTGGTAACCATTGATTACTACTCACGTTACCAAGATATCAAATTCCTAAGAACCACAACATCAAAGATCATCATCAGACATCTAACAGGACTATTCTCTCGGTTTGGAATACCTAAATCGATACGAGCTGATAACGGACGACAGTTTAGTAGCTCGGAATTTCATAAATTTTGCACCGATCACAACATTGAAGTAATTCATACACCTCCGTATTGGCCGCAAGCGAATGGAGAGGTAGAAAACATGAACAGATCGATTTTAAAACGTCTTCAGATAGCCCACACTAACAAACTAGACTAAAAACAAGAAATTGAAAAGTTTATGCTCATGTACAACGTAACACCGCATAGTACGACAGGTAAAAGCCCAGCAGAACTTATGTTCCATAGAAGAATTCGCGACAAAATTCCATCGATCTCTGACATTCTAGATGACGAAGTTGACCAAGAAGCTCGAGATAACGATATCTACAATAAACAAAAAGGAAAAGAGAGAGAGGACAGGAAAAGAAAAGCCAAGGAAAACTCGGAAACTCGTAAAAAGGGACGGAATGTGGAAGCACGCTTCTGGCAGTAATTAATATCGAGTAGGAAAATACCGATCTAGGGATGACGAATAAAGGTAGTCATTAAACGGATATTGAATAGTGTGTATTTACTTATTATATCAATATATTGTAATATCGATAGCGATATTACATGAAATACACTTTAATCAGTCTTAGTTGGTTGGGAAGCCAGTTTTTTTTATTATTTATCATTCCAAATATTCGATAACAGTACACTAATAAAATTTATTACTATTTACTTCATCACAATATATAAGGTAAAACTGTCGAAGCTGGTAGTACATTTCCTTTATTTAGTCTTATAAGAAGGGTATTAGATGTGATTTCTATATACTAAGTATTTTAGATTCAGAGTAGTAGTGTCCACATTAAAAATATATCTACATTTATATAAACATCGTATCTCAGCATCGATGTTTATCAATATATTAATAAAAAATCAAACAGACGGCGCTGTCAAAAAGATCAGTTGATTTACAGAATAGAATTGAATAGAATATTTTGTTAAGAAAATTACGAGTAATGAATGCAGAATTACTTTTTATAGAGTATATTTAATAAAACAAATATATTGGGCATGTTTTAATTAAATAAAAGTATGTGAATAGTTAGGTCAACAGAGTGGTGCTGTGTCGATCCATATATTTAGTCACCCTCCTATGGGTACCGGGACACATAGGAATAGAGGAGAATGAAACAGCAGATAAGCTGGCCAAAAAAAGGAACTGAAACCCCACATTTGGGACCAGAAACTAAAGGAAGAAACGAAAAAGGAAAAATCCAAGTACTGGAATCAGCTGGAAGGACTGAGGCAATCTAAAATACTACTGAGGAACTATGACTAGAAGAGATCTCTTAGCTGCCTCAACCTCAGTAAAAAAAGGCTCCGAATTCTAACGGGAATATTAACCGGGCATTGCTGGTTAAGAAGCCATATGAAGAAACAGGGTTAGCAGATGAAGCAAAGTGCAGATTCTGTGTGGAAGAGGACGAAACCTCAATACACATACTCTCAGAATGCCCTGCCTTGCAGAATTCTAGGGCTAGATACCTAGGAGCACATGAAATAGAAGAGGAGGATCTACCTGATTTGAAGCCCGACGATGTCCTAAACTTCCTCAGGAGAATAGGACTCGGAGAGCTGTTATAAATTTGAGAAAACATCAGAACATGGCAAGTAAGGGGGGACACAATAGATCCTATAGGTCGCAGTGTATTTATCACTCCTAATTTATACATACATACAGGAAATTCATTTATTTTGCTTATTATTGGTCGCGTATTAATATTTGCAGACGATTTGCAAACTCCGTACTAGTAAAAGTAAAAAATTAATACTAATAAAAATTAATTTTAAGAAAAATATGCATGAGCGCACTAAATGAATCCTTATTTAGGGATGTGTAGACCATAATTTTACTATTTTTGTAAAAGTTTTGAAAATTGGTAAGAAGTAGCTTTTGTAAATAATTACCGGAAAATATTTTCGTTGAAACGTCTTTTTTCGGAGTAATTAATCCTTACTTTAAATCTTATACGGAGTTACATAGGGTCAACCGTAATCCAAATTTTTCATGTTATAACCCGGACTCGGGCGATTTGTGAAGTGTGTGCAAAATTTGCAGCGTATAGTAAATTATTTATAATTTCAGCTTGAAATGCTTAAACAATAAAATAAAGTCAGCCTCTTAACGTAGGTCAATTATTTACGATAATCTCAAGAGATAAATATCGTGGGTACTACCTATACGGCAAATCTTTTTTCTCAGACGTCTTTTGTGTGTGTAATATTTAACTTGAAATGGTGTAATGCATCTCAGTAATTCCTCTTGCTCATCGTTATTGTCTTAAAACATGAATAGCTATGTTTCGTATAAAAAATAATAAATTTTAATGAGTAATATTACACATACGAGGAAATGTTTAACAAAATACACACGATTCATTAAGAAAGAAATTAACAATGGAAAACAATGGTGGTGCAATTAAAACCAAAACGCAAAAATAATTTCGTGCAATGTCATGTAATGTCAATCGACTAAGTGACATAAAAATCCGAACACCCAGTTTAAATGATTTTATTTTTATAAAATTTTGTATAAGTACTTACTGAAGCATAATAAGTAAATGATAAAAATTTCAAAATGATTGCATTGCTTTAAAGCCCTTAATAATGTGTGGATGCACCCCGATGTGTTACGCATTCTCCAACGCGCATACTTCTGATCAGGTGGTCAATGTTCTACTGTAGTATCTCATTCCAGGCAACCACCAACTCCTCTCGAAGTTCTTCTAGAGTCTGAGGAAAACGTTACAGATTTTAACTTCTTACTGGATCTAAAACAAAAGAAGGTTCAGGATGTGGAATTTACTCCAGATCCCTAAACTTAAATATAAAATGGGTAATAGGTTGTATTGCCAGTAGAGCTTAGACAGAGCTTACTGCCGTCTCCATAGCCGCAAAAGAGATCACCAAAAGAGAAATCATTGGTAAAAACATCCGTATCCTTACGGATAGCAGACGAGCTCTAAATAGGCAACGGATCACATCAGGTCTAGTATTAGAATGTCACATAGCCCTTACCAAATCTTGCAACAATAATATGGTTACCCTAGGATGGGTCAAAAGTCATGGAATTTCAAAAGGCAACCGCATGGCTTACTCGTTGGCTAGGAAAGCTGCCTCCGAAAGGCTGTCAGTCTTGTCAGCTTGCCGGCATAAGCGGTGGTTGACCTAGTAAAGGAAGACTCCCTTGACAAATTCAAGGGAAGATGGGACGAAGAAAAAGGTTGCAGACTATCCAAGGAGTTTCTGAAGTAGAGCAGTCAAGAAAAACGTGGCCATGACCCGAAAGGACCTGCGTTTCTACTAAATTCTATACTACTCAAAGAATGTTTAAGAAGATTTGTGGTTTTCCCTGCTAAATATAGATTGGGCGACAAGACAAGACAAGAAATCAACAGTTGTTTATTGTGCTTCAGTCTTGGCAATGGTTTATGAACAATTTTGCGTGGTTTACAGACGAATTGCACATCCATCTGAATGGATTTATCAACCGACAGACAAATCGTTTTCTTGGTTCTTAACGACCACACATCATCGTAGAGAAACCTCTACAGAGTGACCGTGTAACGATTTTGTGTCCAGTGTCAGGTAATGGTCCCTTACTTCGTGGAAGACGAGGGTAGAAGACCCGTACGACGTAGAGAACAAATTTTGACACCATTTTTTTATTCATTTCAGACAATTCTGTTGTTCCTGAAACATATAGTTGAATACCCAATAGCTCCAAGAGGATCGAGCTACTTGTCATACCCGTAACACGAATTTTCCTTACCCTTCTCATTCACCTGATCTTACGAATGGGGTATGCTGAAACAAGCTTTCTTATAAATATTAGAATTACGACCGGTTCCATAATTATATTAAAGTCTCCATTAAATCAAAACGTTTTAAACAAGTCGTTTTTGCACAAAAAGGACAGAAATCTCATAAATATTTTATTTGCTATCTCAAATTGAGCTTAGAAATATGAAACCTTATCTCCAGAATAGAGTTTCGTATCTTTATATCTAATGGTCCGGCTACACACAACGTTTTGCCTGAGAGCATGCCTGCAGAGACTTGTTTACGCAGGTTTGCGTGTAGACGGCAAGACGGCATCGCGCGTCGTATAAACATCGCGTTTATACGCACGCTCTTACCTGCGCAAACAAGTCTCTGCAGGCATGCTCTCTAGCAAAACGTTGTGTGTAGCCGGACCATAAGACTTCAATTGAATATGAACAGAAAAAAATCATTTTAAATGCAAATTATCTTTAATGTACATATTTAATTAATTATTAAAGGGAAACACAAAATCAATGTCACAGATTTTTATTTTACAATAGCGACTAGTTTCGGCCTTTTTTTAGAAGGCCATCATCAGGCTAGAAATTACAAAAACATACCTTAGTATAAAATTGTTAAAAAACCATAATTGCTCGAACAAAATGCTTGAGTAAACAAAATAGTTGAAATGGTAAAATTATTAAAGAAAAATTATGAAAAGGAGGAACAAGTGTGACATCAAAATTATATAGTAACATGAATAAGTATAAAATTAAGATAAATTATAAAACTATATGCTAAATAGAAAATGTGTCTTATACAACTAAAAAAATTTATAGAAAGGTAAACATATCTATGTATGGGTTGAAGAAGTTAAGACATCCGGTAGGGTAAAAATAAAATAAAACAATTTATTTTTACCAATGCAAGAGGTCAAAGAGGAAATAATCATGGCAAATGGAGTAAAGTATAAGTTCTGAAAAGAATTTCTAAGGAGAAATTGGTGAAAAATCAAATTAATTAATTAAAATGATTCAACTCAGAAAATACCTTGAATATTCCTTTAGACACACCTTTATCTGTCAATTTAAAAATGTAACAAATAAATGTCAGATAAGTCACCTTGACAGTTACTTCTGACAAACGCACAATAAATATACCTATATAAAAACCGACTGAAAAATCCAAAGTGAATGTCAAAGAATAAAATTCTGTGACATTGACTATGGATTTTTCATTTGGTTGTTTCCCATCAGTCACATTTGGGATATTGATTGTTTACTTCGTTTAAAATACATATATAAATTTACATTATTTAAAATTGATTTGAAAAAATTATAGTACAAAGGCAGAAATAAATGCTAGTGCAAAATGAAATTTTTAATTGTTCACATAGCAATCGTTCCTGTGATGCCAAACGTTAATACTGCTGAATTTTGAGACTATGTCTCAGGGCTACTCAATTTTCCAGTCGGATGTTGTATGTTGGATTCTGGATACTGGATTCAATTACCTTTTCGTTGATAGAAATAATACTTATTTGCCTTCGCAGCACTCACTATACACACACTGGCTTTATAATGAAAATTTAGATTTTATCAAACGACTTTTAAAACAAAATTAATATTAATGTTACCAAAAGATGTTGACCGAGAGACGAGCTGTGTTTGACTAAAAGAGAGTGAAAATGTTTGCATTCCTTATATATCTACCTAGTTAACTGTATCTATGTATTTTTTATTTATAATAATCTAAATCTGAATTTAAATGTTATTAAAAAAATGTTTTTAATAAATGTTCCCCTGTACACGAAAACTAATATCTTTTTCTAAACCCTTTTAAAATGTGGAAAAATATCAGAGATTTCTTCTCGTCTTTTGGTTAATTTTACATTTTACAACAAAATTTAAAATTTTAATTTCCTAAATAAACATCTTTCAATAAGGTTTACTAATTTTCTAGATACATTTTTACCCAAATTTATTGATATTAAAGTTTTTATACGACATGTTTAAATTTTGAGTTTGCCATAATATGATTTGTAGGGGTTAAATTTAGCTTTCAACATCTAATTTTCTGAAACTTCAATACGGATACATTTATTCTAGAACTGTTAATTTATATTTTATACTACAAATTCATACCTAAATATTACCATTATGGCTACTTTTTATACATTTTTATTTTTACATATACCAAATTATGTATTTTTGGTTTTAATGCCGATTTTTAAAAATTATTCAAACATTTCTTGTTTTATATCAAATTTTAATATACCTTTGAAGGAATTGGCAATTCTGTTTGTTCTGAATTTTCAATTATTTTCTACTAATAACGAACATTACCTGAGCTCTATCTTTATTAAAAATATATGACTTTTTACTAAATCTAAAAATTTTTTATTTTGTTTATAAAATATTTGTAGTTGTCAAAGTATAATATTTGTTATTAGCGTAATGATCTTGTCATAAAAATAATTCAAAATTTATTTTATTTATTATTTATTTAACAGTTTTATAAAGGTTTTGAAAAGAAGGCTATAAAAAACAATTTTTCTGGCATGATGATGGCCGATCGGCTTATTGCATGGCCGATATTTGATCATCTTATTTTAGTAAAAGATGTTATGACATTTTCTTTGGGTTTTTCATTTGTTATAAAAAATTTTTTGATTTAAAATATAAAGAAATAAAAACTAAATTTATTATTAAATAAAGGTTGACTAAACTTCCATCCACCTGTTCTATTGTCAATCTCATCTGTAGTAGTTTTACCAACCCTCTTCGCCTTCTATCACAACAGATTATTACACCTTCTTCTTCATCGCCTTATTATTTACCATTTGCGAGTGAAACGCCGTGCTGGAAGGTAAGTACGTGGTAATTATGAGACGGTTTATTGGTGTGTTCACGTTTCTGTTTGCCAAAGCATCGGTAACCACTCACCGATCAGTGTGTTCGCATTCAGCGGAAGAGACTTCCTTGGAGTTCATTGCCAAGGCCGTATGAAGATCGCTGAGGTCGTCGAACTTTGTAGCCTCGTTAGCACCCACTATTTCTTTTATAGACTGCTCGACTTAAAAAAATCATTACAACCCCTAAATGTTATCAAAATATACAGTGTGTCCACTTAAGTTCGCACGATATGGGAAACTGTCTTATTATTAGTTTTACGAAAAAATGTTATTCTTCATAAAAAGTTCTGCATGGTGTAAAAACTAAAATACAACCATCAGATATTAAAATTTTTCAGTCTTATACCAGGTATGTTCAAAAATATAAATTTTACCAAGAGCAAAGTACCTCAATTTTTTATAATATCGAAAATTGTTATCAAGAAAATTTATTTAAAATTGTAAACTATATCTAACAAACATTTAACTCATTTGTTATCAAAAATTTAATAACCTTTTAATTTCCCAACTTGACTGTTGCAGCATTTTGTTGATGTTTTAAAATAATTCGTACACATAACAACGTTATTTATTTTACAATCTAACATGAATAGCAATTATAACAATAAGTTATTAAAAATATTTGCAAAAAATATTAAGTAATAGATTTTCTTCGATCAAACCGCCATTGCCTCAACGTACCCACCTTCTCTTTCAATACAAGTTTCCGTTCTACGACAAAATTCTCTTAACACATTTCTAATCATGTTGGGAGTTATAGTCTGAATGGTTTCCGTAATAACCCTTTTCAAATGTTGGACGTTTGTAAACGGCCCTTGCTTGTATACATTCTCTTTCAAGTAACCCCAAAAGAAATAATCTAACGGGGTTAAATCTGGCGACCTAGCTGGCCAAAAAGTCTCTGAATGTCTGTGGATTACTCTTCCGTTAAACAAATGATCCAGATACTGCCTTACTTCCAATGTACTATGACATGTAGCGCCGTCCTGCTGGTACCATATTTGTTGCCGTTCATGTAGTAATAGGTCATCAATAAAATCAAATACGTGAGTTTGTAAGAAATTTAGATAATTATGAGAGGTCATGGATTGTCGAAAAAAAATGGCCCAATTATTTTATCTTTGTAAATGCCACACCAAACATTTGTTTTAAATAAATATTGATCACGAGTCCTAATTGTGAAGTTGGGATTGTTGTCACTCCACCATCGACAATTTTGAGAACTCACCGTTCCATTTGAATTAAATGTAGCTTCGTCTGAAAACATTATTTTTCTAACAAAAAAAGGATCGTCTTCAATTTTTTCTTGAATAAGAAAACAAAATTCTATTCTCTTATCGTAGTCTCTAGGTTTCAATGTATGAATAAATTTAGGCTTATATGGTTTAAACTGATTTTCCTTCAAAATTTTTGCAATTGTACTTTTACCTGCATTTTGCAACAACAATGCCCTCTTTCGTAGAGAACATTTAGGATCTTGCACTGTAAATAACATTACATCTAATTTCGTCGCCTCATTTGCAACGCGTTTTTCACGTTTGTTGCTGAATTTATTTTTAACATCTCCGTATACTTTGAATTTTACCATAAGGCTTATAACTGTTCTATGTTGTATATTTCTTCCTTGATGTCTGTTATTAAATATTTCAGCTGCTTCCCGATACGTTTTATAATAATTATCATCCACAATTAGCACAATTTCTATTTTTTCTTTTAAATTCAATACCACCGGCATCTTTAATTAGAATTTATTGTAACTGTCAAATATGTATTTTACGTTTAATGTCAGATATGTAAATATCATGGCAACTTGATTAAAAATGTACTTATGCATTTATTACTGTTGTAGGGTGGACATGCAATAGCAAAATGTAGAAAATCTCCATTTTAAACATTTTGTATACATGGCTGTATATTTGAACATGTTGTAG
The DNA here is from genome assembly GCA_035357415.1 of Ophraella communa. Classification (NCBI taxonomy): domain Eukaryota; kingdom Metazoa; phylum Arthropoda; class Insecta; order Coleoptera; family Chrysomelidae; genus Ophraella; species Ophraella communa. Next base: position 7,456,921 of record CM068984.1, read on the forward strand.
ACTGCTAAATAAATTCATCAAATTGATAACAATTTCCGATATAAAAAATTGAGGTACTTTGCTCTTGGTAAAATTCATATTTTTGAACATACCTCGTATACGACTGAAAAATTTTAATATCTGATGGTTGTATTTTAGTTTTTACACCATACAGAACTTTTTATAAAGAATAACTTTTTTTCGCAAAACTAATAATAAGAAAGTTTCCCATATGGTGCGGACTTATATTCGAACACATATTCGTGTTATACAGGGTCGGTCACGTAAATCTTTTTTATAATATTATTTTATACTTATTTTACTAAAATTGGCACAAAAATCCTTTGAGGTTAATTATTTTAGTATTTAATTTTCGACCAAGTATAACTTAAAAATAAGGAAATATGTTAAAATACGTTTTTCGCTAAGACCTATTTAAAATGTATGCTAACGATGTTGCCAAATCTTTGGTATTTTTCCTTTAATCGGCTACAAATTTCCAAATCAGATTAATCAGAAAGTTTGTTTCAGACTAACTATTCCTAATGCTTGGAAATTATAATAAAAGTGGCTACTTACTAGAATGAAGCAGAAACATTAGTATTAAAAATATTAATGGTGGTGAATGCGGAACGGGAAAAGGCGGAAGTTTTACTGGGAAGAAGGGAAATGAAATTGGGGTGGAATAGGGTAACATTTATCGAAGGTAGAGAGGAGGGTAGATGTTTTGGGTGTGGTGCAAAAGGACACAAGGTTGTGGTTGTAAAGATAAGGGGACAATGAGAAGGCTAGATGTTGGTTGTGTAAGAGCGAGGAGCACATGGCCAGGGACTGAGATGTAAAGAAAGGCGAAGAAGATGTGCAGGAAGATTGTGGGGAAGATAAAACGATGCGCATTGGGAGTGGCGGAAAATTAGACGGTGGAATTGCTCGTAAAGGGACGAGGCAAGACGAGGGAAGTTAGGGTGATGGTGAAGGAGAAGAAAATTCAGATGGAGGAGTCGGTAAAGTATCTAGATGTTTAGTGGAATAGCAGAGAAGGCAGCAGAGAAGGCGAGAGTACGGGTAGCATGGTTGGGGAGATTTATGTGTAATGGGAAAGGGCCGGCAGAATGGAAGAGGAGAGTTATTGGTAGGACGATTGGGCAGAGTATGCTGTACGGAGCGGAAATGTGGGGTAAAAGAGCAATGATCCATGCGAGGATAAAGCCACTACTGCAGGTGCAAAGGGGGATTTTGTTGAGAGTAGTACAGGGGTACAGGACAGTGAATGCAATAAACGCAGCTGTGCTGTCAAGGTCATACTCTTTGGACCTGATGGCTAAGGCAAAGAGGTGGAAGGGTGCCACAAAAAAGGAAGTTCAGGATTGGATGAAGCAGGATATGGTGAAAAATTGGGAGTGATATGAAGGTGCATTAAAAATGGCGATTAGGAGTACGGGTGAGTGGATGGACCGAGAGATTGGGGAGGTAAACTATTTCTTGACCCAAATGCTCTCTCGGCATGGGTCAAAAGTGGGGTAACTACAAAAGATTGGGAAGAGAACGACTGGAATATGCGGGAGGTGTCAGGTGGAGGATAATGAGGGTCATGTGGAAGAACAAGGAGAATTTAGAGAAGTTGGTGAAGAGACTCGGGGTAGCAGTATATTGGGAGAATATGATGGAGATAATGTTGAGAGGGGAGAAAGAATGGGTAGAAGTATGCTAGGGTAGTGATTCCGAGGCGGGGGTAACGGCGAGTTTTGAGGTGGGTTTGGTTGGTAGGCGTCCTCTCGAGGGTGAGTGTAACACTGTTGGGTTCTGGATAAATACCTACCGAACATGAGTTTCCCATCTCACCCCGAAAAAAAAAATCTTTGCAACCCATTCATTTGCAGGACAGGATCTAGGTATTAGCTGAGCATTTTCGGTTGCTTTCGACTCAGAGCCTTTAAAGCTGACTTTAGTCCCACAGTCTCTGACTATTCACCGATAGGGCTCTGTAAGAAGTCTAGCTGTTAAGATTATGTTGTATTTTGTAATCTAGAGCCTTAAAATCCGACAGAAAATGTATGTATATTTCGGGAACACCAATTTTGTAAGGTGTTATTTCTGACCAAAGTGCTGCACATTTTTGACAGATAAGTGGCATTTCTTAAAAAGTTAGAAATTAAAAGACGAAGCGGTTCAGCAAAGGGCTGTTGTCAATAAGCCAATTACTTTTTGTTAAACTGTTTACTATAAGAAATTAGATTTTTTTGTATAGGTACATAAGATGTAATAATGTATAACAACCTCAAATTAAATATCTCTTTTTTTAACTATTATCACTATTTACTGCTTGAATTTTTAGATTAGGTGGCTTTATATCTAGTTACGAAAAATCTTAAATGTTAAACAAATCAAAAATTAGCATATGAATTTGAAAATTATAAACCTTTGTCGGATATATCGATAATTAGGACTTATTACAGTTAAAATTGGATATCTTAAAATTGATACCGTTAATCAGGAGCAATAATTGGTTTCGGATAATAACCTAAATTGTTAATAACTATTAAGGATGAAATATTTATTTGGTTCTAGTGATTTTTAATTATTCAAATAATATCATTTTGTAAAAAATAGCAACACTCTTTATGAAGATAATAGTTTATTAAAAAAAATAGCTTGTAAAATCTAATTGATTAGTACTAAATCTCAATCCATTTGACAGAATATAAGGATAACTGATGCAAAGAAAAAAAGATAAAATATTTTTCCTTACTCATTTTATTCTACCTACTTATTTAAAAATGAAAATCAATTGATGTATCCATGTATTTTCAGAGCGATTTTTACAAATCAAAACAAAAATTAAACGATTATCACCGATTTTCTGTCTTCCAAATTAAAATCTTCTAAGTCGGACCTAGTCGCTCCATGCACATCAAAAGTAGCAATAACCTTAATCAACAAATAGACGTCATCAGGAGCTTTTGTCAGAAATTTAATAATGTCATCTGACTCCAGGAATTTGGACTTTTTAGCTTCGTATCCTTCACTTAAGTTTTTTATTAAGGTGGTTAACTTACTAAATTTAGAAATGTCACAATTTTCATTCACCAACGTACAGTCGGCTTTAGAATAGCATATACATGTTAAATGTAAATTTCCTTTACCTATTGAAGTTATAAAAACGTCCTTCTTCAATAACATAGGAGTTGCAATTTTTAAAACGACTACATTAAATGGTTTTTGGAATTAAGTTTATTTACAAGGGTCGGTCATGTCCCGAATAAATAGGTCTATCTACAAATTCACACAAAATAATAATATCTACACATTTTCACACCACAGAGGTAGAATCCTTGGCGTATTTTTTTACGTGTGGTTTCTTGTATAACTAAAGCGAATCCAAAAACATTTTTAAGCATAATAAATTATATTTATCAAAAAAAAACAAATCTTTGTTTATAAAAAATAATTTATTTTACACAAAGAACAATAAATCAACAATAAAACAACCTAAATATTTGATTATTATATCTATGTTTATTAGATATTTATTACATTTTTCACACTATCGTTGACGGCTCATTTTTAAAATGTATTGCTACATTTTGATTTTTACCACCCTATTTATTTACCGAATAAAATATAAAATGAATAAATATAGGGTCATTTTAATCCGAACGTAACAGAAAACCGTTAACAAAAATTCTTTTAGAATATTAAATTCAACATAAAAACAATTAAAATTAGTACCATCAAGATTGATAAGAAACTGGTGAAGTTTCAAACATAAATATTTTTATATTTTATCTTTCATTTTATGGAATGTTATTTTTTATTTCCAACAACCTACCTAAAAAAATATTTTGAAAAGGGATTTTAATCCCAAACAAACATTTATTATCCAGGGTTCCAAACTAAGTGAAGTAAAAAAGGAATCAGTAGAGAGGTAGAGGGACAGGCAATTTGTCAATAAAATACCTTATGCTGCAAACATTAAAGATGTGGGTGTGGACAACTGTTTAACTGATTGGTTATACAAAATAAATAGGCCTTTCTTAAAATTAATTCAATGTAAGCGATTTGAGTTTGAAAATGTATATGCTATTCTGAAGCCGATAGTACGCTTCAGCATAGATTAATACGACCATAATGAAGATGGCATCGTTTTCTTCGAATTTTCAGAAAAATACGCCAGGTATTATGAAATGGAGGAGAAAAACTCAATACACATACTCACAGCTCTACAACTTGGAGCAGACGAAATAGAAGAGGATGACTTACCTAAATTAATGCCGATCGACAACATTACCTTCATAAAGAAGATAGGATTAGAGGCGGTGATTTAAATACGGAACCCACCGTCTAAGCAAGTAAGGGGGCACAATAAATCTCACAGGTCGCAGTGGACAACCCCTACATTACATTACATTACACAATAAGATGCTAAGCACTTTGAACACATTTTATATAGAAGCAAAACTTAAAATTCGCATTATTTGATATGTTGTTAAATTTATTGTACTAACCCTTACTTTTTGGAAGTCCATTTTACTAAGAATAATAAAAAACTCTTTTTTTTAACAAAACTTCCAATAGTTAATTAAAAAGGCAATTTTTTATAATAAAAAACTCTTCGTTTTAACAAAACAAAGCAATTTTGTTAATAAATATTGTTAAAACGAAGAGTTTTTTATTATTCTTAGTTGAATTGTTGTTATTTAATTTTTCATGTTGAATAAAGCTTTAGTTTTTCAGTGTAGTTTATTTTGGCGCATACTGTAGTACGTAGATAAAAATTTAATTGCAGTTTGATTAAACAAAGTAATATAAGTTTTTTATCTAACCGCAAGTGTTAAATGTCACTTAGAAGGAATATCGACAGTGCGATTTTTGACGTTTACAGACATGGGCGTGGAAAAAAATAAATACAATACTGTTTATTTTGACGAATACTTTATGTACAGTTTACAACTTTTATGATTTAGTTTAAATAAATTTAAATAAATTATCCAACCTCGTATAACAACTTTATTTTCGTTCGATAATATTTGCTATAGGTTTCATCGCATCTATTAGAAATTGAAAGGATATTTATCTTGTAACGATGCAGCAGCAATTGTTTGCGAACGAAGATTGGATTCCTTTTCCTTTCGTTGATATATATATAGATATATATACATATTTTCATTTCATCGTTTTGATAGCAATCTTAGAACCCACTCATTAGCCTGGTAATATCGTAAATCTTAGACTAACGAAGTATTCTTTCTGATGAAGTCGTTGCTTCTAATGAGGGTTGAACCACAATTAGGAAAAATTAATCTTGATTGTGAACAGAGCAAAAAAATTTAAAGAAAAAATAGATTTCACGTGGTTTTAAACCGAGTTGAACAAACTTTGTTCTTGTTGTAATTATGTCCCAACTACATTAAAATCTTGATTATTAAGTTGAGTTAATGATTTATGTCGAGCGACTAACGTTATATACAGGCCGTCCTGATAATGCTAGTCATTAATTATTTAAAATAAAAACCTCTCTGTTAGTTGTGATAATTGTAGGATAGATTAGGTGTGCATTTATTGCTTCCTGATATTGTTTCTTTATCAGCACAGATTGGTGTGGTTACAACAAGAGCTGGCAGTCATTTTAAATTCGTTTTTAAAATTTTAAATAACAATAATTCATTCATTCAAATAATAAAAATATAAGCAATTACAACAAAATTAAAATATGTGAATATAAAAATCCGAAGAATGCCGATAGGTACAGCCATTTCGGTAAAACAGGAAATAGTAGTACAATTCAGAATATTTACACAAAATATTTACATATATAATCTTTTTTTATGCGGGCTGAGATGGGAAACTCATGTTCCATGGGTTCTTAACCAGAACCCAACAGTGTTGGAATCATCCCCGATAAGATGCCTACCAACAATCGTAACGTATAAGAAGATACTTTTTACTTGTTCTGTAACTTTAATTTCACTTAACTAAATTTACAAAACCCTTTTGAATATTTATAATGCCCTATATTTTAATATTACACGAGGAACCGATCACTAATACTAAATTAATTACTAAAAACAACGAAAATGTGTCTCATTTCACTTTGCTGTTCATTCCAAACCGACATATTTGAAATGGACTTCCACAAAGTAAAGGTAACATTATTTATTATTCTTCTTTCCATATTCCTGCATTCATTAATAATAATATTCTTTGCTTCTTCCTCTGTTCCTGGTTCGTATTCCTGCAACTTATTTTTTAGGAAACCCCATAAAAAAATCGGCAGGTGCTAAATCTGGAGATCTTGCTGGCCAGTTTATTGGAACTCCACGACCTCCATGCACCCGGAAAAATATTGTTCAAATACTCCCTTATTACTCTACTGGAGTGAGCCGGGCAGCCATCATGCTGGTACCATATTTTTAAATTATTTGGTGCAGAATTTATTAATTCGGGTTCAATTTCATTTTGCAGCAAATCCCAATATTCTTGAGCGTTAAAACGTTGGCTTATAAAAAAAGGACCAATTATTTTATTGCAAAATATGCCGGCCCATACGTTTAATTTTTTCTTATATTGAGTGTGGGACACGTTAATTTTATAAACAGTTAACTGTGTCCCAGTATCTTTGATTTATTTGATTTTTTGTTCAAAACAAAACTACATTCCTTAGTAAAACAGATGTATCTCAAAAAATTTCTATTCTGGTTGGCCTTATCCAGCATTATTTTACAAAATTGTTGTCTCTTAAAATAATCGTCTTCAAAAAGTTTTTGTGCATCGTGGAATTTGTATGCCTTGAAACCGTTTTTCTTAAGGACACTGTTTAACTCCCGAGCTACGCGTCTTATTGTGGTTCTTGGGTTTTCAATAAAAGCAAGTAAAACGGATAGATCCATTTCCATGACTGTGATTCGATTTCTTCGCCTGTGTTTAGGTTTTAAACACAAAGTAGTTTCAAATTGTTTAATAATCTGGTGTATTCTTTGATGCGGAATATCAGTTTCTCCATTGGACATGTTGAACAAGAATTGCTTGATATCACGACTAACTACTGTGGCCACCATAATACATTCGCACAACTTGTACGATTTTTTCACGAGCTTTTTTAATGGCTCAAATAAAAAATAAATAAAAATTTAACAATTTAAAATACTAATTACTAATTAAACTATTAAATCGAGTATGAAAAATATTAAATAAACGAAAACAAAGTAACAATAACAAAGGACAAAGTAACAATATTAAAATACTAATAAATAATAACTACTTAATTAAAAAAAAAACGAAAAATTAATCTAAATTTAAAGCAACGCACGAAAAACTAATAAATGAATTAAGGAAAAAAACAAAAAATAACTTACAAACACACTAAATTTACTATTCTAATCGATTCAAAAAATACTTAATCGCTCCAAAATCACAATTTGTCAAAAATGACAATGACATTACTAGGTAGGCCTACAAGATTTTTATTAAATTTAATTTTTAAAACATTTAATTAATTAAATAAATATCATAAATTAATAAAGTGAATTTATTTTCTTTTTAACAACTTTATGTAATAATTGAGTTTAATATAATATTATTATTAAAAAAAAAAGATAGTAAATTATGGGATTCGAATCAGGGTACCTTCAATTTATACACAAAATTTGTCAACTGTTGTCGCCCTGCGCTACGGACTCTTAGTTATGAACAATTATAAAACGTTATTTTGGTGAAAGGAACATGTACAATTATAAATTTTGGTTTCTTTTGCTTAAATTAAACTTTATTTTAAAAAAATCATAATCCCTTTTACTTACTTTTTTAACGCTCTTTTCAATTATGTTCTTAGTTTTCTTAAATTCAACTTGCTAAAAGAGATAGCATGTCGACCTGAATTTAACTATATTTTCCTACGTCATATTTTAAAAATAACACAGATTAAGAAATTATCACAGTATACTAATTTGCAACTATATGTGTATAGAACCAAAAATTAATTTCGTACAATTTTTTTATAACAAACTGTAAACTAAAAAACCCTATGGGGTCCTAAGCTACATATTCAAACAGAAATAGTGCAATAGAGTTAAATTGCCTCGATACAATTAATAAAATTAATAACTTACAAAAACTTAATAACATTTTTATTGTAAACTAATAATAATTCACCTTGTCTTGCGGTACATTACCTAAAAAAACAGTCAAAGCAAATCGCAACGCGCTATGAAAAAAAAATTTCTTTTATCTTTTACTTATAGAACAATCTTCGGGAGTCTTTCATCCGATGATCGCCTGAAACATGATTAACATCAACCGTATTATAGCATGTAATTGCCTATTATTGGTGTTATGTGCCAATTCCTTCTAAAAAAAATAAAACAAAAATTAAACAAGAGGAAGCGTTTCGTCTATACTGTAAATAACAGTAGATACTTTTTTACTACATTTTTCCTTAATTGGTTTACATTTTAATTTGACTATTTTTTAAAATATTATGATTTATTAGGAAAAATTGAAAAAATATTTTTTAATCGAAGTATCTTAAAATTAAAGAAGATAACAATATTTGTTTTTTAATTTGAATGTACCGGGTGTCCCAGAAGTTTTAATAAAGAAGGTTTGATTCGTTTGGTTTTACAGGCCTGGACCACCATCACCGAGCAGTATGGCAGTGACCTAGTTTCTGGTGCATCTGGACGTTTACTTAAGTGTTTAAAATTAAATGAAGGTTGTATAAATAAATGAGAAGAATTGTTTGTGGTTATTTTATAATTCAAATAATAAAAATATATACTGCAAAATTATAATTGTGCATTCTTTTTCCCGGATACTTACTAGACGGACTATAATTAAATATTACCGTGAAATATTTACAATTGCGTCACTTTTGCGCTGCTACATCTTGACTCCTGTTTGCATTTACATTTTCATCAATATCCTCTACATCATTATTACCATTTTCTGGATCATGCTCATCATTTAATTCAAATTTTTCTTCCATTGCCAAATTATGTAGAGCACAAGTGGCTTTAATAAAATGTCTCCAATTTTTTTGTTTTAAGAGACCATTGCAGTGTTCAATAAAAATTCTATTGGATGAGTGTTGAATATTGTATTTTACTTGAGCTCTAGTTAACATTCCTCTATCTACGATGCCTATAGTTCCGGGAAAACCATTTGTTTGTCGAAAAAACTCTGTAATTCTTAATTTTTCATCATTGTTTGGCCAAGTTATTATCCCGGGTACTAAATTACTCAAAAAATAAATTATTCATTTAATTATCGTATGTAAAGTGCTACTACTAATGTTAAATCTATCTGCCACATCGCGAGAAGTGGCAGTTTGATGACCAGCAAACCAGAGAAACTGGCTTTAAATCTAACTGCCAGCTCCTCAGCTAAGTTCTTACTAATACGAAATTCAATTTCATTATAGGCGAATTAAAATAAGCGCTACGCCGTCTGGTGACAATCAGAATAACTAAAAATCTTGACATAGTTCTCAGGTGTTCTCCTTTGTTTTGTGTTTGTTTTTATGTGATTTTTTACAAATATTTATTAATTGAAATCATTCAGAGCTATGAGTCGTTCGAATCGTTATTGTTCAGACACACAACATATACGGAAATATGTCAATGTCAATATCTACGACTGCCCACATTAGCGCTGCAATCTTATTTTCAGATGCCTATAGTTGGGAACAATTTCTTAAAAAAATTCCTGATTTTTGAGCCTTTCTTTCTTCCAATAAAATTTCTAAATCTGAATCGTCAGTATCGAATAACACTAAATAATCAGATTCATCAGAATACAAGTCTTTTTAGATTAAGTAGATTTATAATATTAAAAAAAATAGGAGAAAAAAACCACAAAAAATATAGAAAATATTTGACATAAGGTTTAATACGCGCATGTGCCAACAATCTGCTGAAAATTAATTTTTAAACTGCTTGGTCTGTCACCAAACTGTCAAGAAACTATGTGAAAACAGATCCAACTAGTGATTGGAAGCTAGTTTCAAACTAATGCACGAACACAAAATATCGAATGCGCACTCTCCAAACGCCTTAACAAGTCTATGCAGGTCCACATCCTAAAAACTCTTCCTTCAGAATTAATTCCCATTGAGTAATATTCTTAAATATTATTAAAATACTGCGGTAAAGAGATTATTATACTTAATATATTATATTTTAATAAATAACTGCTTAATTTATTTGATTTTATCAAATGAGACGCCTTGATTTGCAACTTGACCACCCTGTAATATTAAAATTTTAACTGCCGTTGAACTGCTGCATCAAAACAAGTTTATTTTTAAATATAAGACGGCGACAAAAACTCATCCAAAGACCATGATCTCATTTAAATATTTGAACAATTTGGGATGTACATTTCACAGGATGTGCACAATTATTAAACCAACGTTAAGTATGTAAGTAAAGTAGGATTACTTTAATTAAGCGTTAACATCTTTTTCTGAACAAATCCCAAAGGTTTTTAGAGTGGTAGATAGCCCAAAAAAATTAATTGAAATTTAAGTTGTTTCGACCTTTTTCTAGATCTATCTACGGGAGCGCGTCCACAGTGAGTTAAAACTCAATAAACTTTTGATTGGATACACCGTTTAAGTAAATAAGCAGCTAGCCTTTTTAAATTGTTAATTACGATATAAGATAACCTCATGTAAGAATTACTGTATAGAAAACAGTATGAAAACTATAAAATCTGAAGAACTTAAAACAATAAAATGGGTTTAGTTGTATTTTCGTTTCGCAAAAAAAGGAAATCAGCGAAATATTTTTCAAGGTGGTTAGATGTTTAAATGAATGCATCATTTCTTTGGAGGTGTTACCAATATTATAAAATCTTCCCGACTTTATAATATTTCTTTTAAACAGCTGAATTAGCAGACAAATTTAATTAAAACTGTATTTTTATTTGTGACTTTTTTATTTAAAAATATATTGACATAATAGGGAAAATCTATTAAGTTATTGTAAAGATCAGCATGATTTAGTTTTTTCCTGGTTTTTCTATATCATTGCACAGTTATACTGATCTTAGAGGGAAGTACATCCAGGATAATCCCTTAGGGCTAATAACATCTAGGCTTTAATATTGTTATGTCGTATTACTTCCATACTTGGTTTGTCTTATAACTACCTAATAAACAAAAGGTACCTAGCTACAAACAAACAAAATGTAACTTCAACATGTCAATCTGACGATGCTAATTCTAGCGAAACGGCTGTCATTGAGGTTACAAAAGCAATTTTTTAAATAAATAGTGGAAGTTTTGTTAAAACGAAGAGTTTTTTATTATTCCTATTAATTAATTAATGACAACGTCAAAATCTTAAACATAAATTACAAACAATGCCACCTAAAACTGGCATTCCGTTGAACTCCTATATTGTCCTGAATATAAGATTCTGAATCTATAAAATTCAATCTACAATCGATTGGGAGGCTGGATTTTTCTGCCATACCTTGTAAAAGCCACCTCTATTCTTTGATAATTTTTTAATCTATGTTTATTATCTACTTGTTTTGTGTCCTGTGAGTACTTGACAAAACTATTTCTTTCTTCATCATCAAACATTTACAGTTTTTATTTGTACCAAACGAACGGTGTTATCTTTTCCAGGTAAAATTTTCTCTATTCTTCCTAAAGACCATTCTGTTCTCTTTACAAAGTCATCTTCGATCAATACCAAACTACCAACTTTTATATTTTGAAAATCATTAATTTTTCGGTTTTCCGTTTTTAAAGTTCCCAAATATTATTGTATTATTTCAATAGTGCTGTATCTTGAAATTTCTTCCCACTCTATTGACACAAACGCATTATCAGTGCCTCTAAAATTTGTTACATTTTCACTATACACTGTTACAGCTCTTCCTCATCTGGCTATAAACCGTCTGAACGCTTGAAGGAAACTTTATGTGAATAGTGATCCAACCAATTCTAAATGCACTGCTCGATAGATAGCACAGGTGAAGATACTAATCCAAACCTTTTCCTGATTTTTTATAAATAGAGGACCAGCCACATCTGCTCCAATCACTTCAAAGACTGTTGCATCTCGAACACGATTTTCTGGTAAAGGTACCGTTGGAGCCTCAGAGTAATAAGTAAACATAGAGTAGGCATATTCCCTACTACTTGTCGTCGAGACAGATTTGTTTACAAGCAGAGCATTGCCAAACGTTGTGTTTTGTAAGTACAAAGTAGGAAACAGAAACGTAAGAATATAATTTACAACAATTTTATTTTACTTTTAAGAGGAGATTTTTATTCAGAGAAAATATTCTTTAATACATTTTAATATTCACTTTCTTACCTTTCTATAATACTGATAAAAAAGCTCTAGACCAATTGTATCAAATACCAACACCGAAAATTTGGCATCAGTGCCTTTGTTTGTAATTGTTTAGAGGTGATTAGCAATTTGTTCGATTTTTCTTGAATTTCTGTGTATTTAAGTGAACTTTATAAAGTGTTTTTATTTATTTTCAATATTGAAAATGGTGAAACCCCGAAAAGCGTGTATAATATGTGGTACTTCGCAAAATGATAATCTAACCTATCACCGGTAAGTTATTCACTACATTGGCGTACAATTAGCAATTTCAATTAAAATTAAGAAAATCAAATTAATAATGAAATACATATAATATCCTTTTAGATTTCTTTCCGATAAAAATATGTTAGAAGTATAGTGCCATGCCATAAGTGTAGATATAAATTCCTTACCAAAATATGCGTATTAAATTATTTAACTAACATTTATATAGGTATTACGGTGAACTCTAACCAATTACACGCCACTGTACGGCTGTGTTTACCTACACCACTAAATTTTCCATCTCTCTCAATTATAGGTTTATTGCAATTGACTACAAACTGTATGTTATTGTGTTGTTGTGGCATCTCTATGTTTACTTATTACTCTGAGGTTGGAGCATTTAGTCGATTTACATTGAATCTTCTGCATATTATGCATTTTTTAACAATAGACTTAATAATTTGCCTTCCTCCAATAATCAAATAATAATAATCCTTGAATCCTTGAACAGGCTCATATGACTTAATTTGATATGCTGATGATGAATCAATCTTAAAACCACTGGGTGTTTTGAAAAAGTATTGGATATCACACTTTGCGACTGTGAGGCTATACTGAATGCACGACCCCTGAAGACCTTGAGGACTGTGTTGTACTCACTCGATGTTTTTACAAGACATTAAATAAATTGGTACAGCCGATATTGATGCGGTTGAAGCTAAAGACAACCAGAAGATATAGATATCGTCTAAGGTTAAAAGAAGATTTAAACAAACGGTTTAAATCGAAGTATTTGGGTCAATTGGCACTGTTTTTAAAACAATCTATAGTAGAAAAAGTAAAAATTGGCGATGTTGTGTTGATTGCGGATTCTTGTAAAAGAAAGCTGGAGTGGACAATGGGACGCATAATTGAAATTATTCCCGGACGCGATGGAAAATTTACCGAACGCCGTAATCTCCAAAAGATTAATTAAAGATAAATTGAAGGTTCAAAATATGAAAGAATCTGTGATTAAAACCAGATATGAAAGAACAATTAAAACCCCTGATAGATAGAGAATAGAAACTTTAGTTAAGTTAAACATGAAGCTGCCCAATTTTAATGTGTGATAACTGTCGATGTTTTCGACCAAATAAAACTTTTGCAATTATATACATAGGGTTACCTTTATTGTGATTACTTATCCCATACCTAAGAAAATTAAAATATGATGATTAAAATTTCTTAATACCGATATAAATACGTAGGTACGCTACTGATTTAGGGTCTTGTTTACAACATTTTACGATTTAATGACTTTTATTAGCAGCTAACTCCAAAAAAATAGACTATTATGAGACCAACAATGATGTATGCAGCAGAAACGATGACAATGACAAGCAAAGAAGAATGGAAAGAAAAATGAGAGCCATACTGGGACCAATACAGATCAGAGAAAATGAATACATGCAAAGAATTAATCATAAAATTGTAAGAAAGAAAAAAATCGTGGCAGACTCAGATTTACGTGGATGAAGGAAGTAGAGGAAGATTTAAAAAGAAAAGGAAAAAACTAGGGACCGAACGATGTGGAAAGGAATAAGTATGAACATATAATACGTAATGGAATATGGGGATGGATTCACCCCTACTAAATGGATCTAGAAGGAGTGTCCTGCCATTGTATGCATGTATGATAGCAGAATGTATATAATTTGTTTTGTACTTATTTGACAAATAAATAAAAACGTCTAATGAAAAATTGAAAAAATAATAAATTTGGAAGTGTGAAAAATAATAATTTATATTAATCAAATTTCATCGAAATACTATCAATTTTGTAGATGACGTGACACTATTTTGATTGAATATAAAAAAATACCTAACTGTCCTCCCAAAATTGTATTTTTTTTATATATTACTAACTACTCAAGCAACTCAATTCTGTAATAAAATTATTAGTTTCAAAACTATTGTTTTTGCTCATCCATCCGGCAACAAGGCGTATAACTCGGAAACGAATTCAAACGTAATAAACTATTTGACGCTATATAACAATTATTATCCGCAATAATTTATAAAACGGAATCTTCTCCTCTTGAAGATGTTTTTTTTTCTAAACGGTTGCAGAACAAAACTTTTAATATGCAGTTATTCACCAAAAAGTACCCATTTCCTACGATTCGACTTACAAACCTAAATAACTTACGGAAAAAAGTGAGAAACCAGACTTTTTGAACTCGGTGTCAGGTTGAATATTGACCTTCAAATAATGTAAGTAAATGGTACTACTTATAACTGTACTATGAATTACAACGACTTGCGGTAATGGTTATATTAGTACTTGACAATAATGTCCGCATTTTACTGGTTTTTGTTAGAACTGGGTTCGGTTAATGAAATTTTAAATCAAGTAAGTATATTTAAATAAAAATTAAACTTAATAAATTGTGAGTTTTAGGACATTTGAAAATAAACAATAAATTAATTAGATAGGTCATCCGGCTCTAATGTGATTATGTCCAACAGAGAAGATTCAATTAAACACAAAGTAAAACCACAAATTTTATTAAATTGATTGTACAAACCCTTACTTTTTAGAAGTCCATCTTATTAAGGATAATAAAAAACTCTTCGTTTTAACAAAACTTCCAATATTTATTTAAAAACTGCTTTTTTAAAAGACTCAATGACAGCCGTTTCGCTAGACAACTAGCATCGTCAGATTGACATATTGAAGTTACTATTTATTTTTGTAGCTAGGTACCTGATGTTTATTAGGTAGTTATAAGGCTAGACCAAGTATGGAAGTAATAAGACATAACAATATTAAAGCCTAGATGTTATGAGCCCTAAGGGATTATCCTGGATGTATTTCCCTCTAAGATCAGTATAACTGTGCAATGATATAGAAAAACCAGGAAAAAACTATATCATGCTGATCTTTACAATAACTTAATATATTTGTGTTACAATTACGTCTTATCTATGTATAAAATGAAGACTCAATCAAAGCAAACACTTTAAAAGTGGAGAACTTCCCAGATTTATTTGTTCATTAACAACTTTAAATTGTGGATCTGCTAGATGTCTTTTTATTTCAAGTTCTTCAAGGAAATCTAAATTTTGTTTTTTATTACAAATGTGTAGTATTTGGATGTCATTGGTGTGAACGAGTGAGGTTGGATGTTCAAGTAGGTGTTTTGCATAATTTGACTTATCTGGTTGTTTTAATCTATATGCTCTTAAATGTTCGTTAAATCTTACTTCAAAATTTCTTTGTGTTTGACCTATATATACAGCATTACACATTGGACAATTAATTTTGTAAACACCAGATTTTTTTAATTTAGGTAATTTTGTTTTTACATTTAACAATTTTGTACCAACATTATTTTGTGTTTTAAATGATATTATTGCTGATGTTGCCTAAGATATTATTTTTGAAATTTTATTGGAAATACTTCCACAATATGTAATATTTTTATAACTTTTAATTTCTTTTGTTTGTTTAGGAAATATTAGTTGTAGTGCCACTTTCTGTTCTTTTTTATTTATTAATGTATTTATCAAATGAATTGGGTAGCCATTAGATGTAGCTATTAGTTTTATGATATAAATTTCTTTATCAAAGTTAATTTTGTCCATTGGAATTGAAAATGCCCTATGTATCATAGAATTATAAGCTGCTAATTTATGTGTTATAGGATATTTGAATTATATGGTATGGTTACATCTGTTTGTGTTGGTTTTCTGTATATTGAATAATTTAGTAAATTATTAACTTTTTCAATTTTTAAATCTAAAAAATTAATTGAATTATTTTCTTCAACTTCTAAAGTAAAATTAATTTTAGGATGCAAGGTATTAATATAATTAAAAAATATATCTAATTGTCGTTCGCTACCTACAAATCCTGCTAACACATCATCAACATATCTATACCAAAATACAATATTGTTTTTATAACTAGAATTAAAGATTTTGTTTTCTTAATTATCCATAAAAATATTTGCTAAAATTGGAGAAATGGGACTTCCCATTGGAAGACCCTCATTTTGAATATATACTTTGTTATCAAAAGTAAAATAATTTTGACTAATGCATACATTAAATAAGTCAATTATATCTGATATTATTCCTGGATGGATATTTCTTTCATCTAATATCTTTTTAACTAGAACTATACATTCTTTAGGAGGAATTTTAGAGAACATATTAGTTACATCAAATGATACTAATTTAGTATTATTTTGTAATTTACATTTATTTAATTTATTTATTAAATCTAATGAATTTTGTACTGAATATTTAGATGTGTAACCATAATTATTTAGAATAGTATTTAATTTTTTAGCTACCTTAGTATATTAGGAGCGAAACGGCTGTCATTGAGTTTTTTAAAAAAGCAGTTTTTAAATAAATATTGGAAGTTTTGTTAAAACGAAGAGTTTTTTATTATCCTTAACAAATTTTATTGATTAAAACAATTATTATCAAAAACTTACTACCAAATATAATAAATCATTCTTGAATTTTGAATTAATTAAAGTACTATTTTATGCATCTAAAAATTAATTCATAATACCAGCAATTACTATTTTTGGCAACAAACTTTCTGTTAAGATACTAACCCAAACTCGATGACCCGCCAATTTCCAACAACCACACTTTTGTTATTTCAGTATTATTTTCCCGCATGTTTTGCCTTTTAGCCTTAAAAATTTTCCTGGCTTTTGTAATGACCCACCTGCTCATATATCAATACTCTTTTCTCAACCTTAAATTTTATAGCTAAAATAATATTGCCCAGCAGCATACTGCCCAGTGGGCTAACCCTTTTTTTGTTAAAAACCAGATTGGTGCTGCATAAAGCATTATCGAAGCTTGCTTTGCAACTTTTTTGTGGATTTGAGACCTCCTAAATTACTACTTGAAGTAGAGGAAAAGCTCACGGACTCGAGTTTTGCTTCCGCAGCAGACCAAGTGGGTTCCAGGGCACATGCAGAGGGTTTGTTGGCAATGAGAGAAAGGACAAGTGGACCAATAAATGTTCTGAAAGTGCCTTCGTAGGCCCAGAACCAACGTGTGGCGTGGGTTACTGCCTTTCACGTAGACATGTTTACCAGTGGGTGCGAAAAGAACAAGTGCTGGAAGAATCAGGGGGAAATATTCAGTCTAAGATAATGATGCGGGTTCTTTGCGCTGCAATAGCATCAGATGCCCTAGAGTTGAACAAAAGGGATTACTGGTCACTGACAATTCAGATGTCATCTGAATAAGATGGGAATAACAGTTCCGAATCTCTTATGCAGGAAATGTGGTGAGGATCAGCAGGAAAGCATCATTAAAAATATCTCATGGGTAAGGACCCTTATAAGCTACGCGGCAGAGTGTGTGAGGGACCACCGCCCGTCTTGAAGTATGCTAGGGTAGTGATTTCGGGGCGGAGGTAACGGCGAGTTTTGAGGTGGGTTTGGTTGGTGGGCATCCTCTCGAGAGTGAGTCCAACACTGATGGGTTCTCGATAAGGACCCATCGAACATGAGTTTCCCATCTCAGCCCGAAAAAAAAAAAAAATATTAGCTGCGCAACAATCTCGGAAGCAATCGCGAAAGGCGGCCATTTTTTTCTAAACAAAAGCAGGGCAAGCAAATTACAGAAATCGCTAGAGAAGGACCGTCAAGCAGGTCCTCAGAAATTAAGACGACCCCGGGTGACAGCCATATCAATACATACATACATCTTTGATCCGTTATTAAAAATGTTGTTAGCTCTGCCGCAATTTTTTGTAAATAGATCTTTTTTTTCCCTTTCCTAAATGCAACCCAACGTACTTTAAGATCGTATTGCAGACAAAACCACTACTATAACCCAAAAATTTATAGTTGCAGCTTGTGTGTCATACTAAAGTAAACGCAAAACAAACAGCGTTGTGCGTCACAGAATTCCAAGACATCATTCATCAATGATAATAACACAGCAAGAAACCGCTGTTGCCAAACAAAAATCCCAATTTAGGATAGACTGTTCACGGAGTCTTCACCAAATACTAAAAAAAGAAAATGTTTAGCATCGAAAACTCTCATTACCAGATTGTAAACAACTATTTAAGGATATTTTTTCTGCATTAATTCCTAAATGTTTCGGTATATCCGGGTGTTCAAATATTGTGGTTGACTTTGGAATGAAATTACCTTTAAAACGAGGCGTCAATCGACTCCCTTGCCATAAGAAAAAAATATTTTGTTTTACCTATCTATTATTGATTTATAATACCTTAGAAACGGAATATGTTATGGTAGCAATAATACCTGCTATCACACCTAGGGCATTATAAGCGGGCATTATGATAATGCCCGGAAATTTTATTGTTTATCCAATTTTATTTCTCTCATAATAAAGAATAAAAATCCATTTTATACAAAAAATGTTTCTTTAAATACTAAAAATTAAACTTTATTTCCAAGATAAAAATTACAAATTTGAAATGTCCCGGAAAATGTAGCTGATCCCACTATAGAATGGTCGGTATTTTTTGTGATGGTAGAGGTGGCAGCAATAACGCTATTTTGTATAGTTTTTAAATTGTCCATTAAAGAATTTTCAATAATCGATACGGAATCAACCTCGGAATTTACTGAATTGGCAATCATTTTGGCTACTTTATTTTTGGATAAAATACTTTCTTCTATATATCCTTCAGCTACTGATGAGCTTTTCCATTTCCCATGTTGTTTAAGCATTTCAAACGAAGCACCTGCCTCAACAAGTAAAGTTGACGATGTGCGACGCAAACAGTGGCCGGTATAAGCTTCTGCATTATTCAGTTTTAAAAATTTTGCGATCAAAGTTGGGACGCTTCCTGTGGTATTTTTTCCAACAGGTTGTACTGTACAGCGACTCTTTCTATAGGTAAGAAAGAATCTTCGTTACTTTATTCCAGCTGGTCTTAATGCTGCGTACTTTTTTATTAAATTTAAAGCGCCTAAATCTTCTTTAATGATAGTAAAACTGTTTGAAGTTGAAGTTTTAGTTTCTGGTACCTTTATAACCAAGACCGTTCCTCTATCTTCAATATCATCAATGGTCATTTTGACCAACTCATCTCGTCTTAAACCTCCAAAAACACCAATTACCAATATGACTTTGTTTACCAAGTAGATATCATCAGGAGCCTTCTTAATACATTTTATTATTTGTTCTCCTTCCAAAACTTTAGACTTCTTCGGGACATATCCTTTCGACTTAACTTTTAAAAAAGATATGAGACGATGGTATTGCGAGATGTCTACATTTTTATAGACCATTAACGTAGACCTTAGGGTTATTTGAATAATTGCGTTGGCATCTTTTCAAATACCAAATATGCCATACTCCCGATTATACTGTTGCCTTGATTTAAGTGGCAAAAGATTTTCGGTCGCTTTTATTGCTTTTTCTCTTATATTTTGTGAAATTTTTTCCATTTTAAGCAAATATTTAAAATGCCAACTAACTGACAGAAACATTAAATTCAAACTTAAATAATCACTGCAAGTCACTTGATAAATTTCTGTAGAATTATTTTTGTTCATAAAAATCAATTTTTAGGTAAAACATAAAGCATTGTATGCACCACGGGCATTGTTAGACTCTAATACCCATCAGGCGGAAACGTAGCCCTCGGGCTATTATTTCCACCTTCCGGGCATTATCCTCCTTACAATGCCCAATGATACATAAATAGCTACTCGTATAACATGACGCCCAACTGTCATTTTGAAAGTTTCGACTGTGATTTTTGCGTAAAAAATAGTATTCTGACTCCAGTTTTAACATCCCAAATCGTGCAATAAAAGGTTTTGCCATTTTTGGTCCTTACTGTATAGTTTGCTTACTAAGGTATATTTTTCATTTAAATGCATAGTTTTTTATATAAGTATAATTTTATATCTGTATATATTTACTCAAATAATTATGCTTTGAGGATACTTGGTGTGAAATTCTTGTACAAGGAATTTTATTAACCTAATAAAGACAATAAGGTGAAAACTCGTTTAATTATCATATTCATTGAACCGATTTATGTGTATCACTTGTTTTAAACATATAAACAAACATAAACATCAAATAGTAAAACTGCATGATCTTAATCTATTAATTATTTAAATTTAAATACGTTAGCTACTCCTAAGGTGATAACATGAAAATTACTTAAACCATGAATAATTTTTATTATTAAATTAATTAGTCACAATTATTTTTGTTTGTATTGATGTTGACCCTTTTAAATATTTACTTAAACAGTTATTTACACTTTACATTTTTTCTCGAGCTTTAATGTTGCATTATATGTCTTAACGAATTAAGCAATTTGCTTGCATAGTTTCGAGAATATCGAGTTCACTTTTGAAGAATTTTGGCGAAAGAAGAAATCTGCTCATGTGGAATACTGAAGACCAGTCTTGTTTTTTTTTTTT
This sequence comes from Ophraella communa, assembly GCA_035357415.1. NCBI lineage: Eukaryota > Metazoa > Arthropoda > Insecta > Coleoptera > Chrysomelidae > Ophraella > Ophraella communa. The sequence continues at coordinate 7,477,895 of CM068984.1, forward strand.
TGGGCGGGGCTGAGATAGCAAACTCATGTTCGAATTAACCCTGTCCAGGACCCACACAGTATTGGACTCACCCCCAAAGGGATGCCTACCAACCAAACCCACCTCGAAACTCGTCCCTCAATCTTTATTATTTCCACCATGTTTTTCCCAGCCATGCTAACATCACTGATTTTAATAATATGATTTTGCCGAGTTAAATATAGTTTTCCAAATAAATTAAAAATAAGTAAAAAGCGGGGAAAATATAGGTACAGTGTGTGTCAAAATAACTGCAATAAAGTGTCGATCTTGATTGAAGTTGAACCATCAAATTTTAAGCTCAATAAGGAAGAATAGGAGGTTTGTCTTTAATATTTCGGTATTTAAGAAAAAAATACATTAATCATCAAAAATTACTTTATTGTTTTTCAAAATATTCCCCATGAAGATCTATACACTTTTGCATGCGGTTGAACCAATTGTCGAAGCACTTTTGCCACTCTGAATGAGGTATCTCCAAAACATGCATTCTGAATGCAGCAACCGCTTCTTCAGGTGTCGAAAAATGTTGACCTCTCAGTTTGTTTTCTACGTACGAGAATTAAAAGAAGTCATTGGGTGACAAGTCAGGACTATACGGCGGATGACTCATCAAATCGATGTTTTGGGTGCTCAAAAATGCAGTTGATTGATCTGATGTGTGGGAGCTCGCATTGTCGAGGTGAAAAGTGATCCGCCTTCGGAGGTTGGTTTTCCTGATTTCTTGGAAGAAAACTGGCAAAAAAATGAATAATGTAACCATTATTTTATGTGTTTTTTTGGCAAGGATTTTACCTATTTTCATATTTTTAATTAATAATAAGCTGTAAAATAAAGATCAACAAAAAGACAATTTTTTCCTTTACAAATAATTGACAATAATATAGATATAAATTTGGTGAAATTTGTATATTGTACAAAATGTGATTATAGTTATGTATTGTAATGAATATTATGATTTAAGAGATTATTTATTGATTTAATTATTTATAAATTTGATTAATATTTCATATTGTTTAAATGTTCTAATAGTAGCAAGATCTTCTTTTTCTCAGGGGTGTTTGGTTATGCAAGTTTCCAGTTGGATTATTAGGTAGGTATTTGAATAAAATTTGATTAAATTATAATTACAAATTTATTATGAGTTAAATTAAAGCAGTAATCTATTAAATGACCAATAAAATAATAAGTAGGAAAATATTAAAAAGAAAGGCCTTTTAATAACTATAAAAGAACTTACTTGATGTTGAATTAAGTTAAATTAACCAATGTTATTTATGTAATGGCAAGTAAGATTATCGAAATACACTAATTATTGAATATCAAGTAAATTCCTTTGTTTTTAAATTATAAAACTTAACTAACTACTACAAAAATTTTCAAAAGGTTAACAATTTTATCTGACCTTGATGTAGTGTCCTGCTTCCTGATTGGTGGAAAAGGTCCAAAGGAATTTGCGACTTTGGTAAAATGTCGTGTTGTTAGACGTTTTGTTTCTTGTGTAATATTATTGTTCTTTGTTTGTTCCTCAAATTGATATAGTTTAGTGTTGTTGGATTATAGTTACTTTAATTGTATTATAAATAGTAAGTACACATAAGTAATTTCTTCATTTTTTATACATCGACAATGTTTTTTAAATTACAGTTTTGATCAGTTTTTTCTGTCACTTTTTAGCACTTTGTTTTTCTCCTTGATTACTTTAATTTGTATTCTTACTGTCACTATTTAACACTTTACTTTAACTATTTTAAAAACTGTTTGTTCACCTTGTTCTATTTGACTGTTCACACTCAGATCTTCTGTGATTGACTTCCAATCATATACTCCCTCTACGACCTCTGTTCAAGTCTTTTTATAGGTTTCAAACTTTCTAGAAACTTCGTGAATGACCATTTTCTAAGAACACTATATGCATCTCTCTCTTTTTTATGTATGACTAGACATACTCACTTCGTCTATTGTCGTTCATTCCAGAACAAAAATAAAGTAAAATATATCTGTCCCCTTTTTACACATTGTCTTTCTTTTTTTTACACATTATATAATCAATTTTCGCGACGTTTCTAGTAGGTTTTAAATAACATATTTATGTACAAGATATTGATACATTACATAATAAAATTATTTCTAACTTAAAATACACAAAATATGTAATAAAATAATACAATATAATAAAAATTATTTGTTTAAGTTATATTAAACAACTTCTTTTGATATTATACTCATTATACTATTATGTTTATTTATTATACTTATTATATTTAAATATTACAGTATATTGCTTAAACCAAATAATATATTTTAAATGCTTTTAATATTTTGGCTGAGAACTATTTACCTAAGATAGATTTATTGTATTATGACTTTAAATATAATAAATTATATTAAAAACGAGAAATCTGATATAAAATTAAAGACGTACGAAAAGTACTAACGGTTCGGGCACGGCGCTAAAAAATTCTTTAAATCCATAAATTTCAATGCTTATCCACCTGCTCAAACTCCGCGAAACGGTGGTGGTACCCCCACTACTTTGTTGGTACTTCTTGTACACGGTACTTGCTAAGACGAAAAGAAGCAGTTCGACGTACCATCGAGCATTTCTGTTGTGGTTGTGACCGCGAAAGGAAGGCCAAGGACATTCAGGCCCAGTGTCAGTGTCATCATCTTTCTCACAATACTACTACGAACTGCGGGAACGACTTTGAGAATTAGCTCATTCTGCTTCTCTTTTTCGAGAATATTGTAATACGTTGTGTCATCACGGAACAGGTATTCGTCGAGATTAAGAAATTCTGCCCTAAAGGTAGGTCAGTTTTATCTTAAATTTATGTACAGAAAAAAGAGCGCACTACAGGAAATACATTGGTTTTATGACAACAACTTATTTTTTATACTTCTTAAATGGCTCTTTCAAATACAAAATTTTTAAATGTATATTTTAAACTACGTTTTTTAAATACCGGGGAAAATTATGGTAAAAATGGACGATAAAAAAAAATTTAAAAACGTATTTTAGTAAAGTAATTTAATTATTCGTAAAATTTTATTTTATTTTTGTTTTAATTTTGGTTATAATTCAATATTATATTTTTTTATACAAATATTAATAAATTTGATTCTTGATATTTAAAAGAATTAAAGATGGACCAGTGTATTCATTTTTTTTAATTAATGTTGGTATTTAACAATAAAAGTAAATTAATATTAAAAATATTATATTGTATTGTTTTGAAATCCTTGGATTATATAAAAACAATAATTTTATTAGCTAAGAAATTAAACTAAATACTAAAATATAAAAAAGGCTTTAATAATCAGTATTAATTTAAATATGAAATAATAATAATTTTTTTAAGCAAGATATACTTGATAAAATATTTAATTTTTAATTTTAAATAAAAAAAATTAAGACATTGTATTGTCTGAAATTTTTTAGTACATTATTTTAAACAGCAAGGAATTTTTAAAATATATTTTTTTAATAATGGAAAAATTATATAAAAAATTATGGAATTATATTAATAATATTACGGAAATTAATATATAATACTAGAAATATTTACATATTTATCATGTGTGTTAAAATAATTTAAAGAAAAAATAGTACAGAACTATTTTGAAAAAAATTAAGAATTAAACATTAATAACAATTAATTTGCCGAAAAAGATTCTTTAATTTTTTTTTATTAAATATTACTACAAAATAGTAAACTATCGTTACTATAAGTAACGATAAATAAACTTGTTCAAAGTATGTAGCTAACAACATTAAAAAATCAACCATTTTGTAATCAAATTGATTGTGGTAACCATTACTTTGTGGAAGTCCATCTTACTAAAAACATTAAAAAAAGAACTTTTTTAACAAAACTTCCACTATTTATTTAAAAATTGCTTTTTTAAACTTAATGGTAGCTGTTTAAAGAAGCAATTTTTTAAATAAATAGTGGAAATTTTGTTAAAAAAGTTCTATTTTTAATGTTCTTAGTATTTTGTAATCATTGTTTTTTACAAAAAAATCGCATTTCTGTTTATTAATAATTATACCATGAAAATTAAAATCGTGCTTTTAGTTTAACAAAAATCACTCAGAACCGAGACTTAAAATTTGAAGAGGTTAAACAATGAAAATTACAAAAAAACAAAAAAACGAAAAGAATTTAAACATGATTGGTGGATTCGGTAAAAGTAGATTATTCTATTAAATATCTTGTATTAGAGCACTCAGAGAACAACAGGAAATATAGAGTAATATGGGAAAATAACTAAGCGTTCTACCTAAATCAAGTACTGTTTCAAATTCTACTGTTTTTCCACTTCCGGTATTTAAATTAAACAAAATCAATCTCGATTCTGCAATATATTCAATAAAAACAATCTATTATGTTCCACAATAAAAGCATTTTAGAACTAAGGGAAAAATCGACTAGCAAAAAAACAAAAATTAACTATTGCTAGTTTAAAATATATTTATTATGCTATTAAACAAACAATAGCCATTTAATTTTAAAAATAAATGTTTAATTTTATTCAAAATTAAATACCTACACTTCAGATGGTAAGAAAATAGTAAATTAAAGTTTACATTTAGAAATTTGTTGGATTAACACAATTAAAAGTTTCTTACTCGTAAAGTATTCTGCAACAATTTAAAATTTTTAAATAAGTGTTTATGTAGCACAAAAGTTAAATTCGCATTTAAAATATTGAATTTGTTTATTCTTTGAATGCATATAGGACAATTAACTTAAATAGCTGCAAAGTTTATGCCATTCTAAATACGAGTGTGTTCAAAATACAAAAATTGACATTGTACTGCTTGGACTATCAGATAAGGATTATTGGATTTAAATTCTTATGCAATATTAATAGTAAACATTTATAATCTGGAGATTAATTAATTTTCAATGAAGGCAATGGCTTATAAAATGTAATAATAAATCAACACGGTTCACAAGCCACGGCATTAAACATTCCATGCAGAATCTCCATTTGAAAATGTCTTACATAATTGTTTAAAAGTGTGTATCCTAATCTAATGTCTTTTTTCAAAAAAAAAATCCAAAAATATACGTGGCAACTCTTCATATAACTGATTCGTCGATGTCATTGTTTCTTTTTATGATCTTTTGCAAAAAACATTTTTGTGGAAATCATTAAATATTTCTATAATAAGTGACTAGCCCATAACTGCATATATACGTATTGTGCGGGCGTAAAATTAACTTTACATCTTACAAGAAAATAACAACTTTTTTTTAACAAACTAACTTATTATCTTTGTTATTTCATTATTTTTTTGCAAAACAAAACATATAGCCAGTCGCCATATTTACTTGTCATTCTGATTGTTATTTTTATAATTAGTTGGATGTAAATTTTGTTTATTATGGATAGTAGTTAATTAGCGAGAGTTCAAGTGAGGTTAAGATTTACCTATAAGTACTTTTATTCATATTAACATTCAGAAATTGTTTAATATAATTAAGAATTTAATATTTAGTTAAATATATACATGAAAGTATATTAACTTTTACTTATTTAAAGATATATATAAATAATTTACATTGTTGGGGACGTAGCGAAATATTGAATTTGTAATATATTTGTTCATCAGATTATAAAAAAATAGTAAACCATTTTTCATTCGATTGATTTATTGTAAATACTGCACGTTACATTAACCAATAATTTCAACATTAGAATCAGATCAAAATATTAAATTATTTGATATTTGTGATTGGATAAAAATAATTTATAAATTTGAGATATGAAAAAATATAACCCAGAGATTTTTGTTTACGTTATTTTTATATAGAAATGAAGTTGCTGAATTGAGAGGGCATAGGTAAATGTGAATTAAACAATAGTTAAAAAAACAATAAACATTTTGTTACAAAACAAAAAATAAATTTAAATTAAGAAAACTTAGAAAATTTAAATGTTTAAAAAAATGTATTCCACTGTAAAAATAGCGTGGGATCTTTAATACATTATACATATTGTTTTTAATTTACATGTTCATCTTTATTTCTTGGAATTTTTATTTTATTCTTGGATACCCAAGATTTCTTTTATATGTTTATCCCATATCTGTTTAATTTTAGTAATTTTTAAAATTTTATTTGTTTTTTTTTGGATTCAGATAAATCCTACTATTTTAATAAGGACAAGTAGGTCCTGGTAAGCAAAGCTGGACTAATTATTTAAATTATTGTAAATATCAGTTATTGAAAATATAAGTTGCAAAAGTTTCAAATTGTATGTATGTATGTATGTATGTACGAGTTAGGGGTGCTAATTACACTGCGACCTCTAGGATCTATTGTGTCCCCCTTTACTTGCCATGTTCTGATATTTCCTCAGACCTATAGCAGCTCTTCGAGTCCTATTTTCCTGAGGAAGTTTAGGACATCGTCGGGCTTCAAATCAGGTAGATCCCCTTCCTCTATTTCATGTGCTTCTAGGTATCTAGCCATAGAATTTTGCAAGGCAGGGCATTCTGAGAGTATGTGTATTTAGGTTTCATCCTCTTCCTCACAGAATCTGCACTTTGAACAGTTTCAAATTGAACTATACATTCAATTATTACCGACTATTCAGAAGTTTAGGGCTGTATTTATTTATAGTTAACTAAAAGCTTTCATCTGTACCCTCGAAATTTAAAGAAAAAAGCTTTAAATTCTTTATTTTACCACTTATATTATTTGTGGAGATGTTTTTAGCTTTTTTTCGAAGGAAATAAATAACTGGACTAGGGTACACACTTAAACAAATATGCAAAAGAGTTTTAAATTGGGATCCTGTATGGTACGTTTATTATAGCAGCTTGTAAACCGAACTGATTTATTATTACATTGCATTCATTAATAAATAAATTCTACAGATTACAAATGTTAACTATTAACACTAAAACACCCTTCTGGCAGAGCCCGGCTAAGAGACTCTTGCCAAAGAGTGGTTCGACTCTAAGTTAATGCTGTCTATAGGTTGGATTGGGGAATATAAGAGATTTAGGGCGCTACTATCTTTTTATTCCTTTACGAAAAAATAAAAGTAGATATAAACAAAAAGGAAGCTAAGGTGAAAAAGATAAAAACACCTGGGGTAATTGAGAAATAAGTTTAAGTTATTGAAATATAAAATATAAATATAAAAGTTAACTAAATTAGTAGTTAAACCGAACACCCTACAGCTCTTACAGCCAAGTGAGTTTTGTTAATAAAACTTTGATTTTTCTGTCAAAAGAAATGAAAAATATTAGGAGGTACTTAGCTTTGAATTTTAATCTTCATTTTGCGGTATTCTAGCTTTTCTTTCTCCTAGCTGGCTGTATATTTTGTGTACAGCCAAAGGAATACGATAAATTGCAGTATAGGTGCGAATGTCTTCGTCGAGTTATCGGCAAGAAAAAGGGCGGTGTATTAGAAGTATTGCAATTTATAGGTGAGGGTTGTCAATGTCTTCGCTGTTTACGGTTGGGTTACGTTTTGTTAAGGGTTTTGTTTTAGGTGCCTTCAATTGAATGTGTCTCGTTGGGTTAATAGCTAGGGAAATCTAAAATAAGGTATCATGGACATGGATAGATATATATATTACCGAAGAATTTATATCCTTATCTAATATTCCAAGCTGTATGCTGTCAGTGATTTTGTAATTATATTAATCGTGAACAATTGAAATTTTTCAAGGCAGAAAAATTAAAAAAATCCCCATTTTCACAATATAATTCTGAGTCCAATAAGCCAATCTCCATATTTTTAAATTTATTCTCTTTTTCGCAGGAAGCTCACTTCTCGACTAGACTTATTACTTATTATTTATGTTTTATATAAAATGGAATTATACTTTTAGATTTATATTGTTTCCTATTTTACCATTAAAACGTTCTGTACATTTTAATTTTAGTTTTTTGCACACTATTTCTGGTAAATTTTATTCAGACACTTTTTAAATTAAACAAATGCAGCATAAAACCTCTTGAGATAGTAACCTACAACTAATTTATTTACTCTAAAGGAAAACAACTACGGTTATATTGGCTAAATTAGCGATATATATGTTACAGATTCATCGCTAACGATTTAAAATGTAAAGATTGATTCAGTTTAAGTATCCTGTCTTTTTAATTAATTTTAATTGGGAAATATTGATTTATATACAACTACCTACATTACATATATGGTTGGATGCAGTTATATATGAAATAAATAAGCAATTTTTTGGTTTTGTCAGTTGTCGGTTATAGTATTCGAGACTTGTCCCATTTTCCTTTAACATTATCTTACAAGTTATGGCACAAATGAGTCATTAAATTTATATTTACTAAAATATGCAAAGTACCAAATACGATCTTTTCCAAGTCTGGTTAAAAAGTAGGAGTATAGCACCGTAATATTTGTGTTTGTGGTTGGATTACTTGATGTTAAATTTAAAAAACTATTTTGTATGATTTTTGGTATAGTTCTGATATAAATTGAGATTTAAAACAAAGGTTTACAACAAAGTTTCAATCTAAATTTATAAAGGAATAATAACAGTACTTTTTGACTAGAGATTATCTTAATTTGATTGAGGCCAGATGTAATTTTATTGATTTAATGTGTAAAAAAATTGGTTTTAAATATTAAACAAAAGACACTTTTTAATAAACTAGTATTATTTGCTTTATTGGCATTTGAATTTAAGACAGAAAGAAAGATTGTATATAAAAATATTTGCTAACATTGTAGAATTATAACTTCCAATTGAAAGACCCACATTTTGAGTATATACTTTGTTATCAAAAGTAAAATAATTTTGACTAATGCATACATTAAATTACATATCAATTATATCTGATATTATACCTGGATGGTTATTTCTTTTAATTAAAAACCTTTTAACTAGAACTATACATTCTTTAGGAGGTATTTTAGATAACATAATAGTTATGTATATCAAATGATACTAATTTAGTAATATTTTGTAAATTACATTTATTCAATTTCTTTTTTAAACCTAATGAATTTTGTACTAAATATTTAGTTGTGTAACTATAATAAATTAGAATAATATTTAAGTTTTTATTTTTCATCTCATAAACAAAACATTTATTTATAAAACGGCTATAAATATATTCCATTTTTATGACACACTCTTATCAAACAAAACTGAAGAAGGTTAGTTACCCGACATAGTCGGAAGATACTGAGATCCTATACAGGAGGCTAGCCAGCTATAGTTGTAGGGACGAAGAGCATCTACTTTTTTTCATTTATTTCTTTTTTTATGGTGGCAGATTTTTCTTATCAAGATCAGAAAATGTTAGACATACATCAAGGCCCTTTTAAACTTATGAAAATAAAATAAAACACACATAGCACTCTTATAAAACCTATAAATTTTACTAATTTTACTTAAAATTAGTCAGAATTATTATGAGAAAAGTTATAACAGAAGAGAATATACATGAATTCATAAAAGAAAATAGCGAACATGAATATTGTTAATCAATAAGTCAATATAAGTAGATACATTAAAAAAAATAAGACAACAGACATTGAATGTTCAAATATTAGACAATAATAATAAAAATATTCAATTTACCTGAAATACAGGAACTAAACACTGATTTTGTTTTATTAACAAAGTTTTATGCGTCTTATCATATTCATCGACAGACATTCCAACCCCTAAAATTCAGTGTTGCCAACAGAACTTTTCAAAAGTCGCAAAATGGACACTTCAAAATCACTCAAAAATCACCTAATCTGGGGGAAGAGGCAAAAATGCACCGCAGGTGATTTTTTTGCAAATTTAAGTTTTTGGTGGTTTTAATTTAAAAATACTAGATAATAACGGAATTTTAGCTGCGATTGATAGGTAGGTAGGTACCTATCAAATATTTTTACGTTTACCGGTTCAAAATATTAGTGTTATATGGGTTAACAGATGATGTTTATAAAAACATAACCTTAATTATTTTGTCCATACTATAACTATGCTCCAATAAAAAACTGTTTATAAATTATAGACATGGTTTTACTCTTTAATTACAATTGTTTCATTTAGGTAATACATAATATTATATGCAATGGGAGATTAGAGTTATACACAACTGCAAAATGCACGAAACAAAACATGAAAAGACAGAACTACAGAATTTATATTTTGGATTTTTATTCAATTTTTTTTAAATTTGACATCGAGAGATGGGGTGTTAAGAAAATAGATATTAATTATAAACTAGTACAATAATGTCCACCATTATTCCATTTCTTATTAACAATTTTTGGGGGATAAGGTTTATAATAATTATTTCGAGAATTAAAACTGAATGAATTACTTTTGAAGATCGCTTGCAAGTGTGTATTGACGTAAACGGAGCCATTTTGAACATTTATTAGAAATTGAACGATTTATTTGTTATTTCTGTTAAGTATATTCATTGTTTTACACTTAATCTTATTTTTATATTCAACATTATTTAACTGAATATTTTCACGGCCAACCTAATAAAATATCACATAATTGTTGTTGCGATTAATGTTTAATTAAAAGAATTTCAAAATAAATTTCCATTATTTATGCTTTCACTTAGATCATTTTTTTTTGGAATCTTACGACAGCTGTATGTGACATAAAATAAAAAAAATCCAGATAACCTCTATAAGAGTTGTCGTTTCAAACAATAAAGACCTTACCTCACTTTCTGGTTACTATACCAGGAACTAAGCAGCAGGTCGACCATTATTATTGAAACACCGCGTAGAATTCAGTTCCACCATTAGTTTATAAAACGTCGATAGAACGATTCGTTTAAAAAAATTCCCGTCGAGTTTTGAAATTTTTGCGTGTTTCAAATGAAATTAAACTGGTTTAGTATTCTTGGATATTCTTAAAAGATGTAGAAACTGGTATATATTGTAAGCAGGTGAAACAAGAATGTACGTTTATAGTGTATAATCGGTAAAAAAAACGAATGGGAATATTATATTCTCTACGCAATAATAAATGTTCACACAAGGGTGACTTCGATGAATTATAGAGCGTTTCTTTGTTTTTAAAAATAGATACAGAGAGACCTAATAGGACGTAGTGGTTTCATCAAAGATAAGTCTTACTCTATTCACTCGCAATTAAGGATCACTCCAAGAGGTCTTCACTCTGTTTTATACAAAGAAAATGCCCGATTTCACCAACCAATGCTTAAAGTTAGGAAATACTTAAACCGGATATTAGATTTATCCTACATATTAAACATAACTACACTACGAAACAACATTATGAAATTATGATTATTTTAACAATAACTTTTTATTTTAAATACAACACACAACGTCAATCCATCAGTTTTGAAATTAAAATTTGACAGCGCTGACGTGTAACTGTCAAAGTCAACTTTAGGTAATACAAACCACGTGATCCAATATGGCCGTCCAGTGTAAATATTTGTGACTGTTCAGGTAGAAAACCATTATGTCGAAAGTTTTAGCTGTGTTTAGATCAATTTTTGTAGTATTTGTCTGAGATTTGTTGGCTATTTTGAGATGGAGAGCAGTTATTTAAACTTATTACAAGAACATGCTGATATTAGTAAAAGGTAATGATGAAAACTTGCAAAATATTTTGTTTACTTAATGTTATTAAGATGATTGTGAGACAAAATGGTTTCATTTCGAGTATCAATTTAGGCACTTTTCCGAATGAACCTTGGTACTGCAATCATTGCTCCAAAGCAATGACTAGGTAATTATAAATAAGGACTTTTTTTAATAATACAATTTTGTTTTATTTTTCACTTTTAATTAAAAGTTGTAGGCATTTTCTACTAAACAAAACACACAAATAAAGTCAAAAAATCAATAAAAACTAAGCTTTTATCCTTCATCAAACACCTTCAATAAAGAAGAAAACAGATCATTGCCTTAAAATCAAACAATTTATCTATTACACAAAGTCACGGTCATTTACAAATAAACGTTTCAATATTTGCCCTGGGACGCCATATTGGAATTTATTTGACAGGTTGTTGAATTGCCTAATTACCTCATAACCTTAACAACGCAGCCAAAGTATTAATACTGAAAGTCTATTCTCACCATTACAGATATCTTCACTTTTCTATTGTTCAAGCAGATGTTACGAAATGAAATTTAGTCCATAAACCACTTACTTTATAGACGATTCACACAAATGATCAAGCTCAGGTCCGCTTTTTTACTTCATTGTGACCACCTGAAGAGGTCTCTAATAAGTACCTATATATCACAAAACAACAAGATTTCTGTAATGATAAAGAAGAAAAGAAAGAAAGGCTTTTGTGTGGAATGGTGGTCCATTTTTCCAGATTTTCCTGTTCAGCTTCTGTCGATGTCCAGGTTCTTTGGTATTTGGAGGCTCACTTTAGGACTTTTCCTGTTAGTGTGCCTGCACGTGACCACTCTTGCCTCCGCTTGAAAATTCAGCGGTAGAGGCGTTGATTAAATGCTCAGCCATTTGAACTGAACAGAAATCCAACTTTAATTAATACTCGCCAATTGGGCGATTATCTAAAGGACTAGCTCAGTAGGAAATATACTGTACCTAATGGGCAGGTCTAGATTTTATTAGCCTTGTGAAATTATCCTGGACATATTTCTGTTTAGATCAGTTAGGAAAAGTAAGCAAATCCGTACCAAAACAACGTATTTTGGGGTAATCATAAAGTATTATTTAAATGAAACTCTGTTTCACTGTAAAACCATTTACGAAATGAACTTATATTTTGTAAATGAAAAGAACTAAAATTGAAAAATGAAGAAACCTCGTAGCGAAATTCGTTTACAGATATTTTTGGACGGTAAAATTTTGCAACCGTATGTTGACACCAATCCTATCGTGTGAATGCATTCATAATAAAAAAGTCAATAAAAATGGACGACGCGTAAAATAATTTAGGACCAATGATCTTAAACCGTTATAAATGTGGTATTAGAAATGTAATAGTTTCGAAATTTGATGGTTATCACCAACAGTCAAGAACACTTCAATTTAATGGTGGATGTTTTTTGTTGAAGTCGGTAATGTCGTGAATAACTGCCATTTTCGGTATTTCTTTCGGCAACATTAAATATTTATCTTACCTGCCCATTACATGACAGAGATGTGTTAAATTTTATTCAGCGCAACGAAGAATGTAATTAACAAGATTACTTTGTTAAAAAAAACTTAAAATGTGTCTTTATCATAGCAATGTTTTGTTTAAAACGCCTCAGCAAATTGGTTTGTTTATAATTATGCAGGATGTTGTTAATATAGTTATTGTTTGAATTTCGTTGACTGAAATTGATAAAAATGGTTAGATTAACAGAAATGCATAAAATATCAAGTTTTACAGACGATTTGTTAAGGAAATTTTTCGAATTTGCCGCCTATATCCCAAGGTACAATTAGTAAAATACAGAAGCAATTTCGCGAATTTGGACATGTAAAGCAGATAGAAAGAAGCTTCCAATGCACTGAGTGATGATATAAAATTAGATGTTATGCTTGAGTTTGAGGAAAACCCACTTACATCGAGTATACAAGCATCCTCAACATTTATTGTCAGCCATACATCGATACTAAACATATTGAAAGAAAATAAAATGCTTCCCTATAAAATGATACCGACTCAGGAACCCATGGAACACGATGTTGATAGAACAAATTTTTGCGATTTTTGATGGAAATGTGGAATGACAATACCATCCAATTAGAAAACGTTAGTTTTGCTCAGTTCGAGAATACTTTCAAAATTTAAAACGTGTTAATTCAAGAAATTTGAGATACATTTTAACAGAAAAAGAGTTTAATATGTGGTGTTCTCTGCAACTAAAATTGTTGAAGTAATTCGGGCGACTGCTGGCAGAATCCAGTCTAGGAGATGTTCCAACACTGAGACTTTTATTATTTAAACCATTACCCCATGTCCTAGGATGCTGCTCTTTCTGAGAAAAACTACGACATATAGACGCCAGAATAAAATCCGTTCCCCAATAGCTTTAGAACTTAAGAGGTCTGGTTGTGAAGTCTACGAGGAAGGTTATGGGCTATAATTAAGTAATAATAGCTAATTTTTATTTTAGTTTAGATTGATTGATGATTAACAACCAACCAAATATTTTGAAATTAGTTTGTAGTCAATGTATTAAATATTCTGTTTGTATTTCAAATAACAATTTATATGGTAATTAAGTTTTATTTTTATAATTATTTTTAAATTTTTATACATTATTTGTACGGTATCCTTTTTATGCAACGTCAATAATTGTCAGGAAGGTGTTTAATTCTTTTGGAATAAACTATGTATTTTCATTTTCGTGAGATTTAAAAGTTTTTTGACATTCTATGGCTTCTCCGTTAACAAAAAATCAGCAGCGGTTCTACAGTTATCCTGTCGTTTAAAGAGGTTACAACTTTCAACTAATACGTGTGTTCGCGAAGTATAAATTGGTCGAAATAATAATGATGACGGTCCATTGTTTTCTCCCACGTAATAGGCGTCACAATTGCGTTAAATCGGTAAAAATATTTATCTGCATGTTCGACAATCGGCTAGTAATAAATCGACGTTTTATCCGAGGACGACACGACAGCCCAGTATGTAATTATTTAGTAAAAACCAACGGACCTATGTCGGTACTGTACGGTACTCCGAGTGAGTACTCGTGGTAGGTTGTGGTAGTACTGATAGTGACCGCGATTAAAATCATCGGAAGAATTTTATTATGCCCGAAGATGGAGGTTTAGCCGATAATTTTCCTTGTGCAATTTTCTTGTATACCATGTTGATAACTTTTTTAATTTTAATTTTTATTAAATATAACACCATCTCAATTTATTTAGAAAAGTTTCAGTTAAAAAAAAGATAACCAAAACTATTTTCCGCGTAATCTTAATTTTCTACTAAATCATCATTAATTCAGTTACTGAAATTAATTGTACTACCCCTTACTCGGTGGAAATTTATCCTATTAGAAATATTAAACAGTGAACTATTTAACGAAAATGCCACGGTTTATTTAAAAACTGTACATTTTGTTTTATAAGGTAGCTCTTTATGTCGATTGAGTCTAAGTAATTAGACAGAACACTAGTAAAGCCCAAATTAATATATTTGCGTTACAATTACGTCTTATCTATGTATCAAATAAAGACTCAATCAAAGTAAACAGTTTAATAGTGGGAGTTTTGTTAAAAAATTCAATAAATAATTTAACTTTATGAACATTTAAAATATCTGGCTTAAATAACAGCTTAAAGTAACAACTGTCAAAAGTTCAGGTGAACATGTAATTAGATTATGGAGCAACAATTTACGGATTATCAAAAAGAGCGTTATTTAAACAAATATATTCTATTTAAGATAAAATCCGTTCCCCAATAGCTTTAGAACTTAAGAGGTCTGGTTGTGAAGTCTACGAGGAAGGTTATGGGCTATAATTAAGTAATAATAGCTAATTTTTATTTTAGTTTAGATTGATTGATGATTAACAACCAACCAAATATTTTGAAATTAGTTTGTAGTCAATGTATTAAATATTCTGTTTGTATTTCAAATAACAATTTATATGGTAATTAAGTTTTATTTTTATAATTATTTTTAAATTTTTATACATTATTTGTACGGTATCCTTTTTATGCAACGTCAATAATTGTCAGGAAGGTGTTTAATTCTTTTGGAATAAACTATGTATTTTCATTTTCGTGAGATTTAAAAGTTTTTTGACATTCTATGGCTTCTCCGTTAACAAAAAATCAGCAGCGGTTCTACAGTTATCCTGTCGTTTAAAGAGGTTACAACTTTCAACTAATACGTGTGTTCGCGAAGTATAAATTGGTCGAAATAATAATGATGACGGTCCATTGTTTTCTCCCACGTAATAGGCGTCACAATTGCGTTAAATCGGTAAAAATATTTATCTGCATGTTCGACAATCGGCTAGTAATAAATCGACGTTTTATCCGAGGACGACACGACAGCCCAGTATGTAATTATTTAGTAAAAACCAACGGACCTATGTCGGTACTGTACGGTACTCCGAGTGAGTACTCGTGGTAGGTTGTGGTAGTACTGATAGTGACCGCGATTAAAATCATCGGAAGAATTTTATTATGCCCGAAGATGGAGGTTTAGTCGATAATTTTTCTTGTGCAATTTTCTTGTATACCATGTTGATAACTTTTTTAATTTTAATTTTTATTAAATATAACACCATCTCAATTTATTTAGAAAAGTTTCAGTTAAAAAAAAGATAACCAAAACTATTTTCCGCGTAATCTTAATTTTCTACTAAATCATCATTAATTCAGTTACTGAAATTAATTGTACTACCCCTTACTCGGTGGAAATTTATCCTATTAGAAATATTAAACAGTGAACTATTTAACGAAAATGCCACGGTTTATTTAAAAACTGTACATTTTGTTTTATAAGGTAGCTCTTTATGTCGATTGAGTCTAAGTAATTAGACAGAACACTAGTAAAGCCCAAATTAATATATTTGCGTTACAATTACGTCTTATCTATGTATCAAATAAAGACTCAATCAAAGTAAACAGTTTAATAGTGGGAGTTTTGTTAAAAAATTCAATAAATAATTTAACTTTATGAACATTTAAAATATCTGGCTTAAATAACAGCTTAAAGTAACAACTGTCAAAAGTTCAGGTGAACATGTAATTAGATTATGGAGCAACAATTTACGGATTATCAAAAAGAGCGTTATTTAAACAAATATATTCTATTTAAGATACTGATTGATTTGACAACACATTCGATACTGGAGATGGTACCATCCAATATCAATAAAGTAATTATCGTTATAAAAAGAAGACCTCAAAATAACCCTGTCACCAAATTTTTAGGTCTTGATTAACGTATTTTTAAATATTATTTAATTATTTAAGCAAGAGTATTTAATTTTTTAACCGCTGTTTTTTAAAAGTCACCTATAAGTTTAAAATCATAAAATTAATTCATGGCATTTTTAAATTTATTTTTTAATTGTCTTGATTAATATTAAACAGTTTCTTACTGAGACAAGAACACTTGGTCAAATAGTCCTGGCAGCTTAGGCTAGAAATTATACAAAAGGAAAAGAAGATCGGTTTTGTTTACGTTTGTTTCATTTGTTTGTTGATGTTTTAGTTTTATGCATTTTTTAAATGTTATTAGTTATTTTATTTTAACACAAAAAAGACAATAAATTATTTCAAAACACAGCTCCGAAAAAGAAAACAAACCAAACCATGCAAAACCGTGTAGGATGTCTATTATTCTGCTTACTGTTGATGCGCTATTGCCAAGTCGTAAAATGCGAACAAAGCGCTGTAGCATCTGGCAGTTTTATAAACTTTAGTTGATTATAGTATGTACAAAAAGTACGAGGAGTAATAAACCCTAATTAAGTATGCAAAACCTTTACAGGGAGCACCATGAAATTTTTGATAAATCTCTTACTTTAAATTACATTTCTTTCGTAAATCTAAAAACTAGGTAGATCGACCCCGTATTTGTTTCAGTTGTAGCAAAGTTGAGGGTTTCTTCATTGTTAAAGGATTAGCAGAAAATCAAAAACGCAATGCAGTGGTGTGTATTTTGGGAAAAAAATTCGTTTTAAATTATAATATAATAAAAAATGGAAAAAAAATAATTATTGGAATACATTTATTACTTACATTTTATTCTGTAGCCGACTCGGAAGAGGAAGAATCGTTGTTGACATTAATAATAATAGGGTCGATTAAATAATCACAAAGATTGTCAATTTTCCACATATTTGCCTCTACTTTGATAACATGCTCGATACAGTTTGTCCAATTTTCCTTACTAACATGACTTACACCACTCTCAAACAATTTCACAACATCGTTTATTTTAAAAGTAATATTTTTTTTCCAACTTCCCCCTTTACCTGAGCCCATAT
The DNA here is from genome assembly GCA_035357415.1 of Ophraella communa. Lineage (NCBI taxonomy): Eukaryota > Metazoa > Arthropoda > Insecta > Coleoptera > Chrysomelidae > Ophraella > Ophraella communa. Next base: position 7,495,852 of record CM068984.1, read on the forward strand.
TAATTCTATGGGATTAAGTTCACAATGATAAGAGGGAAGTCCAAGAACTGATATACCACGAGAAGAAGCCATTTCTTCTACAATGTAGGTTTTGTATTTATTCTTGTTCATTTTTGTAATTCTGTAAAGTTCTTTCCTTAGTGGATCTTTTGGAAACTTAATATTTTTCGAAATAAGCCACTCCAAAAGCTCTGCTTTACGCCAACGACTTGTGGGCAATGCTTCTCGTAACCGTGAATGGTAACTTGCGTTGTCCATAACAATAACAGCCCCTTTTGGAATCAGATCCAACATTTGAACAAACCATTCCTCGAAGACTTCCTCATTCATATCTTCGTGATAGTCCTCCGTGCGTTTTGAAATAAAAGTTAATAATCCACCATCAACAAAACCTTCAGAACTTCCAACATAAACAATGATGTCTTTTTCCTTTTCCAGATGGTGGCTGCAAACCTAACGACAAACCTTCCACGAATGCCTGCCTTCCGCTTTTAATGTTTTCATCTTGCAAAGATTTGGAAACTGTATATCCAGCATTTATCCATGTTTCGTCTAAGTACAATATTTTCAAATTTAGTTATTTGGCATGTCGAATGCTTCTTAAATAGTCTCTTCTAAAAAAAACTATTTCCGGTTTATCTATCAAGAGAGATTTTCTATTATGTTTTGTATATCTGAAACCCACAACTTTCAAAAGTTTGCCTAATGTCATTCTGGAGAATTTTGTATAGTCCGTATCTTCTTGCACTGATGTCATAATTTTGTCAAGTGTTGGAATTTCCTTTCGTAAGTAAAATCCATGGACTTTACGCCTTAGTCTTTGTTTTAATGACTCATCCATCTCAATTGGTTTTCGGCCTGAAGGAGTTTTAGGGGGTTGAAGAGTTCCATTCTTGCTTTCTTTTAGTAATCTATAAATTGTTGATTTAGCAACACACAACATAGCAGCCGTTAATTCCACAATATCATCAACACTTGCACTTGTTTTTCAATGATATATAACAATTCAATATCTGAGTTTTTTCATTTACAGATAATGGACCTGTTTTTGGTCGTTTAGATGGTCCTTGGCTTATCGACATTGTTTGGTACTTGCACAATTAACATTCAATAATTGTTTTAAATATATTCCAACTGTTTACAATATTATGAAAACCATACAACTTCATACAACTTTACTCAAAGAACTAATACTAAGTACTGATTGAATGTACCTACTTTCTTTTAAAATAATATTCCCGATAATGTTTCTAAGAAAACTGGGTGGTTTGGAAAATCCCTCTCAATAATCGAATAATCTGTAAATAGGTGTAATCGTATTAAGCCGATTAAAGTAGGCCACTTGCCATTTAAAAGTTCTGAGAAAAATTCCCCAAACACTACATATAGGAGTAATACAAATAAAAAATATTCATTTTGCTTCTTTGAATTTAATAAATATTGTAACGATATCTTGCTATCTTGACTTTAATTAATTTTTTAATAATATATTTCATTGTAATTTATTTGTGACAATATTCAAAGTTTGAATTAATCTTCTTACAAAAAGAACAATAATATATAAAATAATTATTGTTGCAGATTGGTTTGTTTTCTATTATGAATAAACTGTGTTGCCTTTCTTTATCAAACTTACTAAAATTTATGTACCTCTATCACTTTTTTTATTAAAATTAGTACATCCCGTTACCTCTGACCTAAATCGTATATTCTTTAGCACAGCTGCAACTCATTCGTTCAATACAAAATGTACCTTACGGTATACCCTCTTAAAATATATTTTGCTACGTCTATGAAATCTACTTAAATGAATGATTTATTACTCCTCGTACTTTTTGTAACTACCAGCAATTATATAGAAGTATTAAAAAGTAGGACATTTCTCTATTGTTTACTTCAATTTAGGAGTAAAAACTTGTAAGTAACAATTAGCAAATGATACCTTTTCGCAAATTACGAATAAACATGTTTTCTGATTTCCTCCCATTTCATGAAAGTAAGCAAGTGGTAAATAAAAAAACTCGTGACACGTCCTAGGAGAATAAAAGTAAGGCTGTAAGTAAAATTCCAATATTAAGATTGGTTGAATTTGGTCTTTCTATTGCACTTCTGCCACATTACCTACTAATGTCAATAATCCATGTCAAATCCATCAAATTTATTTATGGAAGAAGAAAAATCAAAGTCAATGTCACAAAATTTTGTATTGACAGCTACTAGTTTCGGCCTATCTATATAGACCATCATCAGGCTAAAAATTAAATACAAAATAAGAAGATATAGACATTATCAATAGTGATACATACATTAAAATCAGCTGTCAATATTTTAAATAAAAAATTTTGTGACATTGACTTTGGTTTTCCTTTTTCTAATAATCAGTCACATTTGTGTTATGGATGATTTACTTACTTCTTTTTAAATTTATTTTTATTTTTATATATTAACTGATTTAATAGCCTTTTTTCGTGTTTATTAAACAACCCGTATACATAATATCTCATTTCCATTTACGTTTTAGTGTAAAAAAGCGTACAAACCGTGCTAACAACTTGCACGATGTCTCCGCTTTAGTAAAACGTACGTTCGCTTTTTGCCGTAAACTTTTACTTTTCTATTATTATCATTATATTATCGACATTATGTAGTACCTGTACAGTAGCAGGCTGTTTTATTATCTAATTAGTATTTAAGCTTCTCCGTGTACCATAATAACGTTGCGGTTAAAAAACCGAAAGTTTGCTTTGCTTTTAATTAACTCATTATATTTTAAAACCATTCATTATTCATTTTATTAAATAACATTTTTGTCGTTGTTACGTCCCGTTAAAATTGCATTACGTATTTCGAAAATGTTTATTCTCTTATTTTACATAAAAAAAGCGTATAAAAACTGGTAATTCGATTTGTGATTCAATGAGATGGAAGAATGAAATACTCCAATAATTTTATAAATCACCTTTTCCAAACAATAATTATCGAATTGGTTTAAAAACTGGATTACTAAAATTAAATTTCAACTATGTAACAGATCATTTATTTCTTCATTAGTATAACATGTTAAATTTTTAGATTAAGGTAATTAAGTACCAACTGGAGGAGAGCATCTGACTGACGTACGCATTAACCACCTTATATACATTAAGTATCTAATAGTAGAATGTGGATAAAACATCAATCATTCGGATTGATGTTTTAAGTTTGTTAATTGAAGGAATATTCCTTTGTTATTTTTTTCTTACTGTCGTTATTTTAACTAGAAATGACAAAGATGAATTATCATATTGGTGTGACTTCTTCTGAAAAATAAGCAGAATTCCTATTATTAATTTCTTCTTTCTTTGTTTGCTGTTTTCTCTACAATTACTCTACTGAGTGTCAGTTTGCCATAAACTACACATATGTCTAAAAGTTTGGAATATTAAGAAATAATATATCTACGCCTATGGTTTTTTAAAATCTCCTGTTGATATTTATTTTAAAGCGTTTTTAAATCAAAATAATACTAAATTTAATTCGTTTTTGTATTAATTTGATCATATTTAATTGATTTGGGTGCTTTCACATTATTCCAATTCTTGTTTAAATTTCATTTGAGCTGTTTAAAAATGCCCAGAGACATGATATATTTTAATAGCTCTAGAGTAATTGCTTTGTTACAACAGGGCTTTGGTCAAAGTGATATCGCGAATATTGTTGGTGTTACTCAGGGTGCTGTATCAAAAATTAAAAAAAAAATCCAAGACACAAATTATGTGAAGTGGCAGAAGTCGATGTACAACAGTAGCACAAGACCGGCATGTAACATTGATAGCTCAAAGAAATCGACAGGAATCTACAAGTGGCATATCCAGGGAAATTGCTATACTAGAAGGATTGAATATCTCAAGGCAAACAATTACAAGAAGATTAAATGCGGTAAATTTGTATCGCAGAAGACCTCTACTTGTTCCCAAACTAACCTATCAAAAAAAATTGTAAGGTTGCAATGGGCTCAAGAAATGTTACACCATGGTCCTAACTGGAATTACGTGCTGTTCTCTGATGAATCAAGAATTGGCTTGGTTTCTGATTCGCGAAGAACGCTAGTTTAGAGGCCCCCAGGACGACAGGCCCGATTAGAAACAGCCCATCCACGTGTTCCATTTGAAGGTGGGAGTATTATGGTTTGGAGTGGTATTATGAGGTGTACATGGAGCCGCTGCTGGTTTTGGAGAGAAGAATCACTGGTGCTGTGCACATCGAGGAAGTTTTAAATCCTGTTGTGCGTCTATTCCAGGGGGCAGTAGGTGATGGATTTGTGTTTATACAAGAAAATGAACCCCCCCTCCTCCCCCAATTACTCTATGAGACCTGAAAAATGCTGCTTGTGAAGAATGGGAGAGAATTCCGCAAGCCCAGCTCGACCATTTAATCGATAGCATGCCACATCGCCTACAGTCGTGCATACAGGCCCATGGAGGAAATACTGATTATTAATTTTATTTAAAAACAATTTATTTAAGAAAAATTGTAATATTTTTTCACCTCAAAAGAATAAATCATTTTTTTGTATGCTTATCTGACTTGGAGATTTATTTAGTAATAGTTAGAGTTGTAGCAAAATAATGTTTAATACCAAAAAAATTATTAATAAAAATTAAAAAAAGATGAAATATTCCATTATTCCAAACTTTTGGACATATGTTTATGTTATTAAGTAAAAATCATTATCAATCTTCAAAATTTTCTTCTCCTTCAACAATTTACTTTTTTAGTTTTGTTTATAATTATTATTTTCCTGTTTTTATCTACAAATAATCTCACGTGCTAGTTACCAAGTCATTGCTAGCTTTTAACTATTCCACCACTACCTCAGCCTCTATAATTCATCCTTTAGAGTCCACGAAAAAGCAGCAAGAAGTTGGTTCGTTAATTTTACTCTATACAGAAGTAGTTGCAATCAGATCAGCAATTTTGTATGCAGCCACTAGGCAATTCGTATTAGTAAACTCGATTTTATTTTAAGCAAGAGCACAAGGCCAATCTAATTATAATTATTTGCATTTTTTTCCCAATAGTTCTTCAGCATTTCTTCATTCTTCCAGCATCTAAACGCGTGTCTCTTTTCCCAATCTTTTGAAGATATCCTCCTCTTGACTCAAGTCCAGTTAGCACCTGTGTCAAATAGTTCACTTCGCCGAATTTCCTAGTCATCCATTCTCTTCTACTTCCAATTACTCTTTTTATCGCACCCTCATACTCCTTCCACCTTATTTCTATTTCCTTCTCCATCCAATCCATAACTTCCTTTCTCATATCTCCGTTCAACTGTAGCCTCCTGGCTCTAGCCATTACAACCAATGGGTAGGATCTTGCCAACAACACTGCTGCTAACCCTTCCACTGCCCTCTCCCTTGCACCACCCTCAGCAACATTCCTCTCTGAGCCCTCAGTAGTGGTTTAATCCTTGCATGTACTTCCGCTCTTTCACCCCACACTTCCGACACGCTCCATACAGCATACTCTGATCAATCGTTCTACCAATAACTCTTCTCTTTCCTTCTTCCAGTTCTTTCACACGACACATCAATCTGCCCAGCCATACCGCCCGAATTTTCGCCTTCTAATTATTCTAATTATTTGCATTGAACAATGTTGCTGTAGGTGCCACCACACTCTAGAAAATCAAAACTGCTTAAGTTTCTGAAGCAGTCCAAGTTGACTAAGTCATAATAAACAAGATATTAAGTACATTAAAAAATCAAAAAAATTAACTCGTATTTAATCACCAGTATGTCTTCTGAAGAAGATGACGTTGTCGTGCCTATTTTATGGTCTTTGTTGTTGAAAACTGAACTTCATAAAAAACCAAAAAGATGGTGGGTACATCTTTTAAATGAAAAACCTACCAATAACTTAATTCAATGTTTTTACATGAACTTTGTAATGATGAGATAAAATAAAAATAAAAATTTTACGCGTGTAAGTTCTGAAACCTTTGATTATATTTTGAAAATAATAGCAAAAAGCAAATCTATAAACAAATAAAAATTAAGTTTTGGTTTTGACCACTAAAATAGTTCTATCTTGTTAAAACATTGCTATAAATGACTAAAAAAATTGTTTTTTTCTACGACCAACATATTCGGTATTATATTTTAAATCAGAAAATTAAAAATTCTGTACACATTCACCAAACTGTGCGGAATATTATTCCACACTGCCATTCCCACACTCTTATGTAAAATTGATAACAAATAAATTTTAACGTGACCGCAATTCGAACCCGGGACCTCGTTCCCTACGTTCCTATACGTTCCACTTCACCATCATGCTTAAATATGAATGCTTATATTTTTTTCATATCAAGTTACTTGGGATACCTGTCAGAAACATTAAATAGGTACTCTTATTTATCTGTGACAGTTAAAATTAAAGTTTATTACAATGGCTAGTGATTATGAGAATATTTTTCCATACATTGTAGAAGCGGCAAATAATTTTAGGGAAGAGTAACACATTCAAGATTCATGGAGTGGCGAAAAACCAACAAGGCACAATCCATTTCAGAACATGTTATGATAGCTTACTGGAAAGTTATCTAAAAAGTTTAAATGTTCGAGAATGTGGTCAATATAGTCAATGTTGAGGACTACTTTGTCAGTAAAGGAGAATGTTGATATTTCCAGCTATTACAAATTACGAGCATTTCTTAAAAGTAAATTTGAAGGTCTCTCAAGTCTCTCAAGCAAAATGTCATTAGCAAATTAAATATTGAAAATGTTGATAATGAAGCAGCATCTACTAGTGGAATATCTATTTCTGAAAATAATAAAGACCGTGAAAATAAAAGAAAAAGTAACTGTAGTTAATATAGCCAACTGCAATACTGTCAACATACATTTTTGCAATCATAATTAGCTGTTAAGTTGTAAAATATGTAATTAAATATATTAAGTAAGGGTTAGTACAATAAATTTCATTAAATAAATATATTTTTAATTTGATCGTAAAAAAGGGATAGTGTGCCACTCTTGCAGAAATTATATTCCACACTAGTATGATTGCCGCACTCATGATTATTGTGAATGCGGGTTCCTATTACATTACACTTGTTCTATTTTTCATTATTCATAATGTGAATAAAATGGCTGAAATGACTGAAATTTTCGCAATAAAGCTGAAATATTTGAACTTTTTTGCGAATTCGGATCATAAATACATACTTATAACCTATAAAAGCTCAATTTCCTACAATTCGCGATCTCCCATGATTGATGATTTAATTTCGATGTATCAGTTTTATCGTAGTTGGATTCTTTGGAAACAAAGTGAGGCCTCCATGCGTAAAAAGGCGATTTTCACCTGTTATTATTTTCAGATTTTGTTTCTTTATGTAACTATAACTTAAAACAGACTCAAGAAATAAGAAAGAGTAGGAAACTAGAAAATATACAAAATAATAAAATCCGACACCCTAAAAGGGTAAAAGGATTTCGGAGAAGAAAAAGAAGTAAAATCCCTTAAATTTCTCCACTTTTTTGTAGAAATTCAATGGTATATTGCCTCTGGAGAGCCTTATAAATCTCTATCCACAGTTTATCACCAACTACTTTGTTCCTCTTGGTTATGGGAAGTCTACTATCCCATAAATGTCTTAGACTTTCCACCAATGATATGAACAATTCCTCCAGGGTATCTCTAGGCAGATCAGTGGTCTCAGTGGCATCTGTCTCATATATACTTTCAGATTTTTGGGGTATTTTTATTTCCTTTAAAGATACATGGTCACATAAATTATCGGATAACATGTACATAGAGTTCACAATAAATCAGCTATAAGAAAAATAATATTACTTAATTTGAATGGTATGTTTTAAATAATATTTTCTTAATGTTGAAACAGGGAAAGCTAATTCGAGAATGTACTAATTTTCTGAAGATATATGCAGGAAATCAGTTCAGTGAATTCAATATACCTGCTCTATTGCTGAATCCATTATAAGTATTTTAGTTAACCTTTTATTTCAGATATCTCAGTAATAAAACTAGTAACTTTTGATTGTTTACAAAATTCACGAACACGAAACAATAATTTCAGAAATGACTTGTCTGATATGACCATCCCGTCAAATTAACATCGGATACATTTTGCGAAATTCGTATGAGAATGGACCAGCCTAAATAGTCTGCTTTACTAGTGCGCGGTGGGCCTAAGCTATCTTTAAATTCTACTTAGTATTTTACTACTTTTTTGTTTATCTCTACTGTGCAAAAAATTCCGCTTTTAACTTCAACACGTTTATTAACTACATCTTTAATTTTTTTACTAACAATTTGCACTGTGTCAATTACTGTTTAAAAATTTTATTACCAGCCATATAAATCTTTATTCCTTGTTTCTTCTCCAACAATGGATGGATCATTAGGGAAGTTCTTAAACGACGGCATCGACTTTAACAAAATTCTTTTATTTCCAAGTTCAAGTCAAACCGTTTAGTTTTAACGATTAACCAGTATCTCATTAACGATTTTCTAATAAAAGATATTATTGTCGAACTAAATTAAAGTCGTAATAACTCTAGCTGTCCTACAACGATTAATTTTTCTTTTTAAATTAGAATGAATCTTAATTGAACACATTTGAATTTACTTTGAACTGACGCAGCGCTTTACTTTTTTTAACTTTAATTCTAATGTTTGGTCTACAAAAGAGGAAAACAAAATGTATAATGAGATGAATTTGGGATCATTCTTAGGAAATATGATATTGAATTTGGTTTTAAAACCAACAATAACTTAAGATCCTTCTTGGTCAACACTAAAGACTGTTTCATATTTACATTATCCTGCCTTTACCAACCATATCATTGCTGAAAATCATACTTTTTCTAATTCCAACGTTTCGAGGTTACTTAAATGTTTTAAAGGTCCCTTGAAATGTTAGAGATCAATAAAGCATCAACAGACAGTGCAGTTGCATGTTTGAATGAACAGTTGAGACCAAAGTACCCTTACATATTTCTTAGTCTTTTCTTTTAAAGGTATGTGTTTGTAACCGATTTTCCTTTGTCTTCCATATTTTCTTTATTTGTTTTCTGTTGCCCACGTTTTTCAATAATTGGTTTTGTTTTCTTTCTAATGTTACTAATTAGCTTCGTGCATTTTACTACACTGAGGAAAATCACCCAATACAACTTTTATTCTGACCCAAGATATATAACCACAAATTATTATTATAATATTGATGAAATACAATTATATTGCAGCAAAAACAAATGTTATTCTAAGTAAGGATGTATAACTGCTATACAATTTTTTTCTGTAGTTACCCACCCGAATCAAGTTGTATAAAATTATCATATACTCCTCATATTTTCACAAGTTTGCCACAAATTATATAATCAAAATACAAAAGTTATATACGGGTTACTATACCAGTTTTTTAACACAATAATACCTAACCTAAACAATAATACCGCCTTTATGATTAGTTGTATAATAAGTATCCGACTTGTTGTATAAAAACCAATTTCGGTTATATACGTAGGATATATCAATTGTCTTAGTTTTAAAATTACCGCTAATACGCACCAATTAGCCATTAGCAAAGAGAGAGAGATTATACCAATGGACAAGCACAGATTGGACAAGTTCATCGTTATTCATTTTTCATTTATAGATGTTTAGAATCGACAAGCGACCACGTTTTAGCTTTTAACGGCTTGTTTCATTTTTATGGTTTATAGTGTGCATGTGAAAATGGATAATTTTGATTTGTCCGAAGATGTTCAGGAAAAATTCAGAGGTAAGTACCTGTACCTATTTAATTATGTTTGTTAATATTTAGCAAAAACCATTGTATATTATTAAAGCACTAAATCGTGTGTTAGGTCGTTGAGTGGCGTCTGCATAAGCATGTTGGCGGGAGATTTTTGTTCCCTCTTAAACCGCCGGCCCGAATAGGTAGGTATATGGGAAGTTATAAAATATAAATTGATTCATAGTTTGCTTTTGATATTTCGCAATACCTACCACTAAATCATGATTTCTGAAAAATTACGAGTTATTTCATGCTTTTACATATAAGGGTTATAAGAATTATTAAAATTTCAATGTATGAAGCCGTCATAGGAAGCCATGCACAGCAGTTTGTTTATGAAGAATATAGTTTTGTTTATTTGTTTGTTTATGAAGAATAAAATAAGTATAACTTAAAAACTGTTTTCTTTTTTATCCTTATCCATTTGTTAACAGAGTGGTCATGCATATACAGTTATATGGTGGTAAAGTTTCACTAATATCTCAAAAGCTCATGAACTGACAAAATTGGAACTAGGTTTGGTGCTTTTTATAATACCTGCTACTTTGGATGATGGCGAAGAAAATACCTATTGTTTGAAGTTGTGTAGACAATTAGAGCTCTATGTAATTGCCTGCTTCGGATTTCCTCTGTCTTATGCTTGTTTTATTCTACATAACGGTTCAGTCGATATGAATGATCTTCAGGTGAAATCTGTTCTCACCTGAAGAAAAGATTCATTTCGATTGAAACGTGGTGTAGAATATATAAAACAATCAAGACAATGGAAGTCCGAAGCCAGCAATCATATAGTGCCTATCTAAAAATATTATAATGCCTATTTAAAAATATACCGACAATATAAAAATAATATATTGGGCATACAAAAATAATATAATAGTCATACAAAAGTAATATAATATCTATACAAAAATAATATGATGGCTAGTCTTCAATCAAGTAAATTGAACAAAATTGTATACAAAAATTTTATAATATTTCATTAACAATTGTATAAAGGTTAAATCTTGTTTACTAAAGTAAAACAATGTCAAATGACGATTATATATAAATTGTATAACTGTCATACAATATTATTATTGGCCTGACAACGGGTGCTACAATGATTATACAACATTGCTATTGGCTTAAAAATATGTATAATTATAGCTATACAAAATGAGAATAATAGTTATTCAAGTGAATTTGAGCACATATATAACTAGTTGTATAACCAATATACAAACATGTTTAATAGTTAATCAATCCAAACTTAGTTTCCAGAAAAACGCGTTTTATAACCACAAAATAGTAGTTGATTTGTCACAAATAGTATATACCTTTTGTATAAAGATAATACAAGTTCTATATTATGGCTAATGATTTTTCTCTCAGTGTAGGTTGTTCAATTTAAATTAATCTTAATTGTTATTGTCAACATAACCTCACAAACCTTTTGTTCTTCTTCTTGTGACTTATTCTTCTTGTCCTCTGTTATGTCGCACTACAGTTATACTGGGAAGTTTTTTAAATCTATATGTCTATGTTGAACTCGCCCCCCCCCATTTTTCTTTCTTCTTAAAACAAATAAAAAGTTAAAAAGTCATAATTTTAGATCACAAATTTTATACATTTTATACTACATGTTCTTGCATTTATTTTTTTATTTTTTTTTTGTTGGTTAGTTTGAAAATGTTGGTAATTTTATATCTTATGTTTTAATTGTGGTTCTGTCTATATATGTATTAATTTATATACCAAGGTACCTATGATTTTTCTTCTCTTTTTAATTTGTACCACTAAAGTAACCTTTTTTTATAGCCTGATGATGGCCTCAATGTTAGGCAGAAACTAGTAGCTATTATTGTTTTTCTACTTGCATTTTGATCTTTTATTTGTATAAATGAAATAATATCTCGACACTACGACACTGGCAGCTGTCCAACTACAACTACGGTTATAAACAAATAAACCATGTTTTTTTTACTCAACCGTTAATTTCTGGTAAGAATTCTTGACTTCTATGCGATTGATAATCGGTAGTGTTGGCACATTAATTCTGTACTCTATTTTACAAACACATACTTAATAAACTAATACAAGTACAATGTAACATTCCTGTAATAAATAATACAGTGTTTGTGTAGAATTTTAAATAAACACCCTGCTCGTTTACCACATATTATCCAAGTTCATCGTATTGACAGAAAGTATGTGCTTGGCAAACTTGTTAATTTTAAAACTACTGTTTTTTTAAGTCAATGACTGACGGTTATCTGTGTTTATTCATCAAGTACTTTAACCTTCAGGTATTTGTTTGAATAAACTGAAAATGTGTAAAACTTTTCTATTAATGAATTTTTCGAGGAAACTCATAAATTTATGTTAACATAATAGATAATTTTACGTTAGTTTATGTAAATCTGCAAGTTGTTTAAGCTAATGAGTTTACAAACAAAAATACCTATCAACGACATTTACTAATAATATAATTTGTTTTATTGTATTATTTTTTTTAAGTTGAGCGTACTATACTTGAGAACGAAAATAGTTTTTTTCTACAGTAAAATTAAAACAAAAAGCATTACACGTTATAGATTTACACTATATTAAAAAAAAATTCCATCATTTAAAATTTAGTTATTTTAGAGCGATATTGTTTTATAAGAAAGCGCTGTTGCCAAACAAAAAATATGGAAATTAAATATCAGATAAATTGTTTTCTTCGTCTTCTTCAAGTATTAAATGAAGAAAACTACTTTTCATTCTTTTAAGTCAAATTAGTATTCAAAAATTATAATAGAACTATCTTAAGAAATTTATGCACACATTATTATCCATTTCATGTTATTTGCTCAAATTTGCACAAATTTAAGGAGTTGGAACTGCCAAAATTATCAGATTTCAAACACCAATTTTATATGGAAAAACTGATCAAAAAATAATTTAAATAGCTTTTTCTTGAATGTAAGAATACAGATTTTCTTTATATTATCATTTTATGTAAATTTAGGTTAAATTTTGCAAATTGAAACAATTGATTGCTAATTTAATGTCATTAGTGTCATAATTAGGGAAAAGGTATAAAAGGTCGTGAATTTCGGTTTTCACTCTCTTATCTCTCTTACTCCTCTGATTGGCAATTGAATCTGTATTAAATTGAAAAATAATTTTAAAAGTAACCTTCCAAATTTTTGTTGAAAAAGGATTAACAATTTGTTTCATTATTTATTACCAAAATGTTCAAGGTTGTTAATATTTACTTATAATATCACCTATAATTTTAGCAATAAAAACAATATACAGTGTGAAAACCACTATAATAAGTGGAATAAGTCCCTTCGTTTTTTATAAACTAACCCCACAAATAATTTTAATCTAAAAGTGGTTTCCACACTGTATTAAAAATGTCATGTAGATTTTATACATCTTAAATTCTAAGTAAAAGCAAAACTACACAATCTAAGATTTTTCTATTATTAAAACTGTTAAAATATTTAAGCGTCACCGTTAATACTAATTATTGTCTACCGGATTATAGTGTGAAAGAAGGATACGAAAGATTAAAACTTCGGGAAGTGATAAAAAATTGTAAAATTTTCTATTTCTTTTGGACTTTTTTCGTAATTATAATTACAGCGATTAAAACATCGAAAGTGTCGCGACCGCACGAAGACCTCTGAGACCAAACTGGTTATGTAAGTACTTTTAATTAGAAATTTAACGTTCTTATAAGAATCAATCTAGATTTAATACTCCGATAATTCCATTTTATAGTATAAAATCGATGGAATTAGTAACTCGCAGAATTAAATGCATCTTAAGTGATTTATTTTATGCTTTACTTGAGGTTTACGTACTACAAGGAACTAAAAGATTAATAGCTCTTAAAAACACGGTAAACCTACAGTGAAACAGTAAGTAGGATCTTTTTTTAGTTGCGTAACACCCAGTAGAACGTGGTACTAACTCTCACGGTAGTGGCTACATCTTGTTAACATCTCTTGTGGTCCAATTATTTCCAAACTGTAACTAAATAGTAAATTCCCATTTATATTTTAAGAAAATAGAAGACAAGGAGGTATTTATTTCTTAAAAAAGACGAAATGGGAAATCTTGGATATTTTCCAGGAATAATTTAAGCTTGCGGGGTATTCGATAAAAAAATGTTACATTATAATTTGTAAAAAAGTTATTAATCCAATCTGACATCTCTCACAAACCCTAAATAATTACTAGTTTAAACGTCTATACCATAGAGAAATATAACATATTTTTATTTGTCTGTGATTTGTACGTTGAGGTTTCAGCGTTCTCTATGGTTTCAGCTGTCAAAAATTTTCATTTAAATATCGTGGCACCAAGAAAACATTTTCCGAAATTTTTTAGTTGTCATGGTAACTAGTCAAAATTAAGTAATTTTATTGGTTTAAAAGTAGAGGTGTGAAATTTTCACTTACAATATCACAATTGAGTACACGAATATTTTGAAAATTATCCCGAGCCCTGAGGGATAATGGTTGGCAACATGAGTGAAGTGCTTAATGACAAGACATTTTACAATGAAATTTGTGGCTAATAGCAATTTTGCTTATTCCATTTTATTCGCACCATTTTATGAATTTTGGATATGTTGATTTCGTATGCAAAAAAATACTATAGACCTCTTCCGCAACTTTTTTTAATTTGTGAAGGTGTATTTGGTTAATTATTCATTTTAAAATATTAAAATTTGATCATTTAAGTTTTAAAACTACTGTCAAATGTTATAAATTAGACACAGTGCTACCAACATACTTTTTAAAATCAAAATTCTCGTAATTTACATACCAATTATAGACTGTTTTTTTTAAAATCTGTTTTATTTCTTCTATCCATATTTTATAATTACAAATATGAAGTCTGCAATTACTTCTTATATTCATTTAAAAATAGAAACAATAAAAAGTGGTGTGTGTTGTATGACCATCCTGTAAACTTTTATAGGATAATGGTAGATTATATTACGGCCAAAGGTTGCATTCATCGTATACTGGTAGCATAGAAGCTCAATACACGATTCTCTACGGGGTGCATCTTCTTTATTTATTGCCCTTTTGCATTACTAAATAGTACAATAGAGGCCGGGTCTTTACAACTATCCACGTCTTATTTATGTTTGATGCATGTTTTCGATGAAAACGTTTCCTTATTCTAGATACTGATTGTCTCCAATATCAAACAGTATTGTAATGATGCTCTTCCATTTCAATCGAATGCTTCGCCAGTAATATTGTTGTAGATTTGCAATACAACAAATATTTAAACTGTAAAAATGGTTTTTCATTAAATAACCATATGTAATAAAAATTGACAACTCAAAGTTGACATCTGCCAAATCCCAACTAAAAGATTGAACAACATGATGTATAACATTTCTCCCTTCTTTTAAATGTAGTCATTTAAATATGAGGGTTTTCGTCGTGACCTCTGACATCGTCTTAGCATATAACTATGACCAGTAGGAACATTTTCATCTTCGATGTGATCACTCTGAGACCGTCTGTTATCAAAAACATTTTCTTCTTCATTGACATAATTGTGGTTTGCAGTAGTGTCAGAAATGGCAAGTTGGCAGGTTGCTCGACATCACTGATTTCTGGACTCACGTCAAGATCTTCTTTATGAATGGGTGAATATGACAAAGAACTCTGGCTTCATGTCAAACTCTTCTAAAAGTATTTCAAGAGGGATAAAATTATCTAAAGTAAATAGTTGTAGTGTCATCTTCTTGTATAATTTTGTTCTCATATTATTTTTTTGGTAGTTTCTGAAAATACTTTTCAATTGAACATTTTTGGAAGGTAATAGTAAATCAAGTAGTATCCTCATTTTTCTTCCTGACATATGTTCTGCAGGTGATAATCCTTCTGGATAGTTCTGGTTGGGCGAGATCTATAGACTCTTAAAAATGTGTTTATATCTTGCTCTTGACTATACCTTCCTTTTTTTTCAATTTTTGCTAGTGCTCATTTAAAAGTGTCAACAAAATCGTTCTGCTTGACCATTAGATTGTGACCAAAAGGCTGCTATACACCATTCTGCTGACAAAACTGCTGAAATTCTTGAGCTGAATTCTTGAGAGAACATTTCTTCTAATTTTGAAATCGTAAAACCGGATGTGATAGTCTTAAGATATCAATGTATGCAACTAACTAAAAATGATTTTGTTACTTTTGCTACACGAGTAAACAAAATGTCTGAAGAATTTCGAGTAAATCAAATATCTGCAGATGACTTTAAAAGTCTGATATTTACGTGCGGTTTAAAATCTATTAATGACTCAGATACACGTACCAGAATTTTAACAAAATTAGACTCTACTAACACTTCAGAGACACACAATTTAGAAACTCTTATAACAGTATGTAACAGATTTTTAAATTTAAAACAAGATACAAACATGATTGAAAACGATAACAAATCCTACTGACTACGCCAAATTGTTGCAAATGTGCAATGCAAGTAATATTTGAAATTGTAAAAATAGTTTTCTATTTACAAAATTACATAAAAATTGACAAACCAAACATCTGCTAAATCCCAACTAAAAGATTGAACAACATGATGTATAACAAATATCACATCAACATTTATACTGCATCACTTCAAATTTTTCAAAATAAGCGTGTAAAAAATAAACACAAAATTTATTAAGAATTATAGGATGATGCAGTATAAATATTGATGAGTATTTATATACTGTACGTACGCATGCATACGCTCCTTTATTCGATTTACCCATCAAACTGAAGAAAAAAAATTTTTGAATAATGCACTTAAAAAATTGCACCTCGTACGCCATCCGTGACTGATTGCCGTGTTTTGTTTCATCTATTGAGTGAATTGATACTCACAAAGTGGATTAGATTTACAAGGGAGAACACGGAATGGTTGCAAGAAAATAAAAACCATACTGTTATCTGAAAAATACAATGTTTTGGTTATCGTTTGGTACGCATCGGCGGTTTCACGTTGTTCGTTGCGGTATCGTACTCAGATTTGTGAGAAAAGTTTTTGAAGTTGTTAAAACTATTTATGTTGCAACAATGTAACTAAATAAGTCTATCAGACAAAGATAGTTTTAGGTGTAGGGATTCCGGCAGTTCAACGATTATAATAATAATGTTTATTTACGAAAGAAAATTTACAAGGTGTAATAACACCAAATACAAAAATACAAAGTATGCAAATAACCATGTATATATGTATATATATGTATGTATGTATATATAAGTTAGGGGTGATAATTACACTGCGACCTATAGGATCTATTGTGTCCCCCCTTACTTGTCATGTTCTGATTTTTTCTCAGAATTATAGCAGCTCTTCGAGTCCTATTTTCCTGAGGAAGTTTAGGACATCGTCGGGCTTCAAGTCAGGTAGATCCCCTTCCTCTATTCCATGTGCTCCTAGGTATCTAGACCTAGAATTTTGCAAGGCAGGGCATTCTGCGAGTATGTGTATTGAGGTTTCATCCTCTTCCTCACAGAATCTGCACTTCATCTGCTAACCCTAGTTTCTTCATGTGGCTTCTTAACCGGCAATGCCCGGTTAATATTCCCGTTAAAATTCGGAGCCTTTTTTTACTGAGGTTGAGGCAGCTAAGAGATCTCTTCTGGTCATAGTTCCCCAGTAGTATCTTAGATTGCCTCAGTCCTTCCAGCTGATTCCAGTACTTGGATTTTTCTTTCTCCATTTCTTCCCTTAGTTTTCCTAAGATTACTCTACTGCTGATCCCACAAGATGGTTCTGGTCCCAAATGTGGGGTTTCAGCACCTTTTTTTGCCAGCTTATCTGCTGTTTCGTTCCCCTCTATTCCTATGTGTCCCGGGACCCATAGAAGGGTGACAGTGTTCTTCTGGCCCAGTTCATTTAGTTTGCCTAGGCATTCCCAAACCATCTTCGAACTGATTATATTTGAACTATGCAAATAACCATGAAAAAGACACAAAAGTATTTCGAATATTTGTTTTTGTTGATAGAAAGAAAAAATTAAAAATACAATAGAATTAAAAAATCCACATAAACAATTAAAATCTACAAATATATACATACGTATAAATAAAATATAAACAAAACAATAACATTTTTCATAAACTAATGGATCATTAATTGGAGTATTTGGTAATTAACATGCGCGGATTTGTTAAATGAAAAGATTTAATAATAATTAATTTAGTAAACACCAGATTTTTCAATTTAGGTAATTAATAAGTAATAATTCATTAAATTATTCAATATACAGAAAATCAACAAAAACAGATGATACATAGAGAATTTTCAATTCCAATGAATAAAAATAATTTTAATAAAGAAATTGAGATTATAAGAAATAGCTACATATCGTCGGTTTAATATGAAAAGTGCTTAACTTACAAAACAATAATTTTCAGGAGACACAAAAAACTGATTTAAAGCTGTTTTTTTTATTAACCTGTGATTTTTTGGGCATACGTATTTGAAAGGTCTCACATGTGGTAGCATGAGTCAATAGAACTATTAATATTTTATGCTGCCGATAAATAACGGAGATGACCATTTTCAGTTCAAATTCATGTACGGCAAATTTTAGTAACAAAGGTTTTTACTTTTATCAAATATCAAATTTTTATCAAATTTATCAAATTATTTGTCATGTAATAGGGGATTCAACCAAACTAAATGAACAGAAAACAGTAAACAGTTTTAAAAGACTAATCATGTTTAAGATTATCATAGATATGATAATCTTGTTCTATTGTCATATTTTCTACTTTTTGACTTTTAGAGGACCTTCATATAAATTGGGTAATATGTGAAAGGGCACTTCTTTCGCATTTCTTTTTTGCCTTACTGATAGAACCTTGTAATCATCAGAGGGGCGAATTTTATATTGAATGGGTCTATCGCTATTGTATTTCAGAGTCCTAATCTCTGGAACAGTGAGATCTCCAGCTTTGAACCCAAGTTAAGCAATATTCATGTCGATTGGAGAATATTCTGGAGTTACGAAGTATTCTTTTTTGCGATTTTAGCGACATCCTTAGCGACTTTTTGTGAAAGTTTTAACAAGGAATCATCATTATGATCCGGATTGTGACGAAAACCCAATTTGGATAATTTTGGACTTGGGCAATTTTCATATATGAAGCCGACGATATAAATATGATAAATACATTAATTTATAAGAAAGAACAGAAAATGTCACTACAACTGATATTCCCTCAACAAACTAAAGATATTAAAAGTGATAAAAGTATTAAATATTGTGGAAATATTTCTAATACAATTTTGGAAATAACATCAGCATTAATGTAATTTAAAACACAAAATAATGTTGGTACAAAATGGTTAAATGTAAAAAAAAAATTTACCAAATTAAAAAATCTGATGTTTACAAAATTAATTGTCTAATATGTACTGCTGTATATATAGGTCAAACACAAAGAAATTTTGAAATAAGATTCAATGAACGCTTAAAAGCATATAGATTACAACAACCAGATAAGTCAAATTATGCAAAACACCTAGGTACTTGAACATCCAACCGGACTCTTACATACCAATGACATCCAAATACTATACACACATGTAATAAAAAACAAAATTTAGATTTCCTCGAAGAACTTGAAATAAAAAGACATCTAGCAGATCCACAATTTAAAGATGTTATTGAACAAATAAATCTGGGAAGTTCTCCAGCAAAGTGTTTGCTTTGATTGAATCTTCATTTTATACATAGATAAGACGTAATTGTAACACAAATATATTAAGTTATTGTAAAGATCAGCATGATATAGTTTTTTCTGGTTTTTCTATATCATTGCACAGTTATACTGATCTTAGAGGGAAGTACATCCAGGATAATCCCTTAGGGCTCATAACATCTAGGCTTTAATATTGTTATGTCTTATTACTTCCATACTTGGTCTAGCCTTATAACTACCTAATAAACATCAGGTACCTACCTAGCTACAAACAAACAAAATGTAACTTCAATATGTCAATCTGACGATGCTGGTTTTTAGCGAAACAGCTGTAATTGAATTTAAAAACAAATTTTTCGAATAAATAGTGGAAGTTTCATTCAACCGTTTAGTTTTTTACTGTTCTTAATAAGATGGACTTTCACATAGTAAGGATTAGTACAATAAATATCTTTTGCAACAAATCTTATACAGTTTATTTTAAATAAATAACTATTTTCATTCAACACAGTGGACAAATTTGTTGACATCTTTGAATATAACAATTGAATAATGACTATTTGTTTTAGAAATTACAAGTAGAGGTACTGTTTAAAAAATAATAATAGGTTTTTAGCAAATACTCTATGAGTATGACAAAATGTAATTAGTAGGTAGGTACCCGTTTTTAATCCACACTAACTGTTTTAATTATTTCTTTATATACAATAACACTGTTGCAATGTAAAATGAGTTTGCAAATTCATAGAAAGTTTCGTCCAGTTCCTGAGAAAACAAACATTTTTAGGACATTCTTGCGAAGTGCATCGACAACACTTTTTGAAGAAAACATGAATTTTACTACTGTAACTTAGAGTATTTCATTGCCGATAAGAAATAATACCAAAGCACCTAATTAATCAATAGCTTTGATAAAATAATGTAATATTGTTAATATTAATACTAACAAAGGTTTTCGTCAGATGTTTGATGAGGAGGTTAAATTTAATTATAATTATAAATTTAACAATATAACATTGTTGTGGCTACAACTGATGATGCTGCAGAGATGAATGGCAAATATAATAAACTGGGGTGTCTACTGTTCAATATTTCATCTTTGTTAAATATAATGTTTATAAACAAAGTCAAGTGGCGATTATAGCAACTTCACCCATTAATATTTTAATGTTTTTAAGTCCTTTTTTCTTATATTAGTACCTACTTTTCCGGACCTTTCTTAAACCACATCTGAAACACTCTTAAATTAAAGTCATTTCTTATTAATTTATTTATCCAATTATAATTAGCTTTCTAGAACAGTATAATTTTAGTAACAATAAATAAAACAGTTGAAGAAATTATAAAGAAGTAATGCTGTTTCGATGCTAGATAAATTTTTAGTTTGTGCCCGCTTGTATGTTCTAGATCATTGATCTTATAATTTATTGGTTATCTGCCAGAAAATAAAGAAAGAAAAATAGAACGAGATAGGTAATCAGAAGGGAAAATATTACTCGTTCGCTGGTACGGTATGACTGAAAGCCATAGACAACAGAGTCGTGCTTATTGAACTGCAATTTTATTGTTCGGTTACAATAGTAATAAATGCAAATGTCGATAATAGAATTCCATGAAGATTACAGGATGTATTTGTAAAAAGTTTTTGTTTGGTTACATATACCTACTGCCGACTGGGTAAAGTTTTATTCATTCAAGTTCACCACCTTCTCCAAGGTCATCTTGTGGCTTATTTCTCATACACATTGTATTAAACAAACCATTAGCAAATTGTTTATAAAAAGTTTCTTGTTAAAATTGGATTTATAAAATTATAATAATGATAATAATCCCTTCTTATTAACCGCATAATTTTTTTTTATTCACTTGAGGTTGTGAATATCTTCATTTTATTCAGATAATATTCCGTGCTGTACATCTTTTTATATTAATTCTCTATGGTTCCCCAAGGTCATCTTGTAGCATATTAAAATGTAGGTACATGTTAAACATAACATTAACAAGCTATGGAAAGCTTGTGAACACTGCAATATTGATTAAAGAAATATGTTTATAATTGTGAGCATGCAAAAATCGATGGTTAATAATTCTAAATCAAAAATACGATTTAGCAGATTAAGAATTGTGTTGAAATGTTTTTAGTGGCCGTGTCTGCTAAAAAAATGAGAAGTCGAACTACAGCCTTGGAGAATACTTCATTTAGATTGATTTTTTTAAAGTGTCTATTTTGACTTATATCAACTCATTCTCTACTTATTTTTTTGTTTTAATAAAAAGTTTCTATTTCTTTATCATTTTTTTAATAAAAAAATAAGGAGAGAGTTGTTATGCAAAAAACTAATTCATTTTTCTATTTACAGCTTTTTAAAATAATGTATAATTTCGGCGTATTTCGAATTATAGAATTTATTTATTTCTGTTCATACATTCTGATATACTGCATCCTCTATTACCTTTTGGCAACATTGTACGAAATAAGAGCGAATCCTTAATTCTCATGTATAGTCTGGTTTAAAAATACATTTGTAACAAATAACTACAATATCGCATAAAATTGTTTTTAAATTTTCAATTTCTGTGCAAAAGTAGGTACCACCTTTTCCAAATTTCTGTGCAAAAGTATGTTAGACCTTTTCCAAATTTCTGCTGTTATTTTTTTACGTGTGTTACATGTGCAGTGTAAATTCGGCAAACCAGCAAAAAATAAATGTGAGATATATTTTTTTTTCGTTTTTGTTAAAACTCTTTCCTTTTTAAGTTTTGTATCTTTCATTTTTTAATACCCCAATTAATCAAAATTTAGCATCTTAAATATTAAGTATTTAACAAAACATAACCCTGCCTGATTAAGTTAGCAATGCGATACATTATTAGAAACATCGCTGTCGCTATTGCTTGAGATTTGAGATGGATGATAGCATTTTATAAATACAAATTTTGGCCTTATGGTAGTTAGTTTGCATTGAAGTTTTTTGTGTTGTGTATTTTTTTTGTTTTTGTGAAGTTTACAAGACATATATAGACATATTATTATTATGAAGGAAGATACTGATTTATATTTAAAAAGTTTTCTTTTGTTCTAAGGTAATAAAAAACTATACTAACCTTATACTTAACCTTAAAATCAAACTTTTTTTATGTGAAATAAAATAAAACTTCTTTAAATATTACTCAAACCATTCCTTGGCGATAATGTCTCAAAATCTTCACAAAAACCAGAGAATACAAAAGACAAAAATCTTCAATGTAAACTATACTTCATTTAAAAACTAAAAGTAGTAATTTCAAAAGTCTGGTTCACACCACTAAAATTTATCAGATTAGTTATTAAGGAGCGTGTTCCGAAAAAGTAGTGTTCAACATCTATGAAATATGCCTTGATTGACTTGACGCAGGTTCTTTAGATCTCTGGTTTAAATAAAAAGTTATAACAGATACATTACATATCTTAATGTCAAAACGGTCAATTAATATGTAATGTCAAGCTAAAAAGTGCTTTTTATATTTTGCATCTTCATTATAAAACGCATTTGCGTATCGTAATGTAACTTTTACGAACGCAAATTTTTGTTTTAAATGGTTGATGACATGAGTGAGAATTTTATTTTGTTTTTTAAAAAAGTATTTGTGAATATGAATCATCTTTTACTTTTATAATATATTATTATTGGTTTATTATTAATTTTAAAATGTTTTAAAACATTAACATTTGATAATTTAAATTTCAAAACTGTCAAATGTTATAAATTACACAGTGCTACCGACTTACTTTTTAAAATCAAAATTTTCGTAATTTACATAAAAATAATAAATTAATTTAAAGAATATTAAAATGGCAAAATATGAAAAATATTATAAACAACTTATTTCATATGGATGTTGTGACACTCATATGAAATGCGTTGTTTAATATACTATGAATTTTATGTAGATCATTTCAAAAGGAGTCGAAAACATAGCAAAAGCTAACAGCAATAAAGTAAACAAAGTCAGAGTTTAGCTTTTTTAATATCTCGAAAAATATTCAAGATTTTCAAAAAGATTTGAATAGATCATTAAATTTACAAAAAACTTATAATTTTAACAGAGCCCTCAAAATAGTGCTAAAAACAGATATTCTGATTTTTAAAAGAGTACTAGGGCTTTTATTTAAACTTAAAATTGTAAGTTAATTAAAAGTTAATATTTCCAAAGTTATTTAAGTAATGAAAAACGAAAGAAGAAAAAAAAAGTTTCTAGATACCAAAATATAAAACGTTGTATAAAAAAAAAGAAACAAATTATATAAACAAGTAAAAAATGAAATAATTTTTTTTAATAATTCAAAAGAACAATACAATTTATGGTTTTTAAAGAAAAAAAATTTATTTAGTTGCAAAAATATAATGTTAATTAAAAAACACATCTTTCAGCAACAAATGATTTTTTCACATCATAAATTGTACTCCCAATATATTACAAAAAAAATAGCTCATAAAACAAAGATATTTTTACAAATTTTTAAAAGAATGGTATTAAAAAATAAAAAATTCATAATTATTTTTTAATATTAAATTTTTGATTGTTAATAAAAAATTGATAAATGCCTATTTTTGAATTTGTTTATCTATTTAGAATAACCCGACGAAGTAAAAAAAATCCCAAGGCTGTAGTTCAATAATTATTGCAGTTTTCCTGTTAATATTTAATGCAGGAAAAGTTGTTAATTAACAAAACCATAACTACTGGATCAACATTTTTTAACCGCTGATTATTGTTCATTCATATATCCCAATATAGTATGTGAATTTTATAATTCCTTAATATTTACATTTAATATGTTTAAATAATTTTTTAAGTTACTGCTTTAGAGTGACGCATCCCGCCTAAAAATCAGACTACCCGTTTTTACCACTATTTTCAGGGATCTGTAAAAGTTATAAATATTGAAGATATAGTTCCAGGAGTTGGGACATTTTTTAACAAATTAAATGACCTTTTCAAATCTTTTTTAACAATTAGAAAATCTTGAATATTTTTCCTACTTTGGTTACATTATTGTTTTTAACTTTTGCGATTTTTCCGGCCACTTTTGGAACCTTTCATTGAATGATCCACATAATATTCCGGATCGAATAACATCTTGTTCGTAATTTTCGGAAAATATTCAAAACATTTATGACAAATCGTACAAGTGAATCTGACTAACTGTTCAAATAGAAGATTGTAGTTATTTGTTATATTTGTGCAAATTAAAGTGCAAACTGCAAAGTTTTATGTGTGGGCACTGAAAAAATAGTATTGGATATGCCATGTCCATTAAAATAAATACCCAGACATTTAATATATAATATAGTTCTTTCAAAGTACCTATTCTACTATCAGTAATAAACACGAAAACATTAGAGTGGTCGTTCATATGTACCTGGCACCGAATTAAATCCCTCCTTCCACTACCCGATTTTTAACTTTCAAACGTGAAGTGATGACGTGGTACTGTTTGGTCTTAAAGCCATCAAATATATAAAAGTTAAAAAGAATAACCATTAAAATTTATTATTACCAGGTAAATGGTTCATTAACACTAATAAGTAATTATTTAATTCGGAAGCAGATGCTACTTATAAGAAATGGAATTGTTGAATTAAAAATTTTACATTTACAAGTTTTAAACGTGTTTTCATCGAACCTCTTGCTTTACCATTTAGTTTTTTATTTAATTGTACAGTTGCAATTTTATATATTGAATTTTCTTACAGTGAAACATATTCGCGGAAGTTTTATTATATAAAAGTACCTTGGGCTCTCGGTCTCATTAAACCGATGTAACGGTGTACCTCAAAGTAGAAAGAGAACATTTCGTTAGAATAAAATGTTCACACGACGCTAGATCCGTATCTGCTCCCTATTGTTATTCAAAGATTAATGCTTCTTTACTATATACCCCGACGGAATTTTACGAAATACTACACAGAGATAGAAACGACAAAGTGTCTATTTAAAATGACCGGCGTTAATTAAAAAACTGTCTATTTATAATGTTCCTACATGTCCTTTATTGGACATTTATAACTGGCGAATCAGCACGGAAGTAAATTAAAAGATGAACATTTTATCGTAAGATTAATATTAAATAAATTTAGTTGCTATAGTAGTGTAACGTAAAAGTTACCAATGCTTACGGCAGCTCTTCGTCAGTTGCATTAGGGCGTAGGTCTTTAAAATATATCTAAGTATTTGTCCAAAATCAAAAATTAATCTTAAATATTATTTTAATTTTACACATAAAATCAGAGTTATTTTCTGGGCGCCACTGATTCTTTTGGATAGATATTATGCTGGGAGAATCAGAAACCTAAAGTAATAATAAAGAGAGATAGTTTATTCAATAGAAGAAAAAATATTCAAAGCAAAGAAAAATATTTACTTCATTTAAGTTGGATATGTACAATTTTAAAACAATAAAAATTATAAAAATTCATAACCCTTTTCTATTCATTTCTACAATCTTAACTAATCTTAACTTTTTATATACAGTTATCATTAATCTTACTATTTATATTTATTTACACATTTACTATTATTAGTTGTACATACTTAATCAAATCGACGTATATATGGTGTATGTTTGCATGTCTTTTATTATTTTGGCTTGTAAGAATTGTTTTAAAAAAAAATAATTAAAAAAAAATAAACCTGATTTCCATATTAACACTGAATAAATGTCTCTGGAATATTGGACACGCTGTGCAGGAGGCTTGAAGAATAGATGGTACAAGTGTCCGATGGTGACGACTATGAAACTGATTCCAAAGGATGGATAAAACAAAAACCAAACATTTTGAAGAGGAACAAAAAAAAACCCTAAAATACATAATTGATCTCAGTAATAATTCTACTAATTTAATAAAAGAATATTTTGTTTCGATGCTCACCTCTGATATATAGAGGGTTTTCTTTTATCTACATAAAAGATCACGTGCTGAATTTCTTTTCCTGTATAGCTTCTTTATTGCTGGATCTATTTGTTTGAAATTCTATACATATATATTAGTGTGTAGAAACAATATCGACTTCCTAATCGAAAATATTTATAAAGGAATAATTGATGAATATCGCCATACCAATTTTTGATAAACCATGTTCTTAACTTTTTACCACACCTCCTTCATCACATTCATTGTCCCTTCCTACTTCCGCTACTACTAATGACATAGAATCTAATCTAGCATAGAAATTTTGAGTGTACACCGTAAACGATCTCACCTCAAAAATTACACCTGCTTAAAATTTTTATACCCAGACATTTAATTAGGAAGTTTATATATAGTTTTATGGAATTGAAAAATAAAGAAGAATTGATTTGACATAAAAGTCATAACCTTTAAACAATAGGATTAAACATGAGTACAATAATACAGGAATATAATACATTAACCGAATATTCAAACATGAAAAGTAAGTACAAGTAGTTTTGATATTATATCCATTAAAATATACATTTTTTAAATACTAACATATTATGTTGTTTTCAGGTTTGATTAAATATGTAAACAATAGCTTTACGATATTTCACATTGTAAAAGAAAGTATTTATCCAATTTGACTTAAAATGGTAAGTTGATAAATATTATTTTTATTTCTTATTAGTCTATATAAACGTTATTTTTAGGAAACGAAATTACAAAGCATATGTACTAAAAACCAGATATAAACAACACTGCGATTTCAACCATACAGGTTTTATATTTTACAATTTGTTTGATTTCTTTCATTTTTAGGTATATTAAGAGTTAACTTTTTTTTTAGAAGTTTTGTAGTGACTAATAGTGTAATTTTTTTGTTTATTTATTAAAAGAAAACTTAATTAATTTATTGTTTCATTTATAGATAATATTTTAAGAAAAGCTAAAATACATGTTTAATAAGGTAACATTTATAAAGAGAAATACTATTTAATGAAACGTATGATGATAGCTAATAAAACTGTTACAGTAGTTAACGTCAAACTTTATAAGTATATGAACTAAATGTTGCCAGCAGCAAAAATCATCTTTTACAAATACATTTACAAACCGCTTCCAAGAGACTTTCAGCACAACAAGATTGGATCTACCATTTTACGAAAGAGGAGAAACCTCAATGACCTTTAACTCCAATTTCCCAACAATTTCTCAATCAACATCGAAACCCCTCCAACATAGTTAATATCTCCTCCAAATATCAATACAAATCTCAATATATTTGAAAAACTAAAATTCCAATTAACCTGATCAAACAATCGTTTTTAAAAGAAATAGTAAACTATCAAAACCATCATATTATATTCACAGATGCCTCCACATCATCAGACGGTGTAGGAGCAGCCATTCTCACCTTAAATACCTCCTTAACATTTAATCTCAAACCCACTACTTCTCCATTTACTGCAGAGTTGTATGCAATATTACAAGCACTAATCCATATAAAAGAAACAAAAAAGTCCCCGTCTCTAATAATAACAGATTCACTCAGTTCGCTCCAAACGATTCAACACTAATCAAATCGCTTTAATGATTAAAACAGAACTGGGATATCTAAAAGATGGAGATGCCATTGTTGAAATTATGTTCGTTCCATCATATTCCGGTATACAAGAAAATGAAGGAGCTGACCAACTAGTCCGATCAGCATCTGTCAACCAGAACTATATCCAAATTGATGAAGTGACTTCTTATGATATGAAATCAGAAATTAAAACTAAGTGTATAGTGCCTGGCAAAACACATGGAGTGCATCACCAAGTAAACTAAAAGAAATTAAACTATTAGTTAAACTCTGGCCCCAACCAACATTGAACAGGCCGTACCAAATGAGAATATCGCGTTTTCCTGAAAGATTTTTTGTTTCCTTAATAGCTGACAACTTCTTTTTGTCAGTTTTTAGCATTCAACAAACTTGTTATTAAATAATTTTCATTTAAAGTAATTTACGTAACTAGCTCCGAAGATATTTTATGGGATGAGTGGAAGTTTCCAGAGCGAGCCGTAGGCGAGTCCTGGAATCCTGCGAGTCCCACGTGTTACGTACAATATTTTTTTCTGTGCCCGTAATTTTTATTAAATAGAATTGAATGAATATATTTGCTTATTATAAACTTTTTATTATAAATTACATATAACAATTGCTATTAAAAATGATTTACCTATGAATATTAATTATACAATTGTAGCAACTATTTAAATTTATATTATTAGGGATATGAACAGACGTGGCAGTATTGAAATTAGTATTATTAGATGTGTCAGTATTTGTACTAGTTTTCGGAATATTCATTTTGTTGTGACCCTTTTTGATCTGTTATGCTATTTGAATCTTACTTCTCACAGAAATTTCTACGTATCCTTCTGCTAAACTGGTTGATTTCCAGCCCCCGTGTATTTTCAAATTGGTTATACTACCACCACCATCAACTAATAAGTTGCTGAGCTTCTTCGCAAACAGTAACCGGTGTATTTTTTGGGATGCGGTGAATACCAATAGGTTGTGTGGTACATTTTCCGTTTTTGCAATATACAATTAATCTACAATATGGTGTGTTTGATGGACGTAATGACAAATATTTTCTGTATAAAGAAATATTATTTTTTCCAATGACGACAATAGTATATTGTGCAACAAGGTGGAAAAGTTACAAAGTGTCTTTTCCACCGTGTTGCACACCATACTTTTTCTACGGCTGCATAGTAATAATAAATATAAAGAAGTGAATTCATAACATTTTATTATTATTATTGGTTATAAAATAAACGGCACATACTTAATACAAAAAAAAACTAATTTAATTAATATTGTAATTGTACTGCAATTTTGTATTGAGATTCCTGGTGTTTCATTTTTTCGTAACGTATTGCTATCAACTGTGGGAAAAAATCTACCTCACAGCTGAATTCCCATTTAAATGTACGTGGTGTGGGAAAAGACCCGTGAGGTAGATTTTTTCCCACAGTTGATAGCAATACGTCACTTTGTAGTTCTGTCAAATGTGTCAAAAGCACCACATTTCATAGCAGCCGTAGAAAAAGGTTTTTTTCCATATTCGTTTTGGAATTGAGAATTTTAAAATAACTAACCATGTTCATATTGTCTTCTATATCATCCACAACTCCTTCCGATGACAAGCACCTGCCAAACCAATGATCAATGCAACCTAAAATATGTATAAAAATTAATAAAAAAGAGGTATTACTTTTAATTATATTTCCTTTTGTTACTAGGTAGTTTTTATCTTCAGCTTCTGACAAGAATTTATCTATTTTTACTTTGTTCAATACTTTGTATTTTTTTGGTTTGTAACCAACGGATTTTTTTTAAGAGATGCAATATATAACTTATATCTTATATTATTTATATCTATATTATTTTTACTTTCAGTATATATTTTCATTTTTTTGAAAAGCAAAAGCGAAAACTTTCTCAAATTATATCTGACAAGCGTTGTCATAATAAAAATACAATTTGTTATTATTGCCAAGGCTGCCTACTAAGATACCAAAAATTCAATGAATGTACTATTCAACACAAATATATAATTTTTTAATTCGAGCGAGTAGTTCCTGAGAACTGCTAGCGTTCAAACAAAATCTTCGGCTTTATTATACCAGGATAGATTGGAAGAAAAAAAACTTAATCTAAAATTGTTTGTTCTTACGAAGTGTAATTTCGTTTTTTTTGTGAATTTTATTTAGCTTTTTAGTTCATTTAACTTTTTACTAATTTATTAATTTAACTTTTTCAATGGAAACATTTGCACCGGAACTAATATTGTTAGAACCAGAATATATATATATAGCATTTTGGTGTGTCCTACTAACCAACCATATCGGACTTCAACGGTTGTTCAATAGTTTTTACGAAGAACTCTCATTCTTTTAATATTTTCAGAACCTAAATAGGTGAATAACAGATGTTTAAATCTCCTCCATGCTTTATACCATTTTTTTTTGATTTCTCATGTTTAAAAGATTTAATTTACTACTTATTAAAGGTTTTTATTGTCACGTCATGTCTTTAAATGGTTTTATTTCATCTGCTTCAAACTTTAACAAAAAAGACTTAAAAACGTTAGCAGGAGTGTCATAAATACTGTAATATATAATTATAGCATGTCTCTTGATTTCATGTTTACACTAAAATCAAAGCTGGTGGAGCTGAAATCACGCAATAATATTTTCTCGGGGCTGCTTGCTCTCTTTCTCACTCTCTTTCTGTAATAAATACGTCTAAATTAAATCTACTCGCCCGGACTGTGAATTTGATAGTTTAATTGATTTTTCAGATGTGTGCTTGTCGAGCTTAATTATCAGTGGAAATATTTTTTTGAAAAATTACCTCTGGCTAATAAATTAATAGCGAACGGGTAAGATGCATCGATTATTTATTACGGTGGAGGTATTAGTAATAATTAACAAGGTTGTTGATTTATTTACTGTTGCAAATTATATACTGCCTGGCCAAGACATAATAGATACTCGTTACTATGCAAGGATCACGCAGAATAGTTTCTACCGTAGTCATGGCGAAATATCAAAATTAAATTGTGGGACAATAATATTCACTAAATTTAATAATTCTAGTGAATTAGGGATTAGATTTGTTTAAGTTTTAATTTCATACAATTTTTATTACTTTTTACTGAAAATAAAAATCCCTTAAAATGTGTTTCTTATTTTAAACTAAAGTTACTTTTTACAAATACACTCATCTACATGTATACTGCATCACGCTATAATTCTTAATTCTGAACAATATATTTTGTGTTTATATTTTTAATTCAAACTATCGTTAAAAAAGAACAAAAAACACTGGCAAGTGATTACATTGAAGCGGTGTCCTTTACCTACGACTTTTATTTTTGTAATTATTTTACTTTTTTATTTTAAATGCCTTTCCAAGGGATTTCAACAATAGAGGGGTCGTATAGTGGCACTTATTAAAATAGGTCACTCTCAAAGAGAGGTTGCTGCAATTATTGGGGTCAACCAAAGTGATGTATCGAGAACCTACCGGAGGTACTTAGAACTCGAAAATCTGGAAAATCGTCCAAGAGTAAGTCGCCATCGCATTACAACCTCTAATCAAGATCAATTAATTGTTCAATTGGCCCTAAGAGACCCGAACATTTCTGCCGAGGGCATCAGAGAGCAATTTCAGGAAGCACACCAAATTGAAGTTACCGGTCAAACCATTAGAAGAAGACTAATAAGGCTAATTTAAGCGCCCGTAGACCTTTAAAAGTTTTAAAATTAACAAATGATAACGAGGTTGCTCGCTTGAATTGGTCCCGTGAGCACCAAAACTGGGGTTTGGATCAATGGCTGAATGTGATATTTTCAGATGCAACCAGGATTGTTTGGGTACATGTTTGGCGAGTTCCAGAACGTCAATCTAGATCCACTAATTACTAATAAGTTGTCCCATTTCAAGGTGGTAGTGCAATGTTTTGGACACCTCTCACTTTCATCCCTGGTAACATGTCTGGTCAAGTATACATCGATTCCGTGTTAAAGCCAGTTGTTTGTTGATGGAGAGTTGCTGTAGGGCAACATATCGCGCCATCACATCGCGCCCAACGGGTTATTGAGTTTAAGGAAACCGAGGATATTCTTAGTTTAGAGTGATCACCAAAGTCTTCAGATCTAAATCCTATCGAACATGCATAGGATATGTTAAAAAGAAGAGTTTGACAATAAAATCGTGGTTATGCGGGTCTTTCAGCCCTTATCCATGCTGCTACCGAGATTTGAGAGAATGTTCCTCAGCAGGTTATAAACAATCTAATTGAAAGTGTTCCCCGAGGAATAGAGCAAGAGGAGGGCCCACTGAATATTAATTGTCTTTTGTTAAACTTTTTTTAACAGAAAATTTATAATTTTTTAATTAAATATTATCTAAAAGTAGAGTGACAATGTGACACGCTTATTTTAAAAAATTTGAAGTGATGCAGTATAAATGTTGATGTGTATATTTATTTATTATTATTTATTTATTTATCAATTCACATCATGGATGCACATTATTTCATTTTCATATCAAACTAGTAGCAATGCAGCTATGATGAATATTAAACGAGGTTATCGTACTTCTAATTGATCTTAACTGAAAATTATCGTAATAATTATAACGTTATATAGTGTGAAGCAGCGATATGGAATAAACTCAAGGTTGTGTTTTTTTTTTTTCTGAAACAAAAGGTTTTTAATACGTCATAGTTTGTGCCTTAGTGTAAGTTACTAATACCACAACTAATGGTTATTTGACAGAAAGTGTTAATCTCAAAGTGAGAAAATATTTTGGAACGTATTTTTTACGTTGGGTAGTAAAATTATTTATACGGCACACATTATTTGGAAGCGTTCCTGCTTGCAAAACCTAAATAACCGACTGGTTTGTAGATGAGATTAAGGCCCTTTAAGAATCCAATCAATTATATAAATACCTATAGGAAGAAAATATTAAACAGATATGAAAGCAATTTCTTTCAATTCTATTTTAATTTTGGAAATATTTGAAAAAACAGAAATAGAACTTCATTTACAATAATGGTTGATGGTTTGGCAATAAAGAACAGGATAAAAAATATTCATATAAGAATTAGCTGGATCGTTAGAATATCCTTTAGAATACCACAACATACTTTATATATAATCAGACCGTTCTATAAACATTTAAAGTGAATTAAATTCCATATTGTAGTTATGTTTATAAAACAGCCTAAGAAAACGTATAAAGATACAGTTACCATCCAATGCTTGACTTTTACAGTATTCTACATAAATTATTTTCTTGTATATGTAGATTATTACATTTAAAAAATACTTTAAACTTTAAGTAAATGAAATATACATCTTTGGCAAAATTGAAAATAGAATCCTTATCTTTTTTCTTAAATCCATCTCAACTTTCTATCATTGATGGGCCAAAAATTCAACCAGCTTGAGACTTTCAGCATCAATAAAATAAAATATCCAGTAAATATTTATAAAAGTAAACCTCGTATATAAGTTTTAAACATATATAACCTCTATATAAATTACTTTATGTACATTCAATAAAACAAATTATGCAATATTAATAAAATAACCACTCTAGATAATTTATAAATTTTTTTTAAATAATATCTACCAATTTAGAAATGTAAAAGTTTGATTTAGAAGTTTTCCCAAAATGGCGTAATATTTATTTGGTCATCATAATACACATAATGCACAGTTATAGTGAAATATGTCCAGGATAATCCCTAGGACGACTAATTTGTAGACTTTAATATGTTTATTTCTTATTATGTTATTATGTAACCTAACCATATCAATCTGACGATGTTTTTGTTTAATTACTTTGTTGGTTTAATTTCTTAATGAAATTTAATATTTATGTTCTTTAAAAAAGTCTTTTTGCATTATTATATAACGTTCTAGGGTCCTACAAAGAAATATTGAGAGTATGTATATTCTTTTAATCGTGAAAATATAATTTCATTATAGTAATATTATTTACTAATATTCATATATAAGTGTTCCTATTATTGGACATTCAAAGAATATATTCTAAGAATATCATTATAAAATTAAAACATTCTAAAAATAAATATTTAGTTTTTCCAGGCTTGCAATGTTTGTGCAGTCTGTGATTTGCCCTTCAAATTTACAATAAATATGTCAAAAATTAATATTTTTAAGGACGAACTTGCGATACAAATGTCTAACATTACCTGTACGTAAGATAGTAACTCGCAAATAAATTCAAATGATAGAAAGGTTAGGTACACCATTAATATACTAAGTGACATAAAAATCCAAAGACCAAGTTTAAATGATTTTATTTTTATAAAATTTTGTATAAGAACTTCTGATCAGGGGTGCTATTCTCGAATTTACACGAAAAGTTTCTCATACGAAAGTATTCTCTAAAAAATATGTGCATGTGAGTTTAAACCCGTATTCTTGAACACCACTAGAACAACTTGATTACGTACACGAATATCCTTCTTGTAACTAATCTGACAACATTGTGTTAAAGCAGTGCAACCATCATAAAAATAAGTTTTACTTTAAGGTTGGTGTTGATGTTGTTAATATCTCCGTTTTCTGTTAAATTTGACAGCTTTTATTTTGTTTTATTTGTAAGGACGCCCATACAGTGATGATTGTTCTGTCTCGATAAACATACCTTTAGTCGTTTCAACAAACAAATGTCAAACTTTATAAATCCCAATTATAAATCTTATAAACTGATTTTTGATTATAAAACCTATAGTTTAAGTTATTTGTTTGAGTTTCTAATTATGTTGACAACTGCAAAAAAAGTTAGAACGGGTAATATATCCCAAGAACAGAAAGAAACTCTTGAATATATGGAAAGGAACGTGAAACTAAAAACGGGAAAATTGGATAATACTTTTACCTTTAAAGATGTCCAGAATATATGGATAAATATTGAAAATACCTTAAATAGTATACCAGGGTCCAAAAAAGACTGGCGTCATTGGCGTAAGGTGATTGCTTTGGCATCCGAAATATAGATTTGAATTTGTGACTCTTGCGACATGTGGTCGGCTATTATCTTGTTGGAAAGTTGGATTTGCCAGGATGTCAAGATAAGGAAAAACATGGGGTTCTAAATCTTCTTGGATATAACTCTGCGCGTTCATGTTACTTCTGATGGAGATTAAAGGTGATCTCGAACCATAAGCTATAGCACCCCAAACCATAACTCCAACAGTTTGATGAACATGCCTTTTAACAAAAAATCGTGGAATTCTCCTTTCACCACGTTGTCTTCTAACCCTCGCTCGACCATCGTGCATGCCTAAACAAAATTGAGACTCGTCTCTTAATACTGTTCCATTTCTGATCCCAGAGTGACCATTCTCTGCACCACTTCAGGCGATTACGTCGGTGTTCTGGAGTTAAAGGGAGGACCCAGTATGGTAGGTATGAAAACAGGCCAAAACGTCTTATTCGTCAGTAAACACTTCGCATACCAGTAGGTCTTTCGTGTTCTGCAGACCATTTTTATGTCACTTATTGTAGTTCTATAGTTCCATCTATAATGATTAATAGTGGAATTTTAATTACATCTATAAGGTCTGTAAGTAAAAATGAACATGTCAAACCCTATACCTTATACAGATTCTGTAGCTTATAGCAAATCCTCAAAATTCCACCATAAATTTGGTCTGTATTTGTTGAAACTGTAATTTTATGGGAAAAAACTGAAGAGCATATATTATCATTTACCTGTGCAATTTATTATGTTTCTACTTTCTCTTTCTAGTAATTAAACGTAAATATTCTTGCATAATTTCACCCGGACTAAGATCAAGCATAACATAAAAATGAAAAAAAAACAATCTTTATGGATTTTAAACTGAGATGATTTATTTTAGTGCCCAAGAAAGATGGGAACCACAGATGAGTATCTCGCGTGCAAGATTTTTAGTATATTTATTAAATCACTTGATGGTTAAAAGACGTTTAATTTTACCAAGCAACCAATTTAATTTCTATTAACAACTCTCATACACATCCACACTTTTAAAACAGTTAAAGAGAAATGATTGTTACTACTTTACAAGCTTTAGACCGAAAAAAATTACTATATTCTTTCCTTGTAAATTACGTCGTGAGAAACATTAGGAAAGACAAATTAAAAAAAAAATAAATGCACGTTTAGAGATTATTAAAAAGTTAATTTTAGTTTTAATTTAATATTTACTTGGGTTAAGTCAAATAATAACGATTATCATATACAGTGCGTCCATAAAGTAACGCATAAATTCATTATTGGTTGAATGAACAATAAAATTAGAAATTCCTAAAACGGGTCGATTTTTGATTTCAATTTACTATTGTTTCAAATCATAATCTAATATACAGGGTGAACCACTTTCGTGTAATGCCGTCATCACCATTTTTTTCAAATGGAACCCCCCCTTTTTTCAATTTCAAATTGGTACAGGGTGGGAAAATATGCATCAAAAATATGAAAATTGTTTATGGAAAGTAATACGTTATGTACCTACTGAATGTAATAATTATGTAGGTATGCAATTAATGTGATTCACTTCCAAAAACAAACAAACAAACGAAAATTTACAATAAATGTTCTCCATTGACCGTTAGAGAATGACTGAACCGGGCATTACTTTTGTCTCTAACATTCTGTAGCATAGCGGGTGATATGCTCTGTATTTCTTGTCTGTCGAATCAATTCAGTTGAGTTCAGAAATAATAGATTCAATTGTTTGGCAGTATAATTTTATTAAGGCGGTTTGTTTTTAATAATGGAAAAAAATAAAATTTATTAAAAATATTTTATCAACTAAGTGCTCAACGATTAGTCTATAAGGTATATGGTAGACTTTTTTGGAATTATTACTAAAATGCAAATAGTAAGATAATGACACAATTACATTAATATTTTATTAATTCTTATTTTTTTTACAGAAAAGGTTAAACATACCCATATCTTCTCAGGTGAGTAAATAAACTCTTTATTACCTTCTTCTCCTTTGAGTAATCATCCGTTAACGTTTTACTTAATCCTTTGATTTACTCGGCGGGCGAATACTCGACGCATTTTACCCCAACTACCTGCTTGAAAGAAAAAGGGTCATAATCCAACATGAATATTCAACACAGAATGTATTTCTCTAATCCCTTTATTGCCAATAAAATCTGCCCCTTCCAATTTAATATTTTTATACTTAACAGGTAAATTTCTTACACTTAGGTACAATTTTCTCAGTTTTGTTTATAATTGTGAATATTGATGTTGTTTTGTTAAAATGAGTATAAGTAAAAATTGTCGTGTAATAGATTTTCTATTATTAGAAAATTATACATTTCTAAAAGTAGTAGATTAGGTTAGGTTAGGTTAGGTTTGGTTAGGTTAGGTTAGGTTTGGTTAGGTTAGGTTAGGTTAGGTTAGGTTAGGTTAGGTTAGGTTAGGTTAGGTTAGGTTAGGTTAGGTTAGGTTAGGTTAGGTTAGGTTAGGTTAGGTTAGGTTAGGTTAGGTTAGGTTAGGTTAGGTTAGGTTAGGTTAGGTTAGGTTAGGTTAGGTTAGGTTAGGTTAGGTTAGGTTAGGTTAGGTTAGGTTAGGTTAGGTTAGGTTAGGTTAGGTTAGGTTAGGTTAGGTTAGGTTAGGTTAGGTTAGGTTAGGTTAGGTTAGGTTAGGTTAGGTTAGGTTAGGTTAGGTTAGGTTAGGTTAGGTTAGGTTAGGTTAGGTTTGGTTAGGTTTGGTTTGGTTAGGTTAGGTTAGGTTAGATAATTTTATTTTATTACCTACTTACCTTTCTGTAAGTACCTAAATTCTAGCGTCGAAAATTCCTGTAATAAAAACATAACATTTCTAACCGTGCGTCGAAAGTTCCTGTCCCAAAAATTTACCTGTTTTCTTGCGTCGAGAATTCATACGCCCATATTTTGAATATACTTTTATATCTTGTCATTTAATACTTGTTTTATTTTAAATACTGTTTATTTTTAAAATTTCTAATGCCCATCATTCTAATTGTTTGCTTCACTTATTTTCCAATATTTTAATTAAAAAAAAGTGATACAGTTAGTCAGTCGTAAAATCATGAAATATAAAAAGAGTGTTTTTAATTGAATCTTAGTCTTTTCTATCTCGCTGTTTTTTTAACGATACTATCATGTACTGGTAGAATGAACCGGTGTAAAAAAACAAACCAAAACATATCGACAAAGCAATGCAATGCTTGTTAGACTTGTCCAAGTGACCTGGAAATCCTCTTTCGGTAAAAGTCGTGAGCTTTAATGCCTTTAGAATGTATTTCCAACCAACGGTACGACACCAACTACCGGTGGCGAATCTTATGGTAAGAAATTTTACGAGGGAATTAATTTCCATTGTTAACCTATTGATAACATTGACATTTGTTGCCACGTGCTGCTACTATGCAATTAAAGTTAACTTTTTAAGCACAAACATGTTCATAAAGTGCGGAGGCAACAACATGGATTTTTATTGCTAAAAAATAAAGATCACGTTTTCTGTCATTTAAATTCATGATGACTATTGAACAATTTTAAATTATTCTATAGTTTATAATTTAAAATCAGCTCATACATTAGTATGGGAATTTTTAAAAGCAAAAATATTTAATGGATAGATGATAGGTATGTAGACAAATAAAAGTACAAAAAAAATTATAGAACCAATAACAGAAGTTTAATAATGTTTACTAACATTAATAATGTAAATTAATATTGTAAATTAATAATCTAAAAATGTTTAATAATATTTTTGCATTATCAATTTTGTGCAAAGTATAAGCAGTATGTCAATCAGGTTTGACTTTGACACGCAGCTTGAAGTGGTTATACCAGCAGAAGACCGAGCTGGAGAAGCTAGAGCAGGCCTGTCCAACATAATTTTGTGGAGGGCCGGATTTGTAATTTTGTAACTGTAGCGGGCCAAGACAAATTCAGTAAATTCAAGTAAATAAAACCACAATTTGAATGTAAATTTTTTTATTTATTAAGGAAGAAAGCCTTAGTTTTATTTATCACTCTAAAAACCTTATTATTAATGAGATGTTTGACATTTTTTCTGTTTGCACAGTGTATCTATGTCAGCTGGTATTTTAGAAGTAGCTATGCGTAGAATGGCTGTCAGATGATTGTCTGATAAAGACGATCTCGTTTTCGATTTATTATATTTCATGCGAGAAAAAAGCTGCTCGCAAATATATGTACTACCAAATAAAGAAATTTGTTGAAGAGCTAATCTGGTAAGATTTGGGTATTGCCGTTTTTTAGAAGAGAGTCACTTTGCAGTTCAATCAATTCCATCTGTAAGTTCAGCACAGCACCATCAATTTCAACTTCAAACGGATTTTGGAACACTTTCATGTTAGTAATTTGTAATTTGAAGTCTACGAATATCTCTTCAAACTCATTCCTCAATCTTTGCAGCAACGACACGTACTTGGCTAAGTCCAACATTTCTTGATTTCTGGCAGACAGAGTCTCCCAATGAACCAACTGTTTTTGTTCCCGTTGTTTTTCTAACAATATTAGCTGCTTTGTGAAAGCTTGAATGTGTTCATATAACTGCGTGCATAATTGATCTTTTCCTTGCAGTTTTAAGTTAAGATCAGAAAGGTACTTAGTAATGTCAACCAGGAAGGCCAGATCAGCAAACCACTGCTCATCAGCCGCTAGAGAGAGGGAGTGAGGAGACCGATTTTTTGGTTTTCCAAATCTCTGGATAATGCCTCAACAATCTTTAAAGATACTTGAACAAACAAACATCTATTTGGGCCAGTCTAGAAGTCCCTTTAGAAACGGACTAAAAAATAATAAGATTTTCCTGATGTCGGTCCTAAAGGGATAATAGGAAATAAGGAAGCAAACAGACTTGCAAAAGAAAGTCAACTACAATCTTAGTGGATGCATACACCAGGGTTAAGGCTAGCGATAAGGGTTGTAAACCCTGAAAGAGCAAAGTGTCTTCTCGAAATGAGCAAAAGACATAAAACTGACTGCAGTACTCCTCACTAGCTGTATACTACTCTCTGAGGTACCACTTTAAAATAATGAACAAATCGAAGGCGGATGCGTAGCTTTGTTCTGCAAACGGCTTAAGTTTTTTATCAACTCAGGGATATGAACCCTAAAATGCAGATCAGCTTCGCTAAAAGTTCTGGCGTTTAAGAAGATTAAGATATGCAAAAAAGAACTTAGTACTGGCTTTAATATTGTTATGTCTTATTACTTCCATACTTGGTCTAGCCTTAATACTACCTAATCAATATCAGGTACCTAGCTACAAACAAACAAAATGTAATTTCAATATGTCAATCTGACGATGTTAGTTCTATAGCGAAACGGCCGTCATCACATTTAAAGTATTTTACGAATAGATAGTGAAAGTTAATTCAACCTTTTAGTTGTTTACTGTTCTTAATAAGAACTTTTACGTAGTAAGGGTTTGTACAATAAAATTCCCTTGGAAAGGCATTTAAAATAAAAAGTACAATAATTACAAAAATAAAAGTGTTTAGTAAATGACACAGCTGACTAAACAATATTTTGAGGCGATCAAAAGGCCAGTGTTTTTTGTTCTTTTTTAACGATAGTTTAAATTAAAAATATAAACACAAACACAAAATATATTGTTCAGAATTAAGAAATATAGGGTGATGCAGTAAAAATATTGATCTGTTTACTAAGTACATGCATTTATGTATACAGCAAATTTCTGCATCTGGTTTATCCGCAACATTTATTCGTTTTCCCATTTGATATTGGTATGGAAAACCGCCAATATATTTGAAAATTCTACGTGTAGATATTTTCACTTACATTCATTTTACGTGCTGTTTGTACAAGACTTTTTTGCGGAGATTGAATGAATTGGTTAAATACACGCCGTTCATTAGCACTGCTACAAATTGTTCTTCGACGACCTGAAGAGGTTCTTTCATTGTTTCTTTCAGATTTAATTACTGACATGTATTAGGACAACTTAAATCGGCAGTGTGTTTAACAAAAAAAAAGTAATAATTTTACCTTAATTTGCATTTCAATTTTTACTGGATATTTAAAAAGTTCTTATGTCAAACATCCAAACCTATTTAATTTATCATATTAAACCAAACTTTTTCAGTATATCAAGAAAATATTTCCTTTTTGGAATGGACGTTTTGTGGTCTTGAAACGTTATAAAAAAGAATATTCTTCGATAAGACTAGTTTTATCCGTTATACAAATCCGCAGTATAACGCCGTAGTATGATAATTTAGTAGGTTACGATCCGATTGATATCAAACGAACCTCGTACAAGACTATTCCACTGGTTACTCAACTACCTGTTAGTGACACCACGGTAGTTCCGAGATTGACCCCGTGCGAATGTACAAACAGTTATTATCTATATCTAATAACATTCCATTTGTCGTAGAAATGGAACCTGATGTGCGAAGTAAAATGTGGAACGATGCTCTGATTTCAGCTCGAATCAGACAATTATGTAGAACCATTTAAATACAATGGAAATCAAAAGCAGCTGTATTTATAGCTGGATATTGGTTTTTAATATATTTTTATTTTAAACTATATTGGTCGAAAAACATATACCAAGGACAATATTTGGGATGTGAGAGTCAAACGGGGTTCAGAAATATACTCCGATCATTTTTTGTTAGTAGCAATCATAAAAAAAGTAAAAACTGTTAAGAAAAAAGAAAACTTATAACCAAAGAATACACATACGAAACAATAAAAAACTATAAACTAAAAGAAGAGCAAAATTCACTAAAATTTAAGAATCTAGTAAAAGAGAAATTGGAAAGATAAAACACGGTAAATTTGGAACTTGAAGAAATGTGGAAAATACTTAAAAACACAATATTGGAAGCTGCCAAAGAGACATGTAGCGCATTAAGAAATAACAAAAAACTCAAACAAACGACATGGTGGACCATAGAAATTAAAAATGAGTAAAGATAAAAAAAATATAAATGGAAGCAATATATGCAATTTGAAACTGCAGAAAATTATCAACAATATAAACAACAAAGACATAGTGAAACAAATGGTAAAAGAACGTAAACAAAAAAGCTAGATTTAGTTCGGAGAAAGCATGGAAAATAACCTAACCTAACCAAAAATTATTTTGTAAAAAACCATAAGAAACAAAGGAAACAAATCCAAAACACAAACATTAAAAGCAAAGATGGAGAAATATGGACTAGTGATGTTGAAATAATGAACAGATGGCAGGAATACTTCAAAATGTTACTAACAGCAAATGACAATAAACAACTGAATAATGAAATAGGGATAGAAACTGATAAAAAAAAACAAAAAGGCCAAAATAATAATATTAATGTGAAAGGCATGTTCATCAAACTGTTGGAGTTATGGTTTGGGGTGCTATAGCTTATGGTTCGAGATCACCTTTAATCTTCATCAGAAGTAACATGAACGCGCAGCGTTATATCAAAGAAGTTTTAGAACCCCATCTTTTACTCTATCTTGACATCCTGGCAAATCCAACTTTCCAACAAGATAATGCCCGACCACATGTCGCAAGAGTCACAATTGACTTTTTTCAACATAATAATGTTACACTGTTACCTTGGCCACCAAGATCTCCCGACTTATCGTCAATTGAGCACGTGTGGGATATGATGGGTAGGAGATTGCTCAATTTGCAACGTCCTCCTCAGACTCTACAAGAACTTCGAGAGGAGTTGGTGGTTGCCTGGAATGAGATACCACAGAAGGATATTGACCACCTGATCAGAAGTAAGCCTAGGCGCGTTGGAGAATGCGAGAATCATTTTGAAATTTTTATCATACTACCATCACCATCAAATAATAAAGTTGCTGAGTTTCTTCGCTAATAGGATCCGGTGTATTCTTTGAGATGTGGTAATTTAAGAAATTCAGCTATTTTGCAGGCGATATTGCCAAAAGTATTAGTGTTAGCAATAGGTGGTGTGGTGCTTTTTTCGGTTTTGTAATATATTTACAAATAATCTACGATGTGGTGTATTTGATGGACGTAATTACAAATATTTTCTGTATAAAGAAATATTATTTTTTTCAATGACGACAAAGGTTCTTTCTATATTTCTTTTGGAATTGAAAATTTTAATAACTAACATAATCATATTGTCTTCTATATCACCCAAACTCATTTAACAGAACTCCTCCCGACGACAAGCACTTGCCAAACCAATGATCAATGCAACCTAAAATATGTAAAAAAATTACTAAAAAGAAGTATTACTTTTAATTATATTACCTTTGTTACTAGGTAGTTATTATCTTCAGCTCCTAACAAGAATTTATCTATTTCTTCTTTATTCAATAGTTTGGATTTTTTTGGTTAGGTTGGGTTAGGTTAGGTTAGGTTAGGTTAGGTTAGGTTAGGTTAGGTTAGGTTAGGTTAGGTTAGGTTAGGTTAGGTTAGGACGTAATGACAAATATTTTCTGTATAAAGAAGTATTATGTACTCCACTGACTCCATATTCGTTTTGGAATTGGGAATTTTAATAACTTACATGTTTATATTGTCTTCTATATCATCCAAACTCATTTTACAGAACTCCTCCCGACGACAAGCACCTGCCAAACCAATGATCAATGCAACCTAAAATATGTATAAAAATTAATAAAAAAGAGATATTACTTTTAATTATATTACCTTTGTTACTTGGTAGTTTTT
Source organism: Ophraella communa (assembly GCA_035357415.1). Taxonomy (NCBI): domain Eukaryota; kingdom Metazoa; phylum Arthropoda; class Insecta; order Coleoptera; family Chrysomelidae; genus Ophraella; species Ophraella communa. The sequence continues at coordinate 7,539,586 of CM068984.1, forward strand.
ATCTTTAGCTTCTGACAAGAATTTATCTTTTGTTACTTTATTCAATACTTTATATTTTTTTGGTTTGTAACCAACGGATTTTCTTTTAAGAAATGCAATAACTTTGGGATAGCAGCTTATATCTATATTATTTTTAATGTTAATTGTGGACTTGAGCATTGAGTAATTGCTCTATTGTCTCGAGGGCTTTAAGACTTTTGATTTTTCCATGAAATATGCAAGAATAACTTCATTTATAGTATGCACTTTTTTATCAATGCTCTATTTTTGAAATAAATTGTAGACCAATATATATCTCTCTCTTGACTTTGTCGGCAATAATTCATAAATAGCTGTTTTAACAGCTTCACTAAACTCATGTGCAAAAGCGAAATCTTTCTCAAAATATATTTGACAAGCGTTGTCATAAAAAAATGTTATTGTTGCCAAGGCCGCCTACTAAGATAGCCAAAATCGTTTCGAAAGTAAAAAAATCATAACAAAAATTGCCCCGAAAGTTGCTTATTAGTGTGTACAATATTTATAAACCACTTATAATTTTGTTTTGTCTAGTGATTTTAAAACCATAAAAAATAGCAAGTTAAGGTGGTGTAACGAATAACAAGTCCGAATTTTGAATTATTTTAAAAATCCTTCAGCTTTATCCGAACTACTATGTATAAATTTCCATAAAAAAGACGGTTCTAATGATAGGGAAAACCGGAATAAAATCAGTCCTGTAGATAAAGAGACAAATGCCAACAGGTCAATGGTAGATATTTCCAAGATCAAAATTTTTATTAGTCTTTCTAGTCATTCGCTGGACGACCCAGGAAATCTCGGTAGCGTTTTTAAAAGTAATATTAAAAGGTATTCAACAGTCAGAAACGCCAATCTCACGTCTTTATCAAGGATTTCCCGCTATACTTTTTTTCGTGTAAAGTATAGAAATCTTTAGTTTTAACCGTCATTAAACTGCCAGTCAAAACGAACGCGATGAAGAGAAAATCCAAATAGGCGATGTCTATTTATAATAAATCTAAGCAGAACAAAGTCGGCTTTAGCAGACGTAGAAATCATAGTCACATTTTTTCTTGCATGCACTATGGAATTAGTTTATTGTGAGTTTAGATATAAATCTGTTGAATAGTTTTTTTCCTCTAATTGGTTTTGCTAAATTAAATAAGGTTTATACAAGAAAAAAATTATATCGATATACCTACCTCGTCATAATATTTTTTCCCCATACAAAAAATAAAAACTTTATGAGTTGTTTCACGATAATCTTAAACTATCTACTTATACGGGGTTGGGATAAAGTATGGAACCTAGTAAATATCTTTTAAACGAAAAGAACGATATTTATGAAAATTTGCAGGTAAGTGCAATGGAACAAAACGCATCTGATGTACATTTTTTTGATAATAATATACTTCCGGTTTAACCGGAAATGCCATCAACTTTAATTTAAATGGGACACCCTATATATTTTTATTGATTTTGAAAGAGCTTGTTATTTTGAATTCATACATACTGAGTTTAAGGTAAACAAATTTGTAAAAACGAGGAATAACTCACAGTAGTACAATAGATGTACATTTCATTATTTTAGAATAATGAGAAAAAAAATTACTTCAAATGTTCAAAATGCTCGCCGTTTACTTGCTGACATTATGCCCTCCTATTAACAAATTCTTGAGTCACTCTTTTCAAGACTTCTCCACGTATTAGTTCACATTAATCAATAACTCTTTGTCTTAATTCCTGTAAGTTTGTTGGTCGTCTAACGTAAACACGTGATTTTAGATAACGTCAAAGAAAAAAATCTAACGGGCTAAGATCCGGAGAACGAGCAGGCCACTCTATGAATTCTCTACGTCTAATCCATCGATTTGGAAAATTCGCATCCAGAAAATCCCTAACCCGTCTATCATAGTGGGGAGGTGCTCCATCTTGTTGAAACCAAATATTTTGTGGTAATTGCCCATTCTGTTGAAGTGCAGGAATAATTTCGTTATTTAGTAGATCCAAATACTTGTCACCATTCAAGTTTCCGTCGATAAAAAATGGGCCTATAAGCTTATTTTCGACAATTCCCATCCAACTTTTGTGGATGCTGGGTATGTGCTACATGAATCCAATGAGGATTCTCATTTGACCAATACCTTGAGTTATGGCGATTAACTGTTCCATTTAAACAAAAAGTTGCCTCATTGGAAAAAACTTTGCTAGAAGCAACATTTTCGTCGACAATACAGATGTCCATCAGCCGTTCGCAAAATTCCAGCCGTCGGTCAAAATCATCGTATGACAATTCTTGAACCAACTGTACTTTATACGGATGATACTTTTCACTTTTTAATATCTTTTCTACAGAACGTCGATTGATACCATGGTTTAGTGCCAAATTTGTGGTGGAAGTTTGAGGTGATTCTTCTAAATCGATTGCAATATTTTGTTTAACAGTTTCGTTCTTTGCAGTCCGCGATCTTCCAGGTTTTAGCAAAATTTTTACCATCCCAGTAGTATTAAAACGTTGTAATGTTTTAGTTACTGTTAAGCATGATATAGGATTTCTCTCCGGATGCAAATTATTAAAAATATGACACACTTCTTCATGAGTTCTAACACGATCACCATAACCGATCATCATTAAAATTTCAATACGCTCTTTTTAACTTAATTAAACCATTCTAAATTGTGCAATTTATTTCCTTCAATTAGAATTTGACACTTGAAGAACAAAAGACGTACTAAACAGTACTTGTTTATTTATTACTATGGATACAAACAACATATTAGTTTATCTAAATGGTTTTTTGCTCTAATGCCAAAAACTCAAAGGAGGTTGGTTAAAGTGCTATATTCCTCGTTTTTACAAATTTTTTTACACTAAACTCAGTATGTATGATTTCAAAATAACAAGCTTTCAAAATCTGTAAAAATATATAGGGTGTCCCATTTAAACTAAAGAAGTTGATGGCCTTTCCGGTTAAACCGGAAGTATATTATTATCAAAAAAATGTACATCAGATGCGTTTTGTTCCATTGCACTTACCTGCAAATTTTCATAAATATCGTTCTTTTCGTTTAAAAGATATTTACTTGGTTCCATACTTTATCCCAACTCCATATATTGAAAATTACACGATATTCAGTGAAAATTGTTTTAAATTGTATTAAAGACTACGGCAAATTTAAAAAAAATATTTTAACCACCTCCCTGTAGATTAATATTAATGAAAAATTTTATTTTCTTTAAATTTTGACTTATTTTGATCATAATGTTAATAATTTTAAAAGGTTATTTGAATTTTATTAGATTGCGAAGAAGAAAAATATTAATAGTAAGCCAAAACTTTTTTTTCTTTGTTTTTTCTTTGCAGGCTGTTATCACTACCAGAGGGAGGGAATCATGGCTATAGAATTTCTTAAAATTTTCTTGTGTTAACGAAAAGCATATCAAATTAAAATTGTTCATGTTATTACTTTCAATAAACTTTGAACTACAAAAAAAACCTGTTTTTATTACAACCGAGAAAAATCCGACTAAAATAAAAATGTCTACATGGGTGACCCCAATTTTATGCTCGGCAGTATATAAAAGTATCTTATTTAGTATCTAAAAAAGTATTTTAGTTCCTTTTTTTTTCAAGAGTTAATAGATATCCAAGTAGCTTCAGATACTTTTTCAAAAAGTAACATCTTGTATCTAGATACTTTTCTATAGTGTCTTTGACAGCTCTCTGTCTAAAAAATATTCATATACTTATGTCGAAGGTAGAAAGTATTAAATAAGTATTCCTTGGCCAAATAACAAAATGTGTTGTCTTTCAACTGATTTATCCTTTATTGTTTCAGTGAATCTTTATAGTAATTTGCAAATAAAAATTGACTAAACAATTTTAAATTAATATTTACATTCGCTAGAGGTATATATTTTTCAATTCGATAGAATAAATAATATGGAACATTTAGCGCGTTTCCACGATTGTATAACACAAAATAAATATTCTCGATAGAGATTAACGGTTATCTTCTGCTATGTGATAATTATGCAATTTTGACATTCCCACGCATCTACTCTGAATACTAATATTACGAAAAAACTATACGTCGGTATTCTAGCGATTGAGTACACGTTTTATGCATACAAAGTCGCATCAAAACCAGACATTGGTTGTTTTGTTTAAGACGCTTTGCTACCTAGCAACAAAACCCACAAATTCCTAAATTAAACATTGTGTCACTGCCCGTTTAGCATATTTTAACAATTGTACACTGTCCAAAACATACTTTATATAAAAATGTGCAATCTTTTATATGTAACAACATTTTTACAAGGTAGCCAGGTTTACAGTGAAAAGGTTTACAGTGCTTCCTTTGGAGTTGACCCCTTAGTTCATCGTCTAATTATTTATACTAATCAACAGCATGCTTTCTGTACATCTGTTCAGCACTTTTGGTCAAGAGATTTAAGCAATTGCACCGAATTTGTTTCTTTTGTACCATATATCCTGCATTCAATAAACTATTCTTAAAATTAGTTGTAGAAGAACAAAATATTGTGATTAATTAGTACACAGTACCTATCTATTATTGATTTATAATACCTTAGAAACGGAATATGTTATGGTAGCAATAATACCTGCTATCACACCTAGGGTATTATGATAATGCCCGGAAATTTTATTGCTTATCCAATTTTATTTTTCTCATAATAAAGAATAAAGATCCATTTTATACAAAAATAATGTTTCTTTAAATACTAAAAATTAAACTTTATTTCCAAAATAAAAATTGCAATTTTGAAATGTCCCGGAAAATGTAGAATGGTCGGTGCTTTTTGTGATGGCAGAGGTGGCAGCACTAACGCTATTTTGTATAGTTTGTAAAGTAAAGTTTGTATAGTTTTGTAAAGCCAGAGGCCCTCGTGCTACTATTTCCACCTTCCGGGCATTATCGTCCTTACAATGCCCTTGATATAATATGGTTTTAAATGAACAAAAAATATAAACTACTAGAATAAATACATAGGGAATTAAAAACCGTGTCTTAAAAATACTAACTAGTTGTATAATATAATCACAATTTCTTTCAGTTTTAGAATTTCGGATATACAGACAAGAATTACATAAAAAAATTAGAAATGAAATTATCTCTTAAAATTTGCTAAACTTATTACGTTTAAAATTATTAAACTACAAAATACTACATCCAATAAACAACTAGAAAAAGGACTTTTTTACTTGCCAATTTTTAGGATGTTTTATTTGTGCATTTATACATATTATGCACAATACTTGTTTAAAAATCAAATTTATTCGGTTATAAAACGTAATTTTAACTATTTAAAGTAAAAATGAAAACCATGTATATATATGACTAACAACATTAAGATCTTTTATCCTGAAAAATAGCGAAATAAACCATAGGTACATTGTTTCAGTCCAATTAAAATTACTGACCTATGATAGTGAAGATTTAAATTAATAAATTGAATATAATAGCTATTTTCAGACACAACTAAAATAAATCAAAACTTGTATGATAAATTACATGGAGGTGTTTGTATTACGTCACATACGGACTTATATAAGACAAGTTGGCAGTGGTACTACCGCAACGTCATGTTGTCCCAAGAATTCCGCTTTTAGCCCTACAGGGGGTCTCACATTGTTCAACAATGCTCCAACTTTAACAAAGAATGCCGAGATCTACGATTAGATATAGAACATCGTTCTTATTTTAAACAAAGTTACGGAAATGTCTTGTAGATGAAAAATCATTTTAAAATAAAGAAGATCTTATTTTATAACCTTAGACAATAACTATTATAATTTTTAAATTATTTTAGTTTTTAAAAAATAGGAAAAAACAGTTATTTATTTTTATAAATTCAAATTGATTGTAGTCTATTATTAATTTTTTAAATTTAAAACTAGAACATTAGCATGGCAAGCTTACTTATTGAAGAGGTACCTAGACTCAAAATAAAAAATAATGTATCTCGTAACATTAGACTTTAAATAGGATATGTGATTTGCTTTTTATTTTTTATTATAGAGTGGAGTTTTTCGTTTCTTCTCTTTTCCATTTTATGTATCTAACCTTAACCATAAAATAAGAACAAAAATTCAAATTAATTTTCTTCCTCTACTTTATTGGAAATATTAACTATTTTTTCGATGATATCGGTTTTGAAATTATCGTCATCCTCAGAGTGGCAGATTAAGATCTGGGTTAGTAGAATAATATTCAATAATTACATCTTGGTATTCTTCACAAAACAACTTATTTCAATCCGACTTAAATCAATACAAATTTTCAACAGAATACAACAGAACTACATTAAAGAATTTAAGTTTAAAAATATAGTCAGTTTTGCAAAGCATGAGTGCTACAAGTGGGTCATTTTGGCAAAAGTTTTACACAATATTTTCCATAATTCGCATTTATTTGTGTTTTTTAAAGAAAATTATTTAACAGTTAGTAATTTTTTTGTTAATTAAATTATGTTTGTACTTACTAAAATGTCATATGTCAGATATATCCATTTTGAAAGTTAAACTGAGTTGCTTACTTCTTTGAATTTGTTTGTAGAACATATCCAGTAATGTGAATTGAAAAAAAAAATAATAGCGTTTTTTATTATGGCTTTTAACATATAATTTACCTTTTTAAAACATTTTTATTTATTAATTGGCAGAACTATAATTCCTTTTTTCTACACCTATGGAATAATATGCCTATTATTTATGGTTGTTCCTTAAATAATAGTAGTAGTTATATTTACCTGTTGGCTTATAAACCATAAGCCAACGATATTTTGACCAATCGCAGGCCACGAATTTCATAAGCCAATACATATTTTAAGGTTTTATTAGTTGTCCATGGCAACGGAAAAGGTTCACCGATGAAAATAATTGTTCTAAATCTACTTTTTGATTGTAAAGGCATATTTAGTACCTCTTTAAAACATTTGGATGAAATTTTGATGAAATAAAATTGATAAATAATCTTTGTATTACATAATTACACAAATTATTTAATTTTAATGCAAATTAATGTAAAATGGTTTATTTAAATAAATTAAATTTAATCTGGTTTTTAATTATTCCATAAGTGTAGAAAAAGTATAGTATTATACTATTAGGTTATGTTATGATCTGATGTTTTCTATGTTCTGTCACCGTCAAATAAAATACACACAAATACCAACTGTGACACATAAAATAACTAAACGAGTGTGAAAAGACATTTTGTTTCCACACTCCGTTGAGTGTTACAATGAAGTCAATTGTAAACGCGAATTATAAAAATATATCAAGCAAATTTTTAATAATATAGTATCTTTTGTATCCAAATATTTTTTTGAAGTATGTTCTCTAATCCTGAGCAAACCATTTAGAATTACAATTAGAATTACTAAAAAACAAAATACTAAACCTACGGCATCCGCAAAGTTGCATTGATTATTACATTTGGTATACTTGCCATTAGTTTTCAACTTGACATTAAATTGCAGTTAAAATTTTAAAAAGAACATTATTTCTCCCCCTACGAAATGAGTATGTAATGACCCATGTTAAAATTTCATGTTAATTTTAAATATGTTTGATAGTTTACCTTAAATAAAGTAGATTAAAATAAAAATGTCACTGGATCATTGACTAATTACTCGAACTTAGTTCAAGAAATAGTACTTTTTCAATTGAAAGAAAATACTTAAATTTTGCAATTTTCGGTAATTATTAATTATTTTCATTTGACACCTAGAGACTTACCATCTGAAATTTCATATCTAGATGGCTTAGGGAGAGAAGGTCATGCATTATTATAGTTCTGTAATCTGTTTATAGTTTTAGCGGAGTTGTCAATGGTGTTTATTTTCTTTTAAACACAATAATTTTGCATTATTAATTATCTACATAAATATATAAAATGATTTGCCTTTGTAATCATAAAAATTGAAATAATAAACAGTATTAGAATATTATGTTTATCTCAAATTTGTTTTAAACCTTATATTAAATAAAACAGATAACAAACTTACTACTAATCACTTATGGTAAAACTGAATTAACACCATTTAAGTTGGGTTAGTTTAGTTTAGGTTACATTTGTCAAATGTAAAATTTTTCTGCATGAATGTAAAATAATAGCAATATAAATATAAAATATAACTAACTAAAATTGAAGCAAACAATCCACTGGATTACTAATTTTTTTTAATTATCAGCAATGTGTTCATAAAAGTAACAATATTTTTATCCTTATCGGGACATTTATTATTAATTTTTAACTAAAATGCATAAAAAGATACATCCTTTTTTATATTTACCCTAAACACATAAAATATACGAACGTACTATGGTAAAACCTGCGGAACATACATAATACGTCTAAAAAAGTACATTTCCAATGCTTATATTTTAGATTTAAGTGGTGAGTATAGTATAATTCTTAAGTGAACTATTTCCAAGCTGTCATGAGTTATAGAAATCCGAACTGGCAACATTGTCCGTCCACCTATCTTTTTAAAATTTGTGACCATTTGAGATCTAGACATAATTGACAAAAAATATAAAAGCACGGACACTTTTAATAGTAAGAATAGACCTACCAAACAATTTGTGTTTTAAATCCAGAGTTACTCTTTAATTTTTTTTCTCTTTTCTTTAAAAACCAATTAATCAGAAATGTAATTAAAAATGAACTACCTAATTAAACCTTAATTTTGTTCAGAAGTCCGAATAGTAGGTATAATCACAAAGAAAATTAATCTGCTTTTTGTCCGAATTAACTGAACACAAAGATTGATACTAATAAGTAAATAATTGTGGCTCATTTACGTCTTAAAAAGCGATTTTACCGACAACTCATGTATGTGCTTGTGTGTGGCCTACTCTATCTTTTATAGAGATAGGTACTATCTTAGTGTTTTGTATGATAGTTTAACACGCATCGAGACGAAGTAATGTTGGTGAAGCGTTTGAAAATGCGATCTAAACTGGTGATCTGTACTCACAATATACCTTCAAAGTAAGCACATGATTCATTATAATTAACCGTATATCATTCAGGACAAGCACACGATCTTTATGATTTCCTAAAGGTTGACGTAGAGTAGCTATTTAAAACTTGTTTGGATAAAATTATCGTGTTTAAAACAAAAACAAAACTTATTTATTTTTGGAACTATTTTAAAATGAAAGTAAACAAAAATTAATATGTTATAAATTATTAATATTTTGTGATTATTATTAACATATATATAACAAGAATGAATGTTTTGGATGCAGTCATTCGAATATGATACAGTATTCGGCAGAATAAACAATATCGAATATAAAAAATAGTATATTATGTTACTAGGAGTAGAAGGCCAACATTATAGTTGAGCCCCAGTTTGCACAGCCTCGGCTGGCGCCTCGGCAGTGCAAACTGGGCGAAACATAATAATGGGCCTTCTGCTCCGAGTAACATATACAATTTTTTCTTCAAGCGTAATAATAATATGCATTTTATAAAAAATATAGAAGGCTTTGTTTATATCTCAACTATTTAATTAATACAAACGAAAAATTACATAAAGTGTTATCTATTTATTAACAGTAATATTAAATGTGCAGTTTTGTATACTGCAGTTGTTTAAATTTAAGCCACTGCCACCGCTTTCAGCTACGACATTTACAATTTTGTCATTGGTATACATCATATTATTAGTAAGTTGATTGTCGATTATTATGTCAGCGATTCCAGTACTATTACTTGGTTGTTCTTGCACATTAAGTATTTTTGTGCAGTTTGTTTTTTACTGAAAATGGAATCATCTAAGTACCCTTCAGCAACACTGGTGGATTTCCATCTACCATGCCGCTTTAAAGCGGTAATATCACCTCCGTTGTCAACTAAAATAGTTGCGGAAGTCACTAAAATAGTTGCGGAAGTCCTCCGAAGGCAATGTCCTGTATATTCATGAGGATTTGTTAATTTCAAAAACGTAGCAACGTCTTTTGGTACGTTTGATATTTTGTGGATACCCATTACCACACGGTGACATTTACCATTCTGGTATTTAATAAAAAATCGCTGTAGGCCAATATCATTCGGATGAAGAGCCGTATACTGTCTTACCAAATTCAAATAAAAATCGCCAATTATAGTGGTAAACGACCGTTGCTTTTTGTTTTTTATGTCTATGATTTTAACCAAAATTAAATTTCCCAAATCTTGGATTTCGCTAGGCTTTAAATTAACAAGTTCATCGCATCTAAGGGCTCCTGTGACTCCAAATATTAATATAACCTAAAACAAACGTTGAAATAAATAAAAAAAGCTGGTAGCTCTGGGATTAGAACCGCTGACCTTCGCGACCGAAGACAAAAGCTCTGCCACTGAGCTACCGTCATTAAATGTTATAAGTAGGAAATAAGGTAATATTTGCTGTCAAGTTAAATATTGATCTGCGAGTAGATATCACTGTCAATGGTTTAATAAACGTAATAATGAATAAAAAGAAATCAGAAAGTACCTACCTTTGTTGCTAAATAAACATTTTTCGGTGCATCCTTGAGAAATTTATCAAATTGATCTTTTGTTAATACTTTTGATTTTTTCGGTGTATAATTTTCCCCTTGGTGCTTTATAAATGCAATTAATTTGCTATACTTTTCTATTTTAACATTATGTTTAATGTTTAATTGACTTTTAATCATTGAATACTCTGCCCATAGAGTAGAACTTTTAAACTTTCTGGACAAATTCGTGAAGTATGCAAGCATAACGTTTTCCGTGTATTGCTGTACATTATATTCATTGCACCATTTTAGAAATTTTTCGTATGCAAAATCATACAGTTTACGCGACTTCGTTGGAATTAGAGTTTCAATACTGGAATTAGCTATTTCAACTAATTCCGGGGGCGTACATTGTAAGTCTTGAGACATTTTTCAGTTTGAATTAGGTAGGAACACTTTCAGAGTCTGACACTTTTCAAAACTAACAAAACATCAAAATTAAATAAGGAAATTGACAGTTCCTGCCTTCTTGATTATAACACCCATAAGACGTTGCTACCGTTTCTTATTATTTTGTTATTAGTATAATAATGAGAGTTCATTATTGTACTATAGTAAAAGAATAGGCTATATTATGAAGAACATACGCTTGAAGAAAAATATATTTATGAACTCATACGAATATTGTAGCCGTAGTAAAGATCCAAATTTTGAGGATTTTGGTTCTTGACATTCTTCGTCAACTTAGTGAGTTTGATAAGGGTCGTATAGTGGGACTTCGGGAAGCTGGATTTCCTTTTCGGGAAATTGCAGTTAGAGTGCAAAGAAGTGTAGACACCGTAGTTAGGTGTTGTCAGGCATGGCTTTGAGAAGACCGTACACAAAGAGCAAGGGGCTTTGGACGCCTCCGTAGAACAACAGATCGTGAAGATCGCCGCCTAAGATTATTGACCTTAGGGGACTGTTTCTCCACTACCAGCTCCATTGCATCTTTCACGCACTCCAATCTCTCTTTTCCCAATCTTGTAAAGTTATCCTTCTCTTGACCAATGCCCAATTAGCACCTGTGTCAGGCGAGTTTTTTACCTGCCCTCCTTAGCATTTTCCACCCAGCTCATCACTCTGCCCAGTGCAGAGATACTTCCCCTTCACAAACCCATGCTGGTTTCCCCTAAAGCTGCCATTTCTCTCCACTTCCTCCATTAATGTCCTAGACAATAATAACTCACCTTTCTAACTTGGCGCATAATTACTATTTATTTAAGCTATCTACACATCCTTAAATTCATAATTATATCTGAATAGCCAGGTGGTTTGACATGTGTTGACAGTTTGGTCTTGTATTATAGCTTTTTTCCATTAATTTTCAGGATCAGGAACCACGAAAAGTATATTAATATAAAAAATAATTACAGTTATGTATACAATTGAAAAATATACCTATAATAAAATGAAACATGGCATTGCTAAACTAAAGCCAGCCGATGGAATTTCAGTAATCACACAGCATGCGTAGCAAAGAATTAAAGTGAACACATTTTAACAAAAAATAGGAAACAATAAAGAAATGTATAAGAAGCCAAAGCAATATAACAAAAAAAGTCCTTTTTAATACAAAAATGTCAACAAACTCAAACCTAAGTTGTTATGATTAAAAAGAAAAGATAAAAATTATTTTCTTTTTTATATAATAATATGTAATAAAAAGATAAGTGGTTTTTCCTATGTCTCCTACTTAAATACGATAAACAAATAAATCAAGCTCCACGTTAAGGATGTTTGTTGGTACGAAATAAATTCGACGTTTATGTGCCAATGAAGATATAACGATCAATAGATATTATTAAAAGCCAATGGTGAAACAGCAATTCATTCTAATTATGCCGTCAAAATTTATTTGAAAATTCCTAGACACCTTTTTGTACCCATCAAAATTCAGGTACAAGAGATGCCGTCAGAGATTACGACGGTGCTCACGTTAGGTGCCACTAAATTTAGAAAAAATCGCACTTACCGTTAGATTTATTCAAACTCGTAAATAATTGGTTTATGTTTGTGTCGTTGGAGTAATTGACTGACATTCTGTGGTTAAAAATAGGTCGACCAAACAATACAGAAAAAAATTAAAACGGTATTCACGTTAAGAATTTAATTTTTTTTATTTCAACTACATTGTAGTTAAATAAAAACATTAAAACAATTTTACAATATTGCAAAAGTAATTAAAAGTCACATACATGGTCTTATATTTTAAACCACGCAACAGGTTTTGATGCGGCTTTCAAAATTAGTGGGGATAATTTTTTACAGTTAGTTATATACAGGGTTCCTACGAAAGTGGTAGCAACTTTTACGCTGGACACCAATAGATGACGCTATTGAAAATGCAAATTAAATACTTATTACCATTACTTTGTGAAACTATAGTGTATTTGAAAATCAAGAGAGAGTAAATTCCCAGAAATGTTTTGCAGTTATCAGTGTTAAAGGCAGTAAACCATAGACGTGCGTTTTCAAAATTAAATTAATATGGAAATAGAAATATTTAATTTGTTTTAGTTATTTATACCTAGATTACCAATTTTAGATAGATAAAGATAATTCGTAAGTAGTAATTTAATTTGGGTAAAATGAAGAAAAAGTCAATATTATTTTAGGCATATGTTTATTTACAAAATATGTATATAATATGTACAGATAATTACAATTACTTATAAATTAATATGAGGAGCTAAAAAAACAATTAAGTAGGTATATGAGAAAAAAAAACCAACCGCAAGGATAAAATTTGACGAGCAACATGCAAAAAATACGACAATATTAAATCTTAAAAAATAAAAATCTAAAAATAAAATTAAAGTACATAAATTAATAATTTTAAAGTTATGGTTCCTCGCACTCTGTGTCAGAAGATTCACCATCTGATTCTAGAGAAATCACAATGGGCTCTATAGTAATATCAATTATGTTATCTAGCTCCCACATTTTTTTTTCTATTTCTGTAACGTGTCTAATACATTTTTGCCAATTTTCACATGTTACTTCAGATATTGCCTTATTGAAGAGATTTTTACCAATTCTATCGGATTCAGCTCACAATGGTAACGAAGGATTTCAATTTCTCGTTTTTTGGCTATCTCCTCAATATTATATTTTTTATAATTTTGCTTATGTTTTTTAGCAATAGTTAACAATTCTGCCCTCAGCATTGTATTGTCAAAGGCTAAATTTTTAGAAGATAACCATTTTGCAATTTCATCCTTTTTCCGTTTAGTGGTTGGTAATGGTTCAAGTAATCTGGAGTGGTAACTTGCATTATCCATTACAATAACCGATCCTTTTGGTATGAATTGAATCATCTGTTTAAAATATTCCTCAAACACGTCTCCATTCATTTCTTCGTGATAATCAACGGTTTTTTTTTATTCAAATAAGAGTAAACCATTCTCAAGAAAACCGTTTGTACTGCCTATATGACAAATAATTAATCTTTTACCTTTTCCTATAGGTTCCTTAAAACCAGTAGTACCTATATCCTTCTAGAAAAGCTTGATGGGATGATTTTATATTTTTGTCTTTCCAAACTCATCCTACACAATGTCCTTCATTAACCCATGTTTCATCTAAATAATAAATGTTTTTATTTTGAGCTTTAACTTGTTGTATTTCTCTGAGGTACTGTCTTCTCCAACATACAATTTCTTTAGAATCAATTAGCATTGAGTGTCTGCCCATTTTTTCAAATTTAAAGTTTAACTGATGTAACGTTTTCCATAGTTTATCCCGGCTTATTGTGGGTAAATCAACATAATTCGTAATGGCTTGCAAAACTTTATCTAAAGTTGGTATTTGCTTGTTTATAAAAAATGAGTGAACAAGCTTACGAATAGCATTTTTAAAAAACTCGTCCACGTTGACTTTTAATAGTTTTTGTCTACCTGGTTTCGGCTTTGGTGAGGTTACTCCACCTGATTTTTCCTCCTTTAGAACTCTATATATTGTAGATTTTCCATATCCCATTGCCTTAGATGTTGTTTCAATTACACTGTCAATAGTGTTTGAGGGATTTTGATATTTAAAATAGTGGTACACATTCACTACAGCACTCTTTTCATATACTCACAAACTGCTTCCATTTTTAGTCACTACTATTTGTCACGTTTATCGAAAATCAAATAACTGCATTTCTAGAAACTTAAGCACTATTTAAGTCAAAATATCTGTCATTAGAAGCTGTTGCCATTCGGAGGTCGTTAAATAACAATTATCCCTTTCTAATCTGGTTACGTCTATGACGCACGTTAATCCTCTTAGGCCTACTATAGTAACAATGAAAGATCATAAAATAATGTGATAGTCCAAGAAATTTTATAAATTTTGTATTGAAATTAACAAAAACAATTTAGAATGCATTACAAATATTGAAGTTTTACCGCACGTACTGTACTATAGTTTTGCATACCGAATTAGTTTTTATTCTGGGAATTTACTCTCTCTTGATTTTCAAATACAGTATAATGACAATCCAGAAAATGTCACTGTAGTAACTTCGTTTCCGCTTATGAGTTTTTATCTTATGATTATTTTTGTCAATTTTGATGGGTCAGAATAGCTATTTATGTATCAATGGACGATAAGGACGGTAAGGACGATAATGCCCGGAAGGTGGAAATAGTAGGCCAGAGGGCTAGGTTTCCGCCTGATGGGTATAAGAATCTAACAATGCCCGTGGTGCATACAATGCTTTATGTTTTACCTAAAAATTGATTTTTATGAACAAAAATAATTGTACAGGAACTTATCAAGTGACTTGCAGTGATTATTTAAGTTTGACTTTGACGTTTCTGTCAGTTAGTCAGTTGGCATTTTTTGTTTAAATATTTGCTTAAAATGGAAGAAATTCCAGAAAATATAAGAGAAAAGGCCATAAAAGTGACCGAAAATCTTTTGCCACTTAAATCAAGGCAACAGTATGATCGGGAGTATGGAATATTTGGTATTTGGAAAGATGCCAACGTAATTGTTCAAATAACCGAAACCGTTCTAATGGCA
Organism: Ophraella communa; assembly: GCA_035357415.1. Lineage (NCBI taxonomy): Eukaryota > Metazoa > Arthropoda > Insecta > Coleoptera > Chrysomelidae > Ophraella > Ophraella communa. The sequence continues at coordinate 7,555,140 of CM068984.1, forward strand.
TATTTTCAGGAACTGGTAAGTTATTGATTTTATTTTAATAGGTACATATGTTTAACAAATTTTAATATTTTTAGTCGAAAAAATACAGTCCGAACTTTCTCTGGACCAAATATTCTACCCTAAGGTCTACGTTAATGGTCTATAAAATCTCGCAATACCATCGTCTTATATCTTTTTTAAAAGTTAAGTCGAAAGGATATGTCCCTAAGAAGTCTAACGTTTTGGAAGGAGAACAAATAATAAAATTTATTAAAATTTCCGGGCATTATCATAATGGCCGCTTAAATGCCCTAGGTGTGATAGCAGGTATTATTGACGTGGATCACTTAGAACACAGAACCAATCGGCCTCAGTTTGTTTGAACAAGTCGGCCAAGTTTTTAGAAATCACGTCTGCTATGTTTTGTTGAGTGATGTTGGGCTTCTCAGGAGACGGTTTCCAGATGAAAGATATTTATTTATAAGAATCAATTATAATATACTTTGAAAATAAAAATATTTATATATCTTTACCAGAATAAAACGTTAATTTTGATCTTTAGAAGTTCAAGTTATAAAATTCTTTCTACATTTGATGTTTCGGTTTTTAATTGAAACAGCTCCACAGTCACATTGAATTTTCTGTATCCTAGTACATTTAAAAAGCATAGTTGGAATATTTTTATATTGAATAGCGTCATCTATAGGCGTTCATCATAAAAGTTGCTACCATTTTCGCGGGCACCCCCTGTACAGAGTGGCTCAAAAGTTTGGAAACGGCCAATTATCTCGCACAATGCTAGTCCTTATTGTACAAAATTCGAGGTACACCTATTTTAGAATACGGTGATTCCATATTTGATATTTGCAATGTTGCCAGATTTGCTTTATTTTCCAAGCAAAAAAAATTATAGATTTTCACCAAAAAGCATAACAATAAAGGTGTATAGCATACGTATGTAAGCTAAATAATAGTAAGTATGTGCCAAGGTAGGAAAGTGAGTTATTATTTTTTTTAAATATTAGTTTTTAAAATTAATAAAAATGTTTGACGCATCTCCAGTTATTTCCGTTTCAAATGAAATGACAATGACAAGGAAACCAATAATATATCAAATTATTTTTGTTTTGATTTGAGAAGTATTGTGTTAAAAAATCGCTGTAAAAATACATGGATACATCCTTTCTTACTAATAATTTAGTAAGGAATTTTTTTTTAATTTTGTCTTTGCATCAGTTTACATTCTGTCAAATGGATTTAGATTTCTAATCAAGTAGTCTCTGTATTTTTCTATCTTGGTTAATAATAAACAACTTAAACACCTTAACAAAGGTCAATAAAGTTAGGTTTAGAGGCTAGTAGTGAAAAAAAGCATTAATGGCATCTTATACATTTGACCCACAATAACCATTTCTAATAAAAAAACTTGAAAATCATTGTAGGTATTTTGCAACGCATCTCTGTTTCACTATCATTTCCCAAAGATACATGATGAAATTAAAAATAATGTCTATTCTATTAACAACACTAAACAAATTAACATTGCAACAATACTTGCATGGTTTGATTCAAAAATTAACACAAATTACAATAAATTTCATGTTGATCATAATCACATTATTATTTTTGCTCTTTCATTTTCATTTTTTAATAAAACAAGAGAAATTTCAAGACAAAGAATTTAATTTTCTACCGAAACAGGTAAAATATTGTAAGGTTTTTCTTAGGGGTTGTTTTCGATAACACCTATGAAGTAAGGTAATTTTCACCCACTCACTGTATCCGGTATTTCTGTTGCGACTCTACTGTTATACTAATATCTATACCTTTCTCTCAATTACACCCTTTTCCTATCTATAGATGATTCTAGACCTTCAACCCTCATCACTAGATGTTTCGTTGGGCAAACGGTATAAAAAGCGCATGGATAATTTTCAGATATATAATATAATTTCTTTCCATCACCTTCTATGAAGAGCTTTTATTCTTCAATTGCGAAAAACGTTTTTCTACTGATAAAACCGAAGACCATGGTTTACCAAAAATTGATGAGGTAGAAAAAGAACCCCCAATCTTGGAAGCCGAAGTAGAAAACGCTATAAACCGTCTAAAAAACAACAAATCACCTAACGAGACAATAGCTATGGGCGAGCTTGGTGTTGATGCATTCTACAAACTGTGTTCTAAAATCTGGCAAACTGGGTATGGCCAAAGGAATGGTGTGAATCAGTGTACATGCCGCTACACAAGAAAGGCTCTACAATAGACTGCAGTAAGTACAGAACTATAGCGCGTATAACACATGTGTTGCATGCTTTGCCAGACCATCCTTTTCTAAGGTTCTATGGTTTCAAAATTTATTTATTATTATCTGTCAGTTTAATATATGTTTTAACTGTAATATATATTTTGTAATATATTGAATAAAGATTAAAGTAAAGCAATTGTTTGCCAATATAAATCTCAACAACATGCAAGCCAAATTCAGCTTCACATCATAAACAACTGCTTAAAAGCTTTTTACTGCCATAGATTTCCGACGAACAAACAGGATTCATTTCAGGAAAGGGAATAAGGGAACAAATCCTTAATGTGAGACAAATAATAGAAAAAGCATATTATGAATTTAACGTAGTGCTTTGTCGACTACAGCAAGACATTCGACTGTGTAAGATGGAAAAATGTGTGGCTTATCTTGGAAAACATGGGAGTACGCAAAACATATGATTATTCTGATTGAAAATCTCTACAACAGTCGCGGGAAGGTGAAAGTCACCGATACTCTTCAATATATACGGAGAGTATATAATGAGAAAAGTTTTGCAAGGCTGGCGAGGGGGTACAACGATAGGAGAAAAAATAGTTACTAACCTTAGTAATACAGATGACACCTTAATATTAGCTGGTTCAGAATAAGAACTGACGGAAATCATGAGAAAGTTGGATAGGATCATCAGAGAACATGGTCTTACGTTGAACAAAAACAAAACTAAAATTATGATAAAAGCCTGCAACTCTACCAATGTTGGATTGTTGAGAAATTTAACTATTTGGGATCGCTTATCAACAATAAAGGCAGCTGTGTAAAACATCCTATTAACGTGTCAATTCTTAAAAAACTAAACATCAACACAAGGCTCTCAGCCAGGATAAACCAATCATACCTACGATATTTTGTACACGTTTCAAGAAGAACAAATGGGCTGGAAAAACATATTGTGGAAGGAAAGATATATGGGAAACCATCAAGAGGAAGGTCTCCGATGCGATGGGTGGGTCAAACCAAAAAAGATATCATTGGACACGGTCTGCAAGAAGCTTTTCTTGCAGTTCAAGACATAGAATTATGGAGAACTAAGATTCGAGCAATTGAGACATGATGTCACCATACTCTCCCGATAGTAAAAGGTCAAGAGAGAGAAATTCTTCAATTTTCTATTTTCTTTTCCTTTAGATCTTCATCCACAGGATCTATCCACCTTATTACCGACATGTCAAATGCTTAAAGTTTATAAAATAATTGTGTTTGTTTAAAATAGTTTATAAGGTTTTGGATATTACACTTTTCACTTAACAATTCTCTTAGTTAAATTGATTGTACTAACCCTTACTTTTTGAAAGTCCATCTTATTAAGAATAATGAAAAACTCTTCGTTTTACCAAAACTTCCAATATTTATTTAAAAATTGCTTTAACATTAATGACAGCCGTTTCGCTAGACTTAGCATCGTCAGATTGACATATTGAAGTTACATTTTGTTTGTTTGTAGCTAGGTACCTGATGTTTATTAGGTAGTTATAAGGCTAGACCAAGTATGGAAGTAATAAGACATAACAATATTAAAGCCTAGATGTTATGAGCCCTAAGGGATTATCCTGGATGTACTTCCCTCTAAGATCAGTATAACTGTGCAATGATATAGAAAAACCAGGAACAAACTATATCATGCTGATCTTTACAATAACTTAATATATTTGTGTTACAATTACGTCTTATCTATGTATAAAATGAAGACTCAATCAAAGCAAACACTTTAAAAGTGGAGAACTTCCTAGATTTATTTGTTCATTAACAACTTTAATATTGGCTTTAATATTGTTATGTCTTATTACTTCTATACTTGGTCTAGCCTTATAACTACCTAATAAACATCAGGTACCTAGCTACAAACAAACAAAATGTAACTTCAATATGTCAATCTGACGATGCTAAGTCTAGCGAAACGGCTGTCATTAATGTTAATAAAGCAATTTTTAAATAAATATTGGAAGTTTTGGTAAAACGAAGAGTTTTTCATTATTCTTAATTCTCTTAGGTTTTTGGGAAGGTTATTGGAGAGTATTTCTTGTTTGAATGATGGACAGGCTGGTAATATGTGGTAATCTGGTATGGCCTAATCTAAGTGTATTAATTTTTACTTGGTTAGCGCGGTTGGTATTAAGATTTAACCAGGGACATGTAGTAGGTTTAATATTTTTTAATTTTTTATTTTATCCCGTTTATTTTGCCACTTACACTGAACTTTGAATTTAATTATCGATTTGAAGTCTGCGGCCCACACTTTACTCACTTTGGTCGTTCCACTATCGTTGTCGAGTGTCGTCTGTTTGGCGAGGGAATCAGCTTCTTCATTACATTGGATGCCGGTGTGTGAAGGTACCCATAGAATTTCGACATGTTTATTATTTTGATGAAGTTTTATCAGAAAACTTATGGGATGTTTGGGGTATAGTTGTTTAATGGTTTAAATAACACTTAAGGAATCAGTAACAATTACGCTCTTATTATAGTTGTTTCCTTTAATAATACAAAGAGCCTGCAAGATAGCAAACAATCCAGCTGTGTTAATCCTGCTGCTGGACTTCGTTTTATCAAGATGCCCTACGTCTCTTGTAGTCTCCTGGCTTTGACCCCTCTTTCTCCGAATAAGTCGTAAAGTTCTGCACGTTTTTTTCGTTCCCAAAACGGTTTTTATTTTCTTGAAACATCTTTTTTATCTGCAGACTATACCGCAACGATTGAGACTTCTTGCCGTTAAGTTTTGAATGTGAAATAAGTTGGCCTCAGATGTTTTTAATCTTGTTCCTTTTTAATTGAATTTCACTGTATACAAACTTTTTATGTTTTAATACAATTGTTAGATCTTGCTATATTATAATTTTCTTCAACTTTGGTCGTTTGATTTGTTTTTCAGCTTCTGCTGCTGGTAATCAATGAGTTGCAGACAATATCAACAAATCATCTACTCATAAACCCAAAACATTCTAGACGATTCGGGTTGTGTTTAATACGACAACCCTTTATAACAACTTAAAATGATTTTTATTATAATTAGTAACACATCTTACAAAACTCTCCAAATTCAACTTTATATTAAAAATGAAAGAAGAAATGAAAAAATGTTATAGCTAATAACGGCCCGTACTATCTCCAGTTCAGTTCCATCTCATGACCAGATTTCTTAAACAATACTGTGGTTTATTTTTTTACTTCCTAAAAGAAAAATCAAGCCCAGTACCGCTATTATTTCGCTTCGTGATGATTCTTTATCGTCTCTTTTCCTTGCATATTCTACTAATTATTGTTTAATTTCTATACGAATCTATGTGTTTAACTATGTTGTCAATCATGAAAATGTAAATAATTTGAAGAAATATGAGCATCATTCTTTTAGGTGATATTACGGTTTTGAACTAGAAAAGTTTTCAATCAATTTCAATAAATAAATTAAAAAAGATAAAGCAGTGACATATTATAAATATATGTATACAGTATGCTATGAAAATATTATAAATAAACTTTTTTTATTATAGTAAGACATAAGGGAAACATTTTTTAAAATTCGTAACCCATAAAATAAGTAATTCTGTATTTTTTATTAAAAAAAATACAAGTAAACTTCCTGAAACAATATCATAAATTTAAAAACCTGTCCAGTCTCTGTCTAATTGGCATTATTTATGGCAATTAATTTAGCAACTTATATAAATTGATGCAATAAACGTATATAAATTAAATTATAACAAGTTTACAGGGCGTTGTGTTAAATTATTTTTTAAACAACATATAAAAACAAAATAAAATAAATACTATAAGTAAAAGTAATAGTAATATAAAAATATAGGTACTAATTGAAAGTAAGAACATTAAAAATAGAATTTTTTAAACAAAACTTCCACTATTTATTCCAAAAACTGCTTTTTTAAACGCAATGACAGCTGTTATTGGAAGGTAAGAAGGTACATCTTCAGGCAACTCATATTCTGAACAGCAAAAAAAGTCAGTGGGATCAAATTTATGTTTCTCTTTCCGAAAAATAAAATTTAAAATCTATCATTATAAGTGACATAAAAATCCGAAAACCCAGTTAAAATGATTTTATTTTTATAAAATTTTGTATAAGTACTTACTGAAGCATAATAGGTAAATGATAAACATTTCAAAATGATTGCATGGCTTTAAAGCCCTTTTACCTTTAATAATGTGTGGATGCACCCCGATGTGTTACGCATTCTCCAACGCGCCTAGGCATGCTTCTGATCAGGTGGTCAATGTCCTCTTGTGGTATCTTATTCCAGGCAACCACCAGCTCTTCTCGAAGTTCTTCTAGAGACTGAGGAGGACACTGCAAATTAAGCAATATCCTACCCATCATATTCCACAAATGCTCAATTGGGGATAAGTCGGGAGATCTTGGTGACCAAGGTAACAATGTGACATCATAATGTTGAAAGAAGTCTATTGTGACTCATGCGACATGTGGTCGGGCATTATCTTGTTGGAAAGTTCGAAATGCTAGGGTGTCAAGATAGGGTAAAAGATGGGGTTCTAAAACTTCTTGGATATAACGCTGCGCGTTCATATTACCTCTGATGAAGATTAAAGGTGATCTCGAACCATTAGCTATAGCACCCCAAACCATAACTCTAACAGTTTGATGAACATGCCTTTCAACAAAAAACCGTGGATTTCTCCTTTCACCACGTCGTCTTCTAACAATCGCTCGACCATCGTGCATGTCTAAACAAAATCGAGACTCGTCACTAAAGACAATACTGTTCCATTCCTGATCCCAGAGTGACCGTTCTCTGCACCATTCAAGACGATTACGTCGGTGTTCTGGAATTAAAGGGAGGACCTAGTGTGGTCGGTATGAAACCAGGCCAAAACGTCTTATTCGTCGGTAAACACTTCGCATACCAATGGGTCTTCCGTGTTCTGCAAACCATTCATTTGCAATGGACCTGGTAGTGGAGAAACGGTCCCCTAAGGTCAATAATTTTAGGCGGCGATCTTCACGGTCTGTTGTTCTACGGGGGCGTCCAGAGCCCCTTGCTCTTTGCGTACGGCCTTCTCGAAGCCATGCCTGACAACACCTAATCACAGAGTCTACAGTTCTTTGCACTCTAACTGCAATTTCCCGAAAAGAAATTTCAGCTTCCTGAAGTCCCATTTATACAACCCCTATCAAACTCACTCCGTTGACGAAATCGTACGGGTCTCCGTAGCCTAGGCATCGTAACCAATCGTAAAGAATGTCAAGAACCCAAATCAGCAAAATTTACTACGGCTACAATATTCATTTTTGGATTGTTAGTGAATTTCAAAAAAAGCAGTATAGAAACCGGAATCTTCAACTGATAAGGCTGAAAATTTTATCAATTGGTTATTTTAGTAAAATAAATAAATTTACCAAATTTTATTAAAATAAAATAATTTAAACTGGGTGTTCGTATTTTTATGTCACTTAGTATGTGTGTATTATTTATATCTGAATGCTTTTTATTCCGGCGTCAACCATGGATGTGTAGATCATCTTTTTGCTTTCAAATAATTTTAATAATAAATCTAATAAATAAAATATAACTCTTTCCTTTTGCCGTACCAAAAGAAATAAAAAGTTAGATGTTTAAGCCTTAAAAATATTTACTTCAATTGTTCAATTAAGGCCGTTTGTTTTTAATCATAGAGAATAAAATCATAAAAATAAAATTTATTAAAAAATATTTTATCAACTAAGTACTCAACAAACAAGTATTATAAAGTATATGGTACACTTTTTTGGAATGATTACAAAAATGCAAATAGTAAAATAATGACACAATTAGAGTAATATTGAATTAATTTTTTTTTTTTTTTTACAGAAAAGGTCAAACCTACTCATATCGTCTCAGGTAAGTAAATAAACTCTTTAATATCTTCTTCTTCGTTGAGTGCTCATCTTTTAATGGATATTAGCAATTCATGGCAATTAAAACAGCTGCCTTAAAAAGGCCGGTCGTTTTGGTACCAAGCCAAGTTCTTAAATTCTTTAGCCAAGAGATTCTCATCCTGCCAGGTCACCTTCGTCCTAGGTCTCTCTCCTGGAGAACAATTTTTTGTGCTTACCTTCACTTTGTAGTTAGTGACTTTGATCTGCTAATCAGATATTGTAGAAAAAAGTTAATTTTTAAGTAAAACCAATGGATTAAAAGAAATGTTGTTTGTTCACAATGTAAATTATTAATTTAATAATATAAAATAAATTTTTAAAATGCTAAATCAACGAGAAGATATTTTAATTTTTTCCCCTTATTTCTATGCAGGTAATAATTAAGCCAAAAACTTCCTGTATTTTCTTTAAACCGTATAAAATATAAGATTTCCTTCGTCGACAAACATGTGAATCTTAGTTCGTTGAATCAGGAAGCCGTTTTGTTCTTTTTTCATAATAACAATATATGAAGTTCCAGGCAATGGAGCTTATTTTTAAATCATATGTTACTTCACTTTATTGTATGATTGATGGTTTGAATGACTTCCCAACAATGATTAATGATTTATTTGATAAATTGAGAATAAAAAAGTGTTAAAACTGTTTATGAGAACAGCATAATATATAGAAAAATTAATTAACTATACGATACGCCGGGTGTTAATTCCATAATATTTTTTATCACAATGTATAATGTAATGAAACTTTGTTTTAATAAGTAAATTATAATAACGGTGTTGATAAAAGGAAAAATTCGACTTTAAATATGTTGAAGTATGTGAAATTGTGTGGCTTTTATCATTAATTAAAATAAACAATATCGTTAATATAATAATAGATTTACTTCACATGATTATTGCAGAACTTATTCAACCGTATATACCACGTTCACATATTTCTCATCCAATCTACTAATGACAGGAGTCAGTAACCTGTGGATCGTTATATATGAAACTGCCGCTCTTTAATTGCATAGGTACACAAATATTATTTCGATTACCGGGAATTATACACCCTTGTACTCGCTTTTCATTTCACCCCTTTCCCGTTACCTAACCTTACCTAACCTAACCTAACCTGACCTAAATTCTACCGGGGTTAGACGAGCTCATTGGTTTTTAACTCCAATGGCCTTCAGACATGTCCCCTTTGTCACGAAAATCTTACACAAAATAACTGTAAAGCATGCTTAATGTGCTAGTAATATCCAGCAATCAACTTCCATATAAAGTAATATTAATTTTGCAAAAAAGGCAAACCATTGACAGATGTTAACTCCATCAAATATTGCTTTATTAGTGTATCTGAAATATTTCATAAAGAAACCAAAAATCTTTAAAACAAATCAAAAAGTTGCCATAATCCACTGAAACTACATAAATATCTAAAAAATGTATTTTAAATGTAACTTATTTGTGGGTGGAAGACTGGGAAAGACTGATGAATACTTTTTAATTACATTCAAATTTAGTTTTTGGTCTTTAGTATAGTTCTTTATTTTTTGTAGTTTACTTATATAATATGCCATAACTTTTATGTCTTACGACAAAGATATCGCGTAAATTGCGTTTTTATCAGACTTCCCAAGATCTCAAAGAACTAGGTTTGTTAACTCTCTGGGAGAAACTAGCGGGGAAGATATACCGAGTGCTTTACAAATATGCCTCGATATTGATAAAATTGTTTTAAACAGTTTAAATAAAAGTGTTTTAATAACAGCTGATGGACAAAATATAAGGATAATAACTAATTTTTCATAGCAAAATAATAATTACTAATTATTGTTGACAAAAAAATGTTTTCTGGTTTTTCAAAAATTTTATAAATTGTATTTTTATGCTCCCTGTTTTGTAATCATAAATATGAAATTTCCTTTTGAAAATTTACACATTGCCTTACAAAATTTTGGAGGTTATACGTCTCAGAACGTTTTGACATACGAGCGCTGTTTGTGTTATTTACATCTTGGCCCAAAAATGGAATTAAATCGTGCGATTATTTTTTACAACCTTCGACGTGGATTAACTCAGCAACAGTCCATGGATCAACCTAATTCAATTTTGGCCGATGAAGCTCCATCAAGGCCCAGTGTTTGTCGATGGTATGGTGAATTCAATCGTGGCCGTAGTTCACTCCAAGATGAATTTCGTGCAGGTCGTCCAACATCAGTTGTTGTTCCGAAAACCATTGATGCTGTGCGCGAACTGACATCGTGACAGGTGATGAATCGTGGATTTACGCGTATGAGCCCAAAAGTAAACAGTAGTCGACTGTATGGATAATTCAAGATGACCAATCCAACAAAAGTTGTTCGCGCACGAAGCACTTCCAAGCAAATGGTCGCCTGTTTTTTTTTCGGAAAAACTGTCGCAACCGTACCACTAAAACAACTCAGAACAGTCAGTTCTGAGTGGTACACAACCATTTGTTTGCCAACTGTCTTCCAAGAAATCAGGAAAACCAACCGCCGAAGCTGGATCACTCTTCACCGCGAAAATGCAAGCTCCCACACATGGGCTCAAACAACTGCATTTTTGAGCACCCAAAATGGGGAATATTTTTAAAAACAATAAAGTAATTTTCGATGATTAATTGTTTTTGTTCTCTGATCACAAAATATAAAAGGCAACCTAGTAATTATTAATTTAATTTAATGTCATTCTTATTCAGCTTAATATACTAAAACAATTCCTCTTATTGTTAAACTTCAATGTCCACCATTATTTATCTAAAAAATATCGGGACATTATAGCGTATATAGAAAAATTATGATAAGATAAGGAACAGTAAGTTTAATTTGTTTTAAGGGGAGAAATTACTTAAGTAGAGTAAATTACTTAACCTCAAAATTCTCAACACAAAAACTTTCTTAACTTTTTATATTTAATTCTAAAATTATGTCCTTTTATACATATAACTTATACAAAATCAATTTTGATGTGTCACTCTGTCAGGCGTCTGGTGACGGCTTAAAGTTTTTTTTTTAAATATGTTATTTAGTTCTTACTTTGTTTGTACTTTTTACTTTTTTATAATAATACCAATTACATGCATTGGTTGTGGAATCTATTCCAACAGAGATAATTTGATTTCTTTTTGATACATACTGCTATAGTATAACTATATTTCCAAGTGATTAATTAATATTCATATCAACAGGATGCTATCTTTCGTGATGCATGCAGTAAAAATTTTATTACTGTCGAGTGAAATTTTGTATTAGTTTTTGGTTGTTATTATATATGATACTGATCTTGAAATCATGTTTTGATTTAGGTAAAACGCTACTATAGGTGATCAAAATCACCCTTCCCAAAACATGGGACATATTTTGTTAAATAAAACTAAAACGAGCTGTAGTGTAGAGGTGGGAAAGCACATGTAAAGTAAATTAAAGTGAATAAATTTACTAGGACAGAGGAATGCGAAAGAGTTTACACAAGAACAATTGCATAATACACATATGTCCAAAAGCTTGGAATAATGGAATATTTCATCTTTTTATTAATTTTTATAAATAATTTGTTTGATATAAGTGAACATCATTTTGCTACAACTCTAACCGATACTAAATAAATCTCGAAGTCAGATAAACATACAAAAAAAAAGATTTATTCTTTTGGGGTGAAAATTGTACAATGTATTACAATTTTTTTTAATAAATTAATAAGCAGAAAAGGTTTTTAAATAAAATTAATAATCAGTATTTCCTCCATGGGCCTGTATGCATGACTGTAGGCGATGTGGCATGCTATCGATTAAATAGTCGAGCTGGGCTTGCGGAATTCTCTCCCATTCTTCACTAGCAGCATCTTTCAGTTCTCGTAGAGTAATTGGGGGAGGGTTTCGCTTTTTAATGCGTGTTTTAAAAATGTCCCAGGCATGTTCAATGACGTTCATGTCAGAGAAATTTGATGGCAATCTTAATGTGGATATTTCTTCTTCTTCCAAAAAAGTTTGTACTGCAGCTGTTCGATGTGGAGGTGCATTGTCATGCATAAACAAAAATCCATCACCTACCGCCTCCCGGAATAGACGCACAATAGGATTTAAAACTCCCTCGATGTACACAGCACCGGTAATTCTTCTCTCCAAAACCAGGAAAGGCGTCCGTGTACCCCTTATAATACCACTCCAAACCATAATACTCCCACCTTCAAATGGAACACGTGGTTGGGCTGTTTCTAATCGGGCTTGTCGTCCTGGGGCCCTCCAAACTAGCGTTCTTCGCGAATCAAAAACGAAGCCAATTCTTGATTCATCAGACATTACGTAATTCCAGTTAGGACCATGGTGTAACATTCCTTGAGCCCATTGCAACCTTACAATTTTTTGTTGATAGGTTAGTTTGGGAACACGTAGAGGTCTTTTGCGATACAAATTTACCGCATTTAATCTTCGTGTAATTGTTTGCCTTGAGATATTCAGTCCTTCAAGTCTAGCAATTTCTCTGGATATGCCACTTGTAGATTCCTGTCGATTTCTTCGAGCTATCAATGTTATCTGCCGGTCTTGTGCTGCTGTTGTACATCGACTTCTGCCACTTCTTTGAGGAAAGCCCTGTTGTAACAAAGTAATTACTCTAGACCTATTAAAATATGATATCATGTTTCTGGGCATTTTTAAACAGGTGAAATTTAGACAAGAATGTGAAAGCACCCAAATCAATTAAACATGATAAAATTAATACAAAAACGAATCAAATTTAGTTTTATTTTGATTTAAAAACGCTTTAAAATAAATATCAACAAGAGTTTTTAAAAAACCATAGGCGTAGATATATTATTTTTAAATATTCCAAACTTTTGTACATATGTGTAGTTTACAGTAGCCTTAATAAGCAAAAGCAGACCGAAAAGAGGTCAAAACCGTAGTAAGTCTACTAAAAAGCATTGTAAACTAAAAATGCATCCCAAGCTGACACAGACATATTAGGAGATGAAAATCCATAGTTAAGGATTTTTATGAAGATACAGATTACAAGCTGAAAGGCTTCATCAGAGGAGTTGTATCATAGGATATAATCTAGTCTAAAAAAGTCACAGTAAAATCAGCTTACGTTGTATGTATATAATTCAAAATTTAGTTTTTAGCTAATAAATATCTGAAATTTGCATAAAAATTTTTGCAGATTACAAGTTTTTAACAATAGACCCACCTTAAAAATTAGTTACATGTAATGTTCACTAGATCATATGATCGATTGAACCAACAAACTTATATATTAAATATTTAATTTAATTATTGAATGGGGTATATAGTAAAACCAGTGACAGAGAAAAAATGTGACATAAAGATTAAAATTAAAACTAGGAGAAATTAGATGACAAAAGGTTATATTAAATAACAGTATGAATAAGATTCATTGAAATTTGAATCAATGGGGAATAAATTAAGAAATTTAAATATTTTATTAAAATGTATGTGGTAACAATGAGTGCGTAAGAAAATGAGAACCACCACATGGATGGAAATATTAATTACTGTAAATAGTGTTTGAAACAGAAGTAAGGTTGACAAATAATCAAAAGGAAGCCCTAAAGTGGGCTCAAAAGAAGATATCAGTGACCCCGGTATCAGAGAAGACCATTCATGATAGTCAAAGTCAAAGGGTAGACAGATCATGAGTTTGATCAAAATAGTTAACCAATAATGAATAAACATTGTGTGACAGTGTAAAAATTGTCCATCACACTGAAAAACACTAAAAAACTGTTATAATTAAGCACTAGCAAAATCGAAAAGTACACTATGACTGAAATGGCGGCGAACAGAACATCAAAGCATATAAGAAAATCATGGAATCAAAACTATTTAAGAAGAGCATACATTACGGAAGAATAAAATCTATGGATGAAAGATGTCAAATTAAAATAAAGAAACAAATTATTACTGAATTGGAATCAAGATAAGTGATTAAGGCAGATCGACACATGTAACATCAATTAAGTCAATACAACTATGGAGTAATAAGAGTAACATATTAAAACATGAAGGAAACGAACCTGGTATGATTACTTCAGGGGGGTACAATGAGCCTAGAGCTCCAGTACATGCATGAAACGCACCCCAGAAGAATAGAATAGAATAGAACATATTAAAAAATTAAAAAGTTGACTAGCCAGCAAATCCGAAAATACAGTTACTGTCAACTATTGGTAAAGAAGAGGAACAAGGTTAACAATTAAAAGTATACAATAATACACAATGATAAATGATATAAATTTAAAGAATAAGTACATTAAAAATTGAATATAAGTATGAGTACCATGTGAAGGAGAAAAGACATGACAAAATATATGAAAATTAAAAAGGAAGATTCAAAAAATAATGTACGGGTCTTTGGGTTTAAGCTGTTCATTCAAACACAAAAGATCATCTCGATTAGCAGCTTCATTAATCTCCATCATTTCTAAGAGATTCATTCTAGGTCCTTTAAAGCATTTATGTAATCTAGAAAAATTATTTAGTTCAATCTAAACCTATTAATATAAGTTATCATGAACAATTTCCAAGTGTCTTACTACAAGTAAAGGCCCATAATTTGAAATGAATAATAAAACTATCAACAAAAGCACATTTTTAAATCGTAAATTGTTTAATGTGTAAAAGCAATTAAAATTCATTGTGTGATCGTTTTTGATCCGTTTTTTCCAAAGAAATGAGCAAATAAAGAAAGTAAAATTTGTACCAAATCTATTTAACTATTAAGATGCAAGTTATATAAGAAATAATACATAAAAAACGGTATCCATCTAATTTATTCCAGTTAAATTAAGCATGAAATCCACTAACGCAGTCAGTACCAACAATAAATAATTTTATAATTTTAGTCTTAAGTTATCGTTTGAGCCTGCAAGTTACTTTGATAAATATACAAAAATCATTTTCTGTGAAGAATATATTTAAATAAATTAAAAGTGAACGAACGGGTATGTAATATTTATAACTATAAAAATGGCTTATGATAATATTATAAGATTGATTACTAGTAGGAGAACCTTTTTTTGTGATATAACGAGCGTTATTAAAGTAAATGTAGTATGGGCTATATGTTTTGCTGGGAATCTTGCAACTTGAAAAATTATAGACAAGTTGGTGTGCATTATTTTAATTTGTCTATAATAATGGATAATGTTTTGTAATACATCGAATTGGAAAAAATTAAGAAAATATCTAATAGCTCTTCACGTTAGCCTAAGTAGTCTATTAGGTGGGAGGGAAATTGGAAATTTAGTATTTTTGACTTTGCATGATTCAATCTAGAATATCTACATACTTTTTAAACATTATCGACTTTAAATTAGTCTTATTGGTTATTTTTCTTAATATTTGTAAACAATAATTGTCAGTTGGCCTGCAGTTACGTGAATGCTTTTTTTGTACGTATAAAATGGAACATTCTAGAATTAAATTCAAAATGACAAGAAGCTTTTTTTGGCATAACAACAAATATTTAATTTTTTCTTATGTTGTGCTACACTTTATTGCTTGCCTTTTTTATTACATATTTATTTTATTGTCCTTTAATTTAAATGCAAAATGGCAACCAGTTTAAAATCGTACAAAATGTGCAAATTTTTTGGGCCACTCCTGCCACCAATGTCGGTTTTAATAAAATATAAGCAGATTTTGGGTTATTTCGTTATTCTCAGAGGTATCACATCAGTTTTTAAATTTACGGCGATTGACATTTTTATCTAGTTCCATCAGCATGGCTTCTTTGCTTACACTGATGATGCTCAACTACTATATACTTTATTTTTCCATGTCATGGTTTTAAAGCATTTAATGAATTTTAATTCAATCTGTAAATTCTGCAACTGTACAAAACGCTTAGCTACCTTCTTCGTTTGTTTCAATAATTTTTATTTACGTTTAACTAAATTCACTGACACAATTCCGCATTTTCTTATATAATTACAAATTTTCCACTACGTGGTACTCTTAGCTACGAGAATATATATTAGCCATTCGTTTCGATCAAGTTAAAATAGTCTAAACGTCCAATTAGGAGACACACTGATTCGAAGCAAGTAACGTTAAAAGTTAAAACGACTCGATAACGTCTATATGGCCTTCGTCTGAAATACTGCTATTACCAACAGCAGGCATGTTGATAATCAGGTCAAGTAGTCAATAAGGAGAGTATTTCCTTTAGGGAAGTATTCGCAATAAAAAAAAAAACAAAAAGACACAAGGTGTGTCACCGAAGAGTATACAATGCTAAAAGTTATTGTTTACTTGTATATAATATCATAAGAAAGAAAATTTTGCCGGCAAAATATTCGACTGTTATGAAAGTTTGTTGCTTGGCAATTTAAGCGAATGAAATTGCCAAAAAGCAACAAACTTGGCCGGGAAAATTTTTCTCTCGAATGGTATTTGATTAGACTATTTCACGAGAAAAACAAAACTATATCAACGAAACATAATCTTTGTTTATTTGTTAACAATATTAAAAAGTTATAGTAGTTTACCCGTTCTTTTCTACTAAAGATTGACATGCAACATTTGGGAAATCAAAGGTCCAGGTTCATTTGTTGTCCTGAGATTCTCGATCAACTTCTCGTAGTGACTGGAATCCAGCTGCAGATAAGGTTTTAACGAGCTTGCATTTGAGTGACCCGTTAATTTAATTAACTGTTCAGCAACACCTTGTTTAAACAAGGCTGTCACAGCTGAAGATCGATGAGAATGGTTTGTTATTTTATGATTTTTTGTGTCTATTCCAATTTTTTCAGCTTACATTTTGGTCTACTTAGAGACGGTGTTTATTCCAAGTGAATAGTTTTTGAACCAAGATCCATTCTTCCAATTGGGGTGAACGGTAAGAAAGAGTCTGTCTGATAGAATCTTTGATCCTTTTTTTCCATTAATTCCAAGAATAGTCTAACTGGGCATAAATTTTCTTTTGATGAATTTCTTACCAACCATTTGCTGCTTGCCAAACTTTTTGACCCTCCTTGAGTTGTTTTCGAAAAAATGCTGTTGTATTCAATTCGAGCCGTTAATTCTACCATAATATATCAATTTCCTTCTGGAAAAAGTTAATTTTGCAGTTTACGGCTTCATTGACTCTCCAAGCAAGTTCAAATGAGCAAAGATGAAAAAACTTTTTTGTGCTCCATCGGGGGTTTCTTCGTCATAGCTTTTGATCATTTTTAATAGTTCTTCGTAGGATAATGCTTTTGAACTTAGTTTTATTTTATCCTTCGCTTGGTGTCTCTGACCAATCTTGCACATTTGAAAGATATATCCGTGAAAGGGTCGATTTTTATGCCGTATTCCGTAAAATATTTTTCTTGTAGAGTAAAGTGCCCTAATATCAGATACTTTTTTTTGAACCCTAATATTAATTTGAATACATCAATAAAGCTACGACGTTTTGAAAACAAAAAAAATAATAGGCTATAGAGAATCATATATTAAACCAAAATCAATCATTGCCACATGTTAAAAAATAAAATTTAAGTTTTTCGAAAAATGGTCAATTTACGTTGACAAAAAATAATGTTCCAAATACCGGATAGGGTATCCGATATTAGGATAACGATATAAAATTAGCCATCGAGGCAGAAATCACAAATGTATGTGTCTTTGTCTATATTGGCACAGTCGGCATGAGCCCACCTGATGCATTTTGAGCACTGAATCCATTGTTCACCCGAGGTATCTTCAGAGAAGAGTCCAGAACAAAAGATACATTCTGCTTCCTCTTCCCCAATGTCACAGTCCATATCAGAATCATCATCTAAAATGAGTACTTCATCTTCTTCAGATGAACTAAACGATTCCTCGTTCTTAACACTCTTCCTAACATTGGTTGTCATTGTCTTCTTAGCAATAGATTTTCATTTCTTTTTATTTGTTTTTTTAGAAGGATTACATTTGTTTTCAATTTCGGAATTCTCTTTATCTATGTAGCTTTAGCTATGTAGCTATGAAGGGGTTTATATAGGTAGATAAGAAATATTTTGTCCTAATATCGGATATCTGATTTGACTATCCGATATTAGGTAAATTGTCTCCTGTTTAAGGTCAAGGATATGACACAAAAAAAACTATAATAATCCATTGTCCGCATACACTGAGTTGAAGTAGACATATTATAGACTAACTTAAACTACAGAGACAAATTTAAAAATCTACCTGAATGTCTAAAAATTACGATTTCAACTAGCACGTTTAAAAACTCGGAATGTGACAGTTCGGTATAACTAATACCGTTGATTGATGCTCATACTAGAGCCATTTATGTTCTATGAGATACACTAAAATATTATTGGGGGGCTTGGATTAAGCTCCATGCTAAACTGTAGATGGGTTTTTTCGTAATCAGATTACAGATTTCTTCAAAACGGAACTATCCGATATTAGGCAACTATCCGATATTAGGGCACTTTACTCTACCATTTTTGCTGTTGTATTCTATATTGACTTTACAGACGACTCTTTATAGTCTTCGCCATTGCCTTTTTTCATATTAAAGACGTAATCCTCGAGAATTTTTGCTAGTTCCGTTATGGTAGTACATTTTTCAAGTGTAAAAATTCTCACCCGTAGGAACCTTGAGAATTGGTTCCAAATAGAGCTTCTGGACTTCTGCGTATTCAATGGGACATTTTCCGACATTTTTCGACACCCGAATCTTGATATTTCGTCTGGATTCATAATTTCTTTTCAAAATTATGAAGACGCTTCAATGACGTTTGTGAAACTGACAACTATAGATACTAGACACCTTAGTAACGGATCTGTCATAATTTTGTAGCTGAGAAATTACGTATTGTCAATATGAAACGTACCGTTGCTATGCAGTTTTGTCAGTTAAAAATAGTCTAGTGAAATAGTCACTAAAAAATGTATCTTTCATTCATGGAAAGTTTTATTAAGGCGTGCATCATAATCTTTGACCAAATTTTGGAAGAAAACCGATTGACATAAAATTGATTGAGAGTATTTAAATTCGTATTTACTTAATAGTTGAAAATTTGTTTAAATGAGTAAGTTTTTAGTGTACGGTACATGTTTTAAGAGCATTTAAGTTTCTATATTTCTCCGGTAAATATAGAACATTCATTCAATTGAATCCAATTTATTAGAAAATGTAATAGGAACATATAATCATTAATAAAATTTTCTTTAGGGTTGCTAGTTTACGAGATACGCCGCGAAAGCCTTTTGCACCTCTTTTTTTAAATGATAGTCACTGGGCAAGGGTGGCGACTCTACAAACTTAAGCTTCATTCCACCCCCTATACGTATATAAAAAAATTGCGTTATTTAAAATGTGCACGCTTAGGCATAGGTAACATTTAAACGGACTATTTATATAAAAAATTGCATTATTCATGTTACAATACGAATTTAAAAAATGCCCTCGATCTGCAACTGTGCATTGAGTCATTTACAATTCTGTTACAAATGCTTTGATGTCCGATTTCCCGAAAGGTCACGTATGTCGGTAGTCTAGTTTTTTTTTATCAACACGATCTGCCGGGTTCACTTCTTTGATCAAACAAATTTAAAACACTACTTACAGCCTACAAGAATATAAAGATTATCCTTAATTTTAAAATACCTTAATCGGTTTACAGCTTGCCAACTTTTAATCTTTAAAACCACAGTTAAACTTTTCATTTTTTTCTTAACAATCCTAAGTTATAATGATGCACCTACTTTAACACTTTATGGCGCGTTTACAATAAAAAAAAGTAAGCCATAAATGTATTGGCAATAAAAAAGTAAAACGAGAACGTATGCAAAATGTACGATATGGTATGTGATGGGAATCTTGTTACTGTACACTGGTAAATAATTGTTAAGAATGTTACGGATCTAGTTGATATGTTCTACTGACCGAGACATTAATGTTTCAATATATTAACTAGAGTAAATTATGTAAATTAGAATATAATAGTAGGAGAATTATTCTGAAGCAATTACTTTTGATGTTTTTTATATATTTTTACTTTTTTTAATTTGCAAATGATTGGTGGGTGCGAAGGATGTAACACGAACGATAAAATCCTATTAATTTGTCAGATAAGCTTAGCTGGTACATACATGGTTCTACTTAATATTCCAAATAACTTTTGCCCAAGTAAAGTACACTATATTTTTCCCACGACCACCTATTTTATTAAGGGGAATCATCGAAACTAGAAATCTTGTCTCCTCTCTTATCGATTATCCAGACGAGAAATCAACGATGTTTTTCTCAAAGACAATAACTCGATACTAATTTCAGAATCATGGCTAGGAATCTTATATGTAAATAAAAGTTCATTATTATTAGTTGAAGTTCCAACCGCAAAAAACGCTGGTGTGCTGTCATATGTCGCATCTGTCAAAGAATTTTCGTGTTTTGTGAATTTCATTGTCATTTTTGTGTTTATAGTATGTCAAGTTCGGTTACTCTTTACAGTAATTTATAGTGTATAAGAAGTATTTGTTACAATTCGTGATTAATTAGAGATAAAAATGGGTTTTCAATGTTGTGTTCCTGGATGCAATAACTCCGATAAAACAGGATATCAAATGCATCGAATTCCTAAAGATGAAAAAGTAAGTTAAATTAAAATATATAAAATAATAAAAGCCTTAAAATAATAACTTTTTAATATTTCACGTTTATTCAATTTTTAATTTAAATTAACCCTGAAATTTAATTTTTTAAATAAACCTTGATAGTTTTATTAAACATTTATTTATTTAATGTTTGTGTTGTGTCTAAAATACTTTAACTGTGAGAACTTTGGGATTAATTAATAATTTTAAGAGAGAAACATCTTATAAATATTAATTGAACATTTAATTTCAGCTATGCAATGTATGGTTGTCATTTATTGGATGGTTAGAATTAAAAGAAAAACCATTGTCTAGAATTCATGAATTACATAGAGTTTGTCATGCACATGTAAATCATTTATTGAATGTAATAAATATTTCATAAAAATGTATATTTGTGTATTATTGAAGAGACCTGGAGATTTTTCCCATCAAAATATTAATCAAGACCTATTAATATTTAAATACATTTAAGTTTCCCGCTTTATCTTATAGTTCTTGGTTCCAGCCGCAAGGTGCCGCGAATATCGTTTTGGTGTCGAGGTTCTAATGGCAGTTTCTGATCTATCTGAGTATATATATATCTCTTATCTATGTTTCAGAATATCGAATTTTAGAGTCTCGAAAACTGAATGTTATTGCAATACAAATACTCCACTAAAAGATAAGTAGACATTTTTTCCTTAAAAATTTAATCAAAATACTGAGCTACAGGTACAAAAGGAAGATATCTTCCAAAAAGAAAAAATTTAGGAATCCTTTTTGTTGATATGTTTTCCCAATTTAATCTTTTAGATGCTTTTAAAGTTTACCCAAGTAAAAAAAATTGGAATAATTTCTTCGATCGTGAAGAAGGCACTTATTGCAGCAAACTAATTTTTAGCAATTTTTTTAACAGACCGTAAAGATCGTCCCCTAAAATTATTGGCCTTAGGAGACCGTTTCTCCACTACCAGGTCCATTGCAAATGAATGGTTTGCAGAACACGGAAGACCTTATTGGCATGCAAATGGTTACCGACGAATAAAAACTCTTTTTATACCGACCACACTAGGTCCTACCTTTAACTCCAGAACACCGACGTAATCGCCTTGAGTGGTGCAGAGAACGGTCACTCTGGGATCAGGAATGGAACAGTATTATCTTTAGTGGCGAGTCTCGATTTTGTTTAGGCATGCACGATGGTCGAGCGAGGGTTTGAAGACGACGTGGTGAAAGCAGAAATCCACGGTTTTTTGTTGAAAGGCATGTTCATCAAACTGTTGGAGTTATGGTTTAGGGAGCTATAGCTAATGGTTCGAGATCAGAGGTTCATACCTTTAATAGCTGGATTCCTTTTCTTACGGTATTTATGTTCTCTAGGGATTTGTATAAATAACGAATCAGAGCGAGAATATAATCACGGTACTTAAACCAACATGTTTCTTAGGGGTTTAAAAGAGAATAATAAGTTAAAATTAACAAATGTCTCTTTTTTTTACAAAACATCCGTTGAATCTAGTACCTACTATAATTAACGTTTTTTGTTTACACACAATAGTTCCCTGATGGCAATAAAATAACAGTAATATGCAAATGAAGTGCAAACTAATGGAATCTAGTGAAATTATCTCTAAAGAATCAGTTAATAATGTTTTATTTTTAGGAAGTAAATTTTTGTTTTGTATTTGTATTACACTGTTTTATTCTTATATACATATACGTTATCTTGTTCGTAATCTTATTCTCCAAATATAAATAAAAACACTTCAACCGTTTTTAACATATTGTAGGTGTACTCCGTTATAGAAAACAGTGCCGGTTCGAGAACATTTTTAAAATAAAATCGAACTGACCCTAAAGTAAAAAATAAATTTAATGATATTAAATAAAGAATAATAAATTAAAAATAAGGTTTTGAGATTTTGCGATAATCATTTTTTTAATCGACTACACCACGTATATTTAAAAAAAGATAACAAAAGTTAATCGCTTCATTAGTTCAACCCTGATGAAACAATATATAAGGAGAGCGGCTGAAAGTGATGATGCCGCGCATTTTTGCATATTCTTTCCTGAGTCTACTGACCTACAACGATTACGTATACCTGTCTCGAAACAGATTTACCGTTACATAACACCGAAACGAGTTTTCGGTGACGAATCTTAAATATTTTGGTAACTGGTCATTTGTTATTTGCGAATAAATTTGCAACATAATACTGTAAATATCGTGGGTTTAAGCTGTTTCTGTTTTAAGTACTGTTATTTAAATGTAAAATCATGTTAAAATTTTGAGTGGTTTTCCCTATAAATTTTATTATTGATTTTGGGAATCATGAAGGCAGTATTTACAGTTTAATTTGCATAAAAATGTATTACCTAGCGCTGAGTGCATACTTTTCATATTATGATTATTGTAACGGGATAATTTTTAATAGATTATTACAGAAACACAAGGATACAGCTACACATTTTAATTTTTATTTACCAACTACATAATTACATAACTGAAAGGAGGCTGGCTAACTCAAACGAAAAGAAGAATCTAACCTAAGTTACATTACGAAAATGGTCTCTGATTTTGTAACAATATTGATAGTATTATTTTTGCACGATTAATCATTTTTGACTGTTTACCGTGACAGATTTTACGTCAGTAGGTGACATTAACTAGCAACTCAACGGCAAGTACTCCAACTTGACGATAAGTAATTCACGTACCGTCGAGTTAAAAAATCTCTTAATTTTAATTTATTTTTTGAAAGAATAAAGAAAACTAACAAATTATTTATTAATATTGAAACTTATGGTACAATTTGTTAAATTATTTAATGAAATCCGACTTGTTTCGGCTGTGGTTTCACTTCTAACAGAAACTCCTACAGAATCGCATACATTAGTAGTATTGCACAATATTTTTCGGCAAAATCTATTTTATTATGAAAAGAATCTTCTACATAGCTTTCTGCCACTGTTTTTTTAAAACTTTGGTAGGTATTTTCATAACGGATTTTGGATTTTTCGGGAATAATTGCGGTACACCCTTCTTCCCAAGCCCGTTCAATTTCTTCAAATTCACTTTCGCTCATATTTTAATTTAGAATAATCAAAATTGTACTTAAAATTATTGACAACTACATAAAAACTCAAGTCTTCCATTGTTATTATGCACCATTAGTTAGGTACTACCAAACAACCAAAGTATCTATCTTGATAAAATGAAATGAAACTAGTCAATATGACAGAAATGTTTAATTTTATAATTAATAATTGTATCAATCGTACAAAAAACGTTATAAGCATGTCGAACGTTAAGGGTAACCGATCTCAGACAATAATTGGACAACAATAATTATCTTCGATCGGTATAAAACCCTTACTGTTCTTCATACTTAATATACTATATTTAGTATTGATAAAAGATCGGTAACTTTGTGGCATTTTTTCTTGCCTGACATTTTGTAAATGGTTCAATAAAACTAGAAATGAACTACATAATTGCATTACGCCGATTTCAATAAATTCCAGTTCTTCAAATAATTACTTATTATTTCGCAAAATATTTTATAATCAAGGAACAAAAATTAAAACCATATCGATAAAAAAATACCTCTAATATAATACCTCTATTTTTACTTTTATTTAATTTGTTAATTTATCACTAATTTTAAATTTTGATTTTTAAGTATTTAGTTTTAATCTGTTGGTTCTATTATTTTATACTCGTTTGTTGTTTATTTAACCTGCTTTTATTTATTTTTACTTTCCCCTTCAGCAATCCTTGGTTTAAAGTCAACAGTATCAAATTTATATTCATAACCTTAAATTAAGGTATATTTTTCTTTCTTTCTTTATTAGATCATGCCTTTAACATAACTGTTTTTAATAGCATGATGATGGCCTCTATGTTAGGCCGAAACTAGTAGCTAAGAAATTTTATCCAACAATAAAAGCCTGGACACTGACTTAGGATTTTTCATTTGGTTTTCCCATCAATCACATTTGAGCGATGCATGTTTTACTTTATTTGATTTAAAAATTATATTATAGTTTAATTTTTGCATTTTTTTCACTACTAGCCTATACTTTATTGACTTTTGACATTCGAGGATGTAGATTTCTTACAAAAAAGCGAAAAAAATACACAAAAACACATACTTAAGTATTTATGTAGGGGCAAAAATAATTTTCTTTCTTTTGTAAGAACAGTAAACAACTAAAAGGTTGAATTACCTTTCACTATTTATTCGTAAAATATTTTAAATGACGGCCGTTTCGCTATAGAACTAGCATCGTCAGATTGACAACCTTTTAGTTGTTTACTGTTCTTAATACGATGAACTTTCACGTAGTAAAAGTTTGTACAACAAAATATAATTCATGCTTACGGTATCAATTTAAGGTTTTGTTTTTAAAATTTAAGATTAAAACATTCTTTTTATATTTTGCACTTGTAAAAATCTTCATTTGCGTATCGTAATGTAACTTTTACGCACGCAAATTTTTGTTTTAAATGGTTGGCGACATGAGTGAAGTATCTAAAGGCAAGACTATTGACAATGACATTTGTGGCTAATAGGAATTTATTAATTTTATATTGTTCTTTAAGAAAGTATCTGTGAATATGAATATAATATTTTACTTATATAATATATTATTATTGGTATATTATTCATTTTAAAATATTTTAAAACATTAACATGTGATAATTTAAATGTCACAACTGTCAAATTTTATAAATTACACAGTGCTGCCGACATACTTCTTAAAATAAAAATTTTCGTAATTACATAAAAATAAAAAATTAATTTAAAAAATGGTAAAAAGGGCAAAATATAAAAAATATTATAAACAACTTATTTCATATGGCTGTTGTGACACTCGTTCTTTAAAAAACTCATCGCTTCGCGATTCGTTTTTTAAACTTGAACTCGTGTCATAACAGAATTCCATATGAAATGCGTTGTTTAATATACTATTTTATCACTCTACCTATAAAATTAGCTACACTATCCTGGGTTAATCAGTTATTTTGAAAGGCATCATATATTTTTTGGCAATCTGCCTTAAACTTATTATAACTATTCAATAACCTCTTTGCGAAATCCACACTTGTTTACCAGTTGTCTGTTACAACACTATAGCTTAAATCTAATATGCTCTCAAAAACATTAAACATAAATTAATATCGAGCTAAATTACCTACTGTGGACCGAGTTATACAATGAGTATATGGTAAAAAAAGTACCTTGTCGCTTCGTGTGCTAACTGCAGGTGTAGTAATAATAACTTAAAGACTTAAAGACTAGACAAGAAAAATATTCTTGGTCTCTACTTGTGTGGCGTTAGTTACTAATAATGCATGGCAGTGAATATGTAAGTGGCTTTAAATAAGCGCTTAATATATAAAAAATATTATACAAAATGATTACTTGGAGAAAAAGAGGGAAACTTATATTTTTAATAAGTGTGTATATTAATATATATTCAAAAGTGTGTACTAAGTACTACAGTCCTTTACTATACAAAATGATTACTTTTAATTTTAATTCCACTGAAATGCACTTTTACTGATATGAAAAATTAGTTACGTATTCGGAAAGTGTCCTGTTGAAGGTGAATAATGAACAATGAACCATTTAGGTTTGAAACAACTAAAATGGAACAGAGGATCTTCATATTGCTACAGAATTGAAGATGAATAAAGAGAAATGAACTTTTTGAAACTGTTCCTTCATTTCAATGGATGCTTTGTTCCATTGAAAAGAATCCGAGATCTTACCTCAAATATGTTTTCTTTTAAAAAATTTCATAACTTATTGGGAACTAACAGAAACTTCTAATAACAAATGATTCCAAGGAAAAATATCTTAATTTTTACGTTGCTAAAATGGTTCATTACACTATAATTTTATTATTTGAAAATTAATTTTTTTTTCGAGCATTTATGCAGTAAATTAATATAGATAAAACTTTTGATTAATGTTCTCTGTTGATGGATGATTTTCTTTTAATACTTTTTTAAAAAAATATATTAAAACATAAATATTCACTTTTTATACAACACTTCAATCAAATGTATATAAACATGTACTCATATGATTTATTTAAAAGTTGAATAGTTATTTCAAATTTACATATTTCCTTAGTTTACTCTAATCTGTCTTGAATATATAGCAATCTGACGATGCTAATTTTAGCGAAACAGCTGTAATACTATTTTAAACACCAATTTTTCGAACAAAAAGTGGAAGTTTCATTCAAAAGTTTAGTTGTTTATTGTTCTTAATAAGATGGACTTTCACAAATTATATGTATTTCCTTTATTCAATTCCTCTGTTTATTTCCTAACTCTATATCATCGTTCAATAAGTCCCGGGACTAACTAGGAAAAACACGTTTTTTTTCGAAAAATTATTTTTTTATTCATCAACATAATCACCTTTAAGTGCGATACAATCATTCCAACGCTTTTATAACTTTTCGGTACCATGCTAGTAGAAGGATGTCTCCTTGGCCTCGAAATAAATTTCAGTCTCATTCGAGCCAAATCTTCTTCCCTGGAGCATCCTTTTGAGATCAGCAAAGAGCCAGTAGTCGCTGGGGGCCAGAACTGGAGAGTATGGTGTGTGGGGAAGCAAATCGAAGCCCAACTCGTTCAATTTGGCCATTGTTTTCATTGATTTGTGGCACGGTGCATTGTCTTGATGAAAGATGATATTTCGTCCATCAAACACACCAATAACTCAATGTAATAGTCGCTATTGATGGTTCTTCCCTTTTCAAGGTAGTCAATAAAAATTATACCGTTCGCGACCCAAAAAACTGACGCCATAACTTTGCCAGCTGCCTGTTGCTTTTTTGGACGCTTCGGACGACTCTCATCGGCTGCATGCCACTCAGCTGACTGCCGATTCGACTGTGGAGTGTAATGGTGGATCCATGTTTCGTCCATCATTGTCACATACCGACGTAAGAAATCCTTTTTATTGCGAGTAAACCGTGCCAAGCAGGACTCTGAATCGTCTATTCGTTGTTGTTTTTGTTCAACTATGAGCAAGAGCGGCACCCACTTGAAAAATACTTTTTTCATGAACAATTTTTCATGTAAAATCGTAAACGCACTTCCAGTCGATATGTAAACGATCTCAGCAAACTCATAAACTTTTGTTTTGCGGTCATCCATCACTATTTTCAAAACTTGCTTAATATTTCCCGGAGTTACTGCTTCATTTGGCCTCCCCGAGCGTTCTGCATCACTTCGACCGCGTTTGAAATCAGCATACCACCGACAAATCGTTGTTTTCGATGAAGCAGAGCCTGGATAACACTTTTTAAGCCATTGCTGAGCTTGCACTGAATTTTTTCCATTAAATAGCACTGTTTTATTAACACACGATATTCGTTTTTTTTCCTTTTTTGAACAAATGCAAAAGGAGCGTCACTCTCACCACAGTAGCTTTGTTGTTTATGGTTCAATTGACATGAAATTTTGACACATGTCACTTGAAGATTGGTAAGGATGATTTGACATGAATCACGCCATCTCTGGGTTAGTCCCGGGACTTATTGAACGATGCAATCTGGAGCACGAACTATTGCTAAACCGACAAATCAGAGACTGTTCACAAGTTTACGGGCAATAAAAATAAAAATCACAATTTTTTCACAGTTTACAATATCGCCAGTAAACTAAAAGTGCTTATAATCTTACGTTCGCATAGGTATATAAATAAACCTACAGATTCAAATCGAAGAAAAAAATAATTTTGAAGTAATCCATGTGGAATAATGTTTTATATACGTAAAACTTTATAAAAATTAATCTTGTAGTGTGTAGTAAAAGTAGATTGCAAATTTAAAATACTGGCCAAAACACGTAGTTTCCTCAAATTTATGTATGTAGTCAATTAAATTTATCAAATAAGGAAAATTTTGATTGAGAAACTATTATTTTCTAAAGATGGCATTGAAAAAAGGGTATTGATCACATTTAAATAAGTCGGATGCAAAGCGCCAAAAATATTTATTATAAGCGACAGATGTATTGTATTTATATTTTTTAAATCTGGGTAAAAAAATATCTATTGATATATTTAGCAGTTATGAATACATAGATGCTTTTTAAAAACTCTAAGAATTGTTTGGATGTAATCAAGAAGTGCATTCAATAAATAGAGAGACTTAACCATATATTTTCTTTTACGATGAATTTCGTACGGTTTTACCAGATAAAATGCCGCTAAGGAATGCTGATAAAATATAACACACGGTCTATACTTTTTGATGTTAACACATTTACTGAGAATGTATACATTACGATTGTTATAACCCGCCGTAACAACAGTGTCTATCGGTAAAAACCACATCAACTTTCAATTTTTTTCTTTTCGTACATTCTATGAGAATTCAAAAGTAGACGCTATAATTTGTAAACCCAGAAGCACCAGCAATTTTCTTCAATTCAGTTACTTCTACAACTCTTCTAGTTATCGTTTTCCATAGTTGGCAACGAATTAGGGAATAATTGGTAACATTTCAAAGAATATTCTTCGATAGAACGAATGTAGTCAATTATTTCTGTTTACTGACCACAACAAAACCAAACGGTTTTTGTTGTTTTATGTCCTATATGTGAGAAAAGTCGGAATTGAATTTGAATACTCGCTGAATATTATAATTTGTCAAATTAAACTCTTTTTCAATATAATATAATTATAGAATGCTTGCAAATTAAATAAGTTAAACAAGCATTTAAAATGGAAATTATTTCATTGGTTTCTCGTTTATGGTACATTGATGTCACATTATCTAATCTTCCTGTAGAAAATTACACAGGTTTAATTTTATTGAAATATAATTTGTATTTAAAATATCCATATTTGCTGATTAGAATTTTTCTAATTATTTGCTGGAGCATAAAGATAAGATATACATATAATTACCTTTATAATCAAATTGATTGTGTTAACCTCTACTTTTTGGAAGTTCATCTTACTAAGAACAATTAATAACTGCACAGTTAAACTAAACTTCCACTATTTATTTGAAAAATTCGCTTTAAAATCAATTACAGCTGTTTCGCTATCACTAGCTTTTTAGCAAGATCCATTAATAAATAACAGATAATTTTGCTTAAAACTAACGATTAGAATACCGTTTTTTGCAAAACTTGCTATGAGATCAATAACCATGTTATTATTTCAAACAGAATCGACCTGATTAAGTGCAATTTATTACTAAATTAAAATTTTTGTTTTCTCTATTGTTTATTCCAAGAATACTGTACAAACCAGCGTATTAGTTTTATCAGTAATCATTAGTTTAGTTGGAATATGTACAGCGTGTACATAAATAAATATCGTCTTTTCGAATCGACGTTTATTCTCAAATTAATATTATCTTTTGTTTTGTTACAGAATAACAAGTCGTCCTACCGTATATATATCGGTAAGTACCCACACACTAAACACGTTTTTATTTTTTAGCTGGAAGCGTTTCCCCATACGAATTACGTATATATATGAAAAGGCATTTTTACGTGGTAGATAGTAGGTATACCCGTAATACAATAGACTATTCTTCTTCTAAGACCATTATCTCTCGAAAGAAAATTGTTATTTGTTCTAGGCTATGTGATAGTTCTTCCAAGGGAACAACCTATACCCGCAGCTTGTAATTATTTGAGTACGGAAAAGGAATCACTATTTGTACATCCACATTTTTAATAGTTATTGTTACTTTATATACATTAGATAGAAACACCCTTTCACTGTTGCTATTATTTCTTCTCATCGTGAAAATTGTTGCATTTGAGTTATGAATACAGTCGAAAGTCGAATAAAGAGGTTAATAGTCTTACCAAATATTAGATTCAATAACCTTTTTTTACTTTTACACTTTATTGAAAAAAAAAATAAATATACAATCATATTTTTTGTTCATTATGCAACCTTTAAAAATAACTATCAAACTATTTTGCAATGCAATGTGGTTTCTAAGTTTTTCTATAGTTTTATATTATGCTTACTACAATTTTATATAGTAAAATAACGTACCTAGACTGTAACATTCTATTTACGTTATGTTCTAAAATATTCCCAGTAGTTTTCACTTGATTCTAGCTCAGAGATTCGGTTGCCTAAAATACACTGATTTTATTGAAAATATACAAAATCATTTTTATCGGGAGGATTTTAGTTTTACAATGAATTCGAAAATAAATCTCTATTAACTTTAAATTACAAGATAAAAATGTACAACAATATGCAAGGAAGAAATTACCTTTACAACGGTTTGACAAGACAAAAAAGGGAAACAAAAGGTGAAAAATACTGTTTCACTAAGCTTGGTTCCATAAGGAAGCGAAGTCCCTTGACGCTACTATTGTCCAATCGACCTGGCCAGGAGAGCCTTTCTTTTTATACCATATACCACTCGATTAAGATGCTGTATTTTGCACTATTTACTGCCACTGCTTGCAAAAGCTGCTTTCGTTGTACACCAGTGATTTTACTGGATCATTTTGACCCAACCATGCAAACGTCATTTAATTTGAAGTTAGGTTACGTTGGTTGTATCTGATCGTGAGTTCGAAGTTCTTTGTCCATAATAGTGCAAATAGACGACACTTCACTAAACTTGTTTATTTCAAATGATCTCAGCTATCAGTACACGAAATTTCTGATCAAAATCAAAATAATATAATAACAACAACTTCTTCTATTCAATTTACTGTGAGGTTATGGAGGAAGAAAAAATGTAAGTGTGCGTTTTAGGTGTTGAATTTAATCTGAAATGAACTGAGATTTGTAAAACGAAAGCAGAAACTGGCTAGTGGGTAAATGACTGCCGAAAAGTCAGATTTGTCCTTTGTTGCCCAAAAATTGTAATAGGATAATAGTTTTAAGAAAAAACTGATGATAAACGCTACGTAAGGAAGCGCAGGAGACTTCTTTTATAACACCGGCATGAAGATACTAGTAGTGCCACACGTCAAGCTAAATCATTTTGAAAAATAATAGAGAGATCAAGCAGCAGCATGTTTATTTACACTTAAAATCAATTTAATTTGTAGTTAAATATTCATATGGGTATGTTCCAGTAAAGGATACTTTTTTACATTCTTCCCTTATCCAAAGATTGTGCAATATCTGTCCAAGCTTCCATTTTTTTTGTTTTTCTTGAAATAATTTTTACCTTTCGGATCCCACAAAACAGATTTTCATTTGTATAAATCTATAAGTTTCAATGGATGAGTTCTATACAAGGGAAATGCTGTCAACAAAACGAACAAAAAATTACTGAAAAATGTTAGTCCCATAAGGAATCGGTTTTTCCAATACATTTTTGTTTTTTCTTATATATTTTGGGCCCCTTTACCACCCAAGTTGTACTTGAAAAGTATGGAAGTCTTTTAAGATATTTTTAATTTGGAGTATTTTACATCTTAAAGTACAGTTGACGAAAAACTAAATGTCAGCTGTCAACACATAAACGTATCGTGTAGGTATTGGGGTCGTATTATATACATTATTATATTATACAGCTTCGTTTGTTTGGCTTTGTTTGTGTTTCTGAGTTACTGATTTTTATTATTTTACTTTTATCTGTTAGTGATTTGTGTTACTCTGATCTGCTTTTATTATTTATTATTGCATATCTTTAACAAACACACCTCCTGATTCCTATCATATAGAAAGGCATAGCTCGATAGACATCAGGTTTACCAACCTTATCCACCTCGTTATGTGTAACGAAATTTTCGCCATGAAGTTTTAACTCCTCGTCGGTGCACCTTCCCACAAACCCTTCAAGGAAAAGATTTTTTTGCTTTTTCTGAGATGTCCAATTCCGAGACCTTCCCCACATTCTTTAAGTGTGGGTCCCAAGCCCACACCCGTATTGGAAAAAAAATCCTAGAAGATAAATTAACCTTCTCTGATGCCTACATCACCACCCTCTGCTTTAAAAAAAGAAATATGGAAGTTCCTTAATAAGAACGAACTTCGGCAAGGCCACATTAACTACTTAAAGGTCTTTTCAACAAACCGCACTCCTTAGAAGTAGGTACCTCCATCATGGACCCTTCTGCTCTTGATCCTTCACTTTTGGGGCGATGAGGCTATTACAGTCATCGCCATTAACAGCTGCCCATACGTTGAGCGGTTGGCGGCAAGTTCCTCTTGGAGTGTGCCCGGAAAAGAAGCAACCTCCTCACTACATTGGGGTAAAATTCGGAAGAATTACACCTGAAAATTCTATGTCTGTCCAACGATAGACTACAAAGCTATTCTACATCGCACTGCCACATTGGGTCTGGTTTGTGAGAGAGTCATCTTGTGATATTGCAAAAATCAAATCCCTCTTACACTAAGTAACATAGTCATAACTTATTCAAAATTCGTCAGCATATTTGGTTAATCAAACAGTTACCACGGATGAACCCTAGTGATGAGCAAATGCAAGACCAAGACCAAGATCGGGTTAGTCTTGGTCTTGGTCTTGCATACAAGGTCTTGGTTTTGGTCTTGCAGTCAAATAAGCTATCTTGGTCTTGGTCTTGGTCTTGCACCAAGACTCTTGCAAGTCTTGCACTTTTTGTTGGATTTACTGGGGTCTTCGTCAAGGACTCCTCTACCTGCGTTCTCAGCGAAGTACAGTACGAAAATGCCTCTTTCTCCAAATGATTCATAACATTGTCCAAGTGTTTTAATATGTAAACATTAATAAAGCTTATCCATGAACTTACCTTAGAAATAAACATAGTTTTTGTTCAGGAGTTATTAGATTTTTATTTCCATTGCATGGTTTTGAAACAATGTCATCTTTTATGTGATTTAAAACATAATCAAACAATACTGGTGTCAAACGAAAATATTGTCAAAATTTTTCATCATTTGTTTGAAGGTGACGACATATTAAGATTTTCTTAAAAATCTTACTTTCTTCGGATCTTTTCGTTTCTTCTTCCGATGAAGACTTGTCTTCCAAACATATCATCATTGCCAAGTCCAGCTCATCCATTTTTTGCTTTTAATACAGAAACACTCTAATTATTGTCAAATAATGAAACTAAACACAAGATATAAAACAAACTATAAACACACAAATCGAAAGCAAATACAAAAATGGATTTAGGAGGTCAATAACGTTAAACTCTTACTTTACATCTGTGCTCACCGATAGCGGCCGTCTTGAAGGGTCGTCAAATTACGGCCGCTTTATTGCGGCACCGCTATCCTAGGAAACCAAGAGATTGAAATAATCCATGGCTGCGCTATTTTTCGGTTTATATGTTTAAAAGACGCAAGACCGCAAGATTCTTGCAGGCTTGGTCTTGATCTTGCAGCCTGAAGTTGGTCTTGGTCTTGCATTTTCAGCAAGACCAAGAACCAAGATCACTAAATGAACTCCCCGAGGAGTATGAAGAATTCCTTAATTCATCCCCACTAGAGTTTCGCTAACTTCCCCCGAAGATTTGTAAGGTTTTAGCTTTTCTGTTTTTTACTTGCAAATGGCTGACCCACTTCTAAATGAGTTAGCAATAACATTATCACAAAACCCGTTCAACACTTTTGTAGCAATACCAACAATTTCACCACTCCAACTTTGTAGAAGATCTTAAATCCTAAATTTGGGCTCAAATCTATTCATTTCAAATCAAGCTCTTAAAAAAACGTTATCAAACTCCACCTTATTTTCGTTCGTCCGGTCTATTACCTTCTTATACAATGTGTTTTACGGATTTTTTAACTATACCCTAGAGTCAAATGATGATAATTAAAAAGCTTACACAAGTTAACTGGTATTAATCGATGGTTATCAATGAATTAAGTGTAAGAACTGTTTAAAATTCATATGAAACCAAACAGTTATCCGACAAGGAAGCTTTACCTACATTACATTTATTATTATTATTATTATTATTATTATTGCGTGCTTAAAATTGCTTTATATGTTTATTATTTCGAACGGTATTGTTGGAAAGAAAAAATATTGCTCGGTATCAATGTACATTAAATGTAATTCATTTTATCTTAAATTGAACCCAAACAAAATAAAGCTGTTAAAAGGTAATTACAATTTTTTTCTAGAAATACTTCGCTAACCAAAATATATTATGTGGTTGTATGTGACAAGTAAATGTATTATCTTAACAACTTTATAAAGAGTAATTTCCTATTTAATTCCTTTAATTGAGTACGCCACTGACTGTCCTTTAGTTACAGTCACGCTTGGTAAAATTACCGTATTTAACAAATTTTTCTCAAGAATTAAGCACTAATGACAACAACCATAATGTTAAGTGTAAACCATTAAGCGACATGCTGCGAGAATTTAAACTATTAGATAATACGGTTTTCCAATTATATCATTTTCTCGCAGTTTTACTCTAAACATCTGGGTTACTGTAACTCTCATATACCGTGACAATTTCTTCAGATGTTAAATTAATTGTAACAAATCTTACTTTGTGGAAGTCTACCATATTAAAATGCAGAGTAAATAACAGTTTCATCAGTATTTCACTATTTTCTTGAGCCATTAACTTTTTGAACCATTAGCAGAAGTTTCGACTTAACATAAATCATCATATTGATAAATTGAAGTTAAAAACCTAAGTATCATTAGACCTAAAGAATTAGATTAGATTAGATTGTGTTAGGTCGTAAAAGCCAGGTTAGGTCAGACTTCTCTGCACTTCGACCTATGAAGATCTTTTGTGCCTAACTTAATCTACTAAAACTCTGGAAAGCCAATACTTCTAGTGAAGTTAAGCAGCTTTCTAGAGGGTAAATTCCTTATTTCCTAAGGATTCATAGCAACTACTTCTAGGAATTTAAGCCGTTTGTAGAAGAATACTACGCACCAGTTAAAACGGTGTCTAAAATTCAAACTTAACTAGCATGGTGTCAAATGGTTGGTTTTAGGAAGACATTGAAATTTTTTCCAAGATCATTAGATGGCCACCAGTTTTTAATTTTATAAAAAACCTGGATACATTTTTCTCTATGGTAGATAAAAATTATTAACAATTATTTCTTGCTAATCTTGACAATAACTTTGTATACCATAAATGTGCCATTATGAAATAAATATCTGCACGAAATATATTGTGCTAACACTTACTCTGTCCATCTAATAAGAGCATTACACAAAAATACTTTTAAACCAAAAAAATCTAATTTTTTTTATAATAAACGTGGAAGATTTGTCTATAATGTTCTTGAAGATCTACACGATAGGTATAATTTTTTCTGTTTTATTATAACATTGCAGAGTTACCTACTGATTTTATAGAAAAATAAATACTGGAAGGCTTATAATATCTAGATTATGGTGAAGTAGTTTTAACACTAAAATCATGAGTAATTTAGTAATCTTCCTGATTTTCTTATAAATACTAAATGTACTATAAATACTTATACTACACTGATAGATATAAAATTTGTTACATACATTGGTTTGCAGGGGAAATTTTTTTCGTTGAAAAAGCCATTATAAAAAAGCCAATATTTTGTCCATTAACAAACAAGCGATAAAATCTCTATGGAATTGTAAGTAAATAAATAAAAAAATATTAAACAACAACTTTAACGATATTAAAACCTAGATGTTATTAGCTCTAAGGGATTATCCTGGATGTATTTCCCTCTAAGATCAGTATAACTGTACAATGATATAGAAAAAACAGGAAAAAAATGGTCCAAGTCAATGTCACAAAATTTTATTAAGAGTAAGTAAAGTTGTTAACAGCTACTAGTTTCGGCTTTTAAGAAGCCATCATCAGGCTAAAATACAAACAAGTTTTACAATATAAGAAAAGAAATAATAATAATAATAATAAGGTTCATACCTGAACTGTATATATTATGATCAAATTCCTCTTCTCTCGATCTTTTACTTACAAGATTTTCAGCCTCCTACTCTTGAAGGCTTTTTAACTGCTGTTTATAAATTTAAGAATTTTCAAACTCCTTTTCTCCTGTTCTTTTACTCCCTAGGCTCAGCCCTTTGGGACTATGACTTTACTATTTATTTAGTCTACAACTCCTTTTATCAGGATATCTTGCTGATGAATAATTTTCTATCTCCTAACTCTTTAATTTCAATCATTGAACTGTGCTAGTTCATTTAACTTAAATTCTATCATTTATTTTAAACATTAATAAATTTTATCTTAATTGGTTAATAATTTTAATTTTCTTTTCATTGTCATATCGTTATAACATTTCTCTTGCCCACAAGCTTAATCCGTATAATGTAATCTGCCTGGATATACAATTGTATCATATTTATACATTTCAGGTATGAACCTTATTATTATTATAATTTATTTTCTTATATTGTAAAACTTGTTTGTATTTTAGCCTGATGATGGCTTCTTAAAAGCCGAAACTAGTAGCTGTTAACAACTTTACTTACTCTTTGTGACTTTGTGACATTGACTTTGACATTTGATTTCTAATATATTTATGTTACAATAATGTCTTATCTATGTATAAAATGAAGACTCAATCAAAGTAAACAGTTTAATAGTGGAGAACTTCCAAGATTTATTTGTTCATTCATTAGTTAAAATTGTTGATCTGCTAGATGTCTTTTTATTTCAAGTTTTTCAAGGAAATCTAAATTTTGTTTTTTATCACAAATATCTAGTATTTGAATGTCATTGGTGTGTATAAGTGAGTGTGGATGTTCAAGAACGTGTTTTGCATAGTTTGACTTAAGAGCATATAGATTACAACAAACAGATAAGTCAATATCACGATGCTAGTTTTTAGCGAAACAGCTGTATTTGAATTTAAAATGTATTTTACGAATAAATAGTGGAAGTTTCATTCAACCATTTAGTTGTTTACTGTTCTTAATAAGATGGACTTTTACACAGTAAGGGTTAGTACAACAAAGCTTTTAAATAAATGAAAAAACTTCAAACATGCTAATTTTTCAAAAGGTTTAAAGAAATATCGGCTTAATTTTTTTGCCTCTTTTTCTTTGGGTATAAATTAATGAATATAAATTAAAAATTTAATAATTTTTTTATTTTTAATAAAATTCAAAATTATATGAAGAAAATTTGTACATTCTGGTTAACATAATCTTTACTGTTTTCGGCAACATACTTTTTTTTTCTTCTTTTCATATCTTACAAGAGCCTTTTCTTATATGTTGACTTTAGACAGTCTATTTTTAGATTATTCATCTATTTTAAACAAAATACAACAATTAAATTAATTTATGCTTACAGATTCTTGAGGTGTATTTAAAGTGTATTAATTTACTTGCATAATTTTGCAGAGACCTTTATATTTATATTGCCATTATCTTTAGATTATGAAAAGTTTTAAGATCATCACAAGATTATCGCCGTACAAAATGAATAAGTAATAAATTTTATTCTTGGATAAGGTCACCTAAATAACAATTTCCCAAATTGAAAAATATTTTCCAATTATAATCATATTAGAGACATTTTTTTAAAATGCTCAATTCTGATTCTAATATATTTACCTGTATTTTATTACGATGCTTAGGAAAAGTTTTTAAATCTATTTGTTACCCTAAGAGAACTCTGTTGGGTCTGCCAAATTTTGCTGCTAGAGGGTTTTTACAAGTTATCAAGACTTTCATTTGGTCACAAGAAAGGCTCGAGACAAGAAAGGCTTCTTTATCTATAGCAAAAAACCTTAATGAACTTGTGGGTGAGGGGACGGCAAATGTAACCTTTGCTAAAATAGTTAATTTTCCATTAAAATAGTGAAGAATTTGTTAACCAGTATTCTGTATTCCTATTAATTACATTTATTACAAGAAAAAACTAAAAATAAAGTTAATATATTAATACCGTTAAAAAAATTTTATCATTGGTTTTTATTGTTCAGTAGAACATTGCCTTAGAATCAAATTAATTAACTGGATTAAAACGTTATTTACAGAGTTTTGTGACATTATTACTACAACAGGCTTGACAAACTTGAGATCAGTATTACTGTGAGATGATCTGAAAAAATCTAATGCACTTATATTAAAAATTATAGATCTACCATTATGCAAATAAATTATTATTGTGAATTAGAATTTATTTGTTTAGTGGGCTCATTGCATGTATTTTTTTTCTATTTGTTTTTTTTTTAAGTTCCTA
The DNA here is from genome assembly GCA_035357415.1 of Ophraella communa. NCBI lineage: Eukaryota > Metazoa > Arthropoda > Insecta > Coleoptera > Chrysomelidae > Ophraella > Ophraella communa. The sequence continues at coordinate 7,594,077 of CM068984.1, forward strand.
ATATTTCCAAGGCTTGGTATGTTATTTTTCTCCACTTTCCCTATTATTTACTTTTATCGTCATCTCTTATCCCAGTTTTTCTAGATCTTTTTGTATATCACGTTTTCATCGATTTCTTTCTCTCCTTTTTTTGCTTCTATGTAATATTTCAGTATCTTTTTTGGCATTCTTTTGTTCGGCATTCTTTGTATGTGTCTCAACCACCTGAGTCTAAGTATTTTCATTTCCCATCTCTTTCTCTGCTCATTTTTTGTTATCGTCCTTGTTCCACTACCATATTATGGTAGTGTTGTAACGCAGTCGGTATAAATGAGTTTTTTCTCTTATTGAGATCTGTTTGCTTTTAATCAATGTGTTTAGAGCATATATAAATCTATTACCTGTCAATATTCTAGCTTGAATTTGTTCCTTAATGTTTCGTTCTCATGATATTACTGTACCTAAATATGTTATTATTATTATTTATAATTTTTCGAATTCGTACATTCTTTCTCTTTCCATTTCTATTCTAAACATTCCTTTATCTTCTGACATTTCATTTATCCACTCCATGTATTTTGTTTAATTGGCATTTATGTATAATTCCACTTTTCTTCCTGCTTTATTTATTCTTTGTATTATCTCCTGTACGTAACTCATTTTTTCTTCTTGCTACCAAAACTGTCATCCACAAAAGCCAAACGTTTATGTTTCCTTTAGTACAATATTTTCCCTCTGTTAATATTTGATTTTCATGACTTTTTCTAGACATATGCTAAACAATAATGATGATAAAGGATCCCTTTGTCTTACTCTTTCATGCAAATATACAAAATGTAATTTAATTTTTGGTTGGAATACATTAACACCAAAAAATCCTTTATCTATTTGAATTTTTGCAGAATAAAACCAGTTTGCATTTGTTATTGTCCACTTATAATTAATTCTGTCGATAAATATGCATTGTTTCAATTATATTTCTAATAATAATTCAATGCTAAAGAATAAAAAGAATAATAATAACCAAATCATTTATTGCGCTAAACGGTGGACGATAAAATTTCAATTACTTCAGAACCGTTTGATAGTTAGACCATGACCGAGTCAAAATGAGTCTGAATATCTGTACAGCCGGTATAGTACTTGCCAATCAATCTTACACCGCAAACACGCTCACGATTTGATAAAAAATTGTGCATTGTACGAACGTTCGGGAATCCATCTGGTAAGTGCTTCGAGGATCGATGGAGATTTAAAAAAAAATTAACACCTTATGTTGGTGTTCGGTAATCATTTTACCTTTCAGAAAACAAGTTCGAAGCGTTTCAGAACCATTTTCAGCGATGTAAAGTGAAATTTATTTCAAAATAAACATTTAAATTACGGACTACAGGTTAGGCGAGCATGTAAAAGTAAAATCCTTAATAAAAATGTCTAATAATGTAAAGAATGATTCAGTATATCCAAAATTTTTTTGTAATACCGGATGTACCCCATTTTAACTGCAAATATATCGGAACTTAAAAAACATAGAGAGGTGCGGTTTTCGCGGAACAATTTCATTGACATTTACATGTTTAAGTTTGCATGTTTAATTAGTAAAATCTTATATAGGGTGTTTAAAAAAAAGGTATTTTAAATGCAAATATCGTCGATTTTTTTATGGAATACCCTATATATTTTTATTCTATCTGAAAGACGAACTCTTTTCTTTGAGAAAATGTATAATTTGTTAAAGTTTAAAAAAAATGAGTGAGTTATTTGATTTTTTAGGATAGGCTGTTATGTAGGCATCTACGGGTTTCAATGTAAAAGTATTATGAGACCGTATATATTTACAGTTAAAATGGGTCAGAAACTTCTGGGACACCCAGTATTTTGTTAGTACCTATTTATTGTTTTCGAAATTTTAATGTAGAATTTCTAAATTTTAAATCCAAATTTCTCTATTAGTCTAATAATTTTGAATACATTTGCCCCTGTATACAAAAACTGATTATTTATAATTTGGTTCTAAACCCTTTTTTGGTATCGAAAAAATTCTTCTTCTTATCCAAAAATAGTCGGAGTAAAAACACTTCTTTCAGTCAATTCTGACATTTTTCGAAAAAATTTTAAAAATAAATGGTGAAGATTTAACAGATTTGTTTTTTCTAAAAGTTATTTAATTATTGATATATTATTACTTCATTTAATTAAATTTATTGTACCAAGAACAGTTTTTTATTATTCTTAACTTCATTTAAATTTTATTAGCGTTTTGAATATGGATAGTTGTAGTTCCAAGAAAAATAGACTATTTTTTATATTACGCAGATGTAATTTAATACCTTTATTTTTCTATTGCGCATTTTAATGTAGCATAATATTTTTGTTTTTTAACCTTTATTAAAATTTTTGTTATTGTCACGTACTAATTAGTATATAAAGACAGGAATACATTCAGTTTAAGATTATTAAGATTAAAGGGATTATTAAGAGATTATTAAGATTCATTATATTTTGACTTTAAACTTTTGTACTTACTTCTGTATTGTATAATTTGTAAAAGTTTTTTTTTAAATGTGTTTAAATTTTGAACAAACATAATTGATTGACGTTTTTTCACTTCGCTGTTCGTGCGCTGTTGCCACATTTATTACCAAGAATACAACGATTTAAACTTTAAAAATCACTACTTTTAGAGGTTATATTTCGAAAATTATAAATAATTTGAAAATATCATGAATTAAACCCTAGTTTATTAACTATTAGGAATTGATTAAAAGAATTAATAAAATGGAAAACTTTTCCATAACATTCATAGTTGATAGTTCTATATCCCAAATAAGCAGCTTTTAAAAAAATCACAAAGAACAGACAATTATTGATTTCGACATATTTCTGTTGGATATTTCTCAACTCCTTGATAGTGCTCTTCATGCATATAAATGTCTTTAAAGAGCAATCAATACCCACAAACTACTCTCAATTAATTCAAAGTGTCAAACCCGTTAGTGCCATTAAATACTATTAAGAAGGGAACTAATTATAGTAAATTGCTGAAAAAATGTATTAGATATTAATCGGGTGTTACAGTTGAGAGCAATCAGTTAAAACATCAACGGAAGTGACTAACGATATGTTTAAAGTTTATCTTTTCATTGTATCTACCGTTGTTTCGAAATTAATACGAAGCAAAAAAAAACTAACTAATTTTAACTTAAACACTTATGGTACTAAAAAAAGTCTATACGTACCTACGTACTTTCATCTCGATAATTTGTCGACTCATTAATATTTTTAGACGTAGGTACTCATCTTTTACTTTCATCATTTAAAATAAGCCGTTAGGTTTGTTGAAAGTATAAGGGAGGAATTTTAGTTAATAATTAAAAGATCTTGCAAATAATTCGTGATTAAATCTGATTAATATTTAGATAGAAAAAGCTTTTGTAACTTCTAAAAAATGTAGATTTCTGAAAGTGCAATAAAATTAGTTATTTTAATAATTTTACTGTTAATACATTATACCTAACCCAGTTCATCTTTACAGCGGTAAACAGTCTTGATTACCTTGGATTACCTTATGTAATTAATAACTCATTTAAGGCATGACACTTGAGATTTTTTTAATCTGATTTAATACAATTTCTTAAAACCTAGTAGTTATTCGAAGAACAATTTTACTTAGTAATTAACTGAACGTAGTAAACATGTCAACATTTATACTGCATCACTTCAAATTTTTCAAAATAAGCGTGTCTAAAAAAAATAAACATTGTCACTCTACTTTTAGATAATGTTTAATTAAAAAAATCATAAAACAAATTTAGGAAATAAAAAGATTAAATACATAATCTGCATAAATGACAAAAGTTCAATTTATATTATTTTATTATATTATACAAGCTTCTATTCTTCGGGGAACATTTTCAATTAAATTTTTTATAAGCTGCTGAGGAATATTCTCCCAAATCTCGGTAGCAGCATGGATAAAAGCTGGACATATCCAATGCATGTTCGATAGGATTTAGATCCGAAGACTTTGGTGGCCACTATAAACTAATATCTTCGGTTTCCTTAAACTCAATAACCCGTTGGGCGCGATGTGATGGCGCGTTGTCGTCCATAAATAAGAAATGTTGCTCTATAGCACCTTTCCATAAACAAACAACTGGGTTTAACACGGAATCGATGTATATTTGACCAGTTATGTTGTCCGACCATTCCACTTTATACTTCCCCAAAATATTTCACTACCACCTTGAAATGGGACAACTTCTTGGTAATTAGTGGATCTAGATTGACGTCCTGGAACTCGCCAAACATCTACACAGCGATCGTCCGACACTAAGCCAATCCTGTTGTTACGGTTCAGATTTAACTCTGAAGTGGCAGCAATAAGTTTTTAATTTTAATTCGATTATTCTTCAAGTTTTAACAAATTTTTCCTCTAAACCTTATGTAATAATTAGGCCGTTAAGACTTAGGCCCAAATGTAATGTGTAGACTTTAAAACTGACAATTTGTCACATTTTGTGTCAACATTTTTCTATCTGTCTTTTTGAATTTTGGCTTTTGATTAAACCACGCGGTGGTATAATTGCACGATATTTCGGAATTGTGCCAGAATAATTGAAAAGGTTTAAGTAGCAAGTGACTAACATTTCTCCAATTGAGTTGGAAAAGAAACACAATGATTGTGGATTTATCACTTGTTTCAAAAACAAGGCCCTACCATCCGGGCCTTTTTGTTTTATGTTCCTGAATAGTTATTTTTGAAAATCCACAGTTACCTCTACCTATTGGAACCCATATTTATCTTTTCCGCCATAGAGGTAGTACCTTAACAGATTGGATAGCTCAAACCCCACATTGTCGGTTGGAATATCACTATTTACTTAAGTAAGATCTTTCTTGATATCCCCTCCAGCGAACCAAGCAGAAGATCCATACTATTAGAATCTATAAGTTTTATTTTGTTTTTAAGAAAGAACAAACTGTACCTACACCTTTTAGATTTAAAGGGGAAACAAATTCTGTAACCATTTTTTTGTTCAAAACCAAATTCAACTATAAAATAGTTAATAAAAATTGATATACTAAATTCACACCCTACTCTCCGATCTATAATATTTGAAGCTAGCCAGTTAATTAATAAACGGAAGTTTATTCGTATCACTGGTTTCATCCGAAAACATCACATTCTGCCATTGATCCAAACCCCAGTTTTGATGCTCACAGCACCAATTAAAGCATTATCATTTGTTGTTGTCTTCTTCTAATGGTTTGACCGGTAACTACAATTTAGTGTGCTTCCTGAACTTGCTCCCTGATGGCGACTTGCTCTTGGAGGAATTTTCAGATTTTCGAGTTCTAAATACCGCCGGTAGGTTCTCGATACATCACTTTGGTCGACCCCAATAATTGCAACAACCTCTCTTTGACCCATTTAAATAAGTGTCACTATACGACCCCTATCTATCGTCAAAATCCCTTGGAAAGGCATTTAAAATAAAAAATACAATAATTACAAAAATAATATTTTCAGGCGATCAGAAGGCACTTCAATGTTATGACTTGCCAATGTTTCCAATTCTTTTTTAACGATAGTTTGAATTAAAAATATAAACCCAAAATATATTGTTCAGAATTAAGAATTATAGGGCGATGCAGTATAAATATTTAATTTATATTATAAAGTTTAATTTCGCAGCTAGGCAACAAAATATGATTCACGGCTAATAGAAGCAAAACATATTTGATACAGTTAAAAATACGGCTGTATAGGTTTACAGAAGTAACAGCAAGAATTTTGGGATTTAAAATTTCTAAAAAGAAAAAGTGTATCAAAATACACAGTGATATAACTGAAATAATTGTTGTTGCAGTTCCATTTTCTGATGTGTTCGCCTTGGCTTTGGCATTTCGATCTAGAAATATATATTTTGGGTCTACTTTAATTTACTTAAACTCTAAAAGTATGTTGACAAACGCTTTTCTTAACCATTTTGATCAATTACAACATAAATATGAGTTTAAAATTATTTAATACGATATTTAAATTGATGTGTGTGAATTGACTATGGCAGATTTAAAGACAATATTTTGCCAAGCAAAGTATATACCTACCGTTTGATTTATTTCTCTACGGTCAGTAATAAAATAATGGAGATAAGAATTTTTTTAAACTTTGAAAACCTACCATCGTGATGGCGGATCTAGCTGGTTAAAGAACTCATTCAAGATATTTTTACTAAGAAAATTTATGCCAAGTTTGATTTTGATCTGATAAACATTGTGGCCTGTATTATGGCAACCAAAAAAGCCTCATATACACATGTATACAGTGAGGACGTAAAGGTTTTGCATTGATTTAATATTTTTAAAACTAACAATATTTTACTGAAATCGTTGGACAGGTCGAGTTATATTACACTATTTTTTTTAATTGAAACCCCAATATTCTTTTTTCATTTTTAAATTCTGCTTTGAAAAACATTTCCAAAAATATAAGACATAAAGAATATTATAAAATGAAATTTTTTAACAAAACAAATTGGCATTTTATTTTTTCAAGGTGTTGTTATTTTTGACCAGTCACCGTTTCACATGACATGACAGTGACAGGGCGATATCAATAACATTTTTGTTTGGATTCGATAATAAATATTGTATTGTTAGAATCGCTATGAAAATATACATGGATAAGTTATTAAATGAGTAATAAAAAATTTTTTTTCTACAACCCTATATAAAATGACGTTATTTTATAATAGTAAACGTTCAGCGAAAACGCGATTTCCGTTGCAAGTGAGAGAATATATTTTCGTCTCTAGTGACGAAAGTGACATTTATATTTTTAACCATTTTTTTTGCGCTTGCATAGGTATATAATGTTTTTACGATTTTAAATTATTAAAAGAATTATTTTTATAATTAGAATACAACTTTTTATTTAATAAATATATAAATTAAAAAATTAAATTGGATTTAAAAACCATTTTTATCTAGCGCCCTGGTTTCATTAGTTTGACGTTTCACCATTTTTATCTAGTGCCCAGGTTTCATTAGTTTGACGTTTCTTGTGAATTGTCAGTTTGCTCTAGAAGTATTTATTTGAAATCATGAGCTTCCATTCTGAAAGTGAATTAGATTACAGTCATACACCTGAAGAAATAAAAAATCAAGCAGAGGAAACTTCATTATATTTACTACCTATAAAATCTAAAAAAAGGTATGAAGAAATATATACAAAATTTTTGGAATGGAGAATTGAAAATCACGTAAATTCATTTTCGGAGAATGTGCTGATATACTCTGGGTTGTAGAAAAAGTATAGTGTTTTACTCGTCGAAAGTAGTTTTTAAAGCTCAAGAACATTACCAACCTCGGCTACGCCTCGCGTAATTATTTAAATACTGTTTTCCCAACAGATCGATGAAGCCATGTATTTGAAAAATTGTTATATTGTATAACAGTTTCGAAAGAAATATAAAATATATTTATTTTTCAAACAAATTAATTCTTAAATAGAAATAAATAAATAAAACATTTTTTTATTTAAATTTTAATGAAATTGAATATCAATTTGAATTATTAATAACTACTTAACAGGTCGGCTGAAAAGTCCCCGGTCTGACCTATAGATGACGACACTAGAATTAAATCCATTTCATTTTTAGATAGTATCAACCTTCAAAAGATTCGTGTAAAAATTTGACAGCTGCCGGACTATTAGTTTGTGAGATATTGTATTTTTAGTGAAGCAACTTTTGTTATTTTCAAAAAGATGGAAAAAAAAGAATTTCGTGTGCTTATTAAATATGGTTATTTGAAAGGAAAAAATACAGTTGAAGCAAAAGCTTGGCTTGATAATGAGTTTCCGGACTCTGCGCCAGGAAAATCAACAATTATTGACTGGTACGCAAAATTCAAGCGTGGTGAAATGAGCACCGAAGACGGTGAACGCAGTGGACGCCCAAAAGAGGTGGTTACCGACGAAAATATCAAAAAAATCCACAAAATGATTTTGAGTGACCGTAAAGTGAATATGATCGAGATAGCTGACACTCTAAAGATATCTAAGGAACGTGTTGGACATATCGTTCACGAATATTTGGGTATGCGGAAGCTCTGTGCGAAATGGGTGCCGCGCGTGCTCACTATCGACCAAAAATAGCAACGAATTGATGATTCTGAGCAGTGTTTGCAGCTGTTAAGTCGTAATAAACCCGATTTTTTTGCGTCGATATGTGACTATGGATAAAACTTGGCTCCATCACTACACGCCTGAGTCCAATCGACAGTCAGCTGAGTGGACTGCGGCCGGTGAACCGCCACCAAAGCGTGGAAAGACTCAACAGTCAGCTGGCAAAGTTATGGCCTCAGTTTTTTGGGATACACACGGTATATTGTTCATCGACTATTTGGAAAAGGGAAAAACAATCAACAGCGACTATTACTGTGCATTATTGGAGCGATTGAAGACCGAAATCGCGAAAAAACGGCCCCATATGAAGAAGAAAAAAGTGTTGTTTCATCAAGACAATGCACCGTGTCACAAATCAATGAAAACGATGGCAAAATTGCATGAATTGGGCTTCGAAATGCTTCCTCACCCACCGTATTCTCCAGATCTAGCCCCCAGCGACTTTTTCCTTTTCTCTGACCTGAAGAGAATGCTCGCGTGAAAAAAAATTGGCTCTGATACTGAGGTAATCGCCGAAACTGAAGCCTATTGTGAGGACAAACCGAAGGAGTACTACAAAAATGGTATCGAAAAGTTGGAAGGTCGCTATAATCGCTGTATCGCCCTTGAAGGCAACTATGTTGAATAAAAAAAATGAATTTTGTCAAAATATTGTGTTTTACTATGGTAGACCGGGGACTTTTCAGCCGACCTGTTACACATCGATAGTAATTGTGAAATTAATTAATTAACAAACAGATAAGCAGCGATAATAAATAACTAACAGAGCAACCTAGAGTTACTGTTGATTTCAAATTATGTATTAATTGAATAGTTTAGGTAAAATAAATGTTAAATTAAGCTTTAGTAGGTATCTATTTCTTTATCTGCTTCTTCAAATAAAAAACATATTTAAGACTTTAATATTTTGCGAACAAAAATTAATTAAAAAATCAAACGGGAACCGCATAATCGCAAATTAAATACCAAAGTGATTTAAATACAAATAATAGTAACTGCTCGTTTAAAATTAATAATCGGTCTATCCTTTGAACGTAATCAATAATTAAATCTTCACAGTTATTTATTAGCGTGAAATATATTCATCGATTAGGATTTTAAAAACAACAAAAACCGTTTTTAGCTGGGAGTTCAAAACTTTATTAATAACAAGCTTAACGATTTTTTTCATTATTAGATTTATGACCGACATATAAATTGCAGTATTGTTGTCTAAAATAGCAGCTATACGAAGAAAAAGAATAATAGCCTGCAGATGATTAATTTCAAGACAAATAGAAATGGAATTAGGTGATTAATCTATAAATTTTGCAAATATAGGGATAAAATATTACAGTATTGATGTGTATAGGTAAAAATTGTTTATTTGATTTTTTTTTTATTCTTTGATATCAAGTTCTCCAATAATATTTTTGAATTAAAACTGTTTAATATTGTGTAGATTATTTAATATATACTAAGTGACATAAAAATCCGAACACCCAGTTTAAATGATTTTATTTTAATAAAATTCTAAGTACTTACTAAAGCATAATAAGTAAATGATAAAAATTTCAAAATGATTGCATTGCTTTAAAGCCCTTTTACCTTTAATAATGTGTGGATGCACCCCGATGGGTTACGCACTCTTTAGCTTCAATTTAACTGAACAGTTTCTTTCACTTTATTAGCTCTCTTTTTATCTTTTTCTTGTTCCATTATTTTATAAAGTTGATGCTTACAGAATAATTTTTATTTGCAGTCAGTCAAGTGTAATATCCCAGTGAATTGTCAGAGTATGATTTTTTATAGATATTTATTAAACTGATAAACCAGCAAGAGATATTTAGGTACACAATACGCATAAGTAACCAAATTTTGCAGGTAACATTTATTTTTGAGATCAACTATATTTCGTAAATTACATAATAGCATAATCATATATTTTTAGGTAAAATTTTGTATTAAGTTTACATAAGGGGTGTTGATATACCTCATTTTCAAGATACTATCCTTTCCTAAAATTAGAGGAATAGTACTTATTTTGTAATTAGTTTATTGTACTAACCCTTGTATGAATGAATGTATGAATGAGTTAGGGGTGATGATTACACTGCGACCCATAGGATCTATTGTGTCCCCCCTTACTTGCCATGTTCTGATGTTTTCTCAGATTTATAACAGCTCTTCGAGTCCTATTTTCCTGAGGAAGTTTAGGACATCGTCGGGCTTCAAATCAGGTAGATCCCCTTCCTCTATTTCATGTGCTCCTAGGTATCTAGCCCTAGAATTTTGCAAGGCAGGACATTCTGAGAGTATATGTATTGAGGTTTCATCCTCTTCCTCACAGAATCTGCACTTTGCTTCATCTGCTAACCCTAGTTTCTTCATGTGGCTTCTTAACCGGCAATGCCCGGTTAATATTCCCGTTAGAATACGGAGCCTTTTTTTACTGAGGTTGAGGCAGCTAAGAGATCTCTTCTGGTCATAGTTCCCCAGTAGTATCTTAGATTGCCTCAGTCCTTCCAGCTGATTCCAGTACTCGGATTTTTCTTTCTCCATTTCCTCTTTTAGTTTTCCTAAGAATACTCTACTGCTGATCCCACACGATGGTTCTGGTCCCAAATGTGGGGTTTCAGCTCCTTTTTTTGCCAGCTTATCTGCTGTTTCATTCCCCTCTATTCCTATGTGTCCCGGGACCCATAGGAGGGTGACAGTGTTCTTCTGGCCTAGTTCATTTAGTTTGCCTAACCCTTACTTTGTGGAAGTCTAACTTACTAATAACAAAAAAATAAAACTTTTTTAAACTCAATGACAGCTGTTTCGCTAAAACTAACACCATCAGATTGACATAAAGAAGTTACATTTTGTTTTTCCAATGTAGCTGCCAAATGCTGATTAAGTAGTGCTAAGAGTAGACCAAGTATGGAAGTAATAAGACATAACTAACCTTTGCAATGTGTCGAATAAATTTTCGACCTAAGTTCCACATTGCCTCTTTCACTAGCTGTTTCATTATCTAGGGATAGTTTAAAGCTAAATTTCAAGATCAGATAGTACTCGATAAGATCTTCAAAATGAGGTGTAGCAACTCCCCTCCATTCCTATTTAAAATTGAGGGGTTATGCTCACCGTCGGTAGAGGGAAGCAAAGAGCGATTTTTCACATTTTTATTTTAAAGTCAGAAAATTTAGGTGTTAAGTTTTCGTTAGACCATCTTGTATTTTAAATTGATGTACAAATGTTGACTTTAAAAAGAAAACTTGGAATTCAATACTAGATATCAATTTACATCTACCACAGTCCATCGACAGTAATTTCCGTTAAGTCACAAGAACAACAAGCCGTTGAAAGAATAACGATATTAAAGATTGCATTTAGAAGAGCCTCAGGTTTCATAGCACTGTAAAATTGAAAAAAATAATTAATATATGGAATACGTTTCCCGGGGCGATAAATAGTTTACTGTGTTGCGTGACGTTAAATGTGTGTCAAACGGCGCTTTGATAAAAAACTTCACTTATTATTATAACACTTTTGAATCTCACGGCATCGATATAAGTTAAAAAGTTGAATACTCAGTAGATGAGAATCTTTGAACTGTGACTCCCCGTTAAACTCGTATTTCCCTAAGAATTTCTTCACTGTTGGTCCTTCGAGCCGGATGTCGGGAAATTTAAAAAACGCTTTTACTTAAATTGCTTGTGGAAACAGATAACCGTTTTTAACCGTATAACTGTTTTGTTAGTGTACAATTAAAATGAAAACTATCCGTTTCTTGTCATTGCTAAAGAAACGGAAGAGGGCTTGACATTACTATAATTAAATCAGTTGTAAAAAAACCTAATCGTGATCACTCAGGGCGCCAAATTGTTATATTTCAATGGGTTCATTAATATTTATTACTTAGAGGTCAAATGACGAACATGAAGAAGACGAGAATCGTAAAATTTATATCGCGTACCGACTATATCCTACGACCTTTTAGGAAAATATTGTATTCACGATTTATTCGCCGGTTAAAAAACGTCCACACACGACTTCGGCATTGCTGACCCATATTCTATATTTAAATGTCCGAAGAGGTCCGATAATCCACAAACGAATAGTTTTATTGTTTGTTATATTATTTATCATTTATTATCTTCTATTGGCAATCACTTCCGGAGGAATTTTATAAAAATAATGAGATTTGTAACATTTACTTTGATAAATATGTTCTCGTGAATACATTTAACTTTTGTTTCTTTAAATTCTCTGTAAAATCGAAATAAAAATCATATTTACAGTAAATTTATTGTTCAACTATTTGTGGGTTGGTATTGAATCTAGTTATATCCATGATTAACAACCATTTGATTTAGTAATAAGCTGTCATTCAGTATGTCTTTTATCCAAAGTTACAATCTAAAACAAATATATTATACCACTCCTTTTTACGGTCAGCCCTAGAAAAAATATAGTATGTACGACAAGAATAAGGCAAATTAGATCTACTCGCGACTTATCACACTTGGCTCGTAGGTAATATATTATTTATTCTTAAGAAATAGCTATTTTCAGTGTTTGAATTGTTTATTATGAGTACCACATATACTAAGTGGTATAAAAATCGGAAACACACAGTTTAAATAATTTTATTTTAATAAATAATAATAATAATAATTTTAGGTGGTCATAAGACTATACGCCTTATTATTGGAAACGTCACTGTTCTCCATTGCTTGAGATAGGTCATGACATTTTATCCAAACAAACTTTGTCCTTATTATTTGAAGGTTCTTGTATTTTCTTGTTTGTGTGGTGAAGTTGTTGAAACATTCTAGTGTTATATAGACATATTACTCATATTGTCATCGAGGGGGAATAGTTTGAGTTATATTTAAAGAAGTTTTATTTTGAGGATAAATAATATTATTTTCATTTTTTTTCACCGTTAAACATAATAAAACTACTTTAAATATAACTCAAACTATTCCTTAACGATAATGGGTCTATATAGCACTAAAATGTCTCCAAAACAAGAAAATACACAATTCAAAAATAATGTAAACTAACTACCATAACAGAAGCAGAAGTCTGTACTATTTTTGCTTGTGTAAGAGAAAATAAGATGAGAGCTTACAACAGAAGGCATATCAGAATCTACAGCGACATCCAAGCTGCCCTTAAAACCTTAGAATGCTTTGAGATGTCATCTAGGATGATATGGGATTGCGGTGAAGAATTTAGAAGACTGGCCACCCAAAACAGGGTTACAATGGAATGGGTATCAGGACATCAGGAAATCGCTGGCAATGAGAAAACCGAAGAAATACCAGGGCGAGGATATTCAACTCCACTTCTATCAGGTCAAGGTCAAAAGGGAAACGTGAAATTCACTGTATGAACACGCCCAGACAAATATATTCGAAGTAATTTCTTATAAGAACCATCAGAAAAAGTATCAAAAGAACTGCTTACCATGAACAGGAACAAACTACACATTAAATTTATTGTACCACTTTTTGGAAGTCCATCTTCCTAACCTAAAATATTGAAATTGAATAGGTTGCAACTAAATTTATTATGTAAATTAATAATAGTTGTTTTAGAGGGGAATACTGATTTTGATATCAATGTATTAGGATTGCATTTATCGGCAATATTAAAATGTACCCAGTGAATTTATTGATATTTACTTTTAATTAAATTATTATAATTAAAAAGTTAAAATAAACGTTGGAGTAAAACCCGTCAACGACTGTAAGAAAAACTTGATTGTTTTAATTTTGTTCGAAATAATGTCAAAAGCACCAGCAGATTGTCGAGTCGAGTCACGTCTTCGAGACGTTGTCGGTATATTTATGTCTTAATTGTGTGAATTTTCCTATAAAGGTCGTTCGTGATTAAAAACAATACATTTATTAAACTGATATATTCAGGTCGCAATTTGACCGAATGCCACTTACCGAACATAGCGAACTGTTTTGCCACTATACGTCGCGACATATAAAGTTACAACCTATTATTTCGGTTCGTAGAATTGGTCATCGCCGTGCTCGGCGCATAAGGAGAAAACTACTCTTGATTGTATATCTATCTTATAGATACGGATACCGTAGCTTTAAGATGACTTTGATGTAATAAATAGGAAACGCTTCAACTTTTTTTGCGTATCGTATCTAACGCTTTGGATCGTTATTTAAGTAGCCTTTGTGAAAGAAATACAGTGGATTATAATTAGAAGTATAACCTCAAATTTAATGTGCCTTTGTCTGGAATTGTACGATATAAGAATAAAATAATCATATTTTGGTAATTTTTAATCCATTCCTGCATATAAATTGATACGGTTATTACCTAATATGATTAGATTTAACTAAATACAAATGGTTCAATAGAAATTGTCTAATATAGTTTGCTTATAGTTTAAAGTCGGAGAAGTATTTTTCCGCGCACACTCGATTTAAGTTGGTGCCACATAAGCTCTATGGGATTGAACACGCAGTAGGTAGTAGGGAGGTAGTCGTAACACTGTATGTCCCAATTCTTCTGCAATTGTATCACGAACATACGTTTTTTTAATGAAAATGACTGCAGCACTTGTAAAAGTTTTTTTTTGTATAATTTTCCTCAAAATATATGTCAATTGCAGCAATGAAGTTTTGAATCTCCAATTTCGTATGAGCCAGGAATTTTTTGCAATTGTCGACTATGATAGTGCGTTGTCCATTACTATAACGCTGTTTGGTAGAATGTTGGGTAAGAGAAAATTTTTAAACCAATCTTCAAAAAGCTCTGCTGTCGTATCTTTGTGATAATCAACACAAGTCCTTAATATTTTTAGCAGAAAGGCACATAGCGTTTGGGATCCAACCATTTTCTGATCCAACGTGTAATATTGTGATTCTCTTGCCTTTATTTGATGGTACTTTTGGTTTACACTTATCAGAGGAATTAGACCATCCTTTGGAAGGGGTGTCATGCGTGTCAAACCACGTCTCGTCGAGGTAGAGTATTGCCCGATTTTCAGACTAGTATTTTCTTATTGACGTTATATATTCAGAACGCCAGTTTATTAAACGTGTGGATTTCATTATTACTTGTCTCTTGTCAATTTTGCGATATTTAAAGCCCATTGCAGACAGAGCTCGCCAAAGAGTAGTGAGGCCACAGTTGATGTGAGTTTCGTTATTGATGAGCCGCTGTTTCAGACTTTTGATTGTAGGGACACGCTGCTCATCGTACATAGTGTTGATTTTTCGCCTTATCAAATCTTTTTCCCAGTTGTCTAGACTTTTTGTGACACCGGAATCTTTACGCTTTTTTCTTAATTACATGGAATTTTCAACGATTCGTCTAATTGAAGTAAGAGGCACCTTCGTCAAATTACTGGTTACTCTTGCTGCGGCACCCGCATTTATATCCTTGCTGAAGTAAGGAACTATACACATTTTTTATAATGATTTTTGCGTCACAAGATAAGTGATTCTTCTTTAACGAACCACTGGAAGAAGCACTATTACTTTTTATCCACGGACGCCACATGCTGCCTATTCTGTACGTTGGGGTATAAAATCTTTGCTATTAATGTCTGTAATAACAAATAAATGTTATAAAATTACCCAGATAGCACAGGAATATTATTAGAATACTCCTAGAAGCATCTGCTGGAACGTTTGAATATTCTTATAATATTACCACAACATTCTTTATATATTACTGAAACGTTATATGAACATTCAAAGTGGACTGACTTCCACATTCTATTAACTTTCCTGGAATATTCTGAGAGCACATTCTAGTAATACATATTGAATGTTCTGAGAATAAATATCAAATGTTATGTAAATGTGTATCAAATGCTCCCATTGTTTTTAATTTTCTCACTCTCTGTGCATAAATATGCTAGGAATATTCTTACAAGATTACCACATCATACTTTATAATATTATTGGAACGTTCTACGTACATTTTAGGTGGATTAAGCTTCACATTCTCTTCACGTTTTAAAAATATTCTGTGAATACATGTTGAATGTTATGAGAATGTTTCATGAATAATCTTAGAACATTAATAGAACACTCTAAGAATGTATTTTGAATATTCTCAGAATCAGTGCACAATACTCTAATAATATTATAAGGATGGTCCAAAAATATTTTGGGGATATTTTAAGATATTTCAAGGAAATATTGAAGGTTTTAATATTTTGAAATGTGTCAAAAATATAAAATTTCCAAATATTTCGTACTTACCTTTAGTGTTGATTGTTCAATACATTCAATATTTCTATAACCCAATAAAACATTCTATGAAACTTCTTAAAAATGTATTCAAATCATCAACATGGAAAAAAGAACTGGTCAAATCATTTTACTAACAATTTATTTTTCTAAAGATGTCATTAATTTTTAAATTTATAAATAAAACAGTACACATAAAAATAAATAAACAAATCACAGCTCATTAAATATTTGGTATATTACTGGAACATCCTATAAATATTCTTGAGAATATTCCAGAATATTCAACTTTCGTACCTTATTGTGACATTCTGAGAACATTTGTGCTATCTGGGTATTGGTTGCCGTAACACAAGTGAACACTTCCACCGAAATACAAAGATTAAAATGAACAAGAAGTGTAAGCTGTAATCCTCTACAATTCCTCTCTGAGAAACAAAATCACCTGTATTGTATCAGGTCCTTTTACATTTATAATGTGCATATCGGATTTTACAACTTACAATTTAAAGGTCTATTTGGTTTTATTACAATCCTTCATTCAATACCATTTATTGTGAAAACTACTATACTTATTCTAGTTTTATTGGCTTATTCTGTACAAAAATGTTAGCGGTAACAGCGCTGTAAATTTTCAAGGTCAACCTGACGATGCTATTCAGCGAAACGGCCGTCATTGTAATTTAAAACATATTTTTTCGAATAAACTTGGAAGTTACGTTGAAACGAAGAGTTTTTTATTATTCTTAATAAAATGTAATCAACTAATAATTAAATTATAAATTAGCAGTGTTGTATTTAAATAAGTAAAAATTACCTTTATTTAAATTTATAATAGTTACTTAACTCTGTAATTAAGTACATAAATCTAAACTGTAAAAACTAAAGCGTATAAAAATTATCTTATTTTAGATTTGAAATTAATATTGACTTGTTATATATAAACCTTTTTTTTGTTGCTAGTGATTCACCCCGTATATGGGAGATCGCTAACTTGAATAGAATATAACACAAAATAATTTTAAAGGTTTAAATATTCTAAAAAAAAATTTATAAAAGTTAATAGCTTCTACCGATGGCAATGATTTATAATACAACTTCCTCTGGAACTAATTTTGACGGTGTATATAAAAAATAAAAGAATACCGCCTCTGGCGATCATACATCATCCCAATGTCACCCATTAAGTGCTAAATGTCTATAAAAATTACCACACCGTTATAACTACCATAAATTAAAATTTAACGCTTAAAAAAATTTGATTCACAATTCCTAAAAATATCTATTGAGATGAGCGAGTAGCAGCAATTCTACAAGAATCGTTCCCACAAGTCTTGAAGGCAATTACTTTATATTTAATAATAATAACAGTCTATATACTATTAGCATATATTTATATACCTAGGAGTATGTAGAAATTCCAATTTTTATGACCAAGGTGTTGAAATACTTAAACTTAATACATAATAATTATTGTATCATTTGTGCCGAAACTATAATTATATATTACCGAATGGTAGACGGCTATTTCTTTCTTTCATTTAGTGATTTACCAGAAGTAGGTTAAAGTTTTCGGCCAATATTAACCGAAAGTAAAAAAAAAGTTGAGGAATTTGTTAATGAAATTAAAATGAAATGTTTCTACAACTTTCTATAAAAAGACGACATTTTGTATATCTTCAGCAAAAACGTGATTTTCATCTCAAGTGAGAGAAATTATCATAACCTTAATTTTAGTTTCCAGCGACTAAAGTTAAAATTAGGTAAATTTTCAGAAAAAATATATACTAATAATAATGGTAAGATAATGGTAAGATTAACCAACAATTTTTTGGAATAAAATAGAAAGATTTTGGAATTGATATTCCAAAAAATAATAGGTTATTAATCATACCACGAATAAGATTTAGGAGGACAATATATCGACTTAAAATAAAGAAAAATCCTGTCACCATTTTCATTTAAAGTAATTTACAGAAATCAAAGTCAAAGACTAACAACGTGAACAAACAGGATCATTTTATATTAATTCGTTACAATTAAAGGTTTGAATATTCAAGGAACAATTTTCGAAAAGAACGCGGGGATCTGTCTTTGTTGACACTTCGGTATTGGTAGTTGCAGCTATCACATTGTTCATGGAGTTAACCTTGTTTATTCTATTACATTCGAGACTGGTTTCTTCCATATTTCCTCTCATTTTGTTCACAACTTCCTCTTGAAGCTTAGACTATATTGTAAGGTATGGAGCAACCTGAGGTTGCAAGTTGTGTGGTTGTGACTATGATTAGTGATTTTTTTCGCTTTGTATCAAGCTCAGCGTGTTCTGTACTATTTTAGTCCATTTGGACAACCCAAACATCCCAACAGGAGTATGTTTGTACCAACCTTTAGAGTCGGCTAATTTCCAACTACGATTTGGAGTAATGAACAAAGTCTGTCTGTTTTAATATAAGGCGGATGTATAGTCTTTCTAATATTAATTGCTAAAATCTATTTAAAAGTGTCATACAGACTACCAGTCTAGTGAGAGCTGGATTCCGATGATACAGAGTGGATGTTTAACGGGAGAAATATGTCATTCATTCTACTTTGAAGCCTAGTAAACTAACTCACTCTGTATGACACTTTTAAATGGATTTTAGCAATTAATATTGGAAAGACTACTCGTATATCTCCATCAGCTCTCTGAATAAACGAACTGTACATATGTCTTGGTCAATTTCATTGGGAGTCAGCCATTTATTATTAAAACAAATTCTTGCACTCCCTTGGTAAGTCTTCGTAAATACTGGATGGTATGTACACTATTCTTCCTGTTTCATTGCCGTAACTGTCAAGCTCTTTCTGAAAATACGATACTACAGCATTCGCTGCTTCGTTGCCTCGTCCCAACATTTTTGCAGAGATGACTGTTCCTCCTTAGTAAAAGCAGCAGCGATTCGCTTACTCTCCGGTCTCTTTTGTAACTGCTTTTTTGTAATCTCGTGCGTTCCTTGCACCTTTATATTCTAGATCATAAAAAGGGGTTGCATTTTTTTCCATAGCTTTTTAAAAACCTATCTCATAGTTCTTTAGCAACATTATTCTAGTGTTGTGTTTTGATAACCAATTCCTTATAGTGTGTACCATCCAATTTCAGACAAATTACAGACATAATCTTTCAAAATATCTGCCAGCTCCTCAATTGTGGTGCATTGATAACATAACCCCTATTTATGCAAAAATTGTTGAATTGTCTGGTAATTTGTACTTAATTTTTTGCCGGATTCAACAGAGTACTCTTTTCAACTTCCTTATTTATGATGCCAACGATCGCTCATATTGAAAAGTAAGCTTTGACGTTTATAATTTAAATCCTTATTCTCATTGGATAGTTAGTAAAACAAAAACTAAGCAGGATTATCACAGAGAAAAGCTATATTTTCACTGTAGTTCCGATTCTACAGACTGAATTTCAAAATTTGAAATCCACCGATGGGTCATTAAGCAAAGACCTACCTATATTCCTGTTTCGTATATATAATGTTTTAATAATATTAATAATAATTTCTACAATTATAATGCATTTTGAAAACCATGTGATAAATAATTTGAGTAAATAAACTATAATTTAATGGATTTTATTGAAAACTTCCCTTATCAATATAATGCATTGATTGGACAAAGAGTAAAATCGTTATATTATATTAATTTGATACACATTTTGTTTAATGTGTGTTGTTGAATGTATTGTTAATGTATTTAGACTGCCCACATAGTGTGGCAGTGCAAATAGCAGCTTTGCGTTTCCATTTAAAAAAGAGGTTTTTAAGAAGTTTAAAATTACTATCAACTACACCTATTTGTGTTTTAGGCATACATATAATACTAAAAGATCAAAAAATTAAAAGTATTTTTCACATTTTCTTTAAATAGCGTCCATATTAATATTAAATAAAAGCAAAAATGAAAGATTGAGTTCAATTACAGTTTCTTAATATTTGTTTAACAATCTATATTAATTTTTTCCATAGCTAAGTAGTTCAATTACAGTTTCTTAATATTTGTTTAACAATCTATATTAATTTTTTCCATAGCTAAGTAGATAAAGTATTAAACCCAAGGGTATAGATAAAGTGCCAATTTAACTGCAAGAGCAGATAAAATGTTTTAACTTTTTTTTATTCAATAAAATTTACAAATTCAAACAAATTAACGTTTAAAAGCAACAGAAATTTTACAATTAACATTACCTATTAGAAACTTCTATTTTTGGAGCATCACAACTTGAACTCGTTTGCTTAAACACTTGATTCGAGGTACTGGATTGATTTTCAGATCCGCCAAGTATACACTTGGATACAGCAATTTTATAGCTTGACTCTTCAATGTAAGATTCTGCAACGGATAATAATTTCCATCCACTTAAAGGTTTAAGTTTTACTAGATCAGCTCCAGAATTTGCGAACATTTGCTAAAGAACGACGGAGACAACGCCCCGTGTACATTTCTGAATTTGCAAGTTTCAAAAAAATCTGCTATCTTCTTGGAGATATTATATATAGTGTTAATCCCTACCGGTTGAGTAGTGCAGTAATTCACAAAAAACTTACGGTACGTTTTTGGGACGCAAGGCAATATAATTTCCAAGAAACTCACTCCACTTAGTATCAGAAAATGAAACGGTTATCACCGATTTTCTGTCGTCCACATTAAACATTTCTAATTTGTACAATTTATCGGACCTGGTCGCTCCATGCACACCAAAAATAGCAATAACTTTCATCAAAAAATAGACGTCATCAGGAACTTCTGTCCGAAATTTAATAATGTCATCTGACTCCAGGATTTTGGGCTTTTTAGCTTTGTATCCTCCACCTAAGTTTTTTAGTAACGTGGTTAACTTGCTGAATATAGAAATGTTACAATTTTCATTCACCAACAACGTACGCTTCAGCATCGAATAATACGGCCATGATGATGATGGCATCGCTTTCTTCGACTTTTCAGAAAAATACGTCAGAAGTAATTTTTCACTCACGCCATGGATATTCTTAATGCTTTTCCAGTTTTTAAAAGACTGGTATTTCCTTATATATCATCCTAGATTTTTGTAGCAACAATAAACTTTCTGCTTCCAACGCTGCATTTTCTACATGTGAAGGCAGGTTTTCCTTTTCTTTTGTCAATTCTTTTCAGTCCATTTCGTATTTAGTCACTCTGTACACAAAACGTAACAATATTCTCCGCAAAAACCAAAACGTAACATTTCTTTGACATTTGTTGACAGAGTAATTCATATCCCTAGCAAAGGAGCAACACAATTGCGATTTTTGTACTCAAAATTACAATTTTCCTTGAAATTTTATTTTTCACCTAAATTTGAAGTCTTGCTATAGAAAAAAATGTTGTTTCGACGCTAAAAATTACAATTTTATCTTCTTGTATAATAAATAACTATTAGCTTATAGTACACAAATAAAAAAATATAAAATTAATTAAACAAAAATTGAATTTTAAACGCTTTTTTTAATTTAATATTGAAACAGCTCGTCCGGTGCTTGTTCACGTTAATATTTATTCCTTTTAAATATAACCTAATGAACTATTTATGTTATTGGAAATGCAACGCGCACGGAATTGTAGATCGGAAAACGGTTGTTGGCATTTTTAAAAGTTCTTGACCCTCTTAAACTTACACCTACATTATATAGGTCGTTCTCATATCGCATTACAGGAAGTAATAACGATTCATAGACTATAATATCACGAAGAAATTATGTACCTTTCGGAATTATTAAAATTATTCCGGCTTCGACAAATTATCGGTATCTCATATTGTCACGGAATACCATATAATAAAATGACAGACATTTAATTGCTCTAGTACGTATAATATATACAATTAGATTTTATCGGTTTTAAAAGAAGGAACGTTATAACGTTTTGTAAAATTGTATATTATACCTATAATTTTACCTGTAGTCTTGTAAATAATATTAATTTGAAGTAAATTCCAACTGCATTGAGCAGTAAAATGATAAATCTAGTGGAATAAATTAATCAACTACTGTTTATTGTATTTTGTACGATTGATCAATTTTGACTGTTTACCGTGACAGATTTTACGTCAGTAGGTGACATTAACTAGCAACTCGACGGTAAGTCTCTTAATTTTAATTTATTTTTTGAAAGAATAAAGAAAACTAACGATTTATTTATTAATATTGAAACTTATGGTATAATTTGTTATGTTATTTAATAAAATCCCACTTGTTTGGGCTGTGGTTTCACTCCTGCAGAATCGCATACATTAGTAGTATTACTAGTATAGGCATGATGACTGATTTTAAAAAACTGATCCAAGATGTTTTCACGTATATACTTTATCTAAAATAAATGTTATTTTTGCAAAAAAGGGGTTTTTAATGAGAAATTCGCTTTTTAAAAATGCATTTTAAATTTTACGCCAAAATGCTAGAATAGTAATGGCGTCTATCTATGACATCATCGATTCGTAAATACCATTTACACTACACTGCAACCCGTGTCATCTGTGGATTCTGTAGTAAAAACGTCAAACTTCAAACATTTTGCAGATTAAAAGAGGGTTGTTAAAAAAATTTATTTTGTTTTTACGTATTTTATGCGATTATAATAGTTATCATAGTCATGAATCCTAATGTGTATCGATGGTGTGCGGTTCCACAATGTAAGAATACATCAATAAAAACTCCGAATAAGATATTTGTCTACGTTCCAATGAAAAAAATAGTTATAGATAGGTGGCTTAATCTTGCAAGGAGAGATCCTACAACTGTTTCTTTAAATTCAGTCATATCTCATATCAAATCGATTCTTGGTAAATTTGAGCTATTTGCCTTGATGAAGCCTTGTTCCATTACTAATGTTGTTTGACGTTTTTTTGGTAATATAAACCAGAGATTCTTAATAGCTTATAACAAGAAAATATCTCATGAACTATGCAAAGCCATAGATAATGAATAGAAAATATCAAGGTCAAACCGAAATGTTAACAATATTTACGAAAGTACGACGTCACGCTCTTCTGATTGGTGTTTCAGCTAATATGGCGGATTGTTAAACTTAGTGCTCGTATTTTTACTAAAATACCGTTCTCCATACTTAATATACTATATTTTAACATTAATACTGCGATTAATATTAATATTTATAATGTATCTATTAGGTTTCATAAGGTAAGAGTAAGAACAATAAATTTCATTACAAAAGTATGTTTAATCAATAATCAATAATAATTACCTGATCAGCATTTGTTGATTGCTGAAATATTTTACATAACTTACATTGATGAGCAAGTAATTGCTTGAATCGACCTCATTCTAACGCCCTGTGTAATGTAGACCGAATAATTCTTGAAGTACCCATAACAACTTTTCCTTTCAAGATTCAACAGCTTTTTATAAATGTGTTTGCTGACGTACAAAATGGGTGAACAATTTAAACAAAAAATAAACTAATTAACACCCCGAGGTGTATTTTACAAAGAAATTTACATGTGAAAATGACATTAGCATACATAAAGCCTAACTTCGGCGTAGGTAGATTTACCAGAATCAATTAGTAATAAGTTGGTGTAGCGAAAATTGTCAAGTTCAGGCATAAAAGTGATAGCACCATGTACAGTAACTAGACGTAATGTATATAAGTAATAAACAAAAATATAAACCGAGTGGAATGATGTGGATGGATACATGAAGACGATTTATGTGCCATGTGACATGTAAGTTACGTAGGAGGTTATGTTTTACGATATATTTTAAAGTGATATTCGTAAATTATGTCCATATTATTATAGCTAGTGACAGTGTAATAGTTTTAATTTACATAAACTTTAACAAACTATCATCATTATTAATATATTATTTATTGTTTAATATGCGTATAAAGAGCGCTAATGTTTTGTATGCTTATAGAGCGTAACCTAATCTAAATTGTTGTTTGTAGGATAAACTCAATTTTTCTAAACATTTTCTCTCAGCTTACTATTTATTTACAGTGAATAAATGTTTATATTAACTATGCTTCTACTAACCTTAAAAGTATTTTTTTTTCATTGAAATAATAAAGACAAAAACGTGTAATCAACATTCTATTCCCCGACATAATACAAGGAAGTATAACGGCTATAATCTTATATTTCTAGATGTTTTATCTTCTCACGAATTATTTATTAGATGTACATTTTCGCTATGACACCAATGCATTTATTATTTATTAATCGAACAAGAAATTACATTGGTAATGAGCCTACCTACCAATGACATGGCTCCTGGATGTTTACTATCTGATGATTATTCATCTGTATTATTTATTCAATAAAATTTAACAGATCAGTAGTTTTATTTCATGTATATGTAAGAGCAAAAAATGCCTTGCTCATTATACTAAGTGATATAAAAAACCGAACACCCAGTTTAAATGATTTTATATTAATAAAATTTTGTATAAGTACTTACTGAAGCATAATAAGTAAATGATAAAAATTTCAAAATGATTGCATTGCTTTAAAGCCCTTTTACCTGTAATAATGTGTGCATGCACCCCGATGTGCATGCTTCTGATCAGGTGGTCAATGTCCTTCTGTGGTATCTCATTCCAGGTAACCACCAACTTCTCTCGAAGTACTTCCAGGAGTCTGAGGAGGACGTTGCAAATTGAGCAATCTCCTACCCATCATATCCCACACGTGCTCAATTGGGGATAAGTCGGGAGATCTTAGTGGCCAAGGTAACAATGTGACAACATTTTGTTGAAAGAAGTCTATTGTGACTCTTGCGACATGTGGTGGGGCATTATCTTGTTGCAAAGTTGGATATGCCAGGGTGTCAAGATAGGGTAAAGTAGGGGTTCTAAAACTTCTTGGATATAACTCTGCGCGTTCATGTTACCTCTGATGAAGAATAAAGGCGATCTTGAACCATAAGCCATAGCACCCCTAACCATAACTCCAACAGTTTGATAAACATGCCTTTCAACAAAAAACCGTGGATTTCTCCTTTCACCACGTCGTCTTCTAACCCTTGTTCGACTATCGTGAATGCCTAACCAAATCGAAACTCGTCACTAAAGACAATACTGTTCCATTCCTGATCCCAGAGTGACCGTTCTCTGCACCACTCAAGGCGATTACGTCGGTTTTCTGGAGGACCAAGTGTGGTCGGTATGAAAACATGCCAAAACGTCTTATTCGTCGGTAAACACTTCGCATGCCAATAGGTCTTCCGTGTTCTACAAATCATTCATTTGCAATGGACCTGGTAGTGGAGAAACGGTCCCCTAAGGCCAATAATCTTAGGCGGCAATCTTCACGGTCTGTTGTTCTACGGGGGCGTCCAGAGCACCTTGCTCTTTGCGTACGGCCTTCTCGAAGCCATGCCTGACAACATCTAACCACGGTGTCTACACTTCTTTGCACTCTAACTGCAATTTCCCGTAAAGAAAATCCAGCTTCCCGAAGTCCCACTATACGACCCCTATCAAACTCACTAAGTTGACGAAATCGTACAGGTCTCTGTACCCTAGGCATCGTAAACAATCGTAAAGAATGTCAAGAACCAAAATCCGCAAACTTTGTATCTTTACTACGGCTACAATATTCATTTTGGATTTTTAGTGGATTTCAAAAAAAAACGGAATCTTCAACTGATAAGGCTGAAAATATAAATTATAAATTCACCAAAAAATCATTTAAACTAGCTATTCGGACTTTTACGTTACTTAGTATATACTATTTTTCATAAAATGTGGTATAACCAAAAGCCATAAAGTTATTTTATTGAAAGTAAACATAAATGTTCAAAGAACTAATAAAGTCATGCGATCTACAGTAATTGCACCCCAGAACTGCAGAATTTTTACCCCGAAAAAATTTTGTAAATGAATAACATCCATAGAAGCTTCACACATTGCAATATATTTAGCTTCTGTGGTAGAGTGGACAACACAACGTTGTTTTCTAGTTTCCCAGGAAATAATATCCTCAAAAGATGTAAATGCATAACCCATATGCGACTTTCTTTCTTCTTCATCATTTGCAAAATGTACATCTGCATATCCCATCAGATCTTTTTCTGGCTTTTTATAATTAATTCCAACTTCACCTGTACCTTTCAGACAGCATAGAACCCGTTTTGCCTTCTTCCGCTGAATTTCTTTGTAACATGTTTTGAACTAATTAAGAAAACTACAAATTTATTCCTTATCTGGCCTCGTTTTAACTACCAACTACATTAGACTTCCTATCAAAGATTGATATGGAACATCTACAATCTTATCCTCACCTTGGAAAAGCTTCTTGATGTTAACTTCACCAGGAGTTGATACTGGTTTACAATATGCCATGTTAAAATTCTCTAGTAAGACCAAAATGTACTTTTCTTGATTAATTTTTATGGCTCCTTTCTCCCGAATCCTTATAAAAGATATTCCTAAAGTAAATACAACTTCTCTCCTAAATCTTTTAACTTGAAATTTTTCATTAATTCCTTTTTCAGATTGACTAATAATTATTAGGCTTCCCAGTTCATTAATACTAAAAAATCGTCTACATAAAGATCTATAACAATCAGTTTCTTATGAACTGTTAACTTCCAAGCCCTAGTTTTAATCCATACAGAATCTTTTTTAGTTTACATTGGTTACTACCCAATTTTTGTTTCTTGTTGTTCCTAAAAATCCTTATCACAACAAAATTTTACTAAAATGGGTAAGTACAATAAAATTTTAAATTTGAAAACGCAGTATTCCTTCATAAAAAATGGACGAGTTTATTCTAATGTGTCTCATCAACAACTTAAATAAACTATTTAGTCTGAAAAAGTCTTCAACTTGAAACTGGTAGTACTGCATTCAATCCAATTAGGGTTTAATACAATCTTCAAGAAATAATAAACGGTGGTATTCTGTATATTAATCGATAGAATAATACATAAGAAATCATTCTATTTTGCAGTTATTTTTGCTATTTTAATTTCTAATGGAATATAATATATAATATGTACCTGTATGCATGTAATGTTGAACTATTATAATTAGTCTTTCTGCTTCATTTATTTGAAGCCATTTAATTTTAAAAGTTACACATTACACACAGCTATCGGTGTGAAAATCTCTAAAGACTCCAATGCAAAGACGGACGTATTGATGGTTTTCGTTTCTCACGTTTATATGTTCATTCATTACGAAAACACGACCTAGAAATTATTCAAATTTATTCCGTCAAAATGTCACTTGTGTTTAGAGCAGGTTATCTTGTCAAATTTTCTTCTTTAGTTCATGCGACCAAAAGATATTTTTTTCGCACAATATCGTATTTAATATCACAACTGTACATATTATTATAAATATTTCCACAAGTCAGTTGGATATTTAATTGGAAAATATTTCAAAAGTAGACATGTATTTTAACATAAATAGATTTAAAAGAAGTAAACCATCCATAGATCAAATGTGACTAAGAAATAGAAATTAAATGTCCCAAGTCAATGTCACAAAGTTTTATTAAGTATAAGTAATATGTAAAGTTGTTAACAGCTACTAGTTTAGGCTTATTGAGAAGCCATCATCAGACTAAAATAAAAACAATTTTTACAATATAAGAAAAGAGATTATAACAATAAGGCTCATATATACATTTCAGATCTAGAAATGATTTATGTAATGTGAAAAAATAATACAGAGATATTTGTACTGAAAATGTTCTAGAAAGTTTCACAGTGGACAGTGTTAGTATGTCTAGTTGTATATAGGGAAGACAGAGATTGAAATAGTGTTCTAGTACATGATTAGCTCAATAGAACCCCGAAGAAACTTCTGGAACTTTTAAAGGTATAAAAAAACTTGACAAGTTGTGTCGTGGTAGTCAGTCTATGGTCAGTCAATCAATAGTGAGGTTTATTAATGGTTATAGCGAAGGCTACTTTTATTGGGAAATGTTTTCTCATCATTTGGATTGTACGCTTGGATCCGAAGGTGTGAGATTAATCCGGAGATTAAGTTCAGTTTTATCGGAGTCAATAAATTTAGCATTAATGACAAACTCACCTAAGTGAGTTACTACTAATCTGGTCCCATTTATTAATCCTTGTGTTAGGTTAATACGATATGATTGTCTTTTATTTTTCGGAATTAGAGAACAAAAACAAATATTAATAAACGAAAATCACTTTATTGTTTTTCAAAATATTCCCTATAAAGATCTATACACTTTTGCATGCGTTTGAACCAATTCGGTGTTTTCCATTTTTTTCAAAATCATGCAGGAAGACAGAGCAGCAATCAATTACCCCAAAAACCAAAAAAACTTAAATTAAAAAAAATTTTTAGCATAGTTATTCCATCCTCAAATTCAAATTCAAAAATTTGCCGCGTAAACGACTAGATCCAACATGGCGGGTGGCCTACGTCTCATACTCATATGTGTCATTTTATTGTAAACAATGTATTTGCGAGATTGTGCAAAGTTTTATATTTATATTTATTCATTTTTTTTCTTTATTTTTTGTTGATTTTTATAAAAATAAGTCAGTTAGACATTTTTTAATGTAGAAAGTACAAAATAAGTACTTACGCTGTTGCTATGGTAAATTGTTTGACAATGCTTTTACAAACCCTACTGACGACATTTTATGATTGCATAACACAAATAAAACCAATAATAATAAATAATAAGTCCAACTCTTTCAATTACCACACATTAAATGTAAACAAACTGTCATCGATATGAGTTTTGACATCACGATCAATGAAGGTGCGTTTCGACTTGATATTATATAGAAAATAACCAGAATTTGCCACTCTGATTGAGGTATCTCCAAAATAGGTATGCATTCTGAATGCAGCAACCGCTTCTTCAGGTGTCGAAAAACGTTGACCTCTCAGTTTGTTTTTTTACATACGGGAATAAAAAAAAGTCATTCGGTGCCAAGTCAGAACTATACGGAGGATGACTCATTAAATCGATGTTTTGGGTACTCGAAAATGCAGTTGTTTGATTCTGATTTCTTGGAAAACAACTGGCAAACAAATAGTTGTGTACCACTCAGAATTAACTGTCCTGCGTTGTTCTATTGGTACGGTTGCGACATGTCCAGTTTTTCCGAAAAAAACAGGCGACCATTTGCTTGGAAGTGTTTCGTGCGCGAACTACTTTTGTTGGATAGGGCTCATCTTGAAACACCCATACCATCGACGGCCGCTGTTTACTTTCGGGCTCATGTGCGTAAATCCACGATGCATCACCTGTCACGATGTCATAGACGTGTTCCGAAGCACCGCGATCGTATTTTTTGAGCATTTCCTTCGACCAATCGACACGAGCCTTTTTTTGAGCGATTGACAAATTGTGTGGGATCCAAAGCGAACAAATTTTTTTGACCGTCAATATTTATGCAATATTGAATGTATGATGGTACCACTAATGCCTAAGGTTGTCCTTGCAATATCAGTTCGCGCACAGATTTTTTTAATAAAATGATTTTTGCCGCATATTTTTTGTCAAAAGTATTTTTTTTCAAATACCTTTCAGGAATGGTATATAAGATTAATGTATATAAGCTACAGTTATACTGACACAAAACGCTTGATGATTATTTTATGTCTACAAACCTATTACAACTACAAATCGTAGAAGTATTGATATAATTGTAAGCAATATAAAGTACCTAACTGTTGATGAACTTTGTTGTGAAAAAGTACAAATATTACGTCTGGTCTTGAAATCTGCATCATTTGGTTTAAAACTGACATGCTAAAGTAATTTCAAACACGATATGTACAATTTAAATTATTACTGTATACACAGAACAACAATCACCACTCAATCGTGTTCTATTGTGAATGATTAGCAGTAGCCAAGCTGAAGTTTGGGCGCTGAAGCTGCATCATGCTGCGTGTGCGCTTAATTACAATAAATAAATGTTAATTTTACAATGTTCGGTTGGCATGAGGCGTTTTTGAAGAGTATGCAAGTCATTATTTTCTATCACGTACATCTTTTTTAAAGAAATGGCATAAAAGACGGTAAGTTGTTTGTTAAAAGAAACATAAAATGGCGTTCGATGTTAATAAATGTTCTCAGAAACTTATAAAATGTTTTCTTGCTATTAGTAAAATTAAATTAAAATTCCGGTTAAAAAACTTTAAATGGTATAATGAGATGGCTATACATCTGTCGAATGATAATATGAAAAAGGTAGTTTTTTTTATTATACAGGTGTAAAACAAAATAAATATTTTGGTTCTAGGATTATGGTTTTCAAATCGTGTGTATTAATATGGTTATAAGAATCTTTTTGATTACATTTTTAACCTAATCAAATTTATTTCAACTTGGTCTATGGACTGCCGAATTCTGACGTCACTTGAGGCGTGGTCATGAAAATATTTCCAAACAAACCGAGTGCGCATGTGCGTACTTGTCGTAATAGATTTTAATTTTCCGTTTCCAAACCTTACCTTGCAGATTTTGTTACAAAAAAGGCAACTGATTTGTTTGGAGTATTTGTATGGGAGTAAAATGCTTAACAATTGAAGTGGATATTACAAAAATCTGTAATTTTCTTTTGTTAATCTTTATTCTTTTGTGTTACAATTCCTTCAATTCCTTCAATTAGTGGGAATCCTTCATCTTCTCCATTTGTCCTACTCCTGGTTTTTTACTCCATCCAGTAGGACACACTCTCCTTCCCTCTTCTCCTCAACCTTTGTCCTACCTTTGGCTATTTACTCCATCTAGTAGCTACTTCCCTTCCTTCCTCTACCCCTTAAATTACTTTTGCTTTTCTTAATAATATTTTTTTAAAAACCACATACTATAATTTTCATATCAAATTTTATTAGTACCACGTAAAGTTCAATATTACAAATTAACCCTAGTCTACGATTTGTTAGGATCCTTGATTCCTGGTTCTGTGACTGCCTGATGATGGTCTAATTGAGAACGAAACTAGTTGCAATAAGTATAATTTAAAGGAATAAAAGTCTGTGGTTTTGACTTTGAGTTTCATTGGATCCTTTCTGTTTGGATTCAGCCACATTTGAGATGGATGGATTTAAAAATTTAATAGTTGTATAAATTTAAATTTACTCTTTAGGGAGATAATTCAGACATATTTCGTGTGAAAGTCCTATTCGTAATACCAAAATAAGAATAAAATAAAAAAAATAAAACTGGTTTAACTAAATTATTGATAATTAGAATTGTACCACTGATTTTATGACTGTACCCCTTACATTTCTATAATTACATTTGTAGTTTTTATAAGCGCCATTATCGATCAATTTTATGATGTGTTTCATTGCAAATGCATTCTAGTGACTAGTTTTCGTACAAGTGTATTTATATAATGTAGTTTTATTTAATTAATTTCAACTCCTGCTGATTATAAATAGAAAATGCCAAAGTGTGTTCTTAGAACGCTACTACTATGTATCACTTTAACGAAGCTAAATGCCTTCAGACCATGCAACCCTTTTGCACCATCTACTATCTTTGTCTCGATTTATATAGGATGTCCCGAAAAAAATTAATTGAGGCTGATTTATGTGAATTTTTGCAACTTGTAGATAAAAAAACTGTACCTACTTTTAAGTTTATTATTCTGACGTCTCAAAATAATTTCATACTGCTCTACTTTTGACTCACCCTGTAGGTTAATTCTGCTAGTAGATGTGCACATATTGAACTTTATCAAGATGTCTGACTTGCTTCCAACACTTCGTTTTTTTATTTACTCAGATATCTTGATTTGTTTGTGAAATGTGACGGTTTAAAAAAAATGAAACATTTTTAATTTTTTTATTCAATTTAAACAGAGTAATACATAATTTTATAAACAAAGCATTAACAATAATAAGCAAATCATTAACAAAAACTAGAAATTCGAATATTAATACCGGGTATTTCCCCCGCAAGCGCGAATAACCGCCTCAATACGTCGCGGCATACCCTCTATTATAAATGTCGAATCTCCATCTGGTCAATCTGATTCCATTCATAGACCAAAGCATCTTTCAATTGAGTTAAATTAGTTGGAGTAGGAACTAGGTAAGGAACATGTCTACCCATCATATCCCAGAGGTGTTTAATTGGATCTAGGTCTGGGCTACGTGATGGCCAGTTTATCCTTTGAATTTCAGTTTCGTCCAAATATAGAGATACAGTCCTTGCAATATGTGGACGAGCGTTGTCATGCATAAACATAAATTCATTTCCTACAAATGGTGCAAATGGAATGACATGTGGTTCTAGGACATCACGAATATATCGGTCAGCTGTCATTGCTCTGCTTCTAACATTGACTAAATCAGTATGAGCATCCATGCTTATTCCGCCCCATACCATTACCGATCCTCCTCCATAACTAAGTCTTTTAGAAAAATTTGCTTGATCGAACTGTTTGCCTCTTCTTCGATATATTCTCTCACAGCCATCAGATGAATGTTAACAAAACCTTGACTCGTCAGCAAAAAGAATCTTACTCCAGTCTAGTGATGAGCGAGACTGGTCTTGGTCTTGCTGTCTTGGTTTTGGTCTTGGTCTTGCAGAAAATACAAGACCAAGACCAACTTCAGGCTGCAAGATCAAGACCAAGACCGAGCAATGCAAGACTTACGCAAGACCAAGCGTACAAGAGTCTTGCGGTCTTGCGTCTTTTAAACATATAAACCGAAAAATAAAGCAGCCATGGAATATTTTAAACTCTAAAGCTTTGGCTTCCTAGGATAGCGGTGCCGCAATAAAGCGGCCGTAATTTGACGACCGTTCAAGACGGCCGCTATCGGTGAGCACAGATGTAAAGTAAGAGTTTAACGTTATTGACCGCCTAAATCCATTTCTGTATTTGCTTTCGTATTGTGTGTTTATAGTTTGTTTTATATCTTGTGTTTAGTTTCATTATTTGACAATAATTAGAGTGTTTCTGTATTAAAAGCAAAAAATGGATGATTTGGACTTGGCAATGATGATATTTTTGGAGGACAAGTCTTCTCGGAAGAAGAAACGAAAAAATCGGAAGAAAGTGAGATTTTTAAGAAACGGAAAACTGAAGGCGTCTGTGAAAGCTTCATATGTCGTCACCTTCAAACAAATGATGAAAAATTTAGACAATATTTTCGTTTGACACCAGTATTGTTTGATTATGTTTTAAATCACATAAAAGATGACATTGTTTGAAAACCATGCAATAGAAATAAAAATGCAATAACTCCTGAACAAAAACTATGTTTATTTCTAAAATAAGTTCATGGATAAGCTTTATTAATGTTTACATATTAAAAAACTTGGACAATGTTATGAATTATTTGGAGAAAGAGGCATTGTCGTACTGTACTCCGCTGAGGTCCTTGACGAAGACGAAACTTGGTTTTGAGGGTTATAATTACTGATGGTACCATAACAAGCAGAAGATGATCGGCTGTGCTTAGTTACTATAGCTACAGTCGTGTATTTATTGACACTATGAAAGATTTAATTGTCACAATCGCATCTTTTCAAGTATCTAAATAATTTTCGAGGTGATTTTGCTTGTAAAAAATATTGATCCTAACTCTTGCGGAAATTAACTTTTCCGCACTTGTTAGGATAATAACTATTTCATACTTGATTTATCGCTACAATGTAATATAAAAATAATATAAAAAAACAAAATTTTTATAATGAAAAATACTATCCCTTTCATTTAATCTTTCTTTACTTGTAATGATTTTAAAAACTATTTTTCCTTTTTTTTTGTAAAAATGGACCCCAGTCAATCTAAAAAAAGTGCAAGACTTGCAAGAGTCTTGGTGCAAGACTTGCAAGAGTCTTGGTGCAAGACCAAGACTGGACCCTGCAAGAACAAGACCAAGACCAAGATTGCTTATTTGACTGCAAGACCAAGACCAAGACCTTGTATGCAAGACCAAGACTACCCCGGTCTTGGTCTTGGTCTTGCATTTGCTCATCACTACTCCAGTCATTTACATTCCAAAATTGATGCTCCCTGGCAAATCGAAGACGCGCTGTTCTGTGATTTCTAAGTAACTCCGGACCAGTTGCAGGTCGTCTGGAGCGTAATCCATTTTCTCTTAATCGCCTTCGGATAGTTATTTCGTTAACGGCTACTTGACGTACTTTTTCTAAACGATTTCGAGCCATGATAGCAGTAGTATTTCTTTCGCGCAAAACATTTAATGTTACAAAACGATCATCTCGAGCGCTTGTAGCACGTCGTCTGCCAGATCCTCTTTGTCTCGAAAAACTACCAGTTTCATTGAAACGTTTTACAACTCTCTGGACGCTACACCTTGTAACACCTAATATTCTAACAACATAATATTGAGACCTATCGTCTTGTACTAGAGCAACTGCTCGTGCTGCATCAGTAGCCCTTAAAACCATGATATGGTGATAGTTCAAAAAGCAATTATTGCCAAAAAATGAATATTTGTTATGTAGACAATTAAACTGCAACTGACAAGTAATAAATATTGACGTTGTCAAACTGTGACTTGGTCACAGCACTCTACTAGCATTTGGTAGTTTATTCTCTACAGTCATTTAAATAACGATCGTGTCTGAAATGTTAATGATGATATTTGAAATAAATGTTTCTAATGCTTCAATGAGCGAAAGAACCGAAGTACCATTAGTATTTAATAGCTGTTACTATAAATAATTAAAACAGTAAGTATTATTAATAATAAATTATTAATTTAAGTACATGTAGGGCGTAGGTAAAATATAGTACGAAACCCGTGCTGTCAATCATTTTACACACTCGCCGCTACGCAACTTCGTGCGCAACTGTTCCATTCGTGCGTAAAATGCTTTTTACGATAAACGTTACGTAATATACTATTAAATTATAGGTACATTGGCATTTTGTAAAATTTAATATGTTTCTACATACATCTATTATTAACAAAGGTGTTAAATTGATTGTACTAACCCTTACTTTTTGGAAGTCCATCTTATTACGAATAATGAAAAACTCTTAAAGTTAATAAAGCAATTTTTTAAATAAATATTGGAAGTTTTGGTAAAACGAAGAGTTTTTCATTTCTTAACAAAGGTGTTTCTTTATTTCTATTACTTTTGTAGTTTCAGTTATAATTTCACTGAAGAATACTTTGGTTATATTTTAGGTTGTATGATTTCTGATTTTCTCCTGGAGACTGCGAAAATCGTGAGATATTTCGTTGATGATAATCAGCTGCTTGTCAATAAAGCAGCTGGTGACAGATATACCTGTGGAGATATGGTCGAATTGAATTTGTTACGAACAGTGGTGGGTTGTTGATGCTGTATTTATTAGATTTTTTATCAGTTCGAATTTATTATTTGGTTTTATCACGAATCTTGTTGAAGCAAATTAAAATAATTCAAAGAAAAAAAGACAGATTTAAATGACAATGAAATTAAATAATTTCTCAATGAAATATTACAAGCAAGTGAACTTTTTAGTAAATATTACTTGATTTGAGAGATATAAGACTGATATTTTATTGTAATAACCAAAATAATTGTTTGAATATTGTTTTTTATAGAATAGGACTAAAATGATCATGAGTTTTCTTGTCGAAGTACTTTTCTTATTTTAAGATTTACTCAGATTAAATTTTGGTTAATTTAAAGACAACATTTCACATCTTTAGTTTTTACAAAATTGTAGGTATAGACATATTAAAACTTCCACTTCCACGTTTCATTCAGCGTCATTAATTAATTAGTTTCAAATAGTTTTTATTAACGATTATTGTAGCTAATGTGGATACACAGATTGTCGGAAATAGATTTAAGCTTAATTTGATTTAAATTGATTTTAATTAAATAGTTTGAAAGACACGTATCATTTACGATTACATCACAGTATGTTTATTATATTCTTTCCAATCATCTTTCACTCCATTAAGTCTTCATTTTAATTTTCATATCCGTTTACTTTCATGGGAAATATATTTGAGAAATTATTTTTTAACTTGGAGTTAATTTTCAGGATTCAAGTGAATATTAGTAGCATGTTTTAATTATGTCTGAGAATATTTATATAAAAAAGAGTTAGATTCGTTAAACAAAAACTTGGCAATGTTTTATTGTTAAAACAAAATTAAGATACGTAACTATTAATATATTAAAAGAAAAAACACAAGAGCAGCCAGAAATTATGGAGGTGGTTTGATTATGGTATGGGGAGGCATCTGTTTTGAAGGCCACACGGAGTTAATTGTGTTTCGTAGGGGATCACTGACAGCTGATCGGTATATAAGGGAGATTCTTGAGGAAAATTTGGTGCCATTTGTTCTATTCATTGCTGAGAAAAAGGACAAACTTTAGAAAATAAATTTTAAATATTTTGGAAACAACAGAAAATAAAAAATTATAAATTTACATATTTACGTCTGGTAAGCAATGTGAAAGACTTTTAGCTAACAACTACACGAAGTTAAAACCAACATGTAAGCAATTACTTGTCTTTTAGAAAAAATAGACTATACGGAAATAATTTATAAAATGTAACTATTCCGACATGACAATTTACACATTTTTTCTAGACAAAACCTCTATTTACGAGTTAACATTCTGGGTCAGCCGTAGCATTGTCGTAAATATTTTTCCTTGAATAAATACAAATGTCATAAATTTGTTAGCTTTATGTTTCAATTGTTTTTCTATTAAATGACACACGAATTGCGGGTAATTGCTATTTACAGTATTAGTTACAGAGACGTACGACAGTTTTTTTCTTAATATCGTCAATGTATTTTCAGTTTAAAAATTTGTCATTAATAATTATGATTATGTCCCTTTCTTTATATACTAAGTGACATAAAAATCCGAACACCCAATTTAAATGATTTTATTTTAATAAAATTTGGTGAATTTATTACTGAAATAAACAACTGATAAAGTTTTCAGCCTTATCAGTTGAAGATTCCGGTTTTAATACTGTTTTTTTTTAAATCCACTGACAATCCAAAAATGAATATTGTAGCCGTAGTAAAGATTCAAATTTTGCGGATTTTGGTTCTTGACATTCTTACTTCTTGGTTACGATGTCTAGGGTACGATTTCGTCAACTTAGTGAGTTTGATAGGGGTCGTATAGTGGGACTTCCGGAAGCTAAATTTTCTTTTCGGGAAAATGCAGTTAGAGTGCAAAGAAGTGTAGACACCGTGGTTAGATGTTGCCAGGCATGGCTTCGAGAAGGCCGTACGCAAAGACCAAGGGGCTCTGGAGGCCCCCGTAGAACAACAGACTGTGAAGATCGCCGCCTAAGATGATTGGGTCCAGGTCCATTGCAAATAAATAGTTTGCAGAACACGAAAGACCTATTGGCATGCGAAGTGTTTACCGATGAATAAGACGTTTTGGCCTGTTTTAATACCGACCACACTGGGTCCTCCCTTTACCTCCAGAACACCGACGTAATCGCCTTGAGTGGTGCAGAGAACGGTCACTCTGGGATCAGAGTGACGATTTTTAGTGACGAGTCTCGATTTTGTTTAGGCATGCACGATGGTCGAGCGAGGGTTAGAAGACGACGTGGTGAAAGGGGAAATCTACGGTTTTTTTGTTGAAAGGTATCAAACTGTTGGAGTTATGGTTTGGGGTGCTATAGCTTATTGTTCAAGATCACCTTTAATCTTCATTATAGGTAACACGAACGTGCAGCGTTATATCCAAGAAGTTTTAGAACCCCATCTTTAACCCTATCTTGACACACTGGCAAATCCAACTTTGCCCGACCACACTTCTTTCAACATAATGATGTCACATTGTTACCTTGGCCACCAAGATCTCCCGACTTATTCCCAATTGAGCACGTGTGGGATATGATGGGTAGGAGATTGTTCGATTTGCAACGTTCTCCTCAGACTCTAGAAGAACTTCGAGAGGAGTTGGTGGTTGCCTGGAATGAAATCCCACAGGAGGACATTGACCACCTGATCAGAAGCATGCCCAGGCGCGTTGGAGAATGCGTATCACATCGGGGTGCTTTAAAGCAATGCAATCATTTTGAAAATTGTATCTTTTACTTATTATGCTTCAGTAAGTAATTATATAAAATTTCATAAAAATAAAATCATTTAAACTTCAGATTTTTATGTCACTTAGTATATTAACCACAATTTTTCACAATTTTTCACAATTTTTGAAATTTAGACCAATCGGGCAACCAATTATCAGCAACTATTTCACTAGACCTGATATTGGGTGTGTTCGGGGAGCACGCTTTCGAGCTATGTAGCGCTAAGAGCCATATAACGCAAACGAGGAATAGTACTAGATAGTGCCAAATGGCGCAAATAGCGTGCTCCCCGAACACACCCATTAGCGACTATCTCCCAAGATATATAGTCACGTCAAAACTTCACATAAAAATGTCAAATGCTACTGTCAGTTTAATTATTATTTTAGTTGTATTCCTGAATGTTTTGTTCTAATTTACTTATTTGAAATTAATTTAATCTTCACGGGAAATAATCTTCCTATAAATATAACACGACGTTTTAAGACTCCTTTATTTTTGTTGCTGCTAAATTTCTTTTCGAATATTCTACAATTTGATTCGACATAGGGATTAATAATGAATTGTACTTTCTGTATAAGCGAATGTGTTGGAAGTGGATTTCTCACATATAAAAATAGTTTTTCTCCGGCAGCAAGGTCTTCATAGTAACGCCTTCATAGTAAACTTGACGTACGATATTTGTTTGTCAACCATTTATTATATTACTTTGTTTGTATTATTTTGATTGTGTCTTATAATATAAAATAATCTGATTTCTTTTGGTTTATGTAATAAACATCTAATTTAAATTTAACATTTAAAATACCGTCAAATATAATTGCCTAATTTAAAACGTAAGAACTAAGATAAGCATTCGGTAGGTGAGAAAATTAAAAACCCAACTACATACTGACATGCAGCGGTTGGGCAGTACGTAGTTGGACCACCACCACCACGGGCACCATACGATACTTGACACTTTTAATTGAAACTCGAAAACCACCTATGATCTCGGCTTCCTCTACAATTAAATTGAATTAAATTTGCAGTACTTGCTGCTGGAAGGTATGCGAACGCAACTTGTTAATATAAACAGAATAAAAAAACAACAACAACAGCAAGTAGATGGTATAAACAGTTAGGCTAGAATTCTGTAAACGCACAGCGTCGCACGTTACTATTTAAATTTAAATCAATGCAGAAACTATTTATAAAAAAAATAAGTCGATAAAATTCAGATCATAAACAAAAACAAACAACTGATAGGGACATAATAGCATATAATAGCCATTATATACTTTGTCCACAATTTTCAAATAAAATTTACTAGTAATTACAAAATGATAGCACGGTAGCATAATATTATACACAACACTACATGCATACGTAATATGTGTTGCCTATGATCTATGATTTACATACTATTCTCAGTAATTTTCTCTGTCTTTGTAGTCTTTTTGGTTTGTAATATTGAAGTGCTAAATAATAGTTATTTAACAAAATAAAATCCACATTTACAGTATACGGGGTGTCCCAGACTAATTTATCCAGGCTATATCTCTTAAACGAATAAAGATTCTGGAATAGGACAAAAACTGATCTATTCCACTTCTAATACACTTTAATATGGCGTGGAAAAAATTATCTCCTAAATATTAATCCCTTAGTTACAACCCCTAACTTTTAATTTCTTAATAGCACCCTGTACATTTTGTGCGAACAAACCTTTTATATTAGCTTGGATTGTAGCTATGTGCTTAACGGAATCTTTGACTTAATTTTCACCGGTTTCTAGAAATCTGATTAATTTAAAACATTGCATACGTATCAAGGTTTGATGACAATGTAATAATTTGATAACACTTTGCCATTTTACCTTTATTGGGAAATTCAGTATTAATACATTTTCAGTTAGAATTTTTTGATTTAATTTAAAATAGTTTATAAAAACTAAACAAACACGCCTTTATAAAAATAGAAAATAAAGATGCAGGGTGCGTTTTTTTTAGTTTTAGAAAGGTTGAAGTGATATTTTAGGATTCTCGGGACAGAAAAAATGGAAAATAAATATACAGAGGGGGGAGGGGGACGAAAAATTTAGTATACCACGGCAGATTAAAAAGTTTAGGAATGGTTTTTTTAGTTTTAACTGGAATTGTAATGTTCTCGGGACAGTAAAAGTTGAAAATAAGTTATTAAAAGCATAATCCAATTCAGAAAAAAAAGCGTGGATAAGAAAACAATTGAAAACGGCATAACAAATTAGTGAGAATTACTGGATATTTTAAAAACTCAATTCATCCCTTTATTAAAAAACAATTTCAAATTGATTTTCGTGTAACCAGCGACGCATTTCAACAACTATGCTCCTTTTATTAGTACCAGTTTCTAAAGAAAAACAAACAGTGTCCTTTGGGAGACAAAAGAAAAATATTTCTGGTTTTTTAAGGCTTTTAGGTAGGTGATATGTATCAATTGGTGCTCCAACACAAGATACAGAAGTTTATATTATAAGAAAATGTAACCATTCCATGACAGTGCAGGCGATTGCCATATCTACGTTGGATATCACGGATCTGTTTCTGATACAAGAATATTAAAAACTGTTTAGGTATATAAAATATAAACAAATATAAAATATAAACAAGTATTGCGAGAATTTTAATTTCATTTCTAGATAATTCCTCTTTATATTGAAGGAAGGCCACTGACTCAGATGCAGCGGAATTTTGATATTTTTGCATTTAGATTATTATTCGATATATTTCGTATATTAAAATGCTTAGATATATCAAGAACATGTCTTATTTAGTGACAATGCTTTTTTGTAGCACAGTATGTGATTTTTATTAAATAAAATTGACAATGCTGACCAGTAAAATACAGATGAATGTTATATAAGACAAATTAACACGTGAATTATAGCTATTTTGGCAATATTGATGTACCTATAATTAAAACTATTTTTATAGTGGATATCTATGATGGACTAAGTGGTTTTACTAAGTCCTTTAAAACAACAAGAGCTTTAAATCTTTAATATTTTATTCTAGATATTATTTGCATTTTATACCTGGTGAACAAGAACAGCAACCTAAAGTATTGTGTAAAATATCTGTTGTAGATATTTCATATAATAATAAATCAGGAAATCTTTGTTTTATAAATAAAATGAAAGTTTAGTATATTTTAAGACTAAAACGTTACGAAACATAAATGTTTAAGACAATAATGGACCAAAAAAAATAAAGTACTTTTACATCTACTGTGAAACATGATGCGGTACACTTTTCTTATATCTTTGAAGAAATACCACCTATATACACAGAACATAGGAAACATGTATACTCTTAAAATCAAATAAAAATGTCGATTATATCTAATAATACTCTGTTGTGTTGGTTGATTCTGTAGGTTATGTAACCATTTCTAAAAATAGACGTGAGGATACTAAACAATAAAGGATAATTTATGCGACCGCACGCTTCAGGGCCGATAAGAAGGGTGTATGAACCCTTATTGAAAAAAAGGACCAAGTACCTACCGTCAAGTTAGTTGAATTACGACAGTCTCATCGTCCGGTTTACCACTATTAACAAAATGTTTATATCCGTACTCTTTATAAATATATTTTTATAATAAGAATTATTATTATTATTTTCGAAGTTTACAGTTCAGGTGTGGAGTGTAACTTACAATCCCGTAATAGTTTGTGCGTTTTGTTTTGTGTTTTATAGTTATTAATTAATGGTTAAGTAAGATTAATTAACATAGTTGTGTATATAAAACAAACAATGGGGAAATCTCATAGGCGGAGACAGAGCTCCAGTTCAAGTAGCGATTCGTCACGTGTACGTTCTCGGGAGAGATACAGGAGAACCGCTACTGAAAAACGCCGTTCCCCGCGCAATGATCGAAGTACGCCGGAATGGAAAAGTTTGATAATTAAAACATTCCCGGATCATATTCATTACGCTAAAGTTCGAAGAAAGATGATTGGTCGTACCAAACAAGCAAGTGAACCGATGATGTGCTATTATTTTAAGAAAATGGAGCTGATTAGAACCTGTTAGATTACTGGCAAAAATACTGTTGCTTGTATAATAGATGGTATACCCAATCCTTCTATTCAAAATGCAGCTAGAGTTGGTCGTTACACAACACCAGAGGCTCTTTTCCAAGAATATTTGGCAATGTTGCGTGAAGAAGGCAACATCGGTAATTATTCATTAAGTGATCAACCTAATTAAAATCGACGTGTAGAGTTTCGCAATTTACAAAGAGAGGGCAGACAATGTAAACCGTATTCCCGCCCAGAAAAGACTGCAAATGGAATAGAAAATATAAAGTGTTTAAACTGCAAGATGAGGGACCATTATCAATCAAACTGTTCAAAGCCGAAATTGGAGTGTTCGAAGTGTCATCTGTTAGGACATGATGCCGAACACTGCAGAGTCAAATCTGGTAGGTTTGTTAATAGGGGTAAGTCAGTATATATTTTACTTCTTTCTGCTAACGATCAGAATACCAATAATTGTTATTTTATTGATTGTAATGTTAATGCGCTGCTGTCACAATCCGAGATTCAAATGCTCAAAGTTTAGGTTTGTTACGCAAACCAACATTGGTTAGTTTACGAGGTTACTGTTAATGTTTATTTTAAAACCATCAATTTGACGGTTGATTTAGCAACTTCTACTGTTGAGGCCCTTATAGTACCTGATGCGGTACAATCTATTCCCATTATCGTAGGTCAGCCATTTTTAAATAATAAAAATATCACTGTTGTATTAAAAGGAAATCAAATTAGGCTATATAACGAAACTACCAATATTGATCCTGATTCGATCGATAAATTTCTGTTACATAAAATAAGTTTATATGCAAAGCAAACAACCGTAATACCACCGAATTTTATGGGTCAAATTCAGGTAGTAAATGATGAATGCCAAGACGAAGTATTTATTGACCTTCAATAAAGAAATTGGTGCAATAACACTCACATCTTATTACCGTGTGTAATAGATCTCAATACTGATTGCTCAATACCTGTCTTAAATATTTCCGATCGACCTTTATGTTACGAAAAAGGAAGAGTCGTTATAAGAGGATATACATGTTACGAAAATTGTACCGGCGATGTTGATGTTAGGGAGTGTCTCAAAACTTATATTTCACCACTTTATCCAATAACATTTGAAGAAATTAGAAATCAAATCAATCCCAATTTAAATAAGAATCAGTGTCAGGTTTTAGTAAATCTTCTTAATAAGTATCGTACCTGTTTTGCAAATTCTTTACGAGAACTTGGTAAAACAAATGTCGTAAAAAAAAAAAAAATTTTGATTGCATTGATCGATAACGAGCCAGTGACGTACAGGCCTTATCGCTTGCCTTATGCAAATAGACAGATAGTGAGAGAAATGGTAAAGGAACTAATGGATAATGGTATTGTGCAAGAATCAGAGTCAGCATATGCTAGTCCCATCCTGCTTGTTAAGAAAAAGTCCGGAGAAGAACGTATGTGCATAGATTACCGTGCAATAAACCGAAAATGTCTGAAGATGAACCAACCTTTACCACGACTCAACGACCTTTTAGACAATCTGGATGGCAACATATTTTATAGTACCCTAGATTTGGCTTCAGGCTACCACCAGATCCCGTT
This sequence comes from Ophraella communa, assembly GCA_035357415.1. Lineage (NCBI taxonomy): Eukaryota > Metazoa > Arthropoda > Insecta > Coleoptera > Chrysomelidae > Ophraella > Ophraella communa. Next base: position 7,638,144 of record CM068984.1, read on the forward strand.
AGACGATGATGCCATTCCAAAAACAGCATTTGTCACGCCTGACGGGCACTATGAACATTTAAGGATGCCATTTGGTTTGTTAAATGCTCCTGCAGTGTTCCAGAGGACGATTAATAAGGTACTAGGACCACTTCGTTTTGACAAGGCTATGACATATCTTGATGACCTACTTATTCCATCTAAATCTGTTGATCAAGGTCTTGAAAGGTTGGAGATGGTGCTACAAGCGTTTACGAAAGCAGACATGACTTTTAAGCTAAGTAAATGCCATTTTCTGCAGACCCAAATTGAGTACCTTCGACACGAAGTTACAAGCAAGGGAGTGAAGCCCGGATGTGGAAAAATTAAAGCGGTATCAGAATTCCCAACTCCAAAAGATGTCCATGAAGTTAGGCGATTTCAGGAAATTTGTTTATGGTTTTGAGTCCATTGTCAAACCTTTAACTAGCCTTATAAACAAAAATTCCATTTTTACGTGGAATGAAGAACAAGAAAACGCTTTCCAGGAGGTCTAAATCCTATTGAAAAACAACCTGTACCAATGAACACGTTGCACATTAACCACCTAGGTCCTTTTGTGAAAAGTGTCAAGAAAAATGCTTATTTGATAGTAGCAGTAGACAGCTTTACTAAATTCACATTTTTAAAGGCAGTTACAAATACAAAAACAGTTCCTGTCCTTAATTTCTTAAACGGTATTTTTGATACATTTGGAGTGCCTCGTAGAATAATCTGTAATCGATGTACTGCTTTTACGAGTAAACAGTTTACAGAATTTTGCTTAAGGTTAGGAATTAAGCGAGTATTGTGTACCACATCTACTCCAAGTGCTAACGGCCAATTGGAGCGGATGAATCGAATGATACTTTCAGCATTGATGGCCTCAACCGATGACGAAACGCGTTGGGATCAGGCTGTAAGTGGTGTTAAGTGGTGAATTAATTCGACGGTTAATTCCACGACAAGGAAAAGTCCCTACGAATTGTTCTTTGGTTATCGACCTAGAGGAGTTCACATTGCCTTTTGTCGACACAGGTAAGTCACGATAATCAATTGGATTTGGCAGAATTGAGAAATGACGTTTCTCAGCGAATCAATGCCAAACAGGATTATCAGAAAAAGTATTACGATAAAGCGCATGCGTCTCCAATAAAGTTTGGAGTTGGAAAACAAGTACTTGTAATGAAACCTAAGGGTTCTAATGACGGTCAAAGCAGAAAGCTTGAGCCACGGTTTAAAGGACCATTTCACGTTACGAAAGTGTTAGATAACGATCGTTACGTGATCGAAGAATTGCCTGGATCTAAGAGATCCTATATAGGGATTTGTCCCTCGGAACGAATGAAACTGTTTACTGCTGGTGGAGCCTCTAACGAGAGCGACACGGATAGTGAATAGTTCCATTTGTTTATTTTTTTTGAAAAGTGTTCTAATGTTTGCTATTTTTTTATCTGCAGATAAACCTTCACGAGGCACAGCGATTACGAGCAAAAGTTTTACGGACTTTTGTCAGTCGTTAGGTATTAAACGTGTTTTATGCTTCGAGCATATATACTAACGTGTGGACAGCGTCCAAGTGGGCTTTGTTTTGTATCAGGGGGGAAAATAAATGTCATATAGTGTCCAGCAATCTCATTGGTCCGTTTTGAATTTTCGTGTCAAGTCGAATTGTCACATATGCCATTATTGTCAATTTGTTTTGCATCTAGAGTTATTTTTACAATTTAATAGTGTTTGGATATTACTTTTAAAGCCATTTTTTAAATTAATTTGAGTATATATTATATGGTGAGAGTTTGTGTGATTTATAAATATAAATATGAAAATGAATCATCAAGGTCGTTTTACAAGTAAATATGCATTAGCGTCTCTTACACTTGTTTAAAAATAGGAAAATGCATAAAGCAAATATACCGCCATATTATTAAAAATACTGAAAATCTAGAAATTTATGCAATAATTTCAACTTTCTATTTTATAAAATATCTTATGATTCCATGTAAATAATTAATTACTATTACTACTTAAATTCAAGTCTAAAAAAAAAAAATATTTTGTTGCATGTTTTAAAATGTATTATAAAGGTATTCATTTCAAGCCCCTAAAAATGATACGACACTGGCTGTAGTGTCTGACAGTTTCCCCTGTGATGCGGAACAATCACTATTGCTTGCTGTCTCTACGTTATATGCTCGAGGCTAATGGGCAGGTGGAGAGGATGAATTGCTCAATCCTGTCGGCCCTTATAGCTTCCATTGACGATGAATCCCGTTGGGATGATTCAGTGAGTAAAGACTTGGAAGCTACACGTAAGGAGGTAGTAGAGATGCCCCTGTTAAGCATCTCTACTGGGTTAGGTAGTAGGCATGCCCCTGTTACGAAATACGTAGTTGGCCAACATGTGGTGGTTCAAGCCAGTAAAGCCTCCAATGACTGAAAAAGTAGAAAGCTTGAACCCTGGTATAAAGGTCCTTTTGTTGTAACAAAAGTACTAGATAACGATAGATATGTAGTTGACGAAATACATGTTCTAACGTTGTAGGACAGCTTATACGGGCATTTGTCCTTCTGAAAGGGTAAAACCTTTCATTACTACTGTTACTGACGATGAAGACAGTGGTAACGAATTAACAGTAGACAAATAATGTGTTTTGTCACTGTACTATTTAATCATGTTATCATTTGACTAATGCTTTGTTTTTTTTGTTTTGTTTAGGTAAGTCCAGCTTCACGAGGGCGTGAAGAAAAGTCAGGTAGGCCGACTGTAACCATTTCTAAAAATAGACGTGAGGATACTAAACAATAAAGGATAATTTATGCGACCGCACGCTTCAGGGCCGATAAGAAGGGTGTATGAACCCTTATTGAAAAAAAGGACCAAGTACCTACCGTCAAGTTAGTTGAATTACGACAGTCTCATCGTCCGGTTTACCACTATTAACAAAATGTTTATATCCGTACTCTTTATAAATATATTTTTATAATAAGAATTATTATTATTATTTTCGAAGTTTACAGTTATAAATTAAATAATAGGTTTAAAGTACTTTTGTTTAGTTGAAATTGTAACCGCTAACTAGTTTCTGGAGTAAAACAAAAACTAATTGTCTTTGTGACTGCTGCACCAATTTTTTCAACTGTGAGGTCTTCAATTTAAAAAAAAAATAAGCATATTTCTTAGCAGATTTAAGTGAAGCGCTATTCGATTACCAGAACAGTTAAAGCTTTTAAATCTATCTTGATTATAAAAAATAATCAAATTTTAAAAGGTTTTCTTGGCCGTATCTAAAATCTAATAACAGTGCATTTGTGTATTGTTCAGAAGCGAATAGAAGCTACTAAGATTGAAATACAAAATTCAAACTTCGTGACTTAATCAAAAACTGAAGAACGGCGATTCTTTCTTTCGCACGCATTATTGGAAGTTGAGTAAACGAAAGATACACCCTCTAATGATGTTAATGAACACTCCTTAAAAAATAGCGAGATGATTACATTTGCTTTGTCTGTAAAATATTCCGAACAATAATAGATCGATCCGTTTAAAAGGTACCTATGTACGCAGAATTGGAATACCTACGTGGAAGTTTAGAAATAATGACCGAATTAAGATGTAGCCAAAGGAAATCAAAATAGAATTGTTGTTAAATTACATATCGCAACCGGATCGTTTCTTTGTTTCATTACCAAGGAAAAAAATGTATTTGTACTTTAATAATTTTTATTTAAATAACTGAAACCTGAAACAATAACGCAACTTTAAGTAGTATAAGGGCTAGACCAAGTATAGAAGTAATAAGACAAAACAATATTAAAGCCTAGATGTTGTTAGCTCTAAGGGATTATCCTGCATGTATTTCCCTCTAAGATCAGTATAATTGTGCATTGATATAGAAAACCAGGAAAAAACTATATCATACTGATCTTTACAATAACCTAATATATTTGTGAATTGAAGCAAATCATCCATATCTCAAATGTGACTCTTCTTAAATGAAGAAAGGAAAGCCAATGTCAATTTTTATTATTATAAATGTTGCAAATCTAAAGCGCTACTAGTTTCGACCTACAATACGGCCATCATCAGGCTATAAAAGTTATAAAGCAAAAGGTTAAATATTTTCCAAGAAGATTGTAAGACTGCAGTTGATGGTGTGACATTAAAAATATAGGTAACACAAATATGCATGTATAGATAAACAAATTGTTAAAACCAAGCTAAGGTACTATGTTATACATAGAGAGAAGTTGTGGACAATAAAAAAGGAAACTAAAAGGACAGATAAAGTAAAAGAGAGAGCCTTAAACTCAATGACATTTAATTATATAAAATACATAAAATACCTAATATAATATTATATTTGTGTTACAATTACATCTTATCTATGTATAAAATGAAGACTCAATCAAAGTAAACAGTTTAATAGTGGAGAAATTCCAAGATTTAATTGTTCATTAACTACTTTGTTGATCTGCTAGATGTCTTTTTATTTTAAGTTTTTCAAGAGAATCTAAATTTTGTAGTTTATCACAAATGTGTAGTATTTGAATGTCATTGGTGTGTATGAGTGAGTTGGATGTTCAAGTAGGTGGTTTGGATATTTCGACTTATCTGGTTGTGTTTTAAATGATATTCATGCTAATGTCGAGGATATTATTATTGAAATTTTATTGGAAATTTAATATAAAAGTTATAAAAATATAAAAATATTACTTAACAAACATCAGGTAGGTACTTAAAAAATAAAATGTAATCTCAACTGACTATGCTAGTTTTTAGCGAAACAGCTATCATTGAGTTTAAAATAGCAAATTTTTTAAATAAATATTGGAAACATTGTTTAAAAAGGTCTATTTTTAATATTTTTAGTAAGATGGACTTCCACAAAGTTGCAATTAATTGCAACTTTAAGAATCTTAAAAATGGCACATAATACGTATCAATCATAAAACAATTATTTAAATAAAATCATTGACACATTTTTATAATATTATGGATATAACAGGTAAATGAAAAATAATCATAGACTTTTCAGTCAAGTGTAAATATCTTTAGGAAAAATCTATTATTATTTGATGGGAATTAGTATCACAGAAGAAAATTTGTATATTTTTTTTTGTTAACGTGATTATAAAGCTGTTGAATATTATTTGACAATACAAGCATTATTAACAAAATAAATGTATAAAAAATAAAATCTTTCAGCAAAATTGTCTTTAATTAATTTAAACTTTTAATATTTATGTATACTATTGAGAAAATAATGTCAATCTGATCTTTGTGTTGCCATATAACAAATCATGAATGACTTGATCGGTTCTAAACAACATCTAGCTTGATGGCTGGGGGTGACGTCGTATCAGTGTTGCCGCTTATTTTGTTTATTATAAGAAATTTTGGATGTTTTAAAGATTTGTTAAGAGCTACCAGAATTGCTGTTGCGAGCTACCTGTAGCTCGTGGTCGACGGGTTGTTGACCGCTGGAATAGAACATAGGATATTTACTTCTCACCTACATTATACTTTATTTCTTTTTCCTCTTCTTTTATTCTGTGTTCTATTTATCTAATATATGGTTTTCAACTGCTTCACTGAGTTTAAAATCATTTTATTATGTTTTTTTTAGTGAATCTGGAGCAAGCTATTAAGAAAGTTGGAGGTAAAAGGGAAATGAAAATGAGTAGAGCTATGCTCTTGTCGGTGCATCTGTCTCTGTACATCTCTGTCGTAAGCGATATCCTAGAGCTCCTTATACGTCATGACCTTTTTCTTAATTTGTGGAATATAACTATGCCTTGGTCGTCTCCTTCCTTTAATCTTCCTTCTATTATGGTTTTATGTAATTTTCATGACGTATAAGATGGCCTTATATTTTTTCTTTTCTATTTTCATTAGTTGTTATTAGTTATCTTGTTGTTCCAACTCTTATAAGTACCTATATTCGTTTGATATTCTGATATTCTTGTTGTCCAACTGGTCTTGAGTATTCTCCTCCAATTGAGGCCTGCAATTTATTTTCATCCTGTTTAGTTAGTATCCATGTTTCATAGCAGTAAAGGAAGATAGTCCACATAAAGGTTTTAATGAACTTTTCCCGAATTTTCAAATTAATATGCGATTTTAGCTCAAATATCAAGTAAAAATATTATGTTACAACGCAAGGGCTGGTCGAAAGTACCGAGGTAAAACCGAAGGAATGATGACGCACAGGAATGAAGCCCGAGAGTGGGTGTACTTCTCACAAAGTAAAAATTAAAATTTCGTCCCTGCTAAAAGGGACGAAAGTACGTACTTTCAACAGAGGTATGAAGCATTTTTAATCGATTTAAATAAATGAATTACCTTTTTTAAAAAAATTCAACAAGGTAACCGACTAATATTGTTAACTATGTTGCTACAATTTATTATCCTATACACTGAAATTGTATTTAAAAATGAACAGTGAGATGTTAATTTTTTATTGACAGATTTAATAAACGGTAAAAAATGGTTATAAAAAAATTATAAAAAATTACAAATAAGAAATAAATTTATACACAAAAAGTATTGCAAAATATAATGGGCCTAAATAATGAAAATAACAATTCTTCTATGAAAATCAAATAATACAAAGTAACAAAATAAAAAAATTTAAACGATGAATTTAACTTTTTAATATCTGGTATTGCCACCTCTGGCTCTAATAACATCTCTTATTATCCGTGAAAGGTTCTTATCAGGTCACTTATGTAATCCAAATTTTCCATTCTTTAAAACATTTTCCAGCTCATCAAGTTTGTCTGGAGCGATATTACGAGTTCTTATGTGCCTGTCTAGGTAGTCCCAAACATGTTCAATTGGGTCTAGCTGCTGGCCAAACTTGGATACCAACCTCTTGAAGGTACTCCATTGTTATTCTGGCAACGTGCGGGCGAACGTTATCGTGCATTAGAATGAAATTCTCTCGACTGATTGAAACAAATGGCACTACATTTTCCTCAAGAACCTCCCTTATCTGCTGTCAGTTATCCCCTACGAAACACAATTAACTCCGTGTGGCCTTCAAAACAGATGTCTCCCCATACCATAATCGAACCACCTCCATAATTTCTGGCTGCTCTTATGTCACACTAAGCAAATCGCTCACCTGCGCTTCTATAAACTGGAATACGTCTATCGGATCCAAAAAGTGAAAATCTTGATTCATCCGTAAAAAGAATATTAGCCCAATCGTTAATATCACAATTAACATGTTCTCTTGCAAACCTTAAACGTGCTACACGATGTGCTCTGCTTAACAATAGAGCAGTAACAGGCATTCTGGGTCTCTGGGACTCCAGAGAGCACATTTTGCAGTTGCCTGGCTGCAACATGACGAGTTCGCAAAATCAATTCTTAAATAACGGTCATCTGCAGGATTAGTACACCTGGGACGTCCTGGAACTGGTCTTCTATTATAACTTCCAGTTTCTCTAAACCTTCTTAAGACTCTAGAAACGCTGGATTGGTTGATTCCCATGACTTCAGCAACATATTGCTGGGATCGTCCATCTTCAACTAAAGCCACGATTTGAGCTGCTTGTTCTGATGTTGTGAGCTGTTGTGATATTTTATTTTACACCATAATTCAATTTTTAAAATTATGGAATATTTTTTGTGAGGAGTGTACATTACAAGGACGGAATCAAAAAAAAATTAAAATATTCTTCTGAACGATTTCTTAATAGTGAAGTCACCTCACTTATTTTTCGATCGAGGAAGTCGTAAAAGTCGCTGGGGGCTAAGTATGGACTATTGGTTGTACAGTACGCTAAATTGATACCTTAACTTTGAAAATAATTTCGTGTTGCGTGATCGGTGTGAGGTCTTCAAAAATGATTGCACGTTACATTTTCGTCAGTCACAAGTTGACTTTGAGAAACAAGTTGTTGCTTACCCATTCGTGCTGGTACCCATTGGAAGTACAACCGTTAATTTGTCGATTTTTGTCCGCTTTCACTACGTTCGGGACAAATTAATATTAACTTGCATTATGTTAATCAAAAATTGCTCAACACGAAAGCATACGGGGGGTGATCCTTGTCTTATGCCCGGTACGTCAAATAAATCGAAGAATAACATTTATTTGTCGATTAAATTTATTTCTGTTTCAATAACGCTTTTAAAACTACAAATAGCTATTCGACAAATAAGTTATAACGTAGTAATTTCTTCATGGACTATACTTTTAGGCGCATGCGCAAATCGTTTATTTGCAAGGATTTGTCATAAAACATAACCCCACAATTTTAAATTTAAATCTTGGAGCTTTGTTGTTCTTTGCCGCTTTTATTTAATATTAGTTAATTTTACAATATGAGTATGAAATGCGAAAGAAGTAAAAATTATTTAGAAGAAGAAAAGGAGAATCTTCTTACAATAGTGGAAAAATATAAGCACATTGTAGGAAACAGAAAAACTGATAGCGTTTGGTCACAACAAAAAAAATTATATATAAGTACATATTATTAAAAACCTTTTCAAACAATTTGAGTTTATTTATATAATATATAATTTAACATATTAATATTGATTTCGACATTTACCTTTCACAATACATTTTGAATTATATTGATTTTTTTATTTATTTGCCCGATAATCGACAAATAAGTTATCTGGAGTTTATTCTTAGAATAAACTTTATTTGTCGTTGGTGAAACGCAAATCTGTCAGATTTATTATTAAATAACTTTATTCGATGAATAGGCCGCTATATCGTTGGTGAAACCGGGCATTAGTGGAATATAACTTATTTGGAATACAAAGCAATCAAATTTGTTATTCTTCTAGGTGCTGAATACATTTCTAATTGTAAAGCAATCAAATTCAATTTATACGTGAACTATACTCATAATGAAAAGTGAATATTTAGAAAACGTTATTGAAAACGTAAGTGATGTTCTTTCAAACAAAACTAAACGTTCACCTTTACAACAAATGTTGAGGTCATTGAGATTTAAGTGATTTCCTGTTATTAAAATCATACGGCATAAAATAAGAACTCTTAAAACGAATCAACCGTTTTGTTTTCCTTTTATTTGGACAGACATTAATAATTTATCACTGTTTACTTATTATTATACAAAAATATGCATAAACATAAAATCAATTATTATTATAGACCCATAAATAATTTTTAAAGAATACACTCGTCACAAAAATTATCGCATAATTTTAAAAATTGAATTAGGGTGTATGGTGTATGGTATCCTTTAGATGTATAAAAGCCCAAAATATTCACAGTTTAAATTTTGATAAATCCTATTTGTATTATTTACATTTTAAAATTTCTTGTGTGCAGTAAGCTTGTTTAATTTTTCATTTGGAAGTGTCTAGAAACATTTTGAGTAAAAATGACTAATTTAACCCTACAACAAGTAGCTCAAATCGTGGCTTTAGTTGAAGATGGACGATTTCAGCAATATGTTGCTGAAGTCATAGGATCAACCAATCCAACGTTTCTAGAGTCTTAAGAAGGTTTAGAGAAACTGAAAGTTATAATAGAGGACCAGTTCCAGGATGTCCCAGGTGTACTAATCCTGCCGATGACAGTTATTTAAGAATTCAGACTTTGCGAACTCGTCATGTTACAGCCAGGCAACTGCAAAATGTTTTGTCTGGAATGCGTAATATTAGAATATCATTAATCCCACCAGGACCAACATAAAAATGAAGTACTAAGAAATGGAGCAAAAGCCTTGATGATATACAAAATCTGTTCATGAAAGATTTAGAGATCTGTTCATGAAAGATTTAGAGATGAAAACCAAGCAAACTGCATTGGATTTATACATCAGTAGTAGGGCCAACGGTCATCGATGGGTCGAAGGCCTGGGGAAAAAGAACTAATCTCGTAGCAACTTAAATACCACAGCCGGAGCAAATAGCAACTAGCAACGGCCAATATCTTCAATAATATTCTCACTTTCCGATTTGGCAATTTTTTTAAGTGATACCTTAAAGGGCAGTGTTCAGTGAGAAGACCTGTTATCAACTTTGTCTTTTTTGCCCATTTTAAGAAGGCATTTTGCTCTTTCCTGTGATATGTCTTTTAGCTTTCCTCAATCGTGGCGAATTTATCCTGAAGGATCGTAGTCATCCATTGGTGTGACTTTTTGAGACCACAAAAGAGCTCCGGACTAAGAAAACCTTCTTTTGCAAATCTATCAACTACCTCATTACCTATTATTCCTCTGTGACCTGGCACCCACATCAAACTGACCTTGTTGTTTGTTGTCAGTTTCTTGATTGCAGATTTTAAATGTTGGCATTTTATTTTTACACCTGCGCTAGTATTGTAAGTAGCTGTTCTAAGATAAGGAATTAAATGTTATACAGCAGCATCGATAGGCATCGAAATTTTCCAAGTGCTTGTAGAAAATGCCACATATAAAAAAAACAAGCATACTGTTCAGTATTCAATAAATCTGTTGATCTGCTGACGTTAATCAAAACAACCCTACACTTTATAATAGTATACAGTGCAGATAACACTTCCTAGCTAATATTTTGTGTTATAATTTGGTGGTTGCAATGGATTAAATACAGATTCACTAAAATAAACAGTTTTACATTCATTTACCGGATCGCAACAAATTCCTCTCGCATTATTTTTACATTAAACACGCTTTATACAGGAACACGTTTTGCCCGAAGCTAATGCTTTTTATTTTCTTCAGATCGGAGTTAATATCGGCAACGCTGGGTTATACCGTGGACATTTGTCGTACTAACATTATCTGCCGGTAACAATCGACTATAAGAGCTAGTCAGCCACAGCCAGTGGCTAGTCGAATAGTGCCTCTTGTTATTTACCGTAAATTTTTGATCTTCTGGTTTTAGTCGCCAGGAAAATTACCAATTACAAAGTTTAATGAAATTTTCCCCTTGTTTTTTTCTGATAAAACATATCTTAAAAATCAAAACTCGTTTGGGTTGTGTAAAAGAGACCTCATATAAAATCGCTCTGTCGGTAGAGCTGATTAGCCTTATAAGATGCTTTTTATTAAAGTTTAACTTCTTTACTCTTACCTTCCTACAATTTCGGTTTCGGATTTGGCATAATGTACTTAGTAGTTAAGTAGTTAAGTATAAAAAAATTCGTTTGATTAAATATAGTAAAATTAAAACAAAAAGCATTGCACGTCATAATTATGATGTTGCTATATATCAAAACTAGTATGGCTCAAGTTAATATTTTGTGGTATGGCTTGTCCAGTATAAATATAAGTGCACGTCATCAAAGTGAACAAATCGCTCTGTTCGCTTGACTTCCATCGTTCGTTTGCTACTGTCAATCAGTATCTTTTTTAACTGTAAATTTGCTAAATATTGAAATTCCTAGGCCGCAAGTTATTACAAATAATAAATAAATGCTTTAAGAAAGGTTACATAATTAATTTTATATCAAATTCAACTCCTGGACTAATAAAATATAAACTTCAAATGAACATACCTCGTGCTAAAATGTTTTAGATGTTGGCAAAATTGCGCTCTGTAGCTGCATTTAAAAATGGTGTAGTATTGTAATTTGTAATCAAATAAAAAGAAAAATAATAGAAAAACTTCGTTTGGCATTTATTAGATTCTAATACTATTTTAAATGCTTGGCAACATAGTCCCGTTCTGACAGCTGTGACGTGCAATTATATTTATACTGGCCAAGCCATAAGAACAATCGGGAATTATCAAGAAGTTTAATAATCAGAGAACTCATAATTAAAGCATAGAACATGAATAATTACATACAATTCCGGGATTCGATTGATGACGACATATTTGGATCAGTTCAATCAGTTGTCTTGCGTAATTTCAAAAGCCTTAATTATTTTGTTTATTTTTAATCCAGTTAATATTAAAAATAAAAACTGTTTTAAAACCAAACAATTTTAATAAAATGTTTCAAGGATTACGTTAAAAATAAAAGTACTGGAAATGCGAAAGTATTAAATTTATTTTAAACATAAATGGCACGCCTAATTTAATTCAAATGAAAAACACATATAATTAAATATAATAAAAGCAGTAAACAAGTTAACATATGTATTAATATGATTTTGAACAACTGAAATAAGATAGAAGAATGATGCATTTTTGAATAGTAATATTGTTGATTTTATTGTAACACAACCATTGATTTTTAGGTATTTAATAAAACAACATTTTATATGCACATGTAAAAAAAATACTAAAAAGGAAATGTAAATACTGTAAATAGGTAACAAAAGTAAGCCAAAAAAATAAATTTATAATTATTGATATTTCAAAAAGTCTTCTATTTATGTTGAGAACATCTTAAGGGATTTCCTACATTAAAATGTAATGTTCAACAGAAATAATTGATATTATTGAACATACCGATACTAATAAAATATGCAATTTAATGGTAGATAACATGTACGAGTAGTTTAAATAAATTAAATACTAATCACAGCAAAGTTCCTCTTTTTGAGAATAATAAAAAAATCTTCGTTTTAGCATCGTCAAGTTACTTAAATACCTATGTCTTAGCGAAACGGCCGTCATTGTGATTAAAAACCTAATTTTTCAAATAAACTTGGAAGTTACGTTCAGACGAAGAATTTTTTATTATTCTTAATAAGATGGACTTCCAAAAAGTAAGGGATAGTACAATCAATTTAAGTTCCTCTTCGCTACCACTACTCTCACAATCTTGAAATTTAATTATAACTGGAGCTATATCATCTATATTAAGATAAACCTCCCTGTGCCGATATTCATCAGTTAATCTATTGACATGCTGCTCTTGGTCTTTTCTTTGGTGATGAACACATTAATTATTTTATTCTTAATATTATTATTTATTCTTAAGGCTGCGGCAACCCTCTAAAATAAAGTTTAGGTCAAGCCAGTTAAAAAACAGCAAAAAAGTAATACCATACCTCTCTAACTGCTTGTACTGGTAATAATGGACCACCTTTCTCCCGTTCCTCTTAAAAATATGATATCAAATTCGATATCAGCTGTTTGCAACGGCTATTTAATTGTTTAGGCATTTTTTTTATATATAACCAATTCCCCATTTTTTTTTAAAGTTGAAACAATTAAAAGTGTTCAAATAACAATAATAATTCACTCGAGATATACTATTTTGTTCTGATAGGAACAGATTTTTTTAATTTTGTTGAAACCACATAAAATCACTTTAAATAATGTTTAAATATTTGTTTACAACTTGATAATAACAATAGAGGACTTTTGTTAAGAAATCAGTGTTGCCATTTCCGAATAAATCCCTAAAAAATCACTAAAAACGTACTGACGCTTTTTATTGTTTTCAGTCATTATGTTAGGATAAAAAACACCTCAATAATTCCATTTCATTTGAAATCAAGCTGCATAATAGTCTAATTTATGCAAAAACAAATTGCTATAAATTTGTTTTTATGCAATATCTTTCAATTCACTCTTTTGTTTATTGGACAGGTTATTTCGAAGCGTAAAGCACCTTTGAATAATTGAAAATTATGAAATTATGAAAAAAAGCGTCAGTATGTTTTTAGTGATTTTTTAGGGATTTATTCGGAATTGGCAACACTGATTTCTTAGCAGAAGTTCTCTATTTTCTATACTAATAGTTTTCTTCGTTTAATCTTTGGAGAAGACGAAGAGAACAAATATATCCGATATTTTACAGCGCTTCCTTGTACAACAATGCCGCTTTAAAATAACTAAATTTTAAATCATATTTTTATTTTTTAAATATTGTGTTGTTATCACTGACGAATAACGACATTGAAATCTGTGACGTGCAACTCTTTTTGTTTTAATTTTGCTATAGGGAACATGCTGTTCCCATTGTTAATTTTGTTATTTGACTAACGATTCTGGTGCAACTTTACCTCTATTGCAATATTTTCTTTACCGCGACCTTCGCTCTGATAAAAATGGTTGCATAAAAAAATAATTCAACTGTAAAAAAAATGATAGCATGTTCAACGGATGAAGAATATCCTAGGGCTTCTCTTTAATTTTATAGAATAATAGCTTCCACCATCATATTATTAATAACAGTAATTTGATATTAAAATATAATAAACGCTTTTACTGACGGAGAAGACTGTACCCCACAGCCACCACCCGGTATATACCTAACTATATATACCAAGTATTCAGTGTATAAGTAATTTAAAGTATGAAGTATTTTAATTGATATATTTACTACAGGCTGACGGTATTTCCCACCCACAAAGTAGGAAATTTGCAGCGTGATTTTTAATATATTTTCCCTCTGACTTTTGTTTTTATTTATTTATGAACAACATAGGTACACAAGTTGTTCGTTAAGGCGATTGGAAATTACCAGAAGCGGCATCAGATGGTGTGGAATTTGCATTAGAAGTGCAAAAGTTGCTTTAAGGGTATTTTGTAATACAATAATATAATTTAAAAAAATAAATTATAGTTTAATATGTAGCTTATAGTAATAATGTATGGAAAATGGACAACAAAAAATAAAAATAGCGACCGAAGAGTCTATCCTCGAGTACTTTCTCGTTAAGTATTGTTAGCTACTTTAGGTAATTCTGTAAAACAGTTTACTTGTACCTGTTGGGCAGTGCGAATGTGCCACTTTTGCAATTTGAAGCTTATAAGTGCATTTTGTTGCAATATATTCCAAAACAACTAAGAGAAAAATGTAGTATGATAAACAATTTTGAACAACCTACAGCATCTGCAGATGTCCAGGAAGCAAAGCAGGTCAAAACTGGAAATGGTCGATGCTATTTGTGTTCTGGAAAGAAGGATAAGAGGATCAGAAAATACTGCTCAGTTTGTAAAAAATGGATTTGCATTTGAGCAGGAAAATGAGCTACCGAAACTTTGTGTCAATTGCGAGGAAAATGAAAAATAATAATTTAATTTTTGTGTATCTTTTGTATCTTATTTTGTGTTCTTAAATAGTTGTTTTATAATATCTCTATTATTTTATATAAAATATAATTATTTTATCACGTCCATGGAAAATAGTAGATTGGCTAAATTATGTTTTTTAAGACTTTTGTCTCTAGAACAGTGTACTTCTAAATATAATTGGGTTAATCATAATTCGGAACTATTTTTACTAATTTGGGCAACAAAATGTTATAACAGCTGTGTCGCTAATAACTAGCATCATCAGATTCACTTATTGAAGTTACATTTTGTTTGTTTGTAGCTAGGTACCTGATGTTGATTAATTAGTTAAGGCTAGATCAAGTATGGAAGTAATAAGACATAACAATATTAAAGCCTAAATATTTCTTCTAGTCTCTTATCTTTCAATATAGAGGTACAATTTATCCCTTGAAAAGAACATGGCATAACCTACCTTATATTAGGTTTGTTTTCACATTAAATCACAAACTTATTTAAACATCCGACTAGTGATTGGAAATCAATTTCAAACTAATGCGCGAACACAAAATATTGAATCCGCACACTCCAAACGTTAGAAACAAGTTTCAAACCAATGTGAAAACAAACCTATTGTCTTCATTGGTTTCTTGGTTCATCAAAAGACAGTATTATAGAGAACCAATAGTTGTTAAACAGTTAAGAATCTAGTAAAGGTGCATTAGAATATAAAAACTTGAAACAGTAACATTTGGATTATATTTTTACGTAGTTTCTTGCTCAATGGTTTTATGTACGAGACAGGAAGCAAATATCCAACATATTGAGTATAGAAAGTATAGTTTCATATACTTTTATAACCATTTTGTAAATTCTGATGAACTTACAACCTAAACCTATTAAGAAAATATTTAAAAATAGTTATTTTATGTTTTTGTTAACTTGTTAATAATTTTCGAATTCGACTCTGTTTATTTTCAATAAAAATGCAGCCTTATAATAAATGATAATTACCTATGGTAAAGTCATAAGGTTAATTTAAATTCAATGAGAATTAATAATAAAGTATTTGTAAAATGATCATCTTCCTTGTACCTTATGGTCAAGGAAAAAGCTACGGGCGTTTCAATTATTGAATGAATAGAATATTTCTTGTTAAAAACAAAGTGTCTTATTTATGCTATAGTTGAGATACAACATCAAAACAAAATAGTATCTACCATAAATTGTGGATTGGAGTAGATGATCTAGGTATCAAACTTTATGGTATAAATACTTTTTGAGATAAGCTTTTAAGGATAATTATTATAATAACATCTTTATTTATTTCGTCGTACGGACTCGTGATTTTATCACATTTAAGTTTGTTTTCGTATTTTTGCCAAATAATAGTGTATTGTATACCTAGTAGGAAAACCTTAACATTCCCGGGCTATCGTAAAAATACGATCTTCTGCCACAGTGCTTGTGGATTCTGGTGGAGATATTACTAGTTTAAAGAGACTGGGTGGATGGAAATCAGCAAACGTCACTGAAGGATATATAGAAGAGTCCCTTACTAATAAGGAAGAAGTGGCAAATAAAATTTTCCCAAGTTCTTCCAGTTTTCAATACTTGTACTAATTGTCAAATAACAGTAAATGTAACAAATAATAAGTAATAATTTTAAAATATAATCTTAGCCTTTGTGCTGAAAGTTTTAAAAATAAAATTATTTAGGAAAAAACCTGTTCGCATTTATGTTCTAAAGTTTACTGTATGGAAATAACATTTCCTTACAGTATAGAAATGAATATTTCCTTACTGTTATTTTCGGTTGCCAGGAAACAATCAAGTTGGAGGAAATATTGACTTTTTCTTTCAAATATTTTGTCAAAAATGTTATTATTTCTTATCGATTTTCAGAAAAATAGTTTTTATCTTTGATAAATATCTGGATTCCAGTCGATTTTGAATGAAAAAACCTTCACAATAGGTTATAATATAGAGGAAAAGTGTCCAAATGTTTTTCGCCAACAAAACTGTGAATTAAGCTATCTACTTCTTTGGAATGGTTCAGATTAGTAAGTAGTTTGTGTCATTGAAGTTTATTGATCTTTTTAAAAACAATGAAATTACGTTTTGCGATAAACATCTATTTTATTAGCGGAAACAAAAAATTAAATTCAAATCAAAACAACGTAAATAATGTCTAGTTCGTATTGTAATCTTTTAATCAGTAAGAAAATCTCTCTTAATAGCCACTTTACCAAAAAAAAAAAAATTATAAAAATAATACGGTAAACGTTTAGATAGTTATGTATCAATATTTTCTACGGCGTCATGAGATACAAGACTACATTAAGGACGCGTGACCATTGAAATATATTTTTTTCTTTAGGAAAATAGTGTTTTAAGTGGATTTGTCTCGCTTAAATCCACCAAATTATAGCGTGAAATTAAAGATTGAATCGATTAAATGTTAATTCGTAAAGAATGCGAAGGTTTTTTTTGGTTTACGTATTACATTCCGACGCGTTCGATAAGGAACACGCGTTTGGGAAAACTGCAGGAAACGGTAATTTCCGATCGAGATCGAGTAGCCACCGCAGCGGTGCCAGATTTATCGTTTACTTACCCAGTGTTGCCAATAGTAAGGAGATTTCACTAATTGTAACTACTTTTTCTATAAAATATGATTTATTTTACTTTTAATTATATTAATAAATGTCAAGTTCTGTAGGTGTAATTGATTTTGCTACAAATGAGTTTATTTAAATTTAAATTTTAAAGTGAGTTATTGATGTGCAAGAAAATCTTTGAACTTTTTTGAATTTTTGCTAGGATACTGTCATTAAACCGTAAGTATAATTCCATTTCCAATTAATTTTAAAAATAATACCTTTTGTGTAAAAGCAAAAAAAGTATTGTTTAGAGCAGCGGTACCCAATATATGGGCACGCTCTCAGAGGGACTATTAAGTAAGGAGTACATAAGGAGTAAGGGGGACACAGTAAATTGAAAATGATAAATGATAAAAACAGATTTATAAAACTTTTATTGTCAAATATTGAACTACAAACTTATTCAAAGCCTCCTAACGACTTTTTAATATTCTTTTCTGTAAAAAAATGGGACTCTGGCGAGGTAACTGACTCGCCTGTGGCTCGTCAGTTATATCCTCCATTCGCCAGTAAAACCCGTTACCTTGCTTGTATTGTTTTATATTTTATTTGTTTCTCATTTGTAAAAAGGTTAGATAAATTCCAAAAAAATCTGGCAGCCGCTGATATAGACTGTAATAAATTGCTTCCTTTTAAAAATCTTTATTTAATAATTTTGTATATATAAGTTAGGTTAGGTTATAAGTTATAAGGTCATTATACGTAGAATGCTAATTTATAACGCAATATCGATGTTTTGGCCTAGTATCATTGACTTCCCTTTTTTAAGTTAACTCCCTTTTCCCAATTTGACCCTGCCTGTCCTAATTTTGTTCACCTGGTGGTTACAACTTGCTAGAGCATTCATCGATATGGAGTAAGAGGTCTACAACGAATCCACTTTCTTTATATTTTAAAATAATCATAATGTTTTATACAAATATTCCTACAAACAAAAAACAATAACAATTAAAATAAATTTCATAAATAAAGATAAAAAATGTGTATTTCTTGCACTTACGTTTCCACAACTTACTCCTGCGTAATATTTCACTTTCCACACTTGATATGTAATATACTATTGACATCTTTAGAAAAAAACGTTTTGATACATTAATTCCTTAACTACAACGGCCTAATATAACAATTTTTGATATGTTAAAGTAGTATCTACCAGATATTAATAAGAAATATTTTAAATTTTTAATAAATTTTTGGAAAATAGTAATTTTAAAATAACATAGTGAAATTTCTTAACTTCATGATACTAGGGTTGCCTTTTATATTTCGGGATTTGGCAACCCTGGTGTTGCAATCTGGCAACTAACAGCTCTATCGTAAAGTTGGACATTTTTGAGGTTATACGTAGTCAAAACGTTTTGATAAACGACCGCTATTTGTGTTGATAACAGTAACTTAAAAAAATCATCTTGGCCCAAAAATGGAATTAAATCGTGGACATTTTCGTGCCATTATTATTTACAACTCAGCAACAGTGCAGGAATAAACTTAATTCAATTTTTGCCGATGAAGCTCCATCAAAGACCAGTGTTTATCAATGGTGTGGTGAATTAAATCGTGGCCGTAGTTCACTCCAAGATGAATTTCGTGCAGGTCGTCTAACATCAGTTGTTGTTCCGAAAACCATTGTTGCTGTGCGCGAACTGATATTGCAAGATCGTCAATTGACCTATCACAAGATTGAGACAATCTTAGGCATCAGTGAGACCAGCATACATTCAATATTGCTTAAATATTTGACGGTCCAAAAAATTTGTTCGCGTTGGATCCCACACAATTTGTTAATCGCTCAAAAAAGGCTCGCGACTCCGAGCTCCCACACATCGGCTCAAACAACTGCATTTTTGAGCACCCAAAACATCGATTTGATGTCATCCGCCGTATAGTCCTGACTTAGCACCGAATGACTTGTTTTTATTCTCGTACGTAAAAAACAAATTGAAAGGTCAACGTTTTTCGACACCTGAAGAAGCGGTTGCTGCATTCGAAATGCATGTTTTGGAAATACCTCAATCAGAGTGGCAAAAGTGCTTCGACAATTAGTTCAAACGCATGCAAAAGTGTATAGATCTTCATCTACTACTTGTACTAACCCATCCCATTACATTAACAATTTTTAAGTAAAAATCACGAGGCATTTTATATCGTTTATTATGCAAGAATTTCAATTGCCATGCAACATATTTCGTTTGGAGAGAATGTTTGGATTGGTTGCACAAATAAAATTAAAAACGTGACCGTAAAACGAACCACTAATCAGCAACCGGTTCGGTTGTCATTAAATATGTCGAAATAAATACAATTTCCATCGATAATTATGAACGATAAGAAGATTAATCTCGGAGATGAGTTAAAGTATGTTATTTCTGAAAGATACCTTTCGCAAACCAATTTTTCAGATTCTTTATTAGGCGCTTACAATGAGAAAGAAAAAGAAGAAGAAAAAAGTGTACGAAGTGTACTATCATTAACATATAGTCATTATATCGCTGTCAAGCGGTACACTTCAAAGAAATCAAGTCCCTACTAAAATGTAGCTACTAAAAAACGGTACGCCCGGCTGTAGGCTAAACTATGATTACACATATCTTAATTTTTGATTGAAATCTCACTACGGATCTTATAAGGAAGTCCATTGTAATCTATCCAACTTCTATTGTTACGATAAAAATAAACGTCGGTAAAAATATTTAACAGATAATAATAGGAACCTAAATGAGTATAGATAAATAGATAGGGGTAGTTGGCAAAGTAAATATAGAACATTAATCCACAATTACTTTACTTTTATTGCTATCTACTTTATCCTGAGGAGTCTTCATTTTATTTCTATTGTTTATTAATGCTGTTTTACATGCTCCTAACATGACTGCCAATTTGTTTATAAAAAGCATTTAACCTATTTAGGATTTAGCTAAATGGACTAGTTTAGTAGGATCATATTAATCAAATTGATAGCAATATATATTTAGGATAAGATACCTACTTACTTATATTGGTATTCATTTTGCAAATAATTTTTCTCATTTCGTAAAATTTAGCAATAAATAATTAATAAGTTTTAAACGTAGCGCAAACTAATAACCAATAATGAAGTGTGTTTAAAAGTCAACGTTGTCACAGTTTAGCTACGTTCGTTTCAAGTATTCTCAAAGAACTGGCGGCACAAAACACCGTGTTCTGTGACTAACTAATTGTACCAGTTGACAAGGTATATGACAGGAGAGAAAATCGTGATTATATGTAATAAACAAACAAGACCCCTATTCTTGTCCGTGATAGAATAGAACAGCCAATAGAAAGTGGGCGTGGTTCTATTGAAAATGCCAAAACCGTATTCTTGAAATTCGTTCTCTCACTGTACCGATAGAAGGGTTGCTCCCCGAGAGAACAATTACTTCTATTGGTTATTTTTGAAGGAACCGCTATAACACCAAGAGAAAGTGTTAGGGATTTTTATTTTCGAACCAAAAATAGTATAGAAGTAGTTTCTTTCATAAACCAAACACAACCAAACAACAAATTAAACTAACGAAAATGACAGAATATTTTGTTTAGTGTTTTACTCCTTATTTGATAAAGTGTCAATCATAGAACAAAAATATCATTATGTTTATCTCTTTTTAATGACAACAAATAAGAGAGAGAGATAAATTTCTCGGTTAATATTAAAGCATATCGACAACATCGCAAATTTTCTACCAATCTTATTGAAACACGTCACTTACCACTTATGACGTATGTAACCATTAAATTTAAATTTCAAAAGCCGATTATGGCTAGAGGATTAATTTTATAAAAATTTTATTTGTACATTTGAACCACTAAAAACCTATTTTATAATACGCAAATATGAAAACAATTACTAAATTAGTCCAGTGAACTTGTTTGATGATCTTACCAACATCTTGCTGATGTTGTCTTCAAAATATTTACAGAAACTGGAAGATACTTCCAGATGTATTAAACCTGTAGATGCTATATAACCCTTTTATTTACGAACGCAGGCTGACACCAAGGCGACTTAAAAATGTTGTATCCAGAATCGCTTATGTTCGACTAGAGGTATGTGTCGATAAGTTAAAAACAGATTAAGAAAATTTGGACATTGATATTTAGAGGATACCGAGAGGCATGTTTAAGCTCTTCAAAGTAAAAATGACAAAAAAATTTCGGGCTAAGATGGAAAAGACGCATGATCGAATGTATCCTCCTCAGGACACATACAGTGTTGGACTCATCACCTCTGTAATGGTGCGTACTAACCAAAACCATCTCAAAACCTGTTGTTGCCGTCTCGAAATCACTACCCTAGCATTATTCAAGACGAGCGGTGGTCTCTCACACAATCACCTTTTACTCTGCCACTCACAAACATTCTCTTTTCCTTACCACTGCCTTACTCACCTCCATCCATTATTCCTTTTCTCTCAACATTATCTCCACCATATTTCCCCAATACACCGCCTATCTGAGTTTTTCCTCAAAGTTCTTCAGCACCTCTTCATTCTTCCAGCATCTAAACGCGTGTCACATCATCCTCTACTTTACACCTTTTACACACTCCAGTATCTCTTTTCACTTCGCCGCATTTCCAATTCATCAATTTTCTTCTACTTTCAATTGCTCTTTTTAGCGCACCTTCACACTCCTTCCACCTTATTTACATTTCTTCATTCATCCAATCTATAACTTCCTTTCTCATCACCCACTTCTACTGTAGACTCCTAGCTCTAGCCATCACATCCAATGAGTAGGATCTTACCAGCACCGCTTTTGTCATTGCTTCCACTGCCCTGTACCCTTGCGCCACCCTCTTATATTGTAAATGCTGGAAAATTTCCAATGTTAACATGTCTATTGAAGACGACAGTAAAAAGATAAAAAGGGAATCGGGAAAACCGAAGAAAATAATGTTGATAATGGTTCAAAAGTGTAATGATCCACTATTTATGTTAATAAATTATCTGAACAAGTACTTTGTAGGTTATGCTGATTATACTTTTCAACAAAGATTGTGTACCATCACACACTTCTTGTAGTTTAGGCAAAGGCATATTCATAAGTAAAAATTAAACACTTGCTAGATTAAATTGAGCCAGAAATATTGCTACTTAATTATCCAGAATTAAACCAAACTAAAACTTTAACAAAATTTTGAAGTAATAAATAACTAGACTTGTTACATTTTGATCCATCTTAATAATTGAATTTCATTGTTCAAAAGCTTTAGCTTTAGATAATATAAAAAATCATATTTATATTTGGATATTTCCCTTTCATGTGCAAAACTTAAATCTCATTTACTTAATACTCTGTAACGATGTAGATTGTAAATTAAGCAATACATGTACAAAAAAAAAATATTTTAAGTTTTATCTAAAAATTCTAAATGTAGACTTTTATACATCTTCCATCAGGGAAAGATTTGTGAATTGGATTTAAGAATTTTTATCTGATACTTTAAAATGCGAATAGTTTCTGACTACTCAAATAAAAGGCAAAGGTTAGTTCCCTACTGCTCAGCCGTTCCTAATTCTACATCTGTATCTGCCGATGATATCGCTACTTCGCTTGATGCCGATCCAAATTCTCTACTGTCGAGACTTGTTTTTTTTTGGACTTAGACGGGAAACTCATGTTCGATGGGTCCTTATCCAGAACCCAACAGTGTTGGACACACCCTCGAGAGGATGCCTACTTACGCTGTATGAAGACAAACTTGCCTGTCCATTTCTAAAGCGAGACAGTAACCAAGAATTTGCTCTGCCGATTCATCTGCCACTCTACAGTAGCAACAGTCCAAAGTATCACAAACGAATCTTCTTCAGATATTTCTTAGACGACAGTATCCAGTCAGTACTCCAGTTAAAATGCATTGTTGACTTCTACTCCATTCCAGGAGCTCTGCTGTTTCTTACTCGAAGGTTGAGATATAAACGCTTTCAAATGGGTGAGACCCGGTATATTCTCCCAGTACCAAAGGGTGTCCCTTGCTGTCCAACTGGAGATAATGTCCTTGGCAGTACTTTTCGCTATGCCAAGAAATCGTTCCCCCCAATAAACGCGGATTCATTTCCCTTCTTTGCCAGAGTTTCGGCAAACTGTCCCGCTTTATTTTAATATTTACTTTTTTAAAATATCATATAAACAAATTGTAAGGGATACAAAAAATACAAAATATTTCGAAACAATTGGTTTCCATTAAACCAAAAATTTCTAGCTCCAATACACCAAACTTCAAACTGTTTTAACCGATTTTTTTTTGTTTCAGATTTGCCTAGTCAACTATGTGGTGGTTTCTACAAACCTGTCTATTTCTTTCGCTCTACGGATGTCTGAGTCAAACCGTTGACTCAGAAATCGATGTTGTTGATTTACCGGGAAAGGTGGCTGCCCCACCTCCATCTCCACTCGACGATTGTGATCCGGAAATGATCGGTTTCGAACTAATCACCGGAAATGTATTTTCGGCTCCCGCAAACGTTTTAGATTCTATACCAGGAACTTTAATGTTGACAGACTGTCTGGAAACTTGCCAAGGAAACGAGAGTTGTCAAAGCGTTAACTACGAAACTGGATTGTGTGTGCTTTTCAGCTCGAATGCCGATGCTTTGCCTGGTAAGTCAATTTTTTTAAAGAAAAATCAAAAACAAACAAAAATACAAAGAAAGTAAGATCTTTAAGAAAAAACATGCGTAGTACTAATAATTTTACATTTTTCTATGACAATTTTCTTACATCTTTCTATTATTGTGCCTTACTTTATTAAGTTAGTTGAATCTTAACGAGTTTTGGCTAAGAATGAAGATGTATCATATTTCTTTTTTATTTGATTCTAACAAGTACAACAAAGGCAAATTCAATCAATTCAAATTCAAAATTAAACTCAGTTCCAATGTTGGATATTAGCCATTGATATAATAATGGATCAAAATTTTAAATGGTAATCACACTTGAAAAGTAATGCAACGCAAGTAGGGTTTCTGACAACCAGACAACTCATACAAGGAGTCACTACTTAGACATACTTTTCTGCGCTGGTTAATCTTGACCAGCCGGTTATCAATAAAAAGCCAAGCAAGTTATGAGGAATAGTTCACCAGAAACAATAAGAATAGATGGGCCATATAAACCCCATGGATCTGATACAGCTTCTTTACCCAAACTGCTTCAAGGACTAGAATTAATAAATCCAAATATTATTTAAGGCTTGAATTTCTTAAAGACATATATTATATTTATGGATTTTTAAGGTAATCTATTTACCCAAAGTAGGGGTATCATGGCTTAAAACATTAGAAATATTAGTAGGTAGATGTACAAGAGACAAGTTATTGAGAGTACAGTCCCTAGTAATCGTCAGTATGTGTACCAACCAGGAAACGGAATAGACTATTAGCAAGAAAATAAGTACCAAAAATTATCTACTCACAGATAAGGCATGCATTTCTAGAAAAAAGGATATTAAGATCCTTCTGGGTAGGGCTAGAAATATGCTTCTAAGGAAGGTTACTGTAGCCTGTTGCAACCAGACTGGACAAGATCCTACAAAATAAAGAGGAGTACCACAAAGGATCTGGAAAATGTCGCTATGAGAAAAGGCAAGAAGCTGCATAGTTCTCACATAATCTTATCCTATTTACCCTAACCTGGACGAGCTTCCTGATGAATTTCATATAAAGAATAAGCGAATTATTCTAAATCAATTTTCGGTAGTATATCAACCAAAAAATTTCAAATCGATGGATAGGATTAATCAAAAGGTCAGTACAATCTGCCTTCTCCATATTAAAACCCCTAACTCAGGGCCGGTTTATCAACAGCAATTTATCTGACAGTTAATGCTTAACTACCAGTTATTTTAGAAAGGTCGGTTAACTTTATTCGACAGCTAAAAGGTCAAATATTTATCTGTAACTTTCAACTGGCGGTTAGGTCGATATCTGGAGGTTAAGGTCTATTATATAACCTCACTTTATGCAGAAGAGTTAATTTGTTTTGATTCCGAAGTTTTTTGGTGTGTCTAATTTACTTGGGTTTGATCAAGGTGGAAAGTACTAGTACGAATAAGAAGAGAGGATGCAATTTCACAGTAAATGAGAGAAATTTGCTATTTAAAATTGCAAATAAATATAAAGATGTCATCGAGAATTAAAAATACGGATGGGGCAACCTGAAAGTCGAAAATCACCTACTTATCAGTACAAAACTCAATTGAATCCTCAACTGACAGAACAGTCTCTTTTGTCATCCTAAATCTTGTATGAAAATCCTAGTCATCCCACTTTACGAAGTTGTCTACTCTTTCAGCAATGAGATTGCTTACATTTATCCATCAGCATTGCCAACTTTCATTATCTATCAGTTAACTAACTAGAGGATAAAAACGAGTTGATAAACCGCTTCCGAACAAACTGGAACTTTATCTGCTAGTTACTTTTATCAGACGGATACCTAACTGATGGATAATATTGGTAATTGATAAACCGGCCCTCAGTAAAACTAACGACTGACACAAAATATCTTACCAAATATTTGATATCCCTTTGGAAAACGGCATAAAAGTACTTATTCAATACTATTTTTATAGAAAACTAAAAAAATCTCTTTTCATTCACACAATTGTATAAAACTATTTGCTGGAAGTATTCTAGCGACATACATACGTTAATAGTTTTGGTTTTATTCACTGTGCAGATACTTCGTATTTTTTGTTAACTGATGAGATACAAAAAAAAAATATGTAAAAATATAACCATTAGCGTAGAAAAAAAATTTAAAAAGGATATTACACGTAAAAAAATCCAACGTTAAGGACTGGAAACAGTATTAAAGATATTTATGTAACTTTATAGCTTTCTATACGTTTTACCTTGTGTATATATTAATTATAGTGAACTATGATTGCAATAATTTAATATTTATTGTTGTAATGGGCATAAAATGCAATAAGTTTAAGATAATACTTAATATTCGGTAATTAAAAAAGCAAAAAAAAAGATAATTTACTGCTCCTAATAGTGGTAATTCTTAAAACCATCTTTAAAAACAATTAGTTAATTTCATTCTGACAAGGTCTAATTATCTTAAGCTATTTTACCAACCACCAAATTCATACTAAAACATTTTAATAATTCAATTATATGGATCTTTAACACTGATATTGTTTATTAATTTTTTAATTGGATAAACTTTTAAATAAATAAATATGTTCAACAAAATTGAGAAAACTCTTTTCTTAAAAATACAAATTTATTGAAATCTTCTTCTGTTAATATTCATCGTCAGATTAAAAACCGCTGTCATTGACTTAAAAAGTTGATTTTTTATTAAAAAAGTGAAAGAATTTATTAAACGGGTGTTTTTTTTGTATATTTTATTATTTTATTTTAGTAAAATATATATTTTAAAATACTTTAACATAGATAATTTATGTTGAGTTATGGCCAGAAAACTTTAAGAAGATATTTTATATGAATGATGCTATAATTATAACTTAATGTCCAAATAACTATATCTTAGCACCAGAATACAATTATTTTTATCATATCCTAGGTTAAAATACTAAAGTAACCTGTTAAATTAGGTTCTACGTGAGTGGTCCTTCATCGTCCCTTTCACTGCGATCTGAAAGATCTATTGCAGCGTTACCCTAAGACCCTACCTCAGATGGAGCTCATCGTTGGCGACACTTCTTTTGGTACCAGTTGATTCAGACCAAATTTATTGATCCTTAGTCTCTCGAGCTCACGACAATTGCAGAAATATGCTTCGCCGTTTTATCCTCAGTTCGAAAGAATCTGCACTTTTTGCCAGATTATTTCAATAAGGCTACTGTGTCCAGTCAATAGTCCTATCACAATTTGTAGGTCCTTTTTGTTCAAATTCAGCAACTAGAGACCTCTTTTTAGAGAGATCTCTTACAAATGCCTTTGAGTGTCTTAAACCTTATAGTTTCGTTTCTGCAGTCGTGCTTAAGCATCTCCTGCAAAGTAACATGTTAAACAGGATTGTAACAGCACCCGAAGATGGCTTTGAGAATGGAGAATACACATGAGCAGGAAAAAACATTTGTAGACAATTTGTAGACATTTTGGAAATTGAGAAAACAAAAATGTAGGTGTTATTCCTTACAGAGGCAGAAATAACAATGCAGGAAATTTCATTATCAATAATTGTTACTGATTTGTTTTGGACAAAATAATCCAATGAATTTTTTTATAAAAAAATAATTACAATAAAAAACCAATATAGGGATCATTTTTATCGATTTCCAGAAAGTCAAAAGATGCTGTTCGACTTGATTTAATGGATTTTTGATTTATCCTTCATTGTAACGCCACTGATTGTCGTCTTTTACTAAACGTTTGTAGTCAGTCTGTTCGAGCTGTCGTCGTCAAATCAAGAACGGTTATTTTACGAGTACTTCATTCACTTATTCAAGATCGGAAGCCGCTGTGGACTTGCCAGATAGTCATCTTCTTTCTGATTACGCATATATACTTTTCTTACTCCCGTTCACTCTTTACTTCTTTCTGTTTGATTTCTACATATTACAGCGAAATCGTCGTGGGAACAACAACTGTATCACGTATACTCAAGTTTGTCTCTTATTTGCAAATAAGATAAGATTCAAAAAAAATGTCTAAAAGTGCAGATTGAAAAAATATCAAGTGATAGAGAAATGCATTATTCGTTCAATTTTTCCCAAAAGGACTTCTACAACTAATTTATTATTAAAATAGACAAATTATTGAAAGAAAAGACCTAATTTAACTCTGGAGATTAAATGTAGGTTTGTGGTTTAAAGATCTTTAGGTTTTCTCTTCGTAGTACTAGTTTTAACAACTTAATTACTGTCATTGCTAGCAGTAAAACTCTTTATATTAACATGATTACTTGAAGATCTGCAGCATTCTCTGGTGAAACAAGACCGTAACGCATGTATAACATCATTGCATAGTATCATTGCAAAGATACAGAATATACACGGCATTAACGATTAATTCTTCTGAAGAACTACTAGAATAGTAATTTATAATCAAAACATTAGATGGTAGCATGTTTGATATTTGAGAACAAAAAACACATCAACGGTTGACGACAGAACGTAGTTAATGGAACATGTTAATACTGGAAACATTCTTATTGTCTGACGAAGTAAGACTTGTAAAATACTACTGCTGGGGAAATAGTATTGAAAGAAAACGATTTGCACGAGCATATCATAGCCCCTACCACTTGTTTTGGAAAAAGATTAATTTATGTTCAACAAAATTGCAAATTGTATCCGATATGAAGAATATTACTATGATTTTAATAATTCTAATTATGAAGAAATACGTTTATCCCTGGAATCAGTTGATTGGGACAAGGTATTTACACGATAAAGTTCTCTCTGAGATGGTATCCATATTTTACGATAAACTGTATTATACCATTAATTACTTTGTTTCACTAAAGAAGGTTTGCAAGATGAAGTTTCCATGTTGGTATTTGCTCACAAAATTTATAAGACTACGAGATCTCCTGAAAACTATGTAGAATTTAGTAGATTGAGAGCTCAGTGTAAACATCTATCGCGTGAGTGCTACAGAAATTACATAATATGTACTGAAAATTCTGTTACAAATAATGTTAAGTTTTTTGGAAATTTGTAAGCAGTAAGAGAGATTAAGAATAATAAAAAACTCTTCGTTTGGACGTAACTTTCAAGTTTATTCGATTTAACACATAATTTTTTCAAATAAACTTGGAAGGTACGTTCAAACGAAGAGTTTTTTTATTATTCTTCCATCCATAAGTTTTTATAATTTTGAATGAAAGAATTTTAATGATTATAAATCGAATAAACGAAAAACTGGAAACAGAGGTGAACGTTGGGGCAATTTTTAAATATACTTCAACCGAAGAATTTTCTTTGTGGATTGACAGATAATTATAGTTGGACAATGAATAATTTGAATAAGCTTCGCGGGTTACGTCCTGTTTCTTAGATTGCTAAGCAGCAAGCCTAAAGCATTGCTAGCTGATTACATTGAATTCAAATCGAAACCATTGAAAATCACGTGTCATTTTCGATTGATCTCTCGTAATAAGAAATGAAAGATGAAATTGTGAAAAGTTATTATATAGCAAGAAACAACGTCTTAACACGGTGACCTATTATTACCGGTTGTTAATTATATCAAATAAAAGGGAACCTTTCCAATTAGAGAAACGAGAATGAGAGAGAAAAAATACATACCTTCAATTACATGGTTTGAGGCTGTCATAAATTACGAGATTTCCGACTGTATATTACACAAGTAATTGAAGTGTGTGAACAATTACGCTATTTCCTGCTCAGAGGGCGTTACAATCAAACAAAAAAAGAATATTCTTTACATGAGGGAATTTATTTCGCGAAGTTAAGGCAAATTTGGTGAATTTTGTTTATAATTTATTGGTTAATTTCCCAGAGTAATAAGTAAACATAGAGTAGGCATATTCCCTACTACTTATCGTCGAGACAGATTTGTTTACCAGCAGAGCATTGCCAGACGTGTTTTGTAAGTACAAAGTAGGAAACAATTTTATTTTACTTTTAAGAGAAGACTTTTAGTCAGAGAAAATATTCTTTAATACATTTTAATATTCACTTTCTTACCTTTCGATAATACTGATAAAAAAGCTCTACACCAATTATATCAAATACCCACACCGAAAATTTGGCATCAGTGCCTTTGTTTGTTATTATTCAAAGGTGATTAGCGCTTTTGTGTATTTAAGTGAATTTTATAAAGTGTTTTTATTTATTTTCTACATTCAAAAAGGGTGAAAACCCGAAAAGCGTGAATAATTTATGGTACTTCGCAAAATGATAATCCAACTTATCACCGGTAAGTTATTCACTTCATTGTCGTAGAATTAGCAATTTCAATTAAAATTTATTACAAATAAGAAAATCAAATTAATAATGAAATACATATCGTCGGCTTAACATGTAAATGTAGTAAGTCCTAAATTGTAAATTTTACAGGAGAGCTAAAAAACTTCCTATATATATTGGTATATTAAATTTTTTTAAACAAAAACTTTTACCAAATGTTTAAACGTATCTAATTTACCAAATTATGGAAAATAATTAACAAAAAAACTTTTTTTTTGGTTTTTTTGGGACTTACAACATTTCAAGTCTATTTTTGACCAATTCTGGACTTACGACATTTGCATGTTAAGCCGACGATATACACTTGAATCGCTGAAAGATTACCCGTGCGTCACGATTCAACGATCATATCACTGACACCTTTTCTATGTGCTGTCCTTTTCTATAAATATCAAACGATAATATTAAATTATAAACTGTTGTCTTCTCCATCCTATTCGTATGCTTACATACAATGACGCACGGGTAATCTTTCAGCGTTTCAAGTGTACATCCTTTTATATTTCCTTCCGATAAAAATATGTGTAGATATAAATTCCTTACCAAAATATGTGTATTTGTGTTCCTTGCATTTTAAAAATGAAAATATTATAAAAGGAACTAGAGTTGATATTATGTGTACACAAATTTGTATAATTTTTTTATTATCCCTTTTAATATTTAGTTGAATTAATGAAAGTTTTACTAACATTTATATATTACGGTGATACTCTAACCAATTACACGCCACTGTACGGCTGTATTTACCTACACCTCTAGATGTCAATTTTATTTTCCATCTCTCTCAATTATAGGTTCATTGCTATCGACTACAAACTATAAGTTATTGTGTTGTTGTGGCTCCTCTATGTTTACTTATTACTCTGAGGTTAATTTAGCAATCAATTTTACTATAAACTTAAGCATCTCCTGTAAAGTATGTAAAATCGATTATAACTTTTAAAAGAAACTTTAATATTACTACTATAGGTACTACGGTAAGATGAATGAAAGAGAAGTTATAAATGAAAAAAAGAAAACAGCAGTTGTGATGCTGTCTCCAGAAAAAGTCAATTTTTCTTATTTATATCGAAAATTTTCTAAATATTGCCAAATTGTAAATTTAATTGGTTGGATAAAAAGATTTTGTTATAACTCCAAAAATCCTAAGAAACCTAAAAAATTCGGATTGCAAGTTCAGGAAATACAAGAAGCAGAAATAATTTTATTACGTTGCATACAACAAGAAGCTCTAAATCAGAAGACTTTAGAAAACAATTTTACAATAATACCATTTAAGGATGAAAATCAAGTGATTAGAATAAAAACTAAAATTACTGAACGTAACGATACAGCAAGTTTTCGATTGCCCATACTTTTACCAGCTAAACACCCAGTTGTAATCAGACATGTAAAAATGGGTCATGCTGGTGTTCAAATCCTTTTAAATGATTTAAGAGAATCCTATTGGATATTAGGAGGTAGGAAGTCAGTTAAATCAGTAATTTCAAGATGTGTGGTATGTAAGAGGTACAATTCCAAGAAAATGAATACTTATCCAATTTATTTACCTAAAAATAGAGTTAGAGATGCCCACATATTTGAACCGGATGTAACCGGAGTTGATTTAGTTGATCCACTTTATATAAGAAAATCAATTAAAGTTTGGATTGCAATTTTTACGTGTGCTGTATATAGAGCCATTCATTTAGAAATTGTGACATCTTTAACTACTGAAAATTTTATTCAAGCATTTCGACGATTTATAGCAAGACGAGGAAGACCAACTACCATGTATTCAGACAACCAAACAAACTTTACAGGATGCCAAAATTCACTAAAACAGCTAGATTGGGAACAAATAAAAAATAAGTTTTTAATTTAGAAAATTGATTGGAAATTTAATTCACCAACTGCTGCATGGTGGGGTGATTGGTGGAAGATTCTAATTAGAATTGTTAAAAGGAGTTTGGTGAAGGTAGTAGAAAGAAGAGCCTGTTTAAGACCTCTTACTTATCTTTCAGAAGACATGTCAGATTTAATTCCGCTTAGTCCGAAAATATTTTTACAAGATATTCAAGAGTCTGGCACTGCTGACTTAGAAAAGATAGAAACCAGTAGTCTTCGTCGTAGATATAAATATAGACTTGAACTAAAAGAAGATTTATTAAAGAGATTTAGAGTGGAATACATAGGTCAATTAATTTTGAGAAACTCGAATGAAAAAATTTGTAAACCCGTTCAGAAAGGAGATATGGTTTTAATTGATACCGACGAAGATGAAGATGTTATTTTAGGTAAAGATGGAAATGTTAGAGTGGTAAAGTTAAAAACATCAAGGGGCTATTTTACAAGGCCAATTCAAAAGTTAATACTTTTGGAGATGGCAAATGATCCTTTAGAAACTGAGCAAGTTCAAGAAAAACCAGTTGTTGAAAAAATTACAAGATCCGGCAGAAAAATAAAAATTCCAAATCGTCTTGATCTTTAAGATAATAAGACACTCTACTAGAGTAACCATTATTTCGGTTGGCAGAATTCAATCAAGTTTGTTGATTTACTATTATGATAGATGGATTGTCAAAATAAAATAGTTTTGATAACTGTCAAATAGAAGTTTTATTAAGTTTTCCATTAAACCGATAATTTACGTTTTCTACTAGTGAAATAATTATTATTCTTTACAGCGCCAATACAAAAGACACCCGAAGACTAAAGCTTTATTAAAGATAAAAAATTAACAACATTTCAAATAATGCTCGCCATTGCGTTTCAAGCACCACTCATAGCGCTTAACAAAAATGCTTAGCATTTTAAGAATATGCTGCTGCATTCTTCTGAAAAAAGTCAACATTTTTTCACGGAGTTCATCAATAGTTGTTGGTGGGTTTTCTGTAAACGCATGTCCCATATGTAAGCATCAAGAGATTTTAGATCAGGTGAATGAGAAGGATAAGGAAAATTCGTATTACTGGAAATTACTCGGTCTCTATATCGCACTTAATTTAGTGGTGGTGACACTGCGCACCAAATCGATACATGGTCACTATGGAGAGGTAAACCACACATTAGAAAAAAATAGGGGTTGATCATAAACCATTGTC
Source organism: Ophraella communa (assembly GCA_035357415.1). Classification (NCBI taxonomy): domain Eukaryota; kingdom Metazoa; phylum Arthropoda; class Insecta; order Coleoptera; family Chrysomelidae; genus Ophraella; species Ophraella communa. The sequence goes on from CM068984.1 coordinate 7,671,699, forward strand.
GACACTGGAGCACAATAAACAACTCTTGATTTCTTCTCTTGTCTTGCCTGTTGCCCAATCTGTATTTTATAGGGAAAATCACCAATCTTCTTAGACATTCTTCGGGTAGACGTTTCAATCAAATTATTTTTAAGGGATGTTCTACGGAGACTTCTTTTTGGTGATTGTAACACCTGTTGAAATAGCCTTCCTTGATTCGCATTTGGTGTCACGGTAACTGGACGACCAGTGCAGCTTTTGTGTTGAGCTAGAACTTTTCCTGTTCGTCGAAAATTTGCAACGATTCTTAAGTTCTTATTAGTCTACTTATACTTAATAATAAATATTTTTCCTTGCGTTGTAAGCTCTATTTCGAATATTTGTTAGAGTAAAATAAACAATGTTTAAAAATACCATGACAACTATTGTCTCTTATTTTATATGACGCGATTATTCGATTATATTTCACAGGCTTCCTACTAAAAAAAACTAGAAGACCAACAAAATTATTATGGGATATGAAACACTTATAAACAAAATGAAAGACTAAATACAGAAATAAACGATATAAGTAGTATAGCAAATTTTAACAGACATCTACAAACGTGTTACAAAGAACTCCTATTGACTTTCTCAGCCTAGATTATGTTTTACAATTTTCTAGTCTCTATATATGAACATAATTTGAAAATTCATAATCCAGTCATTAGTAACCATATAGATAGATACGAGTACATATTATTAACTTATTTCACTAATGATTTGTTTTATATATTGCCTTCGTAGCAAGTAAACCACATAATTCCAAAAGAAGAAAAATAATTAGTTTCTACAATTCTTTTTGTTGATTATTTTATTTCTTTGAAATTGATTAAATTGGAAATCTTATATGCATCTTCTAATTATGTTTAAAGATGTTCGCCCGTTTTTGTCGGGTCAAAACAGATAAATATGGTTAAGCAGTGTTTGGGTTGAAGTTTAGTTTATTGTTTATTAAAAATTAGTTCTTAACAAAATGAAATTTATTGTACTAACTCTTACTATGTGAAAGTCCATCTTATTGTGAACAGTAAACTTTTTATTTAACTAAACAGTTGAATAAAACTATTTATTCAAAAATACATTTTAAATTCAATGACAGCCGTTTCGCCAGAATTAGCATCGTCAGATTGACATATTGAAGTTATATTTTGTCTGTTTGTAGCTAGGTACCTAATGTTAATTAAGTAGTTAAGGTTAGACCAAGTATGGAAATAATAAGACATAACAATATTAAAGCCTAGATGTTATTAGCCCTAAGGAATTATCCTGGATGTATTTCCCTCTATGATCAGTATAGCTGTGCAATAATATAGAAAAACCAGGAAAAAACTATATCATGCTGATCTTTACAAATACTTAATATATTTGTTTTTGACAATTACGTCTTATCTATGTATAAAATGAAGACAATCAAAGTGAACAGTTTAATAGTGGAAAACTTCCAAGATTTATTTGTTCATTAACAACTTTCAATTGTTGATCTGCTATTTTTATTTCAAGTTCTTCAAGGAAATCTAAATTTTGTTTTTTAATGTGTGTAGTATTTGGATGTCATTGGTGTGTAAGAGTGAGGTTGGATATTCAAGTAGGTATTTTGCATAATTTGATTTATCTGGTTGTTTTAATCTATATGCTCTTAAGTGTTCATTGAATTTTACTTCAAAATTTATTTGTGTTTGACCTATACAGTGTGTAAAAGCCAAATGGAATAAATTAATTATTTCGGTTACTGTACATATTTATAAAAAATCCCGAAACACATCAAATTTAAATTATAACTTGACATTCTTTAACGTGAAAATGCAACCCCTACCATCAACCCCCTTATAATGACAGGTACAACCCCCAATTTTTTAATATATCATAAAGGTCTCTTCATCTCTTCATTCTCTATTCAAAAATGTTATTGTTATCATGTTGTTACCGAAATTCGGTATGATATACTCGAAACTTATTACAATATACTTAAAACTTATTTCACGTTTAGGTCTTGATAATGAGAAAGTGAACAAAAACCATAGCAATGTGGTTTTTAGATGGTAACCATTAAAAAACTTTAAAGAATTTTCGTGGCATCGCTATTTTAACTAGCAGTAGTAAATTGTTTTATTTAAGTTGTCATTGTTGTAATTTAAGTATAAAGTTTGTTCAATTCAATTCTGAAAAATGGTTAGATTAACGGAAATGCATAAAATAACAGTTTTACAAATGATTGGTTACGGAGATAACATCCGAACACAACAGGAAGTAACTCGCCTATTTCATGAGAAATTTCCTAATTTACCGCCTATATCCCAAGGAACAATAAGTAAAATAGAAAAGCAGTTTCGCGAGTTTGGTCATGTAAGGCACATAAAAAAAGCAGCTGCCAATGCACTGAGTGATGAACTCAAATTAGATGTGTTGCTTGAGTTTCAGGAAAACCCACATACATCGAGTAGACAGGCATCCACTACATTCAATGCTAGCCATACATCGATAGCAAACATATTAAAAGAAAATAAATTGCATCCGTATAAGATGATACCTACTCAGGAGCTCATAGAAGACGATTTTGATAGGAGAACTTTTTTTTGTGAGCAAATGATGGACATGTTGGATAACAATATTATCCAATTAGAAGACGTTATGTTTTCTGATGAGTGTACTTTTTTACTTAACGGTCATGCTAATCGGCAAAATTGTCGCTACTGGTCCACGGAAAATCCTTACTGGATGAGAGAAGAACACACTCAATACCCTCAAAAGATTAATGTTTGGGCAGGGATTGTAGGGAACAATATCATTGGTCCCTTTTTTATTGAGGGCAACAATTATTTGGCACTACTTCAAAATGATGTCATTCCAACGTTGGCAAATTTATATCCTGATCCAGGTAACCCTCAAGTTCCAGCTAATACGATATGGTTTCAGCAGGATGGAGCACCACCACATTACCAACTTAATGTCCGGCAGTACCTCGATACAATATTTCCCAATCGGTGGATAGGGAGACGAGGATCGATTGAATGGCCAGCGCGATCACCTGATCTTACATTATTAGATTTCTTTTTATGGGGATATGTGAAGAGCCATGTGTACAAAACTAAACCTTCTGATTTAAATGACTTAAAAGAACGAATAGAGCTTGCGATTTGGTCGATCACGCCTGATATGTTAAATAATGTTAGAAGACAGTTTTATTTGAGATTAGGATGTTGCCAAGACGTTCGCGGAGAACATTTTGAACATCTACATTAACATTCATAGTTCTTTTTCGTGTTCTACATTTTATTACGTTTTGCTTTACATTTTAGTTTTTGATTGTATTGTAGCGAATTTCGGTAACAACATGATATTAATTTTTTTTATGTTAATTTTTGCATTAAATTTAAAAACAATAACATTTTTGAATAGAGAATGAAGAGACCTTTCAAATGATATATCACAAGCATATACTTCCCATTTAAAAAATTGGGGGTTGTACCTCTCATTCTAAGGGGGTTGAAGGTAGGGGTTGCATTTTCACGTTAAAGAATGTCAAGTTATAATTAAAATTTGAAGTGCTTTGGGATTTTTTATAAATATGTACAGTAACCGAAATAATGAATTTATTCCATTTGGCTTTTACACACTGTATATACATATCCTTTTTCTATTTGTTTCCATGCTTTGATTCGTTCTAGAAGAAAACTATTATTAGGTTATCAGATAATTCCCATTACAAGCAGTTTTTCTTTGGAAGTTAACTTTACCAGTCATTTTCCCTGTGGATATTTATTTAATTCCATTTCTATTGTTACTAGAGAATAATTTTTTCACACCGATTGAAATTTGCGCAGTGACTGTATTGAATATTCTTAGTTCTTGTTGCAGATTTTAATCCGAGTTTAACTGCTGATTGATTAGACCTATTAATTACACAGACTTGCAAATTTCCACTTACATTGTTTTTCGGAAAATTCGGGTTGCGTCATTAAAAAGCAAGATGAGAAATTAGATGGATATTAGTGACCTGAAAAAAACCCTGAAAAACCTACTAAAAATTAACGACAGATCTTGTCGAAAAACAACTAAAAGTTTTCATACAAGAGAAAACTTTTTTTAAAGCATACACAAAAAGGTATATTGTAAAACAAGTGTCACAAAAACGAATTTAGTACGAGTAGTAGTTTGCATTACGAACCACGAGTTTGACATACTATTTTTTATAAATCTCATCAAGAAACATTTTTAACAAAATAAAAAAAAAGTTAAATTGCAATTGGAGATTTTAATCTTAATTTGTTGATGTTGGTATTACATTGGTATTGAATTTTACAGCTGACAAAAAACTAGCTAATTAGCTTGATCATAAAAGTTGCGTTATATTTAAATTTTTTTATAAAATGATTTTGTGTTCGCTTTAAAATTACTATAAGGATTAACTGACAATAGGAATATTGCTTGTCAATCAAATGTCACACAACTTGTGTCTGTCTAAACAGCAACAGTACATCCAATCACGCGACAAAAAAATATCCCAAACCAGTGTCACAAAGTAGCACTGAAGCGAATTATAAAAAGGTACTTTCTTATCATTTTTATTTGTTTTGTATATACCGTATATTTATTTAATTTTCAGTAATAATATAACAAGAGAGTGAGAATAAATTGACAGTAATTTGACAGACTGTTTGAAAAATTGTTGCCAACAAGTTTGAACAAAATTGGTCAAATTATTTTCTAATTTATGTAACTTTCGAGTTATATTTGACATGATTATTTTTTGATTTACAAATTTTTACAAAAAAGATCAATAAAACTGTCATAAAATTATTGAAAAATTTAATTTTATTAATTGTTACTTACAATATATTTCGCGTTGACACAATTAAGTAATTATTTTGACAACTATCTGACAGTTGATAGTGATTATTCCTGACAATAATCACAAGAGATTTATTCCCATTATAATAATGACATAATTGGTTAAAACTTACCCTTGTGACAAATAAAGAAGCATTTCATTGGTTTTAAGAAACGTCAAAAAATAATCAGTTTAATTTATCATAAGTGAATTAAATAATTGTTTTAGAAAATTTTACCATCGGAATAAAACAAATCAATACAGTTTATTTTTAGTCACGTGTTTAAAACTAACCAATCAACGCTTGGTAATTTCACTTTTAGGAACAATATTGCTTAATTTTTATCTTTTAAGAAGGAAAAATCAAATCGGAGGTTATATATTAGTAAATAATTAATAATATAATACAACATTGATGATTTATTAAAAAAAAAATCACAATTGAAATATGAATTCTATGCTTTTCCACATTTTATAATTGAAGAACAATTAATTCGCACAGTGAACCTGGCTTAACGTCATGATGTTACGTCAAATGTCAAACTTTTGACAATTTAAAATTTAAACATGTTGCGATTTGGCGAATTAAATCTCGAAAATATCGACAAATGAATCGATGAAAACACAATGAGTTAATATTGTTCATTCAATAATTCGTTTTATTTAATAAGTTAATCTAAAATCCCAAAAATTGTCTACGTGCTTTCGGAAACTAATAATATTATTTCGTGATTATCACTGTCCTTGGGATATTACTACTAATACAGTAAAAACTAAAAACATATCTGAAAGCTGTGCTTACTAGATAAAACAGATTTTAAAACCAATGTTCAAAGGGTTAAAAAATTGATGACTTATTTATTACCAGTAAAACAAGATATTTAAATCATTTATGTTAAAGATATTTTAAGATCTCGCTACAGAAATAATTATTCTTGTAGAGCAAAAAATCTATCTGTTGAACTGGCACTGATTTTACATTACAAAGAACGGCTATTAAAGAGAGATGGAGTATGAGACGTAAAAGTTTTTGCATTTAGCACCTCCATTAAAGTACACAGAAGCAAAAGAAAAAATGAATTAACCAGCTCATAGATACCTTCATCCATTAAGAGTTAATGCACATAACAGATAAAAAACAATCGGACTGGTTTGTATTAAAAGGTTGAAAGTTATTGCAACATTATTTTAATGTAATTTATGGCGGATATAAATTAGCATAAATTAATTAAAGGCATTTTTTAACATAAAATGAAAAAAAACGTCCACGAAAGTCACTAATTACGAGCTATTAAATTCATAACGGTTGATTTTACAAGAGCTTTAGTTCTCACCTTTTATATAATTTTTATAAACTGGCATGAATACGTGCATTGTTTAATCTTTATTTTCTATAGAGAGGGCCTTAATTATGGACTACATTATTTTTGTGTATATTAGGCATAAAGACAAATCCTTTAACATGTCGATTCTTATACAAAGTGACATAAAAATCCGAACACCCAGTTTAAATGATGGATGCACCTCGATGTGTTGGGCATTCTCCAACGCGCCTAGGCATGCTTCTGATCAGGTGGTCAATGTCCTCCTGTGGTATCTCATTTCAGGCAACCACCAACTCCTTTCGAAGTTCTTCCAGAGTCTGAGGAGGACGTTGCAAATTGAACAATTTTCAACCCATCTTGGTGGCAAGGGTAACAATGTGATATCATTATGTTGAAAGAAATCTATTGTGACTCTTGCGACACGTGGTCGGGCATAATCTTGTTGGAAAGTTAGATTTGTCAGGGTGTCAAGATAGGGTAAAGTAGGGGTTCTAAAACTTCTTGAATATAACGCTGCGCGTTTATGTTACATCTGATGAAGATTAAAGGTGATCTCGAACCATAAGCTACAGCGCCCCAAACTATAACTCCAACAGTTTGATGAGCATGCCTTTCAACAAAAACCGTTGATTTCTCCTTTCACCACGTCGTCTTCTAACCCTCGCTCGACCATCGTGTATGCCTAAACAAAATCGAGACTCGTCACTAAAGACAATAATGTTCCTTTCCCTATCCCAGAGTGACCGTTCTCTGTACCACCCAAGGCGATTACGTCGGTGTTCTGGAGTTAAAGAGAGGACCCAGTGTGGTCGGTATGAAAACAGGCCAAAACGTCTTATTCGTCGGTAAACACTTCGCATGCCAATAGGTCTTCCGTGTGGAGAAACGGTCCCCTAAGCCCAATAATCTTAGGCGGCGATCTTCACGGTCTGTTGTTCTACGGGGGCGTCCAGAGCCCCTTGCTCTTTGCGTACGGCCTTCTCCAAGCCATGCTTGACAACACCTAACCACGGTGTCTATACTTCTTTGCACTCTAACTGCAATTTCCCGAAAAGAAAATCCAGCTTCCCGAAGTCCCACTATACGACCCCTATCAAACTCACTAAGTTTACGAAATCGTACAGATCTCCGAACCTTAGGCATCGTAACCAATCGTAAATAATATCAAGAACCAATATCCGCAAAATTTGGATCTTTACTACGGCTACAATATTCATTTTTGGATTGTTAGAGGATTTCAAAAAAAGCAGTATAAAAACCGGAATCTCCAACTGATAAGGCTGAAAATTTTATCAATTGTTTATTTCAGTAAAATAAATAAATTCACCAAATTTTATTAAAATAAAATTATTTAATCTGGGTGTTCGGACTTTTATGTCACAGTATATTTTTGATTAATTTTGTTTTAAATATATATCATACTGGTGACGTTATTCACCTTGGAGTTATGTAGGTGGAAGAATCCATTTTATTTTTTAGTTTTGTATTTTTAAATAATTTAAAAGTAATTAGGAATCAATTTATTTAAGTTTTTGGTAATCAACATAATGTTTAGTATTTAAATAGGGAAAATGTTTGATTAAGGGATTATTAAATTATATATTCAGATTGCTGAAACCTTTTTTACTCGTTATTGTCAATAAAGTAATTTTTAAAAAAACAATTTTTCATCGTGGAAACGTAATTGGCGCAGTTAGTAGGATAATTTCAAGGTTTTTGATATTGCTGTTGTATATTAATAGGCTGACTTGGAAAATTGGTAAATCTTTGCTAATTATGATTATTATTAGAATTATTTTTATAGTTATAATTATTATTTTGATAATTATTATTATTTCTTCTAAAATCACTCTGAAAATTTTGAAATTTAAAAATATTGTTATTTTTATTTCACTGATTTTTGGTTCATTTAATGCCATAGCACATTCCAAAGAATTTGGTTTTTTGATGTGCATATTGTTCTTCAGGACGCCAGTACATCCTGCTATAAAAGTATTTAAAGCTGTTTTATTACAGTCACAGATATTACATTGTTTTTCAATTATTGACAAATCTGAAAAGTTACTAATTCTCTGAATTACTTTACTTTTTAATTGTTAAGGCCTAGCACCAAAATAAATTATGCTTTCATTTTTAAAAGGTCTAGTTCTAGTTAATTCTAGTTAACAAACTGTCTAGATCTCTCTTATCCAAAAAACATTGCTTTAAAGCTTCTTTAATTTTTTTCCACCTGTTAAGTTCTAATCTAGTCTCAGCATTACCTACCAATTTTTCTTGGATACTTTCTATAATATAATTATTTAAGTCAGCATTATTGTAAATTATATACCCTTCAATTAATCTTTCGGAACGAGTAATACATTTATTGTGTTACTATCTCCGTCATATAGTTTAATATTTTCTAATTTTAATTTAAAAAGATCTCAATTAATAGTTTCAATATAAGTAGCTGTAGCAATTTTTGATTTGTCAGATGAACTTAGATTGTTTTCAATATTTAATTCACTAAATGTTTCCAATAAATTTTCTATTTCGTTCATAAAGGTAAATATTTGCTTATTTTATATATTAAAATAGTACGAAATTTTTCAATAAACCAATAATTTCAACAAAATTATCTAAATAATAGGTATGAAAAGGAAAAGAAAGGAAATTTGGCACTCACAGCTCGGCCTGAAGTACTGCAGTTTCTTCTTTCTTCCGGGACGAAATTCTTTACTTAATCTTCTTCTTTTTGAAGCGACGAAATTATTCACTCAATTTTCTTCTTTCTGTAGCGACGTTCTTTATACTGATAAATTAATTAGAATCAAAGTACTATTCCCGATGAAGGTCCTCAGTATCCTACTGACTGCGCCAATTACGTTTCCATCGTGGAAACGTAATTTGACGTAATTGTAAGATGGTTTTAAATAAGAATAGGGGTCGGGTGATTACTCATTTGAAAAAATATTAAAATTAACATAAACATTTTTTATACAACAAAAATAACTTTTAAGTTACACTTCACTTACAATCAACGCGAAGTAAACTTTCTTAAACCAGTAAACCATAGACGTACAGCTAGGAAATTTTTTCTACGCCCATGTCTGTAAATGTCAAAATCGCGCTGTCGACATACACTTGGGCTTAGATAAGAAATATCTTTGTTTAATCAAATCGCAATGAAATTTTTATGTATATACCTTAAGTCAATTGGAAAACATAAAAACTTTTAGTATTGGTGAAATACCTACCTTGCAATTAAATGTCGGCAACAATGTCGGTGAAAAACAAGGTGCAGTGGGGAACAAAGAATAGTGAGGGGTCGATCTTGAGCCGAAACTACGCCAGTTTTGAAACCTGTGAGATCTTACTGCTCCAAAAAACAAAATGAAGGTAGAAATAACAGGGATATTCGAAATAATTTAAAAGAACAATTAAGCGAAAGCTGCATGAATCGCTAATTGTATAACGAAACGGCCGTCATTGCATTTATAATTACGAATAAATAGTGAAAGTTTAATTCAACCTTTTAGTTGTTTACTGTTCTTAATTTTCTCAAAGTTAAATTTATAATTTTAATTAGTATTTATGACGACGGATATTGTTCATTTATAAGGTATTGTGGTCAATAAGTTCTAAATATCCCGTGCTTTGGGTAACTTTATTTTGATTGGAATACATTATATTTTACTATTTCAACTGTTTGGTAACAGTCCGTTTATGAAAATTTAATTCTACTTGAGTTTGCGCTTTGGGTTTACAAATGTACAAAGTATTTGTAACAGTAGTTCAGTTCTATTGGTTATTAAAACACTGTGGTTTCAAACATAAACATTTTACCCGTCTAATAAAGACTCACAAAAAAAGATAATCATAAAAAAAGTTTCAGTAATAACTAGAAGCGGTTAATCTTCAGGCACGTATGGATTACTGTTTGTGGCATTCTTCGAATTCAATCCGGTTATTGAACAACTTAATACATTTTAGTGGTTTTTACTTACTATATTTGGGATAAGGAAGTAATGTAAGTAATTGTTCCCAATATTTAAATTACATTAGAATACAAAAATACTAAATTAAAAAAGGAAAAAAGTCTAATGGTATTTTTATTTAATAAATTATTTAAGATAAAAAAATGATGAATCGAATGGAATAAACCTATTATATAATAAAATAAACGGTAATTTGGCGTGGATAAATTGAAATAAAAGTTTTTTTAACTTAAATACTATTCCGCAAATAGTGAGTGTAAAGAAAACGGGGTATATTTCCAAAATCACAAAGATATAATCTGTACTATTCTAATGTAAGCTGTTGTAAAGATCAAATCTTGTTGATATAATTCAAAATAATCTTTATTTCGACAAGTTACTTTATTCTCTATCTTCCCTTCTTTTTATATTGTAGTCGTAGTCCAATAACTTCTCTAGTGTTTGGGATCCGTTGAATTTACAGTATGGAAGAAATAAAAGGAATAAATTCATTATAATAGAATTGGTTAAAAAACAATTTGTTTCATTATTGGGCAGTAACGTCATTGACCTTTTTATGAAATAGTAACCCTAATTCTCGATTTTGATACATCTTGCAATTTCGTACGATACATGCAATATCTTGCGTAACAAATTTTTGAAATAAAGGTTATTTAAAAATCATTATTATTTTCTATTTGTATTAAAAACAAAATTTATTTTTGCAGGTGCATTGACTCGATCCCAATTTCCCGTATTTACAATCTATGCCCAAAAAAGTTGTTTGGGCGTAAAGCCTTGCGAGAGAGCGTGGTGTATAGACCGAGTGCAAAGTCATCGATTGATAGGATACGTAAGCAGTAAACATACAGTTGGATCTCGTCAAGAATGCCTCGAATTATGTTTAGGTGAAAACGAATTCTCTTGCAGGTAAGTCGATTATAGTAAAAGCACTTTCGGATCGTGTTACGTACATTATTTCTGTGGCCATTCATTTTTGTTAAGTTTAATTCAATAGATTCCCAAAATAAAGAATCACCACAGGTTGGTTCCAGCACCTTTCTGGTAGCATGAAAAAAAATTGGTTTCATTCAATGAGATCTGGACCAGGATCTCTTTTATTAAATGAGTAAGAACGGTTTTCTTCTAAAACAACTATTTATTGAACTTCCTTGAACTTACAAGGGAAATAAAAACGAACAATATTTGAACTTTGACAATGACTTTTTTTAATATTTTTATGACAATCCTTCAGAATAATTTTAAGTCTTTTTATCAATACATTTGTTGCTATGCAACGTTAAGCAAAAAGGGTTTGAGAATTTGAGTTTAGTGTTTAGTTTTTAAACAGATTGGATGAATATATTTGCTTATTATAAATTTTTTATTATAAATTACATATAACAATTGCTTTTAGAAATGATTTACTTATGAATATTAATTACACAATTATAGCAATTACTTATATTTATATTATTAGGGATGATCACAGAAGTGGTATTATTAGATGTGTCAGTATTTGCACTAGTTTTTTGAATCTTCATTTGAATCTTATTGCTAAAAGAACTTTCTACGTATCCTTCTGCTACACTGGTTGATTTCCAGCCTCCGAGTCTTTTCAAATTGGTTATACTACCACCACCATCAACTAATAAAGTTGCTGAGCTTCTTCGTAAACAGTGTTCGTTGTATTCTTTGGGATGCGGTAATTTAAGAAATTCAGCTATTTTTCATGCATGATATTACCAAAAGTGTGAATACCAATAGGTTGTGTGGTAAATTTTCCGTTTTTGTAATATACAAATAATCTATAATGTGGTGTGTTTGATAGACGTAGTATGACAAATATTTTCTGTATAAAGAAATATTATTTTCCCCAATGACGACAAAGGTTCTTTCCATATTTGTTTTGGAATTGGGAATTTTAATAACTTATATGTTTATATTGTCTTCTATATCATCCAAACTCATTTTACACAACTTTTCCCGACGACAAGCAACTGCCAAACCAATGATCAATGCAACCTAAAATATATATTAAAATTAATAAAAAAGAAGTATTACTTTTAATTATATTACCTTTATTATTAGGTAGTTATTATCTTCAGCTTCTGACAAGAATTTATGTATTTCTTATTTATTCAATTTTTTTGGTTTGTAACCAACGGATTTTCTTTTAAGAAATGCAATAACTTTGGAAAATATTTGCAATAAGAAATGTTTAAAATCAAATTTTAAATTATTAATACTTAATTATTAATTATTTTATTTATGTATTTATTTATCTTTTTGTTCTAATATTTGTTTGATTTTTGTTTTCATTTCTGTATTAAAATTTATTTAAATGTTTGTAATTTCACCTTACACCAGCTTTAGCTGTCTGGCGATATATTTTTGTAATTAATAATAAATAAATAATAAGGAAAATAATCAAACTTAAAAAACTCGTTCAATCATGCAATTCATTTTATTTAACATTGGTATTTTTAAATATTCTGTGGAATATTGAAATTCATTAATAGATTGACATTCAATATATTCTGAAGTAAAATATTATCAAAAAGCTAAACTAATATGGCAAAGATTCTAAAAGTTGCGGTTCATACCCTGGCCAGCGATCCGCTAAAGAAGAATTGGTTAGGTTAGTTCGAGGGTTGCCTTTTATATTTCGGGATTTGGCAAACCTGTTGTTGCAGTCTAGCAACTGACAGCTTTATCGTAAAGTTTGACATTTTTGAGGTTATACGTACTCAGAACGTTTTGACATACGACTATTATTTAAAACAATAAAGTGATTTTCGATGATTAATACTTGTTTTTGTTCTCTAATCCCGAATTATAAAAAGCAACCCTCGTACCTTTAATCTCAGTCATATTTACACAGGCATAGACATCCCCTCTGGCATTGAATATTCCAATATTATTACTAATTTACACAAACTTTTAAACATTGTAGAAAATATTGTTTTGTGAAGTTAACCAGAATGTTTTACGCATGACAATATTTTGACGGAAGATTGTAGAAACGTAAATATGCTAACTTGTATTTATCGATTTCGTGTACCAAATCTGGTGGAAAATACATAAATACTTCCAAATGAATAATGATACGACTGACTGGTGCGATTTCGCCTTCTAAGTAAGAAAACTTAAAAGATGTACTAGGTGATTTGAAAAGTGTATTGCATGAGCATTAGCTTTATTATCAGTTGAGATTGAGAGAACGTCGGGAACATTAAAATAATAACATGAGAGAGTGATGGTATTTCTGTATCGCGGAAACCGCATTGGTAGACTTTTGTTGTTTATTACATCTACTTACGTGGAGTATCGGTCAATCGTATATATTTTATGTTTTATGTGAGTTCATTTGCCTTTTCGATGCATTTTTCCGGTTTATTCGGTCTACGAGGGTTGTTAACAAACATTTAATTTACTTTTTATTTGGTTTTGTGAAAAAATTAACTAAAGCAAAAGTATTAACAACAAATAAATCTAAACTTATTTAAAAATCATTATTTATTAATTAATTTACAACACGAGCAGTCGGGGAGTGTTGCAAAACATCTGAGTGAATAATGCGAGTTAATGTTATAAATGTTGTCACCCTTGTTCATGTATTTTTATACAAAAGAACAATAAAGATCTATCTATCTATCTATATTTTATTAGTCCAGGAGTTGTATTTGATATAAAATTAATCACGAAACCTTTCTTAAAACATTTATTTATTTTTTGTAATAACTTGCGTCCTAAGAATTTTAATATTCAGCAAATTTACAGTGACAATTTAATTCACGTATAAAAAATCCCATAAGCCGCGTGATTTTGTCATTATGACAGCGAAAAAAGTTTGCCTTAACTTTTTCGGCGACAATAACGAACCTAACTTTTGAAAACATGACAACCTGCATTGTAAACAAATTTTTGAGAGAAATCATTGGTTCCATTCGTACTACCATCCAGGAACAAGTTACTACCACCACTCAAAATACTAGCATGCAGCAAAATATTAACAAAAGACATGAAGCTTCTGAAAATCAAGCTATTTTTAATAATTGTGTTTTTAACAATTGTACTTTTCCGTTAAATTAAATAAACTAATTTACATCTTATTTTTTAATTTATTGATTTAGATATTCATTAAATTGTCCCACCGAATTACACTCTAGCTCTTTTTTTTGTCAAAGTAAACTTGACATTTCTAATTCGAATTTTGTTGCCTGGACGATTAAATCAAGTGAGATTTGAAATTAACCGAACAGTATTTTATGGTCAATGTTCAGAAATTTGTAGATCTAACCATAGATTTATACCTATTGTAATTGAAAGAATTTCTCAAAATTATTTTTCTAATTGAATTCTTAAAATAATTGAATTATCATTAGATCGTCCTACAGACTCGTAATTTTTCCAGAGGCAGTTTTTTTGGTTAAATTGACAGGCAACAAAATTCTTATTGATACATGTCAAGTTTACTTCGACAAAAAAAGCCCTCATGTAATTATAAGTAAAAAAAGTTACTGATTGACAGTAGCAAACGAACGAAGGAAGTCAAACGAACAGAGCGATTTGTTCACTTTGATGACGTGCACCTACATTTATACTGGACAAGGTATACCTTGGTATACGTATGTTTTTAGGATTAGATTTTATGTCAATACATTTAAATATTTTTATTAGATTAAATAAATTTGACACTATAATAATAAATATAATTTTGTTCTAAAATATGTGTTAGTTACTTGAAAACTTAAAAATCCAACAATACTGTCTAAAAAAACTAAAAAGAATATTCTCATACATTCATTATTCACTACTAATGAATAATAGGTAACATTATACTTGAGTAAGAACATGTATAATTAAGGTTTTATAGAAGTGTCGTGGACAAAATAATATTACTATGAAGTAGGTAGTCATATTCAATATATATTTAAGTCAACTTAAACTAAAAAAAGTTTTTGTTTATTATTATTTACAACTAGTCCATTCTTCTATGTAAGTAACAAATTTACTTTGGACAGGTTCAAAGACATTATAATACTTTTTCTTCCTTGATATATTTATCTTTAAAATATAGATATAATTTTATTGATATGAGTTTGCATGTAGTAAATGCGGATTAAGAACGCCTTATCTTATTCAATTGAATATTCTCATAAGCTTATAGTCTAGTCTGTGGAGAATAAATACAAGTTATTCACCAAATTGGCCGATATTCATGTTTAGATTCAATAAATTTATATTTATAAAAAAAATTATTTATTATTTATTATGTGATATTCTACCATATTTAACCTTAGAAAATGTAAATATATACATAAACAAAATATACAAAAACAAAATATAACATATGTTGGCAAAGCTATATCGATATCACGTATAATTTTATAGATGATATGAAATTTTAGGTGAAAATGATTTATTTGTTTAACTTTAACCAATAAGTTTTAAAAGTATAATATAAAAAAATATTACTTGTAATAAAATAGTAAATCATCTCAATAGGAGTAGAACCGACTCTTTTTGTGTTGAGACATTAGTTTGCAGCGTCTTACTTCGTGTAATATTTTCTATTTTTTCTTTAAGAAGTAAAGAACATGCGCTGCTGATGGACGGGATAGAAGTCAATAGCTAACAATTATTTATTTTATATCATTTGAAAAATTAAGAAATATTAATCGAATATTTTGTATAAGTAATAATAAAGAAATGAAATTTATGAAATGTTCAGTAAACCTTATTTTATGACGTCAAAGGCTCCGTCCATTACTTATTTCTATGTCTTGGCCTTAAAATACTTTGTCTTCCATCAATGAAAAAATACGTACTTCTATTACGCTTACAAACAAACATTTTATTTTAGTTATGATAATAAAGACATTTTCTTTATCTTTGGCAACTTGATAACAAAAAATATAAGTTTCCACGGACTATGTTATCACTTCTGTCATAATGGTGGCAATGGTATCCTCATTGCGGTAATGTGAAAAAAAAATCTAAATGTTCAAAAACATACCTTAGACACTAATATCATCATCACCTGTTTTATATAATGCCATTCATTTGCCAGTTTGTTAGTAAAATACACTCATCAACATGGTCTAGGGATATATTTAAAGAATAATTTATATTTTTTAATATTAAATATTATTAATAACATTTTTATATGACGTTTAAACATGGTCTAGGGATTAGGAATAATAAAAAACTCTTCGTTTTAACAAAACTTCCAATATTTATTTAAATTATTAAATATACAGAAAACCAACACAAACAGATGTAACCATACCGTATAATTCAAATAATCCTATAACACATAAATTAGCAGCTTATAATTCTATGATACATAGGGCATTTTCAATTCCAATGAACAAAATTAACTTTGATAAAGAAATTGATATCATAAAACAAATAGCTACATCTAATGGCTACCCAATTAATGTGATAAATACATTAATTAATAAGAAAGAACAGAAAGTGTCACTAAACCTAATATTTCCTAAACAAACTAAAGAAATTAAAAGTTATAAAAATATTACATATTGTGGAAGTATTTCCAAATAAAATTTCAATAATAATATCTTCGGCAACATCAGCATTAATATCATTTAAAACACAAAATAATACTGGTACAAAATTGTTAACTGTAAAAACAAAATTACCTAAATTAAAAAAATCTGGTGTTTACAAAATTAATTGTCCAAAGTGTAATGCTGTATATATAGGTCAAACACAAAGAAATTTTGAAGTGAGATTTAACGAACATTTAAGAGCATATAGATTAAAACAACCAGATAAGTCAAATTATGCAAAACACCTACTTGAACATCCAACCTCACTCTTACACATCAATGACGTCCAAATACTACACACGTAATAAAAAACAAAATTTAGATTTCCTTGAAGAACTTGAAATAAAAAGACATCTAGCAGATCCACAATTTAAAGTTGTTAATGAACAAATAAATCTGGGAAGTTCTCCACTTTTAAAGTGTTTGCTTTGATTGAGTCTTCATTTTATACATAGATAAGACGTAATTGTAACACAAATATATTAAGTTATTGTAAAGATCAGCATGATATAGTTTTTTCCTGGTTTTTCTATATCATTGCACAGTTATACTGATCTTAGAGGGAAGTACATCCAGGATAATCTCTTAGGGCTCATAACATTTAGGCTTATATATTGTTATGTCTTATTACTTCCATACTTGGTCTAGCCTTACAACTACCTAATAAACATCAGGTACCTACCTAGCTACAAACAAACAAAATGTATCTTCAATATGTCAATCTGACGATGCTAAGTCTAGCGAAACGGCTGTCATTAAAGTTAATAAAGCAATTTTTTAAATAAATGTTGGAAGTTTTGTTAAAACGAAAAGTTTTTTATTATTCTTAATAAGATGGACTTCCAAAAAGTAAGGGTTAGTACAATCAATTTAATGGTCTAGGGATACTAATACAAAATTAATTTAGGGATTTCACTATTAAATATTTTTTATTAACATTTTTATATGATGTTCAGTCAAGTATTTATTTAAAATTGATAAGATTTATTAAATTTTAAATTTAGTACATTGTATGACCCCCTATAGCATTAATTACAGCTCTACTCCTCCTTCCCATACTTAAAATCAACTTATCTATCTCGCCCTGCTCAAAATAAGATGCCCAGTCTCTTTGAGGAATAGTAACTAATTCCTGCAGATTGTTAAAAAAAGAACGTTGATCAATTGCCCTTTTTTGTAGTATATCCCAAGCATGTTTAATTGGATTAAGGTCAGGACATTGAGCTGGAAACTCTAATAAATCGATTGACGCATTTTCCAAACAATCCAAAATTATCCCAGCAACATGAGGAGGAGCATTGTCGTGCATTACAAAAAATTGGGGTCGAAGTATAAGATTTAAGTAATCATTTTATCTTAAAAAACCTTGTAACTGAACGAAATCGCTTCTTCCACCCAAGCTAATACCTTCCCATACCATACTGTACCGACTCGATAATTGTGTACTTCCTGAGCGGTTTACAAACGTGACAGTGGACCTGGTTGTCTCCAAAACTCTTATTCTTCTATTGTCTGGATGAAGACCAAACCTGGATTCATCAGTAAATAATACCCTCTACCATTGTTCTCATGTCCAGTTTTCGCGCCCAAACTAATCTTGAAGCGCGATTGCCATATAATAATGGTCGAACTTTTATTGATCTTCTAATTCCTTCTTACAGTTTGAGCACTTACTGTAACATTATGCACTAACTGCAGATGAAAAACCAACTCAGACGCTGTTACCGTTACATTTCTTCTGGCACGTAAAGTTAAAAAATTGGTCTTGATTTGGTGTTGTCACTCTTTGTTGACCCAAATGCTGTTCCCGAACACTGCCTTATCATCATATCTTTGTCTTAAAGTGAAAAGTAGTTTAATATCGATATTTTATTGCGTCGGTTCTTTGTTATTAGCAATAAGGATTTTTATTAAAATTTTACTATTTTATTACGGCACAGTGTGCTATAGTTACTCTATATAAAATTTAAACAAAGTGTCATTATTTAAAGAACCTGAATAAAATTTATTAAAATATCCCTAGACCATGTTGATGTGTGTACATAGTTCTTATCTTCTTAGTGATCTTATTTATTGAATTTACGGAATTTAATAAAATATAATATTTTAAATACTATTAATTCCAAATGAAGACAAAAGAAACTTATACCATGGCAAATAATAGCCAAGAAAATTTTATCAACTATTTATATTTTGATATAAAATACATTCACTTAAGACAAGAGATCATCTTGTTTACTATTAATCCTAGTAACAACTTAATCCTTTGCAGCTATAACTTTTCAATACTTATTACTCCAATTATTTACAAGTTGTAAGCAATTCCTTTAATAGTATTGTAATCCACTCTACTATTATTTTTTACTTAAAAAATCTATTTAATATTAATTTAGGTCACCCAGTATTTAACAGAACTTTACACATTATTAAAATTTTGCACTATCCACTTTTGTTTCGAGTTCTTTGGATCGCAAGTACTCAGAACAATGTTATCGTTCTTAACCGTAAGACACTTATTATTTGAAACGTGAACAAAATATTTCGAATCCGAATCATAACTCCATTTCTCACTAGCGTACACTTCACCGCACGGATACAGTGTTACATATTTGTTAAATTCTGGATTATATCCGACACAAGCTTCTTCATTTCTAATTTCCTCCTTATCGGTATAATACCAAAACTGACTTTCTTCCGAATTGCTATTTTTACATTTTTTAACTGATAAAGATAAATTTAAACTCATCTGACTATCCAAACAGTAATTGTTATCATAAGTACTGATTAAACCATAACCCCTTACGTTTTTAGGTATAAATTTTTCCGGGTAAATGTTATTTAAATACCATTCGAAAGAATTACACTTCAACGATGTTCTGCGTACTTTTTCTTTACTTAAATTATCATAAAAAGCAGATTTAGTTCCTGTCTTTTGATAAAAGAAACGTTTATACCCATCTAACCACACTTCTGCTAAACGTTGCAAATTTCCTGAGGATACAGTTTGTTTGGATAAACGTCCCACTCGTGAACAAGGTATTATTTCCACAGAACCACCGCACATCCAAATTTTAAAAGACAACTCTAAATTCTCATCATCGAAACCTTCGTCATATTTTCCTATATATTCGAAAAAAGCCTTGCTTATAGTAAAAATGCCACTAGGCAACGTAGGTGTTAAAATGGGATCAGTTTCATCGTATCTTCTTTTAACCTCACTCTCCGGGATGACATGCGGAGTTAATCTCAAATTCCAATCGAATCCCCATACAGAAATCTTCTTAGATGGAACATATTCGAAGGTATTAGAATCGATTTTATCTAAAAGCGGACAAGCTACGATAGTATTGTTAACACGAATCCGCTCTAATAAAGGTTCTAACCAAACGGTGGTTACTTCGATATGGGAGTCTAAAAACGTCAACACTTCGCCCTCGGCAACGCTACTTCCCACCAATTTGGATCTGATAGGACCTTCTCTTTTTTTATTACGAATTATTTTAATTTTAGATTCACTTTCCAAATAATGTTCCAATTCTTTATAAATGTTTTCTTCCGAAAAGTCATCAACGAGAATGATTTCTTTTAGAAGTCTAGGCGGGGTTCGATCGAGAACCGAAAAGATCGATCTAAGTAGAACTGACAAAGCTTCGTTGTGAAATGTTATTATTACCGAAGTTCTTGTAAGATTCAATTCAAATCGATAAGGCATTTTGCATAATTCCACTCTGTGGTCAGGTAAAGTCCTATGGACGCTAATTAAACTACTGACGTATTCGTTGAATTGATATTTGGACCAGCCTTCTTTTATTTTGAGAGATTTTTCCATTGAAACATCGACTGGGAGTATGAATGGTTTTCCTTTTTCTCCAGTCGATTCGAACTTCTCTACTTTGACAGTATTGCCATTTGATTCAATCTTGTACATCATACGGTAGCCAAATATACAGACAGCAAATAGAAATGCACTAAATATATAAAATGATTTTATCGTAAAAAATACAGTTCTCATTTTGATGCTTGAATAATACTAAATTGTTATGATAGGTGTGTATATTTGTGTTTCCTTATCTCAAATTGATTAAGACAGATTATGCTAGGTTTTAAATTGAGTTTGATTTGATATCATTTCGCTATTAATAACTTTATGTTTTATATAGTCCATAGGTATTATTAAACCATGAATATTGCAACAAGTTGGTAGGTGAAATTCATTGTATTAACCTCCAGTAAGTCCATCTTACTAAGAACATTAAAAATAGACCGTTTTAAACAAAACTTACACTATTTATTTAAAAAAAAAAACTGCACGAGAAAAAGTGTAAGGCATCTTTGGTTCAACCAAAAATTCTTGAGAACGATTCAATACCCAAATATGTAAATATAAAATGTAAAACTTAATCAAAGGAAGCACAAAAAGTAATTAAGAATCTGACGATGCTAGTTTTCAGCGAAACAGCCGTCATTGAGTTTAAAAAAGGAATTTTGTACATAAATAGTGGAAGTTTTGTTTAAAAGGTTCTATTTTTAGTGTTCTTAGCAAGTTGGGATGTTCTTATACTAATGATTTTCCATTTAATATCATTTTTATCGCTGTGTCCAAGGGAATAATTTGTAGCTCCGGCGCGAAAGCGTGAAAACCAGACAAAAATAGCAAGTTCAAATTATAATAATAATAATAAAAGAAATGTTGTCGGGTAATATAATGATGTTATTTGCCGTATCAACTGTCCATATAGGAGTATTAAATATATGCTATTAGTCGCGTCAACGCATGCGGAAATAGGCCTGTTGTCGAGAAAGTGGTGCAAGTGGATCGGGATACGGTTTTCTGCATTCTCTTCCAAAAACGATTATCACAAAATGTGGTGGGGTAGATTTTCCCTCCCACCCAAAGTTGTATTTCTGCAGCCCAAAGTGCACGCAAAGAATTTCAAACTTGATAAAGAAGTGTCAGAACTGACCCGGATCACCAGATTCGGGGGTTTTCGAGACCGCTGATTACGAATATAATGTTCAAATTGACCTCCGAATACCGAAACCCGGACTAGAACCTCATCTACGAGAGCTTTCTTAAGAAGAGTGCCAAAAACCACCCGAAAATCATAAGAAGGCAGTTGTGTGAGGAGTGGTTCTGAATTTCACGTCGGAAACAACCCCCCGGTGCACCAAAACCTGACCCTAAACGTCATCTCCGGAGGTTTTCCTGACACAATCAAAGAAGGTCAACCAAAAATCATTTTGGGAGGTTTTTTGGCCCACTGAATACAAATCTGGCATCGGCTACCACCCCACTGGCGCTTGGTGCACCGTATCCTCATCTCCGAGAGTTTTCTTGAGAGGAGTACCAAAAACAACCTGAAAATCATAATAAGGCAGTTGTGTGGGGCGGTGGTTCCGAATTTCACTTCGAAAACAATCCGCCGAACACCTGGTGCACTAGAACCTGACCCTAAACGTCCCCTCCAGGAGTTTTTCTGACACAATAAGAAGGTCTGTACAAGCCCAGATTTCGGCGCACCAGGTGCCGGTGGCGTATTCGCCGATGCCAGATTTAGATTCAGCGGGCCAAAAAACCCCCCAAAATTATTTTTGGTTGACCTTCTTTGACTGTGTCAGGAAAACCCCCGGAGATGACGTTTCGGGTCAGGTTTTGGTGCACCAGTGGGAGGGAAAATCTACCCCACTACATTTTCTGATAAAGTATGTAAATAAACCAAGGAAGTTAGTACGTAGATCAAAATTACATTCCATTACACTGAGCTAACAAATTTATTTATTTAACACAAAAATTAAGAGGAAATTTAAAATCAAAATTATAATTTTAGAACTTAAAGTTAAAAACACAAGCAATATTCTTTCCTTTATATGATAATAATTACGTGTTATTTACCAAAATATTAATAAAGGTTAAAAAATAAAAATATTAGGTTACAATTAAAATGGGTAATTATATAAATACTTATGAATAATCAGAAGATTTGAAAAAAATCTAGATTGGCAACTAACGGAATAATTGCCATACCTATTTATTTTAATATTAAAATCGTCTTAGTTAGATTATAGGTTAGTTAGTTAGGTCATGGAATTTCAAAAGGGAAACGCATAGCTGACTCGTTGGCTAGAAAAGCTGCCTCCCAAAGGCTCTTGTCAGCTTGCCGGCATCAGTGGTGGTTGACCTAGTAAAGGAACATTCCCTTGACAAATTTAGGGGATGATGGGACGAAGAAAAAGGTTGCATACTGTCCAAGGAACTTCAGAAATATCCGAATAGCGGAGCAGCCAAGAAATACGTGGCCATGACCAGAAAGGACCTGCGGTTGGTCACAGGTATACTTACTGGCCATTGTCATTTACAAAAACATCTGAACAGGTTGGGTTTATCTGACAGCCCACTATGTATTAGAAAATGTCAACAAGAGGATGAGACAGTTGAGTACGTCCTTTGTAATTGTCCGGCACTCTCTCAAATAAGACTTTCTGTATTCGGCGAGAACTGGATAACACATGCCAATCTGAGGGAGCTGCCTACAGGCGACGTTATCACCTACTTTAAACAAGTAGGATGGTTGATGAGCCTATAGGTTAGGCTCAATCTCAGAAGGAAGCACAATGGGCCAAATGTGGCCTAAGTGCAGTAGGGCGACCCACCCTTCCAGAATTACAGATACATATACAGATCGTCTTAGTTACGCCACTGGAAGAAATTATTGTAACAAACTAATATTTTAACTTACTTATCGATGGCTTATAGGACGTAACCAACATTTTTTTTTCAAATATTGGATTTTCGCGCCATTATGTTAAGGAAACTAGCCTGCTTTTATTTGTAATATTTCATAAACCGATGACCAATCAAAATCGCCTATTAGTAGATTTAGCATTCGACGTAACTCACGAAAATCGTCGGGATATCGAAAATAAAAAATTACCAACTTAATATAAAAATTAAAACCCTCCTAATATTCCTACTTCAAAATATTGAAAATATTTAAAGTTTTTTATACTTATTAGTTTTTCTTATTTCCTGAAAAATTTACCTAAGTGGGGTTACGTCCTATTGCAAATAAGCCATCGTTATGAAAAAAAAATTGGGGCTTAAATAGTCCGGTTTTTTCACACTTGGCAATGTCGAACCAATATGGCTCCAAAATCTCGTTGAAATTGCTTCGGTAACAATGCTCGAAATAATTAAAGAGGTTGTGTCAAATTTCATAGTATAACTGCTTCTGCACTTGGTATCATTCAGGCAAGCCGTGCGGGGTTGTCGCTTATTGAGCAACTCATTTCTATGGTATAACCTAATGAAATAGTTCAATGAAACATTTCATAACATGAGTTGTATAATTAAGGTGGTTACAGTTAATAAAATATTAATAAGATATAGCATTATCGTCACAATCTTTTTACAAATGTAATCGAAAAATACTGTAGATGATCCAATAACTAAATTTCTTTGACATTGTTTCTGTTCGCATTCGTTCAGTTGTATCATCATGCAAAAGTCGAACTTATTTAATGATAATTTTACTGTTGTCTTCCTTATTCTTAGTCATTAATATGGAATCACTAATAAATTGAACAATTTCTGTTCGATCGAGCTGAGTGACAATCTTAGTCTGCCTGTACGTTTGCGGCGCAAGCTGCCGTAAAGCTTTTTTTTAATCAAGAATGATAGTTAAAAGCGAATACTCAAACTGATTTGTTTCTCCAGTTTGAAATAGCTGTGACAAATTAAATACAAACAAATTAATCTGCAGGTTAAACGACCATAACGATATATCGATTACGAATTCAAGTAAATTGCTCTTTCGCAATTTCAAGTGATAAAACCACCGACTTAACATATCCGAGTTGACTGGGTAATAAAAGTTGTTGAGCTGGATTTATTGCACAACTGAGAAAATTCTTCGGCACAGATCAAGGACGAAGATCGCAAATTGTACCCACACTTAACAAAAAGAAATTAAGAAAATTATTTT
The DNA here is from genome assembly GCA_035357415.1 of Ophraella communa. Taxonomy (NCBI): domain Eukaryota; kingdom Metazoa; phylum Arthropoda; class Insecta; order Coleoptera; family Chrysomelidae; genus Ophraella; species Ophraella communa. The sequence continues at coordinate 7,696,389 of CM068984.1, forward strand.
ATAAATAGTTTAAATGTATAGCATTATATTTATAAGCACTTCTGTGAATTCATTTTTAGATACCTACTTATCGTGACAAGTTTAATATTATTCCAAATAAAAAGTATGAAAAAAATCATGCTGAACTAGGAGTCAGAAAAAAATATTCCTATTGGAAATTTCCCACTTCTACTTTTTAACCAACAAAATACCTTAATTTGGACTCTTTACCAACTAAAAAAATTTTCGGAAATTTTTTCGCCGCGCCACGATATAAAGTGGAAATTTTTTGACAGCTAAAATCGTAGAAAACGCTGAAATATCAACGTACAGACCATAGACAAATAATAGCAAATTACAACGCATTTCACACAGAGCGATTTGTTCACTTTGATGACGTGCACTTATATTTATATTGGACAAGCCATACCTAATTATACCTGATGCCAATTTATTGACATACTGCTCAAGTGTTCGACCATATTTCTGGAGGAACAGTTAGTAATGCTAGTTTCCACATAACTAAAAGTTTTCTCTTGAATTTCCATCTCTGCCAACATTTTGATTACAATAAGTTTTTGGTTTTCCCCACATTTGTTTTATACCGTTGAAAATGCAGTGCAAAGTAAAAAAGATAAGGAGCAATCTATTGTAACCAATTTTGTCAGCGAGCTGATTACCTTTATAAATTTTAAGAGAATTATTTTGATTGACAATTGTCAATGTTTCTGGCTTTACCATTTTAAAATCTAATCCTAATTTTTGTTCACAAAGCCACTCTTAAATGTTTAATATTCAAAATACGTCAAAATGTTTGTGTGACGACTGAAGACATTAAATTTCCTGACATGCACAGCTTTTTGTTATACTTAGGCAATATTTGTGATTTCGAGTTCGTCCCTGCATATTGTCGCGTAGTAAAAACTAATACCGGTCGTATCGTGTGCAGTCTTTATTTGAAATCTTTAAAGACAAATGGATAAGAAAAAGAAATAAGATAATGTCGATTATTATGTTTAATGCCTTATTCGTATCAAGGCAGTCGAGATGGTAAAGTTTAATTCGATAACTACCAAGAACAAATTAAGTTATAATTCAGTAATAATAATAGTCGATGGCATTTTCACTAGATCTCCGATAAAATGAAATTTAATAAGTATACTTAGATATTTAAATAAATGCAGTGTTCTTATTTTGATTGATATTGATACATTCTACAAAAATAAAGGGCTCACATAAGTAATTAAATATAATTTAGATTCACAAATAAACAAATTTATTTCTTTTTTCAGTTTCTTTAATTGTTGCAGACCTTCCTCACTTCCAATAAATTTTTAGGTTATTATTTTTTTTTTAATTTTAATCTAACATGCAGGACAAACTCGTGGGATGAAGCCATAACTTTTTTTGTAAGATTTCCTTTTGTTGAGCAGATTCCAAAAATTAGAGCTTAGGCAAAATTACAGAAATATTTATACCAAATGTAATAAACAAATTGAATAGAATTACGTAGTTATGCAATTACTGTGAATCACTACAAAAAACAAACAAAAATATACAGTAAAAATCTTTGATAGTGAAGACTTTACATTAGAAACATCCTTAGATAATTCCTGCACTGGAAACTGTGGATTCGTCTCATTTTAGTTCTAATGACAATAATCAAACTTTTTAATTGTCACTCAGGAACGCAGCTATTAAATGTCAGTCACCCGTAACCTTAAAATAAAATAAACAAATTGATAGGTATTTATAGGTACTTCGTGTAACAAATAACTGTACAGATATGTATTCTGTTGTAAAAACGGTCGAACATGAAAATCCCATAATCTTAAGTTATCACGGAAAGAGCTTTCGCTCAATTTTTCATCACACTTTTCTATTTTTTCACAATCTTATAAAATCTCATCATCGCTCTCGACATCATCGATGATGGTGCTCTTTTCTGAAGCTAAAAGAAATTGACTTCCCAGCAAACACAAATGTATATGTTACATAAAAATATATAACAAATATATAAAACCTTTATATATTTTTTACCTAGTATTTATGTAAGAAAATCTTTATAAACTTTGTTATATATTCTCAATATTGACATTATAAAATATTTTATATATTAGATATATCTAATTGGTTATGTATTCATGATATAAATTCTGCTACATAAATAGAAGAACAAAATTATATATATTTAATACCTAAAATTTGGTACATAAAATAATTTAGGTATATATTACGTAACAGCTACATAAATCATTTTATATATTTCGCCTCGTCTAATATACGTCTTACAAAAAAAGAAGAAAATTATAACCTATTATAAATTGTTACGAGTCGTTTGAGTGCTACAAATACCCGTGCAAATTCTTAATAACAAAGTATATGCTTATAATAAAAAATTTTCTGGGTGTCTTTGTGTTGAGTATTGGAGAAAACATTATGTAAGAACTAATTATTATTATTTATATACTTATCACACTAAAGTTATTTTTAATTATAATTGAGTTACATTCAAATAACTTAATATTATAAATTTTAGGCAAAATAATTCTTTAAAAAGAAAAAAAATGGAAGACTTCTGTGACTAAATGAATAAGTAACTCAGTTTTACAATTTTACAGTGGTTATGGTGAAATCATCAGAAACGAGATCAGAAATAAACATATATGTTACATAGTACATTGGTCATATTTGAGATGTAACATAACATACATAATAAATATGTAATATAAATACGTACATATTATATCACTATTGTTCTCTAGCTGTGCCGGCCTTTGTCAGTATTCAATACATAAATATTATCTAGTTGTGACTTCAGTTTTATATAATTGTGACTTTTATATTTCAAAAATTACATAACATATATATATATCCAATATGTGTTTGTGTTTGCTGGGTTATTGCACTATTAGGATCGGGTTGCTGACTGCATGAGGGTTGATGCACTGGTGAAAAGGTATTTAAAACAGATTGATTGATTTCATTTACTAACTGCTACTGAGGCTGATGCACCAATGATGCAACTGAGTGGGTTTTTAAAACAATGTTTTCTGTTTTAACTGGTTTAATAACATAATTTTTTAACTGCCTATAAAACTGAGACCTAGCTATATTTTTGTAATGCTTTCTGTTCTTATTTATTTCCAATTTTTACAATATAAAACTCTATTGAATAAAACAAACAGTTGACTCTTTCACGACAGTCATAATTGGTACAATGGTCATAGTTTATAAAAATTATATCGTTTAACAACCAACATAATTAAAGTCTAAAAGAAGTCTTATAGTCATCATTAAATCGTACAATTATAACAGGTTTAAATTTTAAAATTATAACCTTAAGACGTGATTAGGACTAATTATAAAAGTATTACATTTAACTATTATATAAAATGGTTTTTAAAACTAAATAAAGACATTCTAGATATTAGTCTTAACAAGCTACTTATGTATAAGTCTTGACAACGTTTTTTGAAGTTTTAATATATTTCTTGTAACTTTGTATTTTTTGGGTAGGTATACCTACCTTTTTAAAACAGAATGTAAAAAGAAAAAATAAAATATTGTAATTTTGTCAGCTTTTATCGAGTACTTTGTTCAGTAAACAGAACCATTTAATAGTCAACACTTTTGCTTGTCATAACGGTGGCTGAATATCCTACAACGATTTGTGTATTTTCTTTATACTCTATTTTTCTCGGTTTATAAGGAAGCGTTAGGGTTTAAACATCACAATAAAGTAAATAGGAATGAGGAAAGTACAAACTGTAAAGTGTATACACACATACAGTGTCGCGCTTATTTCATATCGCACAATCAGTCCAATTTAAAATGGCATTTCAATGGTAAGATCTCTGCCGGTAAATTGCGCGCTTTTGCTAGGTTTGCGATGCATACACAATTGTGGATCCATTCCAAAGGCGCGACTCTCGACAGCTCGCGCTCGATTTACGCACCCGATTGCGATATAGTAACTCAAGACCTGCCTTCACGCAGTCGGTGCGAAAAACCACGTACAACCAGTAATGCCGTTGGCGTTTTCTTTACTTCCTCTTATTAATTAACATAAAATTATATAAACAATTAATAGATAAGGTGGGTTCGCTCAGATTTGTTCTTTTTGTCAAGTTAAGTGGATAATATTATGAGTAGGTTTTAATTTATTTGTTCAGCAATAACTACGCCGTTCATGATTGTTAGTTGTCAACTGAAATTGTAAACTATGAGAACTAGTAAAAGGAGCTATTATGAACGTAATCAAGATTTTCTTAAGGGTACCACAGGCAAAATGAAGTCAATATTTTACTTGTTGCAAATATCTTCACCAACAACCGGAGGTTTTTCATGTCGATATACCTCAGAGCAAAAATATATTAAGACACAAAATAGTAATTTTACAGGAAAGCGAAATTATTATTTTTTTCTCATTAGTAACATGCAAAAGAGTTTTGGCTCTTTTCTTTCTTGATATTGGTTGTTTTCAATTTTTGATCAAAATCTGTTTTAAAGTGGAATATTCCAGGTGTATCTTGTCTCTCTCAGCTTGCGGAGCTAGAAATTTCTTAATATATCTAGACCCTAATTATTTTTTGCATCCCGTCAAAACTATTATAAATGCGATTTATGAGCCTATTTGTTGTTCGAAATCATGAAATTCCATAGCCTATTTTAAACAATCCATGACAGGCGCCAATTTGTATTATAAAATGAGTAATTACTACTGAATAGTTTATGGTTTATATATATATAAGTTTATGGTTTTGTAACACTACACAAAGGTCCAAACTGAAAATGCATCTACATTGAACAAGAATGAACTGGTTGTACCTATGTTGTTCAAAAGGCAACTGAATTAATGTCATGAACTTCATTCACGTAAATTAGCAGCTTATAATTGTATGAAACATTGAGCATTTTCAATTCCAATAGAAAAAATAACTATGATAAAGAAATTGAGATCATAAAACAAATAGCTACATCTAATGGCTATTCATTACATTTGTTAAATAAATTAATTAATAAGAAAGAACAAAAAATGTAACTATACAACACTAATATTTTCAAAACAAAATAAAGAAATAAAAAGTTATAAAAATTATTTCCAATACAATTTCAAAAATAATATCTTCGGCAACATCAGCATTAATATCATTTAAAACACAAAATAATGTTGGCACAGAATTATTAAATGTGAAAACAAAATTACCTTATCTGGTATTTACAAAATTAATTGTCCAAAACGTAATGCTGTATATACAGGGTGATTGATTAGTGTGAGGAAGCTCAGTAGATCTGTTATAGTAAAAAATACAAAAAAAAATTACTGACAAAAATTGTGGGCAACTTCAAACTCCACATTTTAAAATTAGTTACAATCTTACAGGCTGTTCCATAAGATGGTGGCACACCAAACTTATGTTTTTTTAAATGGAACACCCTGTATTTTATTTTAAATTCGAAATTTGCATCACTTCCACATCAAAACAATGTAAAGTTTTATTATGTTATACCGGGTATTTAAAAAGTTATAACCAATATTACCTGAAAATCGTATCAATTTCATTCTTCAAATTTTATTAAGTGCTCCCTATACCTAAAGTTATCAGTTTTCTAGATAATTTTATGTTTCTATCAAAGTATTAATTTGGTAATTAATTATTTACCAATAATTATTGTGAGTTGGCCATGATTGGTTTGTCAGAAAATGACAGTTTGACATTATTGTATATTAATTCAAAAGCTCACAATCCCTGACCTATTATATACTTTCAGATTTAGCACAAGATATTTCAATATGAAGATTGGAGGTCAAAAATCTAAAAGTAATTAAAATCAAATAAATGCACGATTATTTCTATCGGTAAAAGCTTTTGATATAATATAGTTTACAATCTGCGGTAATCGAAGCACTCAAGTTATTATTTTATAGAAAAACGTGACCCGTATTTAGTTGCGATCTGTGTGGCGGCTGAATGTTCACAACACCAAGCTATGACAGTAAAATCGGAGATATAAATTTTTTTAAATCACTTGTATAATTTGCACTTAAACTTAATTTAAAGCCTCCCAATTAGAATTACAATTAGTACGCAGAATTTTCCACATCCATCTATCGCTGGTACTGACTTATTTGTTTATTTTGTGAACAGACATTATACTTGCTGTGGGGAAAGTGGTGCTAGTGGACGGATCGGAATGCGATTTTCTGCATTCTCTTCCAAAAACGATTATCATAAAATGTGGTGGGGTAGATTTTCCCTCCCACCTAAAGTTGCATAGCTGCATCCCAAAGTGCATGCAAAGAATTTCAAACTTGATAAAGAAGTGTCAGAACTGGCCCGGATCGGGTACTCGGGGGTTTTTGAAGCTGCTGATCACGAATATAATGTTCAAATTGGCATACGAACACCTGGTGCACCACTACCTGACCCTAAACGTCATCTCCGGGGGTTTTCCTGACACAATCAAAGAAGGTCAACCAAAAATCATTTTGGGGATCGGCGAACACCCCACTAGCATCTGACCGAAACCGGGGCTAGAACCTCATCTCCGAGAGTTTTCTTGAGAAGAGTGCCAAAAACCACCCGAAAATTATTCCCGTAAAAATTGGTTCAATTTTGGAATGTATATTACAAAAATACATGAATTTTGGAATTTTTACTCTAAATATGGGAATTTCTGTCAAAAAATCCTTGAGTTTAGAATTTTACAATTAAATTTTGAAATTCCTGTCAAAAAATGGTTAAATTTAGGAATTTCCATCACAAAATACACGAATTTTGGAATTTTCATTACAAAAATACATGAATTTTGGAATTTTTAATCTAAATATGAGAATTTCTGTCAAAAAATCCTTGAGTTTAGAATTTTACACTTAAATTTTGAAATTCCTGTCAAAAAATGGTCAAATTTAGGAATTTCCATCACAAAATACACGAATTTTGGAATTTCCATTACAAAAATACATGAATTTTGGAATTTTTAATCTAAATATGGGAATTTCTGTCAAAAAATCCTTGAATTTAGAATTTTACACTTAAGTTTTGAAATTCCTGTCAAAAAATGGTCAAATTTAGGAATTTCCATCACAAAATACAACAATTTTGGAATTTAAATATGGGAATTCCTGTTAAAAAATGAATTTTTGAAATTTTGACATAAATTTTGAAATTTTAGCATAAAATTTTAAAATTCCTAAATATATTATCTACAATTTTAGAATTCTAGCTTCAAAATTGTCAAATTCGAATTTGAGCTGCTTTAGAATTGTTAATTTCCAATCTAAATTGGCAAATTCCATTTTAAAATACAGATATAAAGAATGCTTCAAAATTGACAAAAATTCTTGAAAATCAACCAAAAATCATTTCGGTGGGTTTTTCGGCTAAGATGAGGTTCTAGCCCGGGTTTCGGTGCATCAGGTGCCAGTAAAGTGTTCGCCGATGTCAGATTTGGATTCAGCAGGCCAAAAAAACCCCGGAGATGACGTTTGGGCTCAGGTTCTGGTGCACCAGGGGTTTGGGGGGCTGTTTCCGACGTGCAATTTAGAACCACCGCCCCACACAACTGCCCTCTTTTGATTTTTAGGTGGTTTTTGGCACTCTTCTCAAGAAAACTATCTGAGATAAGGTTCTAGCCCGGGTTTCAGTATACCAAGTGCCAGTGGAGTGAATGGTAATGTTGTGCGCGGTGGTGTTGTGCGTTGCTCACTGCACTAATTTGATCTTGTGAGCGGTAATTTTACCGGTTCTTTGCTTGGTTGGAATAGACTTTTAGAGTATTTGGTTTTGACTTATTTTATGTTGTTATTTCTTGAATTTGGAATAAAACACAAGTGTTTGTTTTTAAAATATGTTTAGTCTTTAGATACTTATACTTGAGATAAACAGCCGCAGTTTCATATAGGTAACTTTACAAAAATTTAGGATTCTAAATTTTAAAAGTGTACTTAAAATGTTGCAGAATATGTCAGAACTAACACTTTACATTTACAACACTAGTACACTACATTATTTACACTACATTATTTAAGTTCAATTGTTTATAAAAATTTATTTTTAAATTATTTCCATACTTTAAAATATTTCAAATTTATATTAATTTTTTATTAAATTAGAATTGTTTTTATTTAAAAGGCAAATTTACTTGGATGAGATTTTATTTTTTGCTTAAACCTAAACACAACTCTAACCAAAAAATATAAAATAACAACAATATGTATTAAACCGACTATAAAAGGTGAATACAGTCGCGTGCTGCTATAATTATAATGATCATTCTTTTTATCCCTCTTTTTAGCTTTAACCTAAGTGGCGTTTTGATGTATAAGTCTACACTAATTAAGCTTTCAATTATCGAAGCGAGAACGTTCCAAATAATGATGAATGAATAGGATAATCCTCGAAGCATGAAGAAGGAAAGAATTTTTTTCAAAGAAAAAGGTGTACTTAAGTACCCATTAAAATAAGATTATTAGTATTAGACGTATCAAAAATATGTTAAACCAACGTTTGTTAAAGCAGCCTCTTAATTTCAGTACTTGATGCAGATAGTAGCTCATTAAAAGATGTCAACTTATTACTTTTTTTAAAACAACTTCAATTTATAGCTGCCTATTCTTTTGAAAATACATATATGATATAAAAAATATAAAGTTGCTGGATATATTCTTCGTCAGGCGTAACAGGGTGGCATCACTGGAAAATGTCACGGTTCCCTAGCCATAAGAGTCCTCACCGGTGGTATTGGTTACATGTGGATCCTAATGCTTATTTTTACATTTAGTAAAACTATATGAAGATAGCACAAGTACTTTATGTTAAAGACATTCGTTAGTTCATTTGACATCTATTATACAGGTTATTAAAATTCATTACATAAGTTTAGAAGAAAGTGCCCCGTCATTCTATTCGTTTTTGTGGCAAAATATTGATTGAACAATTTAATATTGTCCCTGGGACATCATACATCCTCCGTTCTGTTTGGTTAAATCTTTCCGTTTTGAATAAATAGGCTGCCTGCTCCTGCTAGTCCTGCCATTCAGTCGTCCGAAAGACTTCAAGTGTAACGGATGGATTTCCTTGTACATAATTGACGGTAACGATGTTATCACTACAAATATGCATGTTGTTTCATGACACTTATTATATAATAAATTAAACAAAGTCATTCAACCGCACATCATTCATGATTATGATAAACATTTCGCACAGGATCGGAGTCTAAACAGAACGTCTTGTAATCGAATCAATGCGTGCGAGTCTGAGCGCTGCTGCTTTGCAATTTTAAGTAGAACAATTCTTATAAATAAATAAGGTAGTGGTCGTTATTAAGTACACTCCCCGGCAACAAAACCGGCCACTACAAACTTGCCCCAATTTGAAAGTTGGCTTCCTCGCGAACCGCTCATTTGAATTTGATGTTTTTTATAATAATTGTAGATTGACTTCTCATCAGTAACGATGCTATGTCAGAAATTTTTATTCGGATTCGAATTTAAGACGAAGTTTGTTTCCCGAAATTTGTAACACCCTGTGGAGTACAACAGCTATATTTATCTATTTATTAAGTAATCAACAGAACATAGTTCCAATAAAAGATTACAATAATTATCATATAACAATAACCATTAAATTTTATAAATAGTATAAAAATAAAATATAGTTTTGCTGTTATTTTAAGATTCCATTAGTGCTAAGTTTTTTTGACAATTCTTTTAAAAGTTTTAAGGCAGTAGGATGTAAAAAAATCAATACTGTTCAGTGAATTTGCGAGGAAAGACATATTATAGAAGGGTAAATTTAAATCTAAATTTGTTATAGGTCTAGGGCAGACAAATATTTTAGTTTTCCTTATATAGAAATAGGGATATTGGATAAGAGCTATATTAGTATGCTTAATTTTATAGTAAACAACTACAAAAGCGATATTTCTTCTTAATTCTAGAGACTAAAAGTTAAATTCGTTTAATGATGTTTTATAATTAAGATTGCAGATGTATTTTCCGTGTCTTTTGAAGTTTAAATATCTTGAGTTTTTTTTTGAATTTTTTCTATGGAATTTTTGTAAATAAAATAAAACGGAGACCATATAACAGCAGCATATTCCAGCGAACTCCACACAAACGAATTATGTAGTGTTATTACTTATATTAGTAAATCTAAAAGAATTTCTAATTATAAAGCCTAGTATTTTGTATGATTTATTTATAATTTTGTTAATAGGTACGTTTTTTGACAATATATACTCCCAGATCCTTACTCTCATTTTGCTTATTATGTAGTATTTGTTTGTTAATTGTATATTCTGAATTGATTTTATTTATTTTTCTAGTTATTGACATATTGAAGTATTTGTCAACATTAAAATCCAAACAATGGGGTGTTAAACTTAACAAAAATATATTTTCTCAATATTAATTGTTAGGGGTGTACAAAATCATACTAGGAAATCAATTAATTTTATAGTATTTATTATCGCACGGTTTTTATGTCGATTTGAAAATTCAACTTTTGGATGATTTAAATAGTCCGCCATTCGTTCTGTGAAGTAGATAACTCAAAAGTAAAGTTAGCTATATAAGGGTCGACATAGAACCCCAATGCTGTCGTCTATTTTTTTTAAATTTTGATCCTCAAACCACAATTTTCGTCTAACTTTTACTGCAGGCACGGTTACAAATTTTTTATGAGCAGTTCTAACTGTTGTGTTCGTGCAGTATGATACAAAACATGATTTATATGATATTGACATTATTCAAATTTGAAAAAAAAATGTGAAGAAAAGCTAACTAAACTTAGCTGTAGACAAATGTAAGATACAGAACACTCCTACGAATGAACACTCATATATTTTGAAAGTTCTTCAAACTTCAAATTAGATTGGCCTTTTTGTAACTGGCTATTAGCTACAAGTTCATAAAACATCTAAATAAGAAAGTGGCTTACTTCATATATGAGTAGTGAAAGTTGCAAACAATTAGGAATTCTCAATTTCTAGTTTTCTCCCAAAATATTTGATTCAAAAATTTTTTAAATATATTTTTGCAAAGTAGTGCTACTATAATTTAAAAAAAATACCAGAAACCAGATATCGGTTTAACACCCCATTCTTCAAAGTCTATTCGTAGACATCAGTTTCAGTTTTAATTTCTTTATATAATTTAAAGTCGTCAGCAAACAAATCACACACAAATCAACTATTAAGAGTTTAATGAAAACTGGCCCAAGATTAGATCCTTGGGGTACACCTAATTTTGTGGGAAACTCGTTTGAAGTTAGCCCTTTAAACACTACATATTGCGTTCTTTGATAAAGATAAGATGCAGATAGTTTCAACAGTCTGTCCGATAGTCCATAGGTGTATATTTTACTTAATAAAACATCATGATCAACCTTGTCAAGATCCGTAAAAATAACATCAAGTTGATTGACTAAACAAAATGTTCAGAAAAGATCAGGGTTCAATGTGATTCCAGTTGACAACAGCTACTAAAGTTGTTGCACTCCACACGGTGTTACACAATTTCGGGAAATAAACTTCGTCTCATATGCTCAAATTCAAATCTGAATTAAAATTTCTGACATAACATCGTTACTGATAAAAAGTCAATTTACAAATAAAAAAACATCAAAATCAAATAAGCGGTTCGCGAGGGGGCCAACTCTAAAATTGGGGCCAGTTTGTAGTGGCCAGTTTTTTTGCCGCGGAGTGTAGTTTAACATTTTGGGAACTATAACTTTCGAACTCAAAATTAATAAACAAATAATTTTTCATAAAATTTGACTAATTGAGGAATTCTCTTTCATTTTACTGTCGTAATTTGTACGCTTCTATTTTGGCACTTATGAAAAATGCCGTATTATTTAAGTTAACGGTATTAAAATGAGTCCAGAACTTAAGTACCAACAATTCTTTCAGATCACTGACATTTCACACATTAATTTAGGTACCCACTTTAAAAAAAACGGATGTGTATATTTTTTTATCCATTTTTTTGGTGCTATTATATTTATTTTACTCGATGGTTAAAATTACACGCCATTTTTCTTAAATATTATCTTTCGCCGGTCATCACCTCGGAGTGTTCATAGATGTTATTGTTGGTAGTCGTGATACGAAAGATAAAAATGAAACAGAAATATGATGTAACGTACATCTTCAAATATTTAATGAAGCAGTTATTTGTTCGTCCGATCTTATCAGATCTCAACTTGGAAGCGTAATTAAATTTCTAGTTTGCGTTTTTTTACAGCATCATTAAGAGTTATTCTTGTTAGGTACTAAGACATTGTATACCTACAAGATTTTTGTTAATTTAACTCACCAAAAAAATGAATAACAGATGTTGCAAAACCTAACTTTAGTGAAAAGATACAGTACATTTCAATAAAGCAGACTTCAATAAAAGTGTGATAGTACCTAAAAATATCTGTACAAAGTACAATCGTTCAAATCATTAAAATTATAATTTTACTTTCATTTCAATATTATTTTTATTGAACAGTAGTTTTCACAATAAATGATATTGACTGAAGGATTATAATAAAACCAATTAGACTCTTAAGTTGTAAAATCCGAGATGCACATCATAAATGTAAAAGGGCCTGATTCAGGTAATTTTGTTTCTCATAGAGGGACTGTATAGAAGATTACAGCTTACACTTCTTGTTCATTTTAGTCTTTGTATTTCATTGGAAGTGTTCACTTGTGTTACGGCGTGCAATAATTTTATAACATTTATTTGTTATTACAGACATTAATAGCAAATATTTTATACCCCAACGTACAGAATAGGCAGTATGTGGCGTCCGTGGATAAAAAGTAATAGTGCTTCTTCCAGTGGTTCGTTAAAGAAAAATCACTTATCTTGTGACGCGAAAATCATTATAAAAAATGTGTATAGTTCCTTACTTCAGCAAGGATATAACGCGGGTGCTGCAGCAAGAGTAACCAGTAATTTGACGAAGGTGTCTGTTACTTGAATTAGACGAATTATTGAAAATTCCATGGAATCAAGAAAAAATCGTAAAGATTCCAGTGTCACAAAAAGTCTAGACGACTGGGAAAAAGATTTGATGAGGCGAAAAATCTACACTATGTACGATGAGAAGCGTGTCCCTACAATCAAAATTCTGAAACAGCGGCTCATCAATGACGAAACTCACATCAACTGTGGCCTCACTACTCTTTAGCGAGCTCTGTCTGCAATGGGCTTTAAATATCGCAAAATTGACAAGAGACAAGTAATAATGGAATCACGTTTAATAAACTGGCGTTCTGAATATATAACTTCAATAAGAAAATACCGGTCTGAAAATCGGTCAATACTCTACCTCGACAAGACGTGGTTTGACACGCATGACACCCCTTCCAAAGGATGGTATGATTCCTCTGATAAGTGTAAAACAAAAGCACCATTAAAAAAAGGGAAGAGAATTACAATATTACACGCAGGATCAGAAAATGGTTGGATCCCAAACGCTATGTGGCTTTCTGCCAAAAATATTAAGGACCCTTGTGTTGATTATCACGAAGATACGACTTTTTGAAGATTGGTTTAAAAATTGTCTGTTACCCAACATTCCGCCAAACAGCATTATAGTAATGGACAACACAAGCTTTCATAGTCGACAATTGCAATAAATTCCTGGCTCAAAGAATACGAAATTGGAGATTCAAAACTTCTTGGCTGCAAATGACCTATATTTTGAGGAAAATTATACAATAAAAAAAAACTTTTACAAGTGCTGCAGTCATTTTCTTTAAAAAACATATGTTTTTGATACAATTGCAGAAGAATTGGGACATACAGTATTACGACTACCTCCCTATTACTGCGTGTTCAGTCCCATAGAGCTTATGTGGCACCAACTTAAATCGAGTGTGCGCGGAAAAAATACTTCTCCGACTTTAAGTGGTAGTGTGGTAAAATTAATTAGGAACTGTATGAATGACATTCCTACCGAGAGTTGGAAAAGTTCTGTTAGTCATGTTATAAATGAAAATTCGTACCTTTCTGTAAAATAAATCGCGCCAATTATAATTATTAATTTAGATGAGGATAGCGATAGCGACACTGAACTAAATATAGAATAGAATTGTAACATTTAATAAATTACTTGTATATCTCCTATATTTTGCAAAATTCAAATTTCTTAAGTTCGACCCTGTAGCACGTTTGCATCTTTTACCTGATGATTTTCTAAACAATGAGATTAAATGGGGTAGTTTATTGCAGTTAATAAGCCAATCCCATTTACTGTGAAAAATACTATACACTATAATTAAAAGTATAATACTATACAACTCTGAACCATGGTAACTAAATGAGGAGGAGCAAAAGAGGAAGCTGTTGGCAAATGGAGATGGATGTCTGGAGAAGAGCACTTGGAATCTCTAGAGAGAATCGAGTAAGGAATGAAAAAGTTAAGGACATAATGCAGGTTAAAACCACCATAATACAGCAAATGGATAGCTAAGATGTTATGACCATGTCCAAAGAATGTCTAAACATCGTATTCCGAAACAATCTCTAGAACGGATCTCTTTAATGTCCTAAAAATGTCTCACCAGCCAAAACTCTATCACAGATATTTATAATTTTAATTTAGAGTTGAAAATAGCGCACTTAAAATTTCTGAAAACTGCCGAAATTTATATATTTTAACAAATAATCAACGTGGGAATTCCACTTCAGACAGCTGTCTATGACTATATCCAAATAAGTATTTAATTTTTTTCACGCAATCGCAATTTTTAATCGCAAGCTTGAAAGTTGGAAGAGAAGATTCTTGTGAGCTAAATGGTACATTAAATGTTTTCTTAAAATTTATAGAAAGGAGCCTATTATCAAACCACTCTTTGGGTACTTTAAAATGTTGCTCAACTTTATTTTTCAATTTGAACCAATTTTCGTCACTATAAAATATAACAGTGTCATCTGCAAAACTAATAATTTTATTGTTTTCTTGTAGTTAAAACAAATCATTCAGATATATAATAAATAACAAAGGCCCCAGTACTGTTCCTCAAGGAACAGTACGCTCATTTAAGTAGCTTGTAAACAAGTTATACGCTGTACCTCGTACACCTATGTTCTCCATTGTTTCCAGAAGGAGGAAGTGATCAACGGTATCAAATGCCTACCTTGGATCGATAAATACACCTATTGATAGTTTTCCTTTATCAATTGTTTCATAAATATGTGTTGTTAATAAGTACGTTTACACCGGGCGTACCAAATTTTTAGTCCGAGGTCTAAATGACGTCACGTGTACTTTATTTTCGGTGTAAACACCCAAGGAGTAAAATTTGGTACTCGAATTTGATCCGTCTCAACTAGGGTGGATTAAATTCAACTTTTAACGGTGTAAACACGGCGCATTATAATTCGTGTACCAAAGTGACGGTTGGCTAAAATCACAGAGTAAAAATAAGTCAGCTGTCACGTAAGATCGTGTCAAAATATGGTCAAAATAACCTAACCTTATAACCTATTATATCGACTGATTTATAATTTGTGATAATACTTAAAAAATAGCTATTATAATAGAAATGGATCCAAAAACTGATATTAAAAATGTTCGCAAAAAACGTGGTACAAATTGGAGTGATAAGGAAACCAGGACAATGCTCGAGATAGCGAGTGACATGAAAATCAACAATCAAATTACCTAAAGATTCAAGATTATGTCATTTTAATATGAAAATGTCAATTTTGGTCCCAGGCTTTAATCATGGACTATTTTAATCCATCATAACAGTCAGTGTAAACACTTGATGTTCTAAACCGATTTGGTCCTCGGACCAAATTGCTCCACACGGTGTAAACTAACCTAATTGCGCAATGGCGTCTTGTGTTTATGTTTTTCTCTAAATCCGAATTGCATTCTGGATAAAATTTTAATATTATCAATAAAATTAGTTAATCTCTTGGCAATATTAGTAATAAGTGCTATTGGCCTATAATTGCACATGTCACTACTGTCGCTATTTTTTAGTACAGGTATTACGATAGAGATTTTAACAGCTGAGGGAAATTTAACAAGTGCACAGATTTTATTTATTAGTTATGATAAGCGTTCCGCTATAAATTTTGGTATTAGCTTCAGTGTTTCAGCTTTTAAGCCATCATATCCAGGAGTCTTATTATTTTTTAGTTAGAAAATTATTTTCATTACTTCTACAGGATCAGTAGGGGATAAAAACATAGAGTGGCAATTTACAGTTCTAGGAAGTTGGAAATTTAGATTCTTGCCTAGTCTTTATCAACATTTAAATTTTCTGATATTTTTGATTCTGCGGTAATAACCTTATTTAGCTTGTTTTTAATTTGTTTTATTCCAATTTTTTGGGGTTTTGTTAAAAGTTCATTTATCGTATTCCACATAGATTTTTTATTATTTTTATTATTCTCGATTTTGTTTCGGTAATATTCATTTTTGGTTTTTTTGATAAGTTTTTCAAGCGTTTTTGTATATTTTTCATAGTATAGTTTTAATTGATTGTAAGTCACTAGTAAACTTTCAAATAATTACTACAATATGGCAGTGGTAAATAGTATATTAAACAACGCATTTCATATGGAATTCTGTTATGACACGAGTTCAAGTTTAAAAAACGAATCGCGGAGCGATGAGTTTTTTAAAGAACGAGTGTCACAACAGCCATATGAAATAAGTTGTTTATAATATTTTTTATATTTTGCCATTTTATCATTTTTTAAATTAATTTATTATTTTTATGTAATTACGAAAATTTTTATTTTAAAAAGTATGTCGGTAGCACTGTGTAATTTATAACATTTGACAGTTTTGACATTTAAATTATGAAATGTTAATGTTTTCAAATATTTTAAAATGACTAATACACTAATAATTAGTATATTAAACAACGCATTTCATATGGGTTTCTGTTATGACACGAGTTCAAGTTTAAAAAACGAATCGCGAAGCGATGAGTTTTTTAAAGAACGAGTGTCACAACAGCCATATGAAATAAGTTGTTTATAATATTTTTTATATTTTGCCCTTTTTACCATTTTTTAAATTAATTTTTTATTTTTATGTAATTACGAAAATTTTTATTTTAAAAAGTATGTCGGCAGCACTGTGTAATTTATAAAATTTGACAGTTGTGACATTTAGATTATCAAATGTTAATGTTTTAAAATATTTTAAAATGAATAATACACCAATAATAATATATTATATATGTAAAATATTATATTCATATTCACAGATACTTTCTTAAAGAACAATATAAAATTAATAAATTGCTATTAGCCACAAATGTCATTGTCAATAGTCTTGCCTTTAGAAACTTCACTCATGTCGCCAACCATTTAAAACAAAAATTTGCGTGCGTAAAAGTTACATTACGATACGCAAATGCGTTTTATAATGAAGATTTTTATAAATGCAAAATATAAAAAATATATTATATAAGTAAAAGATGATATTCATATTCTCAAATACTTTCTTAAAGAACAATATAAAATTAATAAATTGCTATTAACCACAAATGTCAATGTCAATAGTCTTGTCATTAGATACTTCACTCATGTCGCCAACCATTTAAAACAAAAATTTGCGTGCGCAAAAGTTACATTACGATACGCAAATGCGTTTTATAATGAAGATTTTTATAAGTGCAAAATATAAAAAATATATTAAAGCAGCCGATTGCCTGAGCTTAATGTTAACATTCGGCATAGTCGAAAACCCATTGCCTAAATGGCTTTATGTAAACCTAAATAATTATGAGAACGTTTCTATTTTCTTTGGATGCAATCAAAATTCATTTGAATTACACTTTGCCGTTTGGATTGATAGAATACTTTTTACCCGATATAACAAGAACCATATCTTAAATCACGATTTTATGAAAACCAACACAATAGTATCAATAGAAACATCACGCGTTTGTAGGTAGTACTATTTGAATCAACAGTTCAAGGGATAATTATAGCGGATATACTGAAGACGATAGCGTGGAATAATATCGACAAATTGGGAGATTATTACATCCACAGCGTGATCTGAAAACTCTTCGAGTCATTTTTAACTCCGTATTTTCCCCCCGGATTCGGTACTTATCCGTAGGCGTCTAGTACTCAAACGATAACTTGATTATTGACTCGACAAAAAAAATGTTCGTGATGAAAGAAGTAATTTTACCGAATCTTATGGTTACATGAAAACGTAGAATTTATTTCATACGGTTTATGCCTAAAGGATCAAAAGTATGAATTCTTTACCTCTATTATTAATATTGTTTGCCCATCGCAACAATAATAAGTAGGATTGCTCCATCTCTATATAGAACACGATCTGCTTTCCTTTCCCATTTAAATGGGATTTTTATAAAACTTTGATTCCAATGATTCACACTGTGCACAGGTTTTTAAAGAATGTTTTAGTAAGCTATCCAGATCTTAAAAACCTTTTTTTCATACTGTACGGTAAAGTGCCATTTCCTGGACTCGTTTGAGCCCGGGAAATGACACTTTACGGTACACTTGTACTTTATAGTACTCTTCAATTCTCCCAATGTTGTTTGAAATAAAGTGAATCAACATAAACTAAGCTTTTATTCTAATTTTTGAAGATTGACATTAATTGTACAACTGCTGTTGCCAGCAATATGTATTAATGTAGTTGTTGATGGATTTACAGTGTTTTCTGTAATCGCAGAAGAGTCTGGCTGTGATGTAGCACTTCAACAAAAGTTTCGCCCCTTTGGATCATTCTTGCAATCTTGTTTTTGCCTTCAATCGATTCTTTTATATACTTTTCTGCAACCGAAGAACTCTTCCATCCACCGTGCTGTTTTAGAACTTTAATGTCAGCTCCAGCATTGGCCAACAACGTTGAGGATGTCTTCCTGAAGCAATGACCTGTATACTTTTCTGGTTGGTCTAGTTTTAAGAACTCAGCTGTTTTCTTAGGTGCTCCGCCAACAGCTCTTTGAGACAGACATTTTTCTTGTCTATAACCCACCAAAAGAGATTTCAGGAAAGCGTGTTGCCGTAAATTCATGTATTTTCTAAACACATCCAAATAGTGAACCTCATCACTGTTATTCACAGTGAAAACTCGTCAAATATGCGTTTTTTTCTGGTTAATCTTAACTACTAGCTAAATACCCGTATCCTCCACATCACTAACTTCTAAATTATAGATCTCTTCCCTTCGGCAACCTCCAAGTAATGCTATCACTTTGAGTAATAGATATTCTTTATCTGAAGCATCCCTCATGAAGCTTTCAATTTGCTCCTCTGTCAGCACCTTCGACTGGTTTGGCTGATGGTCTACATTTTGTTTTTTCAAAACAGCTATCAACTTTGGGAAACTTAATATGTTGACATTCTCATTAACCATAATCATTGATTTTACCATCCAGTATTTGGACCATAATGAAGAAGGGTTGAATGGTTTTGACTTAAAATTTAAACTGTTAAAATATTCCTTAAAAAAACTGTTCTTACCACATCCAAAAAGTAAGCCAACATCACATTTTCATCAGCACTACTTTTCAAATTGTGTTGTTCAGGCCACTTACAAAACAGCGCATATTCTTTTTCATATCTTTTCGCAGACTTAGCTAGAATGATTTGCCCTATCGCTTCCGCAGTTTTCTCAGCAAATTCATCTAATGTCAGATCCATTTTCTCCGCAAATATTTCGTGTGTGCAGAAAAATTCAATATGTCTGCCGTTATTTACATTGTTACTTGGTAACCGCTGTTCATTTCTTATTTATAAAGCAAATCAACTATGTTAAGAATAAATTAAGTAACATAATTTTTTCACAGCAGTCCACATAACTTCCTAATAAAATGACACTTTTTAAAACTAATCGACATTATGAAACGTCTTACTTTTTGTAACTAGTTGCATAAAGTAAAATTTTATGCAATTGGTGACGAAATTCAAAATTAGTAACAAAAAGAATTATTCTATTTATTAAACTTAACTTAACTTAATACAAAAACATAAATTAAAAATTAATTAATTATTATAAATATTGATAACACAATTATTGCAATTATTCAAATTAATTCTTGACGACATATTTTTTTCATTGCTCGAACTTGCTGTTATTTGGGAAGCGGCGTATTAGATGTTTCACCAATTATTTCTTGCGTTTTAAGTTTTTTATTATACATAGAATTTTCCACATATCCCTCAGAAACATAGGAAGATTTCCAACCTCCATGACTCTTTATTTTTAAAATATCAGCGCTACTGTCTGCTAGGAAAGTGGCAGAGCTTCTTCTGAAGCATTGGCCAGTATATAGAACAGGATTTGAAAGACCAAGAAATTGTGCAATAATTTTTGGCAGACTGCTGAATGTGTTAATCACCACAGGATTTCTGGTACATTTTCCATTCGCATATTTTGCAAAAAAACTATTAAGAAACTGGGGACGCAACTTAATATATTTTCTTAATATTTCAACAAGATTCGTATTTTCAATGTCTCCAGTGGTAATTGCAAACTGCTGTATATCTTTTGTTTTTGAAGGCGGGATATCAACACTAAAATGGCTTTCTTCATCTATAATACTTTCAACTAGAAGAAATGTTAATTCTGCTTTCCTGCATGCTTCTGCCATTCCAATTATAATTGCAATCTCAGCCATTAAGTATTCTCTGTCATCAGCATCCACTAAAAATTTGGCAAAATCTTTAATAAAAACTTTTGACTTTTTACCTCTTTTAGCTTGCCTTTTAATATATTCTACCAAATTTATATATTTTTTAATATCATTATTCCTTTTTAGATTTAGTTCAGAGTTTAACAATGAGTAAAGTGTCCAAAATTTGGAAACTTTTAGTTCTTTCTTACCCTCAAAATATGCAAGTAAAACTTTCTCATTAACATGTTTAATTTTCTTCTCATCACACCACGTAACAAATTTTTGCATGCCAAATCATAAACTGCCTTTGACTTTTTGGGTATTACTGATAATAGAGCACCTGCTGCCTCTTTAAAATAGTTTGGTAACTCTTCAGAACTTGAATCACTCATTTTTTAAAACCAAAACTAAAAATATATCAATCTCGCTAAAAACCTTCCGTCTAGACTTTTTTACAAAATGTCAAACTGACAACTAACATGAAGTAACAGCAACAAACTAAATCTATGTTTTCCAAATTTTTATCAATTACGTATATTAAATTTTATTTTTTTATTACTTTCTTAGAAATAATTTTAAAATTAGAAATTAGAAAAAATCTTGTATGCAATATGTTACGAAATTTTGTGTAACTGATGGCATAAATAGCTATTATTACTCACTGATGTACCCATTGTTAAAGAAATTAGGCCCAACCTTTGCTTAATTACAACTTTAGTAATAAAATGATTGTAAAAAGTATATGAAGCAATTTATGTTTTTGTAAAATTAAATTTGTCGATCTAATATTCCTTGGTAAGTGATGTTGCAGTTTTAGTTAATACAATTTAATATCGCCCTTGTTTCCTGGTCTTGTTTCAATGCCAGAGCGTTGACCTGGTCGGTAGCGATTTTTTTATCTTCAATTATTTTCAAATAAAGGTTAAATTAAATCTGAATTAGAAAAGCATTTTTTTAAATAAACTTATCACGACTTTAGACGTACCACAAAATGGCTTAGATCTGTTTTAAAAGTAAACTAAACTTTTAGTAAACTACAACTAGTTTAAGATTAAGATTAAATCAACTAGTTTAAGATTAAGATTAAATTTAACATAAGAATATTCAGTTGTTCATGCAACATAAATAAAGAAAATTAATAAACTGACCGGCCATGCGTCTCCAATAATTTATAATTTGTCAGAAGTAGAAAGAAGACCAGCTAACCTCAAATTATTTTATTTTTAAAAGCGATTCTTTTATTCAGAACATTAAAAATTAAAACTTTTTAACAAAACTTCCACTTAATTAATCTTAGTTTTAATTTTTGCTTGTATGAATCCATCTGAAGTGGTATTACTGTTGAATTTTCTACATCAAATTTATTTTTACTGTGGCAATTTGTTGGCAATTTGTTATTTTTGCCTATAAAAATCAAAATAAAAGTAACTTCATAGTAAGTATTAGATTTATCGTAAGGTTCTGAGCATATCGGTAAGTTTTGTAAGCAAAAATCTGTAAAAATGAACATAGTATCCCCTATACCTCACAGATTCTGTAGCTTATAGAAAATGCTGAGAATTCCTCCATTAATCATAAGAAAATTGCCTCTAATTATACAGGAATCGAACATACCTAACTGAACAATGAAATAATTATCAGCAATTAAATGGGATTTAGAATGTTATTTAAAGCGTAGCAGTAAAAAGAGAAGTTCTATATGGCTATTTTACCTCTCACGTTTACCCTCTTATTTGTATAACATCGTATCAAGTCGAAGAAGTTTCAAATTACTCAGAAGGTTAAAAAAACTTGACTGAAAGCTGGCGTTATACAGGAATGGGCTCAACGAAAAGACGTTCAATATAACCTCAAAAGAATCTCAAAACTAAGAATCTAGGCACACTAAATTTTAGCCAGTGCAAAACATCAGCGTATCTAAAACACGGGTCTTGTTTATTTACCAAAAATTAGTTAATTCATATTAATGTAAAAAAATAGTTGTTACTGTATAAGTTTCATAACCCATTATGCACTGAAGAAACCAAAGGTTCCTAAGCCTTTCAATAAAATTTTCCTTTACACTAAATGGACCGATTGAATAAAACAATTTAAAATAATGGCTACTTTGACATCCTACTTTTATTACATTTAATTATTTTAATTTGTTATAAATTATGTGTTAAGAATATGAATTTTAACACCTATGAGACCATGAAAAATTATTTTCTAACACCGAATCAAGTTTTAATTTTATATTCTGTAAAAGCTATATAAGTTTAATATTAGAGTTGAAATAACAGGTAATTCTCAACATTTTTATTGAGATTTGGCGTTATCTAATCCCAAAGTTGGTTGTCAGCCAGTCCTATCAAAAGAATCTCAAAACTGGTTGAAAAAAAAAAAATAATAGAACAATGCAGCCTGATACACTGCGACCTTTGCAGAATTAAGCCGGGAACACATTGTTCTGATGCTACACCACACCATCCGACACCATGCACACTGTTCCCACGTCATCCGAGACGACCGCACCCTACGTTACATAATGATAGAAAATGAGACCAGATTTGAGTTCAGACAGATGGCAAGTAGTAGTTTCTCAGAGAAATGGGAAGAAGAACTAAAATGTTTATTTTCTCAGCAATTTCCTCCCAAGCTACCGCTCTCATTTTCTGGTTTCTATAGTGCTTGTTTTTCATATGATAAAGACACAACTCAATTAATAAAATTTCATCGAGTTTTGCCGCCATTGTATACATATGATGGCAGCCTCGCATGCACACCGTTACTACTCATTGAAACAACCAAACTCTACTGGGTTGTTATCCACCAAACTCCTGAACCATGGTCAATAATTGATCAGTATAACCTTAAGTTTTTAATGAAACAAATAATTACGTACGGCTCTGGACTCATTTAAT
Source organism: Ophraella communa (assembly GCA_035357415.1). Classification (NCBI taxonomy): domain Eukaryota; kingdom Metazoa; phylum Arthropoda; class Insecta; order Coleoptera; family Chrysomelidae; genus Ophraella; species Ophraella communa. Next base: position 7,719,917 of record CM068984.1, read on the forward strand.
TCTGTAAGAAAGTACAAGTGCATCTTTGCAAATAACCTTGTACAATTAAATAACCTCAATGTAATTGTTTAGGCGATTCTGATAAATGACACGACAAAAAAGTGAGCTATTTGGAACATGAAAGCATGCTGTTTTTTAGTCCAAGTAATATACTGTTAAAATCAAAGAAGGAAAACCGAAGAGTACTGAAACGTAGCCGTGAAGAAATGTAAACTTTTATTCATTCAGATCGTTTACATGTTTTATGGGTACTTAAGAAAAAGTTCTATCTTTCTAGTTTCACATTAAAAAAATTGTCATAACTGCTGATAACTGGAGTTTTAACTTAGGAACTTTAGTTCTGATTTTTTACATATTTTTAATTTTGTCTTTGTGGATTAAATTGTTATAGTCTCGTTCCTCTTTTGACAATATTTACGTTGCTTTATGGTAATAGTCGTATCTTCTCACCTAAAACCCACAATTATATTAGGAATAAATTATTAATTTTAGAATAATAACTTACCAGTGTTGATAGTAGAACATCTTATCACCAATCATTTAATTTGAGTAAGACCTATTCAATATTAGTTATGCATCTCCTCACAGGAACAGTACCAGTTAACATTTTAAGCACCTGGTATCCTAAACATTAAATTAAATTAAAACTGCGAGCTCCATCTTTCCGAAAGAATTCTTAATAATAAAATAATGAATACGGTCTCTATAATTATAATCGGAAGTTCAAAGTAACTACGCTACGAAGTGTACTAATAAGTTGCCATTATCGGGTTCAAGAGGTTTTAATAACTATTCCCAGTCTCATTTTCTTGTATTGGTTTACTGTCATATACAGAAAGTTGAAATATAATACAGTAAACTAGAAGCATCTCTTTAATTTGAAGATTCAGTAAACTTGAACAGCTTGTAAGCTTTAAGCTCTCGTATGCACGAACATTTCTAACTGGATCATCTCTACAACTTGGGCAGATCATCCCTCCACTCGCGATCTTCCATAGTCATTTGGAACCACCTAAACAGTGCCGTAGCGACCCCAAGGTGCGGCGAAGGATCGTGGTATATCAAGTTTACTGTTCCCATATTTTTTTCTCTTTTATCTCCGTTTATATCTATCTATATCGTCAACTGTATTAGAATAAGTATTTTTAAAGAACTGTTTGCGGATTAATTTTTTGTAACGTATTCTCAACTTCATTCATTTTAGCACCAAGGAAATCTATTTATCTTTTATCTGTTGGTACATTTTCATTTTTTTTACTTCATAGACAGTTTTTTCTGACATCTTTCTGTCATCTTATGATACTTATTTAAATAACTCAGCTAAAAAAAAAAAATTCAGTAGTATCATAAAAAATAAAAAGATTTCAATGGCGCCCTTATAATTTCTTAAAGAAACCAATATTGTACTACAGTCAGAGCTAATGAACTTACTCACCCCTGGCCGTTTTATTGTTTTATTGTAAATTACATTTTTTCTTTTGGTATATTGTTATTTTTTTTTAAAGTTAACTAAATATTTTTATAAATTCATTCTCAACATGTAAATCATATCACAAATTGACGCCCAACGTCTTAATATGGTTACATTGTTTATAGGAACCCTAAGAACAGATCTTTTCAAATCTCTGAAGGTAGTATTCAATAAACTTCCCTTATTGGTGATTGTTTATTTGTTGCAGTTAATAGCATGGTTTCATAGGTTATCTGTAGTTGGTTTGGTTGACATGACCTTTTATCCTCTGACATTTAGTCCACAACTTCACCTTTAGTCTGTCAAAAAAGTCATTCATAAAACTAAAAATATACTCTCTGTGGCTTTGTGATCTTTAGTTATAGCGAGTGGTAGAGAGATACATGTCACTATTTTTTAGATTGACGGTTTTTTCTTTTTTTGCTTCTTTTAAAAAAGTACGGTATTGGAACGTGTGCCAACGGTACAACATATTGCAGATTCTTTGGATTTAAATACCATAATACTTTTATAATTGTTTCTTAGAAGGCATTATTGCGGATTGAATTCCTGACACTTTAAAGGAAAAAACACTTAGTCACCTTTCATCTACAGTAAGTCTTTCCTTAACCTTCAAGTCCACATATTATTACTGAGCCACTACTAAGGCCATTGTATTTGTTTACCGACCTCTTTTCTTACCACTACTTTTACATCTTCTACTTTCCACCTTCTACTTCACCTCTTCATTCCTGCGTACAATCACGGGGGCACACTACATTTGCCAGAAGCCTTGGAGGGCAGATACCACAAGGAAGTCCACTCATCATCCATTGACACACATCTAGACACACACATACATCATTAGTCAACTTACAAATTTTCAAATAGTACCTGGATCATTAAACTGGTTCCCAACACGTATTATTGGTGAGACCTTTAAGATTTGCAGGACAATTAAATTCGTACTTATTTTTTGCATTCACCTCAACTATCATCATTTCTGAGGTAATATTCTTATATAATCAGCGATATTCAGAATTGGGATATGATATTATTAGAGATAAAAGATTTAAAATAACGTTTAATAATAACATGCACGTAATGAGGTTTCATAACGTACACTTGCGTTTAGAAAAGAAAACTTAAAATTCTTTCTTTAATCAAATTGCAATGAAATTTGTATCTACTTACTACTGTATTTGTTCTATTTACATACTTTTAGTAAAAATATCTTCTAGTTTTACTAAAAACCTTTTAGATTAAAAGAGTAATGCCCCTAAATGTGGGCAACATATTGTACAATTCAGTAGTGAAAGTGAAGACATATGAGCAGTCCACCATGCGTAGAAAAAGTATAGTACGTTACACGAGTTAAATTCAGTGTACTAACTCTTATATTTACAGTTTTGGACAAATAATTTGTACTAGTGATAAAAACACACTTATAGTGAAACGTGAAAGGACTATATCAAAACATAATTAATAAACATTGATAAAAGACATTTTAGTTAGCAAAGTTGTATGTAAGTTAATTAAGTAAGTTTGTATATTAGTTATAAGATGTCTAATTTTGATAATATCAAGAGATGTTAATTGAATCATTGCTTATAATAGTGAATACATAGTTAAAAAATTAGAGTCACTAAAAAGTTTAAATTTTAGTTCTTAGAGGTTAAATTAGTATTTAAAAGTTGTAATAGGATTAGTTTAATGGATTTATGCATAGTTTTAGGTTTAATTTATAATTTTAACTCAAATTTAAAAAGTGTACAATGTATTTGACAGGACTGAAAATAGCATATTTCAAATCAAAATTTTATAGGGAAAAAGTGATATAAAAATAATTTAAATAGATTTTTTGTAAATATAAGAAGATAAACTATCTTTATATTATCAAAGATATAATCAAAAATGTAAAATCATTACCTCATTTTTTGAAAATTTAGGTTATTTTTTGAAAAGATAAACAATTGAAAGCGGGAGAGACTATAAAAGGACCAGGAAACGAATATCGCCCTCTTGTTCCTTTTTGATTTACGCAGAATACGTCGATTGGTAATTAAAACGATCATTAATTAAAAGTTTATTTATGTTAAATTAAAACTTTTAACAAAAAAATATTAGTATAAAAGTGTTGTAAAAATATTAAAGCACTTACCAAAAAAGTAATTTTAAAACAATATATCCAGATCACAGCAGAATTTGTAAGATTGTATTCCATCATCACCCGTAGGACAGACGGCAGACATTTTGAATAAGTCGTTCCCGTTTGTGTATCATCATTGGAGCCGAATAACTTTTCATTCTCCTAATCTAATGGATTTGTTTTAATGACATTATATGCCAAAAAAGTACATCTAGTATCACTTTTTACTAGGTACATTTTTCCTTTTCAATTTAATACATTCTGCTGTGTTGCTCCGGCAACGCTGCAGTTCCCAACTACTAAGAAATTCCGAGATTGACATTTGTCAAACCATTTAAGAGTTTTAATAATCAAAAATTTTAATCCAAATTAATTACTTATCTTTTTTAAATGACTAGAACAAATCGTGTTATTACACTTTCAAATTAATAAATATCTAACTGGACTTAAAAAATAAATAAGGAGCTGGCAAAACAGTGTAATGAGATAAATTTCGAATCCGTAATATTTGAACGAAAACAAAACACTTGTTTCTTTACGCATGTTAATAATTGTTTGTCTAGCACTCTTATATTTGTAACGCACTGTCTGTGCATTCAAAACATAACCTCCAAATATAAATCGGATGCATTAAATGTTGCAACTAATAACGTCACAACAAACCCAAGTTTCCCGTGAGCAATTAACAATGTAAAGTTGAGTGAATTGCTGAGATTCCAAAGAAGTTATGACATATGAAAATTATTATTATTCTTCATTCAGTTAATTAAATGGTTGCGAGTAACCTGAAAAGAATTTTTTACTGTTACGTACCAACAAGTTAATTATAATGGAATCGCGCATTATAATGGAACAGATGCCACAAATTACACACATCTATATATAAAATATTCTATTATCAAGGAAATTTACCTACCTTTCATTGTATTATGCTAAGAAGGAAAACAAGCTTATTATTAATTATTTCATACCGTTAAAAGAATCCGGAAAGATTGTTCATAATGCAAATACATTTTTTATTTCCTGAAATCTGAAATGCTACCATGAAAGAAAAAAGATTCTCTTAAACGGACCGCAATAAAGCATAATGTAACCCTCTAATTAAGGGATACTTTTAAAGTTCGGTTTTATTTGCTATATTTGGTAACATGTCCTTAATGTACTCCTGTTGTAAACATTAAATCTTAACGATAATAACTGTAAAAGTTGTTCATTATGTACTCTAAACTTTGAAAATAAATTAAAGCATAATTTACCATTCTGTTATGCTGATGATACTGAGATTAAATTTTCATTTTATTATAAGGATTCTGTTAAGGCTTGTGAAAAAGCTTGATAATATTATTCGGAAAATATCGGTTTAAAAATGAAATGGAGATTTATACGGGCAAATAATCGTCTGCTCGGAACTTAGGATTGGAAATTGATAATGATTTAAGATTCAAACTCCATGTTTCTAAATCTTTACAGAAAGCTTACGTCAATCTTACAATGCTCTATCCACCTATTTTGTCAGCTGTGGAGTTCTTTGTCTACGTAGCCTTCTGCTACTGTAGACGATTTCCATCCCCCATGTCTCTTAAGTTTCAGCAAATCTCCTGAATCTACAAGCAGCGTTGCAGAGCTACGAAAATAATGGACTGTATATTGGGTGGCATCGGGTAGTTTCAAGAACTCAGCAATTTTTTTTGTAGGTATGCTAACTTGTTTATCCCAACAACATGACGGTAACATTTATTGTTCTGCCATCCATAAATACTCAGACTTTTCTGGTAATCAATTATCCAGTGTGGCTGCTGCCATTTCTAATATTTCTGGCGGAGTATTACTAAACACTCCCCTTCAGAGTGTGACGACATCTTGAAATTCTTTAAATTTATTCTTTGTAGCTTATTCACATTCACACTATGCTAATATCAAACTTGAATAATTTTCTTGTGAAACTTTTGACAGTTCAGAATTCTTTTAATTTCAAAGCTCACTTTATACTTTTAAAGCCGACTTTATAAATTTAAAACTGTTGCAAAAACCCCCTCATTTTGTAACACCTACTTTTTATAACAGTTTTTGAAATGTTTTTCAGTAATACAAAACTGTTACAAAATGGAGGGCTTTTGTAACAGTAGTAGAAAAACAATAATATAAGCACCTAAACATATGCACATTTTGGCATTCAAAATCACTATTGCTAAATTTGGAAGATTTCTAAGGATTAATTCATAATCTAGCATTAAACACACTTTGACAAGTTAAATTTATTCCGTTTACTCCTAGAACAAAACGTCAAACAAACACAAAAATATTTTCACTAAATTAACGGAATATATTGACATCTCATAGGCTAGGTTGTCCTACTTTATAAAAATAAAAATTCTAAAAGAATCTTACCAGATATGCAACCAAAAATACAATGGAAATTTTGAAATCTTATTAGATCGAATGGTACGTTACTGTATAATAGGCTACTTGACTGATATTGAATAATAGACTTTGAACTACATCATCGTATTGTTACAGACCCTAGTTAATTTTTTCATCCCATCAAAACTATTTAAAATGCGATTTATGAGCCTATTCGTTGTTGGAAATCATAAAATTGCATAACCTATTTTAAACAATCCATGCCAGGACGCCAATTTGTATTCATGATGACGACACTTGTTAAAGGGTGTCCTTATTGGTCTGTTGATGTTCCATTTCCACTTGACATCCAATGTTGCCAAATCACCTATTAAAAACAAATTAACCGGAAATTGGTATTCATAAAATAGTGATTGATCCAAAAACTCCTTCGAAATGAATACTTCATCTTATTAATAGATATAGGACACATTCCTAATGATTATCTCCGAATTAGCAGCGTGAAAGGACCACGAAATTGATTTTTGACCCTCATTTAAAACGTTCTTTAAATACTCGATAGATATTTGGCAACATATTATGTTATTCTCTTTCTTTCTTGGTTGAGAAGTGTCCTGCCATATTGTTAATAAAGCTAAATATCCTCAAGTATGAATTACCACCTAATGCTTAATATAAAACATTGAATACTTATTATGAGCACATCATCATTGTATCTGAGAGAATATATAACAATTTAGTAGTACACTTCATAATTAATGTTCAAATATTCGAGAATCAATTGTAATTATTTTCTGAAACTTAATGAAATTTGCTGATTCATTTTGACAAGTGGCAACGGTGTTGTTCTCTTCCCCTTCTAATTAAATCATGACGTCTAGACCGTTTGATCATAATTTTGACTTTATTGGTGATTTAGAGTTTGTATGATCAAAAAAAATATTAAATCGCCTAATGTTCATCTGTATTATTTAAATATAAATAAATAAAAAATAGTCCACCCTCCTATTCTCCATGTCTTATTTAATTTCTGGGAAAACAATGCATGGACATATTTGCAGTTGAATAATTCTTGCACCAATTTTTTTTTGTCTTACTACTCACATCAAAGTTATGTATTCTGCATTAAATAAATAAACTGGAACTAAATATAGAACAACAAAAAAATAATAAACAATTTATCAGCACAAGATGTTTGTTTTCCTGAAGTTTTTCGTACAAATTTCCAAATGTAGATATCGCCCATTTGGTGGTTATGTAGATTATATTAATAAAAGTAATTCTTCATTTTCTGTTATTTTTCATTGTATTTTGTTGTCCAAGAGAAATAAACGGTCCAGTTTCGCGGTTTTGGTTTCTGTGAATAAAAAAGAGATGAGATATAAGAAGTAATTCTTAAGTACTTTCGATTATGGGAAAATATACATCGAACAGAGTTTATACTTTTCAATAATAACATAATATTTAATCAAAATAAATTCTTTAGATTAGTGTACCGAGTAAAATTTATAATAACGTTGAGAACCCCTATAGCAATAAATAAAGCCACTCCCAAATAAACCAAATTCTAATTACAACAAATATGCATAACTACCATATCTTATCAATTTAAATTATTCGTTTTTCTTTAAATTCTCGAATAAATATTTCAGCGATTCGCGTGCTTCGAATGCCATTCATACATTGTAAAATACTCAGAAAGCAAGAGTTATTAAACAGCAGGTCAAAGTGTAATGTTGTCTATTAACGCTTCTTTCCTCGTTAAACGACTGCATCATCGTTACGAAGCAAAATTTGTGTATCGCACCGTATTACAAGTCGTTTTTGCATACTTGTATAAATAGAAAATCGGTAATAAAATAGTGGTTGTGATAAAACGTCGCAAGTTCTATCAACCGTTTCACCTTTTAAATTAATACGTCTTTGACGGATAGAAACGCCGCATTAGAAAATAAATTAATTTAAAATAATGTTATTTATTTTTTTGCTCGGCTTTTTTTGTGTTATATTTAATGATAATGGTGTCTTTCGGAAAGTATAAAGTACACCAACGCTCCATAATTATCACTACTAATACAAAAATTACATCCATTAATGGTCTAAATTTTTTGAGAAAAATCCTACTCCTTAATAATTATGACCAGTTCTCCAAAAATATAAATCTCTTAATTTAATAAATTTGCTTGTATAGAAAATAAACGTCCATTATGCGTCAAGGTGGATAAGTGAATTATTATTGTCGAGGGCCATTAAAGCTTCGATGTCTTTAATGGATTGAATTTTTTTTATGTGCGAATAGAAGAACGGGGCATTACCTTATCTCTAATACAGCTGAGACCAGCTAAGTGTTCTTCATCCGATACTTTATATTGTAGAGAAAAATTCTACCCAGGAGTTCTGTTTATTTTATAGAACTGGTTAATTCAACATAAATTTAAGATGTGAATATTTTGCTCTATTTAGGTTGTTGTTGGACTCTTACAAATTTGATCCACTCTATCTAAATACTTAAGTACTATATATTTTTTTTTTTAAATTTATGGTACTAACCCTTACTGTGTGAAAATTCATGTTATTCAGAACAATAAACAACTAAAAGGTTGTATTAACTTTCACTATTTATTCTATAAATTGCAATTACAGCTGTTTCGCTATAACTAGCATCAGATTGTCAATCTGACGAAGGATCAAGGATCAGATTGGTAAAAAAAATAGCCTGAAATTCTCGAGTGCGTCAGATTAAGGTAGGGAGAATTAGTTACATCCTAAAACGTGTATATTCCACTAATCTGACAATTCATGAGTGACCTAAAGAAGGAGGAGGGCAACAAAGTTGTTAAAAAAACGTTATCTCGACATTTTCCTCTCTATTTAGGTCACTCACGAATTGTCAGATTAGTGGAATATACACGTTTTAGGATGTAACTAGCTTCAGTAACTTCAGAAATCCCCGCTTTGGCTCCCCTACCATAAGGTCATTTTGCATATACCCCTTCCTAAGAGCATTACAAAAGAACTTTCTGTTTTTTTTTGTTTTAAGGTTAAGATAGTTAAGTTAGTTAAGGTAATTTTGTTAGATAGTTAAGGTAAGATAGGAAGTAGTTTGGTGTCAGGTTAGAGATAAGTTTATTGTTATTTTTATTTAAAATTCAATATAAAACCCTAACCCTAAATATCCTGATATATATAGTCAATGTAGTAATTCAAATTATTTTAAAAGCACGCAGTTTACTTGTATATTTTTTGTCATCTTTTAAATAATTCTAATTAGCAAACGCAGAAAAACTAAATTGTATTTCCAGTTCTAGACGATTAATTTTAAAATTTATTTGTTTTTTTTTGTTAAATAAACAGGATGAACGCAATTAATTTAGCAAACATTTTAATCGCCATCACCGTCTTAATGGTGCCTAAAATTTTGGCTTGTTAACGAGAAGTCACTAACCTCCACCTTGGTTAATTATATGGAAGAATAAAGATGACAGATAAGATAATGATGGTCTGTTCTTAAATTTTGCCACAGTTTCGTATTTTCCCACAATTAGTTCTATAAACTTGCGTGCATATAAATAAACTCCTAACTATACTTTTTTTTGTAACTATCAATCACATCTAATAAAACATATACTAGGTATACTGTTTAAAAAAAGACGCAAGCCAATGATAGAAAAGCTAATTTGTGAGTTTTTGGTGTGTTGATTCCAATAAACCAAACACACAAATCTTTAATATTACAATATTGTAATAAAATTTAATTTTATCAAACAAAATGTTTGATTTCAATAGCTATTTAATCAGTTAATGTATAAATAAGGGCATCGTCAGATGCGATAAAACGAAGAGTTTTTTATTATTCTTAATAATATTTATGCTAAAAATAAATATTAGCAAGAGTTCCGTAGTAGTAGTTAAATGCAGCAAAGTCAGAACAGATAGAATTGACAATTCCTATATAAGGGTATGAAATTTTTGTATGTAATAAGAAATAATGGGAGAATTGTTAAAAATTCGCATTAAAACCAAAAACCCATAGATTATTATATATAAAACCCAAAGCCATTAAAAATGAACTATAATGGTAATATTTAAGTATGGATTAGGAGTTAAAATTATAAATTAAATATTGGGGAATAAATGCATACATATTAGAGTATCAGGAAATGGGTTAATTAGATGGTAAAATTAAAATTATAACCTGGACAAATCAACTGTCAAACTAAAAATTTAAACATTAAAAACTTCTTTTGTTAAAGTCCAGTATCCAGAATAATCATACAACATCCCTAACTAGTGTATAGTTAGGATAGTCAGCAGCACGTGGAACACTAGTGAATCTAAAATACGAACTACTGAAATTCTACCGTACAATAACATTTTCGGTTTTTCTTTATTTTTATTTGGAACTAATTTTTTAAACCAAATTTTAATTTGTTTAAAATTAATTTGTTTGTATTGTACGTCTTGGTAGAAGGAACTATCAAGGAATTATGTTTTGACATTTCATTATAAAACTTGACACATTATAAAACACATTATAAAACTTGACACATAAAGACAATTTTTAAGGTATATGTAAGGTATTATGTGGGAAATGATATTTATTCATCCATTAATTATATTAAATATTGTTTTCATTAAAAAAAAATTTATTAAATCGATACTGTAGGTACAGAGATACAGAACTCTACCCTGGAGATAAGATCTCACTTATAATATTTGCTGGGAGCTAGCATTCGACATTCAACATTCGGACAAATAAATAAACAATTCATATTTTTCTAAAATATTTAGGTTATTGTATGGATAGGCATAGGATATAAAATAAAAATTAAATTAAAATAAATACAAAAACATCCCACTTTAAACAGTATTGTATTATTGTATTGTAGCCCAGGTACCACGATTCTTTTTTCGATAGGTCTCTAATGAATGTTTTTATGGGCTTATTCCTTGGTATGCCAATCGATTTAAACGCTTGCTTTTGCTCGTTTTCTGATAAGAAATGTATCAATATCAATTTTAGTACGTCTGGGAACCCAGCGTACCCTATTGTTTTGGCTTTTAGGAATTAATGGCAATAGAGGTTCGTTCCCACAGCTGTGATAAAACGTGATCATTTCCTTCTTCATTATTCCTTCAGGTCTTTTCAAATACAATTCCAAAAGTAAATCTTAATGGTACTTATGGGCGACAACATATATAATTAAAAAGTAACTATTTCTTTAATAACATTTCGCGAAATGCCTTTGCGTTTTATCGTCGAAGCATAATAGTTTATCGCTTTCCTAATTTAGAAGAAAACATCATCACAGCTATAAATGTAATTACATAACATCGGTTACTTTATCGCCATGTTAAAGTGATATTCTAGATTGAAGTTCTATACAATTAGGACTATCTAAACTGGGATATTAAGTAAAATTACTATTTTACGACCTAATCAATTTTTAGTTTAACTACATTGGCTTTTTTACGGGGTTTCAATGGCTTATTTTTTTAGTTCCTTGGAATCTAAGTTCACTTCCAGGTCAATTACTATCTTCTTGCTATACAAATCTTACCTTTTTAGATGTAAAAAAGAAAATCTAAAAAAAAATCAAAAATTCAGTTGTGCTATAGAACATTGTGATATTGCAGGAAGAGCCAGTTTTTACCAAATTTAGTGCGACCGATTTAAAATTTAAGAAAAAGTAATAATAAATTTAATAAAGAAAAATTAAAACATTTTTTAATAATAATACGACATTATGAGTGAAACTTATTTGTGGATGATTTTGCTAGTAGATAATGAAAAAATGTACGAGTATTTATCACTGTTTTGCGATAAAATCTAAACGGGAGATTAAGTAGTTAATCACTTATTTTACATAGTAGAAATACCAACCAATGTTAATCAGTGTATAACAAGACCAAACTTGTAAATCTGCTTATGTTACGAGTACGCAGTGAAAATAAATATATCGAACCCATCTGTGTCTCATTGTCCTATGCGCACGGTTTGCCTTTCGGGCCCAGGCCTCGTTCCATCTAAGCTGTACAACCAACCAACCAACGTATACCCGCTGGCCTTTCCTTCTTCGGCCGCACAACCAAGACAACTGTATAGTGTATAATGCTTTCAAATTCTCAAATATACCTTCTCGGTTATTTATATGCTATATAACTCTCTGACACCAGCATACCTCGCATGCCACTGCCTTGAATTAGCTTAAAATATACCGAGAAAATGGAATTTGTTCAAATATACAATGCGTATTTCAGCCATTTCTTTTAAATAGTTGTTTTTTTTACCTGCAATATGCATAGAGTACTTTTTGTTGATTGTTGATAAAAACATCCAGTGGAAAGTGTCTTTTCCAATAAGTTCTTGTGAATCATCGATTTATAGAATGTCAAAACTGTGTTTGATTTTTATTTCAATAAAATACGGAAATAATTTAGTTTTGAAATGATGTATGCTGCAAACGTACGGATTTTCGGTGGAAATAACCAGTAGAAACTTGAAAAATAAATTTTTATTAAAATTAACTTAGACGTTAAAGAGAAATTAGTATTTTTTACACAGTCAAGGCAGTGAAGCATTTTACGAAGAAATCTTTTAGATATCGGTACCTACTTATATACTAATAGGGTTATTCTGTACAAATATTCATAACAGCAGTAAATTTAACATCGATGTTACTAAAATCGGGATGTTAAATCAAATTTAACATCGCTTCTGAACAATCCGATGTAAAAAAGTGATTGAAAGCGCAATATAATATTGCGGCTAACTTCACTTACATTGTGTTGGTTAATATAAATTGCCAACTTTTTAAGTTATCGTTATATTTATTAAATTATTAGATTTAAATGTTTATTTTTATCATTATTATTATTTTAAGAATAATAAAAAACTCTTCGTTTTAACAAAACTTCCAATATTTATTTAAAAAATTGCTTTTTTAACTTTAATGACAGCCGTTTCGCTAGACTTAGCATCGTCAGATTGACATATTGAAGTTACAAAATGTAACTTTGTAAATGTAGCTTTGTAACTTCAATATGTCAATCTGACGATGCTAAGTCTAGCGAACCAGCTGTCATTAAAGTTAAAAAAGCAATTTTTTAAATAAATATTGGAAGTTTTGTTAAAACGAAGAGTTTTTTATTATTCTTAATAAAATGGACTTCCAAAAAGTAAGGGTTAGTACAATCAATTTTATTATTATTTTGTTTACTCTCCAATTTTATTTGGGATTATTGAAAATTGTCCGAGAAATAACTCTTTGCTAAGGATAATGACTATACGACAAAACTTTTCTTAAAATGTGGGCTGATCCTTTAATGGCATTTTCTTGAATAACTGATGGTCTATGGTTGCCTGGAACTTCTGCCAAATATTTTTCAAATTTTTTGCTAACACTTCCAAGAGACCCGACAACAATTGGTATTATTTTTGCCTTTTTATTCCACATTCTTTGTACCTCTATCTGGAGTTATAATTTTTTTGCGTCAATATTTGGTCTTGTTTCCGGGTTCCTCTCACGCCATAAATTATATACTTGTTGGTAGTTGACTACACTATTAATTTCGCAATATAAGTAGCACCACATTATTTCCTTGCACTCTTCTAGAGACCATGGTATTCTAGTGTTTGTTCTATTTCTAACCGTTGCCTCGTTGTTATCTTGAATCTCTGGTTCACTGTGAGTTATCTCTGCGTGGTGACCATGAGTTCGGTGTGCATTAGTTTGCCTTTGTTGGGACTGACTTATATTCTCATCAGGCGCAGTCCCTGATTCTGATAATTCTGAAGTTTTATTTAAATTGTAATTTTCATCTATCGTAATCCCACGAGTAGCAGAGGAAAAATAGGTCTGCCTGCACAGAGCCCCGCATTATACAAGCAAGGCTATTTACTCTGGAAGGGCGCAAGGTATTCCAGGGCTCCGATTGCGACACCTGATAACCCCCAGGTGCCATTCAGCTCTAGCCTCGGGTCGCTTAACAGCATAGCTTAGGGGTTTAGTTAGGGGTACGCACGTAGGTAAGGGTTCTAAAACCCTTCCCCTGCGGGAAACAATAAGTCGAATTCAAGAAAACGTGACTTGGTCACTTTTTGCAGTATACCCACGATATTTGCTTACCTTGGTTTATATGGATAGAGCAGAGATTGTTGTGGGCTGTGGTACAAAAAGGGCGACCATGTCAATTAAATTATGACGGAGGTATTTATCAACTCTAAATAACTGCACACATTTTCTGTCTTATAGATGGAACGAATTTGTCTGGTGAAAAACATCCCTACCAATACCCACTTCTTCTAACGTTTCCTCAACATTTTCTTTAACAATATTATTCCACAGCTTGGGATTCAAATCTTCAACATTCATTTCGGTATAAAAACGTTTACAATTAAATTTTGAACCACTTGAAATCAAAACAAAATAATTAGAGGTTAGGTCAAATACTCCCTTTTGCATTAGCTAGTAGGAGAACTTCAAGTTCTCTTGGGAGAATACCTGTTCTATCATTTTAAGAGAACCACGCCTACTTCTCTCGCAAAGTTGAAAATGCAACGTGCAACATGGCACCTTGTAAATACACTACCTCAGTGACATTATGCCACTCGTCCTACGGGCTCAGTTTTGTTTAGAAGTAAATAGTCAGACTTATCGCGAAAATTCGATCACTAGTAGTAGTAGTAAATTTCAAGATGAGTGACATAGTCATTTATATTTTATAAAATGGCCAAGGTAATTTGAAAAATCCTTTAAAAAATTTAAATACAGTCTTTATAAAGTTGCTACCATTGGGGTTACAAAACTGCCAGCATTGGAGCGGTCACAATTTGTCAATCGCTAAAAAAAGGCTCGTGTCAATTGGTCGAAGGAAATGCTCAAAAAATACGATCGTGGTGCTTCGAAACAAGTCTATGACATCGTGACAGGTAATGAATAGTGATTTGCGCGCATGAGCCCGAAAGTAAACAGCAGTCGACTGTATGGGTGTTTCAAGATAAGCCCAATTCAACAAAAGTTGTTCGCGCACAGCACTTCCAAGCAAATGGTAGTGAAAAAAATACTTTTTAAATCATCACAATTACTACTTATAATGAAAAATTCTAAGATGTCTTACTACAGATCTATTTTTAAGTCCCTTAAAATTTACCTGTGCTTGATAATTTGATATAAATAAAAGTTAAAATCAAAAATAACGTCAAACATAATATATAATATCATGTATTACCAAATACGTGATAACTCAAGAACGAGTAGGTAAAACAGTTTGGTTGTACATTGTATACAAAAAGCCACCTCTAAACACATAAATAACTGCACTAATTTCGATCCATGGGTAATATCCTCAAGGCTTGTATGTATATCTATCTTGTTAACATATTTGTTAGGACGTTTTTATTATTATTATTACCTTATCTTGTCGTATCGGCAAATAACAAAACTCGTTTGTCAATTTTAGCAGTTAATATCTGGTCATCCGTATAAATGTTTGTATATAGTTGAAAAAGAAGCAAAGTTACGGTCTATTAAGCACGCGACATAATAGCAGGTGCAATATTGAACGCTGCAGTGTACCTTACTTGAAATATGTGCCCTTCAGTGGCGTGGATTAATTAATTGTTAAATTAATGAAGCATAAAAACGTTTAAGAAGCGGATTATAAGCAGTGTAAAATTATTGAAAACTGGAATTCGAACAATAATATGAAGTACATGAAATAGTTATTTTATGTTATTTATTTTCAGCTGTAATTGGATTTAAAAACGTAGTTTTCAAATAAATAATGGAAGTTGTTTACTGTTCTTAATTAATTTCTCTTTATTTTAATATGTTATTTATTTTTTAAACTGTTAAAATAAAAAAATGTAGTAATAATAATATAATAAATATTTAACTATATAAAACTTTTAGTCTTTGGGTAAGGTCATAAATACCATTATTAAAAATTAAAGAAATTTGTGCTTTTGATATTCTCCAACAATTATTAAAAAATGTACCTAAAATTATGCAACCACCATTTATTTACGATATATACTCAATTTTAAACAACGACCTTTTTGCTATGAAATGATACAAATTACGAATAACATATGCTTCGTTCAGTCAATTATTTGTAAAAATGTAAAATTTCAAATGTACATATTTTGATAAAATTATTATTTAAATGATTTTATTATACCTAACTATTAAAAAATAAAAGGTAGTAGTGTTGATAAAATCATAAAACTGTCAAAAATACAATATTAAACAATTACTTTTCTTGTTAATAAGTAACTATAAATCAAAATTCATTTATATTATCTGAATATTCTAAACTATATTTTGTTAATATTATCACAATTCAATTAATCTAAACGACAATAAAGAATCAAATAGATAGGTACTTTAAAACTAACCTGGTTTTGCATGCATTTAAAATTTTTATATAAGTACCTACAGATAAATGTGGCAAACTTCAAATAGATATGTCTAATAGTTTTCATTTTGTATATAGGTATAAAAATAAATAATTATTCAAATTATAACTGTGTTTTTACGTTGCTCACGACAACTGTCAATACTATCTAGTATACAGATCAACTCAATGGGAGCCGTAAATAACCTTAAGAAGATATTATTTGCTACAGCCATTAAAAGTTAAAGTTATTGAGTATTTTTTCTTTTAAAATACTGTATTTAAATATTATTAGGTGTAAACCCACTTCCATTCTCTCTCCTGATTATTAATGTTTTAATAAATTAGATCATAGGTAGGCAACATATAAAATACACGCAATTTGAATTTAAATTTCATATTTACTTTTTATAATTGAAAATTGAGTCTAACAGCGAAAATAGATTTAAAAAAAGATATTATTTAATAAAGAGGTTTTTGTACAGAATGGTTCTTCTCAAAACAACTTAAACAAACTGAATAGGATAAAATCACGAGTCCGAAGTATGAAAATTTCCTGGAATAATTTAAGCTTGAGTGGTATTCGGTAAGAAAATTTTACACCAAAATTTGGAAAATAAATTTGACATACTCTACTGACGTACTCTATGGTATCAGCTGTCAAAAAATGGCCACTTTAATACTGAGGCTCCACGAAAAAATGCCCAGAAATTTTTTTAGTTGCCATGGTAACTAGACAAAATTAAGGCATCTTATTGGTTAAAAAGTAGAAAAAAAGTAGGGTGAAATTTTCCTTTTATAGAACTAAGAAAATGGACGAAAAATTTCAAAAAAATTGCTTAGCTCCAATGTAGAAAAAAAGTAAGGTGAAATTTTCTTTTTATAAAACTAAGAAAATGTAAATTTCGAAAAAATTATTTAGCTCCAATGTATACAGCCTCGTATTTGAATAGTGAATCATCCAAGTCTTTGCTAATATTTGGCAAAAGTTTAAAGACCGCCAATGGTGGTTGATGCTTGTGCCGCCGATGTCGTGATAAAGTGGATGAATTACTTGGTATGTTAGATAGACGTTGAGAAATTACTTTTACGGTCAATATAAAAATAATTGTTATTTTATGCAATTGTCTTCTGCGGAGAGCCGTGCTGCCAACTGTAACAATGAGACAAGTGGATTGTGAGTTTTGAACGTGAAGCACATCAAATAGAGTGGCATTGGCGGCCGAAACACTGTACGTCTCATGTCGTTCGTGCTAAATAGGTTTCTATTCTTCAATGCAGGACCGGAATTTTATAATTATTAAATTACTGTACATAAAACTACAAACAATTGAGTTAATTCTTCTCTCGGAGATGTTTTAATTAAATTGATTGTACTAACCCTTACTTTTTGGAAGTCCATCTTATTAAGGATAATAAAAAACTCTTCGTTTTAACAAAACTTCCAATATTTATTTAAAAAAGCAATTTTTAAATAAATATTGGAAGATTTGTTAAAACGAAGAGTTTTTATTATCCTTAATAAGATGGACTTCCAAAAAGTAAGGGTTAGTACAATCAATTTAATTACAAACAATTGACATTAATAATCAATTGATCATTGTCAAAATTATATCTTTTCAAATTGACACTAAAATATTCTGGAAATTTAGATTCAATACGCCTACTTCTATCTTTTGGATCAAAATTGGTCAAAATTATCCAAAATTTTTATTCCTCAGTATAGAATCGTTCAAAGACTCTCTAGGTTAACCAAATAGCGAAGCTTTGAATCTATATCTACCTGGCTTTTCTAGCTGAAAAACAAAGATATTTGATGGGAGAGTCTCAAACTTACATTCCCAATTAGTTGGCCAACGCCACTTCAACTCCCTCCTTCAAACCTTTATTAGTCCAATCCTATTCCACAAAGCCACTATTTAAAGCACTCTTGATCTTATCTAATCAAAAACATTTACCTTTCCCTTCAAAAAAAAAAGGACAAATTCTCTTCTTTACCTTGATTCTTCGCGGTTACTAATTCGCAAATAATTACCCCAAATAACTATATGTTTTTTTTTTGTTTATCCATAACTTCAATATCATGTTCTTAATCCGATACTGTTTCAAGTTAAAAATTCAAAGCTCTTAGTTAAGGCTTCTTTCTATTGAAAGTGAAAACTTCCTTTTAAGAATCTCATGCTCTGACAGTTCGAGTTGAATGAGAATCATAATCGCAGACGAAATAAACTCTGATACTTTATTAAATAAATACGTGTCTTTTTCTCTTTGGATTCATCAATACTCATACCTACATCATCCGACAGATGGTAGATATAAGTATAGAAATTCTAAATTTGACCCCAGTTTGTACAGAAAAAAATAACAAGTGTTAGTTAATGACAAATACTTGTGAACAAGTATTACAATAAAAGTTTCGGTTTACTTTTATTCGTTATTTAAAACGGTTAACTTTTTTTGGTTTTGTTCCATCTCCCTATTAGAAATATTAATTTATTACATAACTGTTAAAAAGTAATGACAGCAAAACGAGTAAAAGAAATAAAGTTATTTCAAGAACTTTTTTTGTGTGTAAGTGTCTGTGTCGATAATTAAAATATATTATAATGAAACTAATAGTTTAATATTTTACTTACGTCTGTTGTAATGAAGAAGGATGCAAAAAAAGCTAAAGAACTTATCTGTTGTAGAATTCAAAATTGTTAACTTCATTGAAACAAATAAAAAAAGTACAACTCGTTAAATTTATGAAGTTTATGATTTATAATTTTTGTATTAATAATTATAGTGTATTTGAAAATCAAGAGAGAGTAAATTCCCAGAAATTTTTTGCAGTTATCAGTGTTAAAGGCAGTAAACCATAGACGTGCGTTTTCAAAATTAAATTAATATGGAAATAGAAATATTTAATTTGTTTTAGTTATTTATACCTAGATTACCAATTTTAGATAGATAAACATAATTCGTAAGTAGTAATTTAATTTGGGTAAAATGAAGAAAAAGTCAATATTATTTTAGACATTTTGTTTTAGGCATATGTCTATTTACAAAATATGTATATAATATGTATAGATAATTACAATTACTTATAAATTAATATGAGGAGCTAAAAAAACAATTAAGTAGGTAAATGAGAAAAAAAACTAACCGCAAGGATAAAATTTGACGAGCAACATGCAAAAAATACGACAATATTAAATATTAAAAAATAAAAATCTAAAAATAAAATTAAAGTACATAAATTAATAATTTTAAAGTTATGGTTCCTCGCACTCTGTGTCAGAAGATTCACCATCTGATTCTAGAGAAATTACAATGGGCTCTATAGTAAACTCTTCCTACACAATGTCCTTCATTAATCCATGTTTCATCTAAATAATAAATGTTTTTATTTTGAGCTTTAACTTGTATTCTTCTGAGGTAAGGTCTTCTCCAACATACAATTTCTTCAGAATCAATTAGCATTGAGTGTCTGGCCATTTTTTTAAATTTAAAGTTTAACTCATGTAACGTTTTCCATAGTTTATCCCGGCTTATTGTGGGTAAATCAACATTATTCGTAATGGCTTGCAAAACTTTATCTAAAGTTGGTATTTGCTTGTTTATAAAAAATGAGTGAACAAGCTTACGAATAGCATTTTTAAAAAACTCGTCCACGTTGACTTTTAATAGTTTTTGTCTACCTGGTTTCGGCTTTGATGAGGTTACTCCACCTGATTTTTCCTCCTTTAGAACTCTATATATTGTAGATTTTCCATATCCCATTGCCTTAGATGTTGTTTCAACTACACTGTCAATAGTGTTTGAGGAATTTTGATGTTTAAAATAGTGGTACACATTCACTACAGCCTTCTTTTCATTGAGAGATAAATGGTCTAGTTTTAATTTTTTCACTGGCGTATACTCACAAACTGCTTCCATTTTTAGTCATTTATCGAAAATCAAATAACTGCATTTCTAGAAACTTAAGCACTATTTAAGTCAAAATATCTGTCATTAGAAGCTGTTGCCATTCGGAGGTCGTTAAATAACAATTATCCCTTTCTAATCTGGTTACGCCTATGACGCACGTTAATCCTCTTAGGCCTACTGTAGTAACAATGAAAGATCATAAAATAATGTGATCGTTCAAGAAATTTAATAAATTGAAAATTTGTATTGAAATTAACAAAAACAATTTAGAATGCATTACAAATATTGAAGTTTTACCGCACGTACTGTACTATAGTTTTGCATACCGAATTAGTTTTTATTCTGGGAATTTACTCTCTCTTGATTTTCAAATACAGTATAACATAGGCACCAACGCTCCCTGGTATGTATGGACGACTGTAGCGATATTATTTGCTTAGTTCCAAATGGTGGTGTTGTTGTCAAAGTAGACCTGTCAACCTATTTTTTTATATTAAATTTTTTTCATAATAAAATCATTATCACGGTCGTATGATTAATAAACTTTCAATAAAATACTCATTTATCAATGTTCGATTCTAATAAAATAATTTGAGGTTAGGTTCAATGCACATCATTAACCTTTGTATAAGAACATCTTTTTTGCCTGTACACTCTTTTTAAGTTCGGTTTTTAACTGGTGAATTGTCCATTCAATGCATTTATCAGACATTTTATTTAAATTCACTAAACTGGTTCAAATCTTTTATAAAAAAAACAACTAAAGGTCTCCTAGTCAACTAGCACCCTCTGGCGTGAGAAAAAATCAGACAGGCTGTCATTAAAATTGAGTTTTTTATAAAAATTATTGGATTTTACTTCATAATATGTTGCATAAAATATGGATATACATATTTTATGTACATAAAGTTCTTAATGAAATAAAGAAATACTTATTACAAAAGTATTAACAGATGGTAAATCTGTTATCTAATGAAATAATAACAATCAACAAATAGGTCCATACGTTTTCAATAATCACTTCAACTAAGTTTACCATTTATACTGACTATCAATTCAGTAAGAGTGAATTAATTTTAATGACATGCAGATTTTTAATTAAACTTTAAAAATTAATTTTAAACTAGTAGATTTACCAACAATAAAGTTACTTCGTATTTTCGATTGACATATAAGTCTGGCGACAAGGTCATGGAAGTAGGAGTAGGTATGTTTTTTCTTCCAAGAGTTCCAAGCATCTTGTAGAAACCTGAGTTATCTTGGAAAACAGCTTGAATTATTGTTTCGTCAAAAAATACACGATTTCATTCACCATACAAATTCGATTTAGTGTTTGTTCACTCATGTAGTATTGTGCCATGTCGTAATATCATAAAAATGGCCTATATAGGGCTTGAAACTGCGGTAATTAAAAAAGCTGGTACTGTTGGCTAAGAAAAGATTATCTCTAGAAAAAAATAAATCAATTGAAAAAACAATTGATGTTGTTTTATTTAATTATGATTTAGTTGACGCTTATAATTGTGAACAAATAATAAGGTGGCTAAAATGTGATTGACGTCTGCAAAAAGGGAAAAAGTAAGTAGGTGATATGAGAGGTTAGGTTAGGTACCAGCATTTGTTTACTATCTACAAAATTATAGCTAAAACAAATGAATATTTTCAATTTTATTTTTTTGTTGTGTTGTTTTTCTCGATAGAAACGTAAATGGTTTTAATCGAGTGGTAAATTCATGATATAAAAATAAATACAAACTGTTAACATTTTTGAAACAAACTCAGTTGAAATATCGCAATATTCTTCTATATTTCATTTGTAATCTTAATACTTAGTACAAAAATCAACGGCTACAATGAAGTAAATTTACTATTTACTATTATTTTCAGAACTTTCATGCTTTGGCTCTGGCTAATCGCAAGCTAGGCTCAAAAATATGTACTGCGATTTGCTCAAAAAGCAGACTTGTGAAAATATGCATTTTTTATCACATCTTATAGAATTAATTAATTATTCCCTGGCTAAAATTGTTTGAAACTTAACCTGAAAAGTTTTATTTCTGTAAAAAAAGTCACTTAATGATTATTTTAGAATTCAGTATTTTTAAAAATTCTTGAAAGAATCGGGGTTTAGTTCAGTTGGACCACTCCCTTCAAGAAAATGTAATAGAAAGTTTATAACACAGTGTGTACTTATTTGTTTTAAATAGTTTATACCCTGTATATCCCTTTTACATACTCCAACCTTGTTTTTTACTCCTTTTCGTAAATATAACATAATTATAATTGATCATAAACCTTTTTTGCCGATTATTTTGACTTTCTTTTTTTTAATTTCTTAAAAAATTAACTGACTTTAATTTATATTTTAATTTTTAATTCTGGTAGCGGGCACTTTTGTTTACAAAAAACAGTACAAAAAAGATGGCTGTTGCTAACGCATGCGCACAAAACATGTCTTTGATGAAAAGGCCTATAATAGTCCAGGCGTGCTGTACCAAAAAAATAAAAAATACGGAATATCTGAGACCTGGAATGTAACAGTTGGAGGTGGTAAAGGGGCTTATAACACATGACAAAAAAAATACATTAACTATTTCAATTATGATCATAAACTTTTTAGGGGTGAAAAAGGGGTAAAAAATGAAATATTGCTGTTTGCGGCTAAAGTTGACGTCAAAATGAAAAGTGCCCAATAGAAAAGTTGTAGATCATGTAAAAATCTAAAACTTTTCTTTTGGTAATTTTCTCACATAATCTCAATTTTTCGAGGAAAATGGAAAAAAAACGATTTTTCGTTTTTAATTTTTAATTTTCCAACGGATTCGTCAATCTTGGTGAAACTTGGTGAAAACTTACCTTTTTATGTCCAAAATAACCTAGAATTTTCTCAACCTTGTAACATAATAATTTTCCGAGAAATTGGATTTTTCCGGAAAAATCTCTTTTTTTTTCAACTGTAAAGTTTGCTCGGAAAATATTATTGGAAAAGATTTTCCTGGGGCTCATTTTTTTCGTTTTTACGTCTACTTTCACATGAAATAAAAAAAAATACACCTCTCATTTAAAAATGTGCTCAAAAATGAATAAAAAGCAAAAAATAAATTTTACAACAACTAAATTTGCAATAATTGTTAAATTTTTGTTATAAAATATTAAAATATGCAAAAGTCGACTCTTGCATTACATTTTACAGGAAAAATTACATAAGAAAATGTATTTCATTATTGTCAGATGTCAGATTTTTATTTCATTTGCAATATTATTATAAACACTCAAGTCTATTAATGAAGTTAATAATTCGAGCGGGGATTTCATGGTTTTTACTATTGTTGTATGCTGATTTGTTTATATTATAAGGTTTTCCATGCGATAAATCGATTTGTTGATATTACAAGGCCCAAATATCCTTCCCTCAGAGCCTCAGAGAAAAAGTTTTAGATTTTTACATGATCTACAACTTTTCTATTGGGCACTTTTCATTTTGACGTCAATTTTAGCCGCAAACAGCAATACTTCAGTTTTTTATCCCTTTTTCACTCTTTTTCACCCCTAAAAAGTTTATGATCATAATTGAAATAGTTTTTCATGTGTTATAAGCCCCTTTACCACCTCCAATTGTTACATTCCACGTATCAGAATTTCCGTCTAAAAGTACAGCACGCCTGGACTATAAGCCCAAATGTCGTTCAGCCCCACGTGTTTCCAGACCACTGACACTAACTTCGGTTGGAAAAATCCATTTTTATTCATAGCACACTCTGACGAACCATTTTAAATAACTTCAAATAGATTTAAAAGTTTTATAATACAAAAAGCTGGATAAAACTAAAAAAGAATAATAAATACCAAATTTTTAATTGAAGTGTATTTTCAAAAAATTCTAACGCGTGTATATTTTTTTCAGATCAGCCAACTACCACAATGCTTCCGGAACTTGCGAGCTGTCGAAAATGGATCGTATAACAGTAGCCGGAAGTACAGCTTTTCAACCAGCTGACGATTACGAATACATGGAGAATAATTGCATTGACGAACCAACCAAACTTTGCGAATTCAAAAAATTGTCCGGAAGAATTTTGAAGACTGTAGATTCGGTTTACCAAGACGTTGGATCAGTCGACGAGTGTAGAGAATTGTGTTTGAACAGCCCTTACAGGTGCCACTCTTACGATTACGGCGACACCGGTGAAATGGTCTGCAGATTAAGTCACCACTCCAGAGCAACTCTATCTGATATTCAAGTAAGTATATTTTGTTCAATTTTCTGAATACGATGGACAGAAGCTTCTTGTCAGTGTTGCTAGTGATTCACCATAGTGGTATAAACGAAGTAAATCAAATGAGAGTCAATGTCAGAAAATTTTATTGGTGGAAAAAATGTCTTATCTACTAGTTTCGGCCTAACATAGAGGCCATCATCAGGCTATAAAAAACAGTTATGTTTAGTCCTGTAAATTAATAAAAAAAGAAACAAAGAACAAGAATTATAAATATAAAATTTATACTATCGACTTAAATCCTCGAACAACAATTGCAAGGATTGTTGAAGGGGACACAGTGCAAATAAGTAAAATAAACAATAACCAAATAACAATAACATAAAAAAACCAACAGATTAAAATTAAATACTTAAAACCAACATTAGTAAAAATAAGTAAATGAATTTAATAAAAATATAAGTCTTATAAACACCCCGATAAAATCGTCAACTAATTTAAATTTTAAATCAAACTTATGCAAGTTAAAATGTACTAACAATTAAAATTAAATTATACAACTTTTTGAGGAGCAATAAAGCTGAGATCTTTCGTAATTAATGAATAAGAATTTGTGGATGTCCAATCTAGTCAAATTTTTCATAATATTAGCTTATATTTGAAAATTAAGGAACCATTGCTCTTTTGTATTTTAATCTTCTATTTATTTTCTTATATTTTAGATTTTTAGTTTTACTTAATTATTTAACAGGAAATTTCAATTTATAATAGATTTTTCTAATTTTTATGATTTTTAAACTGTTTATTTGTTATATTTGTTATTATTGTTTTTATGATATATTAAGTTATATACAATACTAATTGCACTCCATTGTTTATGTACCTAATTTATTATAAAGGATCAATAAACTATTATTATAATTATTATTAAAATTAAATTAAAAAAAGGAAGGGTTTATAAATTAACTTTTTATGTATTAAAAAGGGGGAAGTTAAACATAGTCAACGAAGAAACATGAGAATTAAATTAAAATGTGTCTGTGGTCTGAGTTTGATTATTAAAGAGAAGAAGAAGGAAAATTATAAATTTAAACCATTATAAAATAAAAGTAACCCTTTTTTTCCAAGCATGTCAAAAGAGTGCATCAACCAGTTAATAACTCAGTCAAATAAATAAAATATAATAGTAATATATATGTATTATAAGGTAGCAGCAACAATTGGCTAGTAAAGTACAATAATCTCATAAGAAAGAAGAATAGTTTGTGAGGTTATGTTCAAGTCAGTATATTAACAAGGTTAATTTAATAATGATAATAAACAGACATTGTATACTAAGGGATGATTGCATAAGCGCTTATCAAAGCTCTGTTACTTAACAATGTGTTAAGTCTATGTTAAAAGGTTACATCCCCCTGAAGCGCATGCACCTATTTGAATTTTTAAGAATAATTTAATTAGTCGACTAAAGATATAAAAATTGATTCTTATGCTACGTGGTCACATTTTTTAGAGAATAAGTAGATTGACTTTGAAAAGACAAAAATTTTGTTTCGTAATTTATACCTACGGACTTCGTTTTGTTACTGAATTAACATAATTGACAAAATGATATTTAAAGATATTTTTAATTATTTTAACGGTTTATTGGTTTTGATCTTATCAGTAAATGACAGTAAATGCAGATTATCATTAAAACAAAAGATTTTAATATTTACTAAATATATATTTTGAATAGAGAAAACAAATATCTTTCATTTCTATTTTGAATAATGTTTTTAATAGCCTGTATGTTTATATAAACTATATTAAAAAATTAAAAGCACACAGATTGCCATCAAAACAAGAAAATTATTTATTATTTTCAGATTTAAGTCCATTAAATAATAAATATTAAGATTTGTTTTTTTATAATCAAATTAAATAAACTAAAATCTAACTATTCGGTTTAAGGGAAAAATTATTTAAGCCGACACACCTAAAGGTCAACTTTATCTAAAATCAATAAATATAAATGCCTGGGCATGGGCTATAGTTGCACAAACCTTTGTAAAAAGTTGATAAGCGTTTATGCAACCTACCTGGGATTATTATTCAAATTAGAAAGAAACAAAAGTACTTATTGAATAAAGAGTGGACAAAGGAACAAAAGCAAAATAGACTAAGACTAAGAAATATATTAGGATCTTTTGGTCTCAACTGTTCATTTAAACATGCAACTCTGGTTTAAGTTTTTCGGAAGGAAAGTTCATACAAAGTGTAAGGGTTTGTTGATAAAGAGGGTTAAGAAAGACGTGTGTTAGCAACTTATTCCTTAATCTAAACATTCTAGAAACAAAGCAGCTAATGAATAAGAAGTGGGCAATTTGGAAATTCATTTATAAGACGAATAATAACGTAATGGTGAGAGGATTTGCTGCTCCTTAGGTTTTTAAACATTCATCCGACGTTTTCTTTATATTTACAAATGTCTTTAGTTATCACTAAAAAAACCATTGAAACCGTGATCATAATGAATATCTTATTGTTTATAGGAACCATACTTGGAAGTCCCCGAAGCAGCTACCTACGAATTGAGCTCCTGCTACAACGTGAGCATCGATTGCCGATCGGGAGACATGATTGCTCGAATTCAAACCAGTAAATTGTTCGACGGCAAAATCTACGCTAAAGGAAGCCCGAACTCATGTGTCCGAGACGTAAACAACAGTTTGGAATTCGAATTGAACATGCCTTACGACAATTTGGAATGTAACGTAAGAAAGAACGGATTAGGCAGGTACATTAACGATGTCGTAATTCAACATCATGATAAAATCGTAACTAGCAGCGATTTAGGATTGGCCGTCACTTGTCAATACGATTTGACGAACAAAAGTGTCACCAATGAGGTTGATTTGGGCGTCGTCGGTGATATTACTCCGGGTAAGTATTTAGCTTAAGGTTTCTTGAGGCACTCTTTCTTATATACAATGCTCGACAATTGAAGTGGATATTACAAAAATCTGTAAATTTCTTTTGTCATTGGTTAATAATAAATCAAAATTCGGTAAAATAATTTAACCCTTATTCTTTCACGTTACAATATATCTAAAAATATAAAATAAATAAAACAGAAAAAACTGAAAAATGTTAAATCATTTACTGCGCAGGTCATAAAGTCCTTTTACGAAAATTAATATCGTGTGGGTCCACCCCTAACTTGCCTTAGTGCTGTCACTCTATTTGGTATGGTGCTTATGTAATTATTAATAAATTGCTGAGGTATGTTTTCCCATATTCTCTGCAAGGCATTGGCGAGATGTTTGGTTATTTACATTTATGTTGTTTTCAATATCATTTCTTAATTGGAGATGTTAAGTTCCTTTTCTGCTGGTTATGTCTTTTTGGGTCTAGTAGCAGTTTTGTAAATCCTTGATTTAATGTTGATACTGTTTGTTTTCCCTTTTTGTATTATTTAGGCGTACTGTCAATAATGGATCACAAAAATTTTAAGGATCAAAAAGTAAACACAATCAATTTCAAAAATTGGTTGGGATTATTTTATATAAAAATCTTCCATAGAATATATTAAAATTAATCTATTAATTTATCCTGAATCTACTTGGGTAAATGTTTATTTTTAACAGATCAATCATAATGGGATTAATCTCACGTGTCTGAAGTGTTTGAATAAATAAAAATGTATTGATTATAATTTTGATATTCATTCCAGAAAGTGCCAGAACAACAAGATTTTTATTGCTGTCAGTGATCCCCAACGAAACACAATTAACCTGGCCTTCAAAACAGATGCCTCCCCATACCATAATCGAACCACCTCCATAATTTCTGGCTACTCTTATGTTACACTCCACAAATCACTCACCTGCGCGTCTATAAACTGGAATACGTCTATCGGATCCAAAAAGTGAAAATATTTATGGAAAAATCAGTTATTAAAAAAAGAGTTTACACACTTTCCTAAACTGAAGAGCTGCGAATACACAGTTGTGGATAAACATTTCGTGGCAATAGATTTACTAAAAAATGAGTTCCAATCGAGGTTTTCTGACTTCAGAGATAGTGAAAATTGCATCAGTCAGTTGCCAGTTGCGACCATTTAGTGTATTCGTTGAAGACATGCCGGTAAATTTTCAGATGGAGCTTTGGAGATTTGCAGTGTAATTGGTAACTGAAAGACAAGTTCGACGTGGGTATTTTTGATTTCCATGCAAAATATGTGGATCATAACGCATTTCCTGAAATCCGAAAACATGCCCAGAAAATAATGTCTCTATTTGGGAGCACCTTTGTGTGCGAACACTGGGAATTTCCCGTATGAATTATGTCAAGTCGAAAACAAGGTCGAGAATTACAGATGCACATCTGCGGGTTGCAACCACAAAAATAAAACAAATATTGATAGACTCGTACAAAATAAAGTGTCAAAAATAACATTGATTAACTTTAATTAACAAATAAAGATGATTGAACCTTGAAGTTATGTACTTATGTCTTTTATTTTATTGATTTGATAGTATACTAAGTAAAGGGACGTGGAACACTGTGGCCCTCTGGACGATGTGAAATCGATGTTTGGCCCTTGCACTAAAAAAGGTTGAAGACCCCTGATCTAAAGGATACCATACACTCACATTCAAATATTCTGAAAAATATGATATTTTATTTAACACCATAATTCAATTTTTAAAATTATGCGATACTTTTCGTGACGAGTTTAATTTCAATAACTTATAATCTCTGACCAACACTTGTTGTCAGATATATCCTTATTATGAATAAGATAAATCTTCTATTACTAGATAACAGCATTAACGTGACAACAAACAGAAATTTAAGATTAAAACATGATAGTTTCCGTAGCATACATTCGTTTTACTGCGCATACCACACTAGTAGCGTTCTAGTAGCTTATAAAAAATGTGAAACCATAATAAAAAAGTAACGGCTAATATTGCTTTATATTCAGTAAAGTCCGCAGTATTTCCTTGTGCATAAATAACTCTCGAATCAGTCGACAACATTCTTTTCTTCCATTCATAAATTTTACTCGCGTTAAAGCAAGAAAATGTTGCGCAAGTTACGGATTTACGAATCTGTCATTGTGCACTAGATCATTTTGATATAGTGTTCACCCACCCGTTGTGATGTCACAATATACAAATAAACACGCCCAGGTATATTCGATCAAGTTCCAATATGTTCTTGTTAATCTTAATAGAATTGACATTCTGATTGGATGCAGTACTAATAGTTGTAGACATAACATTAAATGCTGCGGATGTATCTGTATTTATAAAAAAGAATGCCGAGAACTTTTCACGGCTGAAAGCCTTTCTCACATACTGGGTGGGTCTAAGTAACATTTCATATAATGATTTTTTAAAACAAGTATTTGTAACGATCTCTTGTTTTCTTCTTTCCAGCACTTTCCGAAGAAGTTACTGTAGATTCACCAAATGTAGCTATGAAAATAACCAATCGTAACGGAGAAGACATTATGCAATCGGCTGAAGTCGGCGATCCTTTGGCACTAAAATTCGAAATTATGGATAAAAACAGCCCTTACGAAATATTTGTTAGAGAATTGGTAGCTATGGATGGTGTGGATTCCAGCGAAATTGTTTTAATCGATTCCGATGGATGTCCAACTGATCATTTCATCATGGGCCCCATCTACAAATCAGCCCTTACAGGAAAAGTAAGTCAAAGTTAAAAAAATGTCTTTATATTTAAATTAGGTATCGGTTTCAAGTCTAGCATATATTATATTAAAGTTAAAGGTAAGCAACCAAGTGGTGAACGAGTGTCCTCTTTGATATCTATACATTAAAACGATAAAATAAACTTTCTCCACAAAAAAATTTACAAAAAGAGAGATCATATTAACTGTTTACAGATATCTATAAAATGTGTACAAAATAAATTCACATATTTCATACATGATGCAACGCGGTACTTCTGACAAACGTAATAGCTATTTATCTAACAAGGCAGCAAAGTGGCACTTTATCGAACAAGTTTGGAGACAAGTTCGATAAAGACACTTTGCTGCCGTGTTACATACAATATTTTATCGCCTACCACTACATTTTTTCTTACCAAAGTTAATGTACTTGCATTTAAAATTTCCAGAAGCTGAACTTAAAAAGGAAATACATATTTTAATATTAAGTAACATTTATAATTCTTTCTTAGAAGCATTGAAAGTAAATGTACAACCAGAGGGATTTGTAATGTTGTAAAGTTTTTTGAAAATACCAATGTCAACATTATTTTTTACATTCAGCGTAGCCTTCAACATGGAATAATAAGACCACAGAGTTGGAGGCGAATACTTTTCAGCTATCTCCCCAAAATATCCCATGATGACATTTTCACTATATTTTGTAACATGTTTTTTAGTACACCATTCAAGAAATAATTGATGTTGTTTATCATACTTTTCTCTTGATTTCTTCGGTAACATATCCAAAGTAGCCATTTCACTTTTTTCTCGTATTTCTGGCGGAGTACAATCAAAATCATCTTCAAAATCACTCATAATTTTTTCTGAAAAGGAAACGGGATTTAACGGATTATTTTTTTTAATTGCGTTTAAATACCTCAATTATCCTAAATACTTAATAGTAACAAACCTTTTATTTTTAAACCAACTTGCAAAGATCACAAAACTGATTATGACAGCCGTAAGAGCTATGTCTAGTAAGCCGCAGGTACGAAGTTCCAACCAAAGAGCTTCCGTTCTTTTTTTATTTTTTTTATTCATTATTTCCTGTTTTATAAATTATTATTGAGGTTCAGTTTCCTTCTGTCTAATTTCTTTTATTTATTTTCTTAATTAGAAATATTTTTTTATCAATTTTTAATTT
Organism: Ophraella communa; assembly: GCA_035357415.1. Lineage (NCBI taxonomy): Eukaryota > Metazoa > Arthropoda > Insecta > Coleoptera > Chrysomelidae > Ophraella > Ophraella communa. Next base: position 7,751,279 of record CM068984.1, read on the forward strand.
TTTGCTTATATATGGATCTGTCTTATAAGGTGTAAGGCAGATAAAATACTTTACCTGCCTAGGCAGGTCAAATACGTACTTTACCTTCCTTGGCAGATAAAGTGGCACTTTCTCTCGTTGAATGGGTACGATAAAATTCTACTTTCGATAGTGGTAGGCTTTAAAATGTTTTTCTCCATGATCATCACAGAATTTGCAAATTTTGAAATAAAATTTGATTACAAAATGCTGGAATTCTCTCTCTTGAGAGGAAAATTTAATATAGTAGTTTTCACATTAAATGGTATTGACTGAAGGATTATAATAAAACCAAATAAACCCTTAAGGTGTAAAATCCGAGATGCACATCATAAATATAAAAGGACCTGATTCAGGTAATTTTGTTTCTCAAAGAGGGCTTGTAGAGGATTACAGCTTACACTTCTTGTTCATTTTAGTCTTTGTATTTCATTGGAAGTGTTCACTTGTGTTACGGCGTGCAATAATTTTATAACATTTATTTGTTATTACAGACATTAATAGCAAATATTTTATACCCCAACGTACAGAATAGACAGTATGTGGCGTCCGTGGACAAAAAGTAATAGTGCTTCTTCCAGTGGTTCGTTAAAGAAGAATCACTTATCTTGTGACACGAAAATCATTATAAAAAATGTGTATAATTTCTTACTCCAGCAATAAACCGTGAGAGACGATCGCAATAAAAGTGGTTTATTACCATCAGTTACCTTTTATTGTAGGCACTATATTGTTGAACACAGTATACCAATTTAGACAAATAAAAGAAGCACAGAACAAATCAAACATCACAGGACTCAAATTATATTACTTAACAAACATCCTCCCTCGTATACTTTTACTTTTAAAATAGTTTTAAAAAAAATCTAATTCTATATTTTTGTTTTAGATTTTGCTCTCTCACTTTGACGCATTCAAATTTCCTTCTTCGGAAGTGGTACAATTTAGAGCTCTAGTAACGCCCTGTTTGCCAAGGTGCCTACCGGTTCAATGCGACGAAGAAGAACCTAACGGAGAACTCCGATCCGTCGTATCCTTCGGCAAGCGTAGGAGACGTCGTTCCACGACATCAGCACAAGAAGATTTATTGCTGGTCCAATCCATTCAGATCACCGACAAATTCGGTTTCGATAAGGACGCCAACAAATCAACGAGCATCGGCAGCGAAGCGATTTATATACCGGGAGACGGCAATTTCTGCATCAACGTGGCCGGACTCATCGTGGCGGCGACCATTTTCCTAGCTACGCAATTAGCCGTCATAGCAGCTTGGACTTTCATCTGGCAACGGAGGAAACTTTCTAACAAATTGGACGACGACATGTCGGTTAGCGTTAGTATACCGTCTCAATTAGGCAGTAATCGTACCGATAGTCTTTGCAAATTGTACGATACAAACGGATATACCCATTCTCGCAGATTTTAAATGATTAAACTTTTTTCTGTCGTATACATCGATTACATGAATACAATGATACCGTGGTAGTTTTTATTTGGAAGATAACTGAATATGACGAAAAAATATCTGTTATTTAGCAAGCGTACGCAACCTACATTTTGGTTTTAATTTATAGTATTAAAATAGAGAGAACATAGTAATAAACAAAACCAGTACCGTTAGGATTTAAAATTCTTATTTTTTTATTCAGAAATATAAACTGCTATAGATAAAAATGGAATTGTTCCATCAATAATTATTTTACAGAAATATTAATGTGTCAAAAGTAATAAAGTAATTGTTTTTACAATTCTGTGGCTAGACAAGAGTCTATTTTGTTGCCTACGAAAAATATTTAATTGATTAACAATGATGTTGAAATATTTTTACAGAAATATTCTTATTTAAGGTAGTTACAGCGCGAAACCACTTTTCGATAGATTTTTCCCAAACTTTTTTGACAAGTTAATACTAGTGTTTTTTATCGATTCCTTAATTTGTAGAATTTTCCCCGTTTATATCGCGGGATATTCAAGGTAAAAACCATTTTGATGGTCACTTTCCATTTAAAGTATGTAAAACGTCCGGTCTCTTCACCTATCTTAATTCATATAAAAATATGTTGTCAACAGAATCGGAAAAAAGAAGCGTAATAATGTTTGCAAAATAAATTTAAAAAAAAAAATTAAAAATCCACCTTACCAAAACAACTAAAAATCTTCTACTGTATGTGTGAGTTGAACTACCTTAAATTCCTCTCTCAGTGTGATTTATGTTAAATAGAAAATTTTACTTAGAATTATATTATAATATTCGTCTTTTAGAAAGGTATTGATGTTTGTTTTATCTGGTGTAACAACAAACTTACCAATTCCTTGAAATCAATAAAATGTTTCTTGAAATGAAACACGCCCACATTTAAATACAAATTTCAGCTGGAATATAATAAATTACTTATATCTTCTACATTTGCAATTGTCAATGCTGCTAAATATTTTATTTTTAGAGCCATGAGGATAATTTTCAATTCTTATTTCTTGACGATAATAATTCGTGTTTTTTAGTTTTTCTAATTGAATCTTAATTAAACAACTAAACTGACTGTTAACCTTAAAAAAGAAAAGATGATTGAATAAATATTATTTAACCAAAAATATTCACTCTAACACAAAAGAAAATTGTTTATTCAACGATTTTAGAACAGGACAGAAGATTCTTAGACTGTTATTTAAAAACATTATATACTAATGATATACCCACAGAGAGCCCTAACTTCAGTACTAACGTATTAGTTAATTGTGTAATTTCTTATTTCTACTGAAGCTCACTATAAAGGATAAGGTTTACAGTCTTTACACTAAAATAATAATTATTCTTTTGAGTTGTTCCCTAAATACGCCACTAAAGACAACTTCAGAAATGTATAAGGACTATTAGGTCAAAATAAAATCAGAAACCAAGGGATACAGTTGTACTGAACAGATTTTGACACAGAACTCTCAACAATCAAAGAAAAGTATTTTCTTTTATCGAGATCGAGAAAATACTAAAATGTGGGTCTATCTCAAACTTATCAATGTGTCATAAAAATGCAGAAGACCTTGAAAGCATAGAATTGCTGACAATAATGAAATGTAGCAAAACAGGATGATTGAGCAAGCATGAAATTGTACAACAAATCGTTAACAAATATAGATCTACGAACATTCATACTTAGATAAGAAGTATTTATTTGTGTAATTTCAAAGATCAAAAAATAATATTACAGTGTGCTCAAAGGACTTGAAACTGGACTCAGTTCATAATGGGACAAATAAATTGGTTTTTCAGTACGTAATATTGCGCTTAACTTTTTTTTTGACTATTCAGTTAATAAAGCAATTTAATTACATATTCAAGTAACGATGTTTTTTTTAAATATGACATGAAACGCCTTCGAAAATATTCTAACTAAAGAACGTCAGCTAACAAGTTATTATAATCTAACGTGCCTCGAATTTTTTACCTTAATGACGAAAATATATAGTTTTTCAAAGGGGTCAACGTGTAAGATATAAAGAAATGTTTTATTTTTTATATATATATATATTTTTTTAATAAACGGACCCACGAGGACCTTTTTGAAAAACATTTTAAATCTTTACGCATTTTTTACGCTATATATTTTAAGCTCAACAAACTTGTAAGCGATTAAATTTAGCCATAGTAACGTTATCAATTTGATCTTTCTCTTCTTGCAAAAAAATTCGCTTTTTTTGTGTAAATTTGGTTCGGGTTTTTGTTTTTCGTTCGGGTAACGTTACTATATTTTCTTTGACTTGCCTAAAATTAAACAAACTAAAATTTTGTTTAAAAAAAATTAATTTTATTTTTCGGTATAATAATTTCAGTCAAGTCGTCTTCTGTTTATTGCCCATTGTTTTATAAAATAATCACAAGATCAACTATGTACCCTTTCAATAACAAGTTCCAATTTTAATTATGCAAGTGACGCCGCTTTAAATGTCGACATTTCTATTTATGTGCCTGACTTTTTTTCATTTAATTAATAGTACTGTTGAAAAAACTTAAACCTTTGGGTAGTTGCCCTTGGAAAGTTTCGATTATTTTATAAAATATGAGCAATAAGTATATACTTTGAATTCGGTGCAGGGCATTTTGAGGATTTAAGGACGATCTAGCGCATATGTGACCATTATATTAAAAAATATGTGAGAGAAAGATGTTTGATTGTGTATTTAAATGCTTGTCCTGGAGTCCTAGTGTCCAGTTGGTGATTTTGCTTTTAATTATATACATATAGGTACACATATATTTAGGGTGTTTTGAATTGTAGGTGTTGAAAGTATTAAAACTTACTTGTTTTGAAACACCTTTTTTGTATATAAGCCAAACTTTCGCAAAATCGCCAACAATAAAGCACTAGTGCATGTTTTTGAAATACCATTTAATTATTAATTAGACAATTGAATATGATATTGCAATATTTTTATTAATTAAGTTATTAAACGCTATTAAAATATAAGTTCATGTGGCCAGAATATTTTGTTTTATTTAAAAAATCCTACTTTCGACCAAACAACCATTTTTAACGGTTGCCATGGCGTTGTTCTTTGCTTAGCTCTTTTATAGTGGATGAAATTTTACTATTTGCACTTCCGCGGCTATTCTGCAGGAATTTCACAATCAAAAAAAGGGGGAGATGGATGCAATCTTAGAGGATAGCATATGGATACCTCACTTCGCTTTATTTTGAGCCTGCCTTCTGTGACACACATTTAGCAGACGCCATTTTATATGTGGCAAACAGAGCAAATATAGCGTGTGCTTCATTTGTGAATTTTTAAGTGAAAATTATTGAGATTGTGATTTATTTTTGCACTGAATAATGGTGAATAATGGATGTCGAAGTCGCAGCGACCACAGTCCAGTTATAGTATAGTCTTTCCAATATTAATTGCTAAAATCCATTTAAAAGTGTCATACAGAGTTAGTTAGTTTACTAAGCTTCAAAGTAGAAAGAATGGCATGAAAACGACATATTTGTCCCGTTAAACATCCACTCTGTATCGTCGGAACCCAGCTCTCTCTAGACTAGTAGTTGTACAGCGCGAAAACAAGTGGGGCACGCACGCGACTTGTTGACGGCTTTTATTGGTCCGCTGTATTCTGTTGCGTGCAGGAGTCTCGGGGTTATTTTTTTGCTGCAGTTTTTTATAGCTCATAAAGTCGGTGTCTAGTGCGAAGGTGGAGAGTACAGATTTTTATTTGGGGCAGTTAAGCATTAACTTTAGATATACCTTTCGGTAATTCATTTTTAATAATTGGTTTACGTATTGTAATTTTTGCCCATATTAATTGATAACCTTAAATTAGTTGCATATATTATGGCAGTGTTTTGGAAACCTTTTGAATCAGAAACTGAAAATCCAGATCAAAATTTAAATCCAGAAGATATTATATCGCAACAGGTTAGGTTAGTAGCGAATTTTGCAATAAAGATTTACACATTCAGTGTCTGAAGGCTATTTTAAATATGTATCAGTGTTTAAAAAATGCTTAGAAACTTTACGTGGTATACTATTAGAATGCGATTTTAATTATAAGAAATTAGATAAACGAATGATTATAATGAAATCCCGTCGCATTGTTGTATTTAGATAAAATAAGGAAGTATCGTGAATTAAAAAGGTATATAGTTTACCTAGATGAGAGTTGGTTTGACACAAATGATACTGTTCAGTATGGCTGGGTAGATCAGTCTCAAAAGTGTAGTTTCGCGCCATGTTCGAGAGGAAAGCGTATAACAATTCTTCACGCCGGAAGTGAAAACGGTTTTGTACCAAATGCGTTAATACTGTCTGCGAAAAATATTAAGCAATGTTCAGCCAACTATCATGAGGATATGACTGCAGATTTATTTGAAAAATGGTTTCAAGGGCAGCTTCTTCCTAACTTTCCTCCAAATTCAGTCGTCGTTATGTATACAATGCTTCCTATCATTCGCGGATATTAAATAAAATTCCAAATTCTAGTTCAAAGAAGGCAGATACACTCTTACGATTACCTCAAAATTGACTCACACCTCCCCGTTGGTTTTTGCCGGACAGACGCATTTTCTATAAATAGTTATGCATATTTTGTACAGTCGGCTTTAGAATAGCATGTTAAATGTGAATTTCGTTTACCTACCGAAGTTATAAAAACGCCCTTTAAACGCCTACATTAAATGCTTTTTGGGGACAGGCAATTTGTCAATAAAATACCTTATGCTGCAAACATTAAAGATGTGGGCGTGGACAACTGTTTAACTAATTTCAAATTTATTATTATTTAAACCGTGATTGGTTATACACAATAAATAGGCCGTCCTTAAAATTAAGGCCGTTCTTAAAATTAATTCATTGTAAGCGATTTGAGGTTGAAAATGTATGTGCTATTCTGAAGCCGATAGTACATCTATAGAGAATGTATCTGACTAAGTAAGTTGTACTGGATTTTAGCTAATTTCCTGTAATATTTTTTCTTATAAAGGTATTTAATAATTTTTAAAAACTGCAATCCTTTTGTTTTAAAAGTTTTCCTGTACGCCTATGAAGACAATGTTCCGACAAAGGATATTTTCCGCTAGGCGGTACCCTTTGTAGCAACTTATTTTAGTTATACTAGGTATAACAATCAGTACATGTCCTATAATCGTAAAACCCATTCCCAAGCTTCATAACTCAAAAACAAATTAGGATCAGTTCGCAGCAACTTAAATGAGGAAATCAATCTACAAATAAGTCTAAAAATCCCAAGCGAAATTGATGAAACTACAGATTAAGTAATTAAAATCTTACAAGAAGCAGCTAAAAAGGTTACTCCAAAAATAGATCACAAAAAAGATATCATATTAACATTCCCTTAGAAATAAAGAAGCTAGTGGCTGAAAAGAAGAAAGCAAGGGCAAAATGGCAAAGAAAGTCATACTCCGGTAGACAAAAATATATTCAATCGCCTAAGCAACCAACTCAAATCAAAATTGAAATCCTGGAATGAAAAAACATTCAAGTAGAAATGATAGTTCCATCTGGAAATCTTCTTCCAAGCCTACAATAGCTGTCAGTTCAGTATACGAGGACACTCGAGGACAGTGGGCCAGAAGTGACCGTGAAAAGGCTGAAGTTTTTGCTAAACACCTCGATACAGTATTTCTTCCTCACAACGATGACCCAGATGATGAAATTCTGAAATATTTACAATTAACAATACCTGAAAGCCTGCCTGTAGTATCAGTTACACCGAAGGAAATAAAAATGAGATAAAATGCCTAAATCATAAAAAAGCTCCAGGTATGGATTTAATAAATGTAGAAATGCTAAAAGAGTTACCTCGGAAACCTATTATTCTGCTAATTTACCTATTCAACGCAATATTTCGATGGCATTATTGGCCTGGAAAACTATAATTTTATTAAGATTAAGATTATTTCTGCTGCTTTTATGGTAAAAATCCCAAAAATGTTACATCTTATCGATCTATTAGTTTGCTCTCAAAAATTTCCAAACTCGTAGAAAAACTGCTATTAAAAAGAATTGATCCGGATTTTACACCTATATAATGATTGGATTCCACAATACCAGTTAATAGCAAATGTTATTAACAAAGCCTTAGAAAATAAAGAATACAGCCCTGCAGGCAAACCTGCCTAAATATCTGGTTTTATTTCCTTTATAAAATTTTTAAAACACAGACACAGGCTATTTAATTTGGAATTTAATAAATACCTATCTACTTACGGTATCTCAATTACATTTAACTTTTAAGCAAACTCATGTAAAATTGATTATAAATATAAACTTGTGTATGTCTGGTAATTGTAATTGGGAAAAACTATGGGAATTTATCTTTTGATGTATTATGTATAACATGAACTACTAATAAGAAATAAAATTTAAGTAAAATAAAGACAATATATAGATGGATTTAATGAAGGAAATAGAAAATGAGTTTGTTTTCCAATATCAGTTGGAAACTAGAAGAAACTACACGTTGTAAAATATATGTTAGATATTTTAATTGGAAGCAGATCTTTATAATGAAAACGTTTTCGGGGTAAGTATTATTAGCAATAATGTATTCATTAAATAAGTGTATAAATATTTTACAATAATTAATTTCTTAAAGATTTGCATCATCATATTAAAGTATCAAAAAGCTATTAACTAACTAACGAAGTTAATTATATAAATTTATTGTAAATGGGGAGGTCTCTTTTATTTGCTCGTTAACTCCAGGTAAATAAGTTTGTAGTTCTTCGGACACCTATAGGACTTCCTAAGATTTAGTTACCTGTGCTTCATTACCTACTTTGGCAGGGCACTTTCCATATATTAGTCACATGCTTTGCTAATTTTTCAGCAGACATTATTTAGCTGTAAGTTTGACAATTATTGAGTAAACGGAACGAAGTGAATGAATTAATTATAGGCAATAAAATAACGAACAAAATGAGCCGTCGCTCAACCTGATCAGATAATTACAGCCATAGAAAACTCTGAAAAAGCGGAAAATTTCACGTTTATTTCATAGCTCGTCAGCCCGCTGATGCAAAGAAGCGTGATGAGAGTTTAACGTAATGATGCTCATGTTCATGAATAATCAAGCAAAATAAATACTGGCCCGTGGGGAAAACGACAGATAATTCAATTGTTTATTGCAATGAAAAATTGCATTTTGCAATTACAGGGCATACGATGTCGTTGTAACTAACGTTTTGAAATAAAATATTGATTTGGACGGGGCGCCTTGCAGCTCATCATACAGACCTATGTGCACTAGATTTAATCAGCAGATACAGAAATATCTAAATGGCTGCCTACAACATAAAAGAATTCGTGAGTAACTTTTATAGAAACCAGTAAAGTACAAGAACGTTGTTAATTATTGTAAAATCTATAAGTAATAAGGGTTTATTGTTTAATATACTAAAACAAACTCGCCAACCTCAATCGACGACACTGATTAATCTAAGCTCTAAATAATGGCGAATGCGGCGGGTTTAGTACGTCTGTTTTATCAGTATTGTACTCGATTGTTCCGGAACACGATTTCGTCGGGGATCATCTGGAAAAAAAATATTCTCGACGTTTTACAAGAGTCAGAACAGTATATAAAGGCGACAGGCACCGCGAATGCAGTCAGTTATAATCTAACGAACTTAGGAAGCGCTGAAAGCGAAGAATAAAGCAAAAGTGTATATAAATAAGTGTAATAACAGTAATATGAATAAATTAGGATTGATATATTGGGTGTAAATAAATGAAGTAGGAATTAGTTAGATTAAGTAATTAGTAAATTGATTTAAGTATGTGTTTTAGTAAATAAATAAATAAATAGTAGTTAGCCATAGTGTGTATAATTTATCCCACCTACAAAAATAGTATAAATAAATAACAATACCTTAAACATTATTTTTCTTACCATTGCCTACTCGTTCAAATAGACATTATTTCAGTTATTCGCTCATATTAGGTTCCTGAAGAAACCCACTTACAATAAAAACGCATAGTCAATGTTTCATTAACATATATGCTGTTTTTTCTATACTTTTTTTTTAGATTGAAACCGCATCGTTTACCCAACTACTTTGCAGTCTACGACAAGATATTCAATACAACCGGAATTTGGATAGAAGGAAAATGTATAGGAAGGTCCCTGATGTTCACAACTATCTACGTTGCGTCTGTTATTTTTCTCTTTATCGTAACACCGCAATTTTGTCACTTTATTTACATGTACAAAGCAAGAGACAACGTAGTCGCTTTTGCAGATGAATTTTACGTATCCTTGTCGTCGATAATGGTTGTTTGTAAAGATTATTGTTTGATCAAACACAGAAAGAACATTAAACTTTTAATGGAGTCTATAGATGCAGACATTTTTCGACCAGCAAATAAGGAACAGTACCAAAGAATATTTAAAGTAGTTAGTATACATACAATTTAGTAAAATCAATTAATTTGTTATCTAATATATGAAATTATCGTGTCACGGTGTGCGTGATTGAACGGCCGAATTTCGTGAATCTAGTCAATAAAAAAAATTTCGTGGCTTAGATTAAAAAATTTTGTATTACTCTCATAGAACCCCCATTTTCCATTTTACATAGAAATGACAGAATGAGGACTGCAAATATCATCAAAGTTTATAGGAGCTTTCTTTCGTGCTAACAATTGTACACATACGAGGTTTACGTTATTTCTAAATTTTATTGGTATCTCTTTGATTGCTTTGTTTGCTTGTTTGTCCTTGCGATTTGTTTCATTGATAGCCTCCATAATTGTGTGATATCCTGGACCTTTTTTTTACTGATCCTAACCTAACCTTTTTTTATAAAGGTTTAGGAAATGCTTATGCACGATACCGGGCTGTTGTTCTGGCGCCGGACCTGTGTGGGACTCTCTTCCACTAAAACCCTATCCTCTTATTTCCACACACCGTGGAATCACCAGTGATACATCATCACTGACACCGTATCAATCGAATCCAGGAACTGCATATAGTTATTTATGTTCTATGGTATACTTATAAGTTTTCTGATTACAAACTTGATAAATCCCGACTTTTCTTGCTATATGGCAACGATTTTGTTTTAATTTTACTTTAACAAAATCTTGAATTATAAAGAAATAAAAACAAAAATGATTAAAGTTTTTAAACTACGGTGTCACATATATTGAGATGAATAACTAAGCTCAGTAAAATTAAAATGTAAAACTTACCTCAATAAGTAATTATAAAAAAAGGATATCATAATAATTTTCATTAAATCATCAGCTACTTTTCTTTATTTCATCTAAAGTATTCAATATAATAATGAAACATTCAAATAGATGGGGAATGTATTTGACAAACTTATCTTGGATAGGATCCATGGTATTATTCAATAACAATCAAAATATTTCCAATTCAAATAACATGTCCCAATTCATGTAACAATTTACAATTGACCTAGGTTTTTTTTGAAATCAAATTTATAATCTGAAACAATAAAAAGGAATAAAATTAAAACTATTAATCTCATTCACATGTTTAACAAATAAATGTGTAATTTAAGTAGTTAAGTGTTTAAATATTAGTTATAAAGTGAAAGTAGACAATTGGTAGTCTTCGATATTAAATAAGTATCCAGACAAATCATCACAACCTGAGATGTACCTAAAACACAAAGACTATATAAATAAATGTATCAAACAGAGGTGAAATCAGTGTACAATCTCTTGAATTTACAGTGATGGACAGAATAACTTGTTTTAATTATAAAAACACTCGTATAGTGAAAACTGAAAAGACTATTTCAAACCATAATTAATAAACATTGATAAGAGACTATTTAGTTAGCAAAAATGTACCTATGTAAGTCAGTGAATTAAGTTTGTATATTAGTTATAAGATGTTAATCTTTGATAATAACAAAAGATATTAGTTAAATCAGTACTTATAATAGTAAATACCTAGTTCAAATAATAGAGTAACTGGAAAGCTTAAATTTTATTTCTTAAAAGTTAAATAAGTATTAAAAAGTTATAATAGGACTAGTTTAATAGATTTATGCATAGATTCAGGTTTATTTTCAAACACAAATTTTATAGGGAAAAACTGATAAAAAAATAATTTAAACAGATTGTAAGAATGAAGAATGTAAAATGTAAGAATATAAACTTTCTTTATATTATCAAAGAAATGATCAAAAATGTAAAATTTTTTCCTTTATTTTTCGGAAATTTAGGTTATTTTTTGCAAATTTAAACATTTGAATTTCGATTTATCTGTCAAAATTGTCATAATCGAAAAAAAGTATAAAAGGACCAAGAAATGGAATTTTCGCTCTCTTGTTTCCTGCTGACTTACGCCGAATATGTCAATTGGTAATTAGCACCATTCTTAATTAAAAAGTTTAATTTTGATAAAGTAAAACATTTAACAAAAATATTATTATAAAAGTGTTTTAACAGTATTAAAGCACTTACCAATAAAGTAAATTCAACGAAAACTATCCAGATTATAGCAAAATTTATAAGATTCACTCCACTATTCCGAGAGGCACAGCCGGCAAACATTTTGAATAGCCGGTCACTATTGTATACGACCGTTGGGCCGATCCTACCTATTGGGGACTTTTCGCCGTCGCTTGACGTGTAGAATACAGAAGACACGTATATACGAGGTATGTGCGATAAAAACTTATTTATGTGAGTCCGCATGATATTGTAAATGTAAATTTTGTACGGTAGAATTTGGTAAAGGTATCATTTCTTTTGTATAATAATTTAAAAAATTAAATTTGGGTGTGATAAGCATGTGAACAATATTAATAGTTTTATACATTGTTTATAACGAACAACTTTTCAATTATAATTTAGTGTGATATATAAGATTAATATTGAGTTTTCTTGAATCCTACCCAAGATAAAGAGTCGGGTTTTAAAATTAAACAAATCAACAATTTCACTGAGCTAGTTCAATTCTTATAGGGCGTTCAACAACTAAATTAATTAATTATTACACCATTAATCAGTTTAAACATCACAAAATAATAATAATAAAAATTATAAAAATAATTAGTTATAATAAACCTCATAAAATTAAACCATAACAAATACATTCCAACGTGGAACTTGATAAAATAAATTAATTACAAATAAAATTATACATTTCCCATTAATAATAAATCATTACAATATATTAGAAAACAACATAATAAAAAAAGTTAAGATGTATTTTAAGTAAGATATTTATGTTTGCTTAAAATAAAGATTCTTTAAATTTATAACAATAACTTTTGCAGATTATGGACAAGCACAAAAAAATATTTTGGATAATAACATTCCTTAATGTCAGTTTCTGCATATGCATCGCAGTGAGCCCCATTTTTGATCTGTTAAAAAATGGCACCAAGTTGTTACCTCTAGTGGATTGTTATCCATTTAGCGTTACACAATCTCCCGTCTACGAAATAATGTACGTCTATCAGATTTTCGTCTGCTTTTATTTGATGATACACAACTTCCCATTCGACATTTTCATTTTGGATTTGATAGGTTTTTGTACAGCAGAATGCGAAGTTTTGTGCGAAAATATAAAAAATTTAAAAATAGAAAAATCGCCAGTGGTCTATGGAAAAAAGTTAACGAAATGCATCAAACATCACGAAGAAATTTGTAGGTTAGTCAAATCCAATGCCTTATTTTTTTATATATTTGAAACTATCTGCAGAACATTTATACAAGTTTTTACCAATTTGAGAATATCGTCAAAATTGAATTTAACATTTAAAAGACTAATAATTTACTGGAAATAGTTTTAAGCTTGGTTCTTAGGATCACCTTTCAATCAGTCATTAACTTACATTTTAGGGAAGCTGTGGGTTGTTATAAATTTCATAGCTAACAATGACGGGCCAGTCTATTGATTATCCTTTATATAGAAGCTAGTAATTTAAGCCAGATGTATACAGGGTGTTCCAGACTAATTTATCCAAGCTATATTTCTTAAGCGAATAGAGATTTTCGAATGGGTCAAAAACTGATCTACTATTCCATTTCTAATTCACTTTAACATGGCGTATAAACAATCATCCCTTAGTTTCAACCCCTAACTTTAAGTCATATCTCATTGGTTTGTTGAAGTATTCATATAGTACCTATGTATATTTTGATACTTTGTTGTTTATATGTAACTAATACAAATATACATAATATACTGAAGTCATAAACTCTAATAAATATACAAAGATAATAAAACGTATAAAACTTAAAAGTATCTTCACTCCGGTTCGATCCCCCCCAATAATTTTGGCATCTACTAGGATCTTCTTTTTTTATATATTGGTAATATACTGATTCTCCAGTCTGCAGGTACTTCACCCAAATTCCATGCTTAATTGTTTCCATTTCTTCTTTTCGAGCTTAACCTGTGTGGTATTAGGTGAACCTGATATGTAAAAGGCCAGATAATAGGAGCAGAAGGGGACTTCATGGATGACAGGAAGGGAAGGGAGGTTTTTTGAGTTTTGTGACCGACAAGGACAAAACGACTAATATACTAATCTTTGTTTAGTAGCACAACTAGTTTAACCAGAAGAAGTAGTCTACATAATAAAAGGAAGGAAAGCCAGAAAAGCACCTGGATACGACGGCATCATCAACAATGCACTGAAGCATTTACCAAGAAAAGGGCAACAATTATAAACGGAATATTAAGAACAAAACACTTCCCGGGCCAATGGAAGGAAGCCGAAATAGTGATGCTAAGGAAATCAGGACAAGATTCCAAGTTTCCACAAAACTACAGACCCATCAATCTACTACCAGCGATGAGCAAAATAGCCGAGAGAGTCATCCTCAAGAAGCTAAACGAAGAAACCGAAGCAATAGGAATACTGCCACAAGAACAGTTCGGATTCAGAAAAGAACACAGCGCACCGGACCAAATACTTAAAATTGTAGAATACACAACAGAAGGATACAACAGAAATCAATCTACTGGAGGACTGATATACAAGATGAGAGAAGCAGGATACACCAGAGAACTGACGAAACTACTACTCAGCTATCTGAAAAATAGAAGATTTAAGATAAGGATAGGAAACGCAAAATCCGAAGTAGGAACAACAGAAGCCGGAGTACCACAAAGAGCAGTCCTCTCACCAGTGCTTTACAACATATACACGGCAGACATTCCAAAGACAGACAACACAATGATGGCTCTCTACGCAGATGACACGGCTATCGTTACAAGAAGCACTCAACCAAGGATGGTGACAAGAAGACTCCAACAGGCTATGGACCAAATAAACGAATGGTGTACAACATGGAAAATCCAAATAAACCCGGAGAAAACCCAAGCAGTCTACTTTACCAAAAGAAGGAAAAAACCGGAAGAAAACATTAACATAGGAGGAGAAGAGATCCAATCGAAAAACAAGGCCAAATACCTAGGAGTGATACTGGACAAAGGACTAACCTTCACAGAACATGTAGAAAACATCATAAAGAAGGCAAAACAAGCAAGAGGAAGACTAGCCGGACTCATAGGAAGAAAATCCAAACTAGCACTGAAGACAAAGATACATATCTTATAAACGTAATCATCATTCCGATCATGTTGTACGCCTTCATATCCTGGGGACATACAGCCAAAACCTACAAAAAGAAGATACAAGCAAGCAGAATATCAGCCTAAGGCAAGCAACAGACGCCCCATGGTACATAAGAAATATACAACTATACAGGTAACTAGACCAGGAGAAGATAGAAGAAATCATGAAAACCAGAGCCAGAAGATTTGAAGAACTCAGGACACACCCGAAAACACAGCACAGCAGGGAATTAACAAACTACACAGTAGAGGACTACAGGGACATCCTAGACCAAGGAAACAGCTCTATCGGAAATCCTATATACCTAAACGAGTCAACGATGGCCAAAAAAAATGTATTTAACCATTACATTGCCCATTTTCAAAAGTATATATAAATTATACTGAATGAATGTAGTATCTATAGGTACCTATAGGTAACTTATTATACAGACAGACGAAATTTAAAAATAAAATAGGCTTTAGTTATATTTTATTGTTACATAATTCATTAATAATTATATTATATTAAACACCTAACTACAATTATTTTTTATAGATTTATACGAAACATTGAAAATGTATTCTCTTTCCTTATATTGCAGCAGTATTTTTGTAATCTGATATCCAGTTGTACTACTATGTTCAAGTTGTCAATTGTAAGTAAAACTTTATATAATTAATAAATATATATTTGTTTGGTTGCATTGACCCTATATTTATGAGATAAATAAATTATTGTATAAATATTTTCCAAATTCTCAACAAGATAAAACAAAAATCATCATCATAATTTGAAATGCAACATCTAAAGGTTACCTATACCTGGTACAGGATTTATATAGGATATATATACCTAGGTACACATAAAATTATATAACTTCAAATAAAACATCTGATGTATTGAATAAAAATAAATAAATCTTTATTGCTTTCCATGACTTTCAGACTGAACCTATGAGTTTAGATTTCTTTAAAACTTTGAGCTATCAATGCTGTTTGCTTTTACAAATGTTTCTATACTGTTGGACTGCATCATCTCTTACAGAAAAGGTAAACAATTAGATAATATAAAATCACAGATATTTTTGATGGATTGAAATTATTTTAATTTATTTTTTATAAAAAAGTTCAAATAGTTTTGATGTTTTAGAGCCAAAAAATACCGAAATTGGTTTATGATAGTTACAGACTTGATGTGGAAAAATCCACTCACACAAATATAAAGCTATTCATTGCAAAAAGTCAGCGTCCTTTGCTATTGAGAACATTACTTTTTTCCTTATCTATGGAACAATATTTACAAGTAAGATACTTTTATTACAATGTTAACAGGTTTGCTACTCTCTATTATATACCTCACAAATATTTGTTCAAATTATTTTATGTTTTAGCTTATAAGAAATTCATTTTCTTATTACACTGTACTTAGGTCATTAAATGAAAATACATGAGTCGCAACATTATTAGATCTTACACAGTCATTTTTGAAAATGTCGTTATAATAAATAATATAAATTTAAAGCATTTAAATGTGTTTTATTTACAATTTCTAGTGATTATTTAAGCTCCAAAAGAAAAATTATTCATGTCATAAAGTTATATCCCTTACAAAAAAGGCTTTCTTATAATAGTAATAAATTATGTTAGCTTATTTTTATGTATAGTCACATAAATGAGTTTATTTAGAGTTTGGTATTATTCTGTTATAATATTTTTTGGTATATCTATTGTAAAGTATTTGAATGTAAATTAATTTCATGTTTTGAAAAATAATAATTGAAATTAAGTGAAGGAAATTATTGACAAACTACATATTTCTACAAACAAATTTGTATGTTTCTCCTGAAGTTTTTTCAAAACAAGCTTCCATTACAAAGAACTATCTAAAATACAAAATTAATGTACAATCAAATATTTTACTTAACAATCGATCATAACAGAATAATACCAAACTCTTAATAAATTAATTTACACAACTATTTATATTTAAAATATGCTGAACTTCAAGGTTACATTATTTATTATTATAAGAAAGTCTTCATTGTAAGGGATGTAACTATAAAACCACAACTTTATCAGTATATCAGAAAACTTGTTATTTAATAAAATTTTATGTCACATAACTTTCAAGGTATGTATTTATTTACATTTTATATACCAAAGTTTTAAACTATTATTACAGTTTAAAAATCCTCTATAGAATCCTCTTCATGCAAATGATCCAATTTCAGCTCTTTTCCTTTGGTTACATTTTTTTTCTTTTTTTCCTTCTTGATTTTATGACCAATTACATACTCAGGCATGATCACTTTGGAACTCTTAAAGCTAGACTTTACATCACCATCATTGTCCAATAGTGAAGTACAAATTTTAGAATTGTGTTTCTTAAACACAACTTTTTGAGTTAAATCTGCTTTAGAATGAACTAATGTAGGATCCAAAATTTTTCTGTCCTTCAGTTCTTCTAAGAAAGATAAAGCAGTTTTTGTGTTGCTTTTATCAGACATATCTTCATCTTTAACATCATCTAATGTATATTTTGTCCACTTATGTGGGTTCTTTTTAAAATCTGGCATTCTGTTAATATAATTTTTGGGAATGGGATTTTGAGGTTTCTTGAATATACTTTCTTTACCTCTTAACTTTTTAGTAATTGCTCTTTGTATTTTAGGATTTGATTCATTAATGTTATCTGCATCCACTTCCATTTGAACATCATTTTTTCTCAACTTATTACTATTAGTCTCAAGTATGGATAGTTGTTGGAAAATACTTTTTTGGCGTAAAGTGAATTCGTCATTATCAGATTTAAGAGTAAATGGGATATTTTCGGACATTTTAAATGTATTTCTATAAATTAAAATATACCCAAATACATATAAAGATGAAGTATATTTACCAACATTAAAATCACCTAACCTTATTTTCTTCTTCTTTTTCCTTTCATAGATGTAAAATCAGAATCATCCAATCTTATAGCGTTTTCCATTCATCGCACTCGGGCAGCACTGGGTTTTTAGAGAATTCAAGGCCAGTGCTGTCAGATGCATGCTCTAGGGCAAAACCAATGGAACACGAAAATTAATTTGACCCGGAGACTGTTTTTATTGACATTTGATAACAATAAAATAACTACCGTAACCCTTAATCAAATAGCCAGTGCCAAATTATTGCCCTCGGTTCGCCCTTAGCTCGCTCGGAGTTTGAGTGACACATGAATGGAACACAAAAAAATGAAAAGAGTTCAACGAATGGAACACAAAACTGGCGCGAGTTTTGCCCCAGTGCGACGAATGGAAAACGCTATATTAGATAAGCATCCAATATGTTAAATCGCAATTAAAATCAAAGAATACACCAGTTGGTGCAGTAGTAGTTGGTGTATTCTTTGGTTGCACCAAAGTGAGGCAACCGGGCTGTGGATGTATATGCGCCGTGACCCAGGGCTGCGTATGACAATATTTCTGTTCTGTGATGGCAATCATATAAGTGACAAGTGATGGCAATGACAAACAGATGATAATCATTAAAAAATGACATTTATTGGAAAAAGTAGACGAGCAAAGTTAATTGTGATTTTTGTTAGATTTCATTATTTTGATTAAACTTTTAAAACAGCATAAGTTTTAAATTTATTTAGAATATTATAGCATTAATAATATTTAGCAGTTAATGTCATATTATCATGCATCAGGTAAATAGATTTAAGTTAAAAATTTGGCTTTTGTCTCGTGTTTTGTAACCTAATTTTTGTCCCTTCAACTGAAATCTAAAATATAGGGAATGCTACGAGACTATGTAAAAATTGCAATAAATGCTTCTCTCACATTTTTAACGAAATATTTGAAATTTATAATATTAGGGTAAACCACACTGTCATTATATTAACTAATTACTCTTCCATGCTTTGACACTTTTGCGCTTTTAGTTACTGGTTATTTTATGGAGAAATTATGACAGGCTCTTCCAAAAGAAAGTTACGTTTGGAAAATAAGAAGAAAAAAATGGCCGCATTAATGGACATAGTTAAATTAAATGAATATGATCGAAGTCAAAAAATCAAAGAAGCACAACTTGATAAAGACATTACTATGCACCCTCTGAAAGACCCAAGTCCAAAAAGATTGAAAATAGATAATAGTGAAATGTGAGTTATTTTACAAAGTATATTTGGATGTATTTTGAATGAAACAATAAGTATTTTTATGGTTTTCATAAATATTCCATCTATAACCTATATTTTAGTGTAAAAAATATTTATAGTTGTAATACCTACTTACCAAGAATAAGAAATGTACATTTTTTATTTATTGCTTTTTGTTACAAAATTTCATATACACATTTACCCACACTTGTTTATGTCAATTAGTTGAAGTTTTTTAAAATATTCTTTAAATGGTCTTTATTTTTATCTTATTACCTTTCTTTGCAACTTAAGACCTTATATTGCATAGGTGTCACAAATTAATACCCTAATGACTTTTTAGATGGAATAATAATGGATAAATATGTGTATATTTTTAATTCATAAAATACTATATTAAATTAAACCTTTGTACACTTTTATATTTTTGTAACAATATGTTTGTTGTGTAATTTTAAAAATACATAGGTAGTGTATTTTGTCAATATTTTTCACTATTTCTTTTGGTTTATACTAACAAAATATTATTAAATTATGAATTTTCTCTAGAATGACATTTTTTTATCAAATTATATTATGATTTGAACAAGGAAATTGGTTTTGTTGCTAAATGTGAATTAAATTGTATATTAATTAAAATATCAACAAATCTCAATTTAAATTAGGATGGGGATTGATTAACCATTTACCAGTAAAATAATGTAAAAAATTGACTGACATTGGAATTAAATTTGTTTTAAAATACATTAAATCTAAAACTTCAAACTCATCACATTATCTCAAGGTGTCCTAATGCAGTTATATGATTACAGAAATAACTTTAAAAACCTTATCCCATGCATGACAATTGATATAAATACAGGGTTAAAGTTTAATTTTTTTAATGCTCTCTTAGATCATGAATATTAAAAAACCAGGGGCCTGTTTCACAAAACACTATTAACTAATAGTAATAGAATAGTGATTTTTACAACCAAAGTTGCAGGTAGAAGTGGGTCTACACTACTGATGCTCAATATCATGCTATTGGAGACATACATAGAGTTTCCAAAGCAAGTGTCTGTAGCTCAGCATGTTCCAAAGATACTTTAAGTGGCCTGCAAATGTTGTAAACATACCCCATGTGCATACCCCATATTTATTATGTTAATAATATAATTCATGCCTACTAGAATTTCATCAAGTATTGAACTAGTAATAGGAGCTATTATTTATGACTCGTAAAAAAAACACAATTTATTAGTATTATTAAAAAAAGAATTAACTATTAGCTATTAAACTACTGAACTATTATTTTTGTGAAACAGGCCCCTGTCCACAATAAAATGTTATAGGCTAATGCCTGGAGTATTTTCACAGAAGGATTTGAATAATGCTATACCTAGAAGAATGCCATTGCCTTTTATTTTATTTTTAAAAATTATATATAACACCTAACAATTACCTAATTGAAACAGGTAAAATATGTAATTATGTTTACTGAAATATTTTTCCTGACACAAAATACAAAAGTAAATTTGAAAAGATGATTAATTAATTGGCATGCAGATAGAAGATAGTTTTAGGATTATAAGAAAACTAAAATGATCGTAATAATGTAAAAAATGACACAAGTAAAAGAATTTAGAATATTAGAGTTTGATGAAGTAATTTATGTAAAAGACAATATATATCCATATATTTTCTAGATTAATAAATTGTGTCAAATACACTTTGTCTGATGCTGAGCTCTCTATATCTATCACACACACATACAAACACAAAATGTATATCTTTGTGTCATATTCAAACTTATTAGGTATTTTGGCTCTGCAAGAAGTAAGTTAAAGTAATGAAATAACTATTGGTTTTACCAAAATATTATTGATATAGAAAGCACTTTAGATCTGACTGAAACAAACTTATTGTGTATAGGTACTTATTTGAAATTTTTATTTAATTTTTTTTCTGATTATCATTGTTGACACTTTTGGTTAACTTTATGAAACTACCACAATTTCTATATTTGTACAGATACTTACCATTATTGAAATTTTCATTACAGAGAACTCAATACCGAATCACTTCAGCCCCCACTCATTGGAGGAAATGGTCCATCTGGTAAACCGAAATTGGAAGGAGCAGAATATATAGAGTTAAAAAAGATGTTGCGAGAAAAGACTCAAAAAATTCGCAACAGTCCCCAAATTAGGTTACGTGAACTAGGTGTGAATGCTAGCCTAACAGTGGAATTGGACAATCGAATCCCCCTTTTTTTATCAGATCTTCAACATTTAATAATGTATTCGCAAGTAGGCCCACACGCCCCATATTCTCCAGCGAGATGGTTAGCTCTAGAAAAGTACAACAGGTTACAAAATACGAATTTAGTGATAATAGAAAACGTTTCTCTCTACCATTTCACGGCCCACGAAAGTATGTTTCCCTTTATAAGTTCTCATTTTGGTAATAAGGTCGAGATGATTACTCCCATTTCCTACAACAGTGATATCGTCAAGGATTTGTCGATGGTACCACTTACTGGTAAGATTTTCTAATACAGGGTAGGGTGCCCCAGTTGGAACTGACACATTTCAAGCGTAATTATTGAATAAACGAAATAAGTTAGTGCGGTTTTCACTAATGAGTTTCAAATTAAAATAGTATGTCTCCTAACTAGTGCGCAAAGTAAGTCTTGTTCGGGTAGCAGTCGAGTGCGAACAAGACACTTTGCGGGAGAGTTCGGAACAGTATTTTTTCTACGAGCGAGAACATTTATAAAAATAAAAAATTAGACAATCAATTTAAAAAATTATATTCATAACAAAATACTAAGCAACTACTATATATAACAAAAACTAATTATTTCATTTAATTATCATTAACTATATTAAAAGTAAATGAACAATGTGAAGCATTATGCAAGTTTAATGATGAAGATGCGGTTCCTTCAATGGAGGAAATTACTTGTTTTGTATTGTTTTTGTAGGTTCCGTCGGTGCTAGTTGGAGTTGAAATAATATATTCTTGTAAACGATTTTCAGCAATATCTGATGAATTTAGAACATTTTATGGTGGGTCTCGACGCTTGTAGAAGTACTGCTAGTAGTGGTGGTACTACATGACATCTGCTAAATTTTGTTTGACATTTCTTTCTTATTTTTTAATGACTTCTCCAAATATTCTTCCGCCACAGCTGTGGATTTCCAACCACCGAGACGTTTGATATTAGTAATTTGTTCTCCATTATCAGCTAATATTGTCGCCGAACTGCGGCGGAAACTATGACCTGTGTATAATAGCTTTTGGTTGGGTAAGCCCAGAAAAGCTGCTATTTCAGATGGTATTTTGCTGAATGTGTTTATTCAGACACACTGACTTGTACACTTTTTGTTATATATTTAGAGTTCTGTGGGATATTCTTCCATCTAAGAGGGAGGGGTGTTATTTATAGTGCGGTGGAATCTGTCAGATAAGTCATTGTAAAGTACAAAATTGGCATTGTCATTGTGATAAGATTTGATATTAAAGATACTAGAAGACTTGTTTAATTTGGATGTTATGCCGCTCATAACATTTCACTGGCGCAGTCAGAGAGATTTTTAAAAAAGAACCAAGAGGGAGGAAATTAAAGCAATCCAAAAGATGACGTCGCTTGGAAGCATTGAACCGTTCAATATCCCCAGCTAAATGGACAGTTTACAAGGAAAGATTTGAATTATTTCTTACAGCAAACGGAATAACAGATGATGCTAGGAAAAAGGCTGTTTTTTTAAGTATTTGTGGGCCAGCCACATATGAAATACTTCACTCTTTGTTAGCACCGAAAACAGTTTCCAGTGAAACTGACCGCATATTTCCTGCCTCGAACTTCTATAGTAGTGGAGTACTAAATGAAAACTTACAAAGAAAATTACTTGCAGAAGAAGATCTTACTTTTGCAAAGGCTGAGTCTATTTGTCTAGCTTTTGAAACAGCTGCTAAAAGTGTGACTACACTGAGAGAAGTTCCTGCACGAATTAATGCAATTAAGCACACTCCTCACAAGCAAAAATGTTGTAGATGTGAAAATTCACATTCACCAGATGAGTGTCAGTTCAAAGAGGCGACTTGTAGGCACTGCAATAAGGTAGGACACATAGAAAGAGCATGTTTGTCTAAGAAGAGATAGATAAAGGGCAGGAAAAAGAAGAAAGGAAACCAACAGCAAATAAATGCTTACAGGTAAAGCTTACACAGTTATTGGCAAGAGCTCATTTGATTTCATATTTCCAAAGAATAAGCCACGGTTAGAGTTTCCTACATTTACATTGAGAGATTATCAAAAAAGGAAAATTGAAACATTAGGAGTTTGTGATGTAAATGTGAAATGGTGGCAAAAGCAATTACTGCAAATTTGCTTGGAAGCAACTGGTTTAATCCATTACAAATTGCAATGGTTAGCACAAATGCAGTGAGTGCTCAAAATGTGACATTTTCTGATCCGGTTCAAAGTATGCAGGCATTTTTGAAGAAGGGTTAGGACATTTTAAGGGACCTGCCATAAGTTTAGATATAGACGTTAATTTTCAACCGATCTTAATGAAAGCACGTAAAGTACCTTTTGCATTAAAACCTGCCATTGAACGAGAACTAGAAGAGCTACAACTTCAAGGCATTTTAGAACCAGTTAGTCATCCAAATGGGCCACACCGATTGTTCCCGTGATCAAACCTAACAATAAGGTTAGAATATGTGCAGATTAAATCTAAATCATTAAATCTAGCTGTTCGAAAAGACATTTATCCTGTCCCATGCGTGCAAGATGTGTTGACAACATTGGCTGGTGGTCGCGTTTTTGCCAAACTCGATTTATCCCAGGCCTACCAACAGCTGAGCGTTGACAGTAAAAGTGCAGAGGCCCAGACTATTATAACACATAAGGGTGCTTTCAGAGTAAAACATCTGCAATTTGGTATTTCAACAGCACTTCAGATTTTTCAAAGGTTTATTGAAACCCGATTGGAAGGCATACCAGGTGTTCTACCATATTATGATGATATATTAGTAGTAGCAACTTCTGAAACTGAGCTTAAAGAGAAACTCTGCTCCAGTTTTGATAGATTTCAAGAAGATGGACTGGGATTAAACAAAAATAAATGTATATTATTTGCAATAGAATTAGAATTTCTTGGTTTTCGGATTTCATCCAATGGGATCCATCCAACTGAATAAACTGAAAAAGTACAGGCAATTAAAAAGCGGAATTGCAAGCATTTCTGGGTATGATCAATTTCTACCATATGTTTTTGCAAGACAAGGCCACTACAGCAGAACAGTTGCTTCACAAAGACAAAACTTGGAGATGGGGAGCAGATAAAAATAAATCGTTTAATGAGCTTAAAAAATTACTGTCGTCCTCCAGGAGGAAGGGGAACAGATTCTTAATATTCTACACAATGCTCACCCAGGCATAGTTAAGATGAAGGCTCTGGCAAAATCTTATGTTTAGTGGCCAGGTCTAGATGCGGACATTAAAAATTTCGTGGCCTGATGCAACATTTGCCAGCAGACAAGACACATGCCGAGCAAGAGTACCGGTAAGATTTGATATTAAAGATACTTTTATAATACACAAAGAAACGCCGATGTGTAGTAATATGAGGCCGAATATTTAAATATTTACCATATAATTGCAGGTATATTCCATTATTGGCTTCAGATGTAATCACAAAATTTCTGGCAGTATGATTGAGTCTCTAATTTTAACTAGAATTAAATTCTGTTTATCTTCTATATCGTCTAAATTTATTTTTGTCAACTCTTCACGGCGACAAGCACCTGCTAAGCCGAAGATTGTAGCAACTTTTACCATAAGATAAGTTTTGTTGGGAGCTTCTCCCATGAATTTGGTTATCTCTTCTTGAGTAAACACTTTAGATTTTTTAGACATGTACCCTCAATTTTGTCTCTTTAAAAAGGCGGTCAGTTTAAAATATTTTCCAATGTCCAAATTTAACATAGTTTTCAGAACCGAATACTTGGACCAAAGCGTTGGGTGCTTATATTTTTCCGACTGTTCCAATAAATAGGCTAAGAATACTTCTTCTCTAAAGGGCTTCACTTTATTTATATCACACCATTTGCTAAATTCTGCATATTGCTTTTCATATTTTTGGGACGACATTTGGGGTATTAGACTATTGCAGGTACCTGCGGCTTTGTCTAAAATATGAACCGGTATACCCTCATTGTCTTCTGCTTCAATTTTTTCCATTGTTTTTTAAAAAAATCTGGGCTTGGGCTTACTTATTAGTTGTAGTTAAAATAATGGAAAGATTGACAAATTAATTTGTTTGATACTGACGGCAAATGTCATTGTCATAGAAACGTTTTTGATAATGATAGGTACTTTGTTAATAAAAATTAAACCTTGTCAGCACTAATGCACAATAGTATATTAAACAACGCATTTCATATGGAATTCTGTTATGACACGAGTTCAAGTTTAAAAAACGAATCGCGAAGCGATGAGTTTTTTAAAGAACGAGTGTCACAACAGCCATATGAAATAAGTTGTTTATAATATTTTTTATATTTTGCTATTTTATCATTTTTTAAATTAATTTATTAATTTTACGTAATACCGAAAATTTTGATTTTAAAAAGTATGTCGGTAGCACTGTGTTATTTATAACATTTGACAGATCTTGACAGTTTTGACATTTAAATTATGAAATGTTAATGTTTTAAAATATTTTAAAATGACTAATACACCAATAATAATATATTATATAAGTAAAAAATGATATTCGAATATTCACAAATACTTTCTTAAAGAACAATATAAAATTAATAAATTGCTATTAGCCACAAATGTCAATGGTCTTGCCTTTAGATACTTCACTCATGTCGCCAACCATTTAAAACAAAAATTTGCGTGCGCAAAAGTTACATTACGATACGCAAATGCGTTTTATAATGAAGATTTTTATAAGTGCAAAATATAAAAAATTAAATTTTGCGCTCTCAAGCGCGGTAGCAAATTACATATTTTGCGCACGCTCGTAGAAAAAAGTTTTTTCCCAATCATATTAAAAAAAAATCGCAGTTTTACAGGGCGAGTTAAAAGATTTCCCATTTTCAACTAAACATTACTTGACTTATTTAAATGAAACACCCTGTATATTTTTACACCATTCGAAAGCCATTAAAACTTTTTAAGCGTATTTTTATTATTCTTAGATAATGAAGGAGATTAAGCAAGTGTGATGTGAAAATCACATGTTTATGAAGAATATAATTTAGATAACGTCGTCAAAAAATTCAATATTAAAATGGTATCAGATATTCGAAGAAATTGGTTCACTTGAGAAAAAGAAGGTACTTGAAAATCAAAATAATCCAAATGATCTTGATCGTCTCTGAACTATAATTGAAATCTTAATTGAAAATAATAATCAAATTTATATTAGAAAAATAGCAAATTTAATAAATGTATCTAAAATTGAAGTACAAATACGTTTTAAAATTAACTCCTAACAAGATACAAACGGTTCAAAGAATTAAAGAGAGAGACTTTCAGAAAAGACTAGTTAAGTGTGGAACTTTAAAAGTTCTAATTAGAACAGAATCTGATATTAATATTATGTCCGACGAGGCCACTTTTCATTTAAATGGAAAAGTAGACATAACTGCCATATCTGGGGTAGTGGGAATCCTAGAACTTTTATCTGGTGTGCTTTTCCAAAAAACAAAATTTATGGTCCTTTTCTTCTTTCTTGAAATCACAGTTAATGTTCTCGTATATACAGATATGCAAGAAATTTTTTTTGTCCCACAACTACAACAAGAAGGTATTGGGAAATTCCACTGCAAATATTTATCAAATACAGCAGATAGTACTGTATACATATAATCTTCAAATTTTTGTAAACTAATATCTTTTTTCGCAACTTTGGCACTGAGGTAGGTACTGAACAAATACCCCTCGATTTAAGTTCCATAATTATGAAATAAATATTCCATTAAAAAAATTAAATTCAGAAATTATGTACTTACAGCTTTATATTCAAACGTATTAAACAGTTTATTAACAATTGATTTATGTTGTTCACGTCTTCCCCGGTTGCTAATTCCTCCGCTAGAAGCCAACACTTGTCTTGCAAATTCCCAACACCTTGTCATTTCTCTTTAGTAGCAAAAGAATCTGCGAGTAGAGTATTTGGGATGAAATGGATAGGAAGAGGTGCACCGATCGAATGGGCACCTAACTCTCCGGATTTGACTGTACCCGATCTTTATTTGTGGGGTTATAATAATAATAATAATAATAATAATGTTTTCTTAATAAACGCCATAATGTTTAATATAGCAATAAATTCAATTTTTAAGGTTTGCGTCTACTTATTTTAATGTATTAAGGACAAAGTGATTAAAAAAGCAAAAAAAGCTAGTAGCGATATTGAAAATAATGAGAATGAGAATAATTGAAAAAACTAGCATATTTTCTTTATTTCTGCAAATTAAATTACACTTGTTAACATTTTTTAAAGAGCTTGTAGTATAACTTACTCTGTAGTTATTAATTTTAAATATACAGATAACACTGGTTACAAGCATTATAATGGAAAACGTTTAATATATTAAATAAAACACAACAAAAATACACTATTTATAATAATTGTTCTCATGGCAACATTCAAATAACAAAACTGTATACAACTCAAATAACTATAATGACTTGATCAATTAATGTTCTTTGAGACTTTAGAGGTAACATGAATAGGGTTTTTCCATAATACTGACCACCAAACTAGTGAATCATCTCATAAACAACCACTTTATTTATAATTTACCAAGGCAAAAGTTTTCAAAGTGCTGACTGTAAATATATCTCATCCTTATGACAAACTCGGATCAAACAAAACTGAAGAACGTTAGTTAGCCGACATAGTCGGAAGATACTGAGGTCCTATACAGGAGGCTACCCAGCCTCCTGGGTGGAGAGAATCTACTTTTTTTATTAATTTCTTTTTTTTTATGGTGGCACATTTCTCTCCTCAAGGTTAGAAAATGTTAGACATACATCAAGGCTCTTTTAAAGTTATAAAAATGAAATAAAGCACATCCAGCATTCTTATAAAATCTATAAATTTCACTAATAACTCATTAAGGCAACATAACACTCAAAATTAGAATTATTATGGTAAAAATTATAAAAAAAGAGTTAATGATCAATATAACTTGAATAATTTATAATCAATTTTCATCTAAAAAGTCTCATACAACAAAATATACATGAGTTCATAAAAGAAAATGGCGAACATGAATATTGTGAATATATTGTGTAAATATAAGTAGATACATTAAAACAAATAAAACAACAGACATTGAATGTTCAAATATTAGACAATATAATAATAATATTCAATTTACCTGATTACAAGAACTAAACACACATTTTGTTTTATTAACAAATTTTATGCGTTTTATCATATTCATCGAATGACATTCCAACCTCTAATAATCGCTTCATCATCCCTTTATTTTTTATACGACTCAGCCCTACTACTATTCCATCTCGTTACCAAGCATAAAACTTATTTTGTACTGTATGCGGACTTTTACAATAAATAACGGTTTTAAAACTAAATAGTGGCATATTTAAATTTGGTACCGAGAGATGGGGTGTTAAAAAGAATCAAAATTTAATTATAAATTACTTCAAGCTAAAGAACTCAGCTTTCAAAAATGGTGTAAAAATATACAGAGTGTTTCATTTAACTACTAGTGAAAACCGCACATTTGTATCTTGTTTCATTTAGCCAATAATTATGCTTAAAATGTTCTAGTTTCAACACCCTGTAAAATACTTTCCACTTAAGTTTCTATGGAACAATTTCGTGATGTGCAAATGCTTCGGCTGGATATTTAATAACAAATATGTTTTCTAACTAAGAATATAAAAGAATTAAAAATTTACCTTTAAAAATTTTTTATTACAAACATTGTATTACAGTTCAAGAAATAGAAAACTATATTGCGTTTTATTGCGCTGTAGCAGTTACATAATTTTCAATTAGATCAATAGATACATTTCTCACTAAAAAACATGCTTCACTCAAATCTTAACTTTCTCCTACTCGAAAATAAAGACCTCAATGTATTTTTCTAGGGACGCAAATGAAGAGGTTTCAAAATAATTTTGGGACACTGGATGCTGCAGTTTTAAAAAGTAATGAAGTATTCGATACGATTAAAAATTCCTTTCCTATATCGGAAAACGAAACCGAATACATCAACCTAACAACTAATGGAAAATTACCGAGTACCGACACGTTTTCAAGAACGGAACTGCTACTTTCCGGCTGGCAGATGATTGAAGAAAACTTTCCTATGCCGATCAAAGGTTTAATGGAACGGAAGTATTCTGGATATGTTTTAAGTAAAGATCAATACAAAAATGTCACTTCGTTCAGTCCTATGTACGCCGTGGATTGTGAAATGTGCAGAACCTCTACAGGTTAGTACCAAACACATATTAAAACTTTCTTTCTCCAAAATTGAAGGGTCCGAGGTACATTTCTTAGTTTACAGGAAAATGAGAAAAACTTGTAATTTTGCAGCAATACTATGAACACAAACTAATTTTTTCCATCAATATATGCGTACTTTAGATTTTTTGAAATTTGAAATTGTACCTTGCACGTGGACGATTATTGTCACCAAAATGAGAAGAATTCTTATAAAAAAAAAAGAAATGTGAAGAAACAGAGAGAAACTTGTATTTTTAATAAGTGTGTATATTAATAATTTAAAATTTCTTAGCTAAGCGCTTTCAACCATAAAATAGGCCATCTTCAGAGCTAAATGTCAAGTTAAATATTTCCCAAGAGAGATTATCAAAAACACACTAACAAATTTTTTTTTTAACTTTGATTTTATTTATATTTTGAAATCACCTTTTAAATTGTTCTGGATATCCGTATTTGATGTGTCCTATTTGTTAGTGTGTTTTTGATGATCTCTCTTGGGAAATATTTAACTTGACATTTAGCTCTGAAGATGGCCTATTTTATGGTTGAAAGCGCCTAGCTAAGAAATTTTAAATTATTAATATACACACTTATTAAAAATACAAGTTTCTCTTTTTCTCCACTCTATCCAAAGTGTGTACTAAGTACTACAGTCCTGTACTTAAAATAAGAAATGCTATTATTTTTCAAAAAACTTATTTAGTAGGTATAATAAAAGTAATCAATAAACGCCCTAATAACGTAAATAAATAATGTAAACGAGAATCAAACGAAATAGTAAAATCTGAGTAAGTTTAAATCAGAATCCCCATCTGTCCTTTCCATCATATCATAAAATGTTTGACAAATGGGGGGCACATATTTTCTTCTCTATCGTATTTATCTGCTTTAAGTGTTAGCTTCTTGTTACATGCTAGAGAAGCTCTGTTTAGGTCAATAGGGGTACCTGCTTAGTTATTTTAGGGATGTGAGATTGTAATGGCAGGATTATGTGTTTTATGGTACTGAAATATTCTTCTTACCTCAGTTTTCTACTTATGCCCCCACAGTAACTGACCTGTTGATATATTTTGAATGAAATACCATAAAAAGGATACTGAGCCTTTCTTCGCTACAGTCTCTTCAAACATATAACTTACTGATTTGTTATTGGAACAAGAGTAGAAAAGCTGATTATATACCCAAATCTGCCTAGCATAAAATATTTTCCCAGTAGTCAACAGCGCAACAGGCTGGTAATCGAAGCAAATAAATAGACTCTATAGTTTGGGTGCAAAAACCGGCTATTACGTCATGTGGCCGCTTATTGTGCCCAATAATATTGATGGTGAGAACTACTCCATGGATATATTTGGTACAAAAAGCGACCACGTCTTTTTTATACCCAATAAGTGTAGTGTTCTTGCTCCAAACGACGCACAAGCATTTTTCAAGGCAAAAAAAGTCATAATCTCAATTTTGACAAAATTGGTCTTTGGCGGGTTTTTCCAACGGGCCCTTCAATTATTTGTTAATATCAATAATTATTAGATTTCGTGGGTTTGGTTTTATTACTATTGACTATATCACTCCTATCGAAATATTCACCTGATCTGACCATTCACAAGCCAAAGACAGCTGGTGTTATTGAGAAAACACCAGCTGTCTTTTAATTTGGATTGGTCTGTCTAGTTCGGTATATTCGACGACGTAACCAATACCGATCGCAAAGCAAAGTTTGACGTTTGTCAAAAAAATAATTGAAGCTATATTGACCAATCACTTTGTTCGTGATACACAAACTACTACTCGCGATGGAATTTATCTTACAAGTCTCTTATTTCTTAACTGAGTTGCTTAAAAAAAACACGAGTCCTCAGGACTCGTGGTGTTTTCAAGCAATTCAGTTTCGTTTAGAAGTAAATCTACAGACTTATCGCGAAAATTCGATCACTAGTGGTATTACTATTGATCGAATGAAGTTACAAATTGAAGCTGTCAAATTAAAACAAGAAATAGAATGCTTACAGATGTTATTCAAATGTGCAGTAGTTACTTCTTTATTAATTTTTTCTAAATTTAAAATTTTAATGTAAAAAAATACTTAATTAGGTGTAAATGCTAAAATTACATACACCATTAGAAGATATTTTAAAATTTAAAAGAAAATACTTAATAAAAAAAATTAAGTCACATACATTTTTTTTAATTTTAAATAATTTATGTGGTTTTTATTTTCCCGTTGATGTTACCTCAGATAAATCAGTGGTCTTGTTTTTAAAATAGTATTGTTTTCTTTCTTTTCTTGATTGTTTATAGTGATGAACAGAATATTTTCATTGCATTAAAAAGAATTATTAAATCATAATTGAGACACAGACACATGTTAAATACCTATATTATCTATTGAAGAGATGTAAAAGGCTTCAAAGGTACTCCATTATTTCTGTCAATTTAAAATATGAATACACATTGAGCATAAGTTGTGCTTTTCTAAAATTGTGTAAATATTACCATATTTATAATGGAAAATAAGTTTCTGATGAAAGCTAATTCTAAATTTTCTTAATTGTGAGTTATACCCAGGCTGGAACTTTGCATAAATAAATATTACTTCATCTCAAATTTATATTTACCGAAAAATTCTGTTAATTCAAATACAATATTAACACAATTAATAGATGGAATTTGAAATTTTGAAACTCAAATCTTATAATTAACATATTGCTTCAGATGAATAATTAACAGATCTTCTGTGCTTGGTTAGATTAGGTTCAACGTCCCTTTCATTGCAACCTATTGTGGCTCACCCCTAGGGTATAGGTTTTCTATTTCTTGTTAGATTTATCTTATATGATCTGACTTTTATACATGTTATATTTGTATTTTTTATATATTTGACTTTGTATTTCATTTCTCTGACATATTGTGTTCTTTTCTTAAAGCCTGAAGATGGTCTTGTGACCGAAACATGTCGCTACTATAACATTTCATTAAATTACATACTGTGGGTTTACTTTGAGTTTTATTACTACTATTATAGATTATAGTTGATGCAGACCAAATTTATTGATCCTCGTATCTTCAACTCTCGGCAATTTTTTCGTTTTCAGGATTTATTTTATAGATCACTCCATATTTATAATATTTTTATTAAATAGTTTGTATCTTTATTCTCCTTACATTAAAATGATGCAAACGGGTTCAATAAGTATGCAATATATAACGTTAAAATGTTTTAAATTAAATATTTATGGATTTATCATTATTGGAGCCTCTATTAAGCTTTAATTTATAACATTATTGTTACAGTAGTCACTAGGGGTACCAAAACTTAGTCTCTAAATTAACTTTTACTAAAAATAAACAGTTTAGATGAAATTCTAGTATTGGATAGCCAATTTAGGGAGAAGTAATTCATGAAGACATTAAGTCATAAAATTAATCATTTTCAACATATGATGTAACATGAATTATACTTCAGTCCTGGATCAAGTTAATAAAAAAAATCTGTTAGACAAAATTTTATTTTTATTATTTTATTTATTTAATTAAAGCATCTACATATAGTTTCCATATATACCCTCCCCCCAGATAATATTGCCTTCTTTATTTCATATAGAGATGACAATATATTAATGTTGGCATGCTACTGACTGCATATTTCTTAATGTATAGTTGAGTATCTGTTAAAATCACCGGCAAATACAAGACATTGATAAAAAGCAAAAAGAGCAGGGGGATAAAATTTGATCCCCGGTAAAAACCACTTGCTACTTAAAATGTAAGACTATAACAAACTATTATAATGCAGTTACTGTTAACATTAATTTAAATAAGATTTTATTTTTATAATGCCACATAGCAATCATTAAATCCTATTCTGAAAAGTTTTATGACTAATTTTGTTAAATAAAATCTGTAAGCTTGTTTTAATTTTAAACTTGTATGTATTTTTATCGAGTTTGAAATAATATTATCAATAATTTCACTGTTTATTTTTCTTTCTTTTTTTTAGGTGAATTGGAATTGACAAGAATATCATGTGTTAACGAAAAGTTAGAAGTATTTTATGATACGCTCGTAAAACCAGACAATCCCATAGTTGATTATCTAACAAAGTGGTCTGGAATAAATAAACAGATGATGAAGAACGTATCAAAGAAATTGAAAGACGTCCAGAATGATTTAAAAAAGTTGTTACCTCCCGATGCTATTTTAATCGGACAATCTTTGGCTAATGATTTACACGCTCTTAAAATGATGCATCCGTACATTATCGATACGAGGTAAGATTAATAAATTCTGCCAATATTACTCTCCTGAATAATATACGAAATTAAAAATTAATTATTTGAACATTCCTTGTAATGGGTTAAACTGTAGAGGAACAGTACTAGTTTATGTGCTTTTTTGTAAACTATATAGTAAAATATATTTTTTCCTTAAAAAAACTCGATTTGACAAAAGGTTTTATTCCTTTTAAAATTAATTTTGGTTGTTAAGAATACAAGTCACCACTTAGTTTTGATAATGTCTCTCTTGTATGTATGTACGAAGTTAGGGATGATTGCCATGTGTTTGATGTTTTCTGACTTATAGCCGCTCTTTTAGTACTATTTTCATAAGAAAAAAATCAGGTGGATCCTCCTCTTCTATTTCATGTGCTCCTAGGTATCTGGCTCTAGAATTCTTCAAGGCAGTGTATTCCGAGAGTAGGTGTATTAAGGTTTCTTCTTCACAGAATCTACACCTTGCTTCCTCTACTAACCCTAGTTTCCTCATGTGACTTCTTATAAATATAAAAAGTCTTTTAGATACATTTAAGGTCATGGAAAGGGACTTATAAAATGACGCATTCACAATTAATTTTGGAGCGTGTATGAGCTTTGTATAACTTTACTTCAGTGCTGTAACTTTTACAACTTTATTTATTCTCATCCGATTTGTTTTTGTTACAGTGTGATCTACAACATAACCGGCGACAGAACGAGAAAAACGAAGCTGCAAACGTTGGCCAGGGAGTTTTTAAAGGAAAAAATTCAAGTCGGCCAACACGGACATTGTTCGACAGAGGACAGTTTAGCTTGCATGAAATTAGTGAAGTTGCGTTTGCGGAAACATCTTTATTATGGCGACGCCGTCATGGGAGGTGTCAAGAACGACTTAAGAACTTATCCCGAAATGGGTACGTCTCATTACGCCACCAGCATGTTGCAGCAATGCGTCAAAGTGGACAAAACGGCCAACGTCGTCGGTGTCGACGAAATCGGCGACAAATACAAATTTTACGCCGACAAAGGTGATCAGAAAATCCCCCTAAATATAAGTTGCGCGTCGAAAAAATCGAATCGTGAAGTAATTGAAGTATATTGCGATTCTTTGAAGAAAAACTCGTTGAATGTCGCTCATTTGCGAGTGTCCGATAACCAATTAGAAGGAAACAAGATATTCAAGAACGTCGATAAATGGGTAAAGGAAATATACGAACGAAGCGCCAATCCGAGCTTGATTCTGGTATTATTTGGCGGATACAAACAAGCTAACGGCGTTTGTTTTATGCAAATCAAAAACGAATTGATAGATGTAAAGAATGTATTTTCGTAGATCAAGTATCTATATTATACAGACAGCGGGGCGCGTGTAAATAATACATTTTTATAATTATTCTCTTTTTTTATTTTCCTTCATTTTTGAAAGAACTTGTTCGTATTGTTTTTTGTACAATAAATTCACCAATATTTTTAAACGTGTTCTTATTATACTCCCTATTTTAAAAGTTCGAATTCTAAATAACGATTTAAACGTGTGACACAATTTGATAGTTGGGTGAGTACTCTGTGGATGCGTTTATGAAAAAAATTAAATCTACTGACGATAGTCTCGACGCATTCTCTTCTTCTTTCTCCTCAAAGACCAAACTTCATTCAAATTCCGTCACATGTCAATTCAACTTATTGTGCCGTTATTAGTGCGTGTAACATTTTCCAAATTATTTGTTGTGCTGTTATGGACATTTTCAACAATGATTGTGCTATTACTCCTTATTATATCTCTCTTGATATGGCCCAGTATATATTTTAAACTGGAAAATAAATTTTGTGTTTTAAACCACACTTACAAAAATGATCACATTCATCATACAATTTGAAACTTGTTTCTTTCAATTCATTCAATTTTCAGAAAGCTGTAACGAGTAGTGCTTACTGCTACTATTGGTTTTCTACTTATGTCGTCTTCCTTCAATCCCTACAACCTGATCACCTTCAATTCTTTAATTATAATTCAATAACAATTATCCCCTTCCCACTATTGATTTCTTACTCCAATTAGTGGGAAACCTCCATCTTCTCCATTTGTCCTACTCTTGGTTTTTTACTCCATCCAGTAGGACACACTCTTCTTCCCACTTCCTCTCAACCTTTGTCCTACTTTTGGTTTTTTACTCCATCTAGTAGCTAAACTGTTATAATAACTTTTGTTTTACAATAAACTAAAAGATATTTTTTTACCTGATTATTATAATAAATCACTTATTATAAAATTAGTCTACAATTAGACTATCTTTTATAAAATCTGTCCCTTCAATCCTCTCTGATCAATGAAATTATATGAGCATTTTTCACTGTATTAAGTTATTTTAATCTTGAACAGGGATTCTATTTTCAAGGAGTGAATCAAGTAAGTCATCCATTTCCTAATGTGGGTAGAATCCAAAAAAGGTTCAAAGAAAAACACAAAGTTGATCCCACAATGTTTAATTAAAGATTTGAAACGCTGCAACCAGTTTCAGTCACATCAGACCATCATTAAGCTGTAAAAATACAATACAATGCAAAAAGGAAAGAGAAGACAACAGTAAACTGATAATGAGCAAAGTCAACTCAACAAGGAAAATAATTTTATAAATGAAATAATAAAAATAAGCTTTAAAAATATGTTGAAACATTATATAAATTTCAAAAAAGTTACTTTAATAGTGAATAGACAACCTTCAGCCGAGTTACAACGTAAATTCAAAGGTGATGGAACAAAGTGAAATTAAAAAGCAATGATAAAACCAATATTAAATCAGTATTAAAATTAGTTGATACATCAAAAAAAGCACACAACCAACATAATTGAATTTAACAGATATCCAATTAAAAATAGTAAAAGCCAGAGTGTTGGGAAAGGTTAGAGGTTGAAACAGAAAGAGTCAAACACATTGTAGAAAAGAACAAATAAATGGTATGAAGTGGTATCCCCAGGAGTACTTTTAATAATAAAATCAGTGTTCATATATGTTCAATACCAGAGTATACTTCATATATACTACTGCAAGAATATAAAAGAAACAATGAAGAAAGAAGTGAAGGGAAATGTTAAAAAAACACCTTTTTGTTATTTGACATAAATTATTTGCCACTAACCATATATCGTTCCCCTACCACTTATTGACCTAATTCTTTTTACTTTCATCAACAATTATCGATTTTACTTATTGCATTGTTATGTTTAGTCAAGTAATAAATATAGTGCTTTTCATATAATAGTCTCCACCTTTAATAACTTTTGTAATACCTATACTAGTATTGTAACTTAAAGAGTTTGAACTGTTGTACAACCCATTTTATTACAGGCAAATAAGGTGAAAGTAAAAAATAAGTAAAATTTGTGTTAAAAAAAATTGTTTATCTCATAAACTATCCACTTTAACCTACAAGTATTATACATTTTTTAAATCAGGTCAAAAATTTTACATAAAAAATATGAGAAGTAATTTAAAAAAAAAAGGATGCTGCTAGGAGTGAGGGGGGCTTTTTCAGTAAGTTTAAATAAGACATAATGCTTGCCCCTTCCAACATAAATTGACGTGTTTTTGGATTTTTCCTAAATACTAGTATTACAAAAGTTATTAAAGGTGGATACTTTTATCTGAAAAGTACTGTATATGATGTTTTGATTATTTGATCTGATATTTTCTATCTTTAATTTGATATCAATTAAATTATGTAGGTTGTTTGCTTTTTCTTGACGAATCAACTAATTTTAATATTGATTTTGTCATTTCATTCTAATTCGACTTTGTGTTTTTCTTTGAACCTTTTTTTGAAGAGTGAAATTTGAACCTACAGAAATGTTAAAGGTAAATCTATTGTCATTTTAACGATCAGTTACAAGCAGTACTTTAAATAAAAAGTTTAAAGATTCAAACCCTGTTCGGAATCACCCTTGTTTAGGATTAAAGTAAGCAACATAAGAGAAACACTATACAAGAAAGACATCAACTATTTTATATCAACAGGTTAGACTGAAACTGAAACTAAAAGAATTCACAATTACTCTAAGTTTGACTGGAATTTTTCGCATTGAATGATTTACTTGATAACAGTTTTCCAATTGTGGATTCTTAACCTCTTTTCTTCCTAAATTATGCCATAAGAATTGACACTCTAGCGAGATCACCGTTCTACAATAAACAACCCAGGCAGCAGAGGCACGTCTATTTAACGGCGAAAATACGACAGTTTACGACACCAACCTCGTCGAAATCACCAAAGAAGAGACGTAAAAAATACGTAATAATGACGGCAATATGTCACAGCGATTCGACGTGATTATGAGCACGTGTATAACACGTCATCATCAACACGTGTATAACACGTCATCATCAACACGTTTACAAGACGTGATCATTGACACGTTATAGATACGTACTCTTTTCTTCCAAATTTCCACTAAATGTATGTGCCATTATAGGAGATCCACGAATTAAAGCATGTGTCACATGATCTAGGAAAACAAGGTATTCGAGGAATATGGAAAAGTGAAACAAAAATTATCATAACTATTGTAATTTATGAAAATAAACAGGTACATACAATATTTTCACAACAACTAAATATATAATATTTGAGAGGATTGAATAACATAGATAATTAATAATTATATAAAGAATAAACATAAATAAAAAAAATAAACAAATAATATCAATATCAAAATGGTGCAAAACAAAATAGTTCATTACAACTGCCATTTACCATTAAACTAAAATTCACTAAATCTCATCACACATACTACTATTATTATATGTATGATAAAGAGGTACTGATACCCATTTTTTTTCATTGGGCATTAAGAAGCATTTTCCTCTTATATCAGTGAGGGACCAACTTTTCATATTGTCTGATAAACTGGATACTAAATAAATATTCAAAACCTTAGATTCAAAAGGATAATTATAAAAAGAACGAACATTTGTATAATATCTGCCAATAATTTTTATGTTTTTTGTATCATTGTTATTAGTAACTATAATTTCAATTTTAATAACAGAATCATCTGTAAAACAATAGCAATCACATAATGAATATGAATGGATACTTAGAACAAATCTACTTAAAGACACCTTTTTAAACTGTTGTTGAAAATTTCCTATTAGAGGGCCATTTACATGTGGTACATGTAGCTTGATCTCATGTGTATTAGGACTGTCTTGAAGTAACACTTCATCCAATTCTGCCAATCTGCGGAGTAGATTAATAGAGTATACATGCTTTAAAATGTAACATGTAGCTTACCTGAGATAAGTGTAAAACTTTATCAATATTAATTTAAATTAAATACAATGCACCACACCACACTTCGAATTCCAGGTTCCAGCACACTACATCAGAGATAACATATAATACCACTACATATGACATTGCACAAAATAACCAGGAAACGGAAACTGTTCACATACACCAGCATAACCTACAAAAATAAATCCAGAGTTCTGTATAAAACACCACAGTTTACTTACGTTCACGCACCCCTGTAGGGGACAATATCTTTGCTTTGGGATTGGTCAAGTCATCTGACAGGCATAGGGCGGGAATGTTGAAAATAAGAATATTTTAACAACCAATACATGGGGCTTCGGGGATATTTGTTCTGTGGTGCTTGGTGCTATCATTTTGTGAAGAGAGTTGGTGTCTATAGTTGGTTTTCAAATGAAATATGGAAATAAGTTTTGAAAGATCAGAATAAACTTTAGAACTACCAAATAGTTTTCAGTTATTTTTTCATTGAAAGATCTCCGTCAAAAAGACGTGAAGTAGACGTTTCCTAGAGACGTTTAAAAGAGGTCGATGAAACAACGTATAAATGACGTCGAATATTGGTGTCTGATTAACCCAGGGTTCTTTTCGACCAGATGTCACCATTTATCGACGTCATAAACACCTTGATCGACGTCACTCTGCTGCCTGGGAATCTTCCCATCGAACAAAATAAAACATGGAAATGCATAAACCTTATTAGTACAGTAGATACAGTTAATATTATGGATGAGGATTATCATGATCAATGCAAGAGTTAAAAAATTGTCTTCAATTTATTAGAAAAAAAGTGTGTGAATGGAAATTCACAACCAGAAAATGAACTTTTATCAAACTTCCACTAGATATTAAATTAAAGTCTTTCAAGAAGGTGATATATTGATAAACTGACTGATATCATAATGAAAAAACTTATTTCGCATCACATGTCGCAAGATTTTAAAACAATTATGGAGCTTTTAATCTAAAGGGATTTTCTAATCTTAAGGCTGTTTTATCGGTGCACTCTTTCAGCGTTTCCCTAATATATGGGCTATTTATGAATAAAATCGTTTCATTTTTTACAGAGACATTCACAAGAAAACAATCTGTAAAATTTGGAAACCTACAGATTGTTCCTTATTTTTTTCCATTTTTTTTCTATTTACAATTTTTTTCTAAAATGAAAAAATAATATTATTTAAAACTATTAAAAGTCTCTCGCGCTCTCTCGCCTTCTTGTTGCTGCGATTACATCGCGCTAGTGAGAATTATCAAATTCGACAGGGTAAGGATTTGAGTGCAACTTTTATTATTTCAATATCTTTTAATGTTTTTTAAAGTTTACAAAAACAGCTAAACGAATTTTTACGAAAATTTTACCAAAAAAATCTGATAACTAAAAGTGTTTAAAAATCAAAAAACAGAAAAAAGAAATAAACATATCTGATTGAAACAAAAATTGTCTAATATAAATATAAAATTTTTATATTTTAGCGTGCATATCGGCTAGGGGCGGAGCATCGGACAATATCTATTTTTCATCCTCCTAAATGTTAAGGGTAGTCCGCTAAATTTTTATTTTATTTTTTTGGACAAAATTTTTTGGTTTTAATTTTTTTATGATACAGCATACAAAAATACATAATATAACTCTAAGTTTTCACCACTCTAAAATAAACTGTTAATTTTTATATGTTCATTAAAAAATTTATTTGTTTTGACAGAATAAAAAATTTCCCATTACTCTCATACAACCCTTATTTTTCCATGCCGATTTTTCTTTTTCTTTTATTCTATCTGCAGATCCGCAGTAAAGCTGCAAAATGGCAATCAAATATTTTATATGAAGAAAGGAAAAGAACCAATGTCAATGTCACAAAATATTTATTGTTAAATGAATTTGTTGTAGACAAAAGCGACTAGTTTCGGCCTACAATACGGCCATCATCAGGCTATTAAAGTTAAATACAATATAATGTTAAAGAACCATTCCAAAACGATTGCAAGCATTGCAGTTGAAAGTATGAAATTAAATTTAATTTTACTTTTATTTATAAGCACTTATACCAAATATGGTGACTACCGATGATCAAAACCAAGTTAAAGAACTGTAGATGAAGTTGGAAAATGTAATGGGAGGCAAAAAAATTGTTTTGGACATTGAAAAACAAAAATAAAGGAGAAAATGGAGAATGAAGATTGAAAGAGCAATGGGACAAGCCTAGAGCTCAATGTAGATAATTATGTAATAAGTTTGGAAACTTAAAGAAGGGCTCTTTCAATCTTCATTCTCTATTTTCTCCTTTCTTTTTGTTTTTCAATGTCCAAAACAATTTTTTGACTCCCAATACATTTTCCAACTTCATCTACAGTTCTTTATCTTGGTTTTGATCATCGGTAGTCACCATATTTGGTATAAGTGTTTATAAATAAAAGTAAAATTAAATTTAATTTCATACCTTCAACTGCAATGGAATGGTTCATTAACATTATATTGTATTTAACTTTAATAGCCTGATGATGGCCGTATTGTAGGCCGAAAATAGTCACTTTTGTTTACAAAAATTCATATAACAATAAATATTTTGTGACATTGAAATTGGTTCTTTTTCTTTTTTATCATTTAAGAAGAGTCACATTCGAGAGATATGGATGATTTGCTTCATTTAAATATTTTATAATTGTAGTAAGATAAATTTTTATTCAGTGTTTAAAATAATTTGAAGTTCCTTTAATTATGACTTTTTTATTTTCATTTTGATCTCCCGCCCTCGCCGGTCGACTACTGGTCAACTATCAATCGATCAGTTATCCCCGCCAGGTGTTCTCTATATAAAAATGAATCTACTTTTTTTATCACATCACGCGTGAACGGCTGGACAGATTTCTCTATTTTTTTGTGTTTATTATTGTCAGGAGATGGTTCTTATGTAAGAAAAAATTTAAAAAATTGCGCTGAAAATTAGAAAATTTTATAATAATACTTGGTCCCTGTTTACAAAATTTTTATGGTAGGTAGAATTGCCACTCAGGAGTAAAAAGAGTCTCTTTTGGAGTTTTTTATTATTTATATAATACAATGTAAATTGTCTTCAATTAATTTGCTGGTGCAATTTCATAGTTGGTAAATAAATAATTTCTTTAGATATAGACAACCAACTGTACAAGTAGTAAAATATTAAACGAATAGATGGCGCATTAGTATCCTATAGAAAAAGTTTGTTTTTTAAATCTCTAATCTCTTAAGAATAAATTAAAATTCCTTAAATTCTCCTTTTGAGATTAGTTGCATATGCAGTTTCTAATCAAATGTCACAATCCTGCTGCCTTTGAACCACATATTAATTTATTTTGTATTGCGCAAACGTTACGCGTATGTTATTGATCATCCCTTACGTCTATGACTAAGTGGGAATTCTAGCCAAGAGGTTTCCCTCGGTCGACAATCTACGTTTTTAATTTGTTTCTCAGGTGCGTCTATAATAAATTCGGATAAGTGCTACGAATTTAAACATGGCCGAAGAAGGCCCCAAATTAAAACCTGTTCAGGGTGGTAAGTAATTTTTATAATTCAATAATAATTAGTCAATAAATATGATCGGTAAGAAAAATAATAATAATAATAATAGAAAGTGTTTTATCGTTTTAACTTTGGTAATCTAATATGGGAAATATCTTTATTCGTTCTTTATATCTTAAAGATGTTTTTTAAGTACGACAAATGTTTAGATAATGCCTATCCGTATTGATTGGTTTATCTAAGTCATTTTATGTCTTTTTAATATAGAAAAGCGTCTATTAAACATATAAAATCTAAAAATAGACAACTGTTACTGGTGCATAAATGTTTTATCAGGAAACATGGGAATAAAATATTGACAGCAACAGTTTTTGTATCCCCTAGACCCAGATTTAATTTAAATACATTATTATAAATAAACTTTTATAAGAACATATATGGTTTTCAATAAATGTAATAATTCTTTCTTCAATTTTCTTTGATTTTTTGAACCCATATTATTTCTATATCGATTAATTTTTTAAATCTAACGACCAAAATTCACTTTAAACAAAAACAAGCATCTACACACAGTTTAGACAATGACTTTATTTTTAGTTAAATACCATCTGTTACATATAATGTCGTGTGATTGGCAGTAAAGCTAAAAGATGAATTACAACCTATAATATTTGTAACTAACTTATTTAGTATAGGCAACCTAAGATATATTTCCGTTTAATTGAGAGAGCCCCAGCATTCACATAGGATGTTCTTGGCGGATTCCTCTTTTTCCCAAGTAACACCAAACTGTTTTATTAGGTACTTCAAGGATACTTTAAAACAATATTTTAAAACTAATATTAAAACTATTTGATTTTAAAGAAGGATTTAAGGTTTCAAAAAACCGCTTTCAGCACAAAAGGGCCCACTCTTAAAAAATAAAACTATAAATATAAAAACCTTAATAAAACCACTATTTGATTTTAAAGAAGCGGTGTTGATCGATTCGGTCCCGTAGGTCATAGATTAAAATGTGTAAATTTTAATCCCTTTATCTATAGGCGTATTGGGTATTGGGTCCCAATGGTACTTAACTACCTGAAGATTTTAAACATTTTAAAAATGAATATAAATATTATTTTAAGTGAAAAAGGTAAACAATAATGTTAGTGATAAGTAACTTTAAATATAGTTTTCAAAAGTGCTTAAAAAGTGGAGAAAGGCGTTGGATATGTACAAATAAAAAGTGTAAATCATATATACTTAGTTTGGGTGAATCGAAAGATAATATAACTTTGACAAAACATATTTTGTCATAGCACAAATATAGAAAAATTGAATCGCCAAATTGTAAGCTCTTCTTGCAAACGCAAGGCAGTTGAAGACTTGTTCGAAAAGCCTGCAAAAATTATTCGTCGTGTACTTCAAGAGAATCTGCCATCAACTATTACAACAAATGACGTAGCAAATATTTTTTTAGGTTAGGTTAGGTTGGTTAGGAATTTTTAAATCCTAAAATGTACCTATACCTTTACAATAATATTTCTATGTAATAAATATATCAAATTTTTAAATTAGTTTTATTACCTGTTTTTCATTTGGTTTACCAACAGGTGGCTGGGACCGAATCCATACATTATTATTCAGGTAGGACAAAAGTTGGGGACCCAATAAGCACGTTATTTTTGAACTACCTACTACTTGGGACCCAATAAGCATATGCCCTAAAGAAGGATTTAGGGTTTAAAAAAACCGCTTTCAGCACAAAAGGGCCCACTCTTAAAATATAAAACTATAAATATAAAAACTTAATAAACTTAATAAAACCATTTTAAC
Source organism: Ophraella communa (assembly GCA_035357415.1). Taxonomy (NCBI): domain Eukaryota; kingdom Metazoa; phylum Arthropoda; class Insecta; order Coleoptera; family Chrysomelidae; genus Ophraella; species Ophraella communa. The sequence goes on from CM068984.1 coordinate 7,795,884, forward strand.
TTAAAAACCTGGTTTCAAGATTGCTATTGCTAAATGCTTGATTGGAAGAATTGGACTGCCAGCATAAAGCATACTTTAAACAAAAGTTATCTTAATATAAACAAAATAATGGTAAACTTTAAAACTATCTATAAATATGTTAAATCAAAATGGTCGGAACTGGTGAGTATATTATTGTAAATATAATTGTATTGAAAATGAAGTTGAAAGTAGCTTGTGGATTGCAGTTTTTAAGGTTTTTGCTAAAAAGAAAAAAAGAAAAATCTCAAAAAATTTAAATTTTTGTTTAAAATGTCAAAAAATATTTAAAAAAATATGGTTTTGCTGATGTTTTTGTCATATACAAATTGGTAGAGATTGAAATAGTTGGTGAAATCAACATGTCCCTTCAATAACTTCCATCATGGCGACAAAGCTTTTTATTAAAAAATGGCCTCCGAGATTAATTAAATCTACTTTTCTTATTCCAAAGAAACAATAAGAACAAATAGACTTAATACGTTCGCATTTTTACTCATTAAAACTAGTTTTTCCGCAAACGTCAAAAAAAGTAGACATTATTAACGTCAATTCATGAAGTTGAAGTATGATTTCATAGACGCCACTTTTTTGTACGGCCGTAAGCGGACAAAATAGTATATTAAACAACGCATTTCATATGGAATTCTGTTATGACACGAGTTCAAGTTTAAAAAACGAATCGCGAAGCGATGAGTTTTTTAAAGAACGAGTGCCACAACAGCCATATGAAATAAGTTGTTTATAATATTTTTTATATTTTGCCATTTTATCATTGTTTAAATTAATTTATTATTTTTATGTAATTACGAAAATTTTGATTTTAAAAAGTATGTCGGTAGCACTGTGTAATTTATAACATTTGACAGTTTTGACATTTTAATTATGTAATGTTAATGTTTTAAAATATTTTAAAATGACTAATACACCTCTAATAATATATTAAATAATTAAAAAATGATATTCATAATCACAAATACTTTGTTAAAGAACAATATAAAATTAATAAATTGCTATTAGCCACAAATTTCATTGTCAATAGTCTTGTCATTAGATACTTCAGTCATGTCGCCAACCATTTAAAACAAAAATTTCGTGCGTAAAAGTTACATTACGATACGCAAATGCGTTTTATAATGAAGATTTTTATAAGTGCAAAATATAAAAAAGTATTTTTAGTTTTATTATTGTCAAATTTAAATACTATTACCCTTAGCTGACACCAAATTTACTTAACTAAGAGCAATCACTTTTAACATGGTTTTATAATTACATTTAAAAAGGCTGTTATTATAGATATTAGAGAGTTTGCGGTCAGTCGTTTTACGTTACGTTAGGCTCCTAACATAGCTTGCGGTTATCGTACCTTAAAAATCAAGGTTACAGATGATATATGATATGTCACTAGTGCAAGTTTAAAAATGATCCCTAAAAATAATTAACAAAACTAAGAAAAATAATAACCATAAGAATCATTAACAAAGCCTTTTTAAACCTGATTGTATATACCTATTAACATTGGTTACTGAAGATTTCCTTCTATTTACTGCTTAACAAAAAGCATTCGAAGAAATAAAAATACTTGATTCTCCAAATTAAATTTAATTTATAATCAGTGCAGAGCAATAATTGAAGCTTCAAAAGGTTAACACAATCAATTTTGTTTCAATATCGCATAATGATTGGGCGTTGCAACTAAAAGTTAAAAGTTTGGTTTTATTTAAATTCATTGTTAAAATTTTAAAGTCGAAGAAATCTTTAATAATTTTGAGGTATACTATTTCTAGACTTATCCAGTCGTCTGCTTCATAGAAAATTGCTGTGTCATCTGCATATCCTATAATTGATCCAGACGTATCTAGATTAAATATGTCATTAAGATAGAGAAGAGTTATCGGTAGAACGATTGAGCAGAGTGAAACTTACACCATTTGGTATGGGTTTTGTACCTCCAAGCGACGTATGCACATCTTCTTTTTCCTTAGCTTCCGATTCAACTGATCCAAGGGATGACTTTGGTCAGTGATACAAGGTCGATCCCCACACATTTATGTTTAGCGTCTGCATAATAGACATTGAATGTATCAAGAATTTTTAATTCCTATATAAAATATTATCGTGTAGCGTTAACTAACTCTCTTGTTTGGTATCTTTTCGAGTACCTGCCAGAGTCACAGGAAATAATTCAATCTTGTAAGATGCACTGCATCGAACTAATCATGGATTTTTCAACACTTTCTGCACTAAGGGTAGAGCTATCGGAGTTGGGTCCAAATGTCAATAGGTTAACGTTTGTCCGTCAGCTGCTACTTTTTAAATGTATAGTGAAATGACCAGTTCTTTAATTAAGACTGTTATATTTGCGTAAACAATTATTTTAGAATGTTTATTATTTGTAAATACTAGATTAAGTATACTTATTTGTATTATATTTAGTTAAAATGGTTCTCCCGTTTAAATAAATAAATAACAGGATGTTATGTAATACATTTTTTGTTACAGTTGCGTATACAACAGTTATTGGACTATGCCTTGGAGGTCTCATTTTTGGTATAATGATGCTGGCAGTAACGTGGTATTGTTACAAAAGAAAAGTTTTGAATTCTCATAAAAGACATGGACCTGATCAACCTTTGGCTTTTCATACCCATAAACGACCGACAGCTGTCAAAAGTCCTGCAGGATCTGCTGGAGGAACGCATTATCTGAAAAAAAGTCCTAGTCCGACTGGTCCTTCTAAAACACCACCAGGGGTATGTATATCATATCCTGTGAGGTGTCACTACTTATTATGTACAGTATAAAAATTTTGTTTTTAAAACCTTAATAAGCTATGGTTTTTAAATAAGCACACTTTGAATCCAACAAAATAAGGAATAAAAAAATGCATCATATAATCGCTTCTGTTATAACTGAGCATTTCTTGAATTTTGTTGTCAAATACTTGGACAATAAAAGTACAAAATTGCGAGAATATCTTGATTTAAAGAATTTACCTGCCAATCATTTTTAGAGAAAATAAATATTTCCTTTTCTCGTAAATTCATTATTGATTAAAATTTGTAGCTAATTAAAATTTACAACCCAATATTATCAATGTCAGCTTTTATTAACAGTCTGATTTAGTTTCTATGCCAAACTCATTCCCATAATCATTATTAATAAGCTTTTTAAAAAACTTAAAATATAATTTTTATCTAATTACACGAACAAGCAAATTAAACACAGAATTTTGGTTTACAAATTCAATATGGAGAGAAAATTTACTAACCGCGTTGAAAATGTTTTAGTCTAGTCGAGAACTGACTTTCGAATAAGAGTTAGAATAAATTTAAAAATATGGGGTTTGGTTTATCGGATTCAGAATTAAATTCTGAGATGGATAATTTTTGAACTTTTTTGTCTCTAAAAATTTCAATTGTTCTTAACAAAAAACGAAAAGACAATTTTTTTTTATTTAATTGAAGTATTAGGTACAGGTATACTGAGATAAGATTTCAAATTAAACAATATATTATTATATTTATTAATTAATTTATTTATATAGCAGACGTAAGGAAATATTTTTTTATTATTTAATATTAATTTAAATATCTCAAAAAATAACATTCTTACCTAGACACTTAAAGAACTATAACCCCGATATAAAAAAATTAAGTTGATTAGTTATTTCATTGTTAATAACTAATTGTTTACTTACTTAAGCCAAAATTTTATCTAATATTTAATATTGGCGCTATCTTTAATAGTTTAATAATTATTTCCAAAAAACGGAGACTATCTTTTGGTCTTTTCGTTTTTTGTTAATAACAATTGGAATTTTTAAAGGCAGAAAAGTTCAAAAATTTTCCATTCTCAGAATTTAATTCTGAATGCGATAACCAAACCCCATATTTTTAAATTTATTCCTACTCTTTTTCGCAGGAAACTCACTCCTCGACTAGACTTTTTGCATTTCTTGATTTTGTATTCCGCAAACGTATAGAGCCACAAAAAATAACGAGATTTTAAGCAAGTCGGTAGGGTTCACTAAACACAAAGAACAGAAAAAGATTGATGGATTGCTTTCAGATGATAGTATGATAGATTTTTGTGTATATTAAAGACTTTTGGTTTGATTAAATCGTACATTCGAGAGTCAATTACTTAGTTCTTCTAATACCTCTTCTAATACACTCGTCACAAAAAGTATCGCATAATTTTAAAAATTTAATTATGGTGTAAAATAAAATATCACATTTTTCAGAATATTTTAATATGAGTGTATGGTATCCTTTAGATATATAAAAGCCCAAAAATTCACAGTTTAAATCGCTTTTTTGTTGAAAAACAAAAAATGAATAAATTTTGATAAATCTGGAAACTGATAAACTGGAAGTTATAATAGAAGGAGACCAGAAAGTCACAGATGTACTGATCCTGCAGATGACCGTTATTTAAGAATTCAGACTTTGCGAACTCGTCATGTTACAGCCAGGCAACTTCAAAATGTTCTCTCTGGAGTCCGTAATGTTAGAATATCTGTCAATACGGTTAGAAGCAGATTAAGGAATATTACAATCAGACCCAAAATGCCTGTTACTGCTCCATTGTTAACCAGAGCACACCGTCTAGCACGTTTAAGGTTCGCAATTCAGAAAATTCTGCGAGGAAATAGATGCTACACCCTCTGCAGCAAGGCTATACAAAGTCTTGGCAAAAGGGAAAGTAGACACTGTAATGGCATTACGGAAGCCAGATGGAAGCTTCACAGAAAGCGAAAAAGAAAGAGCTCTGCTTCTGTTAGAAACTCACTTTCCCAGAGGAATAGTCCCTTCCGGAAAAATAAACGAGAAAGTTAAAAGACCTACCAGGGAAGACACTGCAATGGCAAAGCACATATGCAGTGAGGAACGGCTGAGATGGGCTATAAACACCTTCCAGCCGTTCAAAACCCCTGGAACGGATGGAATATTTCCTGCCCTACTTCAACAGGGCCAAGAGGCAATAATTCCACACTTGATCCGAATTAGTCGGAGCAGCCTTGAACTGGGATACATACCAGAAGCGTGGAGAAGGGCTAAAATCACCTTCATCCCAAAAGTAGGGAAACGGGACACTACGCACCCCAAATCCCTTAGACCGATCAACCTCACATCATTTGTTCTCAAAACGATGGAAAAAGCTGTAGACAATTACATTAGAACAGAAATCTTGAAACAGGTGCCACTGCACCCCCGTCAGCATGCGTACCAAGCGGGAAAGTCCACGGAAACCGCTTTAATACAATTGACTGACGAAATCCAAGACGCTCTGTGGAGTCTCGCTGTGGACAGTCTACTTAATCAATTGACCAGGGAAGGCATACCATGTCAAGGGTATTCCGACGACATGGTTATCCTGGCAAAAGGGAAGTATGAAAATGTCCTCTGTGATATTGTTCAAAGAGGACTGAACATTGCGAAACAATGGTGTGACTCTAGTAGCCTTTACAAGGAAAAAGAAACCTAATCTAAAGATCATAAGAATAGGGGAGAACATCGTCGAGTGGAAAACAGGGGTCAAATATTTAGGGCTAATCCTAGATAGCAGGTTACTCTGGAATAAACACGAAGACGAAGTAATACACAAAGCAACCAAGGCCCTCATGGTGTGCAGGAACATTGCAGGAAAGAACTGGGGATGCAACCCACGTATTCTGCAATGGATGTACACAGCAATAGTGAGACCAATAATCACATATGGGGCAGTGGCTTGGGGAGCAAAGGGCTAATCTGAGTACGAAGAGGAAAAATCTCTCGAAGATTCAGAGACTAGCCTGTTCATGTATCACTGGAGCAATGGGAACTTGCCCCACTGCTGCAATGGAGGTGATTTTAAACTTAACCCCACTGCACATTCTGTTAGAAAGTGTAAGGAAGAAAACGATATATAGAATGATCAAAGAAGGAATTATCAGGGAAAAACCCCGATCACTTCATTTTGATCAAACTTGGGAAATGCCCCAAGATGATATGCCAAAGAAATTCAACTTTGTGAGAAAATTCATCACAAGGTTGAGTAATAAATCTGAATGGGATGAAGACACCATACAGAATTTAAATCAGAATACCATAAAGTGGTATACGGACGGTTCCAAGCTGGACGAGGGAACTGGGATAGGAGTTTTTGGACCGAGAGCCAAATACTCAGAAAGCTTGGGCACATACCCGAGCATCTTTCAAGCAGAAGTCCGCGCCATCGAAAGATGTGTGGAATTCAACATTGGAAGGAACTACCGCAGACAAGAGATTGTGATCATGTCGGATAGTCAAGCAGCCATCAAAGCGTTGAGTTCAAATATAATCAGTTCCAAGATGGTTTGGGAATGCCTAGGCAAACTAAATGAACTAGGCCAGAAGAACACGGTCACCCTCCTATGGGTCCCGGGACACATAGGAATAGGGGGGAATGAAACAGCAGATAAGCTGGCAAAAAAAGGAGCTGAAACCCCACATCTGGGACCAGAACCATCTTGTGGGATCAGCAGTAGAGTAATCTTAGGAAAACTAAGGGAGGAAATGGAGAAAGAAAAATCCAAGTACTGGAATCAGCTGGAAGGACTGAGGCAATCTAAGATACTACTGGGGAACTATGACCAGAAGAGATCTCTTAGCTGCCTCAACCTCAGTAAAAAAGGCTCCGAATTCTAACGGGAATATTAACCGGGCATTGCCGGTTAAGAAGCCACATGAAGAAACTAGGGTTAGCAGATGAAGCAAAGTGCAGATTCTGTGAGGAAGAGGATGAAACCTCAATACACATACTCTCAGAATGCCCTGCCTTGCAAAATTCTAGGGCTAGATACCTAGGAGCACATGAAATAGAGGAAGGGGATCTACCTGATTTGAAGCCCGACGATGTCCTAAACTTCCTCAGGAAAATAAGACTCGAAGAGCTGCTATAGGTCTGAGAAAATATCAGAACATGGCAAGTAAGGGGGGACACAATAGATCCTATGGGTCGCAGTGTGATTATTACCCCTGACTCATACATACATACATACAAGGTTCGCAATATATATAATGTTTATCAACTACAACACAACACTGCAATTATTTAAATTTCTAAGATACCTACCATATTTTACACTACATGCCGAGCGTAGCGAGGTTCGCAGAAACAAAATAAATACATAGCTTCCATTTTTGAAATTGACTTCATATTAAAATTCAATAACTTTTTTAACAACTTTATTTATATTTCTATAAGGACAGCCACAATTTTGTGGCGCTCTAACTAGTTCCATGTTCTAGCTAATAACTGACTTACTTATGCGGATATCGCCTTTATATACATATATCGCCCTAACCCTAACCTAACACCTTCTCGAACCATGTCGAACATTCGAGTCGATATATATACGGGGTTGGGATAAAGTATGGAACCAAGTAAATATCTTTTAAACGAAAAGAACGATATTTATGTAAATTTGCAGGTAAGTGCAATGGAACAAAACGCATCTAATGTACATCTTTTGATAATAATATACTTCCGGTTTAACCTGAAATGCCATCAACTTCTTTAATTTAAATGGGACACCCTATATATTTTTACAGATTTTGAAAGAGCTTGTTATTTTGAATTCATACATACTGAGTTTAATGTAAACAAATTTGTAAAAACGAGGAATAACTCAATGTTAGTAGTACAATAGATGTACATTTGATTATTTTAGAATAATGAGAAACAAAATTACTTCAAATGTTCAAAATGCTCGCCGTTTACTTGCTGACAATATGCCATCCTATTAACAAATTCTTGAGTTACTCTTTCCAAGACTTTTTCACGTACTAATTCACATTCATCAATAATTCTTTGTCTCAATTCCTGTAAGTTTGTTGGTTGTCTAACGTAAACACGTGATTTTAGATAACCCCAAAGAAAAAATCTAACGGGCTAAGATCCGGAGAACGAGCAGGCCACCCTATGAATCCTCTACGTCCAATCCATCGATTTGGAAAATTCGCATCCAGAAAATCCCTAACCCGTCTATCATAGTGGAAAGGTGCTCCATCTTATTGAAACCAAATATTTTGTGGTAATTGCCCATTCTGTTGAAGTGCAGGAATAATTTCGTTATTTAGTAGATCCAAATACTTGTCACCATGCAAGTTTCCGTCGAAAAAAATGGGCATATAAGCTTATTTTCGACAATTCCCATCCAAACATTTAGCTTCTATGGATGCTGGGTATGTACTTCATGAATCCAATGAGGATTCTCATTTGACCAATAAGTTGAGTTATGGCGATTAACTGTTCCATTTAAACAAAAAGTTGCCTCATCGGAAAAAACTATGCTAGAAGCAAAAGTTTCGTCGACATTACAGATGTCCATTAGCGTTCGCAAAATTCCAGCCGTCGGTCAAAATCATCGTATGACAATTCTTACCAACTGTACCTTATACGGATGATACTTTTCACTACAGAACGTCGACTGATACCATGGTTTAGTGCCAAATTTGTGGTGGAAGTTTGAGGTGATTCTTCTAAATCGATTGCAATATTTTGTTGAACAGTTTCGTTCGTTGCAGTCTGCGGTCTTCCAGGTTTTAGCAAATTTTTTACCATCCCAGTAGTATTAAAACGTTGTAATGTTTTAGTTACTGTTGAGCGTGATATAGGATTTCTCTCCGGATGCAAATTATTAAAAATATGACACACTTTTTCATGAGTTCTAACACGATCACCATATAACCGATCATCATTAAAATTTCAATACGCTCTTTTTCACTTAATTGAACCATTATAAATTGTGCAATTTATTTCCGTCAATTATAATTTGACACTTGAAGAACAAAAGACGTACTAAACAGTACTTGTTTATTTATTACTATGCATACAAACAACATCAATTAGTTTATCTAAATAGTTTTTTGCTCTAATGCAAAAAACTCAAAGGAGGTTGGTTAAAGTGCTATATTCCTCGTTTTTACATTTTTTTTACACTAAACTCAGTATGTATGAATTCAAAATAACAAGCTCTTTCAAAATCTTTAAAAATATATAGGGTGTCCCATTTGATAGCATTTCCGGTTAAACCGGAAGTATATTATTATCAAAAAAATGTACATCAGATGCGTTTTGTTCCATTGCACTTACCTGCAAATTTTCATAAATATCGTTCTTTTCGTTTAAAAGATATTTACTTGGTTCCATACTTTATCACAACCCCGTATATCGAGGTATGGAAAACAACGGAAAGGAACATCGCCACTAGTTAATGTTTTGGATAAATCCACAAAATGATGTCAATTATTTTAATTAACTCACTAGCAGCAAGTAGCAATATTGTCCGGATGATATCCGGTAAATCCATATATTACATGCTTTATAAAATAGTAAAGATGGGTTTACAACAGGTTCTCTTAATGAATTTTATAAGTACAAAAAAACGTAAAAAAAAATCTTTGTAGAAATATTTAACTTGTGTTCCTTAATGCAATCCTATACATTCTCAGCGTTTTTATATCAATCGACATAAAGTTATTTAACTAAAAAATGAATAAAGTAGATTTTGTACGAAAATATTGTTACAGATGTCAACTCCTCACACACTAAGTCCCACAGGAAGTGTAGTGGGTCCATTAGAAAGTGGAGTAATCAACAACCAAATAGAAGCTAAGCAACCAGTTCACGATCCAATCGCGAAAGTTGAGGTTGCAGCAGTTTACAACACTGAGAACGAAAAGAACCTTTTGCCTACCAAAGAGGAAATGGAAGTGAATGAGAAAAATCTACAACAGAACGCAGCTTATTTGGGACAAATTGTTTTCAAACTCAGGTAATGCCGCAGCTTATTAATTAGTACGTTTTCATGGAGTATTCAATTCATTTTGAATCCAATACCGATTTCTGTTTTCATGATAGGGTTCAAATCGCGATTCAAATCGATTTGAAATCGTTTTGAGATTTGACATTTTATTTGTCATCTTTTATCTTCATCTTTCCACACATTTCTAGAATTTGACGAGCATGACATATTAGATGAACTTTCCATTATTAAAAATATTTTACTAAACTTTCACGTGGTTTTAAGGTTATGTGGCCAGGACCGACAGTTGACGATAAATTTGACAGCGAATATCACAGAATGCGCATACGATCTCGGTTTTCATGTCTATTTCGATTTTTCGATCTCGATACGATCCCCAAAAAAAGCAGTATCGACCTTGAAACTCATTACGGTTTCGATACCTGTTTTCATGAAGTTTTTAATACGGAAAGTGTATTAAATTCGATTTGAATTCTGCATGAAAATGTAGTAATAAATTCACTTTTTCTACACCTATGTCTGTAAACATAAAAAATCGCACTGTCAGCATTCCTTGTGACATTTAACAATAACATACACCTAATGAGAGCTCATAATATACAAGTGCGTTTAGATAAGAAAACTTAAATTTCCTTGTTTAATCAAATTGCAATTAAATTTTTATCTATACGTACGTACATAATAGTTTAGTTTTACGGAAATGTCTTCTTTATTAAAATAGTAATGTCCCTAAATGTCGGCAACACATTATACTATTTAGTAGTGAAATAATGAAATTATGAGCACACCATAGTACGGCACAGGAGTTGTAATCCCATTAAGTACTCTATTAAGTGCATGTCCCAAATATAACAAAAATTATACTTTTTTATGTTGCCATTCATACCTTTTTATTAAAATTATAAATTTCTCCTCAATAGGTTACCTGTATCAGAGTATTTCTACCTTTTTAGATATAAAACTGACAAAAACGCGTTGATTGTGTCAGTCGTCCGTTGTAGAGATTTACCAGCAAAAGATAGCAGTTTGGGATCGAGCGATCCTTACGTAAAATTACAACTTCTTCCTGATAAGCAACATAAAGTGAAAACCCGCGTACTAAGAAATACGAGAAATCCAGTTTATGACGAAGATTTTACTTTTTACGGCATAGGTACGTATTATTTATTCCTATTCCTTTTTTCGGTCTCTAGTGGAAAATAATTTTGTGATTTTGTCGCACGTTTAAATGAATATTTAAATAGAATCATAAAACGACTACTTTTTTTGTCTGGCGTTTTAATTCACATATATACTGTGACATAAAAATCCAAACACCCAGTTTAAATGATTTTATGTTAATAAAATTTTAAGTACTTACTGAAGGATAATAAATAAATGATAAATATTTCAAAATGATTGCATTGCTTTAAAGCCCTTTTACCTTTAATAATGTGTGGATGCACCCCGATGTATTACGCATTCTCCAACGCGCCTAGGCAGGCTTCTGATCGAAGTTCTTCTAGAGTCTGAGGAGGACGTTGCAAATTGAGCAATCTCCTACCCATCATATCCCACACGTGCTCAATTGGGGATAAGTCGGGAGATCTTGGTGGCCAAGGTAACAATGTGACATCATTATGTTGAAAGAAGTCTATTGTGACTCTTGTGACATGTGGTCGGGCATTATCTTGTTGGAAAGTTGGATTTGCCAGGGTGTCAAGATAGGGTAAAATATGGGTTTCTAAAACTTCTTGGATATAACGCTGCGCGTTCATGTTACCTCTGATGAAGATTAAAGGTGATCTCGAACCATAAGGTATAACACCACAAACCATAACTCCAACAGTTTGATGAAAATGCCTTTCAACAAAAAACCGTGGATTTCTGCTTTCACCACGTCGTCTTCTAATCCTCGCTCGAACATCGTGCATGCCTAAACAAAATCGAGACTCGTCACTAAAGACAATACTATTCCATTCCTGATCCCAGAGTGACCGTTCTCTGCACCACTCTAGGCGATTACGTCGGTGTTCTTGAGTTAAAGGGAGGATCCAGTGTGGTCGGTAGGAAAACAGGCCAAAACGTCTTATTCGTCGGTAAACACTTCGCATGCCAATAGGTCTTCCGGGTTGTGCAAACCATTAATTTGCAATGGACCTGGTAGTGGAGAAACGGTCCCCTAAGGCCAATAATCTTAGGTGGCGATCTTCTTCACGGTCTGTTGTTCTACGGGGGCGTCCCTAGCCCCTTGCCCTTTGCGTACGGCTTGCTCGAAGCCATGCCTGACAACACCTAACCACGGTGTCTACACTTCTTTGCACTCTAACTGCAATTTCCCGAAAAGAAAATCCAGCTTCTTGAAGTCCCACTATACGACCCCTATCAAACTCACTAAGTTGACGAAATCGTACAGGTCTCCGTACCCTAGCCATCGTAACCAATCATAAAGAATGTCAAGAAACCAAAATCCGCAAAATTTGGATCTTTACTACGGCTACAATACTCATTTTTGGATTGTTAGGTGGATTTCATAAAAAGCAGAATAAAAACCGGAATCTTCAACTGATAAGGCTGAAAATTTTATAAATTGTTTATTTCAGTAAAATAAATAAATTCACCAAATCATTTAGACTGGGTGCTCGGATTTTTATGTCACTTAGTATAAAAGAATAAACATCTTTGAATAATAATAATAAAACCGATATATTATATTGTTTGTAGATAATAAGAATTATTTACGTCTATTTTATTTTTGAAGTACTACCTACAAATAAAAAAAATCACTCACACACACGTCCTGTTTCTTATTTCCCTGCGGACCGGTTTATGAATTCTTAGTCAGATGACTAAGAGGTCTATTGAGTAACTCTTATAGTATAACATCCCCGAAACATATTATTTATGTATGCATTATGCACCCATAATAACTTGCCAAATTGGCAGGTCGTGAGTAGATCCTGGAAAACAAATTAACAGTGTTATAATCAATCACTGTCTACTAATATTTAGAGCCACTATAGACTCTTGAGAGTAGCAGTGGAGGAACTTATAGACCCACTCACCACAAGCCACAAACCTAAATATTACTTTGTATTAGTATTGTGTAGTAATATTTTCTACAACATTATAACAATCCTGGAAATTTTTTCGAAGGAGATATGATTGCTATACTTTCAGTCTATAGTATACAATCATCGAGGAAAAATGTTTTCCTACGACTGCTATGAAAAGTAGCGTATTTCTTATAGCTTACTTAATTTCATACTTTGAGAAAGCTTTTTTCTTTGGACACACAACATATAGTAAAAACCAAATAATTTTGCGTTTACGTCATCAATTTGAACATTTACAGCGTTGTCAGATTGTTTGTGAAGTATGAAAATTAACAAAAAATAACTGAAGTAAAAAAAAACGTATTTCACATTATAAACTTGAAAATTAGCGATTTTTTTCTCATTTTTTTGTCAATTACATTCATGAATTGATTTCACAAAGTAAGGAATTCCACAATAAAAGTGGTAAGGTTATTACTGAGTTACCAAACAATAAATATAATCAAAATAAAACCACAATCAATAAAATAAAATATTTTTTTAATAATGAACATATTTTCAAAGACAAAACATAGCATTAAAAAAAATCAACATCAAGGATCTAAACGTTTTCTGAATCTAATTCCACACTAGGGTCATGTACTTATTTTTTACTATGCCCCAAAATAATTCAATAGGGCTGAAGATACAATGGTAAGGAGGAAGACGTAAAACTTTGTGTCCATACCGTTCTGCCATATCGTCCACTATATACTTGGTTGGTGGTTTATTTCTAAAAAAAATGTTTAAAATAAATAACATTATGTAAGATTATATCTGAGAAACGATGTGCAACAGTTCTGTTTTGACCATCATAATATGGGAATAGGGATTTTTTTTCTGTCAACCACTCCTCAATAGCACTTTTTAGCCATCCTGTATTCGGAGTTTTTATGCAATAGCATACTGTGATAAAGTGTATTATCAAGTACCTACAATTAGAGAAGGATTCTCCAAGTTTTATACAGCAACTGATATTCAAACCATTTCAAGATATTCGCCTGCTTCATTTCCCCATGATAATTACTAAGTTGAGTTGAGTTTTTGAACAAAATATTGCTTCAACACTCTCTATAAATCCGTTTTCATTTCCGGCATGTGGTATAGCAATGGTAATATTTGAATGTTCATATAACAATCTATGTTAATACAAAAAACCTTTTGCCATCCGTTTTAGTGGTTTTAACACTCTTTAAATTTTCATTTTGCCAAGAATGGTCAATGATGCCATTTTGAAATATTCAAGTTTCATCGAGAAACGCGAATTGATATATACCTTCATCCTTTGCTTCATTATAACTTCTTAGTAATTGTATTTTAAAAACACCGTTAGGTAATTCCGTAAGTCCTTGTCGTGGCTTATCCTTCATCCACTTAAACCCAAGTTCTTTGAGCAATTTTTTTAAAGAAGTGTTACTACCATTAAATAATTCTTTATCTTTCAGTTGGGACCACAATAATTGAATCGTTACGTAATGTTCTAAAAGCATACAGAAATGAAATTATGTTAAATGTATATTTGCTATAATTATACTTACTTCTCTGGTACATATTGTAAAAATGGTATTACGAATAGATCTTGTATTTAAAGTTGTTGTATTTGTTACTCGTTTATGAGCGCAACGCTTTTTCTTGGGTGACTCTAACTGTTCACATTTTTTCTGCGTTTGACATATACTGATTTTTAAAGCAGCAGCTACGCGCTAAAATAATACAAATGTTTGTAAACTAAAGTAATGATATTTTATTCGGATAATACCTCTTGCACAGGGGTCGTGTCAGCTCAGAAAGAGTGCATGGAACTTCCCTCAAAAGTTTTATTTTTTCCACTCGGTGTTAGAAGACACAATAGTAGTCGTTTTATTAATGATGTTATAATTGAAATAAGTAATACACATTCAATTTAATTTTCAGCTTTTAACCAACTCCAAAATATTACACTACATTTCGTAATACTTAGTTTCGATAGATACAGCAGAGATGATATAATCGGTGAGGTATTTTGCGCTTTAAATTCTGTCGACACTGCACAAATTGAAACCCAACAGATGGCAGTGTGCAGAGAAATTCAACCGAGGAGTTTGAAGGTATGTTGAATAAAAATTTGGGTTTGAAATAAAAAAAAAATAAACAAAAAAACTGCATTTTTTTAATAATTTAACATGTTTATACTGATTAAATAGCTTTCTGAGACAACCTCTTACTGAAATTAATTGAATTAAAAAATTAATTGAATTTTTAATACTTCAAACAACATCTGCAGCTCAAGAAAATACTGTTAGCAGGTTTACCCACTATTAGTAAATTTATAAAAAAAATATGAAAAAGATGTCGGTACAAATAAAATGAAAACTTTTAAAATTGTTCATGAAAATAAATGTCAAACTAAGCGAAATAACAGTGAAAAACTTTACAGCAAGTATTTGTGGAAAAAGATGAAAACATTTAGAAAAATACTACAAACAAGTTTTAGATGATATTAATCAAGAGGTCGAAATAGAAAAATATTTGAATATTCAAAACAAATGGACAAAATTTTTGATAAAAAAAGAAATGTAAAAAGTAAATGAAGAATATAAATATAAAAAATGATTCAAATACTACGTTTTTGAGCTAAAGGAAGTAAATACACACATTGCAAAAAACAAGGCAGCAAAGGCAGGAATACTACAATAAAAGGCTGGGTTGTCTGAAAAGTTTCCGACCTCGTAAACAAAAGTTGGGGAATGTGTTTGTGCATGCTTTGAAAGGTACCCACTAAAATTTCAGCTATTTTGGACGCGCAGTTGTTGTTTGACAATCATTTGAGTCGATGGAGTGTTTTTATGAAAATAGAAAAAATCGAGTATCGAACTGTCATTATATATTTGTTTTTGAAAGGCAATATGCCTACGCAAATCAAAGACGAGTTGGACGCTGTGTTTTCAGTTCCTTAATTTGAGTACATTAATTTACTTTCTTATACTTACTTATTTTTTTCGATCACGTATCTTCTAATACATTTCAAGCCAGATAGATGCCTTCCGTCGGATTCTAATCGCCGCTTCAAAAGACATTAGGTTAGGTTTTATGTGAGTGGTCGACACTAAAAAGTCGGAGGGCTCGAGTTGATGCAGACTAAATATGTTGATCCTAGTCTCTCGAGCTCTCGTTGATCCTAGTCTCTCGAGCTCTTGGCAGTTTGATCGTAAGCCTTGTAGAATATCCAATCTGCACTTTCTGCCAGTCCAATAATTGTTACATACATTCTGAGATAGTTTCGGTAAAATTAATAAGATAGAGATAAATAAAAAAATTAATTAAACAATTGGCACCATACGTGGGGCTGCAAAATATTCACAGTACATACTTTCATTACATTTAAAGTATTTATAGAATAAATAGTGAAAGTTAATTCAACCTTTTAGTTGTTTATTGTTCTGAATTGATAAAAAGATTCAATAAATTTTAAAATAATTTATTAATAATTGCAATATTAACATTTACATTAAAATAGATTGACATGACGGACAGGAAGGCAACAGGAAGGAGAACAGTTAGAGGAAGCACAGGAAGGAGAGGTAGTTGGTCCAAGGGATTGAGGTCAGAATGAGATACTGGTGGACGAGAAAAGTAATAAGGGTTCTGGAGATTTAAGAGTCGAGTATTTGATACAAGAACAGGAGACAGAAGGAGATGGAGATGGACAGGATGACGGTGCAGTAGGTATTTTTAGAGGGGTAGAGAGAATGAAAGGAGAGAAGAAAAGGCAGATAGGAGACATGAAAGACAAGATACATCAAGGAGTTATAATTGGCTAAGGGAATTGTTGATGGATATAAGAAAGCATATGAAGAAAAATTTTGATGAAAACAAAGGAGTAATGGCTACTATGAGAGGAGATATAATTCCATAAGAAAGGATATGCATAAAAATGTTTAAGAAGTTAATAAGAACTTAGAGGAGAATCTAGCTGAAAATAAAGGACGTGATGAAAAATTAAACAAGAAACTAGAGGAGAAATTGAATAAGAAATTTTTAAACATGGAAAAAAAGTTTACCGATCTGAAAACAGAGATGGAAGAAATAAGAAAAATAGAATATGAAAACAATGAAGTTCAAAAAGGAATAAAATTAATACAAAAGGCACAAATAGAAATTATAGCATTGACATGGAAAAACAAACTAAATCAATACAAGGAGAGACTCAAGTTGAAGAAAATGTTAATAGAGAAGATAATTTGAAGGTGGTAAAAGGTGACCAATCAAAAGAAATTATTAGTAATAAATTAAAGGAAAATATTGATGAAGAAGATGTGATGAATAAAAATAATGAAAATATTTATTATAATTAAGAAAATGGATGATGAAGATGTAAAGAAGATAAATAAAGTGGAAATAAATTAAATGACTAGAGATGTAATAGCAGCACCGGAAAAGACAAACAGAAACCGAGAAGAGACAATGGAACTTGAAGAAGATAATATAAAGGAAGAAGAAAAACAATTCAATAACCTTAAACAAACTAATAAGGGTTTAACATAAACATAAAATTCCAGCTGCTCAAGCTCCTTTTACTCGGAGACAGTATATGATTGTTTTACTCAGTTTTTAATAGTAAAACATCTGTGTAAATCGCTAAACGTCAGCTATTTTTGTAACCTTCGTTTTTAAACCAATTGCATCCTTTTATTTCGTGGCGCAGTGTTGTTACCCTGTTAATGAAAGTTACTTATTTTTAAAATTATATATTATTTTAAGCAATATCATGTTGAGTCTGGCTATATGACTGTTTTGTTCAACATTTTCGTTGTTTAATGTTCTTAATTAAGAGAAAGTTACACAAACTATTAACTAATGATGAGTTTTTATTAGATTCGTTCTCAAGGAAGAGGAGATATCCTGGTATCATTATGTTGGCAACCGGCAGCAAATAGACTGACAGTTGTCGTTTTGAAGGCTCGTAATCTTCCCAAGATGGACGTTACTGGTCTTGCAGACCCATATGTGAAGATTTACCTTCTATTTAATGGTAAGACTTAACAAAATATTGAATCAATAACTAAGTATAATGAAAAAACTACTTAAAAATCATATTTACATTCCCTATTTATTATCAGGTCAACGAATCGCCAAAAAGAAAACTCACGTTAAGAAAAGAACACTCAGTCCAGTGTTTAATGAAAGTTTCGTATTTGATATACCTCAAGCTGGAGAAGGCTTGGAGGGCGTTAGTCTAGAATTCTTATTATTAGATTGGGACCGAGTTACTAAAAATGAGGTAAGGCAAAATGGTAATATTTGGGATACATTTTTTTTAATTAAATACCTACCTGTTAAAGACATAAAATACCGGGTGTTTTATTAACAATTGCCCCAAATGGAGATCTTTGACTCAGAAGAAAATGATTTAATCAAAAAGCTTGACTACAGAGGGTTGCCTTTTATATTTCGGGATTGGAGAACAAAAACAAATATTTTTTTTAAATGTCAAGTATTCCATTCCAAAGTAGAAAATGACTGGAATCCAATAAACTATACTAAAGTTAAATCTAGATGAAATAAGATTAATTTTAATAATGGCATTTATGAAACACATCAAAAAATTGTCCCCCTTGTTTCATTGTAAATCAATCACTTTAAGTGCGAAAGACTTTTGTTATTTTTTTTACTTGCTACAATTTGGTTTATTGTGAAATTATTGTTAAAATGCATATTTTTTGAGATATTTGCAAAAAAACCTTACAAAGGTTAAAAAATCGTGAATTTTCGATTGCCAATAACTTAAACCTTTTGAGTTTTTGAAAAAACTTAATAAAACAGGTTTTTCTTAGAATTGAGTCTTTTATCGATCTCCAAGGTTATTTGGATCAAAAAAATTCCACTAATGAAAAGGGGTGGCAACCACACCCAGGGTTAGAACGGAAGTCGGTTTAATTTCACTTTTGAAGTTAAGCGTAAGATAGGCCTAATTCCAAAATTTTATTTAAATCGGTTAGCAGTAAAATTTTTCGGAAGTATAAATCTTTAATGAATGTACCTACTACAAGACGTCCATTCCAAACTAACATATTAAAAATCTTTTTTAGACATTTGAGCATGCGTCTGACCGTATGCGCAGACGTATTCGCCAAGTTACCTATTATATTTGAAATACATGTTTCTAATGGTTCAACAAACAAAAAAAAACCAAAGTACCATTAGTATTTAGTAGCTTTACTGTTACTATAAACAATTATATTATAATAACTAATATTAAGTAATTAAATGTTATTGCTGTTGTTAGTAGGTCGTAGGTAAAGTATAGTCGTAAATGCTTCGTACCACACACGTTATGTAATGTACATGATATTTTCAATTCATATTTTGATTTTTAAACTTTTTAGGTTATAGGAAGGTTGGATTTGGGAGGACCAAAATGTACAGGATCCGGTTTACATCATTGGAATGAAGTTTGCAACTCACCACGCCGACAAATCGCCGAATGGCACAAACTGAGAGAGTAAAATATTCATCAAATTTATATTACTAATGTATGTTTAACTATTTACTTACAAAAGCATTCAAATCAACAGCGTAATCTCGTGTGAAAACAAAAATACTCGAATATCCTTTAGCGAATTTAAACAATTTTCAGTACTACCATTTTGAAAAAAAAGTGAATTTGACAACCATGTAAAACATAGGGGAGAGTGTTGTACCGTGCAATTCAAAACTAGTGTCGCCAGATAATATTGCCATGCTATGTGCAGCTCTAAGACAGAAATATTGTGAAAGTACACATTTGTGCGTGTAATGTGATACCAGGTTATATTTTTAATAATTCCCGTTCAGAGTTAAATAAACCCGGGGGCTACGCCATTTCAAAAGACTTAAACCTTGGAAAGAAAATGACGGGAAAGCTCTGCACTGAAAGTTAAAATAGCATTCATTTTATTTCAACTGACCAAGACAATGCTGTTGAAGACTGCTATCATTGTGGCAGTTCAACAAATGCTATCAAGTGATAAATGGAGCCAATGGAGTGGGCTTTGGCTCACAATTTTTGTGCCGATATTGACGACAAACAATGGAAAACCTTTTATTTAGAAATTATCGTTTAAAATCTTAGTGTTTAGTGTTATTTGTTCTTGATATAATTTTTAAAACAGTGTCTTATCTGTATTAGGTTATTTAATTTTGTCCAACTTTTTTTACATAAAATAACTTTCGTAATATGGTAAAAGACACTTATTCGAAGGTAGATGACATCTTAAAACATGGAACGCAAAGGAAGCATAACAAATGTACTTTAATACAGTTCTTGTTTATTCGCACTTTTTGTGTGTACATTATACAAATATATTTACAAAATACCGAGTGTCCCTGAAGTTTCTGACCCATTTTAACTGCAAATATATCGGAACACCCGGTATTTTAAAAAATATAGTTCAATTTTTTTTATTAAAATATTTTTAAAAAATGTTACCAGGTTCAACAGTCTCCTCTACTAATCTAAGATTTTTACTCAGAACATGTAATTCTCACATCCAACGAAATAGGAATTGATATTATTATGTTATGTCAATATACATCTGCAAAGTTGATTGGAATGCTCGTAAAATTAATCATAGCAGTATTTACATTTTTAAACGGGCGTCGCTTTAGAGCTAGTCGCCTTCACACATCGTTTGAAAAGTAAATTAAATTTCAGTATTTTCTAACTGCTCTTTTAGACTAGGCGTACTTTTTATTTTAATGTAATCACTCTTAAATGTACATTGAACTTATAGTTAAGATAATCTACTAAGAGTGATAGCTATGAATGTAAATAAAATGATTGTACAGGCTGTCCCGCTAAGAATAAAATGTGACTAGTTTCCGGGATATTGACGCAGAAGAAAATTAAACAATGTAAATGTAACAATTATTCCTCAAGTAGATATAGGTTTTTAGTATAATCAAATATATATGGATGTGAAAATAAGGTTTAATTTTTTTCAAAAAAGTGATCACTTTTAGGAGACAAGTCACATCCGGTCCAAACAATGTTAAATGAGTGGGGTTGATGTTTTCTGCATTCTTAAAGGGCGTCCTGTAAATTAAACCCACAAATATGCTACTTAAATTTATAAAAAGATATTTCTTTAACGTAAAAAGATTATTCGAAATTTATATATGTAAAGATGTTAATAGTAACTTAATTTTTAAATGAATCGTGAAAAAGTTTAACCAACTATGGGGGTTTAATCTGTGATTTTTCGAGATATTTTATTAAATTTGGTTGGTATTACTCTTTTCGTTAGGAGAATATAATACAGCCTTATTTTGTATAATACTATAGTAATAAAAGAGATGAAAGTGATAGGAGTTAGTGGGAGGTTGCATCTAAAGAACGTGTACTTATCCTATCACTATTTTCATTTTTACATACTGCTTCCGCAGTTGGAAACTAAAAGTATCTTTCGGGGCACAATCTGTAAAGTCTGAACAACCTAGGGTTTGTAATTTTGTACCTATATATTCATGAATTTCATTCCATTAAAAATTTTTGGAATAGTACCTACATATACAGGGTGTTTCAAAAAGGTATGTTATAAATGAAATCGCTTTTACCGAGTACAAAAATAACTTGATTGAACCCAACTTACCTTAGTACAAAAGTGTACACAAAAAAAGGTACAGTTCTTTGAAGTTACAAGATAAAAATTGTTTTTTAACTATTCTCCATTTTTTCAATACATTTTTTAATAAGGAAAACCGAATGTGCTGAGAATTATTTTTATGACGAAATTGATCTTCAGCTTTAATTATTCTAACCCTCAATTGTTGTTCGTCCTCTATTGGTACAGAATACACTTTTATTGATGGAACTGTTAAACAATTGTCTCCGTAAAAAGTAATTGTTATTTAATGGCCAACAAGGGGAATTATTCATACGAAAAAGTGATTTTGAACATTTATATTACACTAATAATGTTTAAAAAGGTTATAGATATTTAAGCCATCTATTTTTAAATGTACCTAATTTTTAAAGGTTAATGAAAAAGGCTGTATCTCTGTAAAAACTGGTTTTTCGAAAAAGTAATAGGAGGTACAATGTGTTAAACTAATGGTGAAAAAATTCATTTAGTTGGAACGTACACAAAAGTTTAGAGGGATTTAGGGGAGCATCTTCTTCTTCTTAAAGTTCTCCTATCGGAGGAAGGATATCATAATGGCTATGGTCACTTTGTTGGCTGCTGCTCTGAAAATTTGTAATGAACTACAGTTAAACCATTCTCTAAGGTTCTTCATCCAGGAGATACGTCTTCTTCCTTGGATCCTTCCTTGCATAATAATTCTCAGCAGCTCGTATTTTTTTCCTCTGGCGATGTGACCCAAATATTCCAGTTTTCTTCTTTATATTCCTACCTCTTTATTTAATCGTCGTAGCACCTCTGTATTGGTAATCCTTTGAATCCACTAAATTTTCAATATTCTTCTGTAGCACCACATTTCGAACGCTTCTATTTTTCTTATATGTTGTTTTTTCAGTGTCCAAGCTGTCCATTCCGTATGGTAAGATAGCATCTTAGAGCCCTCAATCTAAGCGGCAATTGAAGGTCTTTGTTTGTAGGCATTGTCTTCATTTTTATAAAGCTTTAATTTCTTTGTATTGGTTATTTTTGTAATCAACCCAGGTTCCTAGGGCATACCCACCTTCAATATTTTTGAGGTGCTTAGATTTTGCTGTTTTTTTTATATATAAAACAGAACAAAAAAGTAACGTGTCCAAATCTATTGTATATATTACAAAATGTCAAATAGTTTAGGAGATAATACAACTTTAAAGGGCTGTAACTTTTTTGTGTACACTTTTGAACTAAGGTAAGTTGGATTCAATCCTGTATTGGGTATTTTTGTCCCCAGAACACGTGATTTCATTTAAGATATATCTACCTTTTTGAAACAACTTATATGAAAATAACTTTGGCCATAAAATAATCTCATTAGGCTTACACTCTTATTGGGCCGTCATGGCGTGAGATCGGGGGTTCAAAAAAAATGGCACTTATAGTAAAAAAATAATCAATAGTACTACATCATGAACACAGTGATTGGTTAATACAGCTATAATAATTTTTTTAGTAGATGTCACACTTTTGTTATGTGATCGGTATTAGTAACATCGTTGAAAATACCGAACTTGACGGACCAATCCAAATTGAAAGACAGTTGGTATTATCGCGATAACACCAGCTATCTGTGGCTTTTGTTGTGATTGGTCAGATTATGCAAATTTTATTATGAGTGATATAGTCAAAGGTAATACCACGAGTCCTTAAAAATGTATCTAGTAAAATTTTACAGGACGAATGGTATTTGAGAAGATTATTTTTTAAACCATTCTGTACAAAAACCACTTTATTTAATAATTTACCGTTATTTTTTACTAATTTTCAATATTTTACTAGTCACTATTTTCGCTGTTTAATTGTTCAATAGTGTTATTGAATTTTTGACAGTTACATGATTTTATCAATACTGATAAAACGACTAGTGGTTTTATCAATATAAAACGGAATGATTGGCTAGCATTTAGCACAGAACATTGAAGATTTTCATTTGACGAAATCACTAAGCTGTGATATTTTAACAGGTGAAAAAAATAATCACAGTAATCTTTAATGCCTATTATCTTTGTTCTACTAACTGCCAGATGCACCGTTAGTTTATTTAAACGAAATTGACCAATCCCAAAGATTACATTTTCAATGCATTGTGATAAGATTTAGCTGGTTTGGCAACATTGCATTTTAACACGAAAATTGAGCAAATTAACCCCACTTTTTTAAAAACTTGAAAATAAACAACTCTAGAACGTTACAACGATATTTTACAATTTTTTGGCAAACGCAAATGTTGGTAGTTTTTTTTTGCTATCGTCCCTATCAGTCATTACGGCTAGCCCTACGCCCTACAATAAAAAAATGGCGTCGAAGCAGCCTGAAAGAACACCAAATTTTTCGCCAGGTGAGAAAGAATGCCTTTTCAATTTGTGTTTTCGGTAAAAATATAATTTGTTGTTGTTTTTAATAATTAAATATTTCTGAAAAAATAATAATTTTTATGGTCTTGTTTTTATATAAACCCCCTAAACGCACGCTTAAACGTTCGTCATTCTAGGATCGAGTTAATCCAGTTTAATCTGTCAAAAATCAACCAGTGCTTAACAAAAATTTCATTTAGGCAAGATTAATAGAATCATCGGGATTAAATGAGTAAGATGCATCTGGCGGTAAACCTTACTCTGTGGAAATCTATCTTCCTAAGTTTTTTTTAAATATTGACCATCTAATAATGCAGAGAAATTCCAAATAATAGTTAGTTAAGTCATTATATGCGGTATTTATGTAAGAGGCATCATGGGACTAATGTGAAAGTTATAATTTTAAAATTATTTTGGTTAAGAATTACAAAATTGTGTAAAAATTATATTCTTAAACAAGTAAAAACCAATACGCTTCCAAATGATTTTGTTGGTCAAGACAGAATTTGTATCCAAGCTGTTTTTATAATTCTGATACCAAACGATACAGTACATCATATTTTTATTTTTAGTACCAACTAACTTACTCCCTTATCAGGTGTTCTTCTTTTGATAATTTGTTTACTCCAAACTAAAATTTTTGCCGTGATTAGAATGGAGAACCGATCTTACTTGGCTATCTAATATGTATTTTATATATGTATGATTTTACACAATATAATAATACAAGAAGGTTGGTAGTACGTTAGATTGCATATTTCATTTTCTCAGACGTATACCTTCGGTGTAGTCTAAAGAGTATGCCTAATGTAATCTGAATTTATATACCTATTCGTTGCAAAAATAAAATCTGTTATAACAGTTCTTTGTTTTTGTTTTGAACTTAGGTATTCCACTACAAATATGATATATAGGTAATTTTTTAGTCAGGTTTATTCTAATTTACAATTTTCTTAAATAAAATATACACTTTTCTTACGAAAAGTTATTGTAGGTTATGATCTGCCCAATGGTCGTTTGACTTGAAGCAATATATTTGTATCGTTTGAATAGCCTGTATAACCTCACTTAACTAGTCAACACACTTGTGTGTAACTTTAAACATCCATAACCTAGGTACTATTTTATTAAATATCTTGATCAGATGATTAGAATGGAAAACATTTTGTAATTTTTACCCATTCTTAAACAGCGATACGTTTTACAAATTGAGTTACAGAAACTTGTGATTTATTTTTGAAACTAATAAAACATATCGGTATGACACCGTTTGCATCTAAATCAATTGAGTAAGTTCTTTTTCAGAAAAAGGTTGGGAAAATTAAAGAATCAGTGCAGGGTTCTATTGTGAAATATATTTTTAACGAAATATAGTAGTTTAAACTTTTTGTGATTTAGTAAATACGAAAAATTAGATTAAGTAAATACATACCTTGGTAATTTTAGTTTGTTTCAATGCCATTGTTATATACAATGATTTACTTTCATTAAAAATATATCTATATTATATCTTAAACCATCAAGCTGGTTATTAGGTAACTTCAATTTTTTAATGATACAAAATTGAGTTACATTTATTTTCAATTAACAATATTCATATAGGTATAATGTGAATTAAAAAGTACTTGTAATGCTTAACATTTATGTAAAAAATAATTTGTAACCCGGGCACCACATAATAATTCACATTTGGTGCCCAACTTAGAATTAAACACCCAGGCGAGGAGAAAAGCAGTATTTGTTTTATAAAATTGTTTTTACTTGAGTGTAAATATAATATGAGGCATACCTATGCATACTTTGCACATGTCGAATTGTCAGAATATTTGATATACATTTAAGATTAAATTATTCATCATTTGACAAGGAATTCATTAACTTGTATATTTTTTTGTAAAAATAGATTATAAAGAGAGTCATACTCTATTGAATTATATTGATTTCGAGAAAGATGTGTCATACGTAACTTTTTAGTTTCTAAATCTAAAGCTAATTCATTTATTGTTACTCTTTTTATGGGGTTTATTACAGCTAACTGAAATTTTACTGATAAATATCACATAAAAATCTGGTTTGACATTTATTTTAAATAAATTAATATCTATGGATAAATAAAACTAATTGTATTTGAATTAAATGCAATTTTTATTTTCATTTATCTCCGCTTAGCCTGCTGATTATTAACATGCTTGAATACCTTTTGTTTATAATCTGATAAGTTTTAGTTCTTAAGATATCTAAATGCAAGGTGAAATATATCATTTCATTTATATATAAATGTGTTATAGTTGTTCATAAGCAGTGATTTTAAATTTTAGTTGTTTATGTAAATACAAGATATCTTTTTTCTATGTTGTCTAAGCTTAATATCCGGATACTCTATCAATCTTTTTTTTAAAGCTGTACATTTTTGTGGAGACAGAAAAAAAATTTAATAAAGAAAACTAAACGTACAAGTTGTGTTATTTTACCAAAAACAAACAATTACATTCGATGCACTATTAAATAATGTAATTTCATTTATTAAGAAGCATAGTAAAATGTAAAATTATACTAGAGATGAGACAGGGCCAAAAGTGGAATATTATGTATTTAAAGACTGTAGATTTGTACAGCACTTTATAAAATTGTAGGTGAAAGGGAGGGTGTATTTTGATTAAAAAACTTTTTTAAATTAAATGTGTATTAAATTGAATATTAAAATCGAAACTAAGCGCTTCCGGCTTACAAGGCCATCATCAGAGTTTCTCCTAAAAATTTATTATATTGGTCAGAAAATTATAGTAAATATAATGTTGTTAAAACTTACGCCACATTAGATAAATACCACTAAATGTATAAAACATTAGAGAAAACAGATAAACCAACACAAATAAAAATATGTAAAAACTAACAACTGACAATTTTAATTTTTTACATCGTTCTTTTTATGTCAGTTGTTAGTTTTTACGTATTTTTATTAGTTTTAATTTTAATATTCAATTACTATAACATATATTTTACTAAGCTCCTGCCCTAATCCATATAAATTCATCTGTACGCAACGGTAGTACTGTCGGCAAGTGAGCTTTGTAACCTGAGAAGAAAACGTCCGCGTTGTCAATATTTATTTCAAATAACGAAGAGATTTTCATAAATTTAAATAATTAACATGAACAGAAAACAAGAAATTCTAACAACATTGTTCAAACAAAAAAAGTCCAACCTACAAAAATTGCTCAAAATGACCTCCATTCTGCTCTATGCACTTTCTTGCCCTTTTTGTAATATTGCGAATGGACCTTCTAATCACATCTGGATTATTTCTGATTTCTCCGCAGGCATTCTCTATTCTTCGAAGAAGTTCTTCTCTGCTATTGATGTCGGTAGCATATACTTTTGATTATAGATATCCCCAAATATGGTAATCCACAGGATTGAAGTCAGGTGACCTTGAAGGCCAGTTATTGGGACCACCTCTGCCTATCCATGAATTAGGAAAATTTTCATTTAAAAAATTCCTCACTATTACTCTGTAATGCACCGAAGCACCGTCATACTGATAATACATTCCTGCTACATTTACGTATGCATCATCTAATAGCACTGGTAAAATATTCTGCAGAAAATCCAAATAGACTTCGCCAGTCAGTCTATGTGAAAAGATGTGTGGTCCTAATAATTTATTATCAATGACACCGCACCAAACGTTAACAGAAAATTTGTGTTGCGAATGGGCCTCTCTTGTAGCAAATGGATTTTCTTCTGCCCAAATGTGCGAGTTCCGTAAATTATAAACGCCGTCTCTTGTAAATTGAGCTTCATCCGTGAATAGCACTCTACATAAAATTCTTGCATTTCGAATGATCCAATTGCTAAAATTCATTCGTGGAATTTCGTCCCCTGCTTGAAGGTTATGTTTTTTTAGTCGCCGCCAAACAGTAACATGAGGTACATTTGTAGCATGTCCAATTCTTCTTGTACTAATCTCCGGATTATTATCAACAATATTCAAAATATTTTGTTCCATATTCATATGCCTTCTTTCCTGATGTTCATTTAATGTAACCGTTGGAAATCTGTCGTGTTCTCCTAAATAATTAAAAACACGAATAAATGTTTTACGATTTGGTAACCTTCGGTTAGGGAACCTTCTTCCGTATTCAGTTTGTGCAGCTGTACCATTACCATTACAAAATCCATAAATAAATAAAATATCTGCGTATTCTAGGCAAAAAGAAAATACTGTAGGGAGTTCAAAACATCCAACACTGTTTGACAGAAACTAGAAGCAAATGACACACACTTCAATGATGTGTCTATTCCATAGCCTACTTGAAGTATTATCTACTTTATACGAGTACTTTTAACGTTTTTTGAAGTATAAATTTATTCCTCGTATTTTACTCTTGTTATTTTAAATGTAGAAGTGCATAGTTTCCAGATACATATCCTTATACAAGGTGTTCGAGATATTCGAAACATACTGAATGAGTATGTTCTAAGTAATCACATTTTTAGTGGTCTGTACTCGTAAACATACACACTCAATTGAATTTCTAGGATGCTTCTCTAGATGCATTGAATGGATTCCATTTTAAGCTAAAAAATAAAAAAAAACCTCTCCGATACCATTGTTAACCCCCAAAACGTGCATAAATTATAAGTTTGACGGTGAATTTTTGGTAGTAAAATTGTCTGCGGAAAAATAAAAAATAAATAAGTAGATTCGATTTTTCATACCCTTTTCTATTATAAAGAGCAATTTTCAGAAAATCTATATACAGGGTGTTGTTTTTAGAAAAGACGAGTTTTGAAATTTTTTGTTAAGCCGGACCTGCATTATCTTTTTGGAGATGCTTTTGATGGAGTCTCTAGGTAATGGTTATTACGTGTACCAAATCTCAAAATAATATACAGGGTAACTCGGAAGTTATGAGGTTCGAAAGAAATAGGATAAATTTATAAAACACCCTGTATCTCGGTTATAAAGTACAGCAGACACATTAAATATAGGTTTTTGGAACCACCAAAGTGATCCCCATCAACAGTTAAAGTTAGGCCCTTTCCCAATGAAACACCCTGTATATATTCATATATTTTTGATCTGAGTATGATGGTTCTTCATATACTTGTCAGAGTATAGTCATATCAACAGCCTTGATTGAGCAGAGTTTAATGTCGAGTACGTCTTTCCTAGTGGAGATGACAAAATTTGGTTTATTGTCTTTACTACCACCACGCTTGTTATAATAAATTTAACTACTTGAAGAATTACCTCTTAGATTAATTTTGGTGCACCCCCATAATTTGGTATCGCAACCTATGCCCAGGCTTACATTTTACCTAGCTGCGTATTCGGTTTTGTTTTTCGGTAATCGATCTTATTGTTTTATAGTATGCATGTTTTGGGTTTTTTAACGGCTTCGCCTGAATTGATTTACCTCCCCTTGACCCTGAACTTGAGCGAAACAATAGAGCCATATCCAGTTTTTTGAGCTCCTTCAGAGTTTATTCCCACTGTCCCTGGAGTCTTACTTAGTGTACAGAGATCAGTTTTTAGACCATAGTTAGCCCCTCAAGCCTCAAGCCATCGTCCTCCCTCGTTTATTTTTGTATAATTATTATTTATATTTTCAATTTGAAACAAATATAGTCATCAGAGCTGAAGTTAAAAAATAAAATGTTTTACAAGAAATCACAAATCCAAATTTGGAGTATATTTTAACTTTTCTTCAATAAAATATTTACACTTACTTTATAGTGAAATAAAAAAGTACAAATTTAAAATACTAATTTTAACAAAATAAAAACTACTATACTTAAGAGTGTAGGCGCAAAATTTTAACAGCAAGAGTTATGATATCTAGCCTATCCCAATTTTTAAACGCTCTACGACGTGAGGTCTGTTTTAAATTGTAAGAAAAGTGGGGTATGCCTTGCATACAGAGTCTGAATCGGACCAAATGTTTTGTGTGTCCTTGTTATTGAATTTTGTTATTGTTTCTGCAAGGATTTAAAATATTTATAGTTTCAGTTTATTCTGTTTGGGATATTCTAGGACTGTAAATTTATCACATAAAAATAAACTTTTTATTGTCGATATAATATTAATTCGTTTATTGATACTTTGTGCATCATCGGAATTTAGAATTCATAAATAACATTATTTTCTGTCCTTTGCAAATATTATTATTATTTTTTCTTTTAGAATCTCTTTATAAATATATTGTTAAAAGCAGAAAGTCCTTCAGAATAAAAACAAATTTTTTATAAATATGTTTATTGACTTACATTACAGAAATTAAAAATTAATTTTTATTTTTATTTTCGGTACTGTTTATTTGGGCGGATACTTTACTAATTTATATTTTCAAAATTTTAGTAATGTATCTCAGAAAGAACATAATTTTTTTACACCTTTTACACTACCACTAAACCAACACACACGCGCGAAACGCGCGTTAGACTGTAAAGTGTGTGTTGTACTAATTACTAATTAATTAAAAGTACTAATTATTAATTGTTTAAGGATGCATTGACAGGTCTATACTAGTTAACTTGGATATGACAGTCCGAACACAGAAATACCCATGTTTCAGTTTCAGTACCTAGTGTTTATTTCTGGCTGTAGTATACTAAATATTATGTTTTTAAAAAAAGCTCAGCTGCATCACCAAGCTTCTCTAAAATGGCAATACTTTTTTGATCGTTTTCTGCTTGAAGTAGAGCAACTTTAGCCATTTCTGCTGTCGACTTGGCTTGTGATGTAGCAGCTTCAGCTAATAAGTGTACAGATTGGGCCAACAGCTAGAAAAAAAAACTCATTAACTTGATTTGTCAAGAATTGTTTGTAGGTAACTAAGCTTTGTAATCTAATAATTTACTGACCTCCATAGATTTGGCTTGACTAGAAGTTATTTGTTGGAAGTTTTGCCTCGCCTTCTTAAGTTGAGTACCAATCTTTACCCTGTTGGTTTCTAAATAAATCCAAAGAAGAAAAATATATTTTAAGAAATCTCTTAAAGAACTATTACTATTTCTTGTATAACGAATTTAAACGAAATACATATGTACTTTAACTTGGTTTATTGGTTGATTACATTCTTACTTGATGGTCCTGCAGTAGATGTAAAGAACGTTTCACATTAATTCGTTGACTTGGTACCTGCTCTTAACTGCTCTTAAGGGATTACTAATAAAAGGTGGTTTGGCCGTAAAGCGGTGAACTATTTACAGAAAGGTATTATTTATTTTTGTCCAGGAAGATATATTTTGGATTTTTATTTTTCAGGTAAAATTTTAAATTATTATTACTGACCATCAATAGTAAATCATTAGTAGGTAAATGATTTTTGATTTTCTTAATCATCTTGAAAGAGAAAGTGGGAGTTTCGGGGTAATTTGTTTTTAAAATTCTCTCCTAGAATTTTAGTTTGTACTAAACATTATACTCTGAAAGTAATCTTGTGTTTATAACTAAGTATGTGGCGTCCTTGGGCAAAAAAGTGCATTTATCGCCGGATGCGAAACAAATTGTGAAAAATGTGTTTGAAACATTGAATAATCGAGGTTATAGTGTAACCGATGCAGCAGAAGAAACATGTAAGTTAACCAAAACCCCAATATCCACAGTAAAAGATATTATCAATAAGCCAATAAGTAAACGAAAAAAACGAAGTGACGTTAATAATACCAAATGTGTTGATGAAATACAAAAAGATATAATCCGACGAACGATATATGTTCTATACCAAGAACAAATGATACCAACCCTAGATTGTATAAAAAAACGGTTACTTAAAGACGACACGGGAATTATTTGTAGCCGTACAATTTTGTGGAGAATTATTTCTCAAATGGGATTTAAATATTGTACCATTAATAAAAGACAAGTGATAATGGAGTCATATCGTTTACGAATGTGGCGTTGTCATTACTTACAAGCTATTCAAAAATATAGAAGTGAAAACCTTTCAATTATCTACCTCGACGAGACATGGTATGACACCCATGATACTCCAACGAAGGGTTTTGTTGATTCATCGGGAAATTGCAAAACAAAGGCTCCATCAAATAGAGGACAAAGAATTACAATAATACATGCCGGATGAGAAACAGGTTGGGTTCCAAACGCTTTATTGTTATCAGCAAAGAATATTAAAGATTCATAAGTTTAGAATATCACGAAGATACGACAGCAGAACTTTTTGAAGATTGGTTTGAGAATTATTTATTGCCGAATATACCGGAAAAAAGTATAATTGTAAAGGACAATGCAACTTATCATAGCCGTCAATTAAATAAAGTACCAAATAGCAACAACAATAAATGGGAAATTCAAGAGTATTTGTTAAAAAATGACCTTTATTTTGAAGAATCGTACACAAAATGTGATCTCTTACAAGTTGTAGTAGCGTTCGGTATTGAAAAAGAATACGTTTGTGATACTATTGCTAAAAATATGGGCCACACAGTGTTACGGCTTCCCCCATATTATTGCATGTTCAATCCTATAGAACACATTTGGCATCAGCAAAAACCAAAGTTAGATCGGAAAACGTTTCTCCCACATTAAACTCAAGTGTTATAGAGTTAATCAGCAATGTGACAAGTAATATTCCCATTGATAGCTGGAAAAATTCGATTCAGCATGTTATTAAGGTTGAAGGTACATATCGAAATGTTAATGTAACTGTAGCACCCTTAGTTATTAATTTAAATGAAGACGATAGTGATACTGAACTACATTTAGATTAAATAGTTGTAAATAATGTAGAATTAGTTCATTTGTTTAATCGCAATTAATAAATAAAGTTAAAATTTGTTTTTAAAAAATTTCGTGATTTTTTTTAAAAAATAAATTTAAGTTTTAGTAAATGTTACTGAGTTTTATTTAAATCTATTTTGAAAACCGGATTACGGATCTGTTAATGTTTACTGTACAGTGAGAAATTTATAACCTTTCATTACTAATCCCCTAAGGTCAGGTGCCGAGTTAACGAATTATTGTGAAACGTACTTTACAAGCGTTTTTTTTTCATAAACCTCACCCATCCCTGGCCGCACATTTTTGTGCCTTGTAAACAAAAATTAAATTTGTGAAATAATCCATATATTTTCAAAGGGAAATATTTAAAAATGTGGAGCAAGGGGAGATTAATTAAACAACTGCTACTACATATACTGGACCATTAAGCATAAACCACTAAAAACCAAATAAAAGTATGGAATAATGAATAAAAAGCAAGAATATTAATTGACAATAAGAATGTACTTATTTCTTTTGTTTAATGATATAGCCTGTTCATAGATTTAAGAAAGTGACTAACTGTATTTACTGTAAATATAACTTACCTGATAAAGAAATTAAATCACATTTTTAATTTAAAAAAAAAATCATAAATATCTAAGTGCAACATATAAATGTAATTATTTTCTTTTAATAATTGCTAATGCTATAGAATTTTTTTTAATTGACAAATTTTTAACATAATTGCATATTATATGGAATTTCTTTTAAACATTTTTATAAATAATTTTATGTGATTAACCATCATAATATTTTTTAAAAATGTTCAATTTTTCAGTTTAATTTGGGAGTAAGATAAATTTATATATAGTATTTCATTTACAGTAGCAATAAAATTTGGATAAATAATGTTTGTTGCATAACTGTCAGTACCTTAGTACCCAAAAATTTGAAAACGGGCCACCAGGGTTAGAGTCATCAACATAATTCAGCTAGAATTTGAAAAATTATTAATATTCGTGCGTACTTCTTACACAGCAATAAGGCAGAGAAACCATAAAAAGAATACAATTCTAAAGAATTGCCTACTATAGGGACTAATATACAAATTAAAACAAATTAATTAACCTATATAATATATTACAAACATATAAGTACCTACATAACATATGATTTAAAAAGTACTTTATTTACAACTTTGAAGATTACCCATTGGGAAATTGCATGATAGATGGCGCTCCGACGTCAACAAAAATGGCGGAGAAGACGTGATCAGGTATCTAAAGTTTAAAGCCTATTGGCATATTGGTTAGTCGGAGGTGTTATTGAATTTATTATCCTATGAATATTTATCAAATACAATACTATTATTTACTATAGAGCGGGTCACAGTTATTA
Source organism: Ophraella communa (assembly GCA_035357415.1). Lineage (NCBI taxonomy): Eukaryota > Metazoa > Arthropoda > Insecta > Coleoptera > Chrysomelidae > Ophraella > Ophraella communa. The sequence continues at coordinate 7,829,888 of CM068984.1, forward strand.
TGCAGCATTACGTTTATGGACGACGGCGTTGCCACATCGGCATGTTCTTCGAATTTGGTACCAACTGGCGCGGGAATATAACTTGCCATTGTGTTACTATTATGATTTAAATGTTGACTAAATTATTCATTTGAAAATCGTTTAGTGAGTAATTAAGAATATTTATAATTAGGCTTTTAGATAAATTTTACAAATAAATTAAACCAAAGCGGCAACAGTGTTGAATATTTGCCCATAAGATTTACATTGGCCTATGTCGGCCACGCTGCATAATAACTGTGACCCGGAGTATAGTCGTACACATATTTAGATGAAAATCAAACTTTTGGGGAATTTATGTAAACTTACACTGAGGTATTGCACAAATTCACCTCGATTTACGTTCCATATCTATTAAATACATATCTGATTGAATAAGAGTATGTATAGCTTTAAACAGTTTATGATTTATATTGTTCACGTCTTCCCCAGTTGTTAATTCCTCCGCTAGGAGCCAACACTTGTCTTCCAATTTCCCAATATAAATTATTACAGGTACCCTTAAGAGCTAACAAATGTGATTTTAACTTAACCTAAAATTTTTAATACCTACCCCGACCACCAGAAAGCAATAGTAATATGATATCGATAATCTATTTATCAATAAAATTTTACGCATAGCTTTATTTTAAAAAAAATTTCGATATGATCAGGGCAATTCGACATTTTGGAAAATTGCGCTGAAATTCTTTTTATAGTCTAGGATATGTAATAAAATTTATAACAGAAAATTTGAATTAAAAAAAATACTTATTTATCGAATAATCAATCCAACATGCAAGTTTAAATATTCACGTATTGAAAGAAACCTTCAAATGATAATTCATATAATGACGATTTTTTAATTATTTAATTTTTAAAAAAGTATTTTAAACAAATATTGCATTGCAATGGAAAATTTTCACTCCTCTATATATATTCTTGTAAATTTTAGTACAATACTTGGATGGATGTGCCTATTATGTATTTAATACAAATGAAATTTCATTTCATTGTAAATGCTTGTTATGTAAAAAAATTAGGACTCAAACTGGGAAAGTCTCCTATTGTTTTATTATTTTAATTATTTCCTAATAGTTAATAAATTAAGGTTTAATTCATGAAACTTTGAAATTATTTATAATTTTCGAAATACTCCTTCATAAAGTATAGTAGTTTTTAAAGTTTAAAGCGTTGTGCTCCTGGTATTAAATGTGGCAACATCGCACCAACAACGAAGTGAAAATAGGTCAATAGACATTCAACACGCTAATAATATTTTTTATATTTTGCACTTATAAAATCTTCATTATAAAATTATAAATGGTTGGGCAACGTGAGTGAAGTATTTATAAGTCTATATAGAAAGAACAAAGGGTAATAAATCATTCATTTAAGTAGATTTCATAGACGTACCAAAATATATTTTAAGAGGGTATACCGTAAAGTACATTTTGTATTGAACGAATGAGTTGCAGCTATGCTAAATAATATACGATTTAGGTCAGACGTAACGGGATGTACTAATTTTAATAAAAAAAAATGATAGAGGTACATAAATTTTAGTAAGTTTGATAAAGAAAGGCAACACAGTTTATTCATAATAGAAAACAAACCAATATGTAACAATAATTACTTTATATATTTTTGTTCTTTTTGTAAGAAGATTAATTCAAACTTTGAATATTGTCACAAATAAATTACAATGAAATATATTTTTAAAAAATTAATTAAAGTCAAGATAGCAAGATATCGTTACAATTTTTATTAAATTCAAAGAAGCAAAATGAATATTTTTTGTATTACTCCTATATGTAGTGTTTGGGGAATTTTTCTCAGAAATTTTAAATGGCAAGTGGCCTACTGTAATCGGCTTAATACGATTACACCTACTTACAGATTATTCGATTATTGAGAGGGATTTTCCAAACAATCCAGTTTTCTTAGAAACATTATCGGGAATATTATTTTAAAAGAAAGTAAGTACATTAAATCAGTAAGAATAATAAAAAAAACTCTTTGTTTTAACAAAACTTCCAATATTTATTTAAAAAATTGCTTTTTTAACCTTAATCGTCAGATTGACATATGTCAATGTTGTAAAAACATTAAGAACATCAACATCTCTTTACATGTTGACAAAGAAGAATTTCAAAAAACCCATAATAGATTGTCCCACCCGTTGGGGTTCTACATTTGATATGCTTTCACGTTTACTCCAGTTAAAACTGTTTTGTAGAGAAATGGATTATTTCTAAAAAATAAGAGGCAGGAATAAAAATTGAAAGTTTTATAAACATGGCAAGCAATGTAACAGGAAACAAAGTTAAAATATTCAGAACTGATAATAGACTAGAATTTATTAATGAAAACATTTTTAAGTTATGTGAAAAGAATGATATAGGGGAGGGTAGTACTAGGTGAGACGGTGTACTAAGTGAGACAACGGGAATAATTTTTTAAATTTCCCTCCAAATTCTGTGTATTGTCAGTGAGTTGTTTACATTCACAAAGCGTTCCACTCTGTAAAGTTTCAGATTGTTTTCTTTAAAATTGAAGGATTATTGTAGTGAAAATTGATTTTAGGGTAAGTCAGTTACTTTATAATACTTTTAGATGTTCTGTAAAACTTTTACTTTGTCGAATATAACCAATATATTGTTATGCAGGTAACTTTTGCTTACTAACCTCACTTTCCACATAACCATAGAGTTTCTTTTTAACATAGAGGCCAGTTTAAAGTGCTTTTGATTTGTTCATTGAAAAAGTACCAGGTGAGACATCATATCTTGTACTAGATGAGACTGTCTCAGTTGGTACCATCGTGGTACCATCTATACTCTTGCATAATTATATTGATAAGTATGTTTCTGTCATGCCACGTGTGCAAATTTCATTTAAATTTTAGATGCCGCGGAAGTCCAAACCAAGAAAAACTGGCAATACAAGCGCTCAAACTATGGATAATGCCGTTAATTTAGTTTTCAATGAAAACTTATCTCTGAGGGCTGCTGCAGATCAATGCAATGTAAAATTTCAAACGTTAGCCAGATACGTAAAGAAGAAGCGAGAAAATCCCTGTGCCAAAATAGAACCGAATTATCTGCATAGACAAGTATTTAAGCCGGACCAGGAAAAAATACTTGCAGATTATTTAATTACCTGCAGCAAGATGGCCTACGGATTAACCGAAGAAGACACAAGAAAGTTAGTCTATGAGCTTGCTGTCAAAAATAATTTAAATATACCTTTGTCCTGGGAGCAAAACCAAATGGCTGGTGAAGATTGGCGTAGGGCCTTTATGGCAAGAAATAAAGAAATATCCATTCACAAACTCGAGGCATGTAGTCTGTCCCGTCTAACTTCATTTAATGCACATAATATTCAGTTATTTTTCAATAATTTGCGAAGAATTTTGGAGAAATACCCTAGTCTGGCAGATGGCTCCCATATATTTAATTTAGACGAGACAGGTACACAAACTGTTCAAATTCCAAAAAGAATCCTCGCTCCAAAAGGTGTCAAACAAGTATACCATTCTACAAGTGGGGAAAGGGGAGAAACAGTAACAATGTGTGGAATAATATCGGCTACTGGAACGTTTCTACCCCCTGCTTTGATTTTTCCCCGAAAAAAATTTAAAAATCACATGATGAAAGACGGCCCTACTAGTGCCTTAGGTCTTGCAAACCAAAGTGGCTGGATGAAATCAGATATTTTTATCGATGTTTTGAATCATTTTATCGTTCACAGCCACTCATCCAAAGAAAACCCTTCACTACTTATATTATGATAACCATGAAAGCCACATCAGCCTAAAAGTTGTAGAACGGGCCCGAGAATCTGGAGTTCACATTTTAACGATTCCGCCTCACTGCAGCAACAAGTTGCAACCACTGGACATTTCCGTGTATGGCCCTTTTACGGCATATTATAATGGTGCATGTGATAAGTGGATGCTTCAGCATCCTGGAATACCTATGACAATTTATGATTCTGCAGGACGGATTGCAGAAGCACTAGAAAAATCTTTTACGCCTAGAAATATAATCGCAGGATTCCGTAAATCTGGTATTCATCCTTTTAATCCTGAGGTATTCACGGAAGCAGATTTCTTAACTTCATTTGTCACTGACCGACCTAACCCTAATGAACCAGAAAAACATGACAAAACAGAAGATAAAGAAAACCAACCAGGCCCATCCCACAACAATGAGTTACCGTTACAAAAGGAAAATAGAGAAGAAGAGAATCAACAAGTACACACTGAGACTGGGACTACTCGCAGGTTAATTGAAACAACACCTCCTAAAAATACAGAGACGGCAAAAACTAATTTTATTTCACCAGAAGATGTAAGAGGATTTCCCAAAGCGTTACCAAGGAAACAGAGCAGAAAAGGTCGACAAAGAGGAAGAAGCACAGTAATAACAGAAACGCCTGAGAAAGATAAATTAATAGAAAAAGATAAATTAATAGAAAAAGAACAATTAAAGGAACTAACTAAAAAAACTAAACGAAACATAGAAGAGTTACTAAAAGCAGGAAATAAGGAACCAATATCCAAGCCCAAGAAAATAAGGAAGCAACGGGATTCTTCAGATGATACCTCCGAGGATAATTTAGATTACGAAGTGCTTTCAGAAACTGAAGACTGGGTACCAGATAACGAAACTGAAGATACCATTATAACGAAAGAAGATATATCAGAGGGCAAGTTTGTATTAATAAGATTCCCTAAAAATATTTTTTATGTTGCCAAAGTCATTACAGTGACAAACGATGAGTTTGAAGTATCTTTTCTTCGTAAGAGTGTTAAATTTTCCCATTCCTTATTGTTCCCGATCGTGCCAGATATATCTTTTATTACTTTAAATGACATAGTTATGATACTTCCAGAACCAGAACCAGGCACTACAAAGCGACAGTCGACAATCTTAAATTTGGAATCAACTTCAGCTCAGTCAATATTCGCTAGAATGCTATTTTGATAATATATTAGCACATTTTTTCTATGTCTTAGTTTGTACTTGTACTAGTCTCGCTTGGTACTTCTTCGGGTACCAAGTAAGACAAAAACACGCCCAAAGAAAATATATTTTTGTTTTTTCCTGTACAATGTTGTTAATTTCTATTTACCCTCATAGGAGCGCAAATAGTTTCATTATTAAGTGAAACAAAGAGAAAACTGATATTCAAAAAAACAAAAAAATTAAAGAAAAAAAACTAAATTTCGTCTCACTTAGTACTTAGTCCCTTAATCCACCAGAAATCAGATATTAAACAAGATTTCAAAAACTAGTACATGCATATTTATTAGTGTATAAATCACACATTTCACAGGTAGTTATTGTAAGTAATTTCAGTATCGTTAGTTTGAGTTGGCTGCTTGTCCTGACCGTTGCAAGGCTGCTTTAAGTTACGTCTTACGGAAAGTAAGAAGAAGATTATGTCAGATTAGTTTTTAGTTCTTATGTGCGCCTGTGCCTTATGATCGCTCACGTTTATGCATTTATGCATTTTGTTCAACTTTAAGTAGCGTTTATTTAAAAATATTGGGTTCAAAACCTTACCTATATGATTCTACAGAATCAGAAGTAGGATTAGAAACCGATTAAGAAGTATCAATAACCGATTACTTGAGATAAAGTTTCGCCGGTAGAAAAGGATCTGAGGACACACCCCCGGCATTGTCATTTTGGTAATTACTGTAAATTCATTAATTAATTATGGCTTATGATAGTAACGAATTTAGAAGAACCAATGAAATGCTACATACAACAACTGATGAAGCATTACATGCGAATAACAGTAATATACCAACTATTAATTTTGATGATATTATACAAGCCTCAGTTAGAACTATGCTTTTGTACGACAAGAAACCCGACATTACAGGACTTAAAACCATCCAATAAAGAATTATCTGAATTATTACCGACTTTTGATGGAAGTCAGAATATTAAGACGTGGTTAGAACGTGTTGATTCAGTTGGCAGTTTAATGTATACCGTTCAAGGTTGTAGGCCAGATTTATGTGAAAGTGTTTATTTGCTCAGGATTAAGCAGATTTTAAATTATATATACTTAGGACCGGTTTATTCATCTGTCCAGAAAAGTATCCATTCGTTATTTGTTTACTAAACTTATAGGTCACCTGTAAGCAGTTTGTGTTTATTCAGAGGTGGGTAACTATTTGAAATATTTTTATTTCAAATACCTATTTTATATTTATTATATTAAATAACTGTTTTGACCTATTTTTTTATTTTAAATAGGTTATGGACAATCGGATTCCGATCCTGTCATTGATTCTGATCGAGGGTGTGCGAGAGCGGTCGATCAGTATTTCAAAGGGCTCCAATTTTTCCTTGGTATTTTTTCCGGTTTTTAAATGTCCCGCCATTTATTAACTACATTATGTATTCGGTTTTCATTCTGGTAAGTGGCAGCACTAGTTGGTAGAGGCGTTAAAAGTTGACTAAGTTGTCTGATTATAATCCTTTACTTTGTTCAAATTTAATGAAAAATTAATTCTGAAGACACTAAAGTGGAGCAAAAAGTGCCGCTCATATTAGATGGTAAATTTTTTAAAATCTTAGCACGTTGTGAAGAGGAAAGTGATACAAATATCACAGCCGAATGTATAAAGTGCCACAAAAAAATAAAAGGTAGAATTAATGCCACCAGCAATTTTCGCCTTCATCTAAAGGTAAGTGGCCGTTTTATATATGTAACTTTTGCAGCTTTTGACTGTTTCATCCTTTCAGTTTAAAAATCATTCAATGGAGGAGTTTGAAAGATACAAAAAGAAACAATATGTTCAACCGAAAAAAATAATAATAGAGGACGATAATATTGAACAACCATTAGTTAAACAACCAGTATAAAACCCCATCAGACTCAACATGAACAGCAAAAAGCTGATACACTGATTTTAAATTTTATTTTACAAACTAAAGATAAAGATACTTGATATAAAAATAATAAAGCCATTAGCATCGGTTCAAAAGCAGAAACAAGATAAATCAGACAATAACAATAACAAAGAGAATAGTCAGACTATTTCTAATCTAATACCGACACCTGATTTGACCGTGAAGAAACAATGTGCTCCCAGGAAGAAAGCCATAAACTATAAAGCACAGTTGCTGAAAAGAAATATTTTTAAGCCGCAAGCAAAGAAAGAAAAAAAAATGGACAAAAAGAAAAACGAAAAATTAGGCACCAAGAAGAAAGAAGACAATTGGATGTGCCCACTGTGCGAAGAAGACGTGGTTGCTGATATGCGTAGATGTGTAACTTGTAACGTATGGGTCCATGAAATGTGCGTAGGCCTTACCAAGGACGATTTGGACGATTTTCAGTGCCCAAAATGCATGCCGTAGATATGGGCCATATTTAAGTTATGGGCGGAAATACGGCCCATTTTAGATGTTTTTTCAAAAATTATTTTTTTACAGTTTTAGAATTGTTTTAATTTTGTTTCTTTATGTCAGAATTATTGTTGTACAACATAAACAGTAGTAAAAAATAAAGATTGTTTTAATTTGTTTTCATATGTGTAATTTTCATTAAATTTTCAAGTGAAAGTGGGCCATATTTAGCGAATGTACCTTAATAAGAAACACGAACAAGAAGTTTTTTCCGTGTTATAGCTTAATTCAAGGCTCTTGAGGAAGAACAGTTCTAAACTGATCTTGCGCCTATTAACCATATAATTTATTTATTTATTATGTATGTACATTTTTGTAAGTTGGTTATTAAAGATATTTTTATATTTTGCACTTATAAAAATCTTCATTATAAAACGCATTTGCGTATCGTAATGTAACTTTTACGCACGCAAATTTTTGTTTTAAATAGTTGACGACCTGAGTGAAGTATCTAATGTCAAGACTATTGACAATGACATTTGTGGCTAACGGCAATTTATTAATTTTATATTCTTCTTTAAGAGAGTATTTGTGAATATGAATATCATCTTTTACTTATATAATATATTATTATTGGTGTACTAGTCATTTTAAAATAATTTAAAACATTAACATTTCATAATTTAAATGTCAAAACTGTCAAATGTCATAAATTACACAGTGCTACCGACATACTTTTTAAAATCAAAATTTTCGTAATTTATATAAAAATAATAAATTAATTTAAAAAATGATAAAATGGCAAAAATATAAAAAATATTATAAACAACTTATTTCATATGGCTGTTGTGACACTCGTTCTTTAAAAAACTCATCGCTTCGCGATTCGTTTTTTAAACTTGAACTCGTGTCATAACAGAAGCCCATATGAAATGCGTTGTTTAATATACTATTTTATATTTCGCACTTATAAAAATATTCATTATAAAACGCATTTGCGTATCGTAAGGTAACTTTTAAGCATGCAAATTTTTGTTTTAAACGGTTGGCGACATGAGTGAAGTATCTAATGACAAGACTATTGACAATGACATTTGTGGCTAATAGCAATTTATTAATTTTATATTGTTCTTTAAGAAAGTATTTGTGAATATGAATATCATCTCTTACTTATATAATATATTATTATTGGTGTATTAGTCATTTTAAAATATTTGTAAACATTAACATTTCGTAGTTTAAATGTCAAAACTGTCAAATGTTATAAATTACACACATTACTACCGACATACTTTTTAAAATCAAAATTTTCGTTATTTACAAAAAATTAATAAATTAATTTTAAAAATGATAAAATGGCAAAATATAAAAAATATTATAAACAACTTACTTCATATGGCTGTTGTGACACTCGTTCTTTAAAAAACTCACCATAACAGAATTCCATATGAAATGCTTTGTTTAATATACTATTTTACATTTCGCACTTATAAAAATCTTCATTATAAAACGCATTTGCGTATCGTAATGTAACTTTTAAGCATACAAATTTTTGTTTTAAACGGTTGGCGACATGAGTGAAGTATCTAATGACAAGACTATTGACAATGACATTTGTGGCTAATAGCAATTTATTAATTTTATATTGTTCTTTAAGAAAGTATTTGTGAATATGAATATCATCTCTTACTTATATAATATATTATTATTGTTGTATTATTCATTTTGAAATATTTTAAAACATTAAAATTTCATAATTTAAATGTCAAAACTGTCAAATGTTATAAATTACACACATTACTACCGACATACTTTTTAAAATCAAAATTTTCGTTATTTACAAAAAATTAATAAATCAATTTTAAAAATGATAAAATGGCAAAATATAAAAAATATTATAAACAACTTATTTCATATGGCTGTAATGCATAACATAGAGCCATATGAAATGCGTTGTTTAATATACTATTATTATTATTATTATTAATTAGTTTTCGTCGGTGTGAATTGGCATGTGTTGAAATAATTCCAATTTTCGTACAAATGATTCGGGACAAATATTACATTTAAATTGTTTTACACCCGTGTGAATATACAAGTGTTTATTTAAACCTAATTTACTTTTAAATGACTTGGAACAAAAATCACATTTTATAGGTTTTTGGTCAAAGTGAATATGCCTGTGCTGAACTAAACTGCGATTTCTTGCAAATGACTTAGAACACAAATCACATTTGAATGGATATTTCCCAGTATGAATACACATATGTGTAATTAAACTATATTTTGTGACAAATGCTTTGAAACAAATATCACATTTGAAGGGTTTTTCGTCAAAGTGAATAGGCATGTGCTGAAATAAATTGTATTTTCTTGTAAATGACTTAGAACACCAATCACATTTAAAAGGATATTCGCCAGTATGAATACGCATATGTGTAATAAAACTGTGTTTTATTGCAAACGATTTGGAACACATATCACATTTGAACGGTTTTTCTTTTAAATGAATAGACATGTGCTGAACTAAATTCTGTTTTCTTACAAATGATTTAGAGCACACTTCACATTTAAATAGATGTTCGCCAGTATGACTACGCATATGTGTAACAAAACTGTATTTGATTGCAAATGATTTGGAACAAATATCACATTTAAACGGTTTTTCTCTTAAATGAATAGGCATGTGCTGAACTAAATTGTGTTTTCTTGCAAATAATTTAGAACACACTTCACATTTGAATGGATATTCGCCAGCATGAATACGCATGTGAGTAATGAAACTGTACTTTAGAGCAAATGATTTGGAACAAATATCACATTTGAAAGGTTTTTCTCTTAAATGAATAGGCATGTGTTGAACTAAATTTTGCTTTCTTGCAAATAACTTGGAACACACTTCACATTTAAACGGATATTCGCCAGTATGAGTATGCATGTGCTGAAGTAAATTCAATTTTCTTGTATATGATTTAGAGCACACTTCACATTTAAATGGATGTTCGCCAGCATGAATACGCATATGTGTAAGGAAACTGTATTTTATAGCAAATGACTTGAAACAAATATCACATTTGAAAGGTTTTTCGCCAGAGTGTGTACGCATGTAGTGAACTAAAATATTCTTTAATGTGAACATTTTTGTACAAACTCCACATTTGAATAATTGTTCGCAATTGTTACTATGATGCATATTCAATTCACCTGGCAAGTCAAAAGTTTTAAAAACATTTTTAAAATAAGATGATTTTTCTTCAATGCCTACATTTTTCAATGGAGTTTGTTCATTATTTCTATACATGATTGAATTATTCTCCGTCTTACATATATATTTTGGTTTGTGTACTAAATGCCTTGCAACATGATAAAAAAATTCAAATTTTCTGTTGAACATATTTCCACAAAACTTACAAATTAGTATACCTTTATGTGAGATCCAATACTTCATATACTTCCTCCTTGTCAAATGTCCTACAAACAATAATTATGATCGTTTTAAAACTAATCAACTAATCAAGAAGGTATAGAGCCTGGACGTATAAACACAGATGTATTGTTTTGAAGTCGCGAAACTTCTGGGCAAGGGGTTGGTGGGAGGTAGATAGGATGCGACATTTCCTCAATGAGCATAGGCGTGCTTTGAGATAATAATAAAGGTATTTAAAAGTTGTATAAAATAAACATTTTCATCATGCTTAGATATGATCACCAAAATAATATATTGGGATGTATTGCACACTTTTATTAATAAAATAACCTAAAAGGTTTTTAATTCGTTATATAATTTTTAAAAACCCGTAGATATACATATGAATGACAGTTTTTAAATGGAAACAATTTCCTAATCTTCTATAATGTAAACTCTTATACTAAGTGACATAAAATCCGAACACCCAGTTTAAATAATTTAATTTTTATAAAATTTTGTATAAGTAGGTACTTACTGAAGCATAATAAGTAAATGATAAAAATTTCAAAATGATTGCATGGCTTTAAAGCCCTTTTACCTTTAATAATGTGTGGATGCACCCCGATGTGTTAATTATAATTATATATTTATTAAACTTTTCACAAAAATCACACAAAATACTGTAAAAATAACAATAATCACACTTCCTCATCTACGTAAACAAGTTAATAAATATGAGAGCATTTTCGTTTACTAATAGTGTTCAGTGTAATTTGGAAAATAAAGATGCTTAATTTACAAATAACGAATTAGGGCTAGTTCAGTCATAGGGCTTTGTTGATAACTGTTAAATTATATGAACATTCGATATTTTAGTTAATAAGTTTTGGGCTGCAAAATAAGAAGCAAAATTTCAAGCAATTTATGAACAAGAAATTTTAAGAATAAAACACGGTAATATTTGATTGTATTGCTAATGTGACTACTGCACTGACTTATTCCAATAAGATTTAGCTTCACAATTTCATGTAAATAAATAAGTCCATCTGTGTTTATACGTCCATGGTTTAGAGTAATAAAATAAAAAAGTGGTGCAAAAAAATTTGGGTGTCTTCCTTAAGTGTATGTAAAGTTGGATTCATGCAAAGCAAGAATTAAAAATAAGATTAATTTAAAACTAAGAACATAAAACCATGTAATGTAATATAGATGTTCAACCAAGAAACAAAAAAATTAATTTCTTACATGAATTCGATAGAACGCATGCATCAATTCTTGAATTTGTCGAACGAACAAACTGTTTTGATAAAATAAATATAAAGTGGAAGTTTCGTTCCAAAATTTAATCGCTTCTAAAAATACTAAAAAATAATTTGAGGTTAGCTCGTCTTGTTTTGACTTTTGACATGTCATGTCCGGTCAGTTTATTAATTTTCTTAATTTATATTGCATGAACAATATTCTTAGTTTAAATTTAATCTTAAATTAGTTTTATTTTAGTTGATGTTGCAAAAATCCACCTTAAATCTTATAATTATTAAACTTATGAATTAAAAATTTATTATTTTTGGAAAGTAATGTGATCTGCAATCTGAGTACTTACGCCTATTTGCGTAAAATTTATTAAAAAACGATTAATATTAAGTTTAGCAACTTTGCAACCTTATTTGATCTGCAATTTTGGTTCATTGTTTAGGTATAATTTCTTAAAAATGAATTCGCATTAAGTTCCAGAGATATCATGTTACTATAATAATCCTTTGAGCAGAAGAAAATGGTATTGCAAAGAAAATATATAATGGAGACAGTCACTCCAAAGAAAAAAGGTGTAAACATTTCTCCCTTCACTACATGTTATTGGAAAAGTTATAAATTTTAACGTATTTGATTGCATAAATAACAATAACCGTAGTTTTCTCTACAAGAAAGTGCAGAGCGATGTGCCCGAATGATTGGAATTGGAAAGTCTACGATTTTTATTATTATTATTGCAGGAAACAAAGATATCAGGGCCCGTATTCTCGAATCATTCCTATGAGAGAATGTTTTCTCACCTCAACGAAAACATATACAGTGCTTTTCAGATAAAAGTATCCACCTTTAATAACTTTTGTAATACTGGTATTTAGGAAAAATCCAAAAACACGTCAATTTATGTTGGGTTTATATATATATATTAGACTGGGCCAAAAAAATTGACTATTTTTTTTTTTGAAAAATATATCGAGAATGTCATTCAGAATGACAAAAAAAAAATTTCGTGAAAATTGAAGCCCTTAATATCAATTTTAAGAGGTCTATCATCGCTATTTTTGATTTTTAGTCATAATTTGATGTTTTACGTTAGAACTGTCAAAAATTGAAATGCAAAAAATTCTTTTTCACTTATTTTGATACAAAATTAAATTCTCTACAAAAAAGGTCTGATTGAAAATTTTTGTCAGACGAGCCGTTTCCGAGTAATTGAGCTTAATAAATCGATGTATTTTTTCGATTTGCCCTTTTTATTTTGAAATTTTGTAACTAATGAACCAATGAATATTTAAAAAAGCTCATGTCGGATTCTTAACGGGAATTTCATGTTCTACAAAAAAGGTCTCTTAACATTTTTGCCTAAATGCAATTTTTCAAAAGTTATTCACGATTGAAATCGAAGAAAAAATTGAAATTTTAAATTTAAAATCGTGAATAACTTTTGAAAAATTGCATTTAGGCAAAAATGTTAAGAGACCTTTTTTGTAGAACATGAAATTCCCGTTAAGAATCCGACATGAGCTTTTTTAAATATTCATTGGTTCATTAGTTACAAAATTTCAAAATAAAAAGGGCAAATCGAAAAAATACATCGATTTATTAAGCTCAATTACTCGGAAACGGCTCGTCTGACAAAAATTTTCAATCAGACCTTTTTTGTAGAGAATTTAATTTTGTATCAAAATAAGTGAAAAAAAATTTTTTGCATTTCAATTTTTTGACAGTTCTAACGTAAAACATCAAATTATGACTAAAAATCAAAAATAGCGATGATAGACCTCTTAAAATTGATATTAAGGGCTTAAATTTTCACGAAATTTTTTTTTGTCATTCTGAATGACATTCTCGATATATTTTTCAAAAAAAAAATAGTCAATTTTTTTGGCCCAGTCTAATATATATATATAAATAAATTAATTTAAAAAATGATAAGATTTGCAAAATATAAAAAATATTGTAAACAACTTATTTCATATGGTCTGTTGTGACACTCGTAAACTTGAAGTCGTGTTATAATAGAAATCCATATGAAATGCGTTGTTTAATATACTATTATAAAACGCATTTGGATATCGTAATCATGACCAGAAAGGACCTGCGGTTGGTCACAGGTATACTTACTGGCCATTGTCATTTACGAAAACATCTAAACAGGTTGGGTTTATCTGACAGCCCACTATGTAGAGGATGTGAACAAGAGGATGAGACAGTTGAGCACGTCCTTTGTGACTGTCCGGCACTCTCTCTAACAAGACTTTCTGTATTCGGCGAGAACTGGCTAACACATGCCAACTTGAGGGAGCTGCCTACAGGCGACGTCATCACCTACTTTAAACAGGTAGGATGGTTGACGAGCCAATAGGTTAGGCTCAATCTCAGAAGGACGCACAATGGGCCAAATGTGGCCTAAGTGCTGTGGGGCGACCCACCCTTCCAGAATTACAGATACAGATCGTAATCACTTTAGTGAAGTATCTAATGACCAGACTATTGACATTTGTGGCTAATAGCAAATTATTAATTTTATATTGTTCTTTAAGAAAGTATTTGTGAATATCAATATATCTTTTACTTATAATAATATATTATTATTGGTGTATTATTCATTTTAAAAACATTAACATATTTGATAATTTAAATTTCAAAACTGTCAAATGTAATATATTACACAGTGCTACCAAAACATACTTTTTAAAATCAAAATTTCCGTAATTTGCATACAAATAATAATTATTAATTTAAAAAATGATAAAATGTCAAAAAAAGAAGACAAAAGGACAAGAACAGCAATTCACGGTAGCTGAATGAATGTAGCTGATGACTCTACCAAGTGGTCAAAGTTGAAAGTCAGTTCTGAATCCTCCTTATTTATTGTGCATGAGTGAATCTATTACTACTAAAGATTCATCACTTAACACAATTGTAGCTCTTTCACAGGCTTTTTTGTCAAACATCAATTACAGCTACTTCTGCAAATGGCATCACCTAGAACTCAAGGAGGCTGAATGCTTTTTAATTTGATCAATTCAATGAGATACCTATTCAAAGGAAATATCACTAATGAAGAAAGTGTATTCACATCTCTCCCCATTCATGCTATACACCTTGAAGTTGTTGCAATATACTATGATTTGTTTATTATGACCATTAAAAATTCTTAAGAGGTCAAGCCAGAAGTATTCTCAGACAACAGAATAAACTTTGCCAAAGCTGAGAGATGTTTAGAGAGAAATATATTTTACTAATACCTACTCTGTGGAAAAACATTAAACAAAAATATTTTTTAACAAAACCTTCATGTTCATTTAAGCAATTAGCTTTTTTAATTCAAACGCAAATTGGTAGAGATGACATTCTATGCAACAGAACAAAAATGATCAGCTCCTAAGTTTTAGATTATTTAATATTTTGTAGTAATTTTAAAAATATGTATGTACTTATTTTGGATTTTTATAAATGCAATGAAAGAATGAGTTTAACAAAAAATTGAAATGCAATATTTTACAATTCAATAATCTATAGTATGTATAGATTCTATACATACAAATATAATAATGAAATACCAAAAAGCTTATTTAAAAATGAATAAACACACAGCTTAATATAAAAAGAATATAATAATTAATTTTTTAATGGTAGACATCTTCTGTTAATTAAAATTAATACATTGTTTTGGGAAAGTCTGTTAGTTTTGCTGTTTTCTTATACAATACCAATTTGACTTTTCATTGCCAATGAAAGAAATAAAAAATACAAAATTCATGTACTCAGAAATTTTAAAGTATTTTATAATGTTTTGAAAAAGTAGATAGATTAATCTCAAAGGTACAAAAGGATTAATAATGCCTCCTTTACATGAACTGGAAATTCTGTAATGTTCCTTTACCTACAGAATTTCAAATTATACCTACAATAATTAGGTATCAGAAGGATGAAAAGTATTGATGATCTATTTAAATCTAAAAGTATGCCTACTTTAAGAGCAAAATAATCTCCACCTCCATATTTTGTTTGTTCATTAGGAACCATAATTTTTTTAATGACTCCAACCCACTTTGAGACCTTTTATTTTACTTCACTACTGCATTAAAGCATTCTTTTCTCTAAACATTATTTTATAAAATTATCATATTCTCTAACAAGTAAGTTATGCCTATGATTGACAAGCCAAATTTAAATTAGACTTTTCAAAATATATAAAGAAATTATCATATCATACCTTTTTTTGGACGTTTCCTAAAATTTTGCTGCACCAAGTTACACTTTCTGTCTGCACCATTTACATCTTGATTAAAGTCACTACCAACTTCTATAAATGATTGTTGTAACCTCTCTGTATATTCTTCGTCACAATTTTCCTGTTTTATTGAAAATAGTTCATTCTTTATATTTAGTTGATCCTGTTCTTCATTAAAAATAACTTCTTCTTTTATTTTTTCATTTAAGATAGAGTGCTCTTTTATTTCAATCTTTATGTCCTCAAAAACTTCATCTAATTCTTGTTTCACATCCATTACTAAAAACAAGATTTAAATATTTTCAGTTCAGTATGTGTAAGTTAAAAAGTTATAAAAAGATACATTACCTATAAATATTAATGATTGAATAAAAATGTATTCGTCGTTTGTGTCTTCCAAGAATATTTAAACTGAACTAATGTTCTGATTAAATTATAAAATTATGTATGTATATTTTCACTAGGATATCAGTTATATCACATCTATCTAAAAATGTACAGATATAAACAGAATCCAAAAATTTAGACAACAAACTGTGACAAACTGAAAACTGAACAAACACTTGCACTGGTTCCAGACAACGTTTAGGTTTATCACACAGAACACAAAGTATCTGATAGAAGTTTGTTTTGAGGCAAGTCAGAAATCAGAAGCAGTATTCTGTGCATTTGTGCACTGTTGCCGTTACGTCTTACATTGTCCAACTTTGTCTCTCATTAATCATTTATGAAATGGATAAGATGGAATTCTGACGTCATTAACACTAAAACTAAATTGACAGTTCAGTTGTCATATTTTGCATCTATGTACAAGAATAGTACTAGAGGATAGCTTAATCGTACGAACAAAGAATAATATTCTTTAATATTATATATTATATTATATATCATATAATAATATTCTTTATTCGTAGGCTTAATCCCATAAGGACGTTCAAGTACGTTCGTCAACACATAGATTGCACGTGGTTGCCCGTGATGTAGGCTGCAGTCCTCGGCCGTATTATTTATATGATAGTGCGTTTACGTTGTATAAAATCTTTGTGTTTAGTTTTATTTTAAAAATATTTAAAATCTTGACTTGTATTTAGTGTGAATACATGTGTGTATATTATATTTTTGTGAAAAATATTTAAAAAACTGCATTTAAACTCCAGTTCGGACTTTTAAATTTTAAATTGATTGCTTATTATAAAAAGAACTGATAAAAAAGTGTTTTTGAGTTGGAACAAAGGCTGATTATCAACCAAAAAGGTAATAAATTGTTAATATTTAATAGTTTAATTTATAATAATAAATTTATTTTACGTTTTTAGTGGGATAATTTACATATCTGGAAATAAATATGCCTGGGATGCGATGTGCTATGTATGGGTGCAATAAAAACTATTTTGATATAAAAAAAAATAATGAAAAATGTATATTTCATCGCTTTCCTAAAGGAAAAGATCTTGAGTCTAAAACCATTCGGAATGAGTGGATAGCTCGTTGTAAAAGAGATGACAATTTTAATGCAGATACTGGTTATGTCTGTTCAGTTCATTTTACCGAAAATGACTATGAAAGAGACTTACAGAATGAGTTATTAGGTAATTTTTAATATTTTATATACTTAATATTTTATATATTATTTTATTACTTAAATTTTAGGTCTGCCATTAAGAAAGATTTTAAAAAAGACTGCTGTGCCAACATTATTATTATTTAATAAGAAGCCACTATCCAACCCAATATCAAAATCCAAAAGACTGCATTCCAAACATGCCAGGCAGAAAGCTCAGCAGGTAGTGCCTGAGCTTTTAGCAACAGCATCGATCTCAACAATTGCATCAAATACACAGAGTGAAATTCTTGAAATTTCCCAGAAAAATTCACCACCAGAACCTAAGCCAGAATGTTCTTCAAAACCTCAAAAAATAAATTACAAAGCTAAATATATGAATTTGTTAGATAATTTTAATAATTTACGCAAGAAATACTCTTTGCTAAAAGCCAGTTCTATCAAAACTGAAGCTCGTTGCATTAAAATGATCAAACAAAATAAAATTCTTAATTACCAACTAAGATGCTTTAAAACTAAGTATTATAATTCCTTAAAGTGTAAAGTACCCAAAACAGCTCCCAAGGTATTATTAAAGACTACTTACTCAGAATCAAATTGATTTATTGTCAAAAATTGGTGAATTACTCATAGAAATATTACAACAAACTTTTAAAAAATGTGAAATATGTATTTCAAAAACTGACATGTACAAAATACAAAACAACTTCTTTCTTTTATTTTTATTTTGAACAAAGTATACTAGGTAGTATTGGCTGGTGAATTGCTAACAATAACTATAATTTTTCACCAATGTATAATTTTTTCATCTCTACAAAATAGGCTACTTTGTAAGTGTTTTATTGTGTACAGAAAATTTTGCAACTCTGTAAACGTAACCGTAACTTTATTGGCCTCAAAAACGTGCAACTTTTCTCTAATTTATCCAATCTCGTATCTATTACAGTTTCTAAGATAGGAATAACTGGAGTCACTTAATTGAGACACCCTGTATATATTATTTATAACATAAAACTGAAAAATAGATGTTTTTAGTATGTAACATATTTTGTTAATTTTAAATTTGTAATTAAAAAATTCTTTGTAAAATAGGTTATGTTTATTGTATTTCTTTGTTTGTCAAAAACAATAATAATGTAATAATAAATTTATTTGAATGTATTTTTTAAAATAAGAATATAACTAAATATGTTTATAATAGTGTTTTCTTTACTCTACCTATTTCCCAAATAGTATTCAATAAATTAATTAAATATGAGTATTAAAACGATAAGCAAATACTGAAAATAATTTCAGATACAAGGTGCAGTCAATAGTAAAAATGAAAAGTAGAAAATTGATTCTACCTGCACACAAGGTAAAGAAACTTAATAGTTTCTATACCAAGCTTGACCGTTTTCTATGAAAAAACAACTACTTCCTGGGCTATAGGTATGCCCCAACGGATATTTAATTACATTTCAATAGAAAACGTCATGGCGACCGACTTCGTCGATACTTAAAACCACCTCTGTCGATTTGCAAAAACGAGTTTATAGGAATATTTATTATAAATAATGAGTGTTAATCTCAAAAATCCAAATACTGGTACGTTAGTTATCCAGAAATTATAAAAATACTGTCTAATTCATACTATTTCCATGCATTTATATGGTAAACGATATAAGTACTGCAGCCTGCGTCACAGTCACATTATAATATGTCATGGAATAATATTTATGTTACAAGTCCGGGAAGTGACTTAATACGGTACGGCGACGAAGGAGCCGAGTCAAGAATATCTAATCGAGTACCGTAATAATCACTTTACGGACGTGTATCGTACTATATTTTTTTTCATACTGCCTTTGGTTTTAAACGCAATAAAATATGAAACTGAAATGAGATATTTGATCATTTTATTAGGAAGTCATGTAGACTGCTGTGAAAAAATTATGTAACTTGATTTATTCTTAACATGGTTGATTGGCTTTATAAATACAAAATTAACAGCGGTTACCCAATAACAATGTAAATAAAGGCAGACATATTAAATTTTTCTGCACACACGAAATATCTGCGGAGAAAATGGATCTGAAATTAGATGAAATTGCTGAGAAAACTGCAGAAGCGATAGGGCAAGTCATTCCAGAGTTAAGTCTGCGGAAAGATATGAAAAAGAATATGCGCTGTTTTGTAACTGGCGTGAACAACACAATTTGAAAAGTAGTGCTGATGAAAATGTGATGTTGGCTTACTTTTTGGATGTGGTAAGAACATTTTTTTTAAAGAATATTCTTTTCAACAGTTTAAATTTTCAGTCAAAAACATTCAACCCTTCTTCATTATGGTTCAAATACTCGATGGTAAAATCAATGATTATGGTTAATGAGTATGTCAACATATCAAGTTTCCCAAAGTTAATAACTTAAAAAAAAAAAAAATGTAGACCATAGGCCAAACCAGTCGAAGGTGCTGACAAAGGATCAAATTGAAAGCTTCATGAGGGACGCTCCAGATATAAAGAATATCTATTACTCAAAGTGATATAGCATTAGGTACTTAGAGTTGCTGGAGGTTGCCGAAGGGAAGAGATCTATAATTTAGAAGTTAAGGAAACGGGTACTCAGCTAGTAGTTAAGATTAACCAGACAAAAACGCATAATTGGACGAGCTTTCACTGTGATTAACAGTGATGAGGTTCACTATTTGGATGTGTTTAGAAAATACATGAATTTATGGCAACACGTCTCCCTGAAAGCTCTTTTGGTGGGTTATAGACAAGGAAAATGTCTGTCTCAAACAGCTAGTATACATACCTACTGTTGGTGGAGCACCTAAGAAAATAGCTGAGTTCTTAAAACTAGACCAACCAGAAAAGTATACAGGTCATTTTGCTTCAGGAAGACATCCTCAACGTTGTTGGCTAATGCTGGAGCTGACCTTAAAGTTCTAAAACAGCACGGTGGATGGAAGAGTTCTTCAGTTGCAGATAAGTATGTAGAAGAATCGATTGAAGGCAAAAACAGGATAGCAAGAATGATCCAAAAGGGCGAAACTTTTGTTGAAGTGCTACATCACAGCCACATGTCTTCCGCGATTACAGAAAACACTGTAATTCCATCAACTCCTTTAATACATATTGCTGGCAACAGCAGTTGTACAATTAAAGTCAATATTCAAAAACTAGCATAAAAGCTTAGTTTATGTTGATTCAATTATTATTTCAAACAACATTGGGAGAATTGAAGAGTACTGTAAAGGACAAGTGTACCGTTTGAGTCCGGGAAATGGCACTTTACCGTACAGTACGAAAAAATATAATTTTGAGGTTAAGTGTAAAAATAAATAAGGTATTCATATTAACACGGAAAATAGCAGAATACGTCACCGATTGTGAAGTAAAGGCAAAGGATAGTTAAACAAACTATATTCAAGCGAACGAAATTCGTCAAGGTCGCGCATGACGTAGTTCAGAGACAGATATTTATGAGCCAAGGTATAAAATTGAGTTATTATTGTCTTTATTGGATCCGATACAATAATACACTTTTCCTACGACATCCTATGAAAATGGCACCTAACACTGGTAATGTTAGCTATTAATTTGATCAAGAAATATTATATTTTGGTAAAATAATTGTCACTTTAATACTTTTATAAAAAAAATTGTATTATTTTCTTTATTTACGCAACCAAAGTATTCAACTCTGTGAGGAATTTTCTCACAAATTTGAAATGTAATCCGTAATTAGGTTGTAAAACCTGTATGGTTATAAATAAATAAATAGTGAACTAAACACTATAAAATAGGGAAATTTGAAAGGCATACGTGTAGGTAGTTTTTATTAAATTTTTGTACTAAACAAACTATTTTTTTTTCAAAACTAGTAATGAAATAACATTTTAAAATATAATTAAAATGTTTTCTACCTTATAAATAAATCTTATTTAAACTAAAAAAGGTATACATAAAAAATAAACTATAGTTTCGCAGTGACTACAAACATGTGCAATGTGGTTGGGAAATGAAAATTTTGTAAAAATCAAATTAATTTCTTATAAATATATTTAACTGGGATTTTATTGAGAAAACAATTATTTTGTACTTACCCTGATAATAAACGACGTTGATCAGTGCAAGCACTGACCAAGTGGCCGTTCTGAACCGCCCTTTAGAGGCGCGGGCTGTCTTTTCTTCACTCTTTGCCTTCGATTTTCCAATCACCTGTCCAATCTACCAAAAAGTTTTTAACCTGAAATCGTCGTTCAAATAATTCTCGTTCAATTAGTTCATAATATACCTACCAATCAATATCTGTATGTAACCTTCAAGACGTTGTCTACTTTGGACTCAGAACATCTGTAAACAATAACAATCGATGCACAAAATATAAAGCTCAATAAATACTATACATACAAAATAACCTTCAATCAATACTATATAATCTCCTGGAAAACAGGGCCTGTAATAATATAAATCAAAAGTTCATAATATTATGGTTATATACCTAAATATTGCAGCAAGCAACCTCTACAATCTATTAGAACTACCATCCCATTGCTACGTAAGTACATGCCTCCTTAATCATACATTTCCCCAATTCAGATTATTACCCACCAACATTCCTGCGTCATTCCAACCTCCACCATTCCATTTTTAAACTTATCAAAGTAAAGTAACATGCTTTAAAAAAATTACCTTCTATAAAAATTTAAATTTCTTTTTTATAAAAATTTACTTCCTTGATATCTGATAATGTCTTCTGTGTTTCTAATAATAGACCTGCAAATGATAAACAAAAATTTAATAATTGCATATATTTCCATTATATAGTCGTCGATGAAATGTTCGTTTAAATTAGTGCAGTGTTATAAAGATCTTCTCAAAAGATACCTGGTAATGTCTTTTATGTTCCTTATAATATACCTGCAAATTATAAAACAAAACAACTATTTGCAACTTCTTTTTGTACACATAAAATCATAAAATATACAATTAAAAATGTTACCTTTTATAAAACCATTAGTATTTTGTTAAAACCTTGCTTTCTTGATTCTACCTAATACCTTACAATGTTTGGAAAAATAATAAATAAATTTAAGAAATTGGCTGATAGCATCGACTGATAATATTTACCTGTCTCAAGCGTGCTATGAAATCTTGGAACAACCTACCATGAATATTAAACTGATTCATTTATTCTTTTCGATGCACTAGTTCCCAGGCCAATTTTCTTTCGTAATATATTTAACAGTATCTTCAATGTTTCTTTCTTGCGTTCATAATCTGCAAATATTTTTTTTATTTTAGTTTGTCATTCAATGAAGTCCTTGTTTGTTACCTTTTGCAAAACAAAAGTCTCCACATGAAGTTCATTTTCTTCTTCACTATCAAGAAATGCTTCGTATTCTTCCAGAAAAGTATTATTTAAAAGACTTAGTGGGATATAAGAACGTTTTTTTAGACTTAAAGAGAAAAGACTTTTATGTATCGTGACACAAAGATTTGTAGACCAAGTATACTGCTAGGAGTAACTTGATCTTGATAATTATGACATGAAAAGTGAAGTATGGGTAATTTGCAAGATTTGGTTTGTCTTCAGAAACAGGAAATAAGTATTATGTAGAATTAATAGTTCTGCAGTCCAGGTGAGGATGGATTTTTAGTTTTTTATAATATTTTATGATATAAAAAAATTCCATAAGTAAACTAATAATTTTAGAATACCCACAGTATATTTTGTATATAAATTTCCTCAGAATAAACATTTTTAAAGAAATTCACTCTGTAAACAACCAACTTTCTTAAATGTTTAATTTTTAATTGTTTCTATTTAAATTCCACTTTGTATACAAAAAAACTTTATCATTAATATCGAAAAAAACTTTATTAATTTCTAAGTAAAGATTAAATTTCATATTTTTTTCTAAACTATACGTTTTACTCTATTAAAACAATACCTTAAGTAAACTTATAATTGTAGAAACCCCAAAATATTATTAGTTAACGCAGATTAGACATTTTTAAAGAAATTAACTCTGTAAAAAATTATTAACCTTGTCAATTTTTTTTTAATAGAGCTACGTTTTATTTATATATATTATATCATTTGAGTTCCTATTTTATTGCACTCACCATTTTCAAAATCAAATGCTTGTGAGTAGTGACGATCTTGAAGTACATCGTAAATCAGTACAGATAGAAAATGTTTTTAAAGACTTACCCTGCAACAAAAGAAAAAATAATTAGTCTATAAAAGTTAAGATTTTAAGAATGTTATTTTAATATTTTTTTCTCCAAAATAAGTTTGAAAAGTAACTAAACTGTTACCTAATTTAACAACTGTGGCTTGAAGTGTTCTGAATGGGCTACTTATTAAAAATGTTCATTCGTTTAAATTTTGATAAAATAGTTATCCGTTAAAATAATCTTAAATGCATCATAACAAAATGTTTACTAGTTTTTTAAATAAATTTTTCTTTAAAAACGAATCTCATTTGTTGAAAATTGGAAATAAGGAAATTTCGTTTAGGATTCTCTTTTTTATCTAATCCCCAACAAAAGTCCAAATAGTTAAATCTAAAAAGAACATTCGCCATTTTACGAATTACACATTGGAGTAGCGTAACCGCCAAAATTTGGAAAAGTTTGTAACATCTGCTGGAACACCCACCAAAGCTGAAAATATATACGTCTAACTTTGTAAAAAAGAAAAAAATACTCAATCAACTCAAAACCAAAAGAAAATTGTTTAAATAGAAGATTATTTCCTTTATTTTTGACCACAGCGTATTAATTTTGCTATGAAACGATTGATGGCTATAATTTTACGGTGTATCTAATTTAAATTTAAAATATATAATATATTACTTACCCTTTTTATTATTAAAAATAAGCCCTACTGATGATCGTGAAGTGAAGAACGCTGTTCGAAGATCTGACGATATTTTCTTCAATACTCACCTGTAAAAAATATAAGAAATAATTAAATCTTGCATAGGTAGTTTTGTTTCAATAATTACAAGATGTCCTAAATTACATTATGAATGTATGTTTTGCAAGGTATGTAGAAAACTAGAGGATAGAGATATTCAAAAATGTAGACGTAAAATTTCAAAATCTAAAAAGTGTATAGGTACTTGTCTATAGGTACCATTTAATCTGTTATTATATTTTTTGGTGACATAACCTTTTTTGTACCAAAGAGTATAAAAATACTAATATTCTTAAATCGTGTATTAATGCCACAGAAAAACCTTACCAATTTTTCTTACTGCCGTAGTATGAATTTTTTTTCGGTAGGTTATGATCATTTCGAGTCCAAATTTTTAGCAATTTTTGTTATTTCTAGGTGTACCCCAGAAAAAAAATATTTTCGGAATCATCAGAGTCTCCTATAGACCCTTAATTCATAAAAATCGAGGAGTTCACATATTTAACCTACTTTCTTATCCTTTCTACCCCGGAAAACACCAATTTTTGACACTGTCCAGTAAATTATTTATAGTTAATTATTATAGAAAATTGTTATTAATATTTGATTTGTAATCATTTACCCTTATATCATATTACTGTAATTTAATAAATAATTATTGTAGGAAAAATAATTTAGAATTAGTTAAATGAAACTAAATAAATTCTTACTTTATATTGGCCATTATAAATATCGCTCAGTAGATCTGTTATAGTAAAAAATACAAAAAAAAGTTATTGACAAAAATTGTAGGCAACTTTACACTCTACATTTTAAAATTAGTTACAATCTTACAGGGTGTTCCATAAGATGGTGGCACACCAAACTTATGTTTTTTTAAATGGAATACCCTGTATTTTATTTTAAATAATAGCCAGCGCTAACTTTGTGCTAGAGTGGCTGAACGCGTCCATAGTTAATAATTGAAACGAATAGTAGCTACTTTATCATAAAATAAAAAGAGTAATTGAGGCAAACTCAATGGTAAACTTAATATATAAAAAAATAAGTAAATACATTTTGACTATATATTTTTTATGTTAAAAAAGTCTATAAAAACTTAAAAAGTAAGAAACACAAACAAAATGTGGAGTTTAAAGATGCCTACAATTTTTGTCAATAACTTTTTTTTGTATTTTTTACTATAAGAGATCTACTAAGCTTCCTAGCACTAATCAATCACCCTGTAGAAATATAGTTTACTCACTACAAATTGTATACTGACGTTATTTACCAAATAAAAAATATAGAAAATATTTATCGTAAAAATAATAGATAAAATGTACAACTATAAAGAAACAATTGTCGATATCTAAGCTTTTTATAATACATTTTGTGGAATTTTGTAGCTCTAATAAAAAAACTGTAGGTATATTCTACGTAGTAAGAATTTTAACCATACAAATAATTATGTATTAAAACAATTCAAAATAATTGTTCTCCTACCTGTGCATCAGTAACTTATAATTAAGAATAATTTAGGTAGTTATACATTTTTTTCAATTCTTAATTCTAGAAAATTAATTGAATTATTTTCTTCGATTTCTAATGCGAAATTAATGTTTGGGTGTAATTAGGTATTTATATAATTAAAAAATATATCTAGATGTCGTTCACTACCTACAAAACCATCTAACAAAGCACCTAACATGTCTGTATCAAAATAAAATAACTATTTTTTGTACATCTGGACTAAAAAATCTAAATTATCTATAAAATATTTGCCAAAATTGGAGTAACATCGAAAGAACTTTATTTTAAATATATACTTTGTTATCATAACTAAAGTAATTTTAATTAATGATGAATTTTCACAGAAAAGAGCTGGTTCCATAAAAATAACTTATAATTGCTCCGAATCTTATACTGTCCCATCTCTAGAAACACCGTATGCGAGCTGTAACAAGCTTATCACTAAAAGTTTTTATGCTTCCGACTGACTGAAATTGTTGGCCGGCAAATATTTAAAACTGGTTTTTGCTATTAGAAATATTTTTTTAAAATATTCGTCTGGATATAATATTGTATGAAATTTCTGTAGTTTTTAATTAATAATTTAAATTATATTTAAATATGCGTCACATTCCTTATTACTTCAAAGAAAATCCGATTTATAAAACGGTCTTTTTTACTTAAATAAATAAAAAATAATAACTTAAATAAATTTACCAATTGGCCAGTCATCATGTACTTTTAAACCATCATTTATTGAACTGCCATTGTCCACATTCACATAGGTATTTCAGTTTTAAAAAGCACTAGAAATGTAATATTTCACTAACCGACATAATATAACTATCGCACCAACACTTTTTTAAATCTATTAACTGTTAACACACACGAAATTTGATTCGTTTAAAAGAAAAACCTTTATATTAAAATAAAAATGTTTTTATACGAGCACTTAAATCCGAAATAATACATTTTTATTAAATGTATACCGGCTAAAATTACGAGTAATTTCAGATTAACTTTTTTGTACTACCGACCCGATTCACTACACAAAAGGTACTGACCACCTAGAGCTATGCAAACAAGTTGATTAATCATATTATCGTTGACGAATTTAATAAATCGAATAAATACTTTCTTAACGACTAAAGGTTCTAAAAAAAAACGGATATATAAACCCTTTCAATTAACCCTGCGCGACAAAGTTTAAATTAAGATTACGAAATCAAGATATTTAGTCATTTTTTTTGCATTATTCTCAAAAAATTATAAAAATTAGACCTCAAATTTTTGCAAATAATATTGAGGAAGATTCCTATCATGTATCAATAAAGTAATAACAGTTATAAAAAGAAGGTACAAAAATAACCCTGTTACAAACCTTTTATAAGCTCTAAATTTACATGTGTTTTACGACCCCCGCTCAAATTTACGTTTAATAATAGTATATTACGTAACGTGTGTGGTAAATAGCATTTTACGCACGAATGGAATAATAATTCCGTGAGTGCGTAAAATGCTTTACAGCAATATTACGTACTATACTTTACCTACGACCTCCTACTTGTACCTGCATTAATAATCTTTTTGTTAATAATAATTGAACAAGAGCAACAATAGATGTTTTTAATCATTTTATTGTATTGTATATTATTGTATTAAATACTTAACATAGTTATATTGGGTGGAGTTAAATTCATTTCACTTGACATTTTTTAATAAAAAATGGGAAGTTTTTTGATAATCGTTTTTTGATAAATAATAACGTGTGCGCATGCCGTCAGACGCATGCGCAAACGCTCAATGTGTAATAGTATATTACGTAACGTGTGTGGTAAATAGCATTTTACGCACGAATGGAATAGTTGCGCATGATGCCGCGTAGCGGCGAGTGCGTAATTTCGTGAGTGCGTAAAATGCTTTACAGCAATAGTTACGTACAATACTTTACCTACGACCTACTTGTACCTGCATTAATAATCTTTTTGTTAATAATAATTAAACAAGAGGAACAATAGATGTTTTTAATAATTTTATTGTAAAAAAAATAAATAGTTAACATTAGTTTATTGGGTGGAGTTAAATTCATTTCACTATCACGACATTTTTTAATAACTGTATAAAATTTCACGCATACAAACAGGTTATAAGAACAATAAAAAATGGGATGTTTTTTGATAATCGTTTTTTGATAAATAATAACGTGTGCGCATGCGGTTTCTATTGTGTTTGGGTTAGTTAATCCCTAACTACAGGGTTGACTCTTTGAAAAATAACAACTATGACTATGTTTCAATAGAAGTGTAATACTTTATTTTTCATAAACCTCCCTTGCTTGGGCTTTGGAGTATTTGCATTTATAATGAATTCACCGCGCTGCCAATTCACTCCAAACAAATGAACTATAACAACAACTGTTAGCCGTTGAAAAAAGTTGCGTAATTTTATTTTTATTATTACTCAATAAAATTGTAATTTTAAAGCACATTTGTTAATAAATATAACTATTGGACTAATAATACACAAAAATCGTACTTCTTTGAAAATAATTATGCAAAATTTTACATATTAATTGTGTAAATTTGAATACACTTTTTTGTACTTAAACACAAAAATTGTTTTATTTTAAAAATACCTAGTCAAATTTTACGTATTAAAGTTGGTAATTTTTTTAAACAAATTGTAAGAAAAAATAGACAAAATAAGATAAATTTTAAAAACTAAATTGAGTAGTTTTACGTAATAAAATTGTTAATTTGAAACACATTTTTATTAAAAATAAACAATAGTAGATTAATTTTTAAAATAATATTGAGTAATCTTACATAATAAAACTGTTTACCTATTTAAAGCAAATTTTAAGTAAATATAGTATTGTTTTAAACAAAATAATGTATAATTTTAGATATTAAAAATATTAATTTGAAACCATTTGTAATTAAGTATATACAATAGTAGATTAATTTTAAAACCAATATGAGTAATCTTACATAATAAAATTGTTAATTTAAAATAAATTTTAAGTAAAAATACACAAAAGTATTTTCATTTTAAACACAGAGGTGTGCAATTTTAGGTATGAAAATTGGTAATTGTGTACAAGAAATAATTAACTTTAAACTATAATCTCTTACGTTGTTATTGTATTGGTTTATTTTATTTATTGAACTTCTTTAAAAATATTAATAATTTGTATCATATACTTACCTACATAAAACTTTGCAAGGTATTACGTAAAAGATGTTTCACTAAAAACGGTATGCATATAAAAAAATAGTTTTTTTTCCGCAAACGGACATTATTAACGTCAATTCATGAAGTTGAAGTATGATTTCACAGACGCCAGGAAAATAATTATTAGTTGAACTGTTAAACTTTATTATCGATAATAATTATTAATAGTAAAATTACAGCTATTTAAGGTTGCACCGCACATATTTTGATGCTCAAGTACTTACCAAAAATGCACAGTCCAATTGTTGCTTTAAATCACTTACAATATTTCTGACATATGTAAAATATTATTGAACTGTCAAATTTGTTTTTGACTTGACAATCACAAAACCAGTAACCACGGAAATGTAGTGCGCAGTTTTATAATTATTATTTGTTATTATTCTCTGAATTTATCAACTTCGTTGCGATCGTTTTGAATTTTTAGTTAAATATTAATTAGTTCTATAGTCTGGATGCCGTTTGCGGAAAAAATAGCATGTTTCATTCGGAGCAAAAGCACTTTTTGTGGCTCGTCTGAAATTTTTGGCCTCACTAACGTTCGGCCATCAAACATTCAGACTCGCCACAAAAAGTTATACTTTCACTCCTAATAAAACAATATACTATTATTTAAATTAAATTTTTATATAAAATCTTTTCACATTAAAGGTAAAAAATAATGAATACACTATGTTACTTAAAGTTAAAACTAAACTTAAGCTATAACACCCATAACATTCTTTATAGTACCGCTGCAGGGTTTCCATTGTACAACCAAGTTTTTTTGGACATTTCATGTTTAAAATGAAATATAATCCAAAACTAACTTCAATGGCTTTTGCCAAACTTTGCAGGCAGCAAATTTTTTTTTGCGGCATAAATTACATATTTGTCATAAAAAAACACATATTATAATTTTTAATTAATTATGAAACTGGAATAAATTTTTTTGATTTTACACATTATTAGCTGATTTAGACTTTAAAATAATTTTTTAAATAATAAATTTTTTTGTAATTACTTAAGAAATTTATTTTTTTTATTATACATACTTACCTAATAAATATTTACAAAAATTTTTAATAATACATTTAGGTAAACTATTTTTTAAAGAACATTATCATATGTTTTATATAAAAAACATTTGTCAAATTGACACAACTGACAAATAAAAAATATGTTTCTATCCAAAAAAGTACATTGCAAAAAATAAGAATTAATGTGTAAAATGTTTAAAAAAATAAAAAAGTGAATACTAATACTCGTACCTACATCAACTTGTCCGAGATAATCGCGATTTATTAAATCACAGCAAATCAGCAAACCGATTTGGCAACGTTGTGGAAGGTAGAAAATTCGATTTCATTTTGTGTTTACTTTGCAAAATAATAAACAATAGCAGCCCTGACTTGATGTATTATTATATGTGCCGTTGATTTACTAACTCCAGAAAATTCAGTCAAAAACTATTATCTGATAACAAACCGGTAGCATAATACTTCAAAGTATACATTAAATAGTTCATTGGAGAAACAGAATCATTCCTGAAAACGAATCAATAAATAAATTAATATAGTCAACGATAATGCCTAAACTCTAAATCATAATGATGAAAATAAAAAGTTATACAGTACCTACATGTAAGTAACTACTTGTCGTTTGCAAATATTTATTATCCTCTTTAATAATTCTTGAACCCGTTGAAAAATAATTTCATCTTTATTACTATTTTGTTTGAAGGCAAGATCATAAACTGTTTAAAATGCCATATAATTAGCAATATATCAAATATTAAAAAATATATACTTATATTCCTTATCTAGGTGTAATAATAAAATATTTAAATTTGAATTAATCCGTCTTTACCAGATAAAACCACCAAAATGGGCGATTTCTGTTAAATCGCGATCAGTCGATTTAATCCCACTTTTGAGCATGGTGAAACCAAAGAATACACCAACTAACAAGAAGCGAAAGTAAGGGCTTCTGTCAAATTATTTTTTGTTTGCGCTGAAGACGCCATGACTTAGACTAGGAAAGAGAGAGGACAGCGCATGGCAATGAAAACCTTATGCGTTTGAGTGAAGCCAAGTTTCAAACGTTTGACATGTTTGGGGGTAAACAAATTTGGAACGTCGAATTGTATTTTTTTAGTTTTTTTATTAATTTTCACCATTTTTAATTACCTGAATAGACATTTTAAAATGGATAATTGTGCAGTTTATAAGTGCAACAGTCAGAGTGCTAAAAAAGAGGAAGGAATTTCATTTCGTAGGTAAAAAATATTTTAAATCTATTTCCATGAAATTTATTACTATTAATATTGCAGCTTTCAGGTAATAGATGTTTAACTAAATCACATATGTTATGTATGATAACTTAAATTAATTGTACAAACATTTTGAAAATTGTTTTCATTCAGTTTTAATAGTATATTACATAACGAGTGTGGAAAGTGAAGTATTACGCACAAGTGAAGTTTAGCACGAGCCGCGTAGTGGCGGGTGCGGAAACGTAACGAGTGCAAGAAATACACTTTCCAACGCGTTGTGTACACGATTTTTCCTACGACCCCAATATTTCTTAATATAATAAATATTTTAAATTTATTTATAAAATTTATTTTAATTGTTAGTCATGTTATAAATTAGGATTTAAACGAGTTTATATATTGCATGGAAATATAATTAATTAAAATCAAATAACCACCTTTCTCAGGAATTCACATCAAAATTCTTTATTAGATAAATGACATTTTAATTTTTTTTGTGGGCTCTATAAAAATTAAAAGTAAAATGGTCAGTTGGTGAAATTAATTGAAAAGTAATATAATAATAATAGACACAAAGATAATTGTAAACAGAAACACAAACATAACTTCAAAAATCCACATTCGACACATGCACGGAACATAAACACAATATAAAAAAGAAGAATAAACTGTTCTTCTTTCTAAAATTGTTTTTATAAAAATAATAATACTGAATAAAAATTTGTTTATTTTTTAAAAATTTAAAAACCTTTAAGAAACTTTATTCTTTATTCTTACTTTATACAGAAAAATTTGTATTGGCAATTATCATACAATATTTGACACAAGGAAGATTTAAAAAAAAATTAAATGGTCCTTGCTTTGTCATTTATGTGTTTACTATTGATAAATTTGACGTAAATGTCACAGATCATAGAACTACATTTTTTTACTTTTCAATACGTGTATTGATATTTACTTTTCAATACGTGTATGTACTGTTCTTACGGTTTAACGCGGTTTCACGGGAAATCTTGCAAATTCAGTGCAAGTTCTCTTTGCAAATTTTCCACATTCACCGTGTATTAATAACAATGAAGCATAATCTTCATTATTTAATTCTATCCTTGCCATAATTTTATTATTTTTTCCTACGACCACATATGAAAGTGCTCGTTTGCACATTTATTTGTACTTAAGAAAGTAGCTAATATCAATACTCGTATTGAAAAGTAAATATCAATACACGTATTGAAAATTAAAATAAATTTTATAAATAAATTTAAAATATTTATTATAATAAGAAATATTGGGGTCGTAGGAAAAATCGTGTACACAACGCGTTGGAAAGTGTATTTCTTGCACTCGTTACGTTTCCGCACTCGCCACTACGCGGCTCGTGCTAAACTTCACTTGTGCGTAATACTTCACTTTCCACACTCGTTATGTAATATACTATTATATAACGTTAAAAATAAAGAGGCCTCATTAAAACTAGGATAGTTACTACAGCTATCAATTGCCAGATTGCAACATCAGGGTTGCCAAATCCCGAAATATGAAAGGCAACCCTCGTAGAGATGGAGGGATGGAGAGATGTAGTTGGAAGAATCAATTTTATTTTGGCTGCACTTTAGGATTTAGCGCAACGTCCTCCCGGAGGGGGTGCATATGCGTGGATAGCTTATGAAGAGAGAAACATAGTGGTAGGGGTCTCACCGCGCGGAAACGCCCCCTAGCGGAGATATAGGAAAACTCAGATAACACATTTACCCATTAAAAACACATTATAAAACCAGTTATCTGAAACTAGCAACCTAATCTAATCCAACCTAACCCAACCCAACCTAACCTAACTCAACCCAACCCAACCTAACCTAACCTAACCTAACCTAACCTAACCTAACCTAACCTAACCTAACCTAACCTAACCTAACCTAACCTAACCTAACCTAACCCAACCTAAGAAAATAAAAAATATTTTTATATTTACATATTATTTACATATAGGTATTTAGGTTGGAATTGTGCTGTAAGTAAAACACACTCATTAGTACTCATATATTATACAACCATACAAATTTTTTTGACCTCCCATTTCTTAAGGAAGCGTTCCCACGCTACCTGACCCCCACTAAAAAATTCTCTTATTTATTACACGAAGTATAGAACACAGGAGTCTGAACGTAATGTTGAGCGAATGGCCTCAGTTTACGGGACAGATCTTTTTGCCGGTAGAGTGCGCCACTCTTTAAGAAGTACTCGTTTAAATTATTACGCGGCAAATCTTGTTGCTATTGACACCTCTGAAAAAAATACTCTGAGAAATGTGGAAGTATATAATATAAGTTATTTTGGAGATTTTGAGAAATTTTTCAAGTGCTTTAAATTCAACAATACAGAGGGTTAAGAAATATTCTGGAGGGCTAAAAAATCTCGGATTAATCAATAATAATCATACAAAAATAAGCAAGTACCATTCCATTTTTTTCAAATAAAAGAAAAAGAGATAAATATTAAAAAGGGATTTTCAAATAAATAAAGTAAATTAAACTGTCATTTTGTTTAAACTTCATAGTCAAAATATTTTTGAAAATTACCAAATGCCTATTCATTTCAATATTACGATAAATATACTTGATAAAAAAAAGTAACAAATTATTATTTATTAAGATATTGTATAAGTTACAAACAAAACAAGTTCAATATTTAAAAACAAACTATTTAAGTCTTACGTGTATTCAGCAAATTGTTTTTATGATCAAAACTTATAAATTATTATTTAAATTAGAGTAATAAAACATTTTTATTATTAATAAATCCGAATTAATGTAATATTGAATTTTTACGAGATTTTTTACATTTAATTTTTCTCTCTGTAGCACTTTTATTAAAGCATTTGACTAGAAAATGCCCCCGCATTATTAAGAAATTGTTTATTATTTTTTTTGTTACTTCTTTCTTATATTCGTCACAGCCGACAAAACCGGTATATTTCTTTTAGACATATCATCTAAAATATCAAACATAGTGTTAATGTGTACCGTTTTTGTACCAACTACCATCAACACAACTTCCTCTAAGCTTTTAATTAAATTAAATAACTATTCACTGCCTTTATCCACATGTTTACATGTAATAATAATAATACTAACGGTACGTCCCGAATATTTGCGCCACCAGTGGCAGAAAAGAGAACTATAATCTGGGTATATTTATTGCGTACATGAATACTATGAAAAACCCGATACCGTTCAGACTCCTGTGTTCTATACTTCGTGATTTATTACCTTAGGTTAAGATAGGTTAGAATCAGATAACCTCTTTTATAATGTATTTTCAATCTGAGTTTTCCTATATCTCCGCTAGGGGGCGTTTCCGCGCGGTGGGACCTTTACCACTATGTTTCTCTATATATAAGCTATCCACCCATATACACATCCTCTGGGGGGGGCCTTGCCCTAAATCCTAAGGTTGTTCCTTTGTTTTTTGTTTATTCTTTTTATTTTTAGTTTATGTATTTTTTTTAAACTAATCAAAGAATAATTTATAAGTTTAAGTGTTTGAGTAATTTAGATTTAGTATTTCTTAAGCAAAGAGAATTGTTAAATTTATTATATTATATATTACATTAAATATGCATAGTTGTATATTCACATAAGTAATTTTTTAAAAATACAAATTTCAATCATGTTAACGTAATTCTTTCGTCAACGATAATATGATTAATCAACTAGTTTTGCAGGTACCTATTGTCATTGTTTTATCATTTATGCATAGCTCTAAGTGGTCAGTACCTTTTGTGTAGTCGGATCGGTAGTACACAAAAGTTAATCTGAAATTACTCGTAATTTTAGCCGGTGTACATTTAATAAAAATGTATTATTTCGGATTTAAGTGCTCGTATAAAAACATTTTTATTTTAATATAAAGGTTTTTCTTTTAAACGAATAAAATTTCGTGTGTGTTAACAGTCAATACATTAAAAAAAGTGTTGGTGCGGTAGTTATATTATGTCGGTTAGTGAAATATTACATTGCTAGTGCTTAAAACTGAAATATGTGAATGTGTACAATGGCAGTTCAATAAGTGATGGTTTAAAAGTACATGATGACTGGCCAATTGGTAAATTTATTTAAGTTATTATTTTTTATTTATTATTTATTTAAGTAAAAAAGACCGTTTTATAAATCGGATTTTCTTTGAAGTAATAAGGAATTTGACGCATATTTAAATATAATTTAAATTATTAATTAAAAACTATAGAAATTTCATACAATATTATATCCAGACGAATATTTTAAAAGATTATTTCTATTAGCAAAAACCAATTTTAAATATTTGCCGGCTAACAATTTCAGTCAGTCGGAGGCATAAAAACTTTTAGCGATAAGCTTGTTACAGCTCGCATACGGTGTTTCTAGAGATGGGACGGTATAAGATTCGGAGCAATTATAAGTTATTTTTATGGAACCAGCTCTTTTCTGTGAAAATTCATCGTTAATTAAAATTACTTTAGTTATGATAACCAAGTATATATTTAAAATAAAGTTCTTTCGATGTTACTCCAATTTTGGCAAATATTTTATAGATAATTTAGATTTTTTAGTCCAGATGTACAAAAAATATTTTATTTTGATACAGACATGTTAGATGCTTTGTTAGATGGTTTTGTAGGTAGTGAACAACAGCTAGATATATTTTTTAATTATATAAATACCTAATTACACCCAAATAATAATTTTACGTTAGAAATCGAAGAAAATAATTCAATTAATTTTCTAGAATTAAGAATTGAAAAAATTTATAATTACCTAAATTATTCTTAATTATAAGTTACTGATGCAAGGGTAGGAGAACAATTATTTTGGATTGTTTTAATACATAATTATTTGTATGATTAAAATTCTTACTACGTGGAATATACCTGCTTTTTTTTATTAGAGCTACAAAATCCCACAATAGTACATTATTTAATGAGTGGTAATGTAGGTCATAACTCACGCAGATGAAGTGAGTTATGACCATTACCGCAAATTGAATACTATACTTTATCTACGACTTTAAAAATAAATAGATGATTAAAACGTTTGAATTATTGTGAAATCTATTAGACAGGTACCTTCGTCGCCAGATATTTTTCATGAAATTATTATGTTGTTCCGGTATAAACGTTTTTGCCTTTTTAGCTACATGCTTCTCTGATTGACGTTTAAGAAACGCAAATAATTTCCAATAATTTTCTATATTTATTTCATTATTTAAATTGAGTGTGCTTCTCAGCATAGAGTAGAAAGTCCACAGAGATGCTTTATACTTACCGCTCAGTTCTTTAAAATATACCTAAAGAACAGTTTAGAGTTTAAATTCTTACTGATACACCAATTTTGAAAAATTTTGTTGACCGCTTTGTTTTGTGACTTTTTGGGTAATAAATTTTGTACTGTAGCATTAGCTACTTGCCTCAATTCTGGAGGTGTACATAATAATTCATCTTCACTCTCTGAATTCATCTTTCTTAACCCCTTTATAATTTTTAACAGATTTGAAAACGTCAAAATATATTTTTAAAAATGTCAACTGACATTACTCCCCTCATTTACAATAATGGACTATTCCGTTTCATCGAATCGGCTTTTTAGAATGTAGATTCTACAGCCACCTTTGGTATTCGGTTCTTAAAATGTGATTTAGGTATTAATTCTATGGATTGAGAAGATATTTATGTAAAAAATGAACACAATGAACAAAATTAAAAAAAAGTTTGGTATATAGGCAAAGGGGATCGAACCGCCATTGATTCCGTGGCAGTATTTAGTTACTGTGACAGTATGGTTAGGTTAGGTTAGGTTAGGTTAGGTTAGGTGTAATAACTCACTAGAGAGTTATTATAACTCACGCTTTTTGTTTATGGATACTATTAATTTCTCAAAAGCAGTTGAATAATTAATGTATAATTTAATAGGAGTAGATAAAATGTATTATAAATGATCGACAATTGTTTCTTTATAGTTGTACATTTCATCTATTAAACTAATTTTTTCTTCAAACGTCAAATAATGATAACATTACTTCTTATCTAACTTGATCCTGTCAAACTTTGATGACTCCCACCACTCTTGGAAGTGCTTGTACGCTAACCGATATACTTTATTCCGGACTTGGAGGGCCACAAACTTACTTAGTTGTTATAAATGTGACCATTATATTAATTTTGACAATACATTTGAACTAAGTAGATAAATACTTTAGAGATAAAATGGGTGGAATGAATAAAAATGAGCATCTAGTTTATACTCACAATTTTGGAGTAAGTACTCCATGTGGTATGAATAAAAATCCTCGTAAAAGTAGATACTCGCCATGAATAGGTACTCCTATGTATAGTTTGTTGTGAGAATATACTCATTTTTGGTATGAATAAAAATAAGTTTATACTCTTTAGGATGAGAATATACTCCATAAATTTGGGGTCTAATAGTTAGCAGACTTCAGTTTGATCGTGACAAAGCTATGGCTGAGTTTATGTTTAATTTGCGTTCAAAAAAATATTATAAGCCAAGAAAAATTACGTGTGATCGTGATTACAAAGCACTATGTCGGTTTGATAAAGAAAATGTTGAGTGGCTTGTAAATAACTTTTTTTGAAGAATCAAGTGAGACCAGTAATGTAATTACTGTATGTAATTTGGATAAAATGAAAATATTTTTAAGATATATAGGTGATCCAGGGTTTTATTCATATACCACCCAATTTTACATACAATGAACATCATTCGAAAAAGCATTCTTGTAAATTTTAATCTACAAAACACTTAAACTGTATTTGTTTATTTTAACAAGCTGTGAATCTTGTTAAAACATCTCTAATAATAATTTTGCATTGTTGCTAAGATGTAATAAGTATTTTTTATATTATATCAAGTAGATACTTTAAAAAGATGAAAAGTATTCTAATGATATTGTTATGGTATATCATTTTATAATTGGAATTTATCAATTTTTATATTTTTGCAATTGTTACTGTTTTCATAGTTATTATTATACACTGTACTATTCAAATGCTTTGGTATTTAAAATACAATTAATTCAACACTGATAAAAGAGGTGATTCAAATATACTGTTATTTGTTAAGGTTTTTGTGTAATGATTCACCGATGGGCCACTAATAGGCAAATAGAAATGTTTAAGTTAGTAAGTCTATTTAAAGTTGTACATTTCGTTTAGTAAAATTCGTGAAATAAAAACGAGTTTTATTATCCGTTTTATTATCTGTAACAATATTATGCTCATTCTCTATTTTTCTTGTTTATTTTAACCATTTTTGTTTCTTGGATAAAATAAAGATTTAAGACTTTTTCCTTTTGTCATTTGGCTTATTTTATTTCAGATATTAAGGTGAGTGATAATAATTTATGATACGAGTATACTTTGATCTATGTCAGTTGGGTGGGAAGAGGATTTAAATTTTTTTTGCTTAGGCTTTATGTCTACTTTTGAAAATTCATAAGATTACTTTTATATTTAAAAAGTATTGCGTTTATGTTTATGTTCATTTTCAGACTGGTGTGAAGTTAGCGGCCAATTTCTAGCAGCTGTTGTCAATCCAGCCCCCAAATTGGCCGCTAACTTCACACCAGTCATTTTCAGTCCAAATTTTAAAAAATTTTTGATAGGCGTTGATCAAATTTTTGTAAAAATAGGATGGTTTACGAAATTCTACATTTTTCCGAAAGGAGTTATAATTTCATGTTTTCTTTTTTAGTTTAAGCTACATACAGTTAAAAAATTTTGAAACTGAAAGGTTATACATCTTCTTCAGTATTTAATAGATATACCTATTACTTAAAAAAACAGCGTACAAAACATGAAGTATAAAAATACATGGAGACAATTGTTTATGTTTGGGTTGAAATGAGGAAAACAATGGGTTGCCGATATTATAGGCTTTTCAGATAATCCCATACTATGAATGTATCGGTGACATTAGTTTCGTATAATTCATATTAATAATAATATTAAGTTATTTTATACAAACAAATTATAAAATACACTTTAAAAAATTTAAGTATTTTCCCATAAAAAAAAGCTAATATTAAAAAAATATTGTTAAATTTATACATTTTGGCTTATTTTAGATAAAAAGTTAAATAAACCGAATTTTTATGTAAAATTATACAACTTTATGAAATATTGTACAATTTATTTAAAAAAAACACAAAAATTTGTGTAATTTTTGCAGATTTTGTGCAAATTTAGCAAAGTATATATTTACCTACTTTTACACAGTTATTCTAAAAATGCAAAAAACAAAATTTAATTTTAAAAAAGTTTAATAAAATAATGTTAAAAATGTAAAAATATATAAAATGTTATTCTTTTTTTTCAAATTTTACCTAAAATTTCAAAAAGGGACATATTTTTACATAAATTGTGTAAAACCACACAAAACCTTATTTAATATTGCTACGACAATGGGAATTTCAAACAATATATATAAAAATAATTAAAATGTTGGGCAATTTTAGCTATCAGTTGTAAAAATATATACAGGGTGTCCTACGACGAGTGCCACCTAGAAGTTTATGGGGAAGGAAAAACGCGAGATTAATGAAATTTGGTATACAGGGATTTTGATACTTCTGAGTTTAA
This sequence comes from Ophraella communa, assembly GCA_035357415.1. Lineage (NCBI taxonomy): Eukaryota > Metazoa > Arthropoda > Insecta > Coleoptera > Chrysomelidae > Ophraella > Ophraella communa. The sequence goes on from CM068984.1 coordinate 7,870,271, forward strand.
CTAAAATATTTTCAATTTGATCGCACTTCCGGTTATACCGACACCAACTTCACTATTTTAAATGCAACACCTTGTTTATTTTCTTATTTTTGGTTAGTTCACTAAATTTAAGTGTTAGTTTATGTAAGGTACTTTGTATCTAAAATTAACCGTTTAGGAGAAATTGAATGTTTTTCGAAAATTTTGACAGAAATCACGCTTAATAAAATGATGATTATTTCAATACCTAAATTATTTAAATTAAAAAGTAAATGCATTATTTTGCATTTAAGATCTTCAATTTTAAGTAAATAAAGTGTATTTAAAAAATTATTATACAGGGTGATCACACTATTGAGTTAAATTTTAAATTAAAAAAACGAAGGTATCTTCCTTATTTCAAATAGCAACCCATATTTTTTTATTTTAATTTAATTCCTTATAAAAAATAAGGTAAGTTCATATTTACTTCCCTATATCAATCCCTAATAGTTTTTGAGATATTAGATACTTAACGATTTTCGGTTAATGCAACTTTATTTGGCTTTGTTTCATTATTGTTGTTTAGTCTTCGATTAAAATCATTTTTTTTTGAAAAGGAAATAGAGAAAATGAAACATTTCAAAAAAAAACTTTTATTTTAAAGAATTAACTTTTTAATGAAAAAAATGTTATAACTATTAAGAAAAATAACCACATTTTAATTATTTATGCTTTATAAATACTTTATAAAATATAAAACCCTTTTTATTTTAATTAGGTATTGTATAAGTAATTCAAAAAAAGTAAAATACACAAAATGTAAGTCTTTTTTTAATTTTAAACAAAATGAGAATATTTTTACATAATTTTTGTAAAATAGTATATTACATAACGAGTGTGGAAAGTGAAGTATTACGCACAAGTGAAGTTTAGCACGAGCCGCGTAGTGGCGAGTGCGGAAATGTAACGAGTGCAAGAAATACACTTTCCAACGCGTTGTGTACACGATTTTTCCTACGACCCCAATATTTCTTATTATAATAAATATTTTAGATTTATTTATAAAATTTATTTTAATTGTTAGTCATGTTAAAAATTAGGATTTAAACGAGTTTATATATTGTATGGAAATATAATTAATTAAAATCAAATAACCACCTTTCTCAGGAATTCACATCAAAATTCTTTATTAGATTAATTTTTTTTGTGGGCTCTAGAAAAATTAATAGTAAAATGGTCAGTTGGTGAAATTAATTGAAAAGTAATGTAATAATAATAGACACACAGATAATTGTAAACAGAAACACAAACATAACTTCAAAAATCCACATTCGACACATGCACGGAACATAAACACAATATAAAAAAGAAGAATAAACTGTTTGTGTTTTTATAAAAATAATAATACTGAATAAAAATATTTTTATTTTTAAAAAATTTAAAAACTTATAAGAAACTTTATTCTTTATTCTTACTTTATACATAAAAATTTGTATTGGCAATTACAATACAATATTTGACACAAGGATTTAAAAAAAATAAATGGTCCTTGCTTTGACATTCATGTGTTTTTACTATTGATAAATTTGACGTAAATGTCACAGATCATAGAACTATATTTTTTTACTTTTCAATACGTGTATTGATATTAGCTACTTTCTTAAGTACAAATAAGTGTGCAATCTAGCACTTTCATATGTGGTCGTAGGAAAACATATTTAATATTGCTACGACAATAGGATTTTCAAACAATATATTTAAAAATAATTAAAAGGTTGGGCAATTTTTGCCATCTGTTGTACAAACATACATGCTCAATAAAGTTGAAAAACATAATTTTTTTAAAAACTGTAGCTACATTTTATAAAAAAAGGGTTAAAAAATTTTTTCTTTGAGTTAAATTTATTGTTACAGTGAAAGATTTAATCAAAGTTGATCTCAAATATAATGATATACAAAAAATATTTATTTTTTAGATTCCACGTATTTTTAGAAAAACTAGCTTTTAAAATACAATGACAGCTGACGATGCTAGTTTTAGTGAAAGAGCTGTCATTGTTTTGTAAAAGCTGATTTTTCTATTATATGTGGAAGTTTCCTTCAAACGTTTATTTATTTATTATTCTTAGTAATCTTAGTTTCAATTTTTGTTTGCATGAATCCATTTTAATACTTGGAATTTCCACAGTTACCAATTATTTAAATAAAACAAAATATTTAATAATTATAATAAATTACTTTAATTAATATTATAAAAAGTAATATTTACAAACCTCATGTGTGTAATTTCAAATTTTGTGTAAAATTTTTTTACAGCGTAATTAGAATAACTTAAGTAATTGATTTGTGAAAAATAACGTTAAATAGCCATATTGTCAAGAGGTGGTGATTTTGTTTTTTCCAGTTATTTAACTTCCTAATAGTATTTAGACGTTTTAGAAGTGTATTGATACAATCAACAAAAAGTATTATAATTTCCTTCAAATTTATAGAGATGGTTCTAAAACTTCACACATCACAATGCTTTAATAATGTCAGATTCCAAATATGCCTTAGAGTCAATTTATCAATCAACCAAGAATAAATCTTCCTCTGTATATAATAGTTTGCAACATTAAGAAACTGCTTCATTATTTTTCCACCCAAAAGAAAGCAATAGTATTTGTTTGGGTTAAAGCGCATGCTGGTATCTTAGGCAACATTAAAGTAGATATCTTAGCTAAAGAAGCCACCACTCTGACAAGCGAAACTAGCGATTATAGTTATTCAGATATCATTAATCTGGGCAAGACTAAATCACAAAACCTCTGGAAGAAACAATGGACTGACTTCGTTTCTACATCAAAAGATCATTATACTCTAATTCACCCCAGACCTACCAAATCACATCCCCCACATTGACGATTAAAATATTCCTAGATCCCATTCCGTAACAATCACACGTCTAAAATTGTCTCATGGAAAATATCCTGCCCATCTTCACCGAATCGGAGTTATAGACACCAACATATGTGCATGTGATAATGAATCTATATTCTTTGCTTGCCAAAAATATCACCAAAACCGTATTGAACTATTGAATCAACTAATTAACAATAAAATCTCCCTACCCTATTTAACTTCCTTTTTAAGTATTGAAACATATAATAAGCAAATTAGTAATTTACTTATAAAATTTTTAAGGCGCTGTGAATTAGACATATAAAAAAAATCCGTAAAACACATTCCAAAATATCTGTGGCAAATGGAAATGTATCCATTGCCAAACCTCTTTCTCTCACAAATCCCTAAATCTAATTTCACAGGTTTCAAAGCTGGCGTAGTTTCTAGCTCGACGCTTTGTTCTTCGCCACATTTTGTTATTGACCCCGCTTTTGTCCATCGGGTATTTTGGAATTTAGAACGACTGATTGTTTCCATGTATATTTTTATACTCTATGATACAAAAAGGTTATCTTACCAATAAATATAATACCAGAGACAAACCAGCTTGTTTATTTTTAAATAGTACCTATACACTTTTTATATTTTGAAATTTTGTGTCTACATTTTTGAATATCTCTATCCTCTAGTTTTCTACATACCTTGCAAAACATACATTCATAATATAATTTAGGATATCTTGTACTTATTGAAACAAAACTACCTATGGAACATTTAATTATTTCTTATATTTTTTACAGGTGAGTATTGAAGAAAATATCGTCAGATCTTCGAACGGCGTTCTTCACTTCACGATCATCAGTAGGGCTTATTTTTAATAATAAAAAGGGTAAGTAATATATTATATATTTTAAATTTAAATTAGATACACCGTAAAATTATAGCCATCAATCTTTTCATAGTAAAATTAATACGCTGTGGTCAAAAATAAAGGAAATAATCTTCTATTTAGACAATTTTTTTTTGTTTTGAATTCATATTTTGAGTATTTTTACTTTTTTACAAAGTTAGACGTAAATATTTTCAGTTTTGGTGGGTGTTCCAACAGATGTTACAAACTTTTCCAAATTTTGGCGGTTACGCTACTCCAATGTGTAATTCGAAAAATGGCGAATGTGCTTTTTAGATTTACCTATTTGGACTTTTGTTGGGGATTAGATAAAAAAGAGAATCCTTAACGAAATTTCCTTATTCCCAATTTTCAACAAATGGGATTCGTTTTTAAAGAAAAATTTGTTTAAAAAACTAGTAAACATTTTTTTTATGATGCATTTAAAATCATTTTAACGGATAACTATTTTATTAAAATTTAAACTCATATACATTTTTAATAAGTAGCACATTCAGATCTCTTCAAGCCACAGTTGTTAAATTTGGTAACAGTTTAGTTAGTTTGCAAACAATTTATTTTGGAGAAAACTATAGTAAAATTATTTCTCTTAAAGTACCTTAACTATGGTTTATAACAATTTATAATAACAATCTTAAAATCTTAACTTTTATAGACTAATTATTTTTTCTTTTGTTGCAGGGTAAGTCTTTAAAAACATTTTCTATCTGTATTGATTTACGATGTACTTCAAGATCGTCACTACTCACAAGCATTTGATTTTGAAAATGGTGAGTGCAATAAAATAGGAACTCAAATGATATAATATATATAAATAAAACGTAGCTAAATTAAAAAAAAGAATTTTGACAAGGTTAATAATTTTTTACAGAGTTAATTTCTTTAAAAATATTTAATCTGCGTTAACTTATAGTTATATTAGTTTACTTAAGGTATTGTTTTAATGGAGTAAAACGTATAGTTTAGAAAAAAATATGAAATTTAATCTTTACTTAGAAATTAATAAAGTTTTTTTTCGATATTAATGATATATTTTACTTTTACTTTTTACTTTTTCAATTTTTGAAATATTTTAATAACATATACTAAAATAGGGCGTTTTATCTATTGTTTTATATAATTTTGTATATATAGTTAGTTATATACATTAATATAAATATTTATATATTTATGTTACCTCCGTATATTTATAATTAGAAGACTGTAAAAGACAAAAGTTTTTTGGGTACAAAGTGGAATTTAAATAGAAACAATTAAAAATTAAACATTTAAGAAAGTTGGTTGTTTACACAGTGAATTTCTTTAAAAATGTTTATTCTGAGGAAATTTATATACAAAATATACTGTGGGTATTCTAAAATTATTAGTTTACTTATGGAATTTTTTTATATCATAAAATATTATAAAAAACTAAAAATCCATCCTCACCTGGACTGCAGAACTATTAATTCTACATAATACTTATTTCCTGTTTCTCAAGACAAACCAAATCTTGCAAATTATCCATACTTCACTTTTCATGTCATAATTATCTAGATCAAGTTACTCCTAGCAGTATACTTGGTCTACAAATCCTTGTGTCACGATACATAAAAGTCTCTTCACTAAAAATCTAAAAGAAAACGTTCTTATATCCCAATGTCTTTTAAATACTTAATACTCTGGAAGATTACGAAACATTTCTTGATATAGTGAAGAAAAAAACGAACTTCATGTGGAGACTTTTGTTTTGCAAAAGGTATAACAAACAAGGACTTCATTGAATGATAAACTAAAATAAAAAAATATTTGCAGATTATGAACGCAAGAAAGAAACATTGAAGATACTGTTAAATATACTACGAAAGAAAATTGGCCTGGGAACTAGTGCATCGAAAAGAATAAATGAATGAGTTTTTGATATTCATGGTAGGTTGTTCCAAGATTTCATAGTACGCTTGGGATAGGTAAATATTATCAGTCGATGCTATCAGCCAATTTCTTAAATTTATTTATTATTTTTCCAAACATTGTAAGATATTAGGTATCAAGAAATCAAGGTTTTAACAAAATACTAATGGTTCTATAAAAGGTAAAAGGTAAGGTAAAAGGTAACATTTTTAATTGTATGTTTTATGATTTTATATGTAAAAAGAAATTGCAAATAGTTGTTTTGTTTTATAATTTGCAGGTTATAAGGAACATAAAAGACAATACCAAATATCTTTATGAGAAGATTTTTATAACTCTGCACTAATTTAAACGAACATTTCATCGACGACTATAATGGAAATGTATGAAATTATTTAAGTTGTGTTTATCATTTACAGGTCTATTATTAGAAACACAGAAGACATTATCAGATATCAAGGAAGTAAATCTTTATAAAAAAGAAGTTTAAATTTTTATAGAAGGTAATTTTTTTAAAGCATGTTACTTTGCTTTGATAAGTTTAAAAATGGAATGGTGGAGGTTGGAATGATGCAGGAATGTTGGTGGGTAATAATCTGAATTGGGAAAATGTATGATTAAGGAGGCATGTACTTATACGTAGCAATGGGATGGTAGTTCTAATAGATTGTAGAGGTTGCTTGCTGCAATATTTATATAACCATGATATTATGAACTTTTGATTTATCTTATTACAGGCCCTGTTTTCCAGGAGATATATAGTTTTGATTGAAGGTTATTTTGTATGTAAAGTATTTATTGAGCTTTATATTTTGTGCATCGATTGTTATTGTTTACAGATGTTCTGAGTCCAAAGTAGATAACGTCTTGAAGGTTACATACAGATATTGATTGGTAGGTATATTGTGAACAAATTGGACGAGAATTATTTTAACGACGATTTCAGGTTAAAAACTTACTATTCCATTGGTAGATTGGACAGGTGATTGGAAAATCGAAGGCAAAGAGTGGAGAAAAGACAGCCCGACATTTTTGATGTTGTTTTTACAGATGATTTCAGTGTCTCTAAAGGGCGGTTCAGAACGGCCACTTGGTCAGTGCTTGCACTGATCAACGTCGTTTATTATCAGGGTAAGTACAAAATAATTGTTTTCTTAATAAAATCCCAGTTAAATTTTTATAAGAAATTAATTTGATTTTTACAAAATTTTCATTTCCCAACCACATTGCAGAAGATACTATGTTTGTAGTCACTGCGAAACTATAGTTTATTATTTATGTATACCTTTTTTTAGTTAAAATGAGATTTATTTATAGGTAGAAAACATTTTAATTATATTTTTCCCTATTTTATAGTGTAGTTGACTATTTATTTATTTATAACCACACAGGTTTTACAACCTAATTACGGGATTACGTTTCAAATTTGTGAGAAAATTCCTCACAGAGTTGAGTACTTTAGTTGCATAAATAAAGCAAAAAATACAATTTTTTTTATAAAAGTATTAAAGTGACAATTATTTTACCAAAATATAATATTTCTTGATCAAATTAATAGCTAACATTACCAGTGTTAGGTGCCATTTTCATAGGATGTCGTAGTAAAAGTGTATTATTGTATCGGATCCAATAAAGACAATAATAACTCAATTTTCTACCTTGGCTCATAAATATCTGTCTCTGAACTACGTCATGCGCGACCTTGACGAATTTCGTTCGCTTGAGTATATTTTGTTTAACTATCCTTTGCCTTCACCTCACAATCGGTGACGTATTCTGCTATTTTACGTGTTAATATGAATACCTTGTATTAATTAAAGTTATTTTTAGACAACCTCAAAATTATATTTTTTCGTACTGTACGGTAAAGTGCCATTTCCCGGACTCAAACGGTACACTTGTACTTTACAGTACTCTTCAATTCTCCCAATGTTGTTTGAAATAATAATTGAATCAACATAAACTAAGCTTTTATGCTAGTTTTTGAATATTGACATTAATTTACATATTTGAAGGTGAATTTTATACTACATGTAAATGGTAGATAACATTTATTAGATATAAGATTGCATTTAATATATATATTGAGACGAAGTTATATTATTATAAAAATTATTCATTAAAGAAAAGATTAATTTCAGTAAGAAATATGTCTTATGATGATCAAATCAAAAACAAAATCGTTATTAAGTCGATTAAAAGCAAATAAATAATAAAAAAGGTAATCACATTTCATAAAATCAGAAGATAGGTTAATAAACACTAATTAATTGAAACTACATAAAAATCCAATAAGTAACAAACATAACAACCATTAAGAAAATAATAATGAAAATATAATTCTAAATGTAAGAAGCAAACGAACAAATTATAAATTTTCTAAGAATATTTTTCCGTTAAACATATAAAAGGATTTTAAAAAATCTACAGAAGTGTATATTAAAAGTTCTTCTACGAATGGCACATGCATGTGTGACGTCAAATAAACAGAATTACAAGTGCTCGAAAACAACATTGCGTGTTTGAAGTGTTTAGTTTCCGCGAACTTTAGGTAAAATCTTAGAAGAGCACCTGCGTGTGTGACGTCATATTAACAGAACTACGAGTGCTCGTAAACAGCATTGCGTGTTTGAAGTTAGTTTCCGCTAACTTTAAAAACTTAGAATGCCATCTTCGTGATTACGTAAGAGTTACTCGGAAATATATCGGTCGAATTTATAACTTTCAAGCCTCAGTGTTAATATAATTTGAGAGCTTTCCCGACCATAATAAATTATAAAAAAATTATTGAACATTAGAAATGATTGTTGTATGTATTATGTAAAAAAATTGTTTGTAAAATATAAGTAGTTAGTTAGAAATAAGCAATGTAAGGAATCGTTCCTTCTGATTGGTTCTCGTGGAGATTTTAAAATGAAGCATTTTTATTGGTCAGAGAATATTGAGATGGGGATCTCAGTCTTTACGTAAAAGAACCAGTCAGTAAGAATTAGAGAGATTCAAGCCTAATTTTAAAAAGAGTCGAGACCCTTTATACAAACATTCAAGCCTCGTTTTAAAAAATTTCAACAAACATTTAAGATTTAATTTTAAAAACTTTCACGATTCATTTTCCAAACACTCAAGTTTAATTTTAAAAAGATTCAAGACTAATTTTCAAAACATTCAACAACAGTTATTAAAAAAAATATTCAACTCGTAATTTACATTTTTAAAAAAGACTTTGATTAGTCATAAATTTTATTAACTTTATAAGTTAACATTCTTCGACTTTGAACAGAAAATAGGTTTGTTGAATCAAGCAGAGTCACTTTATAATATAATAGTTCCAACTGTAATTTTAATGATACAACAGTTAGTATCAAATATAAGAAGTTTGACTTACCTTTTATCAAAAATAATCTTAGTGTAAAACTTTGTAACACAATACTAGTAAAAAGGGAGTTTCATCAACCAATAAATTGTATAAATAATTCCACGAGTGAAAATAATAAATTCCTACATCGTAAGAGGTTTTGTCTTTAATTAAACCACCGAAGTTTCCATCCCACGTGTTTTCTACAAGAGAAGATAGGCTACCAGTTTCACGTTTCGTCAGCGAAGATCTACCCCAGCGACATCTGCATGAGAACGGAGAACACTCGAGAGACATAGTTAAAAAAGGTACCGTTATTTAATTTGTATTAAGTGTGCGTGTGAACTGTTTTAAAGCGATAATAGTTATTTGCCGCTGGAGGACATTTATACAACTTTATTGTAAAGATTTTTGAATTTCATTCTGATAGGAAATTTATAATTTTGTTTGAGTATAAATCTGTGGTAAAACTTGTACGACCTGAGATATAATTTTTCGATAAACGATAGTATTTATTTTTGAATTAAACGAGCGCAGAAACGTTGTTTCACAAAAAAGCTAGCAATAGAATTGAGAGCAAAAGGCTGAAATGTACGAGTTACTTTACTTATAGACGTGTATTTGTAGGTGTGTTATGAATGCCATATTTTTATTAAAATTGCTTTGAAATTTTAATAATTACAATTTGGGTAAACTATGGGTATAACAGAAACAACAGAAAATGGAGAATTACAGGTAAGAATTGGGTAATAAAACCTTTAATATATATGTTTATTTTTATTTAAAATAAGCAAATTCCCCTACAAGTAAGATAGTTATACCAATTAATGATAAGCCAATTTGTAATGGTGATTTGCTTGGTTTTCCAAACTTGCTTCATTTGGACGGAGCTTTGATCGGGGTGAGCATAATATCCCAGAGCGTCCGCTAGTTCGGCCACGTGAAGGTTTTGACTCCTTGGAAGGTAGGCCCGCTGATAAAGCTGAGGCTGTTGCGGGTGCCGTACGGACATGACTCATCAACTGCTGGTATAACTCATCAGCTTCGGTGGGGTTAAAAGACGGGGGTCCATGCTTCGCTGGTTGTGGTGGCCTTGTTTGGCGCATTTCTTGGATTACCACCTGCTGCATGCGTTCGACCCCTGGAGGTGGAGCGGGAGCAGTGGAACGCTCTCTGGGTGCTGCCGCTTTCTTCCAGGTATGTTAGGCAATTACGGTCGGTTGCGGTCAGTCGGATAGCTAGAAAAAAAAGTTTTTTTTACATCCACACTTATATTATCCATTGTGTGCTAGTTTACAAAATGAAAATGTATTCCATTTCAGGTAACTGAACGGATATATTTCATATACATCCTAGAATGTATATGAAATCCACCAATCAGCATTTTCGTTTAGTGCCCGTCAACTCATTTTTGTTTCAATTTCAAAGAAACGTCAAAATAACTTGTCAAATTATTTCTATAGTTCAACCAACAGGAAATCCGTTAATGACACAACAATTTTGAATTTAAATGTTGTCAACAATATTATTTGATAGTTACACCCGTATTCATAAATATTAAATAACTGTCCGTTTCGATAACGGTCCCGTCAAAGAAACGGCTCCGTTTGATATTAGTTGGTATTCAAAACATAACCACACGAGATATAACAGCACCGTTACAAAACGAGTAGACACAATATGGCAACGCTGTGTCGGTAACTAAATAACTGTCAATAATACTTCAACTTCAAACTTTTAACGGTTTATGTCATAGATTATAACCTAAAATGGATGTTCCTTAGAAATAAATAGTATGGAACCAGAGCAACCAGACAAAGATAGATAAAGAAGTGTGGCAAAAGAAGCGGGAAAGCATTGTGAGTAGTGGCTTATTTGTGCTTTTTAACTAAGGAATAGCGTAGCTGATGCTATTGAATATTGTGATAAGGAATTAAATATTTTAGAATTTTCTCAAAGTGAAGCTACTGTCAGGTTTTGTAAAACAATTAATAACATTTTTGATATTTTAAATAAAAGGAACTTTTTGGGTAAAACTATATAGAATTTGAAGGAGCATATAAGCGACTAATGCTACCACAATAAAAAAGAAACAAGAAACTTGGGACAGCATTACCCAGCAGTTCAATGCTTCCGTTGAAGAACCTAGGGATGTCAAGCAGTTGAAGACATTGTATGAAAATTGCAATAGAAAAGCTAGGAAGACTGTTGGCTTATATTTAATTTGTTATTTATTTCATAGTCGTTCTTTGAAACCTTTAAAACTATTTAAATTGAAGTGTCAATGCTTCCGTTGAAGAACCTAGGGATGTCAAGCAGTTGAAGACATTGTATGAAAATTGCAATAGAAAAGCTAGGAAGACTGTTGGCTTATATTTAATTTGTTATTTATTTCATAGTCGTTCTTTGAAACCTTTAAAAATATTTAAATTGAAGTGTCAAATTTGAATAAAAATATTTTGTTGAAAATAAAGATCTTATTTTAATGATAAAGTTATTAATAATGTATATATTTTCACCAAGTATTTTCAACAGGTAATAACAATATAAGAATAACAAATAATAACAATATAATAAAGCTTTTATTAACAAGAACTTTCAACAGTTGGAAAATAATGTCAATTTAACCCTTAGAACAAAAAGAAACAGGAAGGAGTATTTGCAAAATGACCTTGAGTCCAGAAAGGAGCTTGCATATGGCGGCCAATTGTCAATTTTAATTTCCGTTTCCATTGACGTACCGAAAAAAAATAAAAATTATATCAAGGGTTTTATTTTTAATAAATTTTAACCAATCAAGTGTGTGAATACAATTAGTATTCTCAATAATTTAGTATTTATAAGAACCGAATGATACGCCTATGCGCTTATTTTTGACATTTATATGCAAATATTGCTTTGACAGCATACTGTAAACATAAACAATGAGTCATACTAGGAGCTTCAAGATGGCCGACTTTCGTCGCAAATTTTCCTTAAAGTTAATATATGACAGACTCCTTCCTGTTTCTTTTTGTTCTAAGATTTAACCAGTCGTTGAGCACTGATTATATTTTAGGGTTATGTCAAATATAACGGAACCGTTAAACAAAAATTTGGTTTCTGAATATGATTTAGCATGAAACGGGTCCGTTAAATCATATAACGGGTTGTTATATTGACGGTTCCGTTATATGGATTTAACAGAGAGAACTGTCATATATAACGCCTCCGTTAAAATGTAACGGTCCCGTTATATTTTAATCGAGTGTTCTGAATACGGGTGTTAGTATTGTATTTTCTAAAAAAATATTGTATTTTCTCGTTAATAGTTATATTTTCCAGTTAGAGTTTTTGCAGTTAAAATATGGTTTTAATGTGTTCTTTTAGGGGTAGAACTATTACTTATTTTATTTAATTTCCGTTTCGGTCGGAATTTGTCAGAAAAATAATTATAATGGAAATCCGATTTTCGCGAGGAAATGGTTACCAGCACGATTTCCATTATAATTTTCTGAGTCGATACCAAAAATAATAATACAAATCGGTCCAGTAATAACGGAGATACAATTAAAAATATTTATTTATAAATTTACAACATATAAACTTACAACAATTCGGTGCAACCATTTTAACAAGTAGGTACTTAGCGAAATTGGTCGGCGTTAGAAACACTTTGAGAATATAAAAATTCAACCGATCCTATTTTCATAAATACTACTGTGCGGACTTGAATGAGTATTCGGAAATAAAACAAAATTTATTTGACTTCGTTACAAACTATAAATGAGACTTTTCAAAATACCAATGTATAAAGAAATCATCATACCTCTTTTTGTTAATTTTTTAAAATTTCGTTGCGCCTAGTTGCACTTTATGTCTGCATCATTCATGTATTCCTGTTTTATTGGAAATATTTCGTTTTGCATGACGTCTAGTTGGGCATACTCTTCATTAAAATTATCTTCTTTTTTTAATATTTCAAGAGGGCGCTCTATTATTTCAATTTTTATGTCTTCAAAACCGTTATCCAATTCATTTTTCACATCCATTACTAAAAATAAGATTTAAATAAAGTTAAATTAATACAAGATATTACCGATCATTAATGAATAAAAATATATATCGTTTATTTATATAAAGAATATTTAATCTGAAGTAATAAGTTACAGCCCAAAAAGAATAAAATATAGTTTAAAATTAAAATGCAATAACTTTTTGCTTGTTTTGTTTATTTGAAAAGTTTGTTTTATTTTGTTTTGCTAAAATACTTCATTGTTTTTAATAAGTAGTTTAGTTGTTTGTCAACATGATAAGAAGTATAAATGTAAGATCCTTATTCTTAGTATTATCATCGTATATGTCATACAATAGTATTATATTGAATATATTTAGAAGATTATAAATCAAATCAAATCTTTATCACCGTCATCAGTGGTTCTTGGAAACACCACTATCGTTTCGTTTTCGTCTCGGATAAATTGGCCTCGAAATGTGAACTCTCACTGATGATTCCGGTATCCCTGTCAAATCGCTGGTTTCTCTTACAACAGGGGTAAAAGCCCAACCCCTTTGGACCAGCTTCTGATGAACATGTCTGACGATTTCTTTGGCATCAAGGGATAAAACTCGTCGTCGAACAGGAATAGTAACACAGGGCGCCGCTGATGCAGTTTCCCAAGGACGAAACATTTTTCACAAAAATTATTAAACAGCACAGACTAACTCGCACGACGGAAACATAAATATAAATTATTATATTAAGAATAATGAAAAACCCTTCGTTTTACCAAAACTTCCAATATTTATTTAAAAAACTGCTTTTTTAAAACTCAATGACAGCCGTTTCGCTAGACTTAGCATCGTCAGATTGACACATTGAAGTTACATTTTGTTTGTTTGTAACTAGGTACCACATCTTTTTCTTTTGTTTACGCTTTATTAAAAGATATGCAGTTATGGCAATAACGCTAGATGTTTCCTCTTGCATGTTCATTTTTTTACTGCCGTCAGCGGTAGTCGGTACGGTACGCCCCATGTGAAATTAAAACGACGCGTAGATAGTCGTACGCGTGACCTTAATACGCGTGCGTACCAATACGCGTCCATCTGAAAGGGCACTAAGCGTTGGTTCTTTTGCGTTCGAGAATCTTCGCGGTCGCCGGTCGGAAGTTGGCAGCGTAAACAACTTCCAATAGCGGCGGTCTCAATATTTTAAACGGCGACTATAGCATCACATTATTTAAACATTTTTTAATCAAAAGATAATATTCCCTTACAAGTAAATTATTTATACCTTCTATTCACAAGTATAACCTAGACTTTTTAAAATATCAATGTATAAGGAAATTTTCATATCATACCTTTTATTGATTGCGTGTTAAAATTTTGTTGCATCAAGTCGCACCTCGTGTCTGCATCATTCTTATCCTGATTAAATATTTGTTGTAAACTCTCTGTATGTTCTTCGTCACAATTTTCCTGTTTTATTGAAAACAGTCCATTTTGTGTGACATTTAATTGATCGTCCGCTTCATTAAAATTAACTTCATTTTGAAGAAAGTGTCCTTTTATTTCAATCTTCAGGTCCTCAAAAACTTCATCAGTTTCTTGTCGTACATCCGTTACTAGAAACAAGGTTTAAATATGTTTTAATCAGCTCAAGATACATTACCTATAAAATAAAAATAATAAACATTTACGTGTCGCTTGTTTGCTAATTATATCACCATCTACAATACATATTGTATTAAAATAATGTCGCAATTATATATTTTTGCGTTTTTTATTATTATAGCGCATCGACCGCGAAGGTCATTAGCGATATTGGGGGTATACATATATAGTTTGTCAGTTATATTCTCACTAACATTTGGTATCTAAATAGAATTTATTACATTTATTGTTTTTAGAAATGTTTTTAGGCTAGATAAATTGTAGTTTGTTCGGATAATCCTTTGTCGCAGGAGAGTTGTACCAGTTGTCGCTGTTGTGTTAGGTGAGGACATTCAACAAGTAGGTGCTTTATAGTTATTTTTGAGTCACAGTAGCTGCATTTTGGTTCAGGACCTTTGTCAAATAGATAACTGTGAGTTAACCGCGTATGACCTAAACGTAGCCTTGATCGCGACGATTTTTTGGTAACACTGACCACGGTTTAATAGACCTTTTAACCTCGTTAAGCTTAGTTCCAGCTGTCTTCCATTTAGCTTCACAAACACTGTTCACTTTTGATTAAATTATTGACTTATATCCAAACTCACTGAAAACTGCACTACTCGAGCTTCTTCGTTGGTCATGGCATCTTTTGCTCTTTGATCGGCTTCCTCGTTGCCATCTATTCCTACGTGTGATGGGATCCACATGAAGATAATATCTTTATTAGTTTGTTGAGCCATTGTAAGTTCTTCTTTTATTTTTAAAACAAGGTGGTGATTTGTGAGTGTTTTTTGTATGGCTTTTATTGAGCTAAGAATAAGATAGTTTTGAGTGTTTGAGGATAAGTTGATGTTAGCTAAGGCTTCATATAAGGCATATAATTCGGCTGAGAAGATGGAATATGTATTTGAAAATTTAAACATATGAGTAGAGTTTGTAGTTACCACCACGGCTCCAATGCCAGTTGCAGATTTCGAAGCATCAGTATAGGTTTTGTGATAGTCTTTATAATCTGCTAGTATTGTTTTGATGGTTGATCTAATACTGGTACTGGGGATCGAATATTTATCTAGTGAGCTAAGAGTGGTTATACACTTTGGTTTTCTGATTTGCCAAGGAGGGGTAGATATAGTCTGACGAGGGGAAGCATTTGGGAAAAGTGAAGTTTAGTTTTTCAAGATACGTTTGGATTCTAGCATAAAAAGGTTTGGGAGCTTGAGGTTTAGTTATAAGAGTGTTGGAAAGTTTTTGATAGGAGCAGTTTTGCCTTGTAGGGTTTAACGGATTGTATAGAGTTTTTGCTGCATATATCAGGCTCAAGTACATACGCCTATCTATTTTTGCTGATGTTAATAGTTTAGCTATCAAGTAAAATACAAATAATAGTCAGTCTACCAATTATGACAATTTTGAGGAAATAGGCCGAAATTTAAAATGCTTTTTTGTTTTGCTTTTTGCTTCCAAAATAATAGCCGAATACAATTTCTACTAATAAAAGTTTCTCATGTAGTTTTTCTGAGTATTTAAAATTATTGGTGTCAGCCATATTTTAAATTTTAAATTTGGCTTTTTGATGTAATTAAAGGCCTTCTTGCTGAATTAATATCTTAAAACTAGTATACAAAAATATAAAAGTAATTTAAAAACATTAATAATTAACATTATTCAATCATCACACATATTCAGCTGAAATCTGAACTCATCCGTAAACATTTAGTACCTCCAGTTCTGAAAATTCCAACGACTGTGTCCTCTGGCCCACCGACGTCTGCATGCACGCTGATCCGCAATCAACCGTGGATGTGAACCACGCCTTCTGGCAACCTTCTTCTAAAAGTTTAACTAGATAACACTCTTCCGGTAGCATGCCTAAAGAAGCTGTTAATTCTCGAAGCATTAAATGTTCGGTTTCTTCTTGCAGTTACAGCTATAAAGCGGTCTGGAGCAGGAGTTGTAGCTCGTTCTCGTCCTCCTCCATGCCTGTACGCTACAAATATCGATTCCATGCACGACTAACAACACTTTGGCAAAAATTTAGCTGTGTAGCAACTTCTTCTTGACTTAAGTCTTCGTTACATACTAATTGATCGAGTTGCACTGTTTCTAATCGCCGTATCGCCATTTTTTTTAGATAAACAGATTTATGCACTATACAGTAACAATGTTAAAGTCACTGCAAGAACTTCTACCCGACTAAAATGTTAGTATTTTAAAATCGAATTCCTACAATTCTGGTTAGAGAGATAACAGTTTATAAAAAGAAGAAAAAAAACGACAAAAACAATTTGCTATAAACAGAGTTTACTGATAGCATGAAACGTATAGATATTTAAAATATCATTTTTGTACTCAATTTTCTGAAATTTAAAAAAATATCCACTTCAATTGTTGGGCAGTGTACATTAAATATAAATTACCTGTATTTGGTGGTGGTGGCAGTGCAGGTGAAGAGTAAGCAATTGAAGAATTTGATAATCGTAATTGTAATCGAGTAACCCTAGGTGGTGGTTGTGGTCGTGGTCGTGGTAGAGCAGGTGAAGAGTTAGCAATTAAAGACTTTGATAATCGTGATTGTAATCGAGTAAGCCTATCAGAATATGGAATTACTTGTGAATTTCGTTGCCGTTTTTTTATAGGGGGAGTTGAAATAGTAGGAGAAATGGGAGTTGGAGTAATAGGAAGGGAAGGGTATCTTGAAGTAGACGGTCCATCAAATGGTTGCACATCAGCCGCATTTGATGTCGCCGGTTGAGGTTTTCTTTGTTTCCTCTCTGTGAATAATAATTTATAAGATAATAAATTGTTTGTAAAAGTTAAATTTTTAGATAAATAATATCCAAATGTTTACCTTTTTTTATACGGGTAAAATCTTGTTTTCTATATAAATAAAAAAATGTGAACAAATTATCAATATTATTATAATATGAATTTGCTCAATATGTTGAAAGCACATCATTAACAATACAATTTTCCAAAAAATATTCAATATATTAAATTATCACTTTATTTCTTAATTCCTATTAATAGTTTTAATTTATAAAATAATGAATTGTATGCACAACTTTATCTCCCTTCCTCTAAAACTTCTAGAAATAGCAGGGGAACTGGGGAACTATGACCAGAAGAGATCTCTTAGCTGCCTCAACCTCAGTAAAAAAAGGCTCCGAATTTTAACGGGAATATTAACCGGGCATTGGTTAGCAGATGAAGCAAAGTGCAGATTCTGTGAGGAAGAGGATGAAACCTCAATACACATACTCTCAGAATGCCCTGCCTTGCAAAATTCTAGGGCTAGATACCTAGGAGCACATGAAATAGAGGAAGGGGATCTACCTGATTTGAAGCAAGTAAGGGGGGACACAATAGATCCTATAGATCGCAGTGTAATTATCACCCCTAACTCATACATACATACATACATATGTGCACAACTTTATCTCCCTTCCTCTAAATCTTCTAGAAATAGCAGGAGACACAGAAAATAAAAAAGAATCTATAGACGATTCCTTCACGTTGTTTTCTATACAATAAAATTTTTAAAAAAATATTCTAATTATCAATATTATCATAATTTGAATACACATACACATTTACACAAAATACGTATATTAACTTGTGTTTATTTAAAGCAATCTATACAAACTAATTTATCTTATTTTTGAGAAAAAGTATAATTAACAACTGTTATTAAAAGAACAGTAAAAATTGTGTGTCTATTAACTCACTTTATTTATTCATACATATGTGGCAACGTAGCTCGAGATTTAAACTTTACCACTCCTTATCGACCAATAAAATTATTCTTGAAAATTCAAATTTCGTACATGCGCAGAAAATTTTTCAAGCGGATGGTTAAACTGGAAGATAACCTTGCTTTTATAAATCAATACCTACTTACGGAATTTTAAATTATTTAATGTCCTCAATTGATTTAGTCTGCGCATTGCTAATGATCTCTTCGTTTTCTTTAACACTTTTGATGCACACTTTTTTGTTTTAACCATTTTAAAAAGATCACAGAATAAAAACAATAAAATATTAAAGTACCACGTCTAGTCAACCACCCTCTCACAAGTTTACAAAGTACTGTACTACTGTACTGTCGATCATAAAATAAGGTTTATCTGTCGATACATGATACAAATAAATATACAGTTGTATGGTGTATCATGGGAAACGTCGGCTAATGGGGTTATTCTGTGCAAAAATGTTAGTTGTAAACAGCGCTGTAAATTTTCAAGGTCGAGACTAGTCGAGAGATGTTATGAAAATGCTATTCTATACGATGTACCACAGAGTAATAATACATGTAATACAAGTTGTATTATTACTCTGTATTATAATACAATTTGTATTATTACCTACTCTGTGGCTGTACGCTTTTACTGTATTTTACATCGATGTATTATAACATTTTCGTTGTTAAAATAAGGCCGACCAAAACATTCAACGTTTGGAGTATTGAAACTGTGTTTGTGATAATACAATTGTAATTTTTTAAGAAATAAATCAAAATGAACAATATCATTCCATTCTTGGCATTCTATGTAATTTTTACCCAAAGTTGATTTAATTGTAGGTACCTCTACCACTTCTAAATACATAGCCGTTTTCAATTTAGTTTAAATATAATTCATATTGTTCATCGGATGTTTTTCTTTTTCGTTTTTGGTCTGTCTACAATTATTGTTACCTACTTGTTTATTATTCATCTTGAATATTATATTATCTAAGTACTTACTGTCCCCATGATGTGTTTGCAAATTCAGCCATTTTTAAAATAATATTATTTATTATTATTATACAGGGTGTTTCATTGGGAAAGGGCCTAACTTTAACTGTTGATGGGGATCACTTTGGTGGTTCCAAAAACCTATATTTAATGTGTCTGCTGTACTTTATAACCGAGATACAGGGTGTTTTATAAATTTATCCTATTTCTTTCGAACCTCATAACTTCCGAGTTACCCTGTATATTATTTTGAGATTTGGTACACGTAATAACTATTACCTAGAGACTCCATCAAAAGCATCTCCAAAAAGATAAGGCAGGTCCGGCTTAACAAAAAATTTCAAAACTCGTCTTTCCTAAAAACAACACCCTGTATATAGATTTTCTGAACATCGCTTTTTATAATAGAAAAGGGTATGAAAAATCTAATCTAATTATTTCTTTTTTATTTTTCCGCAGACAATTTTACTACCAAAAATTCACCGTCAAACTTATAATTTATGCACGTTTTGGGGGTTAACAGTGGTATCGGAGAGGTTTTTTTTTTATTTTTTAGCTTGAAATGGAATCCATTCAATGCATCTAGAGAAGCATCTTAGAAATTCAATTGAGTGTGTATATTTACGAGTACAGACCACTAAAAATGTGATTACAGGGCCGTACTTAGAACATAGTCATTCAGTATGTTTCGAATATCTCGAACACCCTGTATAAGGATATGTATCTGGAAACTATGCACTTCTACATTTAAAATAACAAGAGTAAAATACGAGGAATAAATTTATACTTCAAAAAACGTTAAAAGTACTCGTATAAACTAGATAATGCTTCAAGTAGGCTATGGAATAGACACATCATTGAAGTGTGTGTCATTTGCTTCTAGTTTCTGTCAAACATTGTTTGATGTTTTGAACTCCCTACAGTATTTTCTTTTTGCCTAGTGAGTATTAAATCATTATGCCTCATCAATTTTCTAACCGAGAATACGCAGATATTTTATTTATTTAAGTACGGCCCTGTAATCACATTTTTAGTGGTCTGTACTCGTAAATATACACACTCAATTGAATTTCTAAGATACTTCTCTAGATGCATTGAATGGATTCCATTTCAAGCTAAAAAATAAAAAAAAACCTCTCCGATACCACTGTTAACCCCCAAAACGTGCATAAATTATAAGTTTGACGGTGAATTTTTGGTAGTAAAATTGTCTGCGGAAAAATAAAAAAGAAATAATTAGATTCGATTTTTCATACCCTTTTCTATTATAAAAAGCGATTTGCAGAAAATCTATATACAGGGTGTTGTTTTTAGGAAAGACAAGTTTTGAAATTTTTTGTTAAGCCGGACCTGCCTTATCTTTTTGGAGATGCTTTTGATGGAGACTCTAGGTAATGGTTATTACGTGTACCAAATCTCAAAATAATATACAGGGTAACTCGGAAATTATGAGGTTCGAAAGAAATAGGATAAATTTATAAAACACCCTGTATCTCGGTTATAAAGTACAGCAGACACATTAAATATAGGTTTTTGGAACCACCAAAGTGATCCCCATCAACAGTTAAAGTTAGGCCCTTTCCCAATGAAACACCCAGTATTAACCAACACAATATAAGTGAAGTTAGCTGCAATGTAATATTGCATTTTCAATAATTTTATGTATTAGATAAATTAGATAGGTAATAGCAAATATGTACCTAATTCAAAACTTCAAAGTGCTACATTGTTTGGAAATAAGAACTATTCTAATAGTGTTCGTTGAATTATGTTTACATCGATAAAATTTTAGGTAGATATGCATAAATCATTTTTTAATTGAATTTATCATAACATTAATTCAGGTCAAATATTTATTATATAAACAATGTATCTTGAATTAATAAACATTAACTTTTACAGATACAGAAAATTTTAAAACTTGTTATGGATATAAAACAAGAATCAGATGCAGTTTTTGAAGAAGTAAAGTGTGAAATAAAAGAGCACTTTCTTCCAATTGAAACAATCAAAAAAGAACTTACTTTTAATGAAAGAAACAATCAACTTAATGTCATAAAGAATGAACTATTTTCAATAAAACAGGAAAATTGTGATAAAGAATATACAGAGAGGTTACAACAAATTTTTATAAAAGATGGTAGTGACTGTAATCAGGATATGGATGATGCAGACATGAAGTCCAACTTGGTAAAACATAATTTTAAAAAACGACAAAAAACAGGTATGATATAAACATTTCTTTATAATATACCTATTAGTATTTTGAAAATTTTAATTTGTAATTGGCTTGTAAATGTTAAGACTTGTCATAAAACTATAATACAAAAATTGCTAGAAAAACTGATCATTACCTACATAAATATGTACCTACACTAAAGGTGCAGTAAAAAAAGCTTTTGCAACACCCCCACTTTAGCCAAAGCAACTTCTACATCAATTGCAAACATTAATACTCACAAATGTAATTGTTGGTTTTGTATTATTCGTAGCAAAATGATTATATTATTTATTTATCAAATAACTAATTAATGATATAAATCATATTTATTGTTTGTAGGATTATTGGCTACGAGGAAGTATATGAAGTATTGGGTCTTACATAAAGGTATTTTAATTTGTAAGTTTTGTGGAAATATGTTCAACAGAAAATTTGAATTTTTTTGTCATGCTGTACAGCATTTTGTACAAAAAAGAAGAAGTCGATACAATCAACAGCAAACGACAATAATAAAAAATGTTAGGACTCTAGTAAAAAATGTTTGGAATAAAGAAAAAAATTGCTTGCCAGATGATTTGACTTTGCCTACATACACCAGTGCAGTTTGCATGAAATCATTAAGAACTGTTTTAGCACAAAACTTAAGTACACCAGTTTGCAGAAAACCATTTAAGTGTAATGTTTGTTCCAAATCTTTTGTAAACAAATATCATTTAATTAAACATATGCAGATTCATACTGATGAAAAACCATTCAAATGTGAGGTTTGTTTTCAATCATTTGCAACAAAACAAAGTTTACTTTTACATACGCAAATGGCAATTTAATTCAGCACATGCGCATTCACACTGGTGAAAAACCATTCAAATGCGATGTTTGCTCTAAATTATTTTCAACAAAACAACTTTTAATTCTCCACATGCGTATTCATACTGATGATAAGCCATTTAGTTGTGAAATTTGCTTAAAATCATTTACACAAAAAGGCATTTTAGTTCAGCACATGCGTATTCACAATGGTCAAAAACCATTCAGTTGTGATATTTGTTCTAAATCTGTTGTACGAAAAGCCACTTTAGTTCAGCACATGCGCATTCACACTGGTGAAAAACCATTCAAATGCGATGTTTGCTTTAAATTATTTTCAACAAAACAAAGTTTAATTCTCCATAGGCGTATTCATAGTGATGATAAGCGATTTAGTTGTGAAATTTGCTTAAAATCATTTACACAAAAAGGCATTTTAGCTCAGCATATGCGTATTCACAGTGGTGAAAAATCATTCAAATGTGAGGTTTGTTTTCAATCATTTGCAACAAAACAAAGTTTACTTTTACATACGCGTATTCATACTGATAAGCCATTTAACTGTAATATTTGTTCTAAATCTTTTGTACTAAATGGAAATTTAGTTCAGCACATGCGCATTCACACTGGTGAAAAACCGTTCAAATGCGATGTTTGCTCTAAATTATTTTCAGCAAAACAAAATTTAATTCTCCACATGCGTATCCATACTGATGATAAGCCATTTAGTTGTGAAATTTGCTTAAAATCATTTACACAAAAATGCATTTTAGTTCAGCACATGCGTATTCACAATGATGAACAACCATTCAAATGCGATGTTTGCTCTAAATTATATTCAACAAAGCAAAGTTTAAGTTTCCACACGCGTATTCATACTGATGAAAAGCGATTCAGTTGTGATATTTGTTCTAAATCTTTTGTACGACAATCCACTTTAGTTCAGCACATGTGTTTTCACACTGGAGAAAGACCATTTAGTTGTGAAATTTGCTTAAAATCTTTTACGCAAAAAACCATTTTAGTTCAGCACATGCGTATTCACAATGGTGAAAAACCATTCAAATGCGATGTTTGCTCTAAATTTTTTTCAACAAAGCAAAGTTTAAATTTTCACTTGCGTATTCATGCTGATGAAAAGCGATTCAGTTGTGATATTTGTTTTAAATACTTTTCAGTAAAAAGCACTTTAGTTCAGCATATGCGTATTCACAGCGGTGAAAAACCATTCAAATGCGAGGTTTGCTCTAAATTATTTTCATCAAATACAAGTTTAAATTTTCACATGCGTAATCATACTAATGAAAAGCCATTCGGTTGTGAAATTTGTTCTAAATCTTTTGCAGTAAAAGGCAGATTAGTTCAGCACATGCGTATACACACTGGTGAAAAGCCATTCAAATGCGAGGTTTGCTCTAAATTATTTTCGTCAAAACAAAGTTTAAATTTGCACATGCGTATGCATGCTGATGATAAGCCATTCAGTTGTGACATTTGTTTTAAATCTTTTGCAGTGAAAGGCAGATTAGTTCATCACATGCGTATTCATACTGACCAAAAACCTTTCAAATGTGGTATTTGTTCCAAATCATTTATCGGCAATTTCCGTTTAAAAAAACACATGGATATTCACATGCTCAAAATACCTTGAGATTAGATGCTTTTCTTAAAACATTTCCAAAAAAACACAATTTAGTTCTGCACATGACAAGAGTTATTAGTTGAACTCAATGCAGATTTAAAGGCGTTTTAAAACGGTATTTTTGGCATTGCCAATAGTTAAATGGACTTTCCACATAATGGCTTCTATTTTTGTGCAATGTTTAAGCTCCCCATCTATACTTACAGTTAGCAAATTTAGGCGGAAATAAACTGTTGCTATACATAAGCTTATGAGAATATTACATACATGTTTTAATTTAAAAATCTCTATCTATATTGTCCTTATTCAACTTTTATGGAACTGTTAGTTCATAACCTTTTTGCTTAGTAATAAATTATACAGATTTTAATTATTATATTTTATAAGAAGAATTTTATAGGTATTATTACACAATTATTTTTTACTGTTACTAATTAGAATTTTTGTTCATTCACATATAAAAATCTTATTTAGGAATTTCAAACAGCTAGAAACACAATAAAAAAATTCCGTAGAAAATTGTTTTTTGTGTATTGTTGTAATCAAACGAATCGTTTTAATTATCACATTATTTAAAAAATTACAAATATAGTTAGTATTTTAACGGTTTCTATTATTTCTTCATATTGATTAAAAAGCTGAATTATAATATAACATATTTACTGATATTTATTGTACTTACCCTTACTATGTGAAAGTCCATCTTATTAAGAACAACCAAACGGTTGAACGAAACCACTATTTATTCGAAAAATACGTTTTAAATTCAATTACAGCTGTTTTGCTAAATCAGCAGATTGACATATTGAAGTTACAAAACACGTTCTAGAACATCCACACTCACTCATACACACCAATGATATTCAAATACTATATATTGATTTAAAAACATCTAGCAGATCAACTATTTAAAGTAATTTATTTATTATAAAGAAAGAATATATATAGTGGCCAAAAACACCCCTAGAGAGGTTATGCCGTACCAAGTGGTACTCTCTAGATCCATTTTTCGGGGTGGATCAATCCCCGATTCTTTGTTTATGTTCTATCTGCTATTTCTCTCCATATTATTCTGTCAGCTGCATTTTCCTTCTACTTGTTAATTCCGGCTGCTTTAGGTCTTCCTTCACTTCTTGCTACCATTTTGTTCTGGGTCTGCCCCGCCTTTTTTATTCCCTGGTTCCCATTCTAATATTATATTTGTCGTTGCCGTTGTTCCTGCTTTAAAAACGTGTCCTAGCCACCTTACTCTCTGTTGCTTTATTTTCTGAACCACATTTTCCTTTATTTCTTGTATTTCCTGATTCGTTCTTCTTCTAAATTCATTTTCATTTATCTTGACTGGTCCCAATATTAATCTAATTGCTTTTCTTTCAATTATTTTTAAATCTACCTCTTGTTTTTTGGTCATGGTCATTGTTTCTGCAGCATACATTAATATTGGCTTTATAAGGCTTTTATATATTTTGATTTTTGTGTTTTTGCGTATTAATTTGCTCCGTAGTATTTTTTTATTGACATATATTGCTCTATTAGCGTTCATTATTTTTTCTTTTATTTCAGCATCTCTACTTCCATTATTTGTTAGCAAGTTTCCTAAACATTTGAAGCGATCCACTTCCATAAATCTGTAATCCCCAACTCTAATCATGCCTGCTTCCATCAGCTGCTTATCGATTCTCATTATTTTTGTTTTTTCTTCATTTAATCCTACTTTAGATTCTTCTTTTATTATTTCATTCATCATTAACCATTAATTTTATTTTTTGTTATTAAAGCAATGTCATCAGCATATGCTACACTATTTGTCCACCTCTTGATCTTAATGTTCCTTTGTTTATTTTTCTGAGTGTATATTCTAGTGCTAAGTTAAATAATGTTGCTGATAGTGCGTCTCCCTGCCTGACACCCTTGTTTATTTCAATTTCTTCAGTCACGCCTGCCCCTGTTTTGATTGTTATTGTCGTTCTTTTCATTGTCATATAAATTAGTCTTATTAACTTTGGGTGTATTCCTAGCTCCTTAAGTGCTATTATGAGATTATTTATCTTAATTGAGTCAAAGGCCTGCTTGAAATCTATAAATCTATATCCAATTCGTAAGCATGCGCTTTTTCTATAATTTGTTTGACAGTATGTATTGCGTCTATTGTAGATTTTCCTCGTATAAATCCGCACTGGTACTGCCCCAAAACCTTTGATGTTACTTTTGTTAGCCTTTGTTGTATAAGTGTTGACATTATTTTATAGGCGTTATTAAGTAGTGTGATTCCCCTGTAATTTTGGCATAGGTGCTGATCTCCTTTCTTATGTATTGTAATGATTTGACCTTTTTCCCATTCTACTGGCATGTGCTCCTCGGTATATATCCTTTTAATTAACATAAATATTTGTTCGTGTAATTTTTCACTACCGTACTTTATACTGCATTTATACCATCTACTCCTGGTGCTTTCCCATTGCGAGTTTTTTAATAATTTCTATTACTTCTTCTATTGTTGGATCATCTGTCGCTACTTCATCTATTTCTGTGACATTTGTTTCGATTGTTTGTTTTTGTCCTTGTTCAGACAATAGCTCTTTAAAGTATTCCACCCATACCTCCTGATATTCATTCTTATTATTTGTAAGTTTTCCTCGTTTGTTCTTCATAGCTTTAATGCTACCTTTATATGTTCTTTTTTCTTGATTATTTTTTTTATAAAACTGTTTCGTGTTGTTTCGCTTGCTTTCCTCTTCAATGCCTTCGAATTTCTTTTCTTCCCATTTTTGCTTTAGTTCTTTTACTTTTTTCTTGCACTCGCTTCTTAAGGTTTTATAAGCTTCTCTGTCGCTTGCATCGTTCGTTATTATATACTTCATTCTTGCCTCTCTTTTTCTGTATGAGATATTTGCAATCTTGGTTGTACCATTCCTTTGTCAGTTTCCAACTTTCGACTCCAATAGTGGCTTCTGCTCCCTCTGTAATGCATTACTTTATCCCCATCCATTCCTGATCTATACTTATCGTATTACTCATTTTTCCTTTATTTTTTTGTTTATCATTTCACTGTATTTGTTCTTGTCGTCGGTCGCATTAAGTTTATTTATATTCCACCTCCTTTGTCTCGTCCTTTTTTCTTTAATTCTAGCTACTTCTACTTTTCTTCTTGTGTTTTTTATATGCTCATTGAAATTTAGTTTTCTGTCCAAAGTTATTCCTAAATATTTTACTGAATCTGTTTGTTTTATTTCTTGTCCATTAAATTTTATCTTGTGATTTTCTAGTTTAATTTTACTTGTAATGGACGAAGTTTTATATACCTCTGCAGAATTTCTAAATATGGAATTTTATCGTCTGGTTTATTAACGACTGTAAAATGACGCTGGATGTTCGTTTTTGTATTGGGTACTTTTACAATCATTAAACCATCGGTTTGTTGGATGTTATTCATAGTAATATTATATAATTCTTCTCTTCTACAGGCACCAGATATTCCCAATATCATTGCGACCTACAAAGTATCTTCATTAGAGTATTTCTTTTACCTAAACTAGCTTACACCTTGTGAATTAGAAATTCTTCATTTGTAGCTTCCATCGGAAATTTTTCAAATTGCTCCCGTGTAAAAATGCTCGCTTTCTTAAATCTATAGCCAACATTTTTTCTCTTCAAATACGTGATCAAATTTGAAATATCAAAGCCCAGAGGCTTCCAGGAGCTTTTTTAACTGCATAATGTCTTTGAACGAAATATGCCAATAGAGTCATTTCATCGATTCTTAAATTCTTGCCTTCGCACCGTTTTTTACGTATTTTTATAACGGATTTTGGATTTTTCGGGAATAGAAACTCAAAGTCTGTCCCACAACTGTTTTATTAATTGTTGCAACTAGTTTCGGTCCTATAGGACCATCATCAGCCTGAAAGAATTACAAGAGAATAGAAAGAGCAAAAGTAAAAAAATAATAGTGGAAAAATAAAAAATTAATATATCTAGGGATGTACATCCAAGATAATCCCTTAGGGCTCATAACATCTAGGCTTTAATATTGTTATATCTTGTTACTTCCATACTTGGTCTAGCTTTAATACTACCTAATCAACATCAGGCACCTAGCTACAAACAAACAAAATGTAACTTCAATATGTCATTCTGACGATGTATTAGGGAAACAGCCTACATTGTGATTAAAAACCCAATTTTTTCTAAACTTGGAAGTTACGTTAAAACGAAGAGTTTTTATTATTCTTATTTCACATTGATTGTTTGTAACAATCGTATAAGTTTTTAAACAAGTTGATATATTGGGCATTAACGACTTCGTTTGGTAAAATAAATATCCAGTTTGGCAGAAAATGTTCACGACTTTTAGTGCGAAAAGTCTGTCTTACCAATTTAAAAGAGTGACCCCTTAGTCTGTTGTCATAAGCTAGAGGAAACATATACGACAGATCTATTCCGAACAGTCCAAAAAGTTAAACAAAATTAAAAACGTTAATTTTAATGAAGCGGATGATCAATTAAATTGGGTATAACAGAAAATGGAGAATTAAGGTAAAAATTTGTGTAATAAAACCTTGTGTATATGTTTATTTTTAATTAAAATATTCCCATACAAGTAAGATAGTTACACCAATTATTGATAAGCCAATTTGTAATGGTGATTTGCTGGGTTTTCCAAACTTGCCACATTTGGACGGAGCTTTGATCGGAGTGAGCATTTGGCGCGTTTCTTGGATTACCACCTGATGCATGCGTTCGATCCCTGGAGGTGGAGCGGGAGCAGTGGAACGCTCTCTGGGTGCAGCCGCTTTCTTCCAGGTTTGTTAGGCATTTTCGGTCGGTTGCGGTCAGTTGGATAAGCTAGAAAAAAACATTTTTCTACACCCACATGTATATTATCCATTTTCTGCATAGTTTACAGAATGAAAATGTATGCCATTTCAGTTAACTGAACGGATATGATTTCATATACATCTTTGTTTCAATTTCAAAGAAACGTTAAAATAACTTCAAATTATTTTTATAGTTTTTAAGAAAAATATTAGTAAAAATGACGGATCAAGAATATTTATTTACAAAAGTAAGTTTAAGTAAAATAATCCATATAAATTGATAACAAATACTAAAAATAGAATAAAATGAATATTAACTTTTTTATAAAATTATGTAACAAATTTTACGTTATAGATCAACTGGTACTATATTTCTCGGCCTCTCGCGCGGTATTTTTCGGGAATTTTTTTAATGTTTATTTCATTTTATTACATAAAATCAGTGGCATCTTTTAAATCATAAACGACGACGGGAGAAACAACTTTTATAATGGTATGGGGTCTGGAGATCTTGGGTGCGAGTTTTGAAGCAAAACCTTTGGCTGTAGTTCCGATTAACTCCCATTAGAATTTCGCCTTGGTATTAACACAGTCGATAGTTCTCATGAAGCTCGATGGAAAAAAAGTTGTCTAGATGTGTGCATGTGCATGGATGAACCATCTTCATCACACTCTACTAATACGGTTCGATAGAAACTTTATAGAATCGCGTCATTGAGGTTAGTTTAGGGAGTTAATCGGAACCTTCTCCAAACCTTTTATAGCGGAAGTTGTATTTGTGGACGGAAAAAGCTTTACCAAGATTAATGACATTCTACCCATTTAGCGAAGCGGTCTTGGAACATAACTAGCCAGTTATTGTTTAATTTTAAGGGGATTTTAAGATCAGCCGCTACAGTTTCCATGGTCGGTGGTTTCTGGACAGATACATTTCACCAGGTGTCTTCTGCTGGACGGATTTGTATTGCTGACAGGAGATGCACTTTCTGACGTATTTATCTATATATCGCATCATACCAGGCGATTAATATTTTTGTAAAAGCCGGGAAGTCGTCTTTGCTAGGTCATTGGACCGTCGCGGTTTTCTTCGAGTATAAATCCATCTTACTCGGACATCAGTTAGGTCGGATTAAGTAGTTACTACTCGTTGTGTTGTCGGTCATCTTGATATAGCTTATTTTATTTGCAACTCACAACTATTACTTACCAAAATAAAACGGCAGAAAACCTTTATAAGAGTCCGGTTCACAATGTATATTTTTACGGCAAACCAAAAGCTTTAAGGTAATTTCAGCATTGGATAAAACATTAACATAAACTCGTCACAAAAATTATCGCATAATTTTAAAAATTGAATTATGGTGTAAAATAAAATATCACATTTTTCAGAATATTTTAATATGAGTGTATGGTATCCTTTAGATATATAAAAGCCCAAAATATTCACAGTTTAAATCGCATTTTTGTTGAAAAACAAAAAATTAATAAATTTTGATAAATCCTATTTCGATTATGTACATTTTCTTCTGTGCAGTACGTTTGTTTATTTTTTAATTTGGAAGTAAAAATAAGTAATTTAACCCCAGAACAATCAACTCAAATCTTGGCTTTAGTTAAAGATGGACGATCTCAGCAATATGTTGCTGATGTCATGGGAATGAACCAATCCAGCGTTTCTATAGTCTTAAGAAGATTTAGAGAAACTGGAAGTTATAATAGAAGACCAGTTCCAGGACGTTCCAGGTATACTAATCCTGCAGATGACCGTTATTTAAGAATTCAGACTCTGCGAACTCGTCATGTTACAGCCAGGCAACTGCAAAATGTTCTCTCTGGAGTCCGTAATATTAGAATCTCTGTCGATACGGTTAGAAACAGATTAAGGAATTTTGGAATCAGACCCAGATGCCTGTTACTGCTCCATTGTAAACCTGAGCACACCGTGTAGCACGTTCAAGGTCCGCAAGAGAACATGTTCATTGGGATATTAACGATCGGGCTAATATTATTTTTACGGATGAATCAAGATTTTCACTTTTTAGATCCGATAGACGTATTCCAATTTATGGACGCGCAGGTGAGCGATTTGCTCAGTGTAACATAAGAGCAGCCAGAAATTATGGGGGTGGTTCGATTGTGGTATGGGGAGGCATCTGTTTTGAAGGCCACACGGAGTTAATTGTGTTTCGTAGGGGATCACTGACATTTGTTCCAATCTTTGGAGAGAATTTTATTCTAATGCACGATAACGCTCGCCCGCACGTTGCCAGAATAACAATGGAATACCTTCAAGAGGTTGGTATCCAAGTTTTAGATTGGCCAGCAGTTAATCCAGACCTAAACCCAATTGAACATGTTTGGGACTACCTGGACCAACGCATAAGAACTCGTAATATCGTTCCAGACAACCTTGATGAGCTGGAAAATGTTTTAATAGAAGAATGGGAAAATGTGGATTTGGATTACATAAGTGACCTGATAAGAAGCCTTCCACGGAGAATGAGAGATGTTATTAGAGCCAGAGGTGGCAATAACAGATACTAAAATGTTAAATTTATCGTTTAAATTGTTTATTTTGTTACTTTGTATTATTTGATTTTTCCAGAATAGTTGTTATTTATGCCCGTTATTTTTTGATTCTTAATTTTAATTAAGTAAACTACTTTAAAACATAATTCCAAATTCATTTTCTATAATTTTTATAAGTTTTTACAACAATCCAGTGCCACCATTTTAACAAGAGTACTTATCGAAATTGGTCGGCGTTAGAAACTCCGAGAATATAAACATTCAACTGGTCCTATTTTAATAAATACTACTGTGCGGATTTGATTGAATATTATTCGGAAATAAAACAAAATTTATTTGACTTCGTTACAAACTATAAATGAGACTTTTCAAAATACAAATGCATAAAGAAATCATCATACCTCTTTTTTTAAATTTCGTTGCACCTAGTTGCACCACTTTATGTCTGCATCATTCATGTGTTCCTGTTTTATTGGAAATATTTCATTTTGCATGACATCTAGTTGGGCATACTCTTCATTAAAATTATCTTCTTTTTTTAATATTTTAAGAGGGTGCTCTGTTACTTCAATCTTTATGTCCTCAAAAACGTTATCCAATTCATTTTTCACATCCATTACTAAAAATAAGATTTAAATATATCATTAAAGTTAAATTAATACAAGATATTACCGATCATTAAATATAAAAAAATATATATCGTTAATTTATATAAGGAATATTTAATCTTAACTCATGTTCTGATTAAACCACCAAATAATGAGTTACAGCCCAAAAAGAATAAAATATAGTTTAAAATTAAAATGCAATAACAAGTAGTTTAGTTGTTTGTAAATGTGATAAGAAGTAAGCATAAATATAAAATTATTCTTAGGATTGTATTGAATATATTGAGAGAAAGTTATAAGTAGATTAATATTGTCATTATTCCGATTTTGGTAAAGAGTTCAAGATTTTAAATTTAAATTGTACTTCTGTTGTAAAGTTATTAAATATAATTAATATATGTATATTTACACTACTGTATTACATTTACCTAAAAATGTATAGGTGTAAACGAAGTTAAAAAATCTAGACAAGGAACATTTTGTTAGTTCCAGACAATAAATGTGCCATCTAGAAGTTTTGAGTATAGACAAAACCACAAAATACGTATGCTTCAAAATTGTAGTAGTTTATAGCACAGAACAGAATTAACACAGAACACAAACCTATAAATAATATAATTATTTATACCTTCTATTCACAAGTATAATATAGACTTTTTAAAATATCAATGTATAAGGAAAGTTTCATATCATACCTTTTATTGGTTGCGTGTTAAAATTTTGTTGCACCAAGTGGCACTTCATGTCTGCATCATTCTTATCCTGATTAAATATTTGTTGTAAACTCTCTGTATGTTCTTCATCACAATTTTCCTGTTTTATTGAAAACAGTCCATTTTGTGTGACATTTAATTGATCGTCCGCTTCATTAAAATTAACTTCATTTTGAAGAAAGTGCCCTTTTATTTCAATCTTCAGGTCCTCAAAAACTTCATCAGTTTTTACATCCGTTACTAGAAAAAAGTTTTAAATATGTGTAAGTAAGCTCAAGATACATTACCTATAGTAGCTTTCAACTAAAATGTTGAATCTGGAACCGTTGGCGAAACTGATACCGAAAACCGTTTACACTACCACTACAGTTTACCTTCGGTCTCTGAAGAAGATAACTTGGTTATCGAAACGCGCGTCAGACATATAAAAGTGTGTGTTGGTGTAGTGGTAGTGTAAACGGTTTTCGGTAATAGTTTAGCTTTCAAGTAAAATCCAAATAATAGTAAGTCTACAGTTAGAACTTGAATAGTAAATATCGCACTAAATTGTCGGGAAATTACATTTTGTAGTGTTAGAAATAAAAAATAAAGTTTTTAAAAACAAAAGTGTTACTCTCAAAAACTTTATTTGTATTTAATTTGTGTTTAATTCTAACTACTGCGCTAAGTTAAAAGTATTAAACAATTGAATGAATGGAAATGACCGATACATGTACGGTTTTCTGTTTTGTTGGAACAGACCTTAAAACAACAATTGGTGCATCCTTAGACATGGAAATATATATATGGACTGGTAAATAAGCACCAAACAATAAACACCAGTGGCGTATCTATGAGAACGGCTTAAGACATAATTCTATGTATATACGGTATCCGCCAAAATAAACAGTACCGAAACAGAGAGTGCTGTGGAGTTGTTTATGTAATATGGATTTGTCATATTTGACTTAATTGTCATTAGTTGATATATTAATAATACGCTACGCTATGTACGTAGTGTATTGTGTCAACGTAAGTGCGTTTGTCCACGACGTCCGATTCCGAGATCCGAGATGGGATAACGGATGTTTTAACCCGATATCGGATGTAACTGACGGACGTTCGTTTGTCCACTATATCAGATCTCGGACGATTAGTAGCTTTTGAGTAGCAGTTCTGTGCACAACATCGGTCATGGAGGCGCGCTTGGAACGTCGGCAATTGCTTGCGCTATTATTATATGTACGAAGACGCAGAAGAACGAGGAAGTTTTGGGTACATCCCCTCCTAAGAGAGAGATACATTACAGGAGCCTTTTATGTACTTTATGATAAATTACGAGAGCATGAAAATAATTTTTTTAACTACTTTCGTATGTCGCCGGGTACTTTCGATTTTCTACTACATCACTTAGCAGATGCAATCACACGTCAAGACACAAACATGAGGATGAGTATACCACCAACCGAGATGCTCGCAGTCACGCTAAGGTAAATAAATGATTATTAATATATAATGATTGTAAACAAGTTTTATGCATTTATTTTCAACAAAGTTACATATTACTCGTAAATACCAAAATTAAAATATTGTACATTAGTGTCTTCTGCAGGTGATATTGGAATGTTGTCCGTGTCCTCTTCTTGAAATGTATTGTTTTCTTCTGTATTTAGACTATCATCTGAATGAGGATCATCCAGTTCTTCTTCGTCATTGTCAGCTGACATGGCGGAACTGGTCGACATTGCTGTGGGTTTAGGTTTTGTGTATTTACGAAGTAACTGCATCACGTCAATTCTGAATTCAAATTTATCCGTTTCCTGCATTTGTTTCATTGCTGGTAAAATAGAGAATAAAAATGCTTCATCGTCATCATTCATCCGTTCAGTGGGTCTTGAATTAGTCGACTTAAGCGCTTTCAATATTTCCGCCTCTATGGGATTTAATCTTCTCTTCCTGTTAGAAATTGGCGTGCAAGAGGCATCAGATTCCAAAGATGTGGACGTGCCGGGCCTGGGATCTCTGGATGTGGAAGTACCGGGTTGGGTTTCAATGGATATGCTACTAGCAGGTCTTGAATCGTTATCGGATTCCAGATTTTCAGATACTATACTAGAAATTGTCTCATCCGGTTTAAATACCTTTAACAAAAATTGCATATGGTCGCTGTATATATACTTCTTTTTTGCTGCTTGTCCTGATTTCGTTTTCAACGATTTCATAAATGTGTCGCGAAGGTTGTTCCATTTATTCATGACGGCAGTAACTGAAACAAACGCCATAATGTTTTTTTTATTACAGGTACCTAGCCAGTGGAAATACTTTTACCGATATGCATTATAGCTACAAATTGGGCATTAAAACAATAAGCAGGATTGTACGTTTAGTTTGCAGCAAAATATGGGAAATATTAAAAGGCGAATATCTGGCACCACCATCTACTGAGAAATGGAAATTAATAGCAAATGGATTTATAAGCAGAGCACATTTTCCAAACTGCTTAGGGGCAGTAGATGGAAAACACATACGTATTCAAAATTTTCGTAACGCCGGTTCAATGAATTTAAACTACAAGGGATACTTTTCGATTGTGCTTCTGGCAGTAGTTGATTCGAACTACAAATTTATATTTGTTGATATCGGTTCATACGGCAAGGACTGTGACTCAGCCATTTTTCAGCGAACAGCTTTTTATGAACTACTTACTGAGGGTAAGTTACATATTCCAAAACCCGTTTGTTTCCACCCGTCTCTAAACATCAGAATACCATACGTTGTGGTAGGCGATGAAGCCTTCCAACTAACTCAACATTTATTACGACCGTATGGCGGTAATAATATTGATATAAAAAACGTATATTTAACTATCGATTGTGCAGAGCCCGAAGGTACGTTGAATGTGCATTCGGCATTTTATCAAACAAATGGCGAGTGTTCCATCGTCCACTAAATGTTTCCAAGCAATTATGTAAAGACATAGTTAAAGCATGCGTAGTTTTGCATAATATCGTTCGAGAAAGAGACGGATACAGCTCTGAAGATATGTTCATATCTACTAAACACAACAGTCTGCAAGATATGCCTGCTGTAAGTGCACAGGAGGGCCATCAGCAAATGCTGTTCGCAATAAGTTTGCAGATTACTTTGTAAGTGATCTAGGATCTTTACCATGGCAAATGTCAAAAATTTAATAAAAAAAATGTACTCACCAATCTGGCTTTTCTTTTATCATCCAGTCCCTCAAAATCTGGCTCCAAAAAGGTACAAATATCACGCCACGCATTCTTCCTTAAAATCTTATTCTTATAAATATCCCTAGTTTTATCCCATAAACAGGATTTATTTTCCACACACTCTATTAGAGTAAATACATCGTATTTAAATCTTTCGGCCATTTTCAATAAAAAACAAAACACGAGGTTTGATTGCAAGCTTTCCGTCAACAACTGCTGGATCGGATGATCGTGGACAAGTGCACGTGTTTTTTGTATTGCAAGCACTTCGGTCCGTCAATCGAATTCGGACCGATATAGCGGTTCATCCGAAGTAGCAGAATTCTCGGAGTCCGAGATGACGGATGTCGGATGACGGAAGTCGTGTAGACAAACTCTCATTACACAATGAGGGCCGTCATTTCGGTCCGTCATCTCGGATCTCGGAATCGGACGTCGTGGACAAACGCACTAAAGGTTCTTCAGGTCGTCGAAAAACAGTATACACCAACGAAAATGAAGGACGTGTTTTTAACCAAGTTGTGCAATCACCTCAAAGAAGTCTTGTAAGAACTGGTAATGGAATGATTGGTCCTTATTTCGTTGAAGGTGATAATCAGAATCCACTTAATGTCAACCAAGAACGTTATAGAGAGAAAATTATTATACCTTTTGTGAGAGATTCTAGGGTGTGTCTAGGGTGCACAACGCAGTTACTCATATTTTAGTTTGTTTTTCAAAATATTACAAATTTCTAACTGCACCAAAACGTACTGATCTTTTTTTTCCTGTAAAATGATATAAAAGTGTTTCCTTTTTCCCGCTATTACTACTAGAATTGTAAGATAAGCAGTTTACCAGGTTAATACAATATTTACACACAAAATAGTTCAAAACTCTCTTAATAATTGCACATAATCGAATCGAACGAGTACGAAAACCAATATTGTGCACCAATAAAATGGCGGCCACTAAAAATATGCATCAATTTCAATTATTCATACGCATAGGTTGGCGTAATGTATCCCCTCTACCTAATCTAATGGTGCATCTCACCTTTGCGCATGGGTTGTGCGCATTTCGCCATTCCGGTTTAGAAACCTGCCAAATGTAGTAGTTTCTGATTAATTCCACTTTAAATAATGAAACATTTATAAAAACTCTAAATTATTGATAATTAATTCGGTATTTAAAATATATTCGTCATGTAAATTCTTTCATTAGACGATTATGATTTTAAATATAGAAATAATTATAAATTTAGAGGTTTGATATATTTTTTAAACATTTATTCAAAATTACAAATTCATTTTATGTTGTGTAATAAACTAATGAAAAATAAAACTAAAATCAACAATAATAAAGGAAGGAAATCGACGTTGTTGCCAACCTCAATGATTAATTTCTTATTTAAACACTATAACTTATAATTAGCTCTTAGGTGCAAACCAATGTAATAATGTTTAAATTTTATCATTGAAATAATTAACATTTTAATAAGAGTCTTTTTTGCATTTAAAACATTTAAATTTCTCTAAAACTTTAAATGTTAGGTGCCTGGTAACTTTCCTAAAGTGATCCTTAAATTTAATCGTCTAATCAAAAAAGAACAAAAAATGTAGTCCATTTAAAATAGTGAAGTTGGTGTTAATTTCCGGTATAACAGGAAGTGCTATAAATTTGAAAATATTTTAGTTTAATTCAGAAGTATCGTATACCAACTTTCATTCATCTAGTAATTATCCGTTACCCATAAACTTGTAGGTGAAGGTCGATATAGGATATGTATAGATAATTGTTAGATATTTTTGAGTTTATTTTTTTAACAAATTAAGAAATAATTTTCTTGTATAATAGACAGGGGCGCAATGTCGCATTTTTATATATTTTACATATAAATTATAATTAGAAAATGAAAACATACTATTATAACATTAAATATAAATTACCTGTAATTGGTGGAGGTGGTGGTGGTAGTGCAGGTGAAGAGTAAGCAATTGAAGAATTTGATAATCGTAATTGTAATCGAGTAACCCTAGGTGGTGGTTGTGGTCGTGGTCGTGGTAGAGCAGGTGAAGATTTAGCAATTGAAGACTTTGATAATCGTGATTGTAATCGAGTAAGCCTATCAGAATATGGAATTACTTGTGAATTTCGTTGCCGTTTTTTTATAGGGGGAGTTGAAATAGTAGGAGAAATGGGAGTTGGAGTAATAGGAAGGGAAGGGTATCTTGAAGTAGACTGTCCATCAAATGGTTGCACATCAGCCGCATTTGATGTCGCTGGTTGAGGTTTTCTTTGTTTCCTCCCTGTTGAAAAATAATTTATAAGATAATAAATTGTTTGTAAAAGTTAAATTTTTAGATAAATAATACCCAAACGTTTACCTTTTTTTCTACGGGTAAAATGTGTAGTTCTTTTTATTCTAAATTTTCTCTTAAAAATAACGGAAGGCACAGAAAATAAGGAAGAATCTATCGGCGTTTCATTCTTGTTGTTTTCTATAAATAAAAAAATGTGAACAAATATCTTCAAAATTATCAATATTATTATAATATCAATTTGCCCAATATGTCAAATGTACAATTTTCCAAACAATAATCAAAATATTAAATTATCACTTCATTTCTTAATTCCTATTAATAATTTATAAAATAATGAAATGTATGCACAACCTATATTTTTAGATAAACATTAACAAAACGTTTGCCTGTTTTTTTTCTAGGGGTCCATCGGTATCTCCTTCCTCTAAATCTTCTAGAAATAGCAGGAGATAGAGAAAATAAGGAAGAATCTATAGACGATTCCTTCACGTTCTTTTCTATACAATAAAAAAATTGTGAAAAAATATCTTTAAAACTATCAATATTAAAAAATGAATTTGGTCAATATGTTGAAAACAATACAACTGGAGTTTGGGTTTAGCCTTTGGCATGAAAATATTGTACCTATATTAACTTGTGTTTATTTAAAGCAATTTGTATCAACTAATTTACGAGTATTGTAATTTCTTATTTTTGAGAAAAAGTATAATTAACAAGTGTTATTAAAATAACAGTAAAAATTGTGTGTTTTTAGATTTTTTGCTGAAGTTATCAAAGCAATGAGTACCTATTTATTGTTATATCTTACTTCATCACTTGGTGTAGTCTTAACACTACTTATTGAATAGCTGTTGTTAATGATGTTGATTGAGAAGTACTCAAAAAATTATAGTAAATATTTTTAGTTATACATCTTACCTGGTTGTGTTGGAATAAGTCTTGATTTATAAAGTTTTTTCCCAAGGGTCAGTCTTAGTTTTCTAGGCATTTTTAAATATCAAAGTTTGATAGTTTTTTTATCACTGATTATAATGCCAAAACCACCAGTCCACCAAGTCTAGATAATTCAATAAATCACAAACCAAAAATATAAATTTGAAAAAGTATTGTAAGGACCATAGACAAAAGGTTGTCTCTGTAACGACTTTAACTATCAAGTCGAGTGCCAAAGAACGTCTATTCGGTTAATGTATTAAACTGTTTTAATAAATGTACCACAAATGCCTTAAGTTATAATGATCACCTCAATATAGTTTATTTCATGGTATTTCTATATCATTGCAGTTATACTGATCTTACAGAGAAATTACATCTAGGTTTAAATATTGTTATATCTTACTTCATCACTTGGTGTAGTCTTAACACTACTAACGAATAGTTGATGTTTATGATGTTTGATTGAGAAGTACTCAAAAAATGATATCCCAATATTTTTAGTTATACATCTTACCGGGTTGTGTTGGAAGTCTTGATTTATAAGGGTATTTCCTAAGGGTCAATCTTTGTTTCCTAGGCATTTAGAAATATCAAAATTTGATAGTTTTTTATCACTGATTATAACGCCAAAACCACTAGTCCACCAAGTCTAGATAATAATTCAATAAATCACAAACCAAAAATATAAATTTGAAAAAGTATTGTAAGGACCATAGACAAAGGGTTGTCTCTGTAACGAATTTAACTATCAAGTGCTATCAAGTCAAGTGTCAAAGAACGTCTATTCGGTTAATCTATTAAACTGTTTTAATAAATGTACCACAAATGCCTTAAGTTAAAATGATCATGGTATTTCCTTAGACAAAGGGTATTTCTATATCATTGCAGTTATACTGATCTTACAGAGAAATATATCCAGGAGTAGTGTAATACTACTCATTGAGTAGTTTTAGTTTTTGTTTGTGAAGTTGACTGAGGAGTACTCAAAAAGTTATAGTAAATATTTTTAGTTTTACATCTTACCCGGTTGTGTTGTAAGTCTTGATTTATGACGTTTTTTCCTAACGGACAAACCTCGTACTCTAGGCATCTTGAAATATCAAAGTTTAACAGTCTTTTATCACTGATTATAACGCCAAAACCTCTAAGTCTAGATAATTCCAGATAATTCGATTAATCACAAACCTAAAATATAAATTTCAAAAAGTACTCTAACGACCACAGACAACCATGATTTTTGTTTTGTTATCTATGATTTGTCTCTGCTATTATATTTGTATTATGATAGACAAGGGTTGTCTCTGTAACGACTTTAACTGTCAAGTGTCAAAGAACGTTAATCCGATAATCGAATAACTTCGAAAAATTTTTATTTAAACACACACGCATGGTCATAAAAATCTTTCCAAACAAACTGAGTGCGCGTAATTGTCATAAGAGATTCTTAATTTTTCGTTTGCAAACTTTACCTTGCAGATTATCTTATAATAGTATATTAAACAACGCATTTCATATGGAATTCTGTTATGACACGAGTTCAAGTTTAAAAAACGAATCGCGAAGCGATGAGTTTTTTAAAGGACGAGTGTCACAACAGCCATATGAAATAAGTTGTTTATAATATTTTTTATATTTCGCTATTTTATCATTTTTTAAATTAATTTATTATTTGTATGTAAATTACGAAAATTTTGATTTTAAAAAGTATGTCGGTAGCACTGTGTAATTTATAACATTTGACAGTTTTGACATTTAAATTATCAACTGTTAATTTTCTAAAACATTTTAAAATGAATAATACACCAATAATAATATATTATATAAGTAAAAAATGATATTCATATTCACAAATACTTTTTTAAAGAACAATATAAAATTAATAAATTGCTATTAACCCACAAATGTCATTGTCAATAGTCTTGTCATTAGATACTTCATGTCGCCAACCATTTAAAACAAAAATTTGCGTGCGTAAAAGTTACATTACGATACGCAAATGCGTTTTATAATGAAGATTTTTATAAGTGCAAAATATAAAAAGATAATAATTATAAAGTTCAATTAAAGAAAATGTATCTTTTTTCCTACAT
The DNA here is from genome assembly GCA_035357415.1 of Ophraella communa. Classification (NCBI taxonomy): domain Eukaryota; kingdom Metazoa; phylum Arthropoda; class Insecta; order Coleoptera; family Chrysomelidae; genus Ophraella; species Ophraella communa. The sequence goes on from CM068984.1 coordinate 7,911,517, forward strand.
TCTAGTGCGCTATGTCCTTTAGCAATCACAGTTTTATTGTAATTAACTTTCTTTAAATTTGTATTTTCTAACATAATTTCATCATAAATTCTGCTATTAAAATGGTAATGAAGTAATATATGGATACAGAAACCTGATTTCTGAATCGTAAATCCTGCGGGCTTTGATGTTTGAGTGGTTTGATTTTACTATAGGAACAGTACAAATTAAAACAAATTAATTATCGTATAACTATATATTACAGACAAGGCTTCATAACATATTAAAATAAAAAAAAATATGTTATTTATTACTCTAAAATCAGTTATACTAATTATTACAGAGACCCTCAAGAGTGTGATTTTACCGTACCCTAAATTTTTTAGTACCTACCAGAAAGCGATGTCTGTATATAATATACTTATCAAAATTTAGTATGAAACTTTATTATCAAAATACTATGACTGACAAGTGTCAGCGACCGCTTATATATTTTCTTAGTAGGTAACCGCAGCGCTCTATGGTGGTCATGATATATATTAACATTTTAAGGATACGCTAAAAATACACTTCTGGGCTCCTTGCCTAAACTGAAACCAAAAATGGTTGATAGCTTATGAACTCAAACTAAACGAAAACAAATGTTTATTTCAAATGTTACACAATACAAAATACACTATTACTACATTAACACACACTTTTCAATTATCAAATTGTCTTCTTTAGAGGCCGAAGATTTACTTAAAGCTCATTAGAATTAGCACATATATTTAAAATATGTCAAAAATTAAAGAGATGAATTCTAAAGAGTTTTTGGTTTCAGATTATTTTTTTTACTATATTTAATACAAAATAGCACTTAAACCAGCGAAATCCATTTTGGAAAATTTGTTCAAAATTGTTATTTGATAGGCTAGGGTATACCTATAGAAAATATGAACCAAAAATATTACTAATCTATCAAATAATAAACTTATAAAACTTTCAAAAAAGTTATATATTTTATTTGCAAATCATAATAATTAATATAGTCAATTGCTTAAATTAAATTAAATTAAATCTTGGAAGTTCTCCACTATTAAACTGTTTACTTTGATTAAGTTTACATTTTATACATAGATAAGACGTAATTGTAAAACACAAATATATTAAGTTATTGTAAAGATCAGCATGATATAGTTTTTTCCTGGTTTTTCTATATATCATTGCACAGTTATACTGATCTTAGAGGGAAATACATCCAGGATAATCCCTTAGGTCTATTAACATCTAGGCTATAATATTGTTATGTCTTATTATTTCCATACTTGGTCTAGCCTTAATACTACCTAAACAACATCAGGTACCTAGTTACAAACAAACAAAATGTAACTTAAATGTCAATCTGACGATGCTATTCAGCGAAACGGCCGTCATTGTAATTTGAAACATAATTTTTCAAATAAACTTGCGTTCAAACAAAAAGTTTTTTATTATTCTTACTAAAAAATAATTTTGTTATAAATTATAATTATAATCTGTATAATTTATTATATATAATCAGCTCTGCAGGCCTAGAAGGCCCATGGCTTTGTTGACTTCCTTTCTCCATTCATTCCTGTTCTCTGCTTTTCTTTTCCAGTTGGTTATCTTTAGTGTTCTAAGGTCTTTTAACACCTCTTCCATCTATCTTGCTTTGGGTCGTCCTCTTTCCTCCTATCCTTTCTACTATTTTTTGGGGTACCCTTTCATTCTCTGTATGTGGCCAATCCATCTCAATCTATTTCCCTTTGCAGTACCTATAATGTATGGTTGACCAAATAGTTCTCTCAGTTCTTTATTACTTCTTCTCTGCCCAGTATCCACGTTTCGCTTCCGAATAGTAGGTACTATAGGTCTTTGCACCGTTTTATATATTCTTATTTTTGCACTTCTACCTAGCACTTTACTGTTTAATATATTTCTTAGATTATATAAATATTTGTTTCCTTTGTGATTTTATTTTGAACTCCTAGAACGTAACAATTGGTGTCAGGTGTGGGGTAAATTGAACTGCTGTGTTAATTTAAATTGTGGACTTCATTATTGAATATTTTGTATGCCAGTAACGAGATCACAGGCGAAGAAAATGGATCAGGCGACAATGGAATTTTTCAAGCAAGCCCTTGAAAAAATGAGCTTGAAAATGGATGAGAATACCCAGAAAATGGAGAATAAAATGGAAGAAAATACCAGAAAGATAATGGAAGAAAAACACTAAGAAAATTGAAGATAATTTGGGAGATAAATTGACATTGATTGAAAATGAGTTAAAGAATAATTACTCCAAACTGGAAAATGAAATTGGACACGGACGCAAGCAACACGGCCATAGGAGGCATATTATCCCAAATTCAGAATGGCCAAGAGAAAGTTATAGGATATTTCAGTAAGGTCCTGTCGAAGCCTGAGCGTAACTATTGTGTTATGAGGAGAGAACTTCTCGCCGCAGTCAAGTCCATGGAACATTTTTATAAATACTTGTACGGTCGCGAATTCCTTCTAAGAACAGATCATGCTGCTCTGAAGTGGCTTCTAGAATTCAAGAATCCAGAAGGTCAGGTTGCGAGATGGATAGAAAGGCTGCAGGAATATCATTTTTCTGTGGAACACCGGGCCGGAAAGTCACATGGCAACGCTGACGCATTATCTAGGAGACCTTGTCCTTCCGACTGCAAACACTGCAGCAAAGCAGAAGAGAAGGAATTCTGTTTAAGAACCACCGTCGTGGATCCAGATTGGCTGCCAGAATCCCTGAAGCGAGACCAAGAAGGTGACACCGAACTAAAGATGTTGCTTGACTGGAAAGCAAAAGGGCAGAGACCAAGATGGGAAGAAGTGAGTCACCTGAGTCCTAGGGTCAAGTCCTACTGGGCGCAGTGGGACTCCATCATTTTAGAGGATGGATTGTTGAAGAGGTCCGTCGAGAATGACGAGGGTACTGCAGCTAGGACTCAGCTGATAATTCCCCGGAGGATTCAAATATTTGAGCTGTCGCTGTAAACTTTTTTACTTACTTCGGTCCGCCGTATCTCCGCTTATATACCTGTCAACCGCTTCGAGAAGGTCTTTCGATAACACTTTCTCGACGCGCGTAGAAAGGAAGGAATTTTCTCGATTGTACGCGCGGTGACTAGACTTCCGGGAATCAGTTGTTTACCTATCAGGGCGACAGGGGCGTACTAGGGGAATCTCGCTCGTTACAATAGGTTAATCTCCAAAGAGATTTTTAAACTAAAACATAAGCTTATGTATATCATCAGTTTATTTCCGCCTAAATTTGCTAACCGTAAGTATAGATGGGGAGCTTAAAACATTACACAAAAATAGAAGCCATTTAACTATTTGCAATGCCAAAAATACCGTTAAAAAAAGCCTTTAACGCTGCATGGAGTTCAACTAATAACTCTGCTGACGGCCAAGTTATATGACAAACATCTCATTTAAATAGTATTTAGACCATGTGAATACCCATGTGTCTTTTTAAACGGAAATTGTCGACAAATGATTTGGAACAAATTTCACAACTGAACGGCTTATCATCAGCATGAATACGACTGTGGAAAATTAAACTTTGTTTTGTTGAATAAAATTTAGAACAAACATCGCACTTGAATGTTTTTTCACCAGTGTGAATGCGCATGTGCTGAACTAAATTGCCTTTTTGTACAAAACATTTAGAACAAATTTCACATTTGAATGGTTTTTCGCCATCGTGAATACGTAGGTGCTGAGTTAAATTTTGTTTTTTTGTAAATGATTTAAAACAAACCTCACATTTTAATAGTTTTTCACTAGTGTGAATACACATGTGCCGAACTAAATTGCATTTTTGTGTAAAAGATTTGAAGCAAATTTCACAACTAAATGGCTTATCATAAGTATGAATACGCTTGTGGGCAATTAAACCTTGTTTTGTTAAAAATAATTGAGAGCAAATATCGCATTTGAGTGTTTTTTCACCAGTGTGAATGCGCATGTGCTGAACTTTAGTGCATTTTCGTCTAAAAGATTTTAAGCAAATTTCACAACTGAACGGCTTATCATCAGCATGAATACGACTGTGGAAAATTAAAGTTTGTTTTGTTGAAAATAATTTAGAGCAAACATCGCATTTGAATATTTTTTCACCAGTGTGAATGCGCATGTGCTGAACTAAATTGCATTTTTGTGTAAAAGATTTGAAGCAAATTTCACAACTAAATGGCTTATCATAAGTATGAATACGCATGTGGACAATTAAACTTTGTTTTGTTGATAATACTTTAGAGCAAACCTCGCATTTGAGTAGATTTTCATCAGTGTGAATCTCACATTTGAATGGTTTTTCGTCAGTATGAATACGCATATGTTTAATTAAATGATATTTGTTTACAAAAGACTTGGAACAAACATTACAATTAAATGGTTTTCCGTACACGGGTGTGCTTAAGTTTTGTGCTAAAACGGGTTTTAACGATTTGTTACAAACTGCGTCGGTATATGTAGGCAAAGTCAAATCTCCTGGTAAGCAAATTTTTTCTTTATTCCAAACATTTTTTACTGTAGTCCTTTGCTGTTCATTGTTTCGACTTCTTTTTTGTACAAAATGCTGTACAGCATGACAAAAAAATTCAAATTTTCTGTTGAACATATTTCCACAAAACTTACAAATTAAAATACCTTTATGTAAGACCCAATACTTCAGTTGCTTCCTTCTTACCAAATGTCCTACAAACAATAAATAAGCTTTATTTTTTAATTAATTATTTGATAATAGTTAGTATAACGCACCTCCGGAGAAACAATGCAATTTTTTTTAAATGGAGGTTTATAAACTATCTGTGGCAACAAAGACAGAATTGTATTTCAATAATCTACCCCTATATATCGCTTATGTCTTTGTGGAAATAAACGATCGATCGACGTGTGTGGAGCTATATTGTCACAAAGGTAAATATGACAAAACACATTAACTTATTTTGGGGAAACAACGACTGAAATGCATATTTAAATTTTGGTAGAGGCCGTGGATTCTGAGTAGACCTGTGACGTCAACCGGCGCAGTACACAAATTTGTGTTTGAAAATTGTCCTATTAACTATATTAATAATTGCAGCCCTTACTGATTCATTCTGGTCAGAGACCTCAATAGGTCTCATTGCCTTCCCAGGTTTATATATGTTAGGAAGGCAATAGAGCTTTGACAATGCAGGGTTACTTACAGTTAATTTATACTTTAACGAATCGGTGACAAGGTTCTTACAACTTTTGAGAGTGTTCTTCACCATGGAAATCATTTTATTTAGTGAATTTTTATGAATCTTATAACGTAAGGACCATTCTCGATCAAGTGATCCACTCTTTCGAAATAGTCTTGTTTGTCCATTATAACAACCTTGTTTCCTTTGTCAGCTTTTAAGTAAAAACATTCCTTCTTTCTCAAACCTTTGACAATATTCCTAGTTATCTTAATTCCCTGTAAATTTTTTTGTTGTCCGCCTAAATCACGGATGTATTCAATTAAATCTGATTTACCTGAAAATAATTTGGGCACCCATCACACTTCATAGGTTTTTCTAGAAAGTGAATTGTCATGTGCAGAGCCAAATTGTGTTTTTTGCAAAAATTTTTAAACGAAACATCTCATTCAAATAGCACTTTGACCATGTGAATACCCATGTGTTTTTTTAAACGGAAATTACCGACGAATGTTTTGGAACAAACTTCACAACTGAACGGCTTATCATCAGCATGAATACGCATGTGATGAACTAATCTCCCTTTCACCGCAAAAGATTTTGAACAAATTTCACAACTGAATGGCTTTTCATCAGTATGAACACGCATATGCAAATCTAAACTGTATTTTGTTGAAAATAATTTAGAGCAAACCTGGCATTTGAATGGTTTTTCACCATTGTGAATACGCATATGCTGAACTAAAGTGCCTTTTACTGCAAAAGATTTGGAACAAATATTACAACTATATGGCTTATCATCATTATGATTACGCATGTGGAAACTTAAACTTTGTTTTGTTGATAATAATTTAGAGCAAACCTGACATTGGAGTAGTTTTTCACCAGTGTGAATACGCATATGCTGAACTAAAACGCTTTTGTGTGCAAAACATTTAGAACAAATTTCACACCTAAATGGTTTTTCGCCAGTGTGAAAAGGCAAGTGCTGAGTTAAACTGTATCTTTTTGCAAATGATTTAAAACAAATTTCACATTTGAATGGTTTTTCACCAGTGTGAGTACGCATGTGCTGAACTAAAATACCTTTTACTGAAAACGATTTAGAACAAACCTCACAATTAAATGGCTTTTCATCAGCATGATTACGCATGTGGACAATTAAACTTTGTTTTGTTGATAATACTTTAGAGCAAACCTTGCATTTGAGTAGTTTTTCATCAGTGTGAATACGCATGTGCTGCACTAAAATGCCTTTTACTGCAAAATATTTAGAACAAATCTCACAACTGAATGGCTTTTCATCAGCATGAATACGCATGTGGAGAATTAAACTTTGTTTGGTTGAAAATAATTTAGAGCAAACATGACATTTGAATGGTTTTTCACCAGTGTGAGTACGCATGTGCTGAACTAAAATGCCTTTTTGTGCAAAAGTTTTAAAACAAATTTCACAACTAAATGGTTTTTCGCCAGTGTGAAAACGCAAGTGCTGAGTTAAACTGTATCTTTTTGCAAATGATTTAAAACAAACCTCACATTTGAATGGTTTTTCACCAGTGTGAATACGCATGTGCTGAACTAAAGTACCTCTTAGTGCAAAAGATTTACAACATAAATCACAATTGAATGGTTTTTCGCCAGTGTGAAACCGAAAGTGTCTAATTAAAGTATATCTTTTCGCAAATGATTTAAAACAAACCTCACATTTGAATGGTTTTTCGTCAGTATGAATACGCATATGTTTAATTAAATGATATTTGTTTACAAAAGACTTGGAACAAACATTACAATTAAATGGTATTCCGTACACTGGTTTGTTTAAGTTTTGTGCTAAAACGGTTTTTAGCGATTTGATACAAACTGCCCCGGTGTATGTAGGCAAAGTCAAATCACCTGGTAAGCAAATTTGCTGTTCATTCTTTCGACTAATGATTACGTTAAGCCCTTTCTTGCGCTTATGTCTTCTTTTTTGTACAAAATGCTGTACAGCATGACAAAAAAATTCAAATTTTCTGTTGAACATATTTCCACAAAACTTACAAATTAAAATACCTTTATGTAAGACCCAATACTTCAGTTGCTTCCTTCTTACCAAATGTCCTACAAACAATAATTATGATTTATTTTTTAATTCAATATTTGATAATAGTCAGTAGGTATATTATTCAATGGGGGTATAATAATGGCTATTATTCACGAGGTGAAGTTTACGCCTCAGGCGAGTGGCCTAAATCACCGAGCGAATAATAACATTATACGCGAGTAGAACACTAAACTTTATTCACGACTACTAAATATTTTTCTTGAAGTTTTATTTTAATTATATTTTAACGCTAACATTACAAACATACTTTTAGTATGTTGATACAATACGTTATTGTTCATTTATGCAGTGTAGTTTAAGATATATTTAATCATTTTGCTATAACAACAACAGTTAATAAATACAAATATCTCTGACAATCCCCTTCAAATTCTATCTATCTCCCAAATTCTGCCTGATCAGCCTTCTATTTCAATTTTCAAACCACAGATCTTTCCTTTCTCCACTGTCACTTTCCAATACATTTTATAAATTAAAATCAAACGTCAATTTTTTTATACTTTATTACATAATTTTTACATAACTTTGATCCCTTATTTTTTATAACAATAAATTTATAATAAATAAAACAGAAAAATTTGTCCAAGGCGGCGTAAACAGTATTTCCCTAGATTGCTGTAGGTAGTTCGGAGAAAAAAATTAGTAGATTCACTAGTCCATACTTCTTAAAAACTTGTTACTATTTTCAGTTAACTAAATGTATAATTATTTATGTATATAAAATCATAATCGTCTAATAAAGGAAGTTAGGTACTTTACGATGATATTTTACATACCGAAATAGTTATCAATAATTTAGAGTTTTCATACCTAAATTTTTCGTTATTTAAAATGGAATTAATTTGAAACTTTAGTTTTATTTAAATTAGTTATGATTAAGTTCCACAAAGTAAGGGGTCTAAACCTTAAATTGAAGTGGTTGTTTATAATACATTTATCTAAATCTGTTTTGACGAAAGAGGAAGGATATAAAATTGTCGACACTTTAGACTCTTGAATAGCATTTTGTTGAATTGTAATTCCGATTATTTATTTCATTATTTGAATAAATGATATCATAGTGCTGAAACTTGCTTATCACTAATTAACCGCCCTAAATTCTAAATCGCAAACACGTAATACCTGTTCATATATTATATAAAAAAAGTACCAAGATATGCTTATTACATCAACACCGCATATCATCATGTGATGATAGGTATAGTTGGGCCCTTCAGCTAAAAAGAATTTTTGTTTGTTTAGGAAGTGGTCACCTATGGGATAATTTAAATTTAAGGGAACTAGTGGCTAGTAAAAAAACATTTTAAAGTCCTATTTTGAACATCTTCATCAAGAAAATATTTCTCTAAGACAGAAAGGCACCTTTTTAACTTTTTACAATAAGCTATATGTGTCCCATGTCCCCGTCGGATATCTTTTGTTAGAAATGCCTATTCAACTCACTCGCACTATTGTCCAGTTAAGGTTGTGTAACTCTTTTAGACTTGTGTTTACATTAAATGGAAACAACCACATAATCAATCCAAGTGACTTATGTACTATTTGTAACTGTCATGTAAATGAAACGATATATCACCTAATTTTTGAATGCCCGATTAACTATGAGGCCAAAAGTTGATTTGTTTAATAGTTCTCATTTATTTTTCAATGTTTTGGATAATCTAAATCTCAGCCTAAATCTAGTAAACATTAAAATAATATGTCATTATATTTGGAGTATTCTTAAATTGCGTGCTATTATTATGAATGACTAGTGTAGACTTTTTTTTATGAATTGTTCTTTTTTTTATACGTGTATATACAGGGTGATTCATTACTAATTGGAAATAATTTAATACTAGAATCCTGACTTCAAATTATGAAGATTTAACCCAAAACACCTAAATAAAATGTAGCTGCTTACTTAGTTACAGGGTGCTTTGTTTAAAAATTTAAAAACTATTTGGGTTCAGTACTTTAAGACTGTTTTACGTATTCATTTCATATTTGGCAGAAAATGTAGACACTGTACACCCTACAAAATTATATTAAACAAACGTTTCTAGCTACCACCAGAGGCGTACGACAGGGGCAAGTGACAGGTTAATCGTTCCCAAATTCTACGCCACTGGCGGAATAGAAACTTTAGCACAATTTGTCGATTCTCCAATACTTTTTACGTAAATAAAGTACTCTTTCTTCATAACGATAAAGTCAATATTTCTCGAGATATTTTAAGTTAAACATGAAGCTGCCCAATTTTAATGTGTGATAACTGTCGATGTTTTCGACCAGTGAATTGCATTTAATACGCAAATGATATTTTAATCCTTAGATAAAGATATTAAATTATTGACAAAAAACATAAAATAATATTAAAATGATTTTAAAATATTTTCAAACAAATAAACTGATCTCTATTTTGAATTACAATCAGATAAGTGGCATTTGATGGATAATTTTTCAATATTAGTTGGCTCTGGCAACGTTGGCAACGTTGCCATATCGAAAATACGACCCATAAAAGGTTCTGACACTGATCGATTACTTTCCCACTCACTTCTCATGTGTAAATACGGATGTTTATTTATTTAAAAATAATTTGGGACACACATCACCCTTGATAAGTTTTTCTTAAAAGTGAATTGTCATGTGCCGAGCTAAATTGTGTTTTTTTGCAAACGTTTTAAGACAAACATCACACTTAAATGGTATTTTTTCCATGTGAATACCCATATGATTTTTTAAACGGAATTTACTGACAAAATACTTGCAACAAATATCACATTTGAAAGGTTTTTGGTCAGTATGAATACGCATGTGGAAATTTAAACTTTGTTTTGTTGATAATACTTTAGAGCAAACCTCGCATTTGAATGGCTTTTCACCAGTGTGTATACGCATGTGATGAACTAATGTGCCTTTTACTGCAAAAGATTTAGAACAAATTTCACAACCGAATGGCTTTTCATCAGTATGATTACGCATGTGAAAACTTAAACTTTGTTTGGTTGATAATAATTTGGAGCAAACCTCGCATTTGAAACGTTTTTCACCACTGTGTATACGCATGTGCCCAACTAAAGTGCCCTTTAGTGTAAAGGATTTAGAACAAATTTCACAACTGAATGGTTTTTCGCCAGTGTGAAAACGAAAGTGCTGAGTGAAATTGAATTTTTTTGCAAATGATTTAAAACAAACCCGACATTTGAAAGATTTTTCGTCAGTATGAATACGCATATGTTTAATTAAATGATATTTGTTTACAAAAGATTTGGGACAAACATCACAATTGAATGGTTTTTCGTAAGTTTGTGTAGTTAAGTTTTGAGCTAAAATGGCCTTTAACAATTTGATACAAACTGTTCTGGTGTGTGTAGGAAAATTTTTTAATGGAGTCTGTTCATTCTTTCGACTCATAATGTTAATCCCTGCCTTATGCTTATGTTTTCTTTTTTGTACATAATGCTGTATAGCATGACGAAAAACTTCAAATTTTCTGTTGAACATTTTTCCACAAAACTTACAAATTAAAATACCTTTATGTCTGACCCAATACTTCATATACTTCCTCCTTGCCAAATGTCCTACAAACAATAATTATAAATTATTTTTTTAATTAATTATTTGATAAAAGATATATTTAATCATTTTGTTAATAATAATATAAAAACAACGATTACATTTCTGAGTAATAACGAATACAATCGGTGTGAATATAAGGAATTTATTCCAAGCATTTGCTGTATTTGAATAAAAAGACAATTCATCAGCCAAGATATTCTATCAAACATTACCAGAGACATTACAACTTAGTCTAAGTATACTGGAAAGCAACAACTTCAAACTGTATTAGGATCGCACCATTCTTACAGAAAATACTGCTTATAATAGTGGCGAAATTTTAGTAGTGGATAACAACATTATCCATTATATAAGAACTCAGAGCAGAAATTGGATCAAGAAATGATTATAATGCAATAATGGAAAATTAACAGAGTTAAAAAAATGCATTTTTTGGTAGGCCTTTTGGCAAGTTTAATAACTTTGTAAATATGAATCAGAATTGACCCAAGTCGGGGACCAAGGTGTTTTTGAGGTCGCTCATCACGATTATGATGTCCAATTGATCTGGAGTTCAGTTAACAAACAGGCTGTTAAAACAAAGTTACTAGAAATTTATATTGATGGAAAACGTAAATTGACGCTATCGGCAAGAATACTGGAATATAAAGTGGATATGTAAGGCGAAAGAGTCAACTTATATTTGTTGGTTCATTTGATACATGGGAAATTAGACAACTTAAAATATTTTAGAGAATTCAATATTCCCCACACAACTTTATATCGAAAAGTTAAGGGCTTGCACACAAAATGAGTTGGATCACAACCAGCCCTATCAACTAAAGAAAAAAATAATCTTTAGATTAGATTAATTAATATTTTGACCATTTAACAGGGAGCTTGAGGATTGTCCTGCCTGATGCAATCGTCAATTACGACGAGACCAACTTCAAGGAAGATCCTGGCAGTGTAAAAATTGTTGTTCGCAGGAGTTCTAAAAGAGCTGAGAAGGTTATGGACACATCAAAGGCAGCAACTTCCGTGATGTGGACATGTTCAGCTTCAGGGTTTATGCTTCCGTCTACATTGTATACAAAGCTAATCACCTATGGAATACTTGGACGAAAAACGGACCTTCGCGATCTGGATGGTTCAATGCCAATATTTTCGAAGACCGGTTCAGCAAAATACTATTTCCATGTTTTAAAACCATACCACCAGACACAAAAGTTCTTATTGACGATAGTCTAGCATAACATTCGTTTTATTCTTCTGTCGCCTAATAGTACTCGACTCACACAGCCACTGGATGTTAATATTTTTCGACCAATAAAGGCAGCGTGGAGGAAAAACATAACAAGGGAACCATCAGAAATGAAGTTTTTTCCCGCCTTTTAAAGCAAGTTCTAAAAAATATATCGTCAGGATTTGAAGCGACTGGTATATGGCCATTAGATAGGTAAAAAGTCCTAAATATGTTGCCTAAAGCAGACCAACAGAATTTGCAGCAAGCCGCAGAAATTGTTGATTCACTAAAAACAGTGTTCGAAAAATCTAGGTTTAAAACCGCAACTTCTGTTGGAAGAAAAAAAGTTATTGGTTGAAGCTGGTAAAAGTATTACGAAAGAAGATCTCACTTTCCCGATGCCGTCCGAACCAGCGATCAAAAAGATGCAAACTAGAAAGACAACTTATTTACCATAATCGTCTTCTGAAAGTGGCATCAGTGAAGAAAATTTACAGTTAACAACGATATGGATTTAGACCCTGATGAATTTTCTGACGTAGAAGAAATAGAAAGTTCTACGATTATTGTAGACAGTTGTTCCGAAATTAGAGGTTCTAATCCAGCTGATTACATTTAAGGCGAAATGAAAACTCAAACCGCGACAAATAAATATGACGGAAAAATTATAAACCGCGAAGAATATGATACTTACCTGGGCCCTTATTCCAATTCATTTTAGCGAGAGTTATACTGTCGCTAACTACATAATCCATCTAGCGGATTGAAACGGAAACTCATTTAGTGACGTCATAACCTAGCGAGACGTGGCTAAAATTAGCCACCCTTTCCAAGTGTTGATAAACTGTCGCTATTGGTGTTTTTTGAGTTGCATATAGGTTACTCTCTATTATAACCACACTTTTATAGTTGTTATTGGACAAATTCATTTTCGAATTTATTTTATTGCAAAGACCATTTATCAAATGGCTATGATTTTGTGGGGTGAGTTGAATGTAGTGGAAGAGCTCGATCGAGAAGAAGAGCAAAATCGAATAAGGATTTTTCGAAGGCGAATTCGCGATGGGCAAGATCCTTTGGGGCTTCCTGAGAAGGAATTTATTGGCCAGTTCCGCTTAAATAAAGAGGCATTCCGTTATTTGTATAATTGTCTGGAACCACACATGACGGAGGGATCTTATCGTTCGAGGATACCAAAAATATTAAGAGTAATGTTGCAATCCAAATACATTCTATGATACTAATAGTTCTGTTTTATGCGATTCCATATACGACAACAAAAAATTTTTTTGGTCCGTAGAAAATCGCGATTCGCGTTGTTGATCCATGTTTTCTTTAAAGTCGACAACTCAAAAAGGTTAAGAACCACGCCGAAATGATGCCGAAACTTCAACCTCAATGAACCACAGAGTTAACATAACCTAAATAAAAAATGTCAACCAGGGGTCAACTGCCAACCAACCGCTCAAAAATCCCTAAAAAATTTACTACTGTGGCTAAAATTAGAATAACTGCCATCAGTCGCTAAACGTCATCAAAAACATTAGCGATTAGCGACTGAATTCAGTCGCTCAATTGGAATAGGGGCCCTGTGCAGTTTCTTAAAATCGAGCGACAACATTTAAGGTGCTTATATTTTTCCAAGGGTTGAAGATATTGGCATAGTCGAAAAAAAAACGAAATAAAGAAACGGCTTCTGTTCTGAGAAGAGGACCAATAATATTTAAAAACTTAATTTAGAATCGTTGTACCTAATTATTTTTCTTTACTTTACTTAATAGTTTTCACTTAGTTTTTTAAATGATTTGTTGTTTATACACAAATGTATTTTTTTAAAACGTAAATAAAATAACTATTTTTGCGACAAATCCCATATTGTTTTATTAAGCATTATTTTCACCCGAGATTGAGGCCCAGCTGAAGGAGTACGTGCTTAAACTTGCTAAGCTTTTTTATGGTTGGAATCAACCAAGAGGTTATTCGAAAATATGAAAGTACTAATGGACAAACACAAGGCTGCTAAAAAAGTTGGAGCTGTTATTTCAGCGGAGCGTGGACGAACAATAACAGCAGTATTTGCAGTTAGTGCTGGAGGTAGCTATTGTCCACCTTTGTTAATATATCCAAGAGTGCGAATGTCCCAGCTTTACAGAAAAATGGACCAATTGGAGCTGTTCATTGAATGGTTAAAACATTTTGAGAAAAACGTTAATCCTACAGAAAACAATCCTGTTCTCCTGGTTTTAGACAATCATTCTAGTCTTATATCGCTAGAAGCTTATTTATTCTGTAAAAGCAAATTTATTCATATGTTATCTCTGCCACCGCATACTTCTGACCACCTCCAGCCACTGAACTTAACATTTTTTAGTCCTTTTAAAAACCAACTTTCGAGGGAAATAGATCTACAACTAACCAATACTGGACATGAAAAAATTTCGGAATATGAATTGGCTGAACTCTTAAATAAAACCTTTTTACAAGTAGCTACGATGAAGAAAGCTATATCTGGCTTTAGAACTGCTGGAATATATCCGTTAACCCCGGTTAAATTCGCCGACGATGATTTGGCACCTGCAAATCAAATAAGACCCCTGATAGTCGAAGGTTCCACATCAGATACTGAGAGGCCCTCAACACCCGCTGGGCCTATAAAGCAGTTAATTTATCCCAACAAGATCATTTGACATCAGACAACTAATTCTTTAGCTTTATTGCTCCAATTCCAAAAAAGAAATCAAATCTTGAAGTCCCTAAGAGAAAGTCTCGTGGTAAACAGCTGATCCGAAATACTAACATCAACCCCTATGAAGGATCAATTAAAAAAGGCTGAGGAGAAAAGAAGAACAACAGCAGCCAAGAAAGTTAAAACTGTTAAAAGAAACTTAACAGAACTTAACGAAGACAATATAAAAACAAAGAAATTGGTAATAAAGAAAAAGAGAAAGTTGTCAGACACAATATTTGTTGTTACATAATAAGAGTATAATATTTATATGCTCTTATTTTTCTATAAGTATCAGTATGATAAGATCAATGGTGTGGTCATTTAAGTACATCTTGCTTAGGTGAGCACAATTCCCCCACTCTCCAATCTGCATTTTTACATAAAATGTAAGTATTTCCTAAATTTTAATTATCCTTCATTTATTCCATACTAGCTGACCCTGTGAACTTCGTATCACCGGAAAAATTTTTTTTACAACTTTTGATTCGTGATTATCAACCAATCCTATCATAGGATAACAGAAATGGAAACTTTGACAATGAAGTACAATGGCACACCCTTTCCTTCAAACGATCTAATGTAATTTTTACTGTCAAATGTCATTTCAGCTGTCAACTGTCATTTTTGACATTCGAATATCATTTATAACTGTCTTATGTCAATGTTTACTCTTAAATGTGTTTTTTAACTGTCATGTAATTTTTTTCTCAAGGTCATTTTTTAGTTGCCAACTGTCATTTTTAGCTGTCAACTGTCATTTTTAATTTTAAAGATCATTTTCCAGCTATCAATTGTTAAAAGTCATATTTAACTGTCAAATCTCCTTGTCAGCAATTAATGGTATGGTAGATGTAATGAAATTTAAAAATGGTATACTTTGTATGTATTTTGTTACTGCGAACCTCGCTGCGCTAGGCACGCATTGATGGGTTTTTAAAATCTGTATCACAATGATGTAGTTGATAAAACTATGGGTGTGTTCGGGGAGCACGCTATTTGCGCCATTTGGTGCTATCTAGTACTATTCCTCGTTATTTACGTTATATGGCTCTTGGCGCTACATAGGTCGAAAGCGTGGTCCCCGAACACACCCTATATAAGATACTGTAAATTTAGTGAAAACATAATAGTGTATCATTCTTTTTTAAAAAATTGTGAATTTTAAATACTTTTAACCTTTAACTATTTTAAAATAATGTATTTAAAAATAAATTTGGAAAATGTGACTGTTAAATACCATTTCTATTGATGAGATAGGTAATTAGATAGTAAAGATTATTCTTAATTTACATAATATTTATAATATACTTAATTATGGAGTATGATCATAATACTATATAAATAAATATAAAAAACTCACTCACACTTTAACACAAATTTTGACAATGCCACACCCTTTCCTTCAAACGATATAATGTAATTTTTAATGTCAAATGTCATTTTAGATGTCAACTGTCATTTTTCCGCCACCAACTGTAATTTTTCAGCTGTCAGTTGTCATTTTTGACATTCGAATATCATTTATAACAGCCTTATATCAATTTTTACTCTTAAATATAAACAATTAGTTTTTTTTAGCTGAATATTCGGGTTTTCCAAACATTTTTTTTTCTAAACCATCCCTGAACTATAGCAAAAAAAAACAAAAAAATTTTGAAAATCGGTCTTGCCGTTTTTGAGTTTTTGCGAGACTAACGCACAGCAATTCATTTATATATACATAGATATGTAATCGTGTTTTAGCCCATTGTTAATGGCTCTTTTAATTATCTCAATTAATTGAAATTTAATATAATTATATGGTTAAATAAAAATTGTATTTTTGTACGTATATCATAGGCGCAACTAAGGGGGGGCTAAGCCCCCCCTAGTTTACCATTAGCACCCCCTTCAAATTTTAAATTTTTGACCATATTGTAAAACTAAACATTATATTAAAATTATTTTAAAAATATAAAATCATACTTTAGAAGTCAAGCAGTATCAGCCGCCAATGTCTGATAGTACGAAATTGCTACCAGATATTGGCGCCACAATGTACTGAAATTTGGACATTTCTATCAGCCGGCCATCCCGCGACTACAGCGCTGGCACGGCGCGGCGCTTACATACACTATCACCGACACGAATGCGCAATCTATGTGAATATCGGTGTCGCAGTTTTAATAATTTGATTTTCCAATCTGGCTATGTTGTATATTGAAAGAGACATTTGTTTAGATTTAGATTTAGTTGTAGACGACTTTTCAAAGAAAGAAAGAAAGTTAAAGCTAACTTTAAATTAAAAAAAACACATGTATTCGAGTCACCCTGCAAAAAAGTTGTTCAATTTTGCACTAATAACTAATCTTATTTTTGGTAAAATAGTAATTAAAACAAATTTAATGTATTTAAGGACTGTAGACTTTCTAAAAATGTTTATTCAAAATACATCTTCCCATTCACATACAAAACAAATTTAGTTTCAACATTTTTTTATTGAGGTGATTCGCAATGAAACAGGACAATATGCCATGTCTGGACTCTACTATTTTTATTAATTAGCTTAATATAATAATTATACAATATTATCCTTTACTAAAAATTTAACATGCATTTCCTAATCATTTACCTACCAATATATCATCAAAACTTTACTGAGATCTGGGATTAGTATGGTGGCTGGTTAGACGCAGTGGGTGACAATGTTTTTTATACGAAAGCTATGTGGTTAATTTTTTAGCGATTTTGGGGTAGTTTGGGCGTGGCACTTAAAAAAAATTTGCCACCTGAAAAATGGCGGGCTGCTTGGGTTCTATTTCTATTCCATATATAGCCTTGGGGCTTAAGCCCCCCCGAGAAAACGACTCTAGTTGCGCCTACGACGTATATAATTCACTAATGCAAATTTTATTAAGGATTTAAATCCTAAATACAATTAATTATATAAGTATAATATTATTACTACCCGGGGGTTTTATTAAAACAATTTGTCCTTCAAGTAGCCTTAATTGTGAGTATATTTGTATTTTAGATGCGATTTTCAAAGAAATAGAAGTGTGTTTCAAATTTTTTTTTCTCCAGTGTGGCGAGGGCTAGAATTTTTTTTCTTGTTATACCTACCTGATATTACCCCAAAGTAATCTAAAATAATTTTTGTTTCGATGAACGTAGCTTTGTTTCAACGAGGTAGAACGTAAAATCTGAAAAAGTGTATGAAGTAGCCCCGTTTCCAATTGAAAAAGAAGAAAATTTGTTATCAAATGAAGACGATGCAATATGTCTTTTTTCTACTCCTTTATGTATATTACCTATTTTATGCACACTTTACTGAATGTATATGTAGCAAATATCGGTCAACTGTACGGATATGAATTCATATCCATTCTCGTGCGGATATTATGTTGACCAATTGGAGTTTATAATTTAATATTTACTCATTTATTTCGACCAATAACATGCCTTATTTAATAGTTTACCAACTATTCCTTACTAAAAATTAAGCTGTCACTGCTGTCAAAATAATTGTCAAAAATTTTTAAATATTGCTGTATTTAATAATATAGGTTTTTTAATAAATATGAGTGATAGTGATGAAAAAGCAATAGATGGTACTCCACCATTTATTACAATTGTTGCAAAAGAAACAAACAAATCGTTATTACCACAAAAATCTAAAGAAAACATTGTCATAAAAAGTTTATGGAATGGTTCTTGAAAAATAAAATAAAAAGCGTATCCGAAAACGTTTTAACAGCATATTTTAAACGATTATCAACAGAAATTTTATCGAGACAATGGATACTACAAATCCAGAAAATCAGCCATCAACTTCAAAACAAAATTTGCACCAAAATTTTATTGAAGCAAGATCTTCTTCTGAATTTACTGATAATTTTGTCAGGGAAAACATAACATATTCAAATTGTACTTTTCACAATTGTAATTTTATTGTTAAAAATCAATAATTTAAATTAAATTAGTTTTATTTTTGTTAACTGCAAATTTAAATAAAATCGTTAATATTTTATTACCTGCATCAGTTAGCTGCTATTTTGTGATTATTCTAGGTGTCATAAAGATGTTTTAAAAAAAAACATATTTAAAGAGTAAGTATTTAATTTCATCTAGTATAAAGTTGTATAAATGTACCTATAGATTCCCAAAGTGCTTATTTTATTCAATGTTTGTTTAAAAAAAGGTTTTTTCATTAATTCTTGTATTAACAATATAAATAAGTAGGATTGTTATAGAATACTAGAAAGGCTCTTGCTCTTTATTATCTAATGTTATATTTTGTGTTGCCATACTTGTACATGATACAGATGTATAAACTTTTGAGTTTTGTGCACTCTAATATAACTCTACAAATTGTAAAACTGCTACAACAATTGGTAAACACAGTTTGTTTTTTCTTCTTGAAGGAAATTTGTTCATTAATTGTTTGCTAAACTTAAAATCATCACAAATTAACTATCTCAACTGATGCAAGTTAAATAATATTTATTTGTTTTGATACAGTAACTGTCATGTAACAGCACTAATGCAGTGTATTGTGACATATTTTGCCAGTGACATAAATAATAAAATCCACAGCAAGCTCTATATTTTTACTATCTGAAAGTGCTGTCAGCTGGACTGGACTTAATACTTTCTTGGCTGCTTGAGAAGCAATATCCTTGAAGAATTTGATTAATTAAAAAATGGTAGAAGATACTTTAGCCAAAGTGGGGGTGTTGCAAGAGCTTTTACTGCACCTTTGGTGTACATATTTATGTAATAATCAGTTTTTCTATCAATTTTTTGTATTATAGTTTTATTACAAGTCCTAACATTGACAAGTCAATTATAAATTAAAATTTTCAAAATACTAAAATATAAAGAAATGTTCATATCATACCTTTTTTTGGTCGTTTTTTAAAATTATGTTTTACTAAGTGGGACTTCATGTCTGCATCAACCAAACAGTCACTACCATCTTTCAAAAAAATTTGTTCTACCCTCTCATCTGTATATTCTTTATCACAATTTTCCTGTTTTATTGAAAATAGTTCATTCTTTATGACATTAAGTTGATTGTTTCTTTCATTAAAAATAACTTCTTTTTTGATTGTTTCAATTGGAAGATAGTGCTCTTCTATTTCACACTTTACTTCTTCAAAAACTTCGTCTGATTCTTGTTTTATATCCATTATTAGAAACAAGTTTTAAAGATTTTCTGTATCTGTAAGTTAATGTTTATAAATTCAAGATACTTTGCTTATACCTGAATTGATGTTATGATTAAATTCAATTAGAAAATGATTTATGCATATTTACCTAAAATTTTATTGATGTAAACATAATTCATTGAATACTATTCGCATATTTCTTATTTCCAAACAACGTAGCACTTGGAAGTTTTGAGTTAGGTACCTATTCACTATATATAAAGGCTTTTAGACAAAAATATAGATAAATATAAAGACAAACGCCACAAAATCACTAATATATCTGAATATATCAATATCAGAGTTATGATTGTTTATTTTGTTCGTGGTTTCACAGCAGTGTTGCCAGATGCCGAAATACAAAAAGCGGGAGCTGCGCTTTGAAAACGCGGATTTTTTAATGAAAAAGCGGATTTGTGGAATAATAAGTATAATCATAATAAATATAATATATATACAGTGGAACCTCTATAGCACGTACCTCTCGATAAGACGAAATCCTCATAACACGTAATAAAATGCCATTCCATTCCCTTCAAGCCCCAAAACCTCCACGAGTCGAAATATTTTACCTCCATAAGGCGACCTTTGACCTTTGTTTCTGAGTATAATATGCTGGAATGGTAATATTGTAATAGCCCTTAAGTGTGAATAGTACAACTCGTGTTTCCGATGCGTCGTAAGCGATTCTTTCTTCGAGGTTTTGTATTTACCACGATTTTTCACGAGCAAGGGGTAAACTTTAAAAATGGTTTGATTATATTTTAAAAAAGCGGATCCGCGTTAGTATAACGCGGAACGTGGGACAAGTGGCAACACTGTTTCACAGAGGTATCTAATATAGACAACAAACTCAATGTTCAAAATTCTGACTTTATTATTGCGCCATCTGTGTGGTTGGGGTAAACACTAAATGATGGCGGCAATATTTAAATCTAACTATTGATAACCCGCTGTAATACTTCTGGATTATAAAAAATTATTTCTTTAAAAAAATGGTTCATATTACTAATGTAAGTAGCTACTTATAAATTAAAGAAAATAATATTTCAATACTTAAGAATATATAATAAAAACCAACTTCAATAAATTTTTTTTGAATAAAAAGATTATTTCAAATATATAAAAATTTATTTATTCTTTATTACATTAATTGGACAATAGTTTGTGATAAATAATAGTAACAATAAAAGTCATAGTCCGGAAAATATTATTCTCGTCGATCTATATACATACATCTTACAGATATATAAAACAGACACATAGGTATATGTAAAGTAAGTAAACTACAGTCGGCTTAAGAATAGCATATACATGTTAAATGAGGCACATAGAATAACAGTGGTCCAACTCCATTTTTTTAAATATCTGTTCTTTATTGTAAATAATTTATCTAATGTGTATCTTTCAGTATAAAGGTGGGCTATCTCCATATCATCTTTTTGCAGAAAGTTAAAATATGGAGATAGCCCACCTTTATACTGAAAGATACACATTAGATAAAGTATTTACAATAAAGAACAGATATTTAAAAAAAAATGGAGTTGGACCACTGTTATTCTATGTGCCTCAAATGTGAATTTCCTTTACCTACCGAAGTTATAAAAACACCCTGCTTCAACAAGATAAGAGTGTAAATTTTTAAAACGCCTACAATTACTTACTTCACTAAGGAATAAAAAATAATAATAAGAAAAAACACTTGGAAGAGGTGGTGGCGAAACCAAATTTCAAATTTCAATGTAATGATGCTTTCTTTTTTAATTTAGGTGAAAAGATGATTAAAAAATAAAGAAATTAGTGAAACGTACAAGTCTAAATCTTAATATTATTTAATATCTTAAAATTAAAATATCACAATAGTTAAATAGAAAACCAAAATTCGTGCCAAATGTCGTCGTAGAATAAGAAAATCCAGTAAATAGTCACAATCAAAAAACAAAATTCTAAATCTGTGGCAATAAAAATCAAAAATCACATTTGAAAGGTTTTTCGTCAGAATGAATACGCAGGTGCTGGGCCAATCTGCCTTTTTGTGCAAAACATTTAGAACAAATTTCACAACTGAATGGCTTTTCATCAGTATGAATAAGCATGTGCAAATTTAAACTTTGTTTTGTTGATAATAATTTAGAGCAAACCTGGCATTTGAATGGTTTTTCACCAGTGTGAATCCGCATGTGCCGAACTAAAGTGCCTTTTTCTGCAAAACATTTAGAACAATTGTCACAACTGAATGGTTTTTCACCATCGTGAACACGCAGATGCAGAGTTAAACTGTATTTTTTTGCAAATGATTTAAAACAAACCTCACATTTGAATGGTTTTTCACCAGTGTGAATGCGCATGTGTTGAACTAAAGTGACTTTTCGTACAAAAGATTTAGAACAAATATCGCAACTGAATGGCTTTTCATCAGTATGAATACGCATGTGGAAACTTAAAGTTTGTTTTGTAGATAAATATTTAGAGCAAACCTCGCATTTGAATGGTTTATCGCCAGTGTGAAAACGCATGTGCCGAACTAAAGTGGCTTTTAGTGCAAAAGGTCTAGAACAAATATCACAACTGAATGGCTTTTCATCAGTATGAATACGCATGTGCACATTTAAATTTTGTTTAGTTGAAAATAATTTAAAGCAAACCTCGCATTTGAATGGTTTTTTACCTGTGTGAAAACGCAAGTGCTTAGTTAAAATATATTTTTTTGCAAATAATTTAAAACAAACGTCACATTTGAATGGTTTTTCATCAGTATGAATACGCATATGTTTAATTAGGTGGTGTTTGTTTAATTGTTGAGCTAAAGCGTTTTTTAACGATTTGATACAAACTGCACCGGTGTTTGTAGGTAAAGTCAAGTCACCTGGCAAGATCTTTTTTTCTTTATTCCAAACACTTTTTATTGGAGTGGTTTGCTGTTCATCGTTTCGACTTCTTCTTTTTTGTACAAAATGCTGTACAGCATGACAAAAAATTTCAAATTTTCTGTTGAACATATTTCCACAAAACTTACAAATTAAAATACCTTTATGTAAGACCCAATACTTCACAAACTTCCTCCTTGCCAATAATCCTACAAACAATAATTATGATTTATTTTATTATTTAATTAATTAATGATGTATTTAATTTTTATTTTGCTACTTATAACATAAAACCAACGATTACATTTGTGAATATAATAATCGGTGTGGACATATAAGGAACTTATGTCACGCATTTGATGCTTCGGAATTTAAGAACAATTCACCAGCCAAGATACTCCATCAAAAATTATTAGAGAAATTACAATCACGGCCGGATTTAGGATTTTTGCGCCCCTAAGAAGTTTCCTTGATCATTAAGACCCAAGTGTTCGTGGGCATCACGAAAAGATAGCCCTTTCATGGATAAAAATTTAACGAAGGCAACAACTCAGCTCATTTCTCCAATACTCAGTTTCTTTACTAATCTGCTCTCCAAAACCTGAGCTTACATGAACTTTAATGTTACCTCTCAATTTTAGTGTTCTCTTTGTGAGGCATTTTTTCAGTCATTAAATCCCGTTGTAAATAAATTTGCGTTAGCAAGATTACTGAACAACTTGCATGGTACGCAAAACGCACACCCCATGCTTTTGGTATATAACATCCAACTTCTATTTACATACAAGTTCACCATTTTTGAGCTGACGAAAAAATAACTTATCAGCAGTAATACCACAAGTGATTGAATTTTCGCGATAAGTCTGTCCATTCAGTTGAGATCATAAATGAAAGACAGACTTATGAGATAAATTCAATCATGAGTGGAATTTTATTAGACTATTTCACAAACAGAGTGAAAGATAAAAAATCTGAAATTCGGCAGGATTAGAGGAAATTGGCAAAAAAGGTGACCTGAGAAATCAATAAATTTTAATGAACAGAAAACATTTACATCGAAAGAAATACTACACTACCAACAATAACCATAACATACTGAAATATTTTTCAATTATAATTATTATAAATGGTACAGTTATTATATACACTTATATTTGACGTTTAACTGTCACATGCACTGTAAACAAATCTGAAAACACCGAACTTGATAGGCCAATCAGAGTCAAGAGTCAAGTTTGGTATTATCGGTAAGCCGAACTTGACTAGAGCTTCTGATTGGTTCATTTCGTAGGTGAGTGAAATAGTCAGTAGTGATACCACGAGTTATTGAATTTTCGCGATAAGTCTGTCGAATCAATTCAGTTGAGTTCAGAAATAAAAGATAGACTTATGAGATAAATTCAATCACGAGTTGAATTTTATTAGACTATTTCACGAATACAGTTTCTTCATTAATATAAATACGAACAATGTACGACAGTCATAATCAAATTATTAAAATCGTCAATAACAATAGAAGGGTTGCTCCCCGAGAGAACAATTACTTCTATTGGTTATTTTTGAAGGAACCGCTATAACGCCAAGAGAAGGTGTTAGGGATTTTTATTTTCGAACCAAAAATAGTATAGAAGTAATTTCTTTCATAGTAGTTATATACTTCTTGGTTATATGTTATATGATGTATTTCGTCGTTTCGTGCTTAGATAATCAAAAATAATTGTCCGTCCGTTATCAACCTTTTATTTATTTTTTTTTTAATCAAAAGTAACAGTAGTGAACATAGATAAGACATATAATATAGTGTAGTGAAAATGGCAGAAAATAAAAAAACAAAAGAGTGCTCCTATGAACACTCAACAAAAGCAGATTCTTGTGGACTTTATTTCTGCAAAAGAAGAAATGTACTCCGGCAAATTAACGCAGTCCTATACAAAAGAAAAAATGGAAGCCCTCTGAAAAGCCTTGTAAACCTATACTCTGTTAATTCATCAAATGGGTTTACCAAGGGTAAAACTTCTCTTCTGATATCGATATCCTCTTCTGCTTCTCTTACATCATTTTGTATAGCATCGTAAATTAAAACATTATTCAAATCCATTGTAAACACACCGGTGACACAAAGGCAAACAATATTAATACTAAACTAAATACATACAAATACTAAAAACAATAATAAATAAAAAACTAGAACTAAATATTATGCTATTAAATAGAATTAAATGTAGAAATGAAATAAAATATAGCTCCTGAAACACTTTAGAGACCGTAAAAAATAAACAATAACCACGTTTGTTTGCATGATCTTCAATTGTCAAAAATTCTTTATTCCGATTGGTTTAACTATTTGGCAACCCTGCTCAAACATTCTTATCAATTTGCTTCTTTCTACACTGTCACCCTCCTATGGGTCCCGGGACACATAGGAATAGAGGGGAACGAAACAGCAGATAAGCTGGCAAAAAAAGGAGCTGAAACCCCACATTTGGGACCAGAACCATCTTGTGGGATCAGCAGTAGAGTAATCTTAGGAAAACTAAGGGAAGAAATGGAGAAAGAAAAATCCAAGTACTGGAATCAGCTGGAAGGACTGAGGCAATCTAAGATACTACTGGGGAACTATGACCAGAAGAGATCTCTTAGCTGCCTCAACCTCAGTAAAAAAAGGCTCCGAATTTTAACGGGAATACTAACCGGACATTGCCGGTTAAGAAACCACATGAAGAAACTAGGGTTAGCAGATGAAGCAAAGTGCAGATTCTGTGAGGAAGAGGATGAAACCTCAATACACATACTCGCAGAATGCCCTGCCTTGCAAAATTCTAGGGCTAGATACCTAGGAGCACATGGAATAGAAGAAGGGGATCTACCTGACTTGAAGCCCGACGATGTCCTAAACTTCCTCAGGAAAATAGGACTCGAAGAGCTGCTATAAGTCTGAGAAAATATCAGAACATGGCAAGTAAGGGGGGACACAATAGATCCTATAGGTCGCAGTGTAATTATCACCCCTAACTTATACATACATACATTCTTTCTACAGCGACTGTACTTCTTTCATTCGAACTCAACAATACAGTTTTATGTAACCAATAGAAAGGTGATAGAATGAAAGTAGGGAGTGCTCCCTAGGGAGAGTTCTATTCTATATCACCGTCAAGAATAGGGGTCCAGAATTGAAAGACAGGGACATGTTGCATATAACTGACATAGCGACAATTTCTCGAAATTGTCGCGACAAGTGTGACAATTTTGTAATTTCTCGTTGCATATAACATACACCATGGTTTTTGATAATGATAATGCAACATGTCCCTGTCATTATCAAAAACCATTTCTAAAAAGTCAAGAAAATAAAGTCGAACTCAAAAAGGCAATCTACGGATTAAAACAGTCATCACGAGTATGAAAAAGGTTGAAGTAGTTCTTACTAATTTAGGCTATAAAAAGTTAGACTTTCAGTCAAGTGTTTTTATAAAATGTCAAAACAACTTAATTACCATATCATTGCATTGTATGTAGATGATTTTTTCTTGTTTTCAAATAATCAGGATGAAACTAAGTTTGTTAAGGATAAATTGAGTTCTAATTTTAAAATAATATATTAAGGTCAAGCCAATTGTTTGGGTGTCGGAATAAATTATTATAAAGATAAAAATATAACTCTTGACCAAGAACAATAGTTTATTGATGAAATTTTAAATGACAGATTGGAAAACTGTGACTACACTTATGGAAGTAAATCCAAATTTTGAAAGAGACTCCAATAGTAATCTAGATGTTCCATACCAACACTTGATGGGCAGTTTAATGTATCTGTCTGTCATGACAAGACCAGATATATCACACTGTGTGTAAGTCAATTCAATAATTGTTATAATGAGTCTCATTGGCATGCAGCCAAAAGACCTTTAAAATATTTGAAAGGTACAAAGTCTTTTTGTTTAAACTTTATTAAATATGAATCTAGAGGACTTTTTGATGCTGATTGGGGGCAAAATAATATTACACTGGTTTTTGTTTTAAATTTGCTAGTTCACTTATATACTGGGAAAGTTCTAAGTAAAAAACTGTTGCACTTTCTGGTACAGAGTCTGAATTTATGGCAATTAGTGAAGCATGTAAGGAAGCTTAGAAACCTCTTGTTTAAACTTATCAACAAATAGCTTTGTAGAGTAATAATAAGGTGCACAGGGTGCATAGAAATGTAGCATGGGTTTATACTTTGAACTTGTGGGGGTATTAATAAAAGTCAAAAAATAAACCCATGTAGCGCCATCTGTACTAATATGGCTGTGTTCGGGGAGCACGCTATTTGCGCCATTTGGCGCTATCTAGTACTATTCCTCGTTTGCGTTATATGGCTCTTTGCGCTACATAGCTCGAAAGCGTGCTCCCCGAACACACCCTATGTCATGTGTACTGTTCTAACCTAAAATAAAAGCAGTCGTTGAATAGCACTTGACAAGTGAACACGTTGTTTTCTTTCCTGCTTCAACGTAATAGGTTTCAAATCAGTATGAATACTCGTATGTTTAATTAAATGATATTTGTTTACAAAAGATAGGGAACAAAAATTACAATTAAATGATTTTCCGCGAGTTTGTTTGTTTAATTTTTTAGCTAAAGCGGTTTTTAACGATTTAATACAAACTGCACCGGTGTTTGTGGGTAAAGACAAATCACCTGGCAAGAATTTTTTTTCTTTATTCCAATACTTCCTTCTTGCCAATAAACCTACAAACAATAATTATGATTTATTTTTTTAATTAATTATTTGATAAATGATATACACTTGAAACGCTGAAAGATTACCCGTGCGTCATTGTATGTAAGCATACGAATAGGATAGACAAGACAACAGTTTATAATTTAATATTATTGTTTGATATTTATAGAAAAGGACAGCACATAGAAAAAATGTCGGTGATATGATCGTTGAATCGTGACGCACGGGTAATCTTTGAGCGATTCAAGTGTATTTAATCATTTTACTACTTATAATATAAAACCAACGATTACATTTTTGAGTATTAACGAATAATCGGTGTGAACATAAGGAACTTATGCCACGCATTTGATGCTTCGGAATTTAAGAACAATTCACCAGCCAAGATACTCCATCAAAAATTATTAGAGAAATTACAACTATTGCAGAATAATAAATTGACTTATTATAAGTATAGAAAGAGAGATAGGGCGTTTAAGCCAATTAGATTTCTGTGCACTTCGACCTACGAAAATCTTTTGTGTCTACCTTAATTTACTTGAGCTCTAGAATGCTAAAACTTCTAGAGAAATTAAGCAGCTTTCTAGAGGGCAAATTTCTAATTTCATAAGGAGTCAGAGCCCATTATTTTGAGGTGATACCCCAAAGGGCAGTGTGCAGTGAGAAGACCTACGGTCAAATTTGTCTTATTTACTCATTTCGAGAAAGCATTTTGCTTTTTCAGCTGATATGTTGACAAACCCTTTAATAACTTGCCTCAGTCAGGTCGTAACCGATATTCTTCCCAGAAACGAGTTTCCTTTTTGATGTGGCTCTTTGTAAGACTACAGAAGGATTCCGTACAAAGGAAAGGGGTATTTGCCCCTTTTTTTGTGAGTCTATCAGCTGCCTCATTACCTATTTCAGCCTATACTTTTAGCTCTGTTGAGGAGCTACCTAGTTCTTCTTCTGAGTTTGGGTAGCTTTTTGTTCCACCAAGGCACATCCCTTCTGTTTGCTTTTTGTGTTAAGGGGCAGCTTATTTCATATGCCTCAATAATAACATTTTGAAATTGCTTCGAGGCTCTCTCAAGATCCTCTTCGTTGCCGAGTAGAGTTGATTCCAAAATAATCGCGACAGCTCCGGTTTTCCCACCTATCTTTACCGTCGACTCGAACGCTAGCGATTACCCAGTTCGAGAAATAGATTCCAGTGGCCCAGCTGCCGCTGGGACTAAGAAACACCGCACAACGAATCCGCTTAGCAATTGTTCTACTAGAATTTTCCAACTGCGCTGCGGCGCGCGCCGATCAGAGATCGTCGGCGAATACCCCCACATTGCCGAATTTTACTGGAGCTGTCGCGTTATTTTTGGAATCGTCTCTAATAATTCTATTCCTTTAATCTCATTTTCGAGATGTTTCTTATAAACATCCCAATCAGTGGATTTAGGAACCCTATATTCCTCGATGACCGACTCCAATGAGCCCAAGTCGAATCTTGTGTGTCGGTGATCCGACATCGATGTTTCATAAGAGACATGCCAGTTATATACAGGGTGTTTCATTAAGAATTATCCATATAGTAACTGGAGAAACTTCAGAACTAAATAATAATAATAATAATGAAGATTTAAGCCAAAACACTTAAATAAAATATTTCTCCTAACCGAGATTAGGGTGTTTTAGTTTAACTATTCTAAATGATTGTATCTCATATTTTTGACACCTTCCAATATTTTTTGTTCATACTTGGCAAACAGTTTACACATATTAGGTTACTTTAAATAGTGGCAAAAGATAGTTTTTCTCGATTACCAGAGGCGAGCGGTAGGGATGGATACTTTCTTTTATCCCCCTACAATTTACGCCACTGTCGTAATAATTGTTTCTGCATGTTTTTTTATTCTACGTCACTTTCCCGATTAAAATCGAGACTCCGAGCAGGCCATGGAAATTTACTCCCTCGCCCTATCCATCTACGAGGAAATGTATTGTTTAGATAATTTCGAACCACTAAAGGATAATGTGGTGGGGCGCCGTCTTGCATAAATACGTAAATATCATCCTCTAAGTATTCCTTTTTAAAAGCCAATTTTTACACCACACTCGACGTGTTTTCCTTTTTTCTCTTTTTTTAAGTACCAGCACGAACACCGTGAGAGCTAGCGCGTCGTCTTCGTTCATTTTTACTTCTAAAACTGTGCATGTGCAAGTACGCTTGCATGGTGTGGAGTCGCAGAAGATTTGTGCAAG
Organism: Ophraella communa; assembly: GCA_035357415.1. Lineage (NCBI taxonomy): Eukaryota > Metazoa > Arthropoda > Insecta > Coleoptera > Chrysomelidae > Ophraella > Ophraella communa. Next base: position 7,941,335 of record CM068984.1, read on the forward strand.
TGCACTTGCGCAAGCAGACTTCTCAAGTCTACATGAACGTCTGTAGCCTGCTTTATCCTCTTGTCTCAATACGATAGAGTGGCCTGTAGCCTGCTTTATCCTCTTGTCTCAATACGATAGAGTGAATAGTTTTCGAGTTATTTGCATGTAAAGGTAATGTTTAAAATATCCATTTTTGGTTTATTGCTTATTTAACATTAGTTTTCTTAATAATCAAACCACCTTGTTTTAATTCTAATCGTAAATTCACATGACTCAATAACTATTTCACTAAATAAATAAAGTTGATTAGTTTCAGTAATTTCCATTTCAAAAGATTTTCTCATATTAATGTTTTTCAATTTTAAATTTATGATAATTCAGAAATATGATTTTTGTTATCAGATACTAATAAATAAGATAAAATTCGGAGCATTTTCATTTTGTTACCATAATTCTTGTTGGGTATTATCAACATTACAATGTAGGGCTTATTTATTGACAAAGGTTTACAACAAGTAGGCTGATATCACTTATTTGCGTTACAACTGTCAGACAGATAATTTTAATTGAAAAACGTAAAAATTGTTACTGTTATAAAAGAGTTTTTTTTGTGAAAATGCCTCGTCAGTAATTTCTCAAATGCAAAAATGCGTGACATGGTTTGTGTTTATGCGCAAGCAAATTATACAGGGCGAGTTGCTGCTCAAAGATATTTACAATTATATCCTAACCGATTGGCGGAAACTGGTCAATTCCGTCCAAAGCGAGATCTAGGACGTCCAAAAATAATTACAGTAGATCAGGAGGATGATGTGTTAGTAAGAATTGCTAATAATCCTGAATTAAGTACCAGACGTTTGTCAGCAATAACTGGAATAAGCCATGCTTCAGTTTTCAGAATATAAAAAAAAATAAGACTTAAGACCTTACCATTTCACTCCAGTACAGAACTTGCTACCCACAGATCTTCCTCGACGGATGGAGTTTGCACAATTTATTATGGATATGACAAATGTAAATAACAATTTTGTTAGCAATATCCTTGTTAGTGATGAAGCCACTTTCACACGTAGAGGCGTTTTTAACTGGAAAAATTGCCATATTTGGGATAATGAAAATCCACACTCCGTCAAAGAGGCACATTTTCAAAATGAACTAAGAATAATTGGTGCGGAATTTTTAGAGATAATTTAATAGGTCCTTTCTGGTACAGAGTCTGAATTTATGGCAATTAGTGAAGCATGTAAGGAAGCTTAGAAACCTCTTGTTTAAACTTATCAAAAAATAGCTTTGTACAGTAATAATATGTTTCATAAAAGATCAAAACATATTATTGTTCGATACCACTTCATCAGAGAAATGATATCTAAAAAGGAAAATTGAATTAAAATATTTACCAACAGCTGACATGCCAGCAGATTTATTAACAAAAGTTTTACATAGTAGTAAACATTGTAAATTTATAGAGTGCCTGAATATTGTACCAATGTAGCATGGGTTTATACTTTGAACTTGTGGGGGTGTTAATAAAAGTCAAAAAATAAACCCATGTAGCGCCATCTGTACTAATATGGCTGTGTTCGGGGAGCACGCTATTTGCGCCATTCGGCGCTATCTAGTACTATTCCTCGTTTGCGTTATATGGCTCTTTGCGCTACATAGCTCGAAAGCGTGCTCCCCGAACACACCCTATGTCATGTGTACTGTTCTAACCTAAAATAAAAGCAGTCTTTGAATAGCACTTGACAAATGAACACGTTGTTTTCTTTCCTGCTTCAACGTAATAGGTTTTTCATCAGTATAAATACTCGTATGTTTAATTAAATGATGTTTGTTTACAAAAGATAGGGAACAAAAATTACAATTAAATGATTTTTCGCAAGTTTTTTTGTTTAATTTTTTAGATAAAGCGGTTTTTAACGATTTGATACAAACTGCACCGGTGTTTGTGGGTAAAGACAAATCACCTGGCAAGAATTTTTTTTCTTTATTCCAATACTTCCTTCTTGCCAATAAACCTACAAACAATAATTATGATTTATTTTTTTAATTAATTATTTGATAAATGATATACACTTGAAACGCTGAAAGATTACCCTTCCGTCATTGTATGTAAGCATATGAATAGGATAGAGAAGACAACAGTGTATAATTTAATATTATCGTTTGATATTTATAGAAAAGGACAGCAAATAGAAAAGGTGTCGGTGATATGATGACGCACGGGTAATATTTCAGCGATTCAAGTGTATTTAATCATTTTACTACTTATAATATAAAACCAACGATTACATTTTTGAGTACTAACGAATAATCGATGTGAACATAAGGAACTTATGCCACGCATTTGATGCTTCGGAATTTAAGAACAATTCACCAGCCAAGATACTCCATCAAAAATTATTAGAGGAATTACAACTATTGCAGAATAATAAATTGACTTATAGTCCAGGAGGAATCGGCGCATGAGTACCGAAAACTATTCCACCTGAATTTTTTTATGTGATTCTTTTCAAATTGCCCTCCTAATGATATAAATGCGTGTTGCCATGGCGCAACCCGGTGCCATATTGTTTAAACCGAAATTGTTTAAACAATTACAAAGAATTGTTATTTTTCAACCGGACAAATTTTTTTTATATACTTTATTGAAATGCCAATAAAAAAGGTCCTATGACTTTTCACGATAAAGTTAATATTTTAAAAGATATGAATTTTTTAAGGTTCGAAAAATCTCAAATTTGGGTAGGTTTACAACAAGTAGGCTGATATCACTTATTTGCGTTACAACTGTCAGACATATAATTTTAATTGAAAAACGTAAAAAATTGTTACTGTTATAAAAGAGTTTTTTTGTGAAAATTCCTCGTCATAGTAATTTCTCCAATGCAGAAATGCGTGACATGGTTTGTGTTTATGCGCAAGCAAATTATACAGGGCGAGTTGATGCTCAAAGATATTTACAATTATATCATAACAAAAGACAACCCCATTACAAGACTTTCAAAAATATTTACGACCGATTAGCGGAAATTGGTCAATTCCGTCCAAAGCGAGATCTAGGACGTCCAAAAATAATTACAGTAGATCAGGAGGATGATGTGTTAGTAAGAATTGCTAATGATCCTGAATTAAGTACCAGACGTTTGTCAGCAATAACTGGAATAAGCCATGCTTCAGTTTTCAGAATATTAAAAAAATAAGACTTAAGACCTTACCATTTCACTCCAGTACAGAACTTGCTACCCACAGATCTTCCTCGACGGATGGAGTTTGCACAATTTATTATGGATAAGACAAATGTAAATAACAATTTTGTTAGCAATATCCTTTTTAGTGATGAAGCCACTTTCACACGTAGAGGCGTTTTTAACTGGAAAAATTGCCATATTTGGGATAATGAAAATCCACACTCCGTCAAAGAGGCACATTTTCAACATGAACTGAGAATAAATGGTGCGGAATTTTTAGAGATAATTTAATAGGTCCTTTTGAATTACCTGCAAATTTAAATGGCCGTTCATATCTGGAATTACTTCAAAATCCACTTTTTGATGAGCTGGAAAACTTACCATTAAACCAAAAAAGAAGCATGTGATTTATGCAAGACAGCGCCCCACCACATTATCCTTTAGTGGTTCGAAATTATCTAAACAATACATTTCCTCGTAGATGGATAGGGCGAGGGAGTGAATTTCCATGGCCTGCTCGGAGTCCCGATTTTAATCCCCTAGACTTTTATATTTTTCGGGACATATTATTATGAAGACACTTGTGTACGCTCAAGAAATTAATACCCAACAGGAATTATGGCAACAAATAGAAAATGCTGCAAATTTTATTAGGAATCAACCCAACATATTTCTAAAGGTTATAGGAGAAATTTTTCCAGAAGGATTAATAAATGTATTGAAGTCAATGGAGGCCACTTCGAAAACTTACTATAATGTTAACTAACTAGAATTTTTTGTTACAGTAGTCTAAATAAACAATTGTTTTTAGTACGTTTATTTTATGTATTCATCATGTTATTTCATAATAAAAATCATAGTTCTGTTTTGTTATAAATTTAAAACTGAAATTTTGATAAATATTAATATAAAAAAATCATTTGAAACTAATAAATTTTATTTATTTAGTGAAATAGTTATTGACTTATGTGAATTTACGATTAGAAGTAACAAATTTTGTTATTAAGGTTGTTAAATAATTAAGGAAACTCATGTTAAGCAATTAAACAAAAATGGATATTTTAAACATTACCTTTAAATGCAAATAACTCGAAAACTACTCACTTTATCGTATTGAGACAAGAGGATGATATTTATGTAGACAGTGACGGAGAATCAAAAAAACATGCAGAAACAATTATTACGACAGTGGCGTAAATTGTAGGGGGATAAAAGAAAATATCCATCCCTACCGCACGCCTCTGGTAATCGAGAAAAAATATCTTTTGCCACTGTTTAAAGTAAACTTTGCCAAGCATCTTTCCCAACTTTTAAATTAAATGTTCCAATTATCAATATAAAATACTTAAATTTGTTTACATAAAGTTGTATGTATACTAAATATATTTAGTTTTGTATTTGTCATTTTGTTTGTGGTTTTTGTGTTATTCTTTCTTGTTATTTTGAAATATAAAAAAAATGTTCCTTTAAGAACAAAAACAGTGTAATAAGTGAAAAAATGCCAAAACAACTAAATAGTCGCTGCAAGGAACTGGTAGCTTCTTTAATAAATTTTTTTGAAAGAGAACGAGACAACGGTGGCACCAACCCTTTTTTTCTCCTAATCCGCAATTAACTTTTAATCGCCCGATGGCCTGGGATAAAGACTAGCTAACCGCGGTTAGTTAATAAGTGAGGTTAGGATGTTTTGTTTGGTTCTAATTTCATTTACATGTATTTTTGTCAATAGTGAGTAGTGATAAACTGTGGTAGTGAAATAGTAATTTACGTCATAAGTTCGAGAAACGCATTTTTATAGTAGGTGTACGAGTCCGTAATTTTGAAACGAGTTACTGTAAAAGTTTCCCGGTCGTATGTCGTAATGCGTTTTATTTCATACTGAAGACCCGTTTTATTTCATACTGCAGACCCGTTTTATTTCATATTGCAGACACTATCTTACATTAATAATACAAAAATTGAAAATATAATCATCCATGATGGAAACGCTGGTTTCTAAGCTAACTGTTTCTGATGTTTGTTTTGTTGACTTTTGTGAAACGAAATGTCAGCAGACAAAATGTCGAAATAAGGATGTTTGGAACCATTTAGCTATTGTATGAAAATAATACTTAAGTTATTGTTCGCACCTAAAATTAAATACATAAAAAAGTGAATGGCGAACAAAGAACAAAAAAAAAATAGTAAAAATTAACATATCAAAAACAAATGATATTTGTTGTATTATGGAATGGCTGATAAACTTTTAGAGCAGACTATTTATTTATTTATTACAAATGATCGCAGTTTCATTACTCCATCTTCTAATTTATATAAATCAATGAGAGTAAAAAATTGGTAGGATTTTATTCAGTACCCTACAGATTAAAAAAAACGCATTAAAGAACAATTTTTTGGATAGTATCGAAAACTGTCATTATCAAGTTTCAATTATTTGGTGTATGCCTAAATGATCTCTAATCGTGTTTCTAAATGACATAAGACAATAGATACAAATAATTATCATACACAGGAGCCTAACGGGTATTGATGCTCAAAGTAACTAATGGGTACAAGTATTTAAAAGTAACGAAGGTTTACATCACTAGGTAGTTCTGGATTCTTTTCGTAGGTATATTGTCTCCTCTTCAAATGTGAGTGTTTGTTTTCCACCAATTTTGTAGGCAGGGATCAACCAGGAACTCCTAAGATATACTATAAAGTGACCATTCTCTATTAAGTTATATTTTAAGTAGCAGCGTGGTTCCAGGAACTATAACTTAGTGGCAAAAACTCTTTGAAAGTTCCGGTGCACTATAATTGCTAGTTGGGATTATATGTTTATCTGGTTGTACCGTTGGAATATAGTTTTACGAGTAGTAAATAAATTTCTAAGTTTGATTATTTGATAAGTTTGATACGAACTCCTACAAAAATTAAGTTTGCTGGTGTATCTAAATAGTACGGCTGTTTAAAAAAGAGAGAATCTTTTTATAAATTCTAGTATTCTCTGTCTCGGCTTCGATGGTTTACTAGTATGACCATGCTAGAGGAACTATATCTATTAAAACAAATGAATTAACGAATAACTATATATTACATACTATATATTACAATACATACTATGTTATACTTAAAAAAAAGCTTTATTTACAACTCATCTATACTAATAAATACAGATTTTCTTCAAAACTTGTAAGTGTGAGTTTAGCATACTCTAACATTTTTTGTATATACCTTGACCACCAAAAAGCATGTCGGTATTTAATACTTATTAATGAAATTGGGTAGAGGGGGGCGTATGTAGACAGGAGGTACATGTGGACACTTTGAATTTCCCGCTTTAGACATTTTAAATAAAACCGAAAAATTTGTTCTAGATGTCTGTGTCTGTATTAGAAATAATACTAAAGTTACAGCTCTCATATATTTTTACTTGTGGTATTACAGTTGTCAAGAAGTTTTAGTGGCCTCAGACTAATTTCATTAAGTGATTTATTGTTGGGTGATATTCAAGTAAGTTCATTATATGTACAGTCGGCTTTAGAATAGCATATACATGTTAAATGTGAATTTCGTTTACCTACCGAACTTATAAAAACGCCCTTTAAACGCCTACATTAAATGGTTTTTGGGGATTAAGATTATTTACAAGGGACAGGGGACAGGCAATTTGTCAATAAAATACCTTATGCTGCAAACATTAAAGATGTGGGCGTGGACAACTGTTTAACTGATTTAAAATTAAGGCCGTCCTTAAAATTAATTCATTGTAAGCGATTTGAGTTTGAAAATATATATACTATTCTGAAGCCGATAGTACATAGCTTTTGCAGTTTCTGTTTAGAAGTCTCTTAAAGGTGTTTTTTTAACTAAAACATTTTGGATGCCACTATTGCTTGATCTAAAATAATTCCTAACCTGAAACTTGCAATGGAACAATTCGTACAGCAGCAGCAGAATTTAGTTTAAAAAAATCAATGTTACACAAACGTTTAAAAAAACAACGAGTCGAAGGTGATGATTCTGGTGCGGAAACCAGTATTATAGAAAAAGGAAAATCGAAATATGCTAGCAATCAAGTATTTTCTGCACAAGAAGAAAACATGCTAAATAATTACTTACTTAAAAGTTCATCGATCCACTATGGTTTGACTTTGATACAAACCAGAACTCTAGCTTACGAATATGCTTTAAAATGAAACAAAAAATTTCCTGAGAAATGGAATATTGAAAAACAAGCAGGAATTGATTGGATGAAATCATTTATGAAACGTCATTCAAACATTTCATTAAGGAAACCAGAAAACACTAGCCTGGCCCGTGCCACTTCCTTTAATGCTGCAAATGGTAATTACAAAAACGTATTAGAAAGATATAAATTTCAGCCTAATCGCATATTAAATTTGGATGAGACTGGAATAACAACTGTTCTATCTTCTCCGAAAGTTCTCACTGAGAAAGGCAAGAAACAAGTAGGTCAGATAGTTTCTTCTGAACGTGGACAGCTTGTAACTTTTACAGGAATTGTAACAGCAACCGGAAATGCATTGCCACCAGTCTACGCATTTCCTAGAGTCCACTCAAAAGATACCTAGAACAATTTATTAATGAAATATTGCAGCTCTAAACACTTATGTTTTGATGTTATCGCTATAAAAATAATTGGTATTCCATATATGCCGACTTCACTCTACTGTACTTCCTATTCCATTGGATAAATTTCAAGATTTGAAATCCACTGATTGGTCGCTGGGCAAGGAGATAGATTGTATCAAAATTATGTTTTAATTGTAGCAAAAAAAAATGCAAGGAGCCAAGTAGGAGTTCTCACTTCTGCCGGGAAGAGGGAAACTATGACGACTGAAAATTGAAGGTCAGTTGGAGGGCAGATGAAGAAATAAAAAACTGGCCATACCTACTTGTATTCTTCGACGTCGGGAATGCGTTTTATGGGGTCTATAAAATGGCAGTGCTGGGAGCCTTAGCTAGGCTTGGAGTGGGAAAGAGCTAATTAACTTAGTAGAGGATTTTCTGACATGGCGGGTTTTGGTTGACTCGAGAAGGCGGAGATATAGGACAGAGATGGGAGTGCCTCAGGGCAGGGTATTGGGACCGACGCTCTGTTAATTCAGTTTCTTTTAACTGAGGATCCCATATCCAAAATTTGAATCAAATCTTAGTTAAAATTGATATTATTGTTATCTTTACAGTGAAATTCATCAAGATCAGTACCTACAAAGAAAATATCAATGCTTTCTACTTCTGTATGTTTGTGTGAATACGGGTGTGTCTAACTAAACCTGCTTTACTTAAAAATGATATCAGACAAACATCACATTTGAAAGGTTCTTCTCCAAAGTGAATTGGCATATGTTGAGCTAAATAGTGTTTTCGTACAAAAGTTTTAAAACAAACATGACATTTAAATGGTATTTTTTCACATTTGAATGGTTTTTCGTCAAGGTGAACTGCCATATGCCGAACTAAACTATATTTTCTTGTAAACAATTTAGAGCAAACTTCACATTTAAACGGTTTTTCGCCTGTATGAGTAAGCATGTGCTGAACAAAATTGTGTTGTTGTACAATAGTTTTAAGACAAACATCACATTTAAATTTTATTTTTTCCATGTGAATACCCATATGTTTTTTTAAACGGAATTTACTTACAAATGACTTGGCACAAATATCACATTTGAATGGTTTTTCGTCAAGGTGAACTTCCATATGCTGAACTAAACTAGATTTTCTTATAAACAATTTAGAGCACACTTCACATTTAAATGGGTTTTCACCGGTATATGTACGCATATGTAAATTCAGATCACCTCGCAAGAAAAATAGTTTTAAATCAATATCAGATGTAGATGTTTTTTCTTTATCACAAACAGTCTGTTCATTGTTTCGATTCATGATTGCATTAATTCCTGCCCTACGCGTATGTCTTATGCTTTTTACAAAATGCCGTACAGCATGACAAAAAAAATCAAATTTTCTGTTGAACATATTTCCGCAAAACTTACAAATTAAAATACCTTTATGTAAAACCCCATACTTCATATACTTTCTCCTTGTCAAATGTCCTACAAACAATAATTATGATAATTTTAAAATAATATAATTATTGATTTAATATAATTATTAAAAAAACACATTTAAATATTTAGAAACGAACGTGTTTTTTTCTCGTGTCGATAACAATGTGTGACGAACAACACGAGCAACGGATCAATGTGAAAGAAATAATAATAATAATCTTTATTTGTCCTGTAAGATCATTAAGGATAATAAAAAACTCTTCGTTTTAACAAAACTTCCAATATTTATTTAAAAATTGCTTTTTTAAGACTCAATGACAGCCGTTTCGCTATTAAGCATCGTCAGATTGACATTTAAGTTACATTTTGTTTGTTTGTAGCTAGGTACCTGATGTTTAGGTAGTATTAAGGCTAGACCAAGTATGGAAGTAATAAGACATAACAATATTAAAGCCTAGATGTTATTAGCCCTAAGGGATTATCCTGGATGTATTTCCCTCTAAGATCAGTATAACTGTGCAATGATATAGAAAAACCAGGAAAAAACTATATCATGCTGATCTTTACAATAACTTAATATATTTGTGTTACAATTACGTCTTATCTATGTATAAAATGAAGACTCAATCAAAGCAAACACTTTAAAAGTGGAGAACTTCCCAGATTTATTTGTTCATTAACAACTTTAAATTGTGGATCTGCTAGATGTCTTTTTATTTCAAGTTCTTCAAGGAAATCAAAATTTTGTTTTTTATTACAAATGTGTAGTATTTGGATGTCATTGGTGTGAAAGAGTGAGGTTGGATGTTCAAGTAGGTGTTTTGCATAATTTGACTTATCTGGTTGTTTTAATCTATATGCTCTTAAATGTTCGTTAAATCTTACTTCAAAATTTCTTTGTGTTTGACCTATATATACAGCATTACACTTTGGACAATTAATTTTGTAAACACCAGATTTTTTTAATTTAGGTAATTTTGTTTTTACATTTAACAATTTTTTACCAACATTATTTTGTGTTTTAAATGATATTATCGCTGATGTTGCCGAAGATATTATTTTTGATATTTTATTGGAAATACTTCCACAATATGTAATATTTTTATAACTTTTAATTTCTTTAGTTTGTTTAGGAAATATTAGTTGTAGTGCCACTTTCTGTTCTTTTTTATTAATTAATGTATTTATCAAATGAATTGGGTAGCCATTAGATGTAGCTATTTGTTTTATGATATAAATTTCTTTATCAAAGTTAATTTTGTCCATTGGAATTGAAAATGCCCTATGTATCATAGAATTATAAGCTGCTAATTTATGTGTTATAGGATGATTTAAATTATATGGTATGGTTAGATCTGTTTGTGTTGGTTTTCTGTATATTGAATAATTTAGTAAATTATTAACTTTTTCAATTTTTAAATCTAGAAAATTAATTGAATTATTTTCTTCAACTTCTAAAGTAAAATTAATTTTAGGATGCAAGGTATTAATATAATTAAAAAATATATCTAATTGTCGTTCGCTACCTACAAATCCTGCTAACACATCATCAACATATCTATACCAAAATACAATATTGTTTTTATAACTAGAATTAAAGATTTTGTTTTCTAAATTATCCATAAAAATATTTACTAAAATTGGAGAAATGGGACTTCCCATTGGAAGACCCTCATTTTGAATATATACTTTGTTATCAAAAGTAAGATAATTTTGACTAATGCATACATTAAATAAGTCAATTATATCTGATATTATTCCTGGATGGATATTTAGGTTTCACCACTTTTAAGTGAAAATATTATACGAAGAATGCGCTTTTGACAGATAAACACTCTGAATGCATTAGCAACCCCACCCCAAAGTACAACATTGTACGCGATATGCCAGTATGCCATAGCGTAATAAACATTAATCAGTTGATTTATATCGAGAGTATTTTTTAATTGCAAAATTGCGTAATAGCTACTGTTAAGCTTACCACATATATGATCAATGTTGCTGCTCCATGACATATTACTGTCCACATACAATCCTAGAAATTTTGTGGATTTTGAAAAAGCAATATGACTGGACCCTACTGTAATGGCAGATTTGAGGTAACTCACTTCTGTATGTAAATTACATGCAAATAGTTTTCTCTGCATTTACTATTAGGCGATTTTTATTGCACCATGTCATAAATTCTTCAGCAAGTAAATTCATTTTAACCATCAGTTCTTCATCAGAATCGGCGTCAACAGCCAACGTCGTATCATCCGCATATAGTATTACATTATCCGTACTTACGTGGTGAGCCATTTCATTTACATACAATAAAAATATCAATGGTCCTAACACTGATCCCTGGGAAACTCCGACTGAGTGCTATAAGTTGTTGAAAGATGCCTATGTTGAGAATTCTCTATCTCGTGCGCGTGTTTTCGAATGGTATAAAAGGTTTTCTGAAGGTCGAGAGAGCACCGAAGATGACCAACGTCCAGGTCGACCTATCTCTGTTTCAACTCTGCAAACAGTGACCAAAATAAATGAAATTGTGCGCGGAGATCGTCGTATGAGCATTCGGATGATTGCTGAGACTGTAAACGCCGATAAAGAAACTGTCAGAAAAATTTTACATGACGAATTGAACATGAAGAAAGTCTGTGCGAAGTTGGTCCCAAAAGCTCGTCCGTCAACAGATCTGCTCAGATTTTCTTCAAAGGTTAGATGAATAGCCTGAATTGATGGAAAACATCATCACTTGCGACGAAACCTGGATATTCCAATACGATGTTGAAACTAAGCGGCAATCCACGCACTGGAAAACTCCTGCATCGCCGAGAATGTAAAAAAGCAAGGATGTCGAAATCAAAATTTAAAGCCATGCTAATCGTTTTTTTTTTCGGCATCAACGGCATCGTGATGACTGAATGGGTTTCAGAGAGTCGAACTGGAAACCAAACTTACTATTTGAAAGTTTTGGGAACGCTGCGAGAGCGAGTTAGTAAGATATGGCCGGAGTTGTGGGAAAACAAAATCTTGGATCTTGCACCAGGACAACGCACCTGTCCATTTAGCATGGCTTTCAATTTTGATTTCCACATTCTTGCTTTTTACATTCTCGACGATGCAGGAGTTTTTCAGTGCATGGATTGCCGCTTAGTTTCAACATCGTATTGGAATATCCAGGTTTCGTCGCAAGTGGTGATGTTTTCCATCAATTCAGGCTCCATCTAACCTCTGAAGAAAATCTGAGCAGATCTGTTGACGGACGAGCTTTTGGTCAGGGGTCAAATGTTTTGGGGCCAACTTCGCACAGACTTTCTTCATGTTCAATTCGTCATGTAAAATTTTTCTGACAGTTTCTTTATCGGCGTTTACAGACTCAGCAATCATCCGAATGCTCATACGACGATCTCCGCGCACAATTTCATTTATTTTGGTGACTTTTTTTAGAGTTGAAACAGAGACAGGTTGACCTTGACGTTGGTCATCTTCAATGCACTCTGGACCTTCAGAAAACCTTTTATACCATTCGAAAACACGCGTACGAGATAGATAATTCTCACCATAGGCCCCTTTCAACAACTTATAGCGCTCAGTCGGAGTTTTTTTTTATTTAACGAGAAATTTCACATTGATCCGTTGCTCGTGTTTTTGACGACACTGTGCTTTTCCAAATCAAGAGTAAAGATTCTGACTTAATGTCGATGTTAATACTACATCTAGTGGATGATTCTTTGTTAACAAACATAAAATAAATATTCAACAAGATTATAACTAAATCACATTTAACAAGGCATGGAAACATGCTTTAGGTTTCCCTCTCCCAAAAACTAACCAACAATGCTCTCTTATCTACATCAAATTAGCAAATTACCTTCTCTAACAAAATCATTTGAAACGATTCCCAGATTGGTAATAATATTTATAATCACCACATTATAACCTCTGGTCAGTTTCCATAGTAACCACAGCACTATTATTACTGACTTATCCCTCATAACAGATGATCTTTTTCAGGCCACTGATCAGGGCAAAGTTACTTGTCTAGCAAATCCTTTGATACCCTGGATCATAAACTTCTTGTATCTAAACTAAAATCATTCCATTTTTCAAAAGAATTCAGGTCATTAGTGTTTAACTATCTCAGAGATTGATCCTTTTGTCTTGAAGACATGTGTCAAATTGCCTACCTGTATTACAGGGCGTACCACAAGTATCTATTATGACTCGATTATCAATGCTAAGAATAATATTAATCAAGACCTAAAATTGTTCTTTGATGATATTTCTTCAGCCCACAACCTCAAAATGAATGCTAATAAGCCTGTAGCCATCCTATTTGGTCCGAAAAAACACATCAACTAGATATTAAAATAGATAATGACACTATCCCCTTTGTTACTAAAGAAAAAAATGTAGGTTTATGGATGCATTCTGACCTTCATTTCTCCAAGAATGTAAGTGTTCTCTCATAAAGATCCTACAATACCCTGCGTCAATTATATCCCAACCAGGACCTGCTCTCCACTAAACTTAAATTAAAAATATGCCAATTGTTTTCCCCAAATGCATTACTGCAACCTAATTTATGGCCCTTTATTACTACAATCAGACTCCCTACTTTGCAAAAAAATTCCAAACTATTGTTTGTGCTTTGCTTTTGGCATCTATAAATATGACCATATTTCCCAAAAAATTAAAGTTTTGTCGGTTGATGTTGCAGAATTACCTGAAATCTGGATCTATTAATGTTGGTTCACAAAGTTTTAACTCTTGGAAAACCCAATTACTTGTTTGATAAATTGAGGACATTTTCTAACATTCACATGGAAATTTATTAGTAATTTTACAACATAGTTCCTCACTGTTCAAAAGATCTTTTACATATATATTGTTTGTAAAGAATACAATGAATTACCTTTGGAAATGAGATACTTTACAAATCTTAATTAAAAAAAAAGGTTTAAAGAATTAAGAACCATTACAGTTGATGCTGGCTCCTCTTAATATTTTTTAATACTGTGCATCTTCAAATGTTTTCAACAGCATATAGGTAGGTAAATAATGTGGTAGTTTTAATGTTTTTATTAATAATATTTATTTAAATTGTATTTATATTTAGGAATATTTATATTTAAGTCTTAATAAGTTCAGTTGAAAAACAGCTTTAGCTATACTTTGCCTTTTCATTACTTATTTAATTTGTATTTTTTCATGTTTTGTGATGAATAAAGTTCATTTATTATTATCTGCAGAAAGATTTATATCTTTTACTATCTGAAGGTGCTGTCAGCTGGACTTCAAAGCTTTAAGCTTGGCAGCTCAAGAAGCAATATTCTTAAATAATTTGATAAATGAAATAATCCGAAATCAGATAAGGTTTGTTAAGAGGTAATCACCACCTTGTCTGATCTTGTAAAAGAAAAACAAGATCTTAAAGAAATTAATGTCAAGTACATAGGAAAAGAATACACCTTTAGTGTACATATTTATGTAATGTTCAGTTTTTCTACCAATTTTTTGTATTATAGTTTTATTACATGTCCTCAATGTAAATAAATATCAGTTACAATATGAATAATTATTTTCCCTTAAAGTTTACCACTCTACTCTGCCAATATATACATATGATTGACAAGCCAATTATAAATTACAACATTGAAGATACCTACTAATACCTATATAAATAAATGTTCATATCATACCTTTTTTTGGTCGTTTTTTAAAATTATGTTGTACCAAGTTGCACTTCATGCCTGCATTATCATTATCCTGATTAAAGTCACTATCATCTTTTATAAAACTTTGTTGTAACGTCTCTGTATATTCTTCATCACAATTTTCCTGTTTTATTGCAAATATTTCATTTTTTATAACATTAAGTTGATTGTCTTCATCATTAAAAATATCTTCTTTTGTAATTGTTTCAATTGAAAGAAAGTGTTCTTTTATTTCACACTTTACGTCCTCAAAAACTTCATCTGATTCTTGCTTTATATCCATTACTAGAAACAAGATTTAAAATTTTCTGTATGTGTAAGTTACTGTTTATTAATTTAAGAGCTTTAAGAGACATTGTTTGTACCAGAAATATTTAACCTGAATTAATCTTATGATTAAATTCAATTAGAAAATTATTTATGTATATTTACCTCGATTTTTAAACCTACTATTATATAATAATTATAATAAACCTAAAAATTTATTGAGGTAAACATAATTAAAAAATCTCAGAGACAACCCACACACTTCAGCGAGAATACATCCAGCGCCGGATTCCGTTATGAGGCTAAAATAGGCCAATAGAAATATTAGTAGGTGTGGCTTGGATATTTGGCGCACTTTTTCAATTTGTGCTTTCTAGGCTAGAAAGTAAAAAAATATATAATTGCAGTGTAAAAATGTATTATAAAGGTGTATTTTTTTATTATGCCAGGGGATAATTTCATGTTTTTTTTAAATAAGTTTAATTTAATTAATATACATGTTTTGGTTATCAGTAACTAAATTAAGGGTAAAAATACTGAGGATTTTTTATTACTTATTTTTTATTTCCATCCTCCAACCTCCGAGAGTTGAAATATTTCATAGATTTGGGCAAATTATTGTAGTTTTAATCCATAATGAAATCCAGTTTTTATCAAATATTTATAACTTGGGCATCTATTCCTATCTGCTAAAGCTTTGCTGTAGTCATCACAAAGTTAGCTGGATATTGCACTTAATCATTTCTAATGCTGTTCCTGCTGTATGTCCATTTTTGTAAAGACATAATAACTGTTCTCTTACATCATTACTAACTTTCTGAAACCGCAAATAATCTGAATTGCCTGATTGTGTGTTACAATAAGAGTTATTTCACAAGGTGCTTCTTGTAAAAGTTGGAATTTTTCTTGTATGCCCATGTATTTTTTTCTAATAAGATGAATTTTTACTGTTAATTTTGAAGGGCAGTTGGTATTTCTCGTTTTAATTTGTGAAGATGGTTCGTAAGTTTTTGAGCACCGAGTAAAGTGGTGACATCTAAAATTAAATTTAAACTTTATATGGTAAATAAAACTTTTTAAATGTTTACTAAATAATTTTAATAATCTCAAAAATTCAATATATTATGTATAGGTACCAATATATCATTTAAATATTTAAAATATTTAAATATTTCAGTTTTATCCGTTCTCTATCCTCAATAACCGTATTATTTATAACGTATGATGAATTGGTTAAGTTTTCAAACTCTCTTAACCATTTACCAAACACTTTTTTGTTCGTCAATTAACAAAAAATTGCAACTGAACGTTAGGGAACTTATCTTCACCTTCTATTATCTTTTTCTCCATAATTTTTGTTCCCCAGCCAGGTGGCAAAACAGACTAAAAAATTTGTAGATTTAATTTAATAATTGTTCTTATTACTACCTATACGCCAAAAATAGATATTTGATTTGATACACTCACATTAATGAATTTTTCATTTAACGAGGAAGACACAAAGTTTTCCATTTACACGTTAGTTTAAATTTTCTATGACTATGAAATGAAGACAAAATCAAAGGAAAACAATCATAAAATAATAAATACCTGCTTAAAACCTTAAAAATTACTTTCAGTTATACCTAGTTTAAACGTCACGTAAAATATCAACGGTAGGAACTCCGCCCACAAGCATCATTTTAATTGGCTTATTTTAACCTCATAACGGAATCCGGCGCTGGATGTATTCTTGCCACACTTCACATCACAAATCATATACCGCGCATGAGGCGAGAATACATCCAGCGCCGGATTCCGTTATGAGGCTAAAATAGGCCAATAGAAATATTAGTAGGTGTGGTTTGGATATTTGGCGCACTTTTTCAATTTGTGCTTTCTAGGCTAGAAAGTAAAAAAAATATATAATTGCAGTGTAAAAATGTATTATAAAGGTGTATTTTTTTATTATGCCAGGGGATAATTTCAGGTTTTTTTAAAATAAGTTTAATTTAATTAATATACATGTTTTGGTTAAAATACATGTTTTGGTAAAATACTGAGGATTTTTTATTACTTATTTTTTATTTCCATCCTCCAACCTCCGAGAGTTGAAATATTTCATAGATTTGGGCAAATTATTGTAGTTTTAATCCATAATGAAATCCAGTTTTTATCAAATATTTATAACTTGGGCATCTATTCATATCTGCTAAAGCTTTGCTGTAGTCATCACAAGTTAGCTGGATATTGCACTTAATCATTTCTAATGCTGTTCCTGCTGTATGTCCATTTTTGTAGAGACATAATAACTGTTCTCTTACATCATTACTAACTTTCCGAAACCGCAAATAATCTTAATTGCCTGATTGTGTGTTACAATAAGAGTTATTTCACAAGGTGCTTCTTGTAAAAGTTGGAATTTTTCTTGTATGCCCATGTATTTTTTTCTAATAAGATGAATTTTTACTGTTAATTTTGAAGGGCAGTTGGTATTTCTCGTTTTAATTTGTGAAGATGGTTCGTAAGTTTTTGAGCACCGAGTAAAGTGGTGACATCTAAAATTAAATTTAAACTTTATATGGTAAATAAAACTTTTTAAATGTTTACTAAATAATTTTAATAATCTCAAAAATTCAATATATTATGTATAGGTACCAATATATCATTTAAATATTAAATATTAAATTAAATATTAATTAAATATTAAAGTTTAATCCGTTCTCTATCCTCAATAACCGTATTATTTATAACGTACCTATAATAAATTGGTTAAGTTTTCAAACTCTCTTAACCATTTACCAAACACTTTTTTGTTCGTGCAATTAACAAAAAATTGCAACTGAACGTTAGGGAACTTATCTTCACCTTCTATTATCTTTTTCTCCATAATTTTTGTTCCCCAGCCAGGTGGCAAAACAGACTAAAAAATTGGTAGATTTAATTTAATAATTGTTCTTATTACTACCTATACGCCAAAAATAGATATTTGATTTGATACTCACATTAATGAATTTTTCATTTAACGAGGAAGACACAAAGTTTTCCATTTACACGTTACCTAGTTAAAATTTTCCACAAAAAATCAATACCTTTTGTTTACCTACTTTTAAAGACTATGAAATGAAGACAAGATCAAAGGAAAACAATCATAAAATAATAAATACCTGTTTAAAACCTTAAAAATTACTTTCAGTTATACGTTATACCTAGTTTAAACGTCACGTAAAATATCAACGGTAGGAACTCCGCCCACAAGCATCATTTTAATTGGCTTATTTTAACCTCATAACGGAATCCGGCGCTGGATGTATTCTTGCGCATGAGAGAGGTCCGACAGCCGGAATATAGGGCGCCGCCATATTAGACTACCTTTAAGTACCGACTTGGCCCAGAAGGATCCAAATTAAAATTTTTATGTTTAAATTTTTAATTCCAAAAAATAGCGAAAAAATTAAAGAGGAAAATAATAGGGAACCACAAAATTTAATTACATGTACTAAAAAATTAATTACACTTACAAAGTGTTTTTTAAAATTATATATTATTTTAAATAAAAAAGTACAATTATAGGAAGGGTTGTATTTAGTGTTTTTAAATAATTTAAATTAATACCCAAAAGAATTAAATCCTAATCCAAATACATAATTAAATAATATATGATTTTACTACCAGTTAATTAATTCATGAGTGTTAGAAAAATTGTTAATAAAAACGGAATAGGTAACTTAATCAACATGTATGCTTTTTAAAAGTTTATTAAACTTCAAATACATTAACATCAAATAAATTAATACAAAATACAAACTTCCACAGTATATTGACAAAATTTAATATTTTTAAGGTAATGACAGCTGTTTCAATCAAAATCATCGTCAGATTTACATATATTAAAGTTACATTTTGTTTTGATTTATTAAATAGTGTCAAGACTAGACCAACTATTGAAGTAATAATGTAAATTATTGATAAATGTTAAGAATATCAATAATACAGCATCCGCCAAAATAAACAGTACCACATATAAAAGATTTGTGAATTAATTTTTAAAGTGTTTCACCTTGTGGTGAAGAAAGAAGTAATTGACTTTTTGAAGGTGTAGGAATCAAAAAATTTTCAAAAAAAAAACACTTTTATGCTAAGATTTTCGCCAAAATCTTCTACATTAAAATGCTTGGAACACACGTACTTAACACCAAGTACTTCTTCAATCTCTAATGCAGACAGCCACTTATTTCGACGGTCTTTATCTTTGGGCAACCTAAATTGTACAGTAATTCGGTGTTTTCCATTTTTTTTTTCAAAATCATGCAGGAAGACAGAGCAGCAATCAATTACCCCAAAAACCAAAAAAACTGAAATTAAAAAAATTTTGTAGCATAGTTATTCCATCCTCAAATTCAAATTCAGAAATTTGCCGCGTAAACGACTGTTGGGAGGTGATCTACGTCACTACTCATATGCGTCATTGAAAGCGCCATCATTTTATTGTAAACAGTGTATCTGCGAGATTGTGCGAAGTTTTATATTTATATTTATTCATATTTTTTCTTTATTTTTTGTTGATTTTCATAAAAATAAGTCAGCTAGACATTTTTTAATGCAACAAGCACAAAATAAGTACTTACGCTGTTGCTTTTACATTTCGAAATTCAGCTGTATTGAAACCTAACCTAACCTAACCATGAAAATGTCTAAGGATGGTAAATTGTTTGACATTGCTTTCACAAACCCTACTGACGACATTTTATGATTGCATAATACAAATAAAACCAATAATTCACGATTTTAACTTACTTTCAATTTGATATTATATAAAAAATAACCAGAATTGTTGCGTTTTAATGAGTTTAGGATTAAATATTTATAATTTACTATATGATTACAAAGGAATTTCATTGATTTATTTCTAATGAAAACACCGAATTATAATCAAGTCATATACTACCTATGAAATGTTATTCCTAAATTTTCTTGTCATCCGACTTTTAGTACTCATACACTGTTTCACTCTTAGAACAAAAAGATACAGGAAGGAGTATATGCAAAATGACCTTGAGTTCAGAAAGGAGCTTGCATATGGCGGCCAATTGTCAATTTTAATTTCCGTTTCCATTGACGTACCGAATAAAAAATAAAAATTATATCAAGGTTTTTATTTTTAACAAATTTCAACCAATCAAGTGTGTGAATAGAGTTAGTGTTCTAAATAATTTAGTATTTATAAAACCGAATATACGCCTATGCGCTCATTTTTGACATTTATATGCAAATATTGCTTTGACAGTATACTGTAAACATAAACAATGAGCCATACTAGGAACTTCAAGATGGCCGACTTCCGTCGCAAATGTTCCTTAAAGTTAATATATGACAGACTCCTTCCTGTTTCTTTTTGTTCTAAGGTTTCACTAAACAACTCATTACCGTACCTAATCTCTGTCACTAAAATTAAAACACAACACAAACCGAATTTTCGCAATAAGTTCAAAATCACTATAAGCTGCTATAATCATATAAGCACGATGGTGAATGATCACAATCGCATAAGCCGGTCCTGAACCTAGATAAATTGTCACAATTACCACTTTGTTTGAGGTTAAACCCCAGAACGTGTTTGCTAAAATATCATTGGCTGACACAGGCGAGAGTGTTGCACAGATTACTCTGATCTACACTAAAAAACAAACTGGTCGCGTTGTCTATCTGCTTTTATTCCATGTGCAGTAAAATGCGCAGTAGGACTTTACTCGGTAATTATATATTTTAAAACACAACCAAGGTGTATTTTCTTCAAATAAATAACCAACAACAATATATCATTATAATAGCATATTAAACAACGCATTTCATATGGGCTCCTGTTATGACACGAGTTCAAGTTTAAAAAACGAATCGCGAAGCGATGAGTTTTTTAAAGAACGAGTGTCACAACAGCCATATGAAATAAGTTGTTTATAATATTTTTATATTTTGCCATTTTATCATTTTTTAAATTAATTTATTATTTTTACATAACTCCGAAAATTTTGATTTTAAAAAGTATGTCGGTAGCACTGTGTTATTGATAACATTTGACAGTTTTGACATTTAAATTATGAAATGTTAATGTTTTCAAATATTTTAAAATGACTAATACACCAATAATATATTATATAAGTAAAAAATGATATTCATATTCACAAATACTTTCTTAAAAAACAATAAAAAATTAATAAATTGCTATTAGCCACAAATGTCATTGTCACTAGTCTGGTCATTAGATACTTCACTCATGTGCGAGAATACATCCAGCGCCGGATTCCGTTATGAGGCTAAAATAGGCCAATAGAAATATTAGTAGGTGTGGCTTGGATATTTGGCGCACTTTTTCAATTTGTGCTTTCTAGGCTAGAAAGTAAAAAAATATATAATTGCAGTGTAAAAATGTATTATAAAGGTGTATTTTTTTATTATGCCAGGGGATAATTTCAGGTTTTTTTAAAATAAGTTTAATTTAATTAATATACATGTTTTGGTTAAAATACATGTTTTGGTAAAATACTGAGGATTTTTTATTATTGTATGTATTCTTGCCACTCATGTCGCCAACCATTTAAAACAAAAATTTGCGTGCGCGAAAGTTACATTACGATACGCAAATGCGTTTTATAATGAAGATTCTTATAAGTGCAAAATATAAAAACATATTTTTTTTTTTACATTTTAATAAATTCATTTTATTTGTTTTACTGACCTTTCGCAATGTTCTATATAGGGTGTGTTCGGGGAGCACGCTATTTGCGCCATTTGGCGCTATCTAGTACTATTCCTCGTTTGCGTTATATGGCTGTTGGCGCTACATAGCTCGAAAGCGTGCTCCCCGAACACACCCATAGTAGTTCTGTTACGTGTGTGTTATTAGTAAATATTTATTATTTTTTTATGTGCTGTTTCTTAATTTAAATTTTTATTTTATACAGCTTTGTTCGCAAATTTAAACGATTTTTATAATAAAGCTTATATTATTATCGTTTTTTGTTTTTATTCAAATGTTCTTCATAATCATAAATTGTGTCTTTTAGTAGATAAATCTTTTAAATTTTAATCTTATAATCGTAACACCTTCATTAACTTACGTATAAAATTTATAGTTTATACCTACCTTAGTTTATATTTCATTTAACGTAAGGCCACTGGGTTTTTGTTAATGTAACTATACTACCATTCAAAACGAAAAAACATCTTAATCTCTTCGGTAGTTTATTACTATAAATAAGCTGGAAAGGAGCGGCTGGGCCCGCCTACCTCGAGCACCCCGTTGTTGTGTATGTAGAGGTTTTATCATACTATCGATTTTATTAGAATTTATCATATTTTTTTGAAACAATTAATAATACATAATAATAGAAATAATTTCTATAAGGTGCAGTCAATAAAAAAACTGAAAAAGTGGAAAATCGTTTCCACCTGCACCCAGGGTAAAAAAACTTAACAGTTTCTATACCAAGCTTGACCGTTTTCTATGAAAAAACAACTACTTCCTGGGCTATATGCCCCAACGGACATTGAATTACATTCCAATAGAAAACGTGATGGCGACCGACTCCGTCGATACTTAAAACCATCTCTATCGATTTGCAAATCAACGGGAAGAAGGAAGAACACTACTTGTAGTCGGTCGCCATCACGTTTTCTATTGGAATGTAACTCAATGTCCGTTGGAGAATATAGCCCAGGAAGTAGTTGTTTTTTCATAGAAAACGGTCAAGCTTGGTATAGAAACTGTAAAGTTTGTTTACCCTGGGTGCAGGTGGAATCAATTTTCCACTTTTTCAGTTTTTATTTTTTTGAATTTGTTGCATTATAATAAATTATTTACATTAATGGTATGGTATTTTCACAAATAAATTTAAAAATTTCTCAAAATATAGCTCTATATCTGATCTCAACCTTAGTAATAATAAATATCCTTGATTAGTCCTTAACTCGAAAAGTAGCTGTATATTTAAAACAAATAATAATGGTTTAGTTACAATTGAAACAGAGCTTTCCAATATTAAAGTAAGTAAAATGTTTTAATTACAATTTATTTATTAAATAAATGATTTATAAATTTTAGCATGAATCTTGGAGAAGAAGGCCAAAAAAGTTAGTGAATTAAATCGAATAAAAATGAATGAAAGAATAATTTAGAGAAACCTGGGAAAACAACTACAAAATATAACTAAACATTTTATTAAAAATCGGTATAAATAATGTATAAAAAACAATTTTTTAATTATTTTACATTTATTAAAAATTAGTCAATTGATATGTGGCACATGGATTTTATAAATTTAATAAAAGTGTTACCGTGCCCCAACCTGATATCTAGTTGTGGAACCATGATCAACTATTCTGAATAGATAGCCAGTGGTCTGTTACTTGCTTTATTAGAACAAAAAAACTGACACAAATATACATATGGTGTATACATTCTATGTTAATGATGCAGTTTTTAATTCAAAGTATTTGAATTATCTTGTTCTAAACATGTAGAAAAAACTTTGCAATACATTATATTTATTTAAATTTTGTCTTATCACTTTCTAGATAGTTTTCAATAGTTGGTATGAATAGAAGAGAGAATGTTTGTTATTCAGTAAAAATTAAACAGTTTTCTTATAATTTCAAAATTATAAGACTAACAAAAAATAAGTTTATTTATAAATAGGCTAACTGCATCATAATGGCTTTGGTCAACAATAATAAATATAAAGAACTAAATTAAAATCAATGATGTATTTTGCACTTCATATCCATAATTTCCCTCACTAACTGCTGATTATTTTCTTCCAACTTTTTTATTATTGATTTATAAATTTCTTCATTTTTCTTGTATTTACCTAAAAATTTAAGAAAACTTTCATCTTTGGAATTAGTTGTGATTTTTGATCCCTCTTTTAATGTATTATTTTCATCTGAAAGTTGTTTAATTTTCCTTAGGTATTCATTATTCTGTTCTGTGTGTAAAATTTTAAGTTTCTTCATTTCATTTTTCATATCAGTTTCTCTTTTTCTCAGATCTTTCACTTTCTGCTCAAGAATTTCAACTTTATTTTGTAAAGTTGTACTTTTGTCTTCATAAACACCCATCTTGGAATGGCAATTTTCAACTACTTTATGTAGATAGTTATTCTTAACATTATTATTCTGAATTGTAATGTTTGTGTCTTTCATTTGAGCTAAAAAGATAATAAATGTGAATTTTATAATATCCAAGATTATTCTTAAGCTAATTAT
The DNA here is from genome assembly GCA_035357415.1 of Ophraella communa. Lineage (NCBI taxonomy): Eukaryota > Metazoa > Arthropoda > Insecta > Coleoptera > Chrysomelidae > Ophraella > Ophraella communa. The sequence goes on from CM068984.1 coordinate 7,965,746, forward strand.
ATTAAAACAGTCCACAATTTTTACATTATAACTTGCTAATCAAAAATTAAGCTAAGGGTGACACCTTTCCTCATGTTTAGTAGTACTTTGCAGAACCTCGACATTATGGAGTTTTACTTTGTGATATTAACCTCTAGGTACAATAAAATTAAAAATATGAAAAATTGATAAATAAATATGTATGTTTATTTAAATACCCAAGGTTTTCCTGTGGATTTGAATTAAACGTCGAGCATTGCATACCAGGTCCTCAAAAATTTCTGGAAGTGAATGGGAGTAATTAATAGGGGATAAACCAATTGAATCAAATTCTCTTGAGAGTACCACTAGATTTTCTTCAAGTGGACTGTTATTTGCGGAAATATTTTTAACTGGAGAATACTTGTTTTCTATGTTAGATAAAACCATTTCCACTTCCCTTAGTGCGATTTCAGTTGGATCCTCATACATCTAAAAATTTTATGATTGATTAGTCAAGTTTTTTTTTATTTCTGTAAATGAACTACCTTGTTTATATAAAGGGGTAATGTACAAATATTTATGTGCGTTATCAGATCTTTAAACTTCAAAAATATAACATTTTAACATATAATGGATTTGTTATAAATTATAAAAAGTTATTTTAGACGTTTAACATTCAAATCATAGGCTCTGTTCATATTTAACGTTTAGGCGTTTAGGGATCGCTGCAAAAGTAACGATACAGTCAGAGTGACACAGAAAAGTTAAAACAAAAAGCGTTGCAAATCATAATTTGTTAGACCATGGGTGTGTTCGGGGAGCACGCTTTCGAGCTATGTAGCGCCAAGAGCCATATAACGCAAACAAGGAATAGTACTAGATAGCGCCAAATGGCGCAAATAGCGTGCTCCCCGAACACACCCCATATATCTCAAAACCAGTAAGAAAAGTCGAGATTATGGAAAGTAGAAGTAAGTAGGACCAATTTGTATAAAAATAATGTTGAAAAACTGTCCAGCGGTAAGGAGCAAATAGTAGATGGCGCGAGAGTGGCAAAAGGGTAAAAGACAACGTCAATACAACGTGAAACAACTTGTGTAGTTAAAAATTATACAGTATTTAAAATCTCAACTATTTACCTAGCTAAATGTAATTAATTTCGTTTCATATTCTAACTATTAATTTTGACATAGGCGATCACAGGACAAATTCTTCTTTTCTACTATTTGCAAAGTCCTGTGACATTTCTCTTGCTATCCGCGCTATCAATTCCATCAAAACTATTATAAATGCGATTTATGAGCCTATTCGTTGTTCGAAATCATGAAATCTCATAGCAAAAATACATCCAGCGCCGGATTCCGTTATGAGGTTAAAATAAGCCAATTAAAATGATGCTTGTGGGCGGAGTTCCTACCGTTGATATTTTACGTGACCTTTAAACTAGGTATAACTGAAAGTAATTTTTAAGGTTTTAAGCAGGTATTTATTATTTTATGATTGTTTTCCTTTGATTTTGTCTTCATTTCATAGAAAATTTAAACTAACGTGTAAATGGAAAACTTTGTGTCTTCCTCGTTAAATGAAAAATTCATTAATGTGAGTGTATCAAATCAAATATCTATTTTTGGCGTATAGGTAGTAATAAGAACAATTATTAAATTAAATCTACAAATTTTTTAGTCTGTTTTGCCACCTGGCTGGGGAACAAAAATTATGGAGAAAAAGATAATAGAAGGTGAAGATAAGTTCCCTAACGTTCAGTTGCAATTTTTTGTTAATTGCACGAACAAAAAAGTGTTTGGTAAATGGTTAAGAGAGTTTGAAAACTTAACCAATTCATCATACGTTATAAATAATACGGTTATTGAGGATAGAGAACGGATTAAACTTAAGTGAAATATTTAAATGATATATTGGTACCTATACATAATATATTGCATTTTTGAGATTATTAAAATTATTTAGTAAACATTTAAATAGTTTTATTTACCATATAAAGTTTAAATTTAATTTTAGATGTCACCACTTTACTCGGTGCTCAAAAACTTACGAACCATCTTCACAAATTAAAACGAGAAATACCAACTGCCCTTCAAAATTAACAGTAAAAATTCATCTTATTAGAAAAAAATACATGGGCATACAAGAAAAATTCCAACTTTTACAAGAAGCACCTTGTGAAATAACTCTTATTGTAACACACAATCAGGCAATTCAGATTATTTGCGGTTTCGGAAAGTTAGTAATGATGTAAGAGAACAGTTATTATGTCTCTACAAGAATGGACATACAGCAGGAACAGTATTAGAAATGATTAAGTGCAATATCCAGCAAAACTTGTGATGACTACAACACAGCTTTAGCAGATAGGAATAGATGTCCAAGTTATAAATATTTGATAAAAACTGGATTTCATTATGGATTAAAACTACAATAATTTGCCCAAATCTATGAAATATTTCAACTCTCGGAGGTTGGAGGATGGAAATAAAAAATAAGTAATAAAAAATCCTCAGTATTTTTACCCTTAATTTAGTTACTGATAACCAAAACATGTATATTAATTAAATTAAACTTATTTTAAAAAAACCTGAAATTATCCCCTGGCATAATAAAAAAATACACCTTTATAATACATTTTTACACTGCAATTATATATTTTTTACATTCTAGCCTAGAAAGCACAAATTGAAAAAGTGCGCCAAATATCCAAGCCACACCTACTAATATTTCTATTGGCCTATTTTAGCCTCATAACGGAATCCGGCGCTGGATGTATTCTCGCAATCTCGCAACCCATTTTAAACAATCCATGACAGGACACCAATACGCCCAACGAGGATTTCTTCCTCGTTGAATACGCTACATTCTTAGAACAAAAAGAAAAAGGAAGGAGTATATGCAATATGACCTTGAGTCCAGAAAGGAGCTTGCATATGGCAGCGTCAATTTCCGTTTCCCATGACGTACCATAAAAAATAAAATTTATATTAGGGTTTTTATTTTGATTAAATTCCAACCAATCAAGTATGTGAATAAATTTAGTGTTGTAAATCATTTTGTGTTTATAAAAACCAAATGATACGCCTATGCGCTCATTTTTGACATTTTTATGCAAATATTGCTTTGACAGCATACTGTAAACATAAACAATGCATCATACAAGGAACTTCAAGATGTCGCAAATTTTTCTTAAGGCCAATTTATAAACTTGCAGTTGCAGTTGCCGTTCCCGTTGCTGTTTGACGTTGCAGTTGGCGTTCGTAGTATCAATTTATAAACTGGTTGTCTCTGTAAACTAGATGTTTGATGATGACTGAAGTTCGGCCAATACTTCGTAAAAGAAAAAAAAGAGATTTTTGTTTATTGTTTTTATTATGAAGTTTAAATTTTCGTGAAGTTTTATTAAGGATTTTTGTTAACTAATGGGTACAAGTATTTAAAAGTAACGAAGGTTTACATCACTAGGTAATTCCGGACTCTTCTCGTAGGTATATTGTCGCCTCTTCAAATGTGGGTGTTTATTTTTCACCAATTTTGTAGGCAGGGATCAACCAGGAACTCCTAAGATATACTATAAAGTGACCATTCTCTATTAAGTTATATTTTAAGTAGCAGCGTGGTTCCAGGAACTATAACTTAGTGGCAAAAACTCTTATAAGTTCCGGTGTACTATAATTGCTAGTTGGGATTATACATATGTTTATCTGGTAGCACCGTTGGAATATAGTTTAACGAGTAGTAAATAAATTTCTAAGTTTGATTATTTGATAAGTTTGATACGAACTCCTACAAAAATTAAGTTTGCTAGTGTATCTAAATAGTACGGCTGTTTAAAAAAGAGAGAATCTTTTTATAAATTCTAGTATTCTATGTCTCGGCTTCGATGGTTTACTAGTATGACCATGCTAGAGGAACTATATCTATTAAAACAAATGAATTAACGAATAACTATATATTACATACTATATATTACAATACATACTATGTTATACTTAAAAAAAAGCTTTATTTACAACTCATCTATACTAATAAATACAGATTTTCTTCAAAACTTGTAAGTGTGAGTTTAGCATACTCTAACATTTTTTGTATATACCTTGACCACCAAAAAGCATGTCGGTATTTAATACTTATTAATGAAATAGGGTAGAGGGCAGGGTATGTAGACAGGAGGTACATGTGGACACTTTGAATTTCCCGCTTTAGACATTTTAAATAAAACCGAAAAATTTGTTCTAGATGTCTGTGTCTGTATTAGAAATACATAATACTAAAGTTACAGCTCTCATATATTTTTACTTGTGGTATTACAGTTGTCAAGAAGTTTTAGTGGCCTCAGACTAATTTTATTAAGTGATTTATTGTTGGGTGATATTCAAGTAAGTTCATTAGGTATATGTACAGTCGGCTTTAGAATAGCATATACATGTTAAATGTGAATTTCGTTTACCTACCGAACTTATAAAAACGCCCTTTAAACGCCTACATTAAATGGTTTTTGGGGATTAAGATTATTTACAAGGGACAGAGGACAGGCAATTTGTCAATAAAATACCTTATGCTGCAAACATTAAAGATGTGGGCGTGGACAACTGTTTAACTGATTTAAAATTAAGGCCGTCCTTAAAATTAATTCATTGTAAGCGATTTGAGTTTGAAAATATATATGCTATTCTGAAGCCGATAGTACATAGCTTTTGCAGTTTCTGTTTAGAAGTCTCTTAAAGGTGTTTTTTTAACTAAAACATTTTAGATGCCACTATTGCTTGATCTAAAATAATTCCTAACCTGAAACTTGCAACTTGGGAAACATGTGGACATGAAGATGCGAGGCACATGCACCCCATTTCTAATTTATTTTAAAAAAATCAATGTTACACAAACATTTAAAAAAACAACGAGTCGAAGGTGATGATTCTGGTGCGGAAACCAGTATTATAGAAAAAGGAAAATCAAAATATGCTAGCAATCAAGTATTTTCTGCAAAAGAAGAAAACATGCTAAATAATTACTTACTTAAAAGTTCATCGATCCACTATGGTTTGACTTTGATACAAACCAGAACTCTAGTTTACGAATATGCTTTAAAATGAAACAAAAAAAATTCCTGAGAAATGGAATATTGAAAAACAAGCAGGAATTGATTGGATGAAATCATTTATGAAACGTCATTCAAACATTTCATTAAGGAAACCAGAAAACACTGGCCCGTGCCACTTCCTTTAATGCTGCAAATGGTAATTACAAAAACGTATTAGAAAGATATAAATTTCAGCCTAATCGCATATTAAATTTGGATGAGACTGGAATAACAACTGTTCTATCTTCTCCGAAAGTTCTCACTGAGAAAGGCAAGAAACAAGTAGGTCAGATAGTTTCTTCTGAACGTGGACAGCTTGTAACTTTTACAGGAATTGTAACAGCAACCGGAAATGCATTGCCACCAGTATACGCATTTCCTAGAGTCCACTCAAAAGATGATTTTGTGAATGGTGGACCTGTTGGAGCTATTGGTTTAGCTCACAAAAGCGGCTGGATGACAGCTGAAATATTTATGGACGTGATAAAACATATTGTTCACCATCTATCACCAACGAAAGAAAATCCCATTTTATTGCTTATCGATAATCATAAATCTCACAAGTCTCTGGCAGCTTTGTGTTTTTGCAAATAAAACGGAATTGTGGTACTTTCGTTTCCACCACATTGTTCCCATAAACTTCAACCATTGGATGTTTAAGTTTATGGGCCATTTAAAGCAATGTTAAAATCTGCCTTCAATAATCACATGGCTACTCATCCTGGGAAGCAAATATCAATATATGATATTCCACTATTGTCTAAGCAATCATTTTTAATGAGTTTAATTCTAAAAAACATCAGTACACGTTCCACCTTTTGTAATCTCCTGTAGATATATTGAGTCTGGCTGAATGACTAATGTCTATGCCAAGAAAGAAGAAAAGGAAAAAAACATCACAAAAGCATTTGAAGCTAGTGGGTTGTGGCCACTAAATGATCAAATATTTACTGAAGCAGACTTTCAGAGTTCATATGTAACTGACAGACTAATGTCGGTTCCAGCTGTAAATAGCAACGAATCTGAACAAAACAACAAAAACAAATTAGCAAACATACCAGATGACAACTCTGTTGCTAATCAGCTTGATAAAGCTGATCTAGGTTACAGTGGAAATGTGACTACTGAAATCGTTAGACCTTTCCCGAAAGCTGCACCTAGGCAGGACAACAATGGAAGAAAAGGTAAATCGTGTATTTATACAAGTACACCTGAAATGAATGCTATTAAAGAGAGAGAAATTAGTATACCGAAACAAAAGAAAAAAACTGTAAAACGGGTTGTTTTGGACAGTTCTTCAGATGAAGAGCAAATATGACGATTCTTAAGAAGATAGCAATTTTGCAGATGAGGGAATTGAGGAAAATAGTGCTATGGAAGAAGAACGTTGCGGTCGTGAGAAAGGAGTATAGTCAGATGGATTATGAAGTTAATTATCTGCGACGTAACTTTCCTGGATGGACCTTTCCCACTCATTACTGAAGTGGCTTCAGTCTCAAGAGAAGATATTGTGTTGAAGTGAGCCAAAAGGGTACTGCAAGAACGTCTGATATCTTCACATTTAGTTTAGATCTTACAAAATATTGTATAAAATGACTCTAAATATTTATTACACCGTTTTACACATTTGAAAGAGGATTCAAATTTAATTTAATTAAATTTTCGATATTGCAATGCTTGTCCATAAGGACCCCCTTCAGTGTCCACATGCACCCTTTATTGGGGCACAAGTGGACAAATACCTTTTTTTTAAATAAGAATACTAAGGTTTTATTTTTTTCACACAATACCTATCCTAGGTAATTAGTCTAAAAAAATTAAACAGTAAACAAAATTAATATAGGAATTTGAAACTTACTGTCCATATGTACCCCCCTTACCCCTATAATATGGATCTTTATTTTTATAATACTTTGAGGACAACTCGACTGACGATTGACAGAGACTGTTTATACATTTTCTTGGCAACCGCTTCTCTCTCTGGTGGTCAGGATATACTAACATTTTCAGGTTACGCTAAAATTACACTTCTGAGCTATTTGCCTATACTGAAACCAAAAATAATTGAAGACACATGTAACATATTTTTAAATGGATGTTATTCCATAAATAAAGGTATATTATGTACCTAAAATTCGATTGAAACGACTTCTACTATACAATATGGGCTAGTTGTACAGACAGTCGGTTAAACCCGGTTTATCTAACCAAAATTTAAAATTTACTTAACAAAAGTTTAAACCGGTACGTGTTGTGCCAGTGCTGTTTTCGTGCAGTTTTGTTAATCAATCATTTTGAAAGGTTTGTATCAATGAATGTTAAACAAATGAACTACTGTGGTGTAAATTACTTATGTTTTGCCAAAGAAAAATACGGTATACACCAAAATAAACAGCACTGTGGAAACAGAGTGCTGTGGAATTGTTTATGTAATATGGATTTGTAATATTTGACTTAATTGTCATTAGTTGATATATTAATAGTACGCTGCAGTTAAATTTGATTTAAAAATGGTTCTAACAACGGAAGAAAAAGTGTTTTTGGTAGAGCATTATTTTCGTTCAAACGGAAAAGGTCGTAATGATGGTCCAAGCTTAGAACAGGTGTCAATAAAATATCAACAAAAATTTAATAAAGCAGCTCCTAGTAAAAGTGTAATGTTAGCTGTTGTTGAAAAATTTCGTCGCACTGGTAGTGTATTGTGTCAACGTAAAGGTTCTTCAGGTCGTCGAAAAACAGTATGCACTAACGAAAATGAAGGAGGTGTTTTTAACCAAGTTGTGCAATCACCTCAAAGAAGTCTTGTAAGAACTGCATGTAAACTCAACATTAGTGAAACGTCTTTACGTCGCATGTTCAAATCAATTGATGGTTATCCATACTATACCTTATTCAAGTTAGACAACGACTAAATACTGCGGACAAACGTGCAAGAGAAATTTACTGTGGACGCATGTTGAGTTTAATTTACGAAGTTCCCGAATTTTTGAAAAACATATGGTTTTCAGACGAGAGTCACGTTCATCTTAGCGGCTATATTAATAGACAAACAACCAGATTCCTTGGATTTGAACGTCCTGATGTCATTGTAGAGAAACCACTCCACAGTCTTCGAGTTACCGTTTGGTGCGCGGTATCTGGTAATGGAATGATTGGTCCTTATTTCGTTGAAGATGATAATCAGAATCCACTTACTGTCAACCAAGAACGTTATAGAGAGAAAATTATTATACCTTTTGTGAGAGATCTAAGTAACTTTTGCCGTGCACGAAATCTACAGTTTCGCACACAATGGTTCCAACAAGATGGTGCAACGAGCCATACAGCTGTGCGCACCTTAAACTTACTCCGTCAGCATTTCGATAATAGAATAATTTCTCGGGGAACAGACTTCGAATATCCTTCTCATTCACCAGATCTGACGCATACATTTGGGGCATAATGAAGGAAAAAATATTTCATTCGGAAAATCCGCCGGCGAATATTGCCGAACTACTGAAAAGAATACCTACAAAATATTTTTCGGCAGTTCCATCAACCACTTTTTATAAATATGTTTATTGACTTACAAAATCGATATGAAGCTTGTTTGCGTTTCAGGAAAATTTTTATATTTGTCATTTCGAATCGATTGACACCAAAATCAGATTTTTCGGATCGGTGTAACCCGATTTAAATGACATCTCGACCAGACTAACCGGCGATCGATTGCTTCGAAAACCTTCGCGTATACTTCTGACGAAATATGTTCGATTGTATGCAAGGAGCCCTGTTGTAAGGGCTTTAGTAAATGAGTGAGATAATATTTTAAAAAGGTTGGAGAAGCCTCGATTTTTTAGCTTCTTCTTCTCTGACCAGTTTAACCAATGATGGTAGTGATAATGAATTTACATCTGGTTCAGTGCTTCGAAATTAGCAATCCTTACTGTCCAAGGGATAAATCGACGGTAACACAAAATTACAAATGCTTAAAGTTTGTCGATTTGTTTCTTTTGGAGTCCATGCTTTAAGTACAAGAGCGGGAAGAATAAGCAACAACGCGTTAGGGTGATATATAAAAGGCGATACACGAGTGAGGAAGTTAGCTATCATCTAGAACAGTCTTAATTAACAGTGAACTACTAGGAATTAGGACTGATATACCGGGTGTAAATAAATTAAGCAGACATTGAATGTGCGTATAAATTAAGTAATTTAAGTAGCTCTTAACGATCGCTACAGGGAATTCGGCATCCTAAAAAAGAAATCCTTAAACAAGAAAAAAATATATAAAAAAGCTTTCGTGGAAGAAAAACTGCAGACACTTGGCACAGGTGGCTGCGAATATTCCATTATATATGGTAAAAATAAAAATTTTCAGAATCCACTAACTACTGTTTTTTTACGTCCGCCTGAAAAAATACTAAACAATAGACTTTAATGAGAATTACCTCGAAAAAAATTATTTTGGTACATAGCCCTTCATACACTTGTGTCTTCAATTGATAACTAATCACCTGAAATTAGAATTAGCACATATTTAAATTATGTCAAAAATCAATTAAACGTTACACTAGTCAACAAACACAGGAGAATGTTGGAATTATTAAAACATGTATCATTTGTACTTGATAATTAATCTACATCTATTTAAAAATGTTAAAAGACATCGACCAAAAAGTCTTTGTTTTTGGTTTCAGTAATGCTTATTAGATTGAACTTAAATTAAACCAGCAAAATCCATTTTGGAAAACTCGTTCCAAATTGTTATTTGATAGTCTAGGATATAATAATAAAATTTATAACAGAAAATTTGAATCAAAAAAATGACTATTTATCAAATAATCAAAACAAGTGGAAATATTCACGTACTTATAAAACATTTAACAAAGTTATATAGTTTTCCGTCGACCTCTACAAAAAATAACATTTTTCGTACTAATTTTAGAACGAAAAATGGCGTATTAATTAACATCTACATTTTTCGTACGCACTGAATACGTCAGAGAATTAACTGTTTGTGGGCAGCAATTCGTCAATAACAGGCGATTAAATAAAAATTGACATCTAGTTACCCGTTACTGTCACGTATCTAATTTTGACATTTTGCAGTTTAAACTCATGAAAAAAGTTTGTTGCAATTTAAAATTAAGAAAATGGAGGTTCATTCCGAAAGCGATAGCGATGTAAGTTTTAGTAATACACCTCCGCAATTGCAAGAAATTGCAAATGAAGTTTCTTTAGATTTATTACCTCAAAAGTCAAGGGTACTTTATGAAAAACAACATGAAGTGTTTTTAAAGTGGTGTCAAGAACACAAGGTGAAAAACTTTACAGAAAATATATTTTTGGCGTAGGGGAGACCGAGGGGAGTTGTGACAGAGGAGAGTTGTGACATACTCGATTTCTCGGAACTGACAACTCACTGCGAGCTGGCAACAGCGTACGTGTGTTGTTCTCGAGACTCGCTATGTGACATGTGACGCAGTAGGCGAAAACAGTGCACGGAAAGCGGTTGTGAGTATACAACGTTCGTCCACAAAAAATTGCTAAAAGTAAGTTTTTTATCAAAATGTTCATTGCATATATATCGTTACGTGTTATGTTTGCATTATTATGATATTTTTTCTCACATTCTTTGGTCTTTCAAGTTTCTAGTGTAGTATTATTTTTTTTTATTGACATCTTATTTTAAAATTAAAAATTATTATTCTAACCTACTCACGATTTTTTACACCTAGGCGAGTTGTGACAGCCTGTCACAACTCTCCTACTATCAATAGTTAATATTTGTAGCAAGAATATGTTACTTGTTCTGTGGTGTAATATTGCATAGTAAATTGTTATTTTTTCGTTTCAGAATGCCAAATAAATACAAACGAAAGACTGATAGGGGTATGAGTAGTGCCGAAATTTATGAATTGGCCTTTGAAGAAGTCACATTAAGAGGTAAAAGTCTTAGATATGCCGCATCTTCTTACAATCTCAACTATATGTCCTTGCAAAGATATATTAAGAAGAAAAAATCATATCAAGCTAATTTAACAAGCGGAGCTCCATCTGTTGGTTATGTTAGTCCGACGGTTTTTACAAAAGAAGAAGAAAATATATTAAGTGAGTATTTGTTGACATGTGCAGCAACCAATTATGGGCTCACAACAAAAGAGACAAGAAGTTTGGCATATTTATTAGCGAAAAAATATAATAAAAAATTTCCGCAGTCATGGGAAGATAATAAGAAAGCAGGACAAGTGTGGCTTAAACTATTTATGGAACGCCATCCCGATTTATCTTTAAGATTGCCACAAGCCACAAGCATTGCTCGCGCAACGAGCTTTAATAAAACGAATGTGGCTCTTTTTTTTCGATAATTACACGGGAGTCTTAAACAAATATAAACTTAACGCAAAAGATATTTGGAATGTCGATGAAATGGGAATAACTACTGTCCAGAAGCCTGATAGAATAATAGCGCGACGTGGCGAAAAACAGGTCAGTGCAATGACATCGGCGGAAAGGGGAACCTTAGTCACATTGGCTTTGGCTGGAAACGCTGTAGGTAATTACATACCGCCTATGTTTATATTTCCACGAAAAAGAGTCCAAGAGCATTTCATTCGTGATGGCCCAGTTGGTTCAGTGGGAACAGCTAATGGATCTGGATGGATGCAGGAGGATGATTTTCACTTCTTCCTTGAGCATTTCAAAAACTATGTCAGGCCATCAAAAGAGCAAAGAGCCCTGTTGTTCTTGGATAATCATTCTTCCCACAAGGCTTTGAAAAATATTGAGTTCTGCAGAGACAACGGCATAATTTTGCTTACATTCCCTCCACATTGCACTCACAAGCTACAACCAATGGATCGTGCTATCTTTGGGCCTCTAAAGAAAGCTATTAATACAGCTTGTGATAATTGGATGCGCTCAAATGCTGGGAAAGTTATGTGCATTTATGATATTCCATCTATAACTAAATGCGCATCGGCTTGAATCCTTCTTCAAATTTTTAATATCAGTGCTGGTTTTTCTGCAACAGGAATATGGCCTGTTAATACAAATATCTTTGGAGAAGGTGATTTTCTGCCTAGTCAAGTCACTGATCGTATTTTGCCCAATCCAGAAACAGAGCAATCATCAAGTGTTCCACAAACCACGGGAAACCCAGAAGAAAGAACCCCTAATCCAACTATGGGTACAGTTAACAACGATGACATTGCTATCCGTGAATATAATACAGGTGCAAGGACCGTTGCTCCAAGTCTCTCTACAGATCAAAACATGACATCTTCCAGCAGTTCATGTATTATGAGCAGTAACGTCGAAGAGACCGTTGCCTCCATATCTACAGCCCGTAGTCCTCTTGCCAACACTTCTAGCGTATTTTCACCAGAGTCACTTAGACCGCTGCCCAAAGCTCCACCAAGAAAAAAAGAACCAATCGAAAAGACGCAAGATGAAATCTGCTGTGCTAACTGACACACCTATCAAAGATGAAATTGCTGCTATAGAAGCGAGTAGAAAAATGAAAAGTGTAAAAAAACGTATTTTGAGCGAAAAAAAGAAGAAGCCTAAAAAATTAAAGAAGACTAACAAAAAGAATAAAGTTGATGATGAAGAGAATGAAGCCGAAGAAGATGCGGAAAATGATTGTTTTTTTTTGTGTTGCCTTGAGACCTTTTCCAATAGCAAATCCAAAGAAATGTGGGTTCAGTGCCTCGATTGCAAAGGCTGGGCTCACTGGGGACGAGCTGCAATACGTCTGCCACAATTGTTCATCAGATTAAATTTATTTTTATGACTAATTATAGTAATTATTATGTTATTTTAATGCGTCCAAATATGCCAAATAATAATTATAGTGTTTTGTTCGAAAGAAATGAGTTATTTATTTATCGATAAGATAATAGGTAGTATTTTTTTTTACTACCAAATAATTTCAAAACACGGGTGTCACAATTTACCTCGGTGGCTGTCACAACTTACCTCGTTATTAGGAGAGTTGTGACACGGGAAGCAGTCACTATTTTTTTTTTTCTGAGAAACCTTAATACTTTTATCAATTTTTATTATTACATCTAAAAGAGTATAAATTGAGCTACATTAACTCATACAACTGATATATTTAGAATGTTTCTTGACTGAGATATAATAATTAAAGTAAAAATTGTCACAACTCCCCTCGGTCTCCCCTACTTCTCATTTAAAGCCAAAAATTGCAAATCATCGACGTTGTGGTCTTCTTATTCAATGCTGAAATCTACTTTTTCGATTAAATAAAATCTGGATATTAGCAAATGTTTTAAACTTCAAGCGTGTTTTTAAAAAAAACAACTCGTTGGATATCGAGCCAAAAAGTCACAGATATTTACTCGGGATGAAATAAATACATTCCTGTGTAATACTCCTAATGAAACATACTTATGTACATACTAAAATATTTTGACCAATGTTACTGTTTTGGTACTATACAATTATTATAAATTACAGCTTTTTTTCATTATTAGAATTGCTGGGGCTTGTCTTAGGGAAGAGCTTCGTAAAATGACACTTCAAAATATAGTCTATCAAGGTAATATGTTAATAGTCACTATTCCTGACTCAAAAAATGGCAAAAGACGTGTTTTTACAGTCACAGACCAACTTTGTGATGGCATCAGTCCTTTAAAAATATTCCGATCTTATGCAGCCTTTTTTTATTAACTACAGATTAGGTAGAAGTCGTTGGTATTCACACATTTGCAAAAATACTCAGCTTAATCGCAAAATTTTTATATTTACCCAATCAATCAACGTATACTGGCCATTGTTACATCTGCTACACTGTTGGTAAATACACAGGTGCGGATATTCTATCATTGAAAAAACATGCGGCTGGAAATCTTCAACAGTAGCCAAAGGATATGTTAAAGATTTTATTCCAAACAAAATGAATGTCTCAAAAAGCATTTTAACAGGTAAAATTTTATAGGAGAGTAGAAAAGGATAAACAACTTGTCGAAATTGGTCTAAAAAATCAATGACAAGCAATACGGGCTTCCCTACGGGTAATACGGAAGCCAGGGATTATAAAAAAGCAGTTAAATTAGAACATTATGTTGCAAAAGCACAATGAGAGAGAAGAAAATTTGTTTATCAAATGGCGGTCCTAAAGAGAGTAAGTGGTAGATTTTCACTCCCACCGAAGGTTGCATTGCTGCAGCCCAAAGTGCACGCAATGAATTTCAAACTTGATAAAGAACCCGGATCGGGTACTTTGGGATTTTCGAGGCCGCTGATCATGAATATAATGTTCAAATTGACCTCGCAACACCTGGTGTACCAGAACCTGACCCTAAACGTCATCTCCGGGGGTTTTCCTGACACAATCAAAGAAGGTCAACCAAAAATCATTTAGGGGGGTTTTTTGGTGCCCCGAAACCTGGGCTTGAACGTCATCTCGGGGATTTGTTCAGATACGACCCCAACAAACTCACCAAAAACCGTCTAATAATTTGACACATTTATTAATCTGCAACTCTCGCTTAGGGCCCTCGAAAAAGTTGTTCCAATGTTTGCAGGAACAACGGGAATAATTTCCAACATGAACCACCGACCCACACAACTGCCCTATTATGATTTTCGAGTTGTTTTTGGCACTCTTCTCAAGAAAACTCTCGGATATGAGGTTCTAGCCCCACCAGGTGCCAGTGGGGTGTTTGCCGATGCCAGATTTGGATTCGGAGGGCCAAAAACCCCCAAAATGATTTTTGGTTGACCTTACTTGATTGCGTCAGGAAGATGACGTTTAGGGACAGGTTCTGGTGCACCTCGAAAACCTTCGGGTACCCAATCCGGGCCAGTTCTGACACTTCTTTATCAAGTTTGAAATTCTTTGCGTGCACTTTGGGCTGCAGCATTGCAACTTTCGGTGGGAGGGAAAATCTGCCCCACCACATTTTGAGATAATCGTTTTTGGGGAGAAGGCAGAAAACCGCATCCCGATCCGTCCACTTGCAACACTTTCCCGATAGCAGGCGTTGACTAGTAGGTCAAACAGGTGTAGTAAAGGCAGTCGAGGATATTAGCACTTAAAAGAAAACGCCAAGTAGGACTTCTCACTTCTACCGGGAAGGGGGAAACTATGACGACTGAAAATTGACGGTCAGATTTGAATTTTCCCAAAAAAAAAGAAAAGGCAGTTGGAGGGAAGATGGAGAAATAAAAAACTGGCCATGCCTACTTCTATTCTTCGACGTCAGGAATGCGTTCAATGGGGTCTGCAAAATGTCAGTGCTGGGAGCCTTAGCTAGCCTTGGAGTGGGGGAGGGGCTAATTAACTTAGTAGAGAAGTTTCTGACGTGGCGGGTTTTGGTTGAGTCGAGAGGGCGGAGATATGGGACAGAGATGGGAGTGCCTCAGGGATCGGTATTGGGACCGACTCTCTGTTAATTCAGTTTCTTTTAACTGAGGATCCCATATCCAAAATTTGAATCAAATCTTAGTTAAAATTGATATTATTGTTATCTTTACAATGAAATTCATCATGATTATAAGAACAGTACAAGGGAAATATCAATGCTTTCTACTTCTGTGTGTTTGTGTGAATACGGGTGTGTCTAACTAAACCTGATTTACTTACAAATGATATCAGACAAACATCACATTTGAAAGGTTCTTCTTCAAAGTGAATTGGCATATGTTGGGCTAAATTGTGTTTTCGTACAAAACTTTTAGAACAAACATCACATTTAAATGGTATTTTTTCCATGTGAATACCCATATGTTTTTTTAAAAGGAATTTACTTACAAATGATTTGGCACAAATGTCACATTTGAATGGTTTTTCGTCAAGGTGAACTGCCATATGCAGAACTAAACTAGATTTTCTTGCAAACAATTTAGAGCAAACTTCACATTTAAACGGTTTTTCGCCTGTATGAATACGCATATGTTCTTTTAAATGATATTTATGTCCAAACAATTTGGAACAAACTTCACATTTAAAGGGATATTCGCCAGTATGAATGCGCATATGTATTTTTAAACTTTGTTTTATTGAAAATGATTTAGAGCAAACCTCACATATAAATGGTTTTTCGCCAGTGTGAAAACGCATGTGTAGAACTAAATTGCCTTTTAGAGCAAAAGATTTAGAACAAATACCACATTTGAAAGGATTTTCGCCAGTATGAATGCGCATGTGTTTTTTTAAACTTTGTTTTATTGAAAATGGTTTAGAGCAAACCTCACATTTAAATGGTTTTTCGCCAGTATGAATGCGCATGTGTTTTTTTAAACTTTGTTTTATTGAAAATGGTTTAGAGCAAACCTCACATTTAAATGGTTTTTCGCCAGTATGAATGCGCATGTGTTTTTTTAAACTTTGTTTTATTGAAAATGGTTTAGAGCAAACCTCACATTTAAATGGTTTTTCGCCAGTGTGAATACGCATGTGCTCAACTAAAGTGCCTTTTAGTGTAAAAGATTTAGAACAAAAATCACAATTGTATGGTTTTTCGCCAGTGTGAAGACGCATGTGGAGAATTAAATTTTGTTTTGCTGAAAATAATTTAGAGCAAACATCGCATTTGAATGGTTTTTCACCAGTGTGAAAACGCATGTGTAGAACTAAATTGCCTTTTAGAGCAAAAGATTTAGAACAAATACCACAATTAAATGGTTTTTCGCCAGTGTGAAAACGCATGTGCTGAGTTAAACTATGTTTTTTTGCAAATGATTTCAAACAAACCTCACATTTGAATGTTTTTTCACCATTGTGAATTATCATGTGCTGAACTAAAATGCTTTTTTGTGTAAAAGATTTTAAGCAAATTTCACAACTAAATGGTTTTTCTCCAGTGTGAAAACGCATGTGGAAAATTGAACTTCGTTTCGTTGAAAATAATTTAAAGCAAACATTGCATTTGAATGGTTTTTCACCAGAGTGAATACGCGTGTGAAAACTTAAACTTTCCTTTGTTAAATATAATTTAGAGCAAACATCGCATTTGAATGGTTTATGATCATTGTGAATACGCATGTGCCGAACTAAATTGCCTTTTTGTGTAAATGATTTTAAGCAAATTTCACAACTAAATGGCTTATCATCAGTATGAATACGCATGTGCTGAACTAAATTGCCTTTTTGTCTAAATGATTTTAAGCAAATTTCACAACTAAATGGCTTATCATCAGTATGAATACGCATATGTACAATTAAATGATATTTGTTTACAAAAGATTTAGAACAAATATCACAATTGTAAGGTTTATCGCAAGTTTGTTTACTTATGTTGTGAACTAAACTGTTTTCTGACGGTTTAGTACAAACTTCACCTTTAAATGGGTTTTTACCGGTATATGTACGCATATGTAAATTCAAATCACCTCGCAAGCAAAATAGTTTTAAATCAATCTCAGATGTAGATGTTTTTTCTTTATCACAAACAGTCTGTTCATTGTTTCGATTCATGATTGCATTAATTCCTGCCTTACGCGTATGTCTTATGCTTTTTACAAAATGCCGTACAGCATGACAAAAAAAATCAAATTTTCTGTTGAACATATTTCCGCAAAACTTACAAATTAAAATACCTTTATGTAAAACCCCATACTTCATATACTTTCTCCTTGTCAAATGTCCTACAAACAATAATTATGATAATTTTAAAATAATATAATTATTGATTTAATATAATTATTCAAAAAAAAACACATTTAAATTTTTAGAAACGAAAGTGTTTTTTTCTCGCGTCGATAACAATGTGTAACGAACAACACGAGCAACGGATCAATGTGAAAGAAACTCCGACCAAGTGCTATAAGTTGTTGAAAGAGGCCTATGTTGAGAATTTGTTATCTCGTGCGCGTACGTTGATGTTTAAAGTTTATAGTATGTACAGTAAATAAATTACCGATAAGTGCTCTCCACTAAGTTTAATTAAAACCCACAAAGAAAATCTTGGTCCAGCCAAGTTGATGAAGTTACATCACGCAGTAGAGGTGTGTCATTTTATAAAGTTAATTAATTTGATACACCCCAATCACATTTAAATGGTATTTTTTCCATGTGAATATCCATATGTTTTTTTAAACGGAATTTATTTACAAATGACTTGACACAAATATTACATTTGAATGGTTTTTCGTCAAGGTGAACTGCCATATGCTGAACTAAACTAGATTTTCTTGTTAACAATTTAGAGCAAACTTCACATTTAAACGGTTTTTCGCCTGTATGAGTACGCATGTGCTGAACAAAATTGTATTTTTGTACAAAAGTTTTAAAACAAACATCACATTTAAATGGCATTTTTTCCATGTGATTACCCATATGTTTTTTTAAACGGAAATTACTTACAAATGACTTGGCACAAATATCACATTTGAATGGTTTTTCGTCAAGGTGAACTTCCATATGCTGAACTAAACTAGATTTTCTTGTAAACAATTTAGAGCACACATCACATTTAAATGGTTTTTCGCCAGTGTGAAGACGCATGTGGAGAATTAAATTTTGTTTTGCTGAAAATAATTTAGAGCAAACATCGCATTTGAAGGGTTTTTCACCAGTGTGAAAACGCATGTGTAGAACTAAATTGCCTTTTAGAGCAAAAGATTTAGAACAAATACAACAATTAAATGGTTTTTCGCCAGTGTGAAAACGCATGTGCTGAACTAAATTGCCTTTTTGTGTAAATGATTTTAAGCAAATTTCACAACTAAATGGCTTATCATCAGTATGAATACGCATATGTTCAATTAAATTATATTTGTTTACAAAAGATTTAGAACAAATATCACAATTGTATGGTTTATCGCAAGTTTGTTTACTTATGTTGTGAACTAAACTGTTTTCTGACGGTTTAGTACAAACTTCACCTTTAAATGGGTTTTCACCGGTATATGTACGCATATGTAAATTCAAATCACCTCGCAAGCAAAATAGTTTTAAATCACTCTCAGATGTAGATGTTTTTTCTTTATCACAAACAGTTTGTTCATTGTTTCGATTCATGATTGCATTAATTCCTGCCTTACGCGTATGTCTTATGCTTTTTACAAAATGCCGTACAGCATGACAAAAAAAATCAAATTTTCTGTTGAACATATTTCCGCAAAACTTACAAATTAAAATACCTTTATGTAAAACCCCATACTTCATATATTTTCTCCTTGTCAAATGTCCTACAAACAATAATTATGATATAATAATATAATTATTTAATAAAAACACATTTAAATATTTTGCTACTAATGATATAAAAATAACGATTAAGTTTCGTGAATTCAAAATAGCTACCAGGTCAGCTACCAACGAATACAATCAATGTGGACAAAAGGAACTTAAGTCGGCTGTTTCGGAGTAAAGAAATATGCGATTCAGCAGACAAAATCCCCCATATGCTGCCCCCATCAAGAATTACCAGAGAAAATGATAACTACGAGGTCTGGCTATTAAATAACGAGACTACGCGCGCAGAAGTCGTCCTAGAGAGGTAGGGTGGGAAACGAATGCAGCCTTTTTATAAATATACAGTGAGCAATCTCTTTTCCAATACATGCAGTAATCTGCCATCATGTGATAATCCAATTGACCGATATCTTTCCACCATCACTTGGTGCTGGAGGATCACTTGTTCCTTACTATAATTTCCTAAATTATCCGGAAATGTATCCAGATGATTGCGGAGATAGTGCAACTTAATACTCGCAAGTTATGTGAAAACAATCATACAATATTTTTTCTACAAACGTTCAAACAAAGTAATTGCACAAATTGTACTATTAATATTAATGTTAATAAATAAAATTTAAATATTTTGACGTTTGCTTTCAAAATCTGAGAATTCACTTTTGACAGCAGTGCCTTAAAGTGACATTTTTAAGGCTTTTATGGAGTGCTAAAAATCGCATTTTTAATACGTTTGTAGAAAAAAGATATTTTGTGTATGAAATAAAATTGATTGTGGATTGATTTACATTGTGGAAGTTCATCTTACTAAGAACAATAAATAACTGAACGGTTGAACTAAACTTCCACTATTTATTCGAAAAATAAGTTTTAAAATGCAATTACAGCTGTTTCGCTAATAACTAGCATCGTCAGATTGACATATTGAAGTTACATTTTGTTTGTTTGTAACTAGGTACTTGATGTTGATAAGTAGTTAAGGCTAGACCAAGTAAGGAAGTAATAAGACGCAACAATATTAAAGCCTAGTAGGCCAGACAACAGGTGGTTTCAGATAGAAAAAGGTCGGAATTTAATGAAACTTGGAGATGTTGTTTAGGGATGGTTAATTAACATTTTGTCAAGTTTTGGACCTCGAGGACCCTGTGCAAAAAGAGGAGGGGGGGGAGAACTGCAAAAATCTCGACCTTTCGTCAGTTTTTCGTCAATTACCTTTTTTCCTTACATCCATACGACAAAAGCGTTCAGAAACATTTTGTAGTACGTGAAATTATCTACAATTTGAGTACTCACATATGTCTGTATGTCAATTCCTTACTGAGATATGGCGCTTCGCAGAAAATATTATTTTCCGAAATTCGCTAAAAATACCTTAAAAAAGCAGAAACCAACCTTATTTCTTATTTTAATAATAATACTTGTTGTTATTATGGTCTCTTGTTAGAATAACTAATTTTGAACCCCCCCTCCCCTCCCCACCTAACCCCAATTCTCAAAAGCTTATTTTCTACTGTAATTTCATACCAACCATATATCATGTCGGTAATATTGGTATTGACATTAGTTACTTTTTAGACCGATATTCCCTCTCCCTCTCCTTCCCTCCACTACATAATTGTTCCAGGATAGGTAAAAAAAGACGTAGTCCTTTCGTAAACAAAATTATATTAACAAAATTAAGGTTTTGACAAAGTATACACTAGAGGCAACAGAGATATTGTTGAAAGGTCTCTCATACATAGTAGGTACGCATTTGTACTCATTACAGTTGCTGTCGAGATTTTTTAGCCGTTGGTTCTGCTTCTAATTGCTCGTCGTCCTCCTGCACAATCAGGCTGTTAAGGACGTCCTCGCCGTCGTCGTATTCGTCGATTATGTCTGACGAGTCCTCCTCGTTCAAATCAGTTGCAGGGGCGTTTTCGCAGGAGTGGCCTGTGCAGTACTTGCACATAGCTGAGCATCTAAGACCTGCTTTCTTGCAGCTGCAAGCTCCGGTGCTACAGCCTTTGCTGCACTTGCAGGAAACAATTTGGAGGATGTTATCTGGCGCAGCATCTTTCGTTGTGGGGATTGGTAGTACCCCTCGCGTGGTTAGGCTCCAGCCCCAAACTGATGGGCGAAGTTCATTACCTAACCACGCTTGTACTTGCTGGTAAGTGCGGAGGGAGTGGTAATTGGCAGCGTCCCTTGTCGGTGGTAGGCGGGCTAGTTCCAATTTAGCCTTCGTCACTGATCGTGTAAATAATCGGTACCGCAAGTCGTTAAGGTTGTCATTGTCAATATTGCCTCCATAAACTACTACCAGGAACTTTTCTCCAGTGTCCTTGATTTGCTGAGGAGTAGCGTTTGATGTAAGAAACGGAGCCACTACTACAGAGAGGGCGGTATTCTTCATATAGGTGCTGCAAATTTTGTTCTTCCCCAATCCATACGGTGCTGACGTGGTATCACACCCACTCACTGCGTGGAGGAAAAGCATATCTTTGGGAGGAAAGGAACAGGAACTTGGTGAGTAGACACTAGGACCACCACCTCTTCCACTTTTCTGAAGATAGATGTTCTTTATGGACATACCCAATGCCGTCAACAGAATAAGTATGTCCACATCTTCAGCAATAATAATGACGCTGTCGAATTCGCTAGCTTTGGATATGGCGGTGTTGACGATCAACACGTCGGCGTCTTCATGTGAATGAATGAATATTACTACTTTTTTTCAATAATTATTTCATGGGGAAGGGGGAAGGGTGAAGGGAATATGAAGGGTGAAGGGATATGAAGGGTGAAGTAAGAAATAAGGTTGGTTTCTGCTTTTTTGAGGTATTTTTACTGAATTTCGGAAAAAAATATTTTCTGCGAAGCGCCATATCTCAGTAAGGAATTGACATACAGACATATGTGAGTACTCAAATTGTAGATAATTTCACGTACTACAAAATGTTTCTGAACGCTTTTGTCGTAGGATGTAAGGAAAAAAGGTAATTGACGAAAAACTGACGAAAGGTCGAGATTTTTGCAGTTTTCCCCCCCCCCTCCTCTTTTTGCACAGGGTACTCGAGGTCCAAAACTTGACAAAATGTTAATTAACAATCCCTGAACAACATCTCCAAGTTTCATTAAATTCCGACCTTTTTCTACCCAACTCCACTTCTTGCAACTTGTCGACCGGACTATAGATGTTATTAGCCCTAAGGGATTATCCTGGATGTATTTCCCTCTAAGATCAGTATAACTATGCAAAGATATAGAAAAACCAGGAAAAAACTATATAGTCCGGGAGCCAGGTGCATATTTGGTTAATTATTTCCTCTCAAGAGATAATTCGTCAGACGCATCAGAGTACAGTATTATAAAGTCTCGTGAACGTCAGCTGGCGCTCGGTTGGGGGGGTTGAACGGTTGTAGCCTCCCACGCACGTAGGAAGAAAAAATACATTCATTCATTTCCTCTCAGCTAAAAATTTGTCAAATTGTAGCTAATCCAATATCTCAACGAAAAAAAATAATCAGCTGGTTACAACATTATTATACGTCAGCTGGTGTCTCGAACATGAAAAAAAAAATGTATTTTCTGTAATTTCCTCTCAAATAAAAATTTACCTGATGATAGCTTATATGTAACTGTGGATAAATATGTATATAGGTCAGCTGGCTGTATCTTGGTGGAAAAACCATCAGACATAGGAGTTGGGCAGAAGCATCTATTGCCAATTTGTATGCATCAGCTGACTAGGTTTTCCTCAACTTAATGCTAGCTGATTTTTTTATTTTTCGCATCAGTATATTAACAATCAGCTTACAAATTTTCATCTGGGAGAAAATGATGTATTTTTAATTATTATCGTTATTTTTAAAGATTCAAGCAACACGTAGTAATAATGGTAATAAATAATAATAATAATATAATCGAATATTATTTAACTTGTAAAAACTCGATGAAGTAATGGCTGTGTACCTAAATTATGAAATTTAAATAAATTAAGAGCAAAAAATAAAAAAATTAGGTATTTATTAAATTGATTAAATATTACAATGAGTTCCTACAGACGTAACAAATCATTCTAGACAAATAATTAGTAATTAATCACTTTTTTATAACAGGTCGGCTGAAAAGTCCTCGGTCTGACCTATAGATGACGACACTAGAATTAAATCCATTTCATTTTTAGATAGTATCAACCTTCAAAAGATTCGTGTAAAAATTTGACAGCTGTCGGACTATTAGTTTGTGAGATATTGCAATTTTAGTGAAGCAACTTTTGTTATTTTCAAAAAGATGGAAAAAAAAAGAATTTCGTGTGCTTATTAAATATTGTTATTTGAAAGAAAAAAATACAGTTGAAGCAAAAGCTTGGCTTGATAATGAGTTTCCGGACTCTGCGCCAGGAAAATCAACAATCATTGACTGGTACGCAAAATTCAAGCATGGTGAAATGAGCACCGAAGACGGTGAACGCAGTGGACGCCCAAAAAAGGTGGTTACCGACGAAAATATCAAAACAAACCACCAAATTATTTTGAGTAACCGTAAAGTGAATATGATCGAGATAGCTGACACTCTAAAGATATCTAAGGAACGAGTTGGACATATCGTTCACGAATATTTGGGTATGCGGAAGCTCTGTGCGAAATGGGTGCCGCGCGTGCTCACAATCGACCAAAAACAGCAACGAATTGATGATTCTGAGTAGTGTTTGCAGCTGTTAAGTCGTTAAGTCGATTTTTTGCGTCGATATGTGACTATGGATGAAACTTGGCTCCATCACTACACGCCTGAGTCCAATCGACAGTCAGATGAGTGGACTGCGACCGGTGAACCGCCACCAAAGCGTGGAAAGACTCAACAGTCAGCTGGCAAAGTTATGGCCTTAGTTTTTTGGGATACACACGGTATATTGTTTATCGACTATTTGGAAAAGGGAAAAACAATTAACAGCGACTATTACTGTGCATTATTGGAGCGATTGAAGACCGAAATCGCAAAAAAACGGCCCCATATGAAGGAGAAAAAAGTGTTGTTTCATCAAGACAATGCACCGTGTCACAAATCAATGAAAACGATGGCAAAATTGCATGAATTGGGCTTCGAATTGCTTCCTCACCCACCGTATTCTCCAGATCTAGCCCCCAGCGACTTTTTCCTTTTCTCTGACCTGAAGAGAATGCTCGCGGGAAAAAATTTGGCTCTGATACTGAGGTAATCGCCGAAACTGAAGCCTATTTTGAGGACAAACCGAAGGAGTACTACAAAAATGGTATCGAAAAGTTGGAAGGTCGCTATAATCGCTGTATCGCCCTTGAAGGCAACTATGTTGAATAAAAAAAATGAATTTTGTCAAAATATTGTGTTTTACTATGGTAGACCGGGGACTTTTCAGCCGACCTGTTATTTAAGCATTTTACTTTTGTACTAATACAAACAGAGGGTCCGTTGAACAATTCGCTAATCATCAAAATCACTTATGTTTACTGCAACAGCTTCTACTGCAGTCTGCAACCTGCTTTGGAAATATTTCAAAAAAAATGCTGCAAATGATATGTGCAACCAGAGCTAAGATCATCTTTGACAGATACATTTTTTCATCAATTAAAGATACTGAACATTAGTTAGGAGGCATGGAGCAAGCAAACTTCCATATCGACGGCCCTGACCAAGTGCGAAAAAAATATTTACGTTCATCTTAGCGGCTATATTAATCGACAAACAACCAGATTCCTTGGATTTGAACGTCCCGATGTCATTGTAGAGAAACCACTCCACAGTCTTCGAGTTACCGTTGAAGATGATAATCAGAATCCACTTACTATCAACCAAGAAAGTTATAGAGAGAAAATGTTATACCTTTTGTGAGAGATCTAAATAACTTTTGCCGTGCACGAAATCTACAGTTTCGCACACAATGGTTCCAACAAGATGGTGCAACGAGCCTTACAGCTGTGCGCACCATAGACTTACTCCGTCAGCATTTCGATAATAGAATAATTTCTCGGGGAACAGACTTCAAATATCCTTCTCATTCACCTGATCTGACGCCATCTGACGCATACATTTGGGGCATAATGAAGGAAAAAATATTTCATTCGGAAAATCCGCCGGCGAATATTGCCGAACTACGGGAAAGAATACAAAATATTTTTCGGCAGTTTCATCAACCAGTTTTTATAAATATATTTATTGACTTAAAAAACGATATGAAGCTTGTTTGCGTCGAAATGGTGAACGTTTTGAACACTTACATTACAGAAATTAAAAATTAATTTTTATTTTTATTTTCGGTACTGTTTATTTTGGCGGATACTGTAATTACGTCGACACCAAATAAGGAAGAATTAGAGCTATCAATTGATCTCTCAAGAGAAAAAGTTACCCGAAACGTTTTCGATGAACCTGGACCTAGTAGATTACCAACCAAAACTCGAGAGGGCGGAGATGTAGGACAGAGATGGGAGTGCCTCAGGGAGCGGTATTGGGACCGACGCTCTGTAAATTCAGTTTCTTTTAACTGAGGATTCCATTTCCAAAATTTGAATCAAATCTTATTTAAAATTGATATTATTGATATCTTTACAATGAAATTCATCATGATTACAAGAACAGTACATAGGAATTATCAATGCTTTCTACTTCTGTTGGTTTGTGTGAATACGGATGTGTTTAACTAAACCTGATTTACTTGCAAATGATATAGGACAAACATCACATTTGAAAGGTTTTTCTTCAAAGTGAATTGGCATATGTTGGGCTAAATTGTGTTTTCGTGCAAAAGTTTTAGAACAAACATCACATTTAAATGGTATTTTTTCCATGTGAATACCCATATGTTTTTTTAAAAGGAATTTACTTACAAATGATTTGGCACAAATGTCACATTTGAATGGTTTTTCGTCAAGATGAACTGCCATATGCAGAACTAAACTACATTTTCTTGTAAACAATTTAGAGCAAACTTCACATTTAAACGGTTTTTCGCCTGTATGAGTACGCATGTGCTGAACAAAATTGTGTTTTTGTACGAATGTTTTAAGGCAAACTTCACATTTAAATGGTTTTTCACCAGTATGAATACGCATATGTTCTTTTAAATGATATTTATGTCCAAACAATTTGGAACAAACTTCACATTTAAAGGGATATTCGCCAGTATGAATACGCATGTGAAAATTTAAACTTTGTTTTATTGGAAATGATTTACAGCAAACCCCACATTTAAATGGTTTTTCACCAGTGTGAAAACGCATATGCTGAACTAAAGTGTTTTTTACTAGAAAAGATTTAGAGCAAATGTCACATTTGAAAGGATTTTCGCCAGTATGAATGCGCATGTGCTGAACTAAATTGCCTTTTTGTGTAAATGATTTTAAGCAAATTTCACAACTAAATGGCTTATCATCAGTATGAATACGCATGTGCTGAACTAAATTGCCTTTTTGTGTAAATGATTTTAAGCAAATTTCACAACTAAATGGCTTATCATCAGTATGAATACGCATATGTACATTTAAATGATATTTGTTTACAAAAGATTTAGAACAAATATCACAATTGTAAGGTTTATCGCAAGTTTGTTTACTTATGTTGTGAACTAAACTGTTTTCTGACGGTTTAGTACAAACTTCACCTTTAAATGGGTTTTCACCGGTATATGTACGCATATGTAAATTCAAATCACCTCGCAAGCAAAATAGTTTTAAATCACTCTCAGATGTAGATGTTTTTTCTTTATCACAAACAGTCTGTTCATTGTTTCGATTCATGATTGCATTAATTCCTTCCTTACGCGTATGTCTTATGCTTTTTACAAAATGCCGTACAGCATGACAAAAAAAATCAAATTTTCTGTTGAACATATTTCCGCAAAACTTACAAATTAAAATACCTTTATGTAAAACCCCATACTTCATATACTTTCTTCTTGTCAAATGTCCTACAAACAATAATTATGATAATTTTAAAATAATATAATTATTGATTTAATATAATTATTCAAAAAAAAACACATTTAAATATTTAAAAACGAACGTGTTTTTTCTCGTGCCGATAACAATGTGTGACGAACAACACGAGCAACGGATCAATGTGAAAGAAACTCCGACTAAGTGCTATAAGTTGTTGAAAGAGGCCTATGTTGAGAATTTGTTATCTCGTGCGCGTGTTTTCGAATGGTATGAAAGGTTTTCTGAAGGTCGAGAGAGCACCGAAGATGACCAACGTCCAGGTCGACCTATCTCTGTTTCAACTCTGCAAAATAAATGAAATTGTGCGCGGAGATCGTCGTATGAGCATTCGGATGATTGCTGAGACTGTAAACGCCGATAAAGAAACTGTCAGAAAAATTTTACATGACGAATTGAACATGAAGAAAGTCTGTGCGAAGATGGTCCCAAAACATTTGACCCCTGACCAAAAGCTCGTCCGCCGACAGATCTGCTCGGATTTTCTTCAGAGGTTAGATGAAGACCCTGAATTGATGGAAAACATCATCACTTGCAACGAAACCTGGATATTCCCATACGATGTTGAAACTAAGCGGCAATCCATGCACTGGAAAACTCCTGCATCGTCGAGAATGTAAAAAGCAAGAATGTCGAAATCAAAATTTAAAGCCATGCTTTTCGTTGTTTTCGACATCACCGGCATCGTGATGACTGAATGGGTTCCAGAGAGTCAAACTGGAAACCAAACTTACTATTTGAAAGTTTTGGGAAAGCTGCGAGAGCGAGTTAGTAAAAAATGGCCGGAAATGTGGAAAAACAAATCGTGGATCTTGCACCAGGACAACGCACCTGCCCATTTAGTTTTCCCTCTCCCAAAAACTAACCAACAATGCTCTCTTATCTACATCAGATTAGCAAATTACCTTCTCTAACAAAATCATTTAAAACGATTCTCAAGGATTAGATTGGTAATAATGTTTATAATCACCACATTATAACCTCTGGTCAGTTTCCATAGTGACCACAGCACTATTATTACTGCCTTATCCCTCATAACAGATGATCTTTTTCAGGCCACTGATCAGGGCAAAGTTACTTGTCTAGCAAATTCTTTGATACCCTGGATCATAAACTTCTTGTATCTAAACTGTCAAATTGCCTACCTGTATTACAGGGCGTACCACAAGGATCTATTCTGACTCGATTATCAATGCTAAGAATAATATTAATCAAGACCTAAATTGTTCTTTGATGATATTTCTTCAGCCCACAACCTCAAAATGAACGCTAATAAGTCTGTAGCCATCCTATTTGGTCCAAAAAAACACATCAACTAGATATTAAAATAGATAATGACGCTATCCCCTTTGTTACTGAAGAAAAATTTAGGTTAATGGATGCATTCTAACCTTCATTTCTCCATAAAGCTCCTACAATACCCTGCAACAATTATATCCCAACCAGGACCTGCTCTCCACTAAACTTAAATTAAAACTATGCCAATTCTTGATTTCCCCAAATGCATTACTGCAACCGAATTTATTGCCCTTCATTACTACTGCTTTGATTTTGACATCCATAAATATGACCATATTTCACATAAAATGAATGTTTGGTTGGTTGACGTTGAAGAATTACCCAAAATCTGCATCTATTAACGTTGGTTCACAAAGTTTTAACTCTTGGAAAACCCACTTACTTGTTTGATAAATTGAGGACATTTTCTAACATTAATAATCTATTCACATGGAAATTTATTAGTAATTTTACAACATAGTTCCTCACTGTTCAAAAGATCTTTACATATATTGTTTGTAAAGAATACAATGAATTACCTTTTGGAAATGAGATATTTTACAAATCTTAATTAAAAAAAAAGGTTTAAAGAATTAAGAACCATTACAGTTGATGCTGGCTCCTCTTAATATTTTTTAATACTGTGCATCTTCAAATGTTTTCAACAGCATATATATAGGTAAATAATGTGGTAGTTTTAATGTTTTTATTAATAATACTTATTTAAATTGTATTTTTATATTTTGCACTTATAAAAATCTTCATTATAAAACGCATTTGCGTATCGTAATGTAACTTTTACGCACGCAAATTTTTGTTTTAAATGGTTGGCGACATGAGTGAAGTATCTAAAGGCAAGACTATTGACAATGACATTTGTGGCTAATAGCAATTTATTAATTTTATATTGTTCTTTAAGAAAGTATCTGTGAATATGAATATAATATTTTACTTATATAATATATTATTATTGGTATATTATTCATTTTAAAATATTTTAAAACATTAACATTTGATAATTTAAATGTCACAACTGTCAAATTTTATAAATTACACAGTGCTGCCGACATACTTTTTAAAATAAAAATTTTCGTGATTACATAAAAATAAAAAATTAATTTAAAAAATGGTAAAAAGGGCAAAATATAAAAAATATTATAAACAACTTATTTCATATGGCTGTTATGACACTCGTTCTTTAAAAAACTCATCGCTTCGCGATTCGTTTTTTAAACTTGAACTCGTGTCATAACAGAATTCCATATGAAATGCGTTGTTTAATATACTATTATATTTAGGAATATTTATATTTAAGTCTTAATAAGTTCAGTTGAAAAACAGCTTTAGCTATACTTTGCCTTTTCATTACTTATTTAATTTGTATTTTTTCATGTTTTGTGATGAATAAAGTTCATTTATTATTATCTGCAGAAAGATTTATATCTTTTACTATCTGAAGGTGCTGTCAGCTGGACTTCAAAGCTTTAAGCTTGGTAGCTCAAGAAGCAATATTCTTAAATAATTTGATAAATGAAATAATCTGAAATCAGATAAGGTCTGTTAAGAGGTAATCACCACCTTGTCTGATCTTGTAAAAGAAAAACAAGATCTTAAAGAGATTAATGTCAAGTACATAGGAAAAGAATACACCTTTAGTGTACATATTTATGTAATGTTCAGTTTTTCTACCAATTTTTTGTATTATAGTTTTATTACATGTCCTCACATGTAAATAAATATCAGTTACAATATGAATAATTATTTTCCCTTAAAGTTTACCACTATACTCTGCCAATATATACATATGATTGACAAGCCAATTATAAATTACAATATTGAAGATACTAATGGTGGATTTATGCAGGAGTTTTAAGTCTTAGTCATAAATCATAAGGGTTATCTTCCAGTTTAACCATCCGCTAAAAAGCGCATGTACAAAAATATTCGAAATTAACAGCGGGACAGCCGCACAGTGTTGTCGTTTCAAATATTTTTTCCTGAAAGCGAATAGTTTAGTTTTGAATGAATGAATTACCTTTTGGAAATGAGATATTTTACAAATCTTAATTAAAAAAAAAGGTTTAAAGAATTAAGAACCATTACAGTTGATGCTGGCTCCTCTTAATATTTTTTAATACTGTGCATCTTCAAATGTTTTCAAAGGCATATATATAGGTAAATAATGTGGTAGTTTTAATGTTTTTATTAATAATATTTATTTAAATTGTATTTTTATATTTTGCACTTATAAAAATCTTCATTATAAAACGCATTTGCGTATCGTAATGTAACTTTTACGCACGCAAATTTTTGTTTTAAATGGTTGGCGACATGAGTGAAGTATCTAAAGGCAAGACTATTGACAATGACATTTGTGGCTAATAGCAATTTATTAATTTTATATTGTTCTTTAAGAAAGTATCTGTGAATATGAATATAATATTTTACTTATATAATATATTATTATTGGTATATTATTCATTTTAAAATATTTTAAAACATTAACATTTGATAATTTAAATGTCACAACTGTCAAATTTTATAAATTACACAGTGCTGCCGACATACTTTTTAAAATAAAAATTTTCGTGATTACATAAAAATAAAAAATTAATTTAAAAAATGGTAAAAAGGGCAAAATATAAAAAATATTATAAACAACTTATTTCATATGGCTGTTATGACACTCGTTCTTTAAAAAACTCATCGCTTCGCGATTCGTTTTTTAAACTTGAACTCGTGTCATAACAGAATTCCATATGAAATGCGTTGTTTAATATACTATTATATTTAGGAATATTTATATTTAAGTCTTAATAAGTTCAGTTGAAAAACAGCTTTAGCTATACTTTGCCTTTTCATTACTTATTTAATTTGTATTTTTCATGTTTTGTGATGAATAAAGTTCATTTATTATTATCTGCAGAAAGATTTATATCTTTTACTATCTGAAGGTGCTGTCAGCTGGACTTCAAAGCTTTAAGCTTGGTAGCTCAAGAAGCAATATTCTTAAATAATTTGATAAATGAAATAATCTGAAATCAGATAAGGTCTGTTAAGAGGTAATCACCACCTTGTCTGATCTTGTAAAAGAAAAACAAGATCTTAAAGAGATTAATGTCAAGTACATAGGAAAAGAATACACCTTTAGTGTACATATTTATGTAATGTTCAGTTTTTCTACCAATTTTTTGTATTATAGTTTTATTACATGTCCTCACATGTAAATAAATATCAGTTACAATATGAATAATTATTTTCCCTTAAAGTTTACCACTATACTCTGCCAATATATACATATGATTGACAAGCCAATTATAAATTACAATATTGAAGATACTAATGGTGGATTTATGCAGGAGTTTTAAGTCTTAGTCATAAATCATAAGGGTTATCTTCCAGTTTAACCATCCGCTAAAAAGCGCATGTACAAAAATATTCGAAATTAACAGCGGGACAGCCGCACAGTGTTGTCATTTCAAATATTTTTTCCTGAAAGCGAATAGTTTAGTTTTGATTTAGTAAATTTGATTATAAAAAAGACGCACGTTAATAAGGAGCGTTACTGCTAAAATTCATAAGTAATAATTAAGATGCTAAGAAGAACAGTTGAAAATATGAATAATAACGTAGGTAGGTACTTCCCTTCGTTATTTCGAATTAAAGATATTGTAATATGCGAATATAAAAATCTCACGTTTTCATGGTATTCTGTGGTTTTCATTTTTAGAGCAATGGGGCACTGAGTTCAGCTATAAAGAACAAACCTTATATAACAATGGTTGAAGTAAAACAGATGTTATTTTTTTAATTAATTAACATCTGTTGTTTTAATGGTATTTCTGTGATTTTAATTTATTATGGTTTTAAATTAATGAAAGATATAAACTACCACAATAAATGCAGTAGAAACTATATATTTATTTAAAGCATATTATGTTTACATGCATATAAAATTTAAAACCAAAATCAGCCCTATCATTTTATAGATAACATTGATGTTATCATAAAGTTTCAATCATATAGGTCAACATAAATGTTTTCAGATATGTTTTGATTCATTACTTTTAGTAAAAAACTTGTATGTTATCATGAACATTAATTTAATTTTCGTCTTTCCAATGTCTATTCACTCACTTTATTTATTCATACATATGTGGCAACGCAGCTCGAGATTTAAAGTTTGCCGCTCCTTATCAACCAATAAAATTATCCTTGATACTTCAAATTTTGTACATGCGCAGAGAATTTTTAGCGGATGGTTAAACTGGAAGATAACCTAAATAAATGTTCATATCATACCTTTTTTTGGTCGTTTTTTAAAATTATGTTGTAACAAGTTGCACTTCATGCCTGCATTATCATTATCCTGATTAAAGTCACTATCATCTTTTATAAAATTTTGTTGTAATGTCTCTGTATATTCTTCATCACAATTTTCCTGTTTTATTGCAAATATTTCATTTTTTATAACATTAAGTTGATTGTCTCCATCATTAAAAATATCTTCTTTTGTTATTGTTTCAATTGGAAGAAAGTGTTCTTTTATTTCACACTTTACGTCCTCAAAAACTTCATCTGATTCTTGCTTTATATCCATTACTAGAAACAAGATTTAAAATTTCCTGTATGTGTAAGTTACTGTTTATTAATTTAAGAGCTTTAAGAGACATTGTTTGTACCAGAAATATCTAACCTGAATTAATGTTATGATTAAATTCAATTAGAAAATGATTTATGTATATTTACCTCGATATTTAAACTACTATTATATAATAATTATAATTATCCTAATAATGTATTGAGGTAAACATAATTAAAAAATCTTTTAGAATAGTTATTTCCTAACAACGTGACACCACTTGGAAGTTTTGAGGGTAATCTCCCATTAAACCATTCGCCTGGATCAGCCTAATGCGCATGCACGAAATGATTTGAAGTGGACAGCCACGAAGTGTTGTCAGTTCAAATATTTTTTCCTGAAACCGAATAGTTTAGTTTTGATTTAATAAATTTTATTAAAAAAGGCGCTCTTTATAGTTCATTTGTTTGGAGTTGGCAGCTAAGAAAAAGCATTAAATCAGTAGAGCAGTTACTTATTTATATCGATATTAAGAAATTTCTTTTAATCATCAAATTTTAATCTTCTTAGGTAAAGGATAAGTAGTCATAATACGATATTTAGATTTTTTTCGATTTTAACGAGAATATAATTGTGGTCGTTAGGGGTGTTAAGGGATTAAGGTAACCCTATGTGTATAATTGCAAAAACAGGTACGTTATTAGTCTATAAATTGTGGATTTTTTTATATCTTAATACAAAAGAATATAGGTTATTGTTGGTAGTTTATATTGTGATCTATATTCTTATTATTTTACTCCAAGAACACTTTCGGAAGTGAAAATGGCGTCAAGTTCGAGTTTTGTTCCAGTACAAGTGGCTCATTTAAAACAAACTGCGTTTTCTCAAAGAGAAAAAACTATTGTTTAAATGTTCATGATGCACTAATGTATCAAGATGCATCAGCAACTGTTCGTGATGTGGTGACTAGGTGCTCCAATATGACCGGTGTTGTGAACGAAGTATCTATCGATTTTTAAGTAAGAGAAGACAGAGAAATGTTAGTGAACCAAAAAAAACACGTAGGAAAAAAAGTCCTTTATAGTCGATAACTTTAATAGAGATATCATTAGAAGACAAGTCCATTATTTATACTTAAATAAAGAGATTCCAACTTTGGACAAAGTAATGACTGTTATAGCAGAAGTAGATACGATTCCCGAATTTGAAAAAAATACGTTATGGAAACTCCTAAAAGAAATTGGTTTTAAGTATGAGTCGCATAAAAAACGAAAATTTTTGAATGAGACAGAAGAAATTATTTGCTGGAGATCACAATACTTAAGAAGTATTAAACAGTTTCGGAGCGAGGGAAGAACTATCTTTTATTTAGATGAAACATGGTTAAATAAAGGACACATTGTTTCTAAAGCATGGATGGAGACCAATATTTCAAATTCCCGTCAGGCATTTTTGGAGGGATTTTCAACAGGATCAAATGCTCCTCGAGGTAAAGGTCGCAGACTAATAATCGCACACATTGACAGTGAACATGGTTTTGTAGAAAAGGGGTTATTAGACTTTGTATTAAAGTCAACCAAACATTACCGCGAAGAAATGACCTCTGATGTTTTTTGAAGATTATTTTTCGCAACTATTGGAGTTTTTGCCAAGTGCTACAGTGGTTGTCTTAGATAACACCAGCTATCATTCAAAACTGGTAGAAAAGTTACCAACGACGTCATGGAAAAAAGGAGAGATATTGAAGAGTGGCTCCAGAGCAAGAATATTTCTTTTGACGACACCATGCTGAAAACTGAATTACTGCAAATTACAAAGCGCCACAAATTCCTTTTGATTTAAAATATCGAACTGAAAAATATCAAACATTATCGAAGTGAGTCAATATAAAATAAAAATTCGTCCATCCATCCATACATAGTTTTGTGCGTAAGTTTTCCATGCGTTACCTAATCTGAGTACGGACTTTATGAAAGTCCCTAGATGAAAGTCCCTGAATCGCTCAATATAACTGTTATATGTCGTCTGTCATGTTATGCTAACGCGGATCCGCTTTTTTAAAATATAATCAAACCATTTTTAAAGTTTACCCCTTGCTCGTGAAAAATCGTGGTAAATACAAAACCTCGAAGAAAGAAACGCTTACGACGCATCGAAAACACGAGTTGTACTATTCACACTTACGGGCTATTACAATATTACCATTCCACTCACACAATAGCATATACTCAGAAACAAAGGTCGCCTTATGGAGGTAAAATATTTCGACTCGTAGAGGTTTTGGGGCTTGAAGGGAAGGGAATGGCATTTTATTAAATGTTATAGAGGATTTCGTCTTATCGAGAGGTACGTGCTATAGAGGCTCCACTGTATATATATTATATTTAATATGATTATACTTATTATTCCACAAATCCGCTTTTTCATTAAAAAATCCGCGTTTTCAAAGCGCAGCTCCCACTTTTTATATTCCGACATCTGGCAACACTGCTTAGACTACAAATCATGACCTAACCTAACTTTGTCTCTGATAAAATTAATAACAATAACTATGCCTGAAAAAAAAGCAGGGCAAGTGTGTGCTGTTAAAAGATGCCACAACAAAAGATATAACTGCAATAAGAGATTCTTTAGCTTTCCTAAGCAACCAGATAGGTGAGTAAAAACGTATTTATTTTTAATATTCTTAATAGGTATAATTATTAATCTTTGAACAAAACAATAATTTTAAAAAAAATTTTAATAAGTAAATCCAGTTTCAATCATTTATGTGGTCGATATGTAGTAAGCGTTACTATTTATACAAATTATTCTAATATTAAAAAATTCGAGCTCATACTTTAATTTAAAGATTTTAATTTATTTAGCTGTAATTTAAAAATAACAGTTAACCTTTCTTTAAAGGGCAAGAATTTGGGCAATGAAAGCCAACAGAGAAGATTTATCTGATAGATTTGATAACTTGCACAAAAGTTACAGACTGTGCGAAGACCATTTTGAGCAGACAATGTTCACAAGTCATCTCTGTGAACATTTGAATGAGAATGCATTTCCCACATTATTTCCACCACTTGAAGAAAGTTCCAGAGATATTGCTGGTGATCATGTGTATTCTAGGCCATTACTGCTTCCAGTAAAAAAAGAGATTCTTGATGACAAAATATTGGTTCCAGCAACAAAAGAAAGTCCACAAATTGTTTCAGGTAAATATTAAGTATTTATAGGATGATAATATTATTTATTGGGGCACACACCAGGTTGACTCATGCTCATGAATTACTGGATTTTCCAACATTTTTCACAGAAATTTAGGTATTTAAGGAGTATATGACCCTTTGCCTGTGGCTATCTATACCTAACCTTATTTATATTCATTGCTCTAAACCTAAATTTGGAATTTGGACTAATACATTTTCTGGCTCTTGTATCAAAATATTTTCATATAGGTACAAAACTACCAAGTAATACATTTTTAGGCCAATATATACTAGTATATGTTTAAATGTCATGGTAAATATTCATAAATCATTTTGTAATTTAATCATAACAATAACTCAGATTATAAACTTTTATAACTTGTTTCTAGTAATGGATATGAAACAAGAATCAGATGAAGTTTTTGAGGACATAAAGTGTGAAATAAAAGAGCACTTTCTACCAATTGAAACAGTTCAAAAAGAAATTATTTTTAATGAAAAGGACAATCAACTTAATTTAATAAAAAATGAAATATTTGCAATAAAACAGGAAAATTGTGTTGAAGAATATACAGAAACATTACAACAGAGGTTTATAAATGATGGTAATGCCTTTAATCAAGGTATGAATGATGCAGATACTAAGTACAATTTGTTAAATCATTTTAAAAAACAAACAAAAAAAGGTATGCTATCAACTTTTATACATTAGTGTTTTTAAAATTCTATATTATCAATCATATTTTGTTATATTCTTATTTTAATTTCTCTAGGTAGTCCTTTTGTCAATGCACCGCCGGCGGGCACGCATTTAGAAATAAGCAGATTTTGGGATAAATTTCATCAAATTAACCAATGAAAAAATGTATGCATATTTACCAAAAATTACGAATAAATTGAGAAATATTTAAGTATGTTATGTTAAATATGTCTTTTTCTCAATGTCAATATGTTTCTTGTTTATTAAAATATTTCTCTAAAAAACCTCTTAATTTTTCTATTTTCATCTAATTCAGGCGAATTTCACATTTTACCACTCTCTTTGTTTGAGAACAAAAAAATCCACTCTTGACTGACTGATCTTATGTTTCTATATTTTATTTGACAATTAAACTGAGTTGCTTGAAAAAAACACAACTACTTTTTTACCAATTATCTCTCAAATGTTTGCATTGAAATCAGTTATTCATGAAAAAAAGGCATTTTTATAAAATCACATCTATTTTCTAGTATATAGCCTTTGCAATACGACGACATATATTTTTTTGTCAGAGTATATTGTAAATGGGTCTATTCTTTCTTTAAAAACTTTTCTTTTACTTGTATTTCTAACTAACTATCTTCCTCAACAGCTTCTACACCTTTCATAGCAAACATATTTTTTAGGTTATACTGCACTTAAACAAGGCTTAGGGTTGGTATAATATTATACTGAGTATTTATTCCAAGTATGTTATTCCATATTTATTGGTAGACAGTTTGCCTATTCCGAATTTATTCTCGGTATAAATTAAGAATAATAAAAAACTCTTCGTTTGAACGGAACTTCCAAGTTTATTTGAAAATTTATGTTTTAAATTACAATGACGGCCGTTTCGCTGATTAGCATCGACATTTAAATGTCAATCTGACGATGCTAATCAGCGAAACGTAATTTTTCAAATAAACTTGGAAGTTACGTTGAAACAAAGAGTTTTTTATTATTCTTAATAAGATGGACTTCCAAAAAGTAAGAGTTAGTACAATAAATTTACTCGGTATAAATATTTATACTCCGTTTATTGGTATGGCTTTTAGAATATAAAAGTCGTAACTGACCTAGCAGTTGAACGAAACACAAGGTAGAGCTCGCGAAACATACTAAAACAAAAAAAAACTTTCGACCAAAGGCTGAGCTGGAAGCTGGTCTTGAGGAATAATTCGAAAATAAGGGTCCTGCAGGTCACTTAATTCCGTTCTATTCCGTTCAACAAGGAGCTGTTTGCTCACTCCGAGCGCAAAGTAAATTTGCGCACGGCAGAAACTTTTTATATGTTTGTACCTACATACATCGCCACATTTGTGATACAAAATACTATGTGCAACTCGTGCACCGTTGTCGATTATCCATTCAAGCCAATGACTGCACTGGCTTTGCTCATGCTTTCAACTTCGCTTTCGTGAGCAATCGACAACTTCTCGCACTTTTAGCACAATATACAGTGTGGGCCACAGAAAACAGTCCACCTCGATATTTGGCAGTATTTATTAGATTTTAAGAAAATGAGAAAACAGGTCGATTTTTGTTCCAAGGGAGACAAATGACATGATGTGTGTGTCGTAAAAATGTGTCCCCTTTGGAACAAAAATCGACCGGTTTTCTCATTTTCTTAAAATCTAATAAATACTGTCAAATATCGAGGTGCACTGTTTTCTGTGGCCCACACTGTATTATTATTAAATATTTATATTACTAGCTTTCAAACAGTCATAATTATTGTTTTTAGGACATTTGGCAAGGATGAAGTATTTGGTTTTACAAAAAGGTATTTTAATTTGTAAGTTTTGTGGAAATATGTTCAAGAGAAAATTCGAAATTTTTTGTCATGCTGTACAGCATATTGTACCAAAAAAAAGATATGCCCGTGTGGTAGGGATTCACTCAATGATGAATCGAAACAGTGAACAAACTCCAATAAAAAATGTTTGCAGCAAAGAAAAAACATCTCCATCTAAAATTAGTTCAAAACAATTTTGTTTGCCAGGTGATTTAAATTCAAATATGCGTATATACACCGGTGAAAACCCATTTGAAGATGCAGTTTGTACCAAATCGTTAAAAAACGTTCTGATTCAAAACATAAGTATACACAGTGGCAAAAAACCATTCAAATGTAAGAATTGTTTAAAATCATTTACAAAAAAACAAAATTTAACTCAGCACATGCGTTTTCACACTGGAGAAAAACCATTCAATTGTAATATTTGTTCTAAATCTTATGCACTAAAACGCACTTTAGTTGACCACTTGCGTATTCACACGGGCGAATATCCTTTCAAATGTGAAGTTTGTACCAAAGCATTTAGACAAAAAAATCATTTAAATGGCCATATGCGTATTCATACTGGCGAAAAACCATTTAAATGTGAGGTTTGTTTTAAATTATTTGCAAAAAAACACAATTTAAATCAGCATATGCATATTCACACTGGCGAAAAACCATTCAAATGTGAGGTTTGTTTGAAATCATTTACAAAAAAATACAATTTAACTCATCATATACGTTTTCACTCTGGCGAAAAACCGTTCAAATGTGATCTTTGTTCTAAATCTTTTGCACTAAAAGGTAATTTAGTTCTGCATATGCGTTTTCACACCGGTGAAAAACCATTCAAATGCGAAGTTTGTCCTAAATTATTTACAGTAAAACAAAGTTTAATTCTCCACATGCGTATTCATACTGGCGAATTTCTATTCAAATGTGAAGTTTGTTCTAAATCATTTGTACAAAAATATCATTTAATGGAACATATGCGTATTCACACTGGCGAAAAACCATTCAATTGTGAAGTTTGTTTTAAATCATTTACAAAGAAACACAATTTAAGTCAGCACTTGCGTTTTCACACCGGCGAAAAGCCATTCAATTGTGAGGTTTGTTTTAAATCATTTACAAAAAAATACGATTTAACTCAGCATATGCGTTTTCACACTGGTGAAAAACCTTTCAAATGTGAAGTTTGCTCTAAAACTTTTACACTAAAGGGCACTTTAGTTCGGCATATGCGTTTACACACTGGTGAAAAACCATTCCAATGCGAGGTTTGTTCTAAATTATTTACATTACGACGAAGTTTAAATTTCCACATGCGTCTTCATACTGGCGAAGATCTATCCAAATGTGAAATTTGCTCTAAATTATTTACAACACGACGCAGTTTAAAATTCCACATGCGTCTTCATACTGGCGAAGATCTATCCAAATGTGAAATTTGCTCTAAATTGTTTGCTAGAAAATCCACTTTAGTTCAGCATATGGCAGTTCACCTTGACGAAAAACCTTTCAAATGTGATATTTGTTCCAAGTCATTTGTTCGTAATTGTTTTTTAAAAAAGCACATGGGCATTCACATGGCCAAAATACCACTTTAGTGTGATGTTTGTTTTAAAACTTTTGGACGAAAACACAATTTAACTCAGCACACCAATTTACATTGAAGAAAAACCTTTCAAATGTGATATTTTTGCAAGTAAATCGGGTTCAAATAAACACATCCGTATTCACACACTACCTAAATCTAATATTTGTTGAAAACAATTTTGACTCTCAAGTGATTTATATACAGAGTGATTCATTACTAATTGGAAATAATTTAATACTAGAATCCTAACTTCAAATTATAGAGATTTAACCCAAAACACCTAAATAAAATGTAGCAAATCCCCATATTTTCCGACAATCACATTTTCAGCATGAATTCAAGATAAATGTATGGTGCGGAATATTTGGAGATCGTTTGTTGGGTCCGTATGAGTTACCAGCAAATTTGAATGGTAACTCGTATTTACAATTTTTAGAAACAACTTTATTCGATCATCTCGAGGAATTACCACTTAATCGAAGATACATGTGGTTCATGCAGGATGGAGCACCACCTCATTATCAGATGATAGTGAGGAATTATCTCGATAATCAATTCCCTCATCGTTGAATTGGCAGAGGTAGCGAATTTCCGTGGCCTCCTAGAACTCCCGAAGGTAACCCTGTAACTAAGTAAGCAGCTACATTTTATTTAGGTGTTTTGGGTTAAATCTTTATAATTTGAAGTTAGGATTCTTATTTCCAATACGTAATGAATCACCCTGTATAAACATTATTCAGACCATTAGAAACTCTCATATGTACAGTTTTTACCAAATAGTTAACATTAAGACTAACTTGTGCAATTTATTTTATCTCCTTTCTTGTAGGTATATTGGTGTTATCAGCGAGGCTCTCCATTCTTCTGCTGGTATTCTTTCTTCTTTACATGTTTTGTTCAGTATTTCTAATAGTGCTATCATACTTGTTTCTCCCAACTTTTTCATAATTTCGGTTGTATTTTTTATATCACCCAGTGCTTTACCATTCTTTACAGTTTTTATTCTTCTTCAGGGGTTTTTGAGTTTCTTTCTTGAGTTGGTTAGAATTCCTGATGGAATAACAGATAATAATTGTTTAGTTGAAGTGAAGTGTTCCTATTGTAAAATATCTGTTATTCCAAAGTGATATGTAGATAAGTGATTGAAGGGCAACTGCAAATTTAGCAAAAAGGCAAATGCTATTACACCGTATTTTATACGCAAAGAATGTGTAACAATTGCAATAAAAGGGACAATATTTAAAACACGGCTATTATAATTTTTGAGTTATTTGGTTTTATATATCATTATAAATATATTTTTATTTTTACATTTTAATAAATTAATTGTTGTTTTACTGACCTTTCGCAATGTTCTATATAGTAGTTCTGTTATAACGTGTGTGTTATTAGTAAATATTTATTATTTTTTTATGTGCTGTTTTTAATTTAATTTTTTATTTTATACAGCTTTGTTCGCAAATTTAAACGATTTTTATAATAAAGCTTATATTATTATCGTTTTTTGTTGTTTTTTTTATTCAAATGTTCTTCATAACTATAATAAATTGTGTCTTTTAGTAGATAAATCTTTTAAATTTTAATCTTATAATCGTAACACCTTCATTAACTTACGTATAAAATTTATAGTTTATACCTACCTTAGTTTATATTTTATTTAACGTAAGGCCAATGAGTTTTTGTTAATGTAACTATACTACCATTCAAAACGAAAAAACATCTTAATCTCTTCGGTAGTTTATTACTATAAATAAGCTGGAAAGGAGCGGCTGGGTCCGCCTGCCTCGAGCACCCCGTTGTTGTGTATGTAGAGGTTTTATCATATTATCGATTTTATTAGAATTTATCATAAATAATTAATAATAGAAATAATTTCTATAAAGTGCAGTCAATAAAAAAACTGAAAAAGTGGAAAATTGTTTCCACCTGCACCCAGGGTAAAGAAACTTTACAGTTTCTATACCAAGCTTTACCGTTTTCTATAAAAAAACAACTACTTCCTGGGTTATATGCCCCAACGGACTTTGAATTACATTCCAATAGAAAACGTGATGGCGACCGACTCCGTCGATACTTAAAACCATCTCTATCGATTTGCAAATCAACGGGAAGAAGGAAGAACACTACTTGTAGTCTCGGTCGCCATCACGTTTTCTATTGGAATGTAACTCAATGTCCGTTGGAGCATATAGCCCAGGAAGTAGTTGTTTTTTCATAGAAAACGGTCAAGCTTGGTATAGAAACTGTAAAGTTTGTTTACCCTGGGTGCAGGTGGAATCAATTTTTCAGTTTTTATTTTTTTGAGTTTGTTGCATTATAATAAATTATTTACATTAATGGTATGGTATTTTCACAAATAAATTTAAAAATTTCTCAAAATATAGCTCTATATCTGATCTCAACCTTAGTAATAATAAATATCCTCGATTAGTCCTCAACTCGAAAAGTCGCTGTATATTTAAAACAAATAATAATGGTTTAGTTACAATTGAAACAGAACTTTCCAATATTAAAGTAGGTAAAATGTTTTAATTACAATTTATTTATTAAATAAATGATTTATAATTTTAGCATGAATCTTGGAGAAGAAGGCCAAAAAAGTTAGTGAATTAAATCAAATAAAAATGAATGAAAGAATAATTTAGAGAAACCTGGAAAAACAACTACAAAATATAACTAAACATTTTATTAAAAATCGATATAAATAATGTATAAAAAACAATTTTTTAATTATTTCACATTTATTAAAAATTAGTCAATTGATATGTGGCACATGGATTTTATAAATTTAATAAAAGTGTTACCGTGCCCCAACCTGATATCTAGTTGTGGAACCATTATCAACTATTCTGAATAGATAGCCAGTGGTCTGTTACTTGCTTTATTAGAATAAAAAAAACTGACACAAAAATACACATGGTGTATACATTCTATGTTAATGATGCAGTTTTTAATTCAAAGTATTTGAATTATCTTGTTCTAAACATGTAGACAAAACATTGTAATACTACATTATATTATTTAAATTTTGTCTTATCACTTTCTAGATAGTTTTCAATAGTTGGTATGAATAGAAGAGAGAATGTTTGTTATTCAGTAAAAATTAAACAGTTTTCTTATAATTTCAAAATTATAAGACTAACAAAAAATAAGTTTATTATAAATAGGCTAACTGCATTATAATGGCTTTGGTCAACTAATAAATATAAAGAACTAAATTAAAATCAATGATGTATTTTGCACTTCATATCCATAATTTCCCTCACTAACTGCTGATTATTTTCTTCCAACTTTTTTATTATAGATTTATAAATTTCTTCATTTTTCTTGTATTTACCTAAAAATTTAAGAAAACTTTCATCTTTGGAATTAGTTGTGATTTTTGATCCCTCTTTTAATGTATTATTTTCATCTGAAAGTTGTTTAATTTTCCTTAGGTATTCATTATTCTGTTCTGCATGTAAAATTTTAAGTTTCTTCATTTCATTTTTCATATCAGTTTCTCTTTTTCTCTGATCTTTCACTTTCTGCTCAAGAATTTCAACTTTATTTTGTAAAGTTGTACTTTTGTCTTCATAAACACCCATCTTGGAATGGCAATTTTCTACTACTTTATGTAGATAGTTATTCTTAACATTATTATTCTGAATTGTAATGTTTGTGTCTTTCATTTGAGCTAAAAAGATAATAAATGTGAATTTTATAATATCCAAGATTATTCTTAAGCTAATTATATTAAAACAGTCCACAATTTTTACATTATAACTTGCTAATCAAAAATTAAGCTAAGGGTGACACCTTTCCTCATGTTTAGTAGTACTTTGTAGAACCTCGACATTAGGAGTTTTACTTTGTGATATTAACCTCTAGGTACAATAAAATAAAAAATATGAAAAATTGATAAATAAATATGTATGTTTATTTAAATACCCAAGGTTTTCCTATGGATTTGAACTAAACGTCGAGCATTGCATACCAGGTCCTCAAAAATTTCTGGAAGAGAATGGGAGTAATTAATAGGGGATAAACCAATTGAATCAAATTCTCTTGAGAGTACCACTAGATTTTCTTCAAGTGGACTGTTATTTGCGGAAATATTTTTAACTGGAGAATACTTGTTTTCTATGTTAGATAAAACCATTTCAACTTCCCTTAGTGTGATTTCAGTTGGATCCTCATACATCTAAAAAATTTATGATTGATTAGTCAAGTTTTTTTTTATTTCTGTAAATGAACTACCTTGTTTATATAAAGGGGTAATGTACAAATATTTATGCGCGTTATCAGATCTTAAAACTTCAAAAATATAAAATTTACAATTCACCAGTAGTTTAATTTGTTCATGGATAACATATTTATAATGGATTTGTTATAAAAAGTTATTTAGACGTTTAACATTCAAATCATAGGCTGTG
Organism: Ophraella communa; assembly: GCA_035357415.1. Lineage (NCBI taxonomy): Eukaryota > Metazoa > Arthropoda > Insecta > Coleoptera > Chrysomelidae > Ophraella > Ophraella communa. The sequence goes on from CM068984.1 coordinate 8,010,491, forward strand.
TTCATATTTAACGTTTAGGCGTTTAGGGATCGCTGCAAAAGTAACGATACAGTATGAGTGACATAGAATAGTTAAAACAAAAAGCGTTGCAAAGGTTGCAAATTATCTCAAAACCAGTAAGAAAAGTCGGAAGTATGGAAAGTAGAAGTAAGTAAGGAGGACCAATTTGTATAAAAATTATGTTGAAAAACTGTCCAGCGGTAAGGAGCAAATAGTAGATGGCGCGAGAGTGGCAAAAGGGTAAAAAGACAACGTCAATACAACGTGAATCAATATGGTTCGTGACTTGTGTAGTTAAAAAATATACAGTATTTAAAATCTCAACTATTTACCTAGGCCAAATATAATTAATTTCGTTTCATATTCTATCTATTAATTTTCACATAGGCGATCACAGGACAAATTCTTCTTTTCTTCTACTATTTGCAAAGTCCTGTGACCATAGATATTATAACCTAAAAATAATATCTATGGTTTTAAGTTTTGACAGCTAAAAGGGTTTTTTTCATTTAAATTGTGGTGTTCCTGGGTAGCAATACGTTGTGTTCTATTGCAAGAAGTATTTTAGCAGTGGAAGGGGAAAATTCAAAAATATTTGCGCATGAGTATTCAATAAAGAGATAGGTGTATTGCTTAGACTAGGAAAGAGAGAGGACAGCGCATGGCAATGAAAACCTTATGCGTGTGAGTGAAGCCAATTTTCAAACGTTTGGTGGTAAACAAATTTGGGACGTCGAATTGTATTTTTTTAGTTTTTTTATTAATTTTCACCTTTTTTAATTACCTGAATAGACATTTTAAAATGGTTAATTGTGCAGTTTATAAGTGCAACAGTCAGAGTGCTAAAAAAGAGGAAGGAATTTCATTTCATAGGTAAAAAGTATTTTAAAACTATTTCCTAGAAATTTATTTTTATTAATATTACAGCTTTCAGGTAATAGATGTTTAACTAAATCACATATGTTATGTATGATAACTTAAATTAATAGTACATACATTTTGAAAACTGTTTTCATTCAGTTTTAAAGATTATTTTTCAATTAATTGTTATTATTTTCTCATAGATGTAATAGTCTTGCAGTGGCGTGGAACAAAAACATATATTTAAAATAGATAAAATAGATTAAAATTATAATATTTATTAAATAATTATGTTTTAAAATGATTGTTGTTTTTTTGGGAGCAGTAGTACATATTTAAAGACTTTTTTAAATTAGATTTGTAATACGAAATAATGAAAATGATTATTTAATAATCGTATAAGAAAAATCGTATGATACGCCTATGCCAATATTGTCCGCCATTAGTTTGGTAGTAAATGGGTTACATAAATTGATTCCAATGCGCAGTCCTCTCTCTTTCCTTGTCTAAGGTGTATTGTAATTTGCTGGTTGCGAATGAAACAAATTGTTATTAACGACGTTAAAATAATAATTTTATCATTATTTAAGGAAATATATTTTAAATAAAATTACAAGTACAAAAACTGCCATTACTTGACATAAACAAACTGGTTACGCATGTGAGGATTAAAATTATATTTCACTGTAAAATATTTACAAATTATAACTTTGGGTAATTACAGAAAGATTATTTATTTCTTGTTCTATTCCATAATTTATATTTTGTTTCATGGCTACATGGTTACTTGATTGATGTGTATATTTGATTTTTTTTACCAGATACTGAGCAATGTGCCATATAATTTCATATTTTCTGATGAACATTTTCCCACAAAATTTACATATTAAGGTGCCTCCATTTAAAATCCAATACTCTCTGTAGGTTTCCTTCTTGTCAGTTTTCCTAGAATTGAAAAACAAAATTATTAGTGCAATATCAAAAAGTTTCAAAAAAACAAGAATTTAAATATGATCAGCGCTGGAAATAATCACATTTGTATCAGAATCATCTGCATGTGGAAATGCAAATTAACAGAGATAGCCAAATTTTGGACATGGTGGTGCCAGAAAAGTTCAAGTTCAAAATATCGACCAAAATAACCTTAAAATAACCATTGAGATATGAAAATGTTTATATGTTGCTGTTTGTACGATCAACAATAATTAAGGTCGTATACATTTTTCACGTGTCGATCATCTTTATCGGGATATCGATCAAAGAAACCATACATTTGGATGGAAAATAGAATATTGTATACCTAGGCGGTAAAAAGCGGCATTGGTTGCTCCGTTATTTGCCTGCACTGCAGTGGACAGACATGCAATAATGTCGCCAAAGTCGAGATTTTATTTAAAGATGATCACGATGATGTTCATTATAATCTTTCGACCGTTAGAGCATAATTTCCTGTGATTGAAAAGTTTTAATGATTTGAATAGTCTACCGAGGAAGAATTTCTACATCCAGGACATGTGAATCGAAAGATAGCCTGTAATTATTATTTTTTACTACATAAATATTAATTGTTTAATAAATTTCATATGTTTGATTTATATTTTGGCTGGTTTATTAAATTATTTTGTATTGCAATAATTCCCCGCGCAAGCATTAATCAATTTTAAGGATACGAGCGGCTATAGGTCATAATTTTTCTCGAAAATTAAAATAAAAACGAACTTGTACGTGTGAACACGCTCTACAAGTTTCATAGTAGACATTTTTCGATAATCTTTCGCGAGAATAAAAGAAAATGGCGAAAAACAATTTTTTTTCCACAAATTTAGGGTGTTCGTACATCAAAGGCGTAATATAATATGGGGCTTACCCACCCTGTTAAAACCACAAACCACATCTACTTAAATGCTGTTTTTCCAGATAGGTTCATAGGAAAAAGAGGAACCATCGAATGGCCACCAAGGTCACCAGATTTGACACTCTTATAGTTTTTTTGATGGTGACGTAATGTTCATTACATCTACATCATGTAATGACGATTCCAAAATTAAAATTGACCTGTTTTTGGTTTTTTTTCAAAAGTAGATTATTAGTTAAATAGCCCTGTTTAGATATTCGCGAATATCAATAAAACTTTGAAATTCAATGTCAGACATTTTAGACCTGAAAATTTTGAAGTGGCAAAACTGTAATGGATTACCGGAATCATCCATTTAGTAGCTACATTTTTCCTTTTAAATTCAGTACATCCTTCACTATTGCTACAACTGCACTCCTCAACTATAAGAAATTCCTTGGTTAATATTTGTCAAACAAAAGTTTGAAAATTCAAAAATGATTTAAATTGAAGATTCTTAAAAAAAATCTGTGAAAGTGTTGCCAGACAAATTGAACGAAATATTTAGCAAATAAATAGTAGTTCTACTTATTACTTTAATAAATATTAAATAAATAACTAAGAACAATAAATAACTGAACAGTTAAACTAAACTTCCACTATTTATTCGAAAAATTCGCTTTAAAATTCAACTACAGCTGTTTCGCTATAACTAGCATCGTCAGATTGACATATTGAAATTACATTTTGTTTGTTTGTACCATGGCTAGGAATCTTATATGTAAATAAAAGTTCATTGTTATTAGTTGAGGTTCCAACCGCAAAAAACGCTGGTGTGCTTTCATATGTCGCATCTGTCAAAGAATTTTCATGTTTTGTGAATTTCATTGCCATTTTGTGTTTATAGTAAGTCAAGTTCGGTTACTCTTTACAGTAATTTATAGTGTATAAGAAGTATTTGTTACAATTCGTGATTAATTAGAGATAAAAATGGGTTTTCAATGTTGTGTTCCTGGATGCAATAACTCCGATAAAACAGGATATTAAATGCATCGAATTCCTAAAGATGAACAAGTAAGTTGAATTAAAATATATAAAATAATAAAAGCCTTACAATTATAACTTTTTAATATTTTACGGTTATTCAATTTTTAATTTAAATTAACGGTGAAATTTAATTTTTTAAATAAACCTTGAAAGTTTTATTAAACAGTTCTTTATTTAATGTTTGTGTTGTGTCTAAAATACTTTAACTGTGGGAACTCTGGGATTAATTAATAATTTTAAGAGAGAAACATCTTATAAATATTAATTGAACATTTAATTTCAGCTATGCAATCTATGCATGTCATTAATTGGATGGTTAGATTTAAAGGAAAAACCATTGTCCTGAATTCATGAATTACATAGAGTTTGTCATGCACATGTAAATAATTTATTGAATGAAATAAATATTTCATAAAAATGTATATTTGTGTATTATTGAAGAGACCTGGAGATCTTTCCCATCAAAATATTAATCAAAACCTATTAATATTTAAATACATTTAAGTTTCCCGCTTTATCTTATAGTTCTTGGTTCCAGACGCGAGATGTCGCGAATATCGTTTTAGTGTCGAGGTTATAATGGCAGTTTCCGATCTATCTCAGTATATAATATCTCTTATCTATGGTTTGTACCTATTCATTCAATTTTTTTTTTCATGCAAATGTAGCAATGTAGCTTGAAATTCACAGTTTGCGATGGACAGCTAAAATAGACCTTTGTCTTGTTTTATATTATTTATACAGACATTATTTAGGTACCCAATGAAACATTAAAGGTAGGTACATGAATGATGGACATTTTTTCTTATTGAATAACCTTGTGAATCAAAATAAGTATTTAAGTTAAAAAAATAGCATACCTTTCCTTGTCCTTGATAGTTTCTTACACATTCATTGAGGAAAGTTGTACTCAATGTTTGCAGAATCAATAATTTGATTTATATTACTTTCAGTTTTTATACAGGTTTCTGGTAGATAATTTGTATATATTTCAGCATCATTCTCCTGTTTAACTGAAATAAACTCAGTTTTTATGACATGCATTTGACCTGTGTCGCTAAAACAAATTTCTTTTTCTTTGATTGTTTTATAAGGAAGGGATCTTCAATTTTAAATTTCTCTTCATTATGTAAATCATTTGGCTCTTGTTTCACTTCCACTACTGGAACACCTTCTTTATCTATAATATGTTTGTTTTATAATTAACTAGTCACCAAATATGCTAAACTTTTAAATTACAAAACATGGATAATAAGTAATAAGTAACATTTTACATTTTGTTTACATCACATTAAACAATATAAACAAAAATATACATAGAACACTGCAAATACGTATGGTAGGGTAGGGCCTTAGACAAGGAAAGATTTATGGACTCTAACAACTACAGTGACTGTACTACTGTGCATAGAAAAAAAATTTTATGATTGTAGGTAATAACCATTCCATAAAATTTTACCTACCATTTATTTTAGCTGAGGATCTCCTATTATTTTTTGTTATAGAGGATTTAAGTGAAAAAAGAGTTGGTACAGCACTACTTCTTAGTTTCCTGGTTCCATCCACACGAGTTTTCTCCCACATTTCAGGAGCAAAATGAACCTACAATTATTAATATAATTTTAGTATACAATTATGAGTTATAAACTAAATATATTCTAGTATAAAAATTAAATTATATTATATTCTACTTGCCACTTGGAGGTAAATAATGTATATAATATTTACCTCACACAAACATGAATAATCAGTTGGTTTCCAGTTATCCCTTTTAGTTTTAATTAACCACTCTTTCCTTCTAAGAGGATCTTTTGGGAACTTTTTCATCAAAAAACCCTTTTTAGCCGAATTGCTACAATCTATAGCAACACAACCTGGCATGATTGAGAAGTCCTACAAATAACAAGTAACAAATTTAGAATACATCAAATTCTACACTTCTATATGTGATACGTACAAAAATAATCCAAAAAAACAGGGCAACAAAAAAATGTTTACACCACACGATGGTAATCCGCTTTAATAACTGAAAAAATGAAAAATACTATGCGCATGTACAAAATTATTCGAAATTGACAGCGGGACAACCGTGCAGTGTGGTCAGTTCAAATATTTTTTCCTAAAACCGAATAGTTTAGTTTTGATTTAGTAAATTTGATTATAAAAAAGACGTACGTTTAATAAGGAGCTTTACTGCTAAAATTCATAAGTAATAAATTAGAAAAAATTTATTGTACTAACCCTTACTTTTTGGAAGTCCCTTACTAAGAATAATAAAAAACTCTTCGTTTTAATTAAAAACCTAATGGAAGTTGCGTTAAAACGAAGAGTTTTTTATTATTCTTAATAAATTAGATGCTAAGAACAGCAATTAAAAATATAAATAATAACGTAGGTACTTCCCTTTCGCTATTTCGAATTAAATATATTGTAATTTTTTAAAATCTTGCATATTTTGTTATTTAATTTATTCTAAACAATATACATCATACTTTACAATTTAAAATTACTTACCTACTTTTTATTTTAAGCAGTTAACAGTTAATATCAAGTAAATGTAGTAAAATACGGATTACATAATCAAACACAAAAACGATTAATTTTATCTTATTACATGCAATAAATAAAATAAAGATTTGACCATAACTTACCTTTTAAATGCTAAAAATAAAACCGCAAAAAATACGTGTGTCGTTCATTTACAATACTCAAACTAATAAATTAAAAAAATAACTAACAATAACAATATTAGGTTAAATGCATTATTTTATAGATCTAGTTAACTCGATTACATTACGTAGTTTACACAATCTATAATTTTCGACTTTCCAATGTTATTCACTCAGTTTATTTTTTCATACAAATGTGGCAACGTAGCTTGAGATTCAAAGTTTGCCAGTCTTCTCGACCAATAAAAATCTTATTTAAAATTCAAATTTCGCACATGCACATAGGCTATTTAAAGCGAATGCTGAAACTGCATGATATGACTATTTATCTGTATCATGGTTAAACTGGAAGATTACCTCGGAGGTTTTCGAGTCGTGTCGTATGCTCAGATGAAAAACACAAACCACTTATCCTATAGACATTCCGCGTAGGTTACAAGACCTTGAACCAAAAAATAGTTCCAATCCTGATCCTCGGATGGCGCTAGTAGTCTGAGTAGGCAACTATAATAACACGTTAGTAATACTGGTTGTCAGACCAAGATTGGCTAATATTTGTGTTCTATGCTTGGATATAGAACACAAGGCTTCCATCCCATCCATCCCTGTGACGTGCCATTATTTTTCGGCCATTTCGTTATCATCGTTAGTCGTAATTGTTTATTGCGTAAGTTGTCAGTTGTGATTTGTTTTTTTGGAGTTGTGTGTTCATTGTATTTTTAAACTTATTAACTTTTTATTATAGACAGTTTTGTATTATTAGTATTGTATTATAAGTAATAGTGATTATAAAAAATGTCTTCAACCAAAAAGTGTTGTACAAAGGGAAGAATTGTGTAAAGTTGCAAGCTATTAAAATTTATAATAATCGGATAAAAAAACAGAAAATTAAAAAACCTCAGCATAGTGTCTCAGGTACAGTTTAAAAGTTTATTTAATGCTATTTTATGCTCTTATGTATTTACGCTGTTTATAGTTCTTTGCTGCAGAAACATTACTATGTTATTAACTTAAACAAAGATAAAAAAGTATAAAACTGAAATCCCATCTATGTTTTAAAAGAAAATGCTTAAAAATTATTTGTTGTTTAGACTAAACCTAAAATTAAATGTAATGTATTTTTCAAATGTAAATTAATTTTTATTTGTATAAGTAGTTTATGTGCTTTACCAAATTTAAGTTGTTGAATTAAGACTCTTTGTATCATTTGTATTTTTGCAACGAAAAAATAAAATAAAAAATTAAATTTTTAATTGTTTTATTTTTTTCCGTACATTCGGGGAGTTTTAATTCCGCGCAATTCTGGTTTTGAATTTCGCGCCATTGTTGGATTTGAATTTCGCGCCATTGTTGGATTTTAATATTTCTTAATTTTGATACAGAACAACAGATGGGTCTTGACGCAGTTTAAATTGTAAGTTGCCTACCCAGCAGGAGTCAAAAACTACTAGCGACATCCGATGATCGTGCTTTGAACTATAAAATGGGTACGAAGTCTAACAGGGGCGTGGGGTGTCTATAGGATGAGTGGTTTGTGATGAAAAAATAAAATAGATACGGAACGTCGGGTAACCCGACTCGGGTTAAGGTCTATTTATAAACTTGCAGTTGCCGTTGCTGTTGCCGTTACCGTTCCCGTTGCTGTTTGACGTTGCAGTTGACGTTCGTAGTGTCAATTTATAAACCACAGCACACCCTCTAGCAGGCTAACTCTTCTACTAATTATCAGATCTAATATATTAGTACTGGGCACACCCGCCACATGTTGCGAGCGCTAGTGTGCGGGCAGCCCAGAACACAGAACTATACATAACAATACAAATTTTATTAATATTTTTGGAAAGTTGGGTTTTAAAGAAAACTTCGACGTTGTTCATCAAGTTTATATTAAATAAATAAGAAATATAAAAAATTAAATTTACTCTTTTCTCTTGATTCTATTTATTTAGGATTTGTGTGCCTGTACTTTTATTGGGTCAATGTAGGAAGCATTCTTGACCCTATTTTAATATTTTTCATATTTGGAGTCTTTGCCTGCAGTCTTTGGAGTCTTTGCACTTGTTTGCACCAAAAAAAGATACCTGCAGGCTTTTTCTCTACATGTCGATGGAGCTTCCAAGGACACCGTTGTGGATGATGGTAGAATAACTGAAGTATCTGAAATCAAATAATTTTATTCACTTACAATATAACTTGAAGTTGTATCTACTTACCAGATAAAAGTAGAGTTGGGTATCCACCTGGTTTCAACTCTTTCTGAAATCCTGTGTTATGAAACTGCTGGTCAAAATGTTGATGGCACACTCTATAATTGTTATAAAGTTGTTTTGGAGTTTTCTCCTTTAACACAGGATTGTTTATATTCTCCATCCAAATATTAATTATGTTGGGATTCTTGGTGAAACGATGCCTCTTACTTGTTTGATCGGTACAACTAGGAACACAACACATTCTTTTACGAAATGCCATGCTTATATTATACTAAAAAAAGTAAAAAGAATATTATAGTATGATATTGTATGCTACACTATATAATTATGAAATAATTGTTAACATTTAAATATTAACACACAATACTTACACTGCTCTAATTCTCTTATAATACAGAAAACAATTAAAAAGTTCATAAACTAAAATATAAAATTCAATAAACTGGAAGAAACTTTCACAAATAATAACTAATTAATCAATTTAATGATAATCAACGAAAAAAGCACAGGCGAAACACAATTCAAAATTCAAACGTTAACGGTTAACAATTAAAAATGACATGACAAACTATGATTAGTTTATAAATATGTGATGACAGTTCACGTTTCCTCCGATTGGGTGATACTGTAACGTCACGCTACAGATACGCCCTCAAGTGGGTGGGCGCAATAATATAACTTGGATACAAATTGTAGATAAGAGTTAAACTGCTAGGAGGGTGTGCTGTGTTATAAACTAGATGTTTGATGATGACTGAAGTTCGGCCAATACTTCGAAAAAGAAAAAAAAGAGAGTTGAGCGATTTTTTTTATTGTGTTTATTATTAAAGTTTGAATTTTCGTGAAGTTTTATTAAGTTTTATTAAGGATTTTTGTTACTATAATGTTAGTAACTTGTTGATATAATGGATGACGATATCTATTTAGGTCATCTGGGAATACTTCTACAATTGCTATAAGTTAAATTAAGCAAAGATGTATAATACATGCACATTCACAGACAGAGTTGAATAAATAAAACATCTTCTTGGGTTTTGATTGGTTAATACGCGAACGGCGAACTGCAAAAGTTAAAACTTCGTTATGTCTGAACGTCAGGGAACGTCAAGCTCAGCGGCGAACGGTAACGGCAACGGTGAATATAAATGTGCAAATGAGAAAGCAGCTTTTTAACTTTCAACGGAAACGGCAACTGCGAGCGGCAACGGCAACTGCAAGTTTATAAATAGACCTTTATTGTTTGTATATAACCCACATCAACCCCCACCATGTTTGCTTACTTTTTTGACATTTTGGTTCCGCACAGTGATTCGAGCGTTTCAATCGAACCGGGAATTGAATATCATATTATTGGCTCAGATGAACTAGCCAATAATACGGCAATACAGCAACCATTATCGTCACAACATTTTTTTTCCTAAGAAATAAATTATTTTCATAGATACCTTCCTAAATTGCTGGTGGTAAATGCAAGAAAATAATATTTCTTTTTTTCTGTGAATGTATAAATTGTGTTGAGATGAAAAACATAGTAAAATCCAAATAACCAGTAAATTTGTATACGTCTCTGTGATATAAACCAACCTCGTCCACCCCATTTTTTTCTCTGCTATTTCTTTTCTATTGATATCTTTTGTATGTTCCTTGTGGTGTATTCATTTTATTTGGGAAATTAAACAGCATTCCTTTTTTTAACTTTGAAATAAAAACAAAAAAGGTTTGTGGTTTAATTTCCCATCTAAATTAACAAAGTAAAAATATTGACTTTTAACATGTATAATGATAACCCACAAATTTCGCAAGTAATTAAATTATCGCATTCCACTTACATTGTCGATTGCCTTTGACCATTCTACAATTTGTCTATCAAAAAGGTAACATTTGAGAATTGGGACACCGGACTAGTGAAAAATCTACCCCGCACAACTATCTTTAATTTGCGCAAGCGTACTTTTCCTCCTTTACTGGTAACGGATAGCTTCTGCGAATAAAATAAGTCAATTGATTTTCCATTTTTGAATAGGCAGGTGGACTATTAAATAAGTAAGGAAAACTATTTTTTTATATTTTGCACTTATAAAAATCTTCATCATAAAACGCATTTGCGTATCGTAATGTAACTTTTACGCACGCAAATTTTTGTTTTAAATGGTTGGCGACATGAGTGAAGTATCTAAAGGCAAGACTATTGACAATGACATTTGTGGCTAATAGCAATTTATTAATTTAATATTGTTCTTTAAGAAAGTATCTGTGAATATGAATATAATATTTTACTTATAAAATATATTATTATTGGTATATTATTCATTTTAAAATATTTTAAAACATTAACATTTGATAATTTAAATGTCACAACTGTCAAATTTTATAAATTACACAGTGCTGCCGACATACTTTTTAAAATAAAAATTTTCGTAATTACATAAAAATAAAAAATTAATTTAAAAAATGGTAAAAAGGGCAAAATATAACAAATATTATAAACAACTTATTTTATATGGCTGTTGTGACACTCGTTCTTTAAAAAACTCATCGCTTCGCGATTTGTTTTTTAAACTTGAACTCGTGTCATAACAGAATTCCATATGAAATGCGTTGTTTAATATACTATTTCATTGCATTAGTTAACCCCAGATTCTGTCAAATGGATTGAGATTTATAATCAAATAGCCCCTTTATTTTTTTACCTTGGTTTATAATGAACAACTTTACTACCTCAACCTCAACAAAAGTCAATAGTTAGGTTCAGAGGCTAGTAGTGAAAAAATTACAGTATTGGAGACTGTTGTTTACAGAGTGAAATGTTAAATTAACTTTGTAATATAATTTCTTCAACAGTATTCAATGTTTAATATTTTTGTTATTCTGAATATCAATAATTATCAAAAGGTTAGGTTTATTTTTCAGTTTTATAATATACCTGCTTTTAACAATACGTTCAATGCCATTAATTTTTATAATGAAACTGAACTGTTTAGAAGACATTTTCTAATTATTATTAATACACCAACATTGAAAAGGATTACTAATTAAAAAAAAGTATTACTATTGATATTTTTATTAGTTATAAATACATGCCTAACACATACATAATAAATATATTTATTTAACAGGATAGCAACCCATCTAAGATAGTTAACAATAACCCACCATTTAAGTGGGTGGTTATAAATTTAAAAGAAAGTTCTTGTTTTATTTTACATAAGTTAATTCATCAGGACATAAAGTAGTATTGATTTTCTGTTTTAAGCTAAATATATCTATGAAAACATCAAGCGAAAAAGTTCTATCATACATCAAAAAATAAATGCTACTATGGAAGTGAGTTAGTTGTACGAATAAAAAATAATTTCGCACATATAAAACATAAAGAGTATAGAATAGTGTAGAAGCAGTCCAATAAACACTAATGAAAAATAGTTTCAGTGGCTCTACTGGATAGGTCTTTAAAAAAAACTCCAAAATCAGCGACAGAATTCATTTACAAAATATTATAGTAACAATAAAGCAACGGAAAATATTTCTATATAGTTAGCTATTAAATTATTAATGTTTTAAGTTTCTATAACAAAATTGTAATGGTACCTACTCCAAGCTCAAATAAAAGCCACCAAATTGAATAACATGCTTATATTTCTACTTTCCTCTATCCTATACTGTTTAAATACCTATGCATTGAATAAAATGCTTTTAAGACATTTAAGAAATGTTCCTGAAGGGGGCCTTCAAAACTACCACAAAACAATAATGAATATTCGAGATATGATAAGTTGGATCATTTGGTCCAGTATTTAGACAAGCAAACCAGATGCCGCGTCTGTCACAAAAATTCGTTTTTTGTTTGCAAGAAATGTGCAATTGCGCTGCATCCAAAGGAATGTTTCCAATCATATCACACTTTGTAATTTTCAATAAAAATTTAATATTATGATGGTTATTCATTGTCCTACTGTTCCTTTAAAAGAACACCTCATATTTAAAAAGCATGATAATCAAAATTTTTTTTTGATTTTTTCAAGTTGTTAACTTGTATATCCGTACAAAATTTATTAACAAAACACAGGATTTAAAAAAAAATAGTTTCAGGTTCATCTGGGTTAAATTAAATCATTTTATCGTCCGCGTGAATTCGGAAATGTCTTTTCAAACTGCTGAGATGGTTAAACGTTTTAGAACAAATTTCACATATGAATTGACGTTCTTCCGCGTGTCTACGCATGTGAAGATCAAAATTATATCTTACTGTAAAATATTTACAACATATTTCACATTTCAACGGATTATCTTCTTCGTGAACACGCATATGTAGGACTAATTTACTTTTTCTTCTATACGATTTAGAACAAAGTTCACAGTTGAATTGCGTTTCACTTGTGTGAATGCGCATGTGATAAATTAAACTATGTTTGCGTGTAAAAGAACTGGGACAAACAGTACAATTAAATGGTCTATCGCCTGAGTGAGTGCGTCTATGTCTATCTAAATTGCATGACTGATTGAAAGATTTAAAACAAATTTCACATTTGAATGGTTGTTCTCCCGTATGTGTACGCATGTGAATATTTAACTTATTTTTAAATGTAAAACATTTGGCACAAACCTCACATTTAAATGCTTTTACACCTTTATGAATGTGCATGTGGTAGACTAAACTACTTTTTGCTGCAAACGATTTGGGACAAATTTTACAACTGAATGGTTTATCACTTGATGGAATGGATATACGTTCATCTAAATTGCATAATTGATTAAAAGGTTTTAAATAAATTTGACATTTCAATGGTTGTTCTGTATTATGTGCACGCATGTGAATATTTAACTTATTTTTGGATGAAAAACTTTTAGTGCAAATCTCACATTTAAATGATTTTTCACCTTTATGAATGTGCATGTGGTAAAGTAAACTACTTTTTTGTGTAAACGATTTAGAACAAACTTTACATTTGAATAGTTTAGTGCCCGCTAGAAGTTGTCTGTGTTTATTTAAATTGCCTGGTTTTTTTAAAGTCTTTAAACTATTACCACATTTTTCATGCTTTCCGATATTGTAGAAATTATTACTTTGGGCAATTACAGAAAGATTATTTATTTCTTCGTCGTATTCACTTTCTATTCCATAATTTATATTTTGTTTCATGGCTACATGGTTACTTGGTTGATGTGTATATTTGATTGTTTTTAAAAGATACTGAGCAATGTGCCACATAATTTCATATTTTCTGATGAACATTTTCCCACAAAATTTACATATTAAGGTACCTCCATTTAAAATCCAATACTTTGTAGGTTTCCTTCTTGTCAGTTTTCCTAGAATTGAAAAACTACATTATATTTCAAAATTAAAATATTGCAATATAAAAAAGTTTCAAAAAAACAAGAATTTAAATATGATCAGCGCTGGAAATAATCACATTTGTATCAGAATCATCTGCATGTGGAAATGCAAATTAACAGAGATAGCCAAATTTTGGACATGGTGGTGGTAGAAAAGTTCAAGTTCAAAATATCGACCAAAATAACCATTGAGATATGAAAATGTTTTTATGTTGCTGTTTGAACAATCAACAATAATTAAGATCATATACATTTTTCACGTGTCGATCATCTTTATCGGGATATCGATCAAAAAAAACATAAATTTGAGTAGAAAATAGTATATTGTATACCTAGGCGGTAAAAAGCGGCATTGTTTGCTACGTTATTTGCCTGCACTGCAGTGAACAGACTTGCAATAATGTCGCCAATGTCGAGATTTTATTCAAAGATGATCACGATATGATGTTCATTATGATCTTTCGACCGTGACCGCATTAGTTCCTGCGATTGAAGAGTTTTAATGACCCAAAGGAAGAATCTACCGAGAAAGAATTTCTACAGCCAGGACATGTGAATCCCTGTAATTATAATTTTTTACTGCATAAAAATTATTTGATAAATACATTTCATATGTTTGATTTATATTTTGACTGGTTTAAGTTATTTTGTATTGCAATAATTCCCCCAAACAAGCATTTATCCATTTTGAGATGTGGATTCAAGCAGCTAGGTCAGAATTTTTCTAGAAAATAAAACATAGAGAAGAAAAACGAATTTGTAGGTCTGAACACGCTCTACAAGTTTCATAGTCGACATTTTTTGATATCTTTCACGAGAATAAAAAGAAATGGCGAAAAACAATGTTTTTCTCCACAAATTTTTCTCCAAAAGTTTTTTTAGGAAATGGTGTATTTTAGTTGTCTCCCTGAGGAGCATGGGATCGCTATTTAAAGTTTGTAAAGTGTTGTTGGCTCTTGCTCACATAATTTTTCTAGATTTCTAATTGATTAAAATATGTTGATTTTGAAATTTTAATGAATTTTGGTTTTATATTAATGAAAAAATATATAGTAGCAATAAAACTAGAAGTCAACCACCCATATTTAAGTTATGGATAACCTCTACAATTTAAAAAATATATAAATTACCTCAATAAATGCAGTAAAAACAATCCTATGATTGGACCTCCTTGTTGAAATAACAGTAATATTATTGGCAAAATAAGCATACTGTACATACAATATTTTATACATAACATTGCTGTTATAATTGAGAGGTTCAATCATCCTTTGCCTTATTTTATATTATTTTTACAGACATTATATAGGTACCCAATGAAACATTAAAGGTAGGTACATGATAGACATTTTTTCTTACTAGAATAACCTTAATTATTTAATTTGTTCACATGTATCAAAATAAGTACTTAAGTAAAAAAATAGCATACCTTTCCTTGTCCTTGATAGTTTCTTACACTTTCGTTGAGGCAAGTTGTAATTAATGTTTGCAGAATCAATAACTTGATTTATGTTACTTTCAGTTTTTATACACGTTTCTGGTAGATAATTTGTATATATTTCAGCATCGTTCTCCTGTTTAACTGAAATAAACTCAGTTTTTATGACATGCATTTGACCTGTGTCGCTAAAACAAATTTCTTTTTCTTTGATTGTTTTATAAGGAAGGAAGGGATCTTCGATTTTAACTTTCTCTTCATCATGTACATCATTTGGCTCTTGTTTCACTTCCATTACTGGAACACCTTCTTTATTTATAATATGTTTGTTTTATAATTAACTAGTCACCAAATATGTTAAACTTTTAAACTACAAAACAGGGATAATAAATAATAAGTAACATTTTGTTTACATCACATAAACCGTATAAACAAAACAAATATGCATAGAACACTGCAAATACGTACGGTAGGGTAGGGCCTTAGACAAGGAAAGATATATGGACTCGTAACAACCGACAGCAACTAAAGGTATATTAATTTATAAACTTGCAGTTGCCGTTGCTGCTCGTAGTTGCCGTTCCCGTTGAAAGTTAAAAAGCCTACTTTCTCATTTGCACATTTATATTCACCGTTACTGTTACCGTTCACCGCAGAGCATGACATTTCCTGACGTTCAGACATAACAAGTTTTAACTTTTGCAGTTCGCCGTTCGCGTATTAACCAATCAAAATTTATTCAACTCTGTGACTTAATTTAACTTATAGCAATTGTAGAAGTATTCCCCGATAATCTAAATAGATATCGTCATCCATTATAATAACAAGTTACTAAACTAACAATAGTAACAAAAATCCTTAATAAAACATCACGAAAATTCAAATGTCAGATATTTATATGTCTCTGCAAATGTGCACCCATGTGCACCAAACAATAATAAACACAAGTGGTGTATCTATGACAAGGGCTTAAGACATAATTCTATTTATATATCAACCAAATATTTGATTACATAAATAAGACATATTTAATTGGTCTAGGGTCCACAACACAGTTACTCGATGTTACTCTTCCATAAAAGCATACCTATTTAAAAAGATGGAAATTTCAAGATTAATCTGAAATCCATCATACAATCAGACACTGAAATATTCTTTAACCATTCGTTACATACTACTGAGTTACATATTTGAAAATCTATACATTTGCATACATAGTTTTTACAAAATAAGTATGTTTGGTCAACTGTTCCAAAACGTATTGATCTTTTTTTACCTTTGAAATGATATACCGGTCTCCTTTTTCCCACTATTACTACTAGAATTGTAAGATGAGCAGTTTACCAGGTTTATACAGTATTCATACACAAAATAGTTCAAAATTCTTTTAATAATTGCACAACATCGAACGGATACCAAAACCAATGTTGTGCACCAATAAAATGGCGGATATAAGAGATTTTTAATTCATGTGTAATGATCAATGAAATGGTGCAGCGCGATGAGTTTTACCAAAGGGTGAATTGTAATCGAAATTACCATCAAATTCACGACCATAAATTTTAGTAACAGAATTTTAGAAATACAAAAATAACCTAACTTTAGAGGTTTGGTTAATGATGTTTATACATACACTTGAATCGCTGAAAGATTACCCGACACCTTTTCTATAAATATCAAACGATAATATTAAATTATAAACTGTTGTCTTCTCTCCATTTCGTATGCTTACGTACAATGACGCACGGGTAATCTTTCAGCGATTCAAGTGTATATTTATATATCATGGTATATATAGTGCAAGAAACGACTAACTAGGTACTCTTTTCGTCATTCGGAGAAAACGCATTTAGAATATTTACTCTTTAAAATGAAGCAAACATTTATCTTCAAAATGAAAAATACCTATAAGGTATCTTTCTCGTACCCACCTTATTTTCATTGTTTATGATTGGTAAGGAATATTTATAAAATTGTTATGTGTGTCAAGGAAAAATGATGTACCTAAATGATGAGTTTACTAATTTGCAACTAATTGAATATTTTGAATAATCATGATATTCTTTCATTTAAATTTTACTAGGTACTAATTCTAAGTACTAACTGTAATTTGCTGGTTGTGAATAAAGCTTAAATGATCACACAAATTCGAAATAAAAATAATTCCTGCTATCTCATCTGTCAAAATAGGATAAGGGCGATTATAATTATAAATCATACAGGATGGATGATTTATGATTATAATGTGGGGTTCTTGGGGATATTCATTAACATTCACCAAAATGATACACGTAAGAATCATAATAAATCTTTATTCCACTATTAAAATATAAAAACTGTTAGTATCATACATAGTTGTTACCTTCACCAAGCTTCATGTTCACCCTGTTGGATGGCATGCTAACAAGATAAGATATCGCGCATGTTTGGGGCGTGGTTAGTGACGTCATTTGTGACCAGACGCCATTGTTTACAGGTTATAATTTTAAATTAAAAGTGGAAGCTGTTCCGATTTGGTGAAACAGCATAAATGTATCGTTTGCTCTCTCGCATGTAGAGTTAGTTCTACGCATCTTTTGTACGCAAGTAGCGAAACACATTAAAATTCAATTGGATACATAATGTGTTTTAGAGATTTCTCAAGCATGCGCTGAAAGCATATATAATACTCCTATATGGGCAGTTTCTAAGTGGAAGGAGTTCCGTTTCGGTGAAACAGATAATATATCGTTTGCTCTCTCGCAGAAAAATTTAATTGGGTAAATGTGTTTTAGAGATTTCTCAAGCATGCGCAGTATGGATAAAAGCAACCAACGCGAGAGTGTTCCCTTTCGATGGACACTTTTAATACATTGAGGCTAGAAGGAAGGAGAATCAAAATCCAATGGAATGCTCCTATGAGAACTAATCGAGCTCTCCCGGTTCCAAGCATACCAATATTTTCAAACACCAGGGTCCAGACTGTACGTTGATCTTTCAGATTTCTCTATGGTTTAAAATGTATCTAATTTAGTTGTTTTGAGTACATTCCTCTATTTCACACAGACAATAATTCTTTTTTCGTTTTGATTTAGTACTTTTTGTATTAATCTGTTGTTAAAATGAATAGCTGGATTTAGCTTAGAGAAACTTAAAAATTGCTTACCTATATACGCTACTGATATAATGGCTATTTTTGTTTTATGCTTAACTTGTAAGGTAGCCTTGCGCTTGGGATGTAGGTGAAATTAAAATACAGTTTCGTTTGATAACTAAAACTCCACTCTTGCGTAATGTCTTTATTGCTATATATCAACAACTGCTTGGTAACATAATGCAAGATGTTATTATCACTACAATTATTATCATTTATATAACATCCCCTATACTTTATTTAAAAAAATCAAAACATATGAAAGTCTGCAAACTTTCTTGGAATTTTAATTTCTCTCTTGGGCCATATAGGAGTATTAAATGTGAGGCTGTATGGCTTTAATTTTCCATATCAACGTTTGACGTCGGTTCCACAATCTTATTGGCTAGTTCATCTCTTGTGATATTTATAATTTCAAATTTGACATTTCAACAATGTTCCGACTATTTTTTGATTGTTGTTTTAGCCAATAGTAATTAAGAGATAATCTTGCGCTAGTGCAAAATTATCAGGTCCTTTAAAATAAATGTAGAGGCAATTAAAAAAGTTTATTGTTTATTAAAGTAACATAAAACCTATTTATTGAAATTTTCATGTGATAGCAACTGACAATGATACAATAGGATTTAATTGATATAATTTTCATTGCACTAGTTAAAATAAAATTGAATCGCTCATGTATAAAATGCCTCATAAGAGCAATGCAATTATCGAAAAATTACAGCGGTAATTGCACTGCGAAAATTGCACGTCTCCATAACAACATATTTGAATTAAATGTCAGATGGACTTCAAAAATAGAAAAAAATGTCTCGTTTTGGTGAAATACCAAATCCAACTGACAGTATACAGGGTGTACCAATCTTCGGTTCGGTATTGGCGAAAACGAGTAAAGGTAGAATGGGGAAAACAAACCCATTCTCCATTTGTTTAAGTGTTATTTGTGAGCTGTGTTTTAGAATAAATAAATCAACACTCGTATCATCTTCCACTAACAATCTTTACCACACAAATGTAAAAACAGAAATAGTTGAATTAATATTGAATCAAATGGCTGATATTATTGTTTTCCCCATTCCACTGACAGATACTGCAGCGCCAACTATCGGAAAAATTTCCGCGAATATGCGTTGTTTTAAGAGGTATCAAAAAATGTTCTTAACAAAAATAGTAGACGTCTATAACGTCCATATTTTAAAATTATCTCACGCTATACAGAGTGCCCAGTACATTAAAGTAGGATTACTAGGTAGGTGCAATAGAAATTAATGCAGTAAAATTTATCAAACAAGGTTAATTACTATAAAAAAAACTTATTTTGGGATACATTTTTTCATCTTTCAGAAATGAAATTGTAAAGTTCTATTGCATTCCCAGTTCACGCGTTTTCGGCTGGGCGATCAGACCAGTATTTTCGAACGTGTGATGTGAAGGGAAGTGATGGATCCGTGACTGAACCTTTTATGAGTCGTATTTTCGATATGGCAACGATGCTTCGTTATATTTATGAATTTTGACGTACAACATACACGCTAGAATGTTGGCAACGTAGCACTACTGTTTATTTACATTATATTTATTTCGTCGTTTGCTTATATTAATAATTACGGAAAGAGTGATGGGAGCTCTTGTTAATGTACAACAAAAATCCCTCATGATGGAGTAGGCCCTCGGCGTTGGCGATTTGAGCCTCTTCCAAATCAGCCGCTGTCAAAATGGCTACAAAAGCATCTTTTTCAAAAAACTCGATTTTTCGCACAAAAATTAAGATTCATACCAAAGGATGACTACGAGGTCTGTAAATTAAGTAATGAGACTGGCAACGTTGCGTTTGATCTGGTAGCGCGGGGCTTGGTGAGGCGGCAGAGGAACAATGTTATATATTATCCACCTTCAGTACGAATTTGACCTTGCTCGAGTCATTTGGTGAAACAGATTTTTCTATTGTGGGCACAGTGCAACGGAAACTCTTCTTAAACTTGAGCAGGCCTACGGAGATAATATTTTGTCGACAGCCAAGGTTTTTCGGTGGTTTAAGGTATTTTCAGAAGGAAAAGAGTCGATTGAAGACGAACCACGAAGCGGAAGGCCTTCATCTTCAAGAACCGATGAAAATGTCGACAGAATTTCCAAGTTCAAACGGTCAATCGACACTTTTACCGAGAGGTTCTTAAAAGACTTCAAAACAGGGTTATTCGTGTGAGACCAAACATCAAGAACAAGCGGGTGTTGCATCACGATAATGCTCCTTGTCACACAGCAATTTCAATAAACGAGTTTTTGGCCAGTGAAAACATTCCTGTGGCTCCTCAGCCTCCTTATTCGCCTGACTTAAGTCCTTGTGACTTTTTTCTCTTCCCAAAGTTGAAAAATCACCTCAAGGAAAATAATTTTCGGACAGTCGAAAACATTCAAACGGCTGTAACCTAACCTAACCAGCTAAAGGTTATTCCAGTATCGGAGTTCCAGCACTGCTATGAGGAGTAGAAGAAACGTCTCCAGCACTGTGTGGCCTCAGAAGGAAGTTATTTTGAAGGTGACAATATAGAATTGTAATTCTTTTTGAATAAAAAATATCAGTTTCATTACTTAATTTACAGACCTCGTATATTATTTTATTTATGAAAGACACAGCTTCAAAAGAAAACTACATTAACAACTAATAAATTTGTGATTTTGACAATAAGATGGTAAATTGTTGCATCATGACTGATGCTTGATTACAACGATAATGCGCATGTTTCGCTGCTTCGATTGGGTCTGGACTCCTATAATACTTGAAGTCGATAGAATAGAACAGCCAATAGAAAGTGGGTGTGGTTCTATTAAAAATGGCAAAACCGTATTCATGAAGTTTGTTCTCTCAGTGTACCGATAGAAGGGTTGCTCCCCGAGAGGACAATTAGATACTTCTATTGCTTATTTTTGAAGGAATCACTAAAACACCAAGAGAAGATATTAGGGATTTTTATTTTCGAACTAAAAATATCCTTTTGAATCAACCTTTTTTTTAGTTTGTAAACAATGACAGTGGTGAGTATGGCAGAAAATAAAAAACAAAACAATGCTCCTATGAACAGTCAACAAAAACAGATTTGATTTTATTTCTGCCAAAAAAATGTTAACCTATTGTCTGAACCCTGATTCCTGAAATCTCACAAGGAGAAATTGAATTATAATTCTCTCAAAATAGACAAAAATGTATTCTTGAAATAATATCTCACCAAAGATGCGTGATATGCGGGAGAGAATCAATTCTCCTGCCAAGACACAGGAGAATCATTTCTTCTAGTAGGTTTTATTTCTAATTTACTTTAACTTTAAGATTTTGGCTATAAATATTAATAGATTAGTTTAAGGAAATTATAGAATGCTTATTTTTAAATGAAGGTGTTTTAAAAATTAAAAAACAAACCCTATTTCTACTATAATTATAATTTTTTATATATCGCGTTTAAAATAAAACATGGATTTACTTGAACTCGATTAAATATTACTTATGTTGGAAGTAATAAGGGACTTGGGAGATGCTGAACAGCAAGCTATTCTAGTAATCCGTCGAAATGTTTTAAGAGAGAACTGTTTTAATTTATCTGATCGTCCATTCCATATTTGCCCCCGGAATGTAATTTAGTTTATAAGATATTCTACCCAAGAGCTTTAATTGATTTACAAGTAGGTATGTCTTCCGTCCAATTTGGAACCTAAGAGAACCCCTGCATTTTCTTCCATCAACTGAACAAGCACTTCATGTCTATTTGTAATTGTTTTTTTTCTGTTTTTCCATAATGTAAAATAATGATAAACAAAGTTCGAAATATTATGGTTTATTTAATATAACCAATAAAAAGATTTCACTTTAATAATATATCACTGTAAAAATGTCAAATGGCTGTAATTTGATTGGTTGAGCATGGATAAAACGTTTGGCAACAATGTGCATAAAGAAGGGATGTGAATCCATGGGTACGTTCAGAGAACACAACTGATAACTCAACCGTTGAGTGAGCGCTCAGTGAGCAACGAATGCTTGACGTATGTCTGCTGAACGACTATTTTTTGGAAGGTATAGAAGTAGATCATATTGATAGTCTTTGGAATATTGAGAAATTAAAATTATGGCTAGAAACAATTTAATTCTTGCATTATTAGATGATGGCAATGTAATTGATATGAACCAAAATATTATAACCCATGTAATAGAAAATTTACAGGAACCTTCATACGATTATAACGTGAGAAAACGAGATATTCGAGAAAAAAACAGAAATTGCTATGAAGAAATAAATAATCTTTGTTTACCAATACCATAGATAATCCACAAAATATTACAATCTGCAACGTGTTGTGCTCACTGATCGCAATTGAAAACCGCTCAGAAAAATGGCGTCCGCTCACCAAACATGTTGAGCTTCGATCACTGATCAAATTGCGTTCACAGAACATTCACTGAACAGTTGTGTTCTCTGGACGCACCCCATGTGATGACTGCTCAAGAATATTGGTTTTCGAAGTAGGAGAGATGAAAAAATCTCAATAGAAGGGATTCATCTCATCTGCTTCTCGTATGTCATTTTATATGGCGTCGTAATGTAAAACATTATTAAAATCTATTCTAAACACACAGGTGACATAAAGGCACACAATATCAATACTAAATTATTAACTAAATAACTAAAAATATTAAAAACAATACTAACACTAATTCTAAAACTAGAACTAATGCTGTGATATCGAATGAAACATTGTTTTTAATTTGTTTATTTCTACAGCGACTGTACTTCTTTCTATCGATCTCAATAATACAGTTTCATGTTACCAATAGAAAGGTGATAGAATTAAAGTAGGGAGATTTCTATTCTATCATCATCAAGAATAGGGGTTCTGGAGAAGTGTGATGTGAGTTACCATATAGTCTAAAAATACGGATCTCCGGCTTCTCACTAGTGATCTACCACATCACATTTTCGAAAATAGGGGTCCTGCTAAACGCGAGTATCAGTCTCCGAATTGGCAGCACTGATAGTAGAAGTAGGACTGCGTTATGTCCAATTTGTTTTATGAAGTGACTGACAAATAAAGCGTAAGACTAGTGAGGCAACTTAATATACACCATCTGATATTTACAATTTGTTTAAAAAAATAGGTGGTTGTAAGAAAAAAGTGTACACTGGCGTCATTGTCTCACTAGGATTACGCCTCGCGCTACAATCCTACTTGTATGAAAAAGTCACTTTCCGCCGCCCTTGTAATGTAGCATACTGATTATATACTTAATTATAGCATAAATGGTTATTTAAATATAATTCTTGCGTAAAAGATTTGAAACAATTATTACATTTGAATAGTTTTTTTCCTGTGTGAATTTGCAAATGATTGTTTAAAAAATATTTTCCCTCAAAGTATATTAAACAAATATCACACCTAAATGGAGTTTCTTTAGCATGAAAACTTAAATGTGTAGCTAAAGCATCTTCCTGAGAAAACAATTTGAAACAAAAGTCACATTTGAATGGAGTTTCCTCTATATGTAATAACAAATGTGCATCAAAATCAGATTTACCAAAACAAAGTTTTGAACAAACGTTACATTTCAAATTTTTTTCTTTGGCATGGCATCGTAAATGTCTTTTTAAAATGGATTCTAAGGCAAAATTTTTTAAGCAAATTTCACACTTAAATGCTTTTTCTTCTGTATGACAACGCAAAAAATGTGAGTTTAAATTGGATTTTCGAGAAAAACGTTTTGAACAAATCTCACAATTGAATGGTTTTTCTCCCATGTGTAAAAGTAAATGTTGACTTAATTCGTCCTTTCGCGAATAGCACTTTAAACAAATTTCACATTTGAATGGTTTTTCTCCTGTGTGAAAACGCAAATGACTAGTTAAATAGTCTTTTCGTGAAAAGGATTTTACACAAATATTACATTTATATGGTGTTTCACCTGTGTGGCAACGCAAATGCATGCTTAAGTGATTGTTACGTGAAAATGCTTTTGAGCACACATCACATTTGAATGGTTTCTCCCCTGTGTGGCAACGCAAATGACTGTTTAAATAACATTTTTGCGTAAAAGATTTGAAGCAAAAATGACATTCAAATGGTTTTTCTCCAGTGTGACAGCGTATATGTGTCTTTAAGTTAGATTGAAATGAAAAAGATTTGAAACAAAAGTTACATTTAAATGGTTTTCCCCCTGTATGAATTCGCATATGTTTATTTAAATGACTTTGCCATAAAAAGTAAGTTAAACAAATTTCACATTTGAATGCAGCTTTTTCTTTATGAGAATGCATATGCCTATACAAACTTGTTTTCCATAAAAATGTTTTTAAGCAAATTTTGCAATTGTAGACCTTTTTCTCTGAATTACAGCAACTATGCTTATTTAAATTACTTTTTAATGCAAAAGATTTTAGACAAATGTCACATTTGAATGGTTTTATTCCTGCATGGGACAGTAAATGAGTGTTCAATTGATATCTATATAAATATGTTTCTAGGCAAATGTCACATTTGAATATTTTTTCTCCTGTATGGTACCTCATATGTTTATTCAAATTTCCTTTACAAGAAAAGGATTTTAAGCAAACACTACATTTAAATATCTTTTCACGTATTTTGCTAAATTCCAAGGCATTAGAGTTATTTTGAAGAAAAGTTGTTTTTACACACATACCACACTTTTGATTATCCTTGGTATTAGAACAGTAACACATATTGTCACCATTATAAAATTCAATAACCTTCATCTTTTGTTCTAATTCATCTCCAATGAGACCTTGATAATTATTTTTTGTGTTTTCCCTGTTTGGTTTCTTCCATTTTAAATTATGCTTGGTTAAAATATGAATTTTAAATTCAACTGCCTTAGAATAAGCATTTCCACAAAATTTACAGATAATAATTCCAGTAGAAGAAAATTGTTTCTGTATGTTTTTCTGATTTAATAATAGCCCTGTAAATTAACAATATTAAAAATAAATTTACAAAAAAAATTTAATAATTTAAACTTATACTCTGTATTTCAAATAGATTAAAGTTATAGTAAAAATATATATTACAAAACTGTGCTATTTCATACATATTTTTTAATCTTGCAGCCATTCCATTCTTTACTAATTAAACAAAAATAACAATGACACTTAAATATCATTAAGTAATTAAATATTGCTTACCTCTTGACTTATTTTGCCTAGACTGTTTATGTTTTAAATGTTTCAATTTATTTTCAATGCATAATGAAGTGTTTAAAATATCATTTTTTATATTAATATTTGCACTATTGTTAAAATCAATATCAGGCTCCAATTTAATTCCAGCATTTATTTTTTCAGTTAAATCATTTTGGGTTTTGGTACATAGTTCATAATTCTGCAGTTGCATAATCTGAACATGTTTTCCTGGCTCAACTTTAATTTCTTTACAAATATGCATATCACCGTTTTCTAATGGTTTTTCATAATTTATCACTGGACTATGAGCTGTTGTGTTACACTTTTCTTTGGCAAATGTATTCGAACTTTCAGGTTCTTGGACATCTTCCTTAATGAAGAAATCGTGAGGTTCTTTTTTCACTTCCATTGTTAGACTCCTAGATAAATAATAAGCTCGCCTAAAGTTTATGCTCTTATATAAGTTACTAAATCCATTAAAATTTGTACAATATAAATATTAGCTAAAATATACACGAGCAGAGACAACCATAAATACACTCTGTTACTCTGTTCATAGAATAGGAAAAATAAATTAATACCGACAGAAAGAAAGAGCACTATAATCAAAAATCAAACTGAAATAACAGCGCTACGACGACGGGCACAAACACTTCTTGTGACGTTGCCGATTACCAAGAACGATAAACATTTACCAGGATTGCCTAATCGGGCTGATTTGTCCGCCAGCTGTGTGACGTCACTGCAGTCCTTCATTATAACGTTTACCATATAAATGCATGGAAATAATAGAAATTAGACAGTATTTTTATGATTTCTGTAATAGTAACGTACCACTATTTGGATTTTTAAGATTAAACACTTATAATTTATAATAAATATTCCCATGGCATAAAATCGTTTTAATACGGCCGAGGACTGCAGTGACGTCACGTGCGATCGATTTTTTGGCGAACGTACGTCTTATGGGATTAAGCAATCCTGGTAAATTCTTTATCATTCTTGGCCGATTACTACAAACGGAACTACTGCTAGAGAAAGCAGAAATCTGACTTACCACCAATTTAAATTTAAAATTATTTTTGCTTATGTGATGTACTGAATTTTTATAGCTGAATCGGTTAGAGGGCAGGAGGACCAATTTGTATAGGAATAATGTCGAAAAACTAACGTAAAGGAGAGCCTTGGCAATACAATACGCCAAATAAGGCAGTCAAAAGAGCACTGATTGAGGATTGAGAAAGGAGTAGATAGAACGACATCCATCTGGATGTCGCAACTGTTATCTACAAGAATCGCAGAAATGAAGGCAGGACAAGACACTATCTTCATTAATGTGACCAGAGGCTGTCCACAGGGGGGAGTTGCATTCCCACTTATGTGGAGTCTCACTGTGGACAGTCTACTCTGTCAATTGACTAGGGAAGGCATACCATGTCAAGGGTATTCCGACGACATGGTTATCCTGGCAAAAGGGAAGTATGAAAATGTCCTCTGTGATATTGTTCAAAGAGGACTGAACATTGCGAAACAATGGTGTGACTCGTTGGGACTAAGCATCAACCCGACCAAAACCACACTAGTAGCCGTTACAAGGAAAAAGGGAACCTAATCTAAAAAGGCCCTCATGGTGTGCAGGAACATTGCAAGGAAGAACTGGGGATGTAACCCACGTATTCTGCAATGGATGTACACAGCAATAGTGAGACCATTAATCACATATGGGGCAGTAGCTTGGGGCGCAAGGGCTAATCTGAGTACGACGAGGAAAAATCTCTCGAAGATTCAGAGACTAGCCTGTTCATGTATCACTGGAGCAATGGGAACTTGCCCCACTGCTGCAATGGAGGTGATTTTAAACTTGACCCCACTGCACATTCTGCTAGACAGTATAAGGAAGAAAACAAATATATAGAATGATCAAAGAAGGAATTATCAGGGAAAAACCTCACTTTAATTTGATCAAATTTGGGAAATGCCCCAAGTGCGGTATCCATATGCTTTCCTAATGTAAGCCACCAATGGTCTGTTTCATTTTGAATTGTCAGTTGCATAGGCGCACCGGAATCCGCCCCGGTTGCCTAGGCCGGGCCTGTGCATAGCACTTTTGTACGCCATTATAGAACCAAACTATTGCTACACTGTGAAGATGCATTTTATTGGACAGTCCCTTTATCCAAATTCGGTCTGTTGCAGTATTTTTGGTCGGTACAGATAAAATAATACAACTTTTATTGGAAACTTTTTTGTATTGTCGAAATTAACGAAAATAAATGGGAGTCAAAATGTAATGAGAACCTCTGTACATTGTATCAGTTATACATAAACTTTACATAATTACTTAATACATATGTAACAAACTTTCCACTTAACTAAACTTCTTACTCTTACAATATTATACCAGTTATCTTGAATAAACATATTTATAAATAATTTAAGAAAATAAACAGCAGGATATTTCCAATATAGAAATAAAAAATATGTTTAGTTTTTTACATGCGCTTAGTTTTCTGCTATAGCATAAAATAAATAAACATCAAAATGTTTTGTAAAAATATGTTTTGAAAAAATAGACATTTTTTATTTACCATCAATTTGCCGCTTGAGATAAAAATGCTTTATATTTTTTAAACAATTTTTGAAAAACAAATACATTAGTTTACATTAGTGTGGAGCACTATTAATGATGTTCTAAGATTTATTGATTTGGTTGACAAAGACAATTGCAAATTTATATTAAATTTAAATAACATCATTTTTAGTATGGAATAACAGACTTAGTATTAAGAGATGTAGGTAAGGCAAACCTACATCTTGAAACCCTCGCTTTTTAACATTTACTCTGAGTTATTTTTTAAAAACAAAAAGGAATAATTGTCAAAGAAGAAATAATTAAAGATCACATGAATCTCAAATAGCAGTCATCAAGAAAACTAAAATAAATAAAAAGGAAATGAAAGGTAAAACAATAGACTGTAAAATATATCTACAAAAACATAAGTTAAGGGACTGCCCAGCTTGGGGAGGAATCTGTAGAAAATGCAAACTAAAGAATCATTATGCAAAAGCATGCGATACAAATAGAAGCACAAAAAAATTATGAAAATGACCATGACAGTGACTATGTGGGGTGAATCACAGAGACAATTAAAGTAGATGAATTTACAAATAAACACTTGTTTATGAATTTTGTGGTAAATGACACTATGGTTAAATTCAAATTAGATAGTGGTTCACAAGCTAATTTAATCTCTAGTGAATTACTTAAAAACTTTAAAAAGAAACCTAACAACCAAACAGGACCTTAACAAGGTACTCAAATCATACTATCTTACTATCCCAACATTAAGAATTGTTAAAATGGACACCAAATTAGGTAATGTACCTACCTAGAATACACTTTAGAGTATTTTGTTACTAGAGAAAATAAGAGACCAATCTTGTCCTTTAAAACACTTAATCTATTTAAACTTATCAAAAGAGATGTTGCAACAGTAAGTGAACATGCAAATATATTAGAAGAATACCAAGATATGTGTTCAAGGGTCTTGGTAAACTTGATTATATCTATAAAATAAGGTTAAAAGAAGGAGCCCTACCTACAGTAAACTGTGCCAGAAAAGTTCCTGTGGAACTAAAAAAACAAAGTTAAAGAATAAATAGAAAAAATGGTTAAAAATGACATCTTAATTAAAATGAATGAACCAACTGAATGGGTCCACCCAATAGTCATAGCAAAAAAGCCAAATGGAAATATATGTATATGCATGGATCCTAGATCCTTAAATCAATATATACTATGTGTACACCATGAGATACCAACATCAGAAGATATATTGGGTGATATAGGCAATGCAAAATATTTCACTGTCTTGGACGTATCACATGCCTTCCTTCAAATACCATTAGATTCAACAAGCATAAAACTAGGTACAATAGCAACACCATTTGGAAGATATGCATTCACCATATGGTATATGTAGCACTCCCAAAGTTTGGCAGAAAGTAATACAGCAATCCTTTGAAGGCATAGATGGTGTAGAAATATATATAGATGACATTCTAGTTACAGGAGCCTCAGAGGAAGAGCACAATGATAAATTAAAAAAGATTCTATAACTAGCCCGAGAAAAAAATCTTAAACTTAAACAAAATAAAGTACCTACAGCTAGCAGTAAACAAAATCAATTTGAAAATATTGAAAATTGAAAATATACCATCAACCCAAAATGTACAAGAACTGTAGAGGTTCTTAGGAATAATCAAATATCTAGGAAACTTTATTCCAGCAGTCTCGGAGAGAACTCATAATTTGAAACAACTACTCAAAAAAGACGGTGCATGGGTTTGGACAGAAAATGAAGAAAAATGTCGATTAAAAAGTGCAGCTCAACTGCACCTGTTTTAAAATTATTCTGTCCTGAAGAAGATATCACACTATCTGTTGATGCAAGTCAATAGGGCCTGGGAGGTGTATTGATTCAAGCAGGTCGCCCAATAGCCTATTCATCAGCAACCCTAACCCCAGCACAATCTAGATATGCACAAACAGAAAAAGAACTTTAGACTATAGTCAGTACATGTGAACACTTCAAACATATTTTATTGGGAGGAGTATTTTCAGAAGCATGGCACCTCATGATGTAACTCCACTAAAGAATCATAAGATATTATTAATTAAATGTACCTATATGTAACTGTTACATCACTACTAAAATTATCTATATTTTAAAAATTCGATAAAAGAAGAAAGTATCAGAAATATATATATATATATATCAAATTAATTTTATTTAAAGAGCAATAAATAAATGGTTTTCTATGTTTTTGTTTATTATTTACCTTATTCCCATCCGATCAAGCTATTATTTTGTAATTAATTAAAAATATTCAAATGTTTAAAATTTAGCAATTATAGTCTGTAGGGGAGAGTAGGTACACTTGATCCCATGGGAGACTTGATCCCCCATTAAAATTTCGCGGTCAAATGACTTTTTTGCGAAAATGTTGGTAACATTGTATAGAACAGACCACATGTTAGCTTATAAACAACATTTAGTAAGAGACGCGCCGATTGTACGCATGGTGTAAAAATTTGTGATTTTTCGGGTGTGAAAGATATTTTACGGTAAGTTTTATGTTTGTTTTAGTTTATCAGGAAATTGCTTAAGAGGGGATTGTGGTTTGCGGCTAGTTTTGATGCTTTCTTACAAAAATTTTGATATATTTGGAAACCTGGTTTGAGAGGTTATGTTTTGGGTGTTACCAATCTTAAAATTAAATGCATTTCGGGAAGAGTTGATCCCTGTTTTGAGAGTGACATGATCCCGGGATCAAGTTTCCCCTATGAATATTTTTTTGATTTATGTTAAGAGGCACGTTCTTATTTATTTATTTGTTAGGTATTACAGATGCCAAGAATTTATAAACCAAAGGAAGGAGCAACACCGAGACTACTGCCGGATGCCGAAACCGTTGCAGCAGCTGTTACAGAAGTTAAAAATGGGGCTTCCTATAAAGGCACTGCAAAAAAGTACCATATTAATGTTATGACCTTAAAACGAGTGATCCGTAGAGGGGGATGACCATCTACCTGGGTTTCAAAAATCACTCATTTTTACTAGCGTAGAAGAAAAACAGCTTACAGATTACCTACTTCGAAACAAGTTTCGAAGGTGACATCGGGTGAAAGAGGGCAGCTTGTAACTGTTTGTTTTTGGAGTGAATGCATGTGGAAACCATATTTCTCCATTTCTTATTTTTCCTCGAACTAACTGGCAAGATCGTATGGTGTTAGGGGCACCACCGGGTTCGGCAAGAGCATGTGATCCATCCGGGTGGATGACAAAAGAAAATTTTTTAAGTATTTAAAACACTTCAAAAAATATTCCAATTGTGGCTCTGATAACAAGCATCTCGTAACCTTGACAATAATGACAGTCACGTAAATCTTGAAGTGATCAATTTTGCAAGAGATAATGGTTTGGTTTTGTTGACGCTGTCGCCACACACGTCACATGAACTGCAGCCGTTAGACCGTCCAGTGTTTGGTCCGCTAAAAACTTATTTTAATACCACAGCATCTGATTGGATGACAAATAATGCAGGAAAAAATCTGAATATTTATGAAATACCAGGCCTTCTTGGACAATCTTATCCAAAGGCATTTTAAGTGGCTTCCGCGTGTCAGGTATTTTACCATTGAATTCCAACATTTTTAGAGAGAGTGAGTTTTATACTAGCTTGGTGACTGACAGACCAGATCCAGGAGGAGAACAAACACCAATTTTACCACTTGCAGGCCCTTCGGGATCCTCACTCCAGTCGGAAGTGATAAACTTAGCTTCGACGGCAAAGGCACCAGAGGAAGTTCGACCATTCCCAAAGGCACCTCCAAGGTCAGAAAATTCTTTATCAAAAGGATGACGTAAAAGAGGTCGTTGTAGGGTTATAACTGAAACACCGGAGAAGCAGGAGTTAGAAGCAGAGCGCGAAGAAAGAGAAAAAAAAGGCTTTGAGTGTAAAAAGAAGTTTTGCTGGTAGAGCAGAAATGATTGAAGTAAATAAAAGCAAAAAAAAGTGAAAAGAGAAGAAAATTGATGGTGATAGTTCAGAATATGCGGAGTCTTGGAACGATAGCGGCGACAGTTTGGATGATATTGATCTCAGGGCTGAAGAAAGTGACTGCTCAAGTGAGGACGGGTTTTTTTGAAATATGCTGCCCAAAAATTAAAGACTTTGTGTTGGTAGAATTTCAAACGAAAAAAGGAAAATCATATTTTGTGGGAGAGGTGACCGAAAATGATATTTTAATCACCTAAATATTAGTGAACTTTTTAAGAATGCGTAAAAAGCACTTCTATTGGCCCACAATTAAAGATGAGGGACTCGTGTCAAGAGAGAGTGTAAGAAAAGTGTTGCCAGAACCTGAAATAAGACGTGGATATTTTAACTGTAAAATTAGATTTCCTAATAATATTGCCATTGGTTAAATTAGTTTTTTGACTTTTAGATAAGATGATTCATTTGTTCCTTTTGTAAGTTCTCACTTTATGCCGTGTATTAAACCAATGTTTATTCCTATAACCATTGTTTTTTTTAAGATAGAACAATAAAGTTTTTGCAAAGAATTATTAATAATAATCGGTTGCAAAAATTAGCAATATTACCATAAAAGTATTGGTAAAGAGACATCATATTGATACTAACAGAAATATGAATAATTTTTAACGAAAATATACAAAAAAAAACAAAAAATGGCATCAAGTCTCCCTACTCTCCCCTATCCATATTAAAATACATTATTTTTTGTTCCTTAAAACCCTACGCCACTGTTAAACCGGAAACATTGGTCCGCCATATGCAACAACCATTCTGGTCCCTTGTAATTTATTGTTATGTTCCTTCCTGTCTGTTTTATATTCAATGGTGAGAACGCTTATGTTTATTTAAATTACTTTTTAGTACAAAAGATTGAATGCATAAATCGCATTTAAATAACTTTTCGCCAGTATGACGACGCACATGCTCATCTAAACTATTCTTGTCCAAAAATGGTTTTGCACAAATTTCACAAGTAAACGGATGTTTGTCCGAATGCAGAAGCAA
This sequence comes from Ophraella communa, assembly GCA_035357415.1. Classification (NCBI taxonomy): domain Eukaryota; kingdom Metazoa; phylum Arthropoda; class Insecta; order Coleoptera; family Chrysomelidae; genus Ophraella; species Ophraella communa. The sequence goes on from CM068984.1 coordinate 8,043,806, forward strand.
ATGACGATTTAATTCTGTTTTCCGTTGAAATGCCTGCAAGCAAAAGTCACACAAGAACGGTTTTTCCTCAGAATGACTGCAGCGAAAATGCGTTTCCAAATGAGTTTTGAATGAGAATTGTTTGAAACAAACTGAACATTTAAACGGTTTCTCACTAGTGGGTGTACGTAAGGGCTCATTTAAATCATCACACTTAGAGGATTCTTCGCCATTATGAGTCGACAAATGTTTGTCCAAAACTTTTTGCTCTGCATAGGTTTTTGAACAAATGCTACACTTGAATGGTTTTTCTCCAGTGTGGTAAAGCAGATGTTTAGTCAAATCACGTTTATAAGTGAACTCTTCCGCACAAATTTCACATTTAAATGGCTTTTCGACTACATGCGTTTTAACGTGCGTTTTTAAATGTACCCTCTGTGCGAATGACTTCAAACAAATGTTACACTGAAACGGTTTTTCCCCAGTGTGCAACTGTAAATGCTTGGTCAAATTACCCTTTCGCGTAAACGTCTGTAAACATAATTCACATTTAAATGGTTTTTCCCCGGAATGTCCTTGAATATGTTTGGTTAAATTACTTTTTCCGTGTATGATCTTAAGCAAATTGTACATTTAAATGGTTTTTCCCCAGTGTGACAACGCTTATGTTTTCTTAAGTTGGCCCTCCACGCGAATGATTTTGAACAAACTTCACATTTGAACGGTTTTTCCAACGTGTGGCACCGAAAATGCGTGTTTAATTCACCTTTATTTATAAACGATTTCGAACAAATTTCACATTTGAACGGTTTTTCACCAGTGTGAATTCGCACGTGCTCAATCAAATTACATTTTTGTACAAAGGATGTATAACAAACATCACACTTGAACGGTTTGTCTCCCATGTGGCTGCGTATGTGTTTATTTAAACTACTTTTGTGTGCAAGGTTTTTTAAGCAAATGTTACATTGATACTGACGTTTTGAATTCGTTTTATTTGATAACGCCTGAATTTTATCCAAACTTGGCTTAATCGACTCTTCTCTAAATGTTTTACCTTTACCTTTATTTAGATTAATAAAATGTAATGTCTTAGTAGTTTTACTTTTTTTAATGTTCTTCTTTTGTAATTTTCCCTTGCTAAATTTAATTTTATGTAATTTCTTCTGTTTTAAGTGATAATTTGTAAACTTATGGTAAATGAATTCTGCTTGGTTTATATAAAAATTTCCACAAATGGGGCATGTTATAATACCATATCTAGAATTTTCGTCCTTTATTTTTTTTCCTTTCAATGTAACACCTAAAAATAAAAAGTTCTTAGAATTTCATTTGTAATTGTGGAAATATATTTGTTATCTTCTCAAGGAAATGTACCATGAAATTACAATACAATTAATACCATCTAAACCCTGTTTCCACAAGAATTGGGAAGATGGCATGATTGCTTTAGACAGTAAGAAAAGCACAGATTTATGGTATGTTGTTATTAATAAGTTTTTCTCATATTGATAAATGTATCAATAATTTGATTTTTATCTAGTTAAATTAAGTAATTGTATATTTTACTTCAAACTTAAAACAAAAACTTCATAAATCATCAACACCAAACAAGAAAAAATAATACAAGTAATATGAGGTTTGTACCTTTTAGAAGATATGATGCAAACCAAAGGTTTGCTACCATTTTGGCACCAAAATTTTTCAATATCTTACCAAATTCATCAAAAGCAGCAACCAAATATAAAACATTTGTCAATCTGTGTAAGAAATATATATATGAAAATAGAGAGTACTTAGATGGACTATTACAGTATGTAGTAGTAAATGATGTTATCTTTATTTAAAATTTCGGATATTATATATTATTTATTGCTAGGCGATTTAATAGCTGTTTTTTTATATGAAATGTATTTGATAGAAACTGCACATACAAGTGTTAAGTCACTTAGGTGCATTATACTCATTAATAAAATGAACATGTAATTTATTTACCAATGTATATTTTAAGATTTAATAAAGATTTTTCCCTGTAATTATACAAAAATAATTTCTACATTGTAAATATAATAAATTTCAGAAATTGCTGGGGTTCTCCTATATTAATTTACTCAGCTCAATAAGAAATAATCAAGTACTAATAAAAAAATGTGTGCTTATAAGTGTTGGACTGTATAAAAGTTTTGTTAACTCTTATATTCCTTGAAATGAAATATATACATCTTGTACATCAACATTATTTTTATATTCAATAAAATTATAAAATTAATGAATAAAACCTTATAAACTAGTATAAGTACCTAGGTACTTTTTATGTCAAATTAATATGTTTCTTAAGCAATGGTTTAATAACTTAAAATAATTTCCTTAAAAATTATATTACTAAATAATTGGAAAAACCTCATTTTTAAACAATTTATTCTGTTTACAAATTGGATTAAAAAATTCTATTCTTCACCATTTAAAATACAATTTTCTTTATTTTCTGTCCTAAGGCTGATAATTCGATGCTATTATAAATTTACAATAGGTAGTAATATGTATTTATTTTTACAAAATGCAAAATAATGGCACAAATGTATTATTTAATAGTTCTGCATATACATCTATTACTAGATTTTATTTTAATAAAACTGATAAATTTTTTAAGATCAATCAATCTAATATAATATAAACTTTTTTAATGCTTCCAAGAATGTTAACACTAATTTTTTTGTATTTTACCATTGTCAGCTTAATTAAAACAAATTGCAAAGCAAAGTAAGTATTTTATAGGAAAGAAAGAAGGTAAGTTGTATTGATGCAATGCTAATAGAACTATGTTATTGAGTAAATTTAAACTACAACTTCATTAAGTCAAAATAAACCAAATAATAAGTTGAAAATGGATATAAAATAAAAGTCCCTAATGCCTGTATTAGTTATTGTGTCAAAAACCATACTTTTTGAGCTAGATTTCCTTACTGGTACTGAAAAAAAAGGTAATACTCATTTTACAACAACAATCATTAACAAGTTACAAGCTCATATAAGGTATTGAAAAGGCTGATGAATTAGCCAAGCAGGGAGTCTCTGAGGTAATGATAGGGCATTCCTGTGGAATTGCCAAATGCCTCATTGAGAGCAACCAGGCATTGCACTAGTGACATGAAACCACAGGACAAAAGCAAGCTAAACCATTTCTTAAAAGCCCTTTGGTCAACTGACATGCAACCTACCATCTCAAAGTCAAGAAATGATAAGAATGATGGTGGGAATGCTGACCAGACACTGTAGGCTAAGAAAGCTTATGTACACATATGGCCTAGCAGACAACAGCCTTTGTGGGTTCTGCCAGGAAGATGAAGAAACTGTGGAGCACATATTCTGTGAGTGCAAAGTCCTAGTAAGGTGTAGTTGGAACCTATTTGGAGAAGAAAAACCAAGGATCCAGGCTAATTGGTCTAATAAAAAGGATAAAGCTAGACATCAAGTTCTAAATATAGGGAGGCAGTGGGATAGGACAAATAGCCACTCCAATTCTAATCTAATCTACAAGCCCATATTTATGCTAAATAAACTTTACTTACTTTTTAACTTATGAGAAAAAATATTACAATCCATTTGTCCAGAACTACTGCATCCTTTATATATAAGATCTTCATTTATCTCTTGTTTAATTGGAACATCATCCAATTCTTGTTTGGTAATATTACAAACAAAATTATCCTTAAGTAAAATATTTTCTTCAGAAACCACTTGAGTTATTTTGTGTTTACTTGGTCCAATATCAAAACAGTTTTCCTGCTTAATAAATATTTGTTCTATCTCCATTACATTATCAATTTGGACATTCTTTTCTTCATTGTACCAAACATCTTTATCAATTACTTTCGTACATTTTTCCTCCTCAATAAATGGATCGGTCAACTCTCGTTTTACTTCCATTGATAGGCACAATTTTTTATTTGTTTATTATTTGAAAATTCTAATAACAGAACTAATTACACAGAATACAAATATAAAAACACACAGAACAAAAATTAAAAAGAAAAGCAAGTGAAGTGAATACAATCAGTACAATCGAACACTCTGGATCAATTTGTCAGTTAGTAGCTTAGACCATATACATGTATATGGTCTAAGGTTAGTAGTCACAAAGTAAAAATTTAATTTGTTAAATGTTCCATTTTCAAATTATAGCGTATTTGATTAAAAAAACTTTTAAGTATTCTTGAGATCAGTAACAAATTTTTTATTTTGTTTTTGGAAAACAAATATACTTATAAGAATAAAAGGTAAGTTTAATTTTAAATTTCAATTGGTAAAATGATTGATTTTGATGAATAATTATATTTTATTGGCACAATTCAAAAAATCTATTATTTAACTTTTGCCGCTTTTCTCCACAAATAAAAATGCAGTGTGAGCGCAGTAGGAGAGTTGCGCGGTAGACCGTATTACTAAGTTTTTAAACTTACTCAACTATCTGTTCATTAAGTTTGTGTATTCAAATTCTATTAAATAAAGGTAAATTTTTTGTTTTTAGATTAAATCAAATAATACAATGAGTTTCTTTATATTACTGTTTATTATACTGTTATTATGTTTTAGGTGTAAAGACTGTAGTAAAACGTAATATTATAAAATATAAAAGCCCAAAGAGAAGCTAAAAGTACGTACTTATTTTATCTTGCTTGTAGTTTAAAAAATTTTATTATTATTTTATTTGAAAGTCAATTGTGTTTGCTTAGAATAGTTTTGTATTTATTTCAATATGTATTCTCATTTTCAAAAACCACAAACTACCTATATTTACTGAGTAATGTAAGTACCTATAATAAGTGTAGGCCCAATAATTTTATATTTACAGTTGTGTATATTAGAAAATAACTACTCAAAAGAAATTAATAGTTGCTTTCTTTATAACAAAAATTGTAATTCTGTGTAATAGTATATTATTTAACGAGCATATAATAGCCATTATATGCGAATAGAATCCTATACGTTGTCCACGGCTTTCAAATAAAATTTACCAATAATTACAACATAATATTATTCACAGAAATACACACATACGTAATATGTGTTGCCTATACTGCTGGAAGCTGTCACACATTTATACGAGATACACGAATGTAGAACTAGTTTATTTACTATATTTTATGCGATCTTTGATTTACATGATATAAATTTAGCACTATAATAATTAAATAAATATAATTTTGTTCTTGTTCTTGTTGAGTCTTACCTATAATAGTTATTTTTGTATCTAGTGCGCGAAATGCTACTTTGGTGATCGAGAACTGATTTTTCCTACGACCACATACCTATATGAAAGTGCTAGTTTGCACACTTATTTGTACTTAAGAAAGTAGCTAATATCAATACACGTATTGAAAAGTAGAATATATGTCAAATTAATACTATTATAAATATAAATGTATGAGTTGCATTACCTATGCAACCAAAAATACACTTACCTAGGTACCTATAAGTGCAATAGGGGTGATTGGCGCATACAACAGGAGTAAAACGTAAATGAAAATGTTCAAAATAGGTACTTTACTAACACATTACATTTCTCAAGTTCCAATTAATTTCACCAACTGACCATTTTACTTTTAATTTTTATAGATCCCACAAAAAAAATTAATATGTCATTTAGCTAATAAAGAATTTTGATGTGAATTCCTGAAAAAGGTGGTTATTTGATTTTAATTAATTATATTTCCATGCAATATCTAAACTCGTTAATCCTAATTTTTAACATGACTAACAATTAAAATAAATTTAAAATATTTATTATAATAAGAAATATTGGGGTCGTAGGAAAAATCGTGTACACAACGCGTTAGAAAGTGTATTTCTTGCACTCGTTACGTTTCCGCACTCGCCACTACGCGGCTCGTGCTAAACTTCACTCGTGCGTAATACTTCATTTTCCACACTCGTTAAGTAATATACTATAAAAATAGTCGAGATCACCAAAGTATTTCGCGCATGAGATGCAAACAAAACTTTTTCTACAAACGCTTAGCTTAATATGAAAAAAGTATTGAAATGGTTTGAACTATTTTTCCAAATCAAGTAATTAGGTACCTACTGTAACTTGATTGAGGAACATAAAGGTTAAAATACATATAAAAATCCCATATAGTTTACATGCAGTGTGCGAAGTAAGTCACTTTGCATATTCTTGCTAATGCTCGAACCTTGTCATTTTTTGACGTTTGTAGAAAAAATATATTTATTAGATCCCTGCCGAAGGATCCGCAATCGCAAACCCTTGAACTATTTAAATAGAAGACTCTGTTGCAACGTCTTATTTTCAAATTCAAAAATTGACAATTTTTTATATCAAAATCTGACATATTCTTGTCATGTTGATTACAAGTTTTTTTAACTAATTACTAACTACTTAACTACGAAAAATCTTATTTTAAATCTCAGTCCTAAAATATGTATTTGTTACAAAAAAACTTAAAAAAAGATCCTTTTTTTGTAAGATAAATTCAGAAACTCTGAAGATAGACCGGGAGATACTGACACAAAATATTGGGCTATTTATTATATTCGTGAGGGGTCTTATTACGCAGTGACAAAAAAAAAATGTTTGATACTCTTAGTTAATCCGACTAACGCTCACGTAATTGGGCCATCATTTTTCTTTCGTCCATTGTGTAATAAGTGTTGAGATCAAAAATAAATCTATGGTCAGTAGTCAGTTTCTTTTGTCAATTAAATAATTTTGTATGCCATTTGTATCTGAATAAAGTCAAATTGATAAACTGAGTAGTTTCCTGAGAAAAATAGTCCAAGTTAGAGTTAAACTCAACAGGTTATGGGCCCAGACCACATAATATAGGAAATTAACTGAACATCAAGGATGAAACTTACATTCAACTTCAAAAAGCAGTCATCATCGATACGTGCAGTCTCACTCGTAAATTCCTTAACCAATAATCACAGAAAAAAGGACGCAGGTTGGTTGTAAAGACCCCCTACGACCCCTTAAACCCCGCTAGCACCAATCAAATGTTAGTGAGAGCCCACCCCAATAATAATAATAATAATAATAATAATAATAATACAAACCGATCACACGGTACCACACAACCGACCGGACATCACGATTATCGACAAAGAGACCAATGTAACCACCCTCATAGATGTTACTGTACCGTTAGCTGACAACATTGAGAAGAAATATGATGATAAAGTAACAAAGTACCTACCTCTGGCTCAGGAGATTAAGAAGATGTGGAAGCAAGAAAAGGTCACTATAATTCCCTTAGTCATAGGCGCCACTGGAGAGATCCCCAAATCCCTTCTCACCAACCTCAATCAACTTAACATGCCCGAATCCACCCTTAAACTAATTCAAAAGTCGGTCATCCTTGACACCTGCTCAATAGTTAGGAAAATCATCACCCAAAATTAGCATTCAGAAGAGCAATAGCCACCCTACAAACAGATTGAACCGGAAACAGGCTAGCCAGAAAAGCTCCCTGTTTACCGAAGAAACACCACCTAGCAGAGTAAAGGCTGTAAAAGTGAGCATAACCGGAAATAATAATAATAATAATAATAATAATAATAATAATAAATTTATTGCTTCAAAACACAAGTGTTACGGCAAGGGTTCGGTAATGAGGTAAATTTACATATATATATATATATATATAAGGTGCGTCGAATTGACCAAGATGGCGAAGACAAATCGAGTTGTTATTGAAGCACCACGAAGTTTTTGAGGTAGTAACAGAAGTTAGTAAAATGCTTGTGGAACCTACTTCGAATGCTGAACAGTCTGTAAAAACCCATATGTGACCGACTTGCGGGCCTATAGAAAAAGTGATGCACTAGTACAACTAATACTTGTTGGAAGCAATGCCAATGATGAATTAACTGCAACATGTGGGAACTCAAATGCTACATGGGACAAGTTGCTGAGCGTCTATGAACAAAGTTCAGGTCAAAGAGTCGATAAGCTTATGGAAATGTTTTTCACAAGTCAGAAATGTCCCAGCGAAGACATTGCTACCCTCATTGCACGACTTCAGAGGAATTTCCAAGAACTTAACGACGACCTAATGAAGTTGGTTGGAACGAAGCTGTCAGAAATACTGTCGAGTAATGTCAACACTTCCATCAGAGTACTTTGAATTTAAATTTCAAATTTTATTTGTCAATTACGTGACAATTTCAAGATTGTTTTCACACCTATTGAAAGAAATTCTATTCTTCACGATGAAAATGATGAACCTTTGGGTAATGAAATCCATACCGTGAAGCATTTGGACGTTATGATTGCAACGCGACCAGACATTGCCTTCGGAGTAAATGTAGTTTCGGAAAAATTCAATAATCCAACAGTGGCAGACTAGAGAAATGTTAAATGAATTTTTCGCTATTTAGGAGGCACTATCTGTTGGAGCTAGTGTTTTTTCTAGTCTCCCTAATATTCATTTTATAGTTTATCAAGGTTATATTGATGATTATGTAGTATGTTATATGAATGACCCGACATGGCTTATGCAGTAGGCAAAGCTTCAAGAAATCTTGAAAACCCCACGAAAGAAGATATTATCAGAGTTAAAAGGATTTTCCGATACATTAAAGGAACCCTACATTTTGGACTGAAGTATGTGGCAGGAACTGGAAGAGTTTTGGAAGCCTATAGTGATGCAGATCATGCTGGTGATTTAACAACCGGTCGTTCTACTACTGGAGTTATCTGCATGTATGCTTCTTCTGCTGTATCTTGGATAATTCAACGTCAACCTTCTGTAGCCATATCAACAACTGAAGCTGAGATAGTCGCTGCGAGCGAAGCCGCAAAAGAAGTTGTGTGGTTAAGGAGACTCTTTGAAGAAGTTCTCGAGCTAAATGAGATTCCTTCAGTGATGGTAGATAATGAAACCGCCATCAAGCTAGCTCAGAATCCAGAATTCCATCGAAGAACGAAGCACATTAGAACGAGACACTTCTTCGTGTGAGAAATAGTGTGAATGAGATGCTAGATATCAAGAAGATATCCACTAAATTGCAAGTTGCTGATGCTTTGACGAAACCTATATTTAGACCACGTTTAGAAAAGCTTCGAGATAGTATGGGATTAGTCAAACTATCAAATGAGGGAAGGTGTTGGAGCTAGTGTTTTTTCTAGTCTCCCTAATATTCATTTTATAGTTTATCAAGGTTATATTGATGATTATGTAGTATGTTATATGAATGACAATTAATAAATATAAAAGTCTGTCAATAATTTTAATATCATAAAATTAGTAATATATGATTAGAATCACCTTTCTATATCAACACTATCGACTATGGACTGAATTACCGAACAAATAGAGGATGAGACATCCGTTCGAAATCCGGAATTTCATAAGAAATCCAAACACATCAAAATACGATTTCATTTTGTTCTAGAGAAGTTTCATCAGGGTGTCATGAAAATTCAACATGTAAGCAGTGAAAATCAAACTAAGAATAACGCAACCAACGTTTAATTAAAAAATTAGGTTTTTAATAACAATGACAACCGTTTCGCTAGAATTAGCATCGTCAGATTGACATATTGAAGTTGCATTTTGTTTGTTTGTAGCTAGGTACCTGATGTTGATTTGGTAGTATTAAGGCTAGATCAAGTATGGAAGTAAAAAAACTAGATGTTATTAGCCCTAAGGCATTATCCTGGATGTACTTCCCTGTAAGAACAGTATAACTTTGCAACTATATAGAAAAAACCAGGAAAAAAACTATATCATGCTGATCTTTACAATAATTTAATATATTTGTGTTTTACAATTACGTTTTATCTATGTATAAAATGTAAACTCAATCAAAGCAAACAGTTTAATAGTGGAGAACTTCCAAGATTTATTTGTTCATTAACAACTTTAAATTGCAGATCTGCTAGATGTTTTTTAATTTCAAGTTCTTCAAGGAAATCTAAATTTTTTTTTATCACAAGTGTGTAGTATTTGGATGTCATTGGTGTGTAAGAGTGAGGTTGGATGTTCAAGTAGGTGTTTTGCATAATTTGACTTATCTGGTTGTTTTAATCTATACAGTGTGGTCCATATGTATGGAATAAATTCATTTGTAGCGTTATTATGTACTATATGAGAAAAACCTGAAACAGGTCGATTTTTATTCTTAAATTGACAATTTACAGTATGAAAATATTATCTTCCTCCAGCACCCCTTCGGATTTATAAGCACCCCCTCGAAAATTTTAAATTACAAAGGGGGTCGTGTTGCACCTCGTTGGAAAGGGATTTTAGTCCTCTGTTCAGCAATATAAAGTTTTTTAAGTTTGGTGCAATCATAACTGAGAAAATTGATTTTTAAGATGTAAAATTTTGATAATGTCTCTAACACAAAACTTTACGTAGAATGAAGATAATAATGTCACATAATGATTAGAATGTGTTTTTCAATGTATTTGACACTTAAATTAAATGTTCAAAATGACCACCATTCACTTCTTGACAATAACCGAGGCGATATTGGAATTTTCGTACATTTTGTATGACCTCGGGGGTTATTTTGTTAATTTCTTCCGTTATCCTAACTTTTAAATCAGCAATATTGTTTGTTCTATTAAAATATACTTTAGATTTTAAATAACCCCATAAGAAGTAATCGAGAGGAGCCGGCCATTCGATCGCCCCACGTCTTCCTATCCACCTATTGGGAAAAACCTCGTTTAAATAATTTCTAACAGTACGTGCAAAATGCGGTGGAGCTCCGTCTTGTTGGTAGTAAATAGATCGATCTATCTCATTTGGATGATTAACATCAGGAAAAACTCTTGTAATGTAGGCACTAAAAAGTTAATCAAAAAATCTAGATAACCCTCACCAGTAACTGTGCCCTCAAAAAAATAAGGGCCAATAATTTTATTGTTAATGATACCAGCCCAAACGTTAACTTTTTTAGGATATTGAGTCTGAGCCTCACACATCCAGTGAGGATTTTCTCTGCTCCAATATCTACAGTTTTGTTTGTTAACCGTTCCGTTTAAATGAAACGTCGCTTCATCAGAAAAAACTATTTTGTTTATGAACTGCAAATCTGCGTTCATTCTATCCATCATCAATTAACAGAATTCTTGCCTTCTATCAGGATCATCTTCATTTAACTCCTGAACCAACTGAACTTTGTAAGGGTGGTATTTTTCTTTATGCAGAACTCTCAAAATAGATGATTTACTTACATCATTGTCGGCGGCAAGTTCTCGAGTTGTCTTATGCGGATTTTCCTCAATCTCTAGGAGTACATCTGCGAAACGTGTTGACCAGGGTATTTATTATTAAAAATTTCACAAACCTTCTTTTGAGTTCTGGTTTTATTACCACAACCAATCATAATTAAAATGTCTATTCTTTGAGTCTCGGACAAATGAGCCATAATTAAATTTAATACGCGCACAAATATTATACTGACGTCTTTTAGTACCTTAAATACCTAAATGACAGCAGCCTACTAGATTTATATCAATTGTTTATTTAGTTTTTTGACTATTATTTTAATATCTTCAAAGTTTTTTCCTAATATTTAGCAGAACAGATACGAAAATACCTGATTATTTCTAAAGTTATTTTAATAGACCAAACAATATCGCCTCGGTTATTATCAAGAAGTGAATGGTGGTCATTTTGAACATTTAATTTAAGTGTCAAATACATTGAAAAACACATTCTAATCATTATGTGACATTATTATCTTCATTCTACGTAAAGTTTTGTGTTAGAGACATTATCAAAATTTTACATCTTAAAAATCAATTTTCTCAGTTATGATTGCACCAAACTTAAAAAACTTTATATTGCTGAACAGAGGACTAAAATCCCTTTTCAACGAGGTGCCACACGACCCCCTTTGTAATTTAAAATTTTCGAGGGGGTGCTTATAATTCCGAAGGGGTGCTGGAGGGGGATAATATTTTCATACTGTAAATTGTCAATTTAAGAATAAAAATCGACCTGTTTCAGGTTTTTTTCATATAGTACATAATAACGCTACAAATGAAATTTATTCCATACATATGGACCGCACAGTATATGTTCTTAAGTGTTCATTGAATCTTACTTCAAAATTTCTTTGTGTGTGACCTATATATACAGCATTACATATTGGATAATTAATTTTGTAATTGGGTAATTTTGTTTTTACATTTAACAGTTTTGTACCAACATTATTGTGTGATTCGAATAACTTTTAATTTCTTTAGTTTGTTTGTGTACTGCCACTACAACTAATATTTCCTAAACAAACTAAAGAAATTAAAACTCAACAATAAGACCTCTGACGAACACTGGAACAAATGACTCAATATTTTGTGCGAGTTCTCCCGGTCTAATTTTTTTTAAACATTTTATATAATTATACAAAATATTAAGACTCTCATGTGACCTAGAACATATTTGTTTTTAGATTCATCAACAGAATTAAGTACGGGAGAAAAGTATAGTACAAAGAGTGTATAATTTGGAACCAAAATGGAAGAATCATTCAAAGAAAATACAGAAAATAAGCGCCCACTCTTAAAAATTCAGGCCCCTCTTGGTGAAATTAATTCAATCGTTGGTCGCAAAGTTCTAATACCTAAAGTGAGGCTAAAAGAGTTTATTGAAAAAGAAAATGCAGTACCTGTCATTAATAAACCTAACGAAAGTAAAGTAGTTACGTCAACAATTACAGAGTCAAGGACACTACTACGTCGTTTAAGTACAGACCCAATACCAGATCATGAAGAAAAAATATTAAAAATTGATAACGACAGTCCTTTTTCAAAGGATGTAGAAGAAGACCAAAAAAATAATAAAGATATCCAATTGTGCTGGACATTTTCCCCATTATCAAGCGATGATGAAGAAGATTCAATATTAAGAGCAACTATTAACAACATTATACAGTTTTTAGATGAAGAGGTAGAAGATGAAAATATTCATCTTACAGTTCATAATTCAGCCATAGATTCAACACAGATTAATCAATCTAATAAGGTTGATTTTGAACATTCTTCCATCTCCAAAGTCTGTACTGATGTCACTTCCGATGTCTGTACTGATGTCACTTCCGATGTCTATACTGATGTCACTTCCGATGTCTGTACTGATGTCACTTCCGATGTCTGTACTGATGTCACTTCCGATGTCTGTACTGATGTCACTTCCAATTTAGCATTGGATTCCTCTAAAAACAACACAAATGACAAAACGACAAATTTAGATGGAAAGTTAAAAGATACAAATGAAAATGAAAAACTGTTTCCCATATTTTATCCACGCCCCACAAATCCGAGAGTATATACTAACAAAAAAGTAGTAGTTAAGAATAAGTTTAAACTCAAAATCTTGCCAAAGGCTCAGATGCTTTTAGATGTGGGTCAGAAGAAATTTACAGTGACTTTTTGTCACGAATGCAATTTCCTTTATCATCAGGGAGATCCCAGCGAAGAAATAGTACATATAAATCATCACTCTGCCAAATACACTTTGGCCTTTCGTGTAAGTATAACTATCGCAAATTACAATTTCTCAGTTAACTAGTCTCTTCATGGTATACTCGGAATTTTACAGTCTTGTAATGACGTCATTTTTGTCTATCCTTGTTTAACTAATGTAAAATGACAGTGACAAAAAATTTTGCCTAAATGTTGTTGTCGTGGCTAAATTTTACCTGAAATGCTTGTCAAGTGATTGTCAGTTTTGAAGTTTTGAAAACGCCAAAGCGTCAAAACATGCCGCCAAAAAACCCTCATCGATTTAACGAACAAACACAGTTAATAATTCTAAATGTGTGGGCTTTCTTTCAAATTGAACAGGAACAATTTCGGAATGGCGTACCACTAGACATCAACAATGTTATATAGCGAACTGCACATGCAACGAAAGTCATACAGGTAATTAGACACCAGTAGTCAGTTACTTAGCAACAAATAAATTTAATAGGACATACGTTTTTTCCCACGAAAATGACGTCATTACACGACTGTAAAATTCCGAGTATACCCAATCTGAAAAAATAATATAAAAAACCACTTGCTTTTTTTTTGGAATGATTCAACTTTGAATGTATAGTTTTCACTATGGCTTGTCCAGTATAAATATAAGTGCACGTCATCAAAGTGAACAAATCGCTCTGTTCGTTTGACTTCCTTCTTTCGTTTGCTACTGTCATTCAGTATCTTTTTTCACTGTAAATTTGCTAAATATTTAAATTCGGGCTAAAATAGTTTATATGTTGGCACAATTGCGCCATGTTGCCGCGTTCAAACATGGTGTAGTATTGTACTCAAATAAAAAGAAGAATGTTATAGAAACTTCGTTTGACATTTACTATATCCTAATACTATTTTAAATGCTTGGCAACATAGTCCCGTTCTGACAGCTGTGACGTGCAATTATATTTATACTAGCCAAGGCATAGATAAGAGATATATATATATATACTGAGATAGATCGGAAACTGCCATTAGAACCTCGACACCAAAACGATATTCGCGGCACCTTGCGTCTGGAACCAAGAACTATAAGATAAAGCGGGAAACTTAAATGTATTTAAATATTAATAGGTTTATGATTAATATTTTGATGGGAAAAATCTCCAGCTCTCTTCAATAATACACAAATATACATTTTTATGAAATATTTATTACATTCAATAAAGTATTTACATGTGCATGACAAACTCTATGTAATTCATGAATTCTAGACAATGGTTTTTCTTTTAAATCTAACCATCCAATTAATGACAACCATAGATTGCATAGCTGAAATTAAATGTACAATTAATATTTATAAGATGTTTCTCTCTTAAAATTATTAATTAATCCCAAAGTTCTCACAGTTAAAGTATTTTAGACACAACACAAACATTAAATAAAGAAGTGTTTAATAAAACTTTCAAGGTTTATTTAAAAAATTAAATTTCACGGTTAATTTAAATTAAAAATTGAATAACCGTGAAATATTAAAAAGTTATTATTTTAAGGCTTTTTTTATTTTATATATTTTAATTCAACTTACTTGTTCATCTTCAGGAATTCGATGCATTTGATATCCTGTTTTATCGGAGTTATTGCATCCAGGAACACAACATTAAAAACCAATTTTTATCTCTAATTAATCACAAATTGTAACAAATACTTCTTATACACTTTAAATTACTGTAAAGAGTAACCGAACTTGACATACTATAAACACAAAATGGCAATGAAATTCACAAAACACGAAAATTGTTGACAGATGCGATATATGAAAGCACAGCAGCGTTTTTTGCGGTTGGAACCTCAACTAATAACAATGAACTTTTATTTACATATAAGATTCCTAGCCATGAGCCAAGGTATATATTCAGTAAACTGTAAAGGTTTTCGTCTCACGAAGGCCTCATTAGATATTTGAAAAAATGTGAAATGTTTTTACTTATGGATAACTAATCAAAACCGTTGTTATATGTCATTTTCTTTGTCTGTCAAACATCTTATTAAAATCAACAACATTTTGACACTGTTTTTTTTTCCTGAGTGGAAATCTTTGAAAGACTGTCTCTTTGACAGTGCAGGATCCTTACCGACTAAAACCACTCCTCGTGTGTCACTAAGGGGCCCCTGGAATCCGCCTTTCTGGCGTTGCTTCAGTGGAACAACACTGATATGGATGTTATTTTGTCAGCTTATCTTCTCCTAAATCAACCCTCTAACAGTTCTATAGGTATAACCCCGGATATTATTAGGCTGCTTTCTGTGGATATTGTCTTACGAGGGTTGTCTGAAAAGTTTCCGACCTCAACATGAAGATGGCAGCACTCGTAAACAAAAGTTGGGGAATGTGTTTGCGCATGCTTTGAAAGGTTAGGTTAGGTTTCAGCCATTTTGGACGCTCAGTTGTTGTTTGACAATCATTTGAGTGAGTCGATGTGAGTGTTTTTATGAAAATGGAAAAAAAAAGTATCGAGCTGTCATTAAATATTTGTTTTTGAAAGGCAATACGCCTACGCAAATCAAAGACGAGTTGGTCGCTGTGTACGGGGACTCTGCATCATCATTTACCACCGTTAAATTTTGGGCTGCTGAATTTAAACGTGGCCGTACCAGCTTGGATGACGATGAATGTTCGGGACGTTCAAAAGCTGCAACCACTGACGATAATATCCCTCAAGTTCACCAAATGGTGCTAGACAACCGTCGTATTAAAATTAGAGAGATAACAGAGGCTATAAACATGTCCAAAGAACGTGTTTGTCACATATTGAATCAAGATTTAGGCATGAGAAAGCTGTCCGCGCGTTGGGTGCCGCGTTTGCTCACTTTGGACCAAAAACGTGTTCGAATGAACATTTCCAACTCTCTGTTGGCGCAGTTTAGGCGCAATAAGAGTTTTGGCGCCGATTAATTACTATAGATGAAACTTGGATACACCATTATACTCCAGAAACAAAAACACAGTCAAAACAATGGACTGCGAAGGGGGAATCTGCTCCAAAAAAAGCAAAGGTTGTTCCTTCGGCTGGGAAAGTGATGACAACTGTTTTCTGGGATAGTTATCTTAATCGATTATCTTCAAAAAGGAAAAACCAGTACAGGAGCATACTACGCATCATTACTTGACATGCTGAAGGCAGAAATTGTGGAAAAACGGCCAATTTTGCAGAAAAAAAAATTTTGTTTCACCAAGACAGTGCGCCGTCTCACACCTCAGCGGTTGCCATGGCGAAAATCTACGAATTACGGTTTGAACTGCTTGACCACCCTCCTTACTCACCTGATCTAGCCCCAAGCGACTTTTGTTTGTTCCCTAAGCTAAAAGTTGCGCTCGGAGGACAGAGATTTTCGTCCAATGAGGAGGCCATCACCTTCGTAAACAACTATTTTGCAGAGAAAAACGCCGAGTACTATTTGGACGGGTTGAAGAGATGGGAACATCGCTGGGAGAAGTGTATCTACTTACAAGGAGACTATGTAGAAAAATAAAAATTAATTTGAAGAAAAAATGTCTAGTATCTTTGTTAGGTCGAAAACTTTTCAGACAACCCTCGTTTGTTGTACTTCCATTTTAGGGCCTTGTCGCATATAACTGAGGCGTACAATATAATTGATTGGGATGCTGCTATTAGCATTCTTCCTTTGTTTTCACTAATGCCCCTAGGTAACATTCGGGATAGCGCAGCTGATGTCCTTTTACATTTTGCTGTGACTCTTTCTCTGTGTGTTCTCTGTAATTCAAGTTCTGATCCATCGTGACGCCCAAGTAGCTAACGCTCTTTTTAAGTGTAATACGGACTCCTTCTATTTCAAAACTCATTGGTGTATTAACCTTTTTCTTCCCGATCAGTAGTACTGCCTCCGTCTTTCGAGGTGCCAACTATAGGTCGTGGTCTTTTATCCACATATTGATCATATCAAGAACCTCATTTGTGGTGTCCATTAATTATTCTTACGACCACAGCTCCCTGGTCGTCAGAATATGCTACCAGCTCTGGTGTGCTGATTTTTAGTATTCCGTCGTATAGGATGTTTCACAGCAGCGGCCCCAGCACCGAACCCTGCGGTACTCCTCCAGCATCTTCATCTATGATGTATCGGTTTATGAAATACCTTTCTATTATTTTACAAATATAGTTCGATATTTTCCGTCTTCTTAGCTCTTTCATTATTTGCTTCCATGGGGCCATGTTGAAGGCGTTCTTAATATCGATTGTTACTAGTACGCAGAATCGTCTACTTCTTTGGTTCTTTTCCATTTCCAATTCTACTATTCTTTGAACTTCTCTTATAGCATCTACTGTGGACTGTTTTCTCCTAAATCTAAATTGCCTATCAGAGAGGTTTTCTTTGCTTTCCAGCTCTAGTCTTAATCTTTCTGCTACTACATGTTCCAACAGTTTTCCCATTGTATCCAATAGGCATAATGGGCGATAAGCGCTTGGATAATCCTCATTCTTACCAGGTTTCTGGATTAGGACCAATCGCCCTTTCTTCCATGCGTCGGAAAAGACACTTTCTTCTAGGGAGTTACTGGGTATATTCGCTATATCCATCGGAAAGTCATTTATTATTATTTTGATTATTTCTGAGGGTATTTTCTTGTTTTTTTTTATAGTGCTATATAAACACATTAATTAAGGAATAGTTTGAGTTATATTTAAAGAAGTTTTATTTTGTTCTAAGGTGAGAAAAATTAAAATAATATTACTTAACCTCAAAAGCAAACTTTTTTATACAAAACAAAATAAAACTTCTTTAAATATAACTCAAACTATTCCTTAACGATAATAATGTATCTATTTAGCACTATAATAACTCATAAACAAGAAAATACGTAATTTAAAAATCTTCAATACAAATTAACTACTATAAGGCAAATGTTTGTTTGGATAAAATCTCTAACATATCTCTAATAATGGCGGCAGTGACGTTTCTATTAATGTGGCGTATTGTCGTAATAGATTTTTAATTTTCCATAAACAAATCTTACCTTGCAGATTTTCTTATAAAAAAAAGTCTTTTACTGATCGCTAATAATGATCACTCTACAGTTGACAGAAGCAAACATGAACCCTGGGTGGGCGTGTCCTTGTCGCTGTAGTTGTATTTTCATCTCACTTATGCAGCCACTAAAATTGATATTATCGTTAACATTGGCTCGTGATTGGCTGATTGTGATAACCTTGAAATTAGTTGGCATATTTTCCGCGGACCATGTTTGCTTCTGTCGACTGTATATATTAAAAATTTATGCTGTGACGTCAGAGCTTAAGCAGTCCATCACTGCAGTCTGTACCATAAAAAAATATGACCTATTTTTATTTGTACGTTGAGGTGCGTTCTCTATGGTTTCATAGCGCCACGAAAACATTTCCGGAAATTTTCTAAATTGCCATGGTAACGAGTCCAAATTAAGACATTTTATTGGTTAAAAAGTAGATGATTAAATTTTATTTATAGGGATGGAAAAATGAAAGAATCGTAGCAGATTATGGAAAAGATGGCAGAATTTTACATTTAAAACCAGACGATTCAAAGATGTGGTGGAAAAAAGTGAGTGATTTGATGGATGTCATTAACCGAGATATAGGGTGTTACGATATGGAATTTTCTCTCGATAATTGCCAGGTACATTTTATGACTATATAACTTTTGAGATACCGTAAATATTTTTGCATTTTAAGGCATTTCTATACATAAAGGAGAAAACCATCGTAGGATGTCTGATTGCGAATGAAGAATCTGTCGGTTACCAACTGGTTTTGTTAACTGAAAATGACTCCGATTTGTGTTCCCAAAATGCGCATCCCATAAAATGCGGAGTATCCAGAATTTGGGTATTGACCACTCATAGAAAACAGAAAATCGCTACCAAAATGATGAATTCTTTAAAGTCGCATTTTATTTCAGGAAGTACCTTAAATGATTGTGACATTGCCATTAATTCGCTAACGGAAGATGGTAAACGTTTCTGTAAGAGTTATTTCAAAACCAACTATTTTTACGTCTACTGATTTTTGTTGATTTCGAAACATCTCATTAATTTTTGTTATTAACCTTCAAAAAATATTTTAATAGTTCTTGTTAATCACAATGTATTCTTTATATAAAATAAATGAAATTAAAATCTTAAATTAAGAATTAGACTGATATCTACAAAACACCAAAAAAACATAAAGGTCTAATAAAATCGTCTTTTGCAATAATTATATTTTTCATTGTAAACGTAAAAATTAGTTAGGTTAGATTTTATAGATATTTCAAGATTTAAATCTTGAAATAATAATAGAATATATTGTTTTTTCTTTTATTTTTTTATGTGTTAATTTATATTGAAGTTTCGATTTAAATTTTTTGTTACTTTTATATTTTGCAAATAAATTTTTATTTATTTAATTTGATTTTAAGTTACCTCTCAAAGCCTGCCGCTGTTTTCTATTTGCGTCAATAATGATGAATTGGGTTCCTTTATTAATAATGTTTATATTGTTTGATGAAAAATATTTTAAAAAGTACAAAGTACCCATTAACCCGTTTGTTAATGTTTCTGTGTTTACCCACAATCTGCATAAGCATCCAACCTTAAATCAATAATTGTTTGGGTATGTTAAGTAGGGTACAAATGCAACTTTTTTGACAGTATTCCGTAAGCCCGCCCCTAGCTCTCCATTAGCACCCCCTTGAAATTTTAAATTTTTTGACCAGATTGTATACAGTTAAATATTATGTTGAAATTATTTTAAAAATATAAAATTAAACTTTAAAAATCAAGCAGTATCAGCCGCCAATATCTGAGTTGTAGACCACTTTTCAAAGAAACAAAGAAAGTTAAAGTTAACGTTAAATTAAAAAAAATACATGTATTCGAGTCCCCCTGAATAAAATTTATTCAATTTTGCACTGATAACTAGTCTTATTTTTGTTAAAATATTAATTAAAACAAATTTAGTTTCAACATATTTTTATTGAGGTGATTTGCAATGAAACGGGACAAAATGCCATGCCTAGACTCATATAATTATAATAATTACACTATGTAGTCCTTTACTAAAAATTGTAACAGTACCTGTTAACATTTTAAGCACCTGGTATCCTAAATATTAAATTAAATTAGTACCGCGAGCTCCATCTTTCTGCAAGAATTCTAAATAATAAAATAATGAATACGGTCTCTATAATTATAATTGGAAGCTCAAAGTAGCTACGCTACGAGGTGTACTAATGAGTTGCCATTATCGGGTTCAAGAGGTTTTGATAATTATTCCCAGTCTCATTTCTTCTATTGGTTTACTGTCATATACAGAACGTTGAAATATAATACAGAAAATAAAAGCATCTCTTTAAGTTGAAGATTCAGTAAACTTGAACAGCTTGTAAACTTTAAGCTCTCGTATGCACGAACATTTTTAACTGGATCATCCCTCCACTCATGATCTTCCATAGTCATTTGGAACCACCTAGACAGTGCCGTTACTGTTCCCATATTTTTTTCTCTTTTATCTCCGTTTATATCTATCTATATCGTCAACTGTATTAGAATAAGTAGTTGTAAAGAACTGTTTGCGGATTATTTTTTTGTAACGTATTCTCAACTTCATTCATTTTAGCACCAAGGAAATCTATTTATCTTTTATCTGTTTGTACATTTTCATTTAATTTTTTTTCTGACATCTCTCCTTAGCAGTATCATAAAAAATAAAAAGATTTCAGTAGCGCCCATATTATTTCTTACAGAAATAAATATTATACTATAGTCAGAGCTAAGGAACTTACTCACCCCTGGCCGAGGTATTTAACTATTTAAATATTTGCTGTGATAAACATATATAAATTTTGTTAATTATTGAAATATCTTTTACATTTAATTAAAGACGAAATTAAGATTAATAGTTGTTTTATTGTAAATTACTTTTTTTTGGTATATTGTTATATATTAAAGGTTAACTAAATATTTTTTTATAAATTCACTCTCAACATTTAAATCATATCACAAATTGACGCCCAACGTCATAATATGGTTACAAAATGTAACATGCATGTCCTTGGTATTTTTTTTTTCAAAACTCTACTAAGATCTGAAATTAGTATGGTGGCTGGTTAGGTGGGTGACAATGTTTTTTATACGAAAAGCTATGTGGTTACTTTTTTAGCGATTTTGGGGTAGTTTGAGCCTTAAGTCCCCCTAAAAAAACGACTCTAGTTGCGCCTATGATTCCGTAACATCATATCAGTCAAAATGG
The DNA here is from genome assembly GCA_035357415.1 of Ophraella communa. NCBI lineage: Eukaryota > Metazoa > Arthropoda > Insecta > Coleoptera > Chrysomelidae > Ophraella > Ophraella communa. Next base: position 8,065,511 of record CM068984.1, read on the forward strand.
CGGACGTTGCCTTGATTAACAAACTACGCCTGGGTAATACCATAGTTACACAACAGATACGTAATAGCGATGCAATAATATGTATATTACGTACCTGTTGATATTAAAATTCATGAACACAGCATTACCTGTCAAATTTTCAATCGGTGAGATAGAGCACTCGCCTTGTAAGCGATAAGACGCTCATTTTCTAAAAATATTGGACGGATTAATTTTTTTTATCTATTACCTGTCAAATTAAATGTCAAAAAAATAATAGCTTTATCTAATGTTTAGTTTGACTTAATTGTACGTTATAGTACGACTAATTATATAACTGTATCATGAGTTTTTCGGACAGTGAATTTTTATCTACACCTCTAAGGGTTGTTGTTCTCATTTTACCATTAACATTAATATAAAATAGTTTTTATAAATTCTTAAATTTGGTTTATAATTACAAAGTTTCTATGAATGGTTAAAAATAAACGTGTACATAAACTCCTTCTTAGTTTTTAATATGTTGTACGTTACTCGTAGTTAAGGTCAATTATCTCATTTGAATGTTCGTTCCAAATCTTGTTCAACAACACTATCAGGATAACTATTTCACCAGACTATTTTTAACTGATTATTTTTTTCACCTGTCAAAATATCACAGTTTTTTTTATGTGCAGTAACAACGCTTTTTTTATATTTTTGTGGTGCATAAGAGTTATAATTTAAATATCGACCCTGACCAAACATTTTTTGTAAACCAGTTTGTTTTTATAGTTCCTAGATCGTTATAGTTGAGTGTTAGGTCCTCAGAGTACTCTGAGGTTAGGTCTAAAAAGTTTATAGTTTTATTTTGGTCTAGCTCTATCGTGAATTTTAATCTGTTTAGAGTGTATTGAACCTTTCATTTGGCATGCACAAAATCAGTCATCAACAAATCGTTTAAAAAATAAGGGTTTGTAATTAAAAATTAAGTTGATTTATTATTGTTGTTTCTAAACATTCCATGACAAGGTTTGCTATTGTTGCAGATATAGGTGATCCCATTGCAACTCCATATATTTGTGAATAAAAATCGTTTTCATATTGAAAATATGTGGATTTTAGTCATAATTCAGTAGCTTCAATAAATTCAGTTTGAGGCAATGTTGTGTGTATTTTTATTTCTTTCCACTTATTTTTAATGCAGTCTATTACAAAATTTATAGGAATATTTGTGTATAGGGAAACTACATCCAGTGATATTAGGCGGTGGTTTTTTGGTGTTTAATAAACTCACAAAAATCCCAAGAATCTTTGATGTTATATGGTGTGTTACCTAAAGTATATCCAATTATTTCAGAAAGATATTGACACAAATTGTATGTAGGAGCGTTGATATTACTAACAATAGTTCGAAGTGGTATATTTTCTTTGTGGAGTTTTGGTAAGTCGTATATGTAGGGTGCTTGGCCGTTATAACAGCGTAATTTATTTTTTAGATCTTGCATGATAAGTTTTTTTTCAAACCAAGAGTTTACAATGTAGACAATTTCGACAACACTTACTTATAAAAGTTATTTATTTCCTTACCTAATGATCCTGATAAAACATCAAGTTTAAAATGTAAAATGATTGCTTTGTTAAAGGAGTTGAGCAATTTTACAAACAATTCAGTTAACAAGGTATGGGCGAGAAGTACATTATTAACAATTCAACAATCGTTTATTAAAAAAAATATTGCTTACATATGAACAAGTACATATTATAATTTAAGTTTTCGGGCATCAAGTGTATTTTTTTCTTTGTGTTTTGATAAGCTACGAACCGTTTTACCAATGTGTGCCTTCGCTTGTTCTTGTAATTGACTGAAGAACGCTTTTGATGACTTAATAGCTTTACTATTTTCATTTAACTGTAACAAAAAACAATATTTATAAAATATTTTACTGACTCAAAAATACCACTTCAGATACTTCCACAAAAACTATCAAATTAATATACCCCATAAAAAATATCATGGTGGTTCACCTCTAGATTACAGTCATTTTACCAATACCTATCCCTGCCAGTAATAACAGGCTAATATTTAGCAGCTCTTGAGTTTTATTTTTAGTATGTTCTCCTATGAATGCCTTAGAGTGTCCTTCTTTCTTATACCAGTAAGAACGTCTCACCCGATGTCTCACCAATTTTTTGCCCCTCTGATTATTTACTATTCTTAAGAATGGTTCCCGATCTACAAATATTTCCTTAGCACCTTTCCTAGCTAGAAGGTCCGTTTTTTTCTTCCCCTCATTATTTCCAGGCACCCAAAGCAAGGCTACTTTGTTGTTTTCCCTAAACATATCATGATTCTGAAGACATTTCCACTCTGACTTAGAGCCAGAGATAGAGCTTTGAGACAAGTGCCACCTGCATATCAGAGATGAAGAGGGGGTAGTTTGACTCCTATTATGTGAATCCCAAAGCGTCTATTGCTATAAATTCCATGGCTTGCGTGAATAACTTGACAAGTCAAAAAATGCTGATTTTTGGAAACTAATCCAGTGAAATGCTTTTTGTCGAATGAATATATGCAGTGAACAAGTGAATATCTCGACAAAGATTTTGGTTGGTTCAGAAAATTATTTGTCGAGATATTCACTTGTTCTCTGCATATATTCATTCAACAATAAGCATTTACTGGATTAGTTTCCAAAAATCAGCATTTTTTGACTAGTCAAGTTATTCAGGCCAGCCACAGAATTATTCTTACTAAAAAACTATACTATAGAACTAAAACTATAATTAATGTAACAAGAAACTAATAATATCGCAACAACAATTAGTTAGATGACAATATAACTTATAATTCTTAATCATATGATCATAAAAGTGGTGTAAAGTTAGATGTAGTCAGTTTACTATACAAGATTTCACATCTGAATCATCCATGATAACTAGTCTCAATATTTGTGCAAATCAGTGACGAATCCTTCAGGAAAATTGACTCTTGTGTATGATTTTTTTTACATTTATAAAGTAGTAGCTTGATTAAATTAATAATTTACAAGGGTATAGTCTTACCTTTTGAGTATTTTTCTGTTTAAAAACTTCTGTCATTTTATTGTTAGGTCTTTTGTTGTTTGTTAACATGTTTTTACTGATAAGCTGCTTGTGTTTTTTCTGCTTAATTTTCTTTTTCCTCCTTTCTCGTTTTTTATCCGTTTTGGTTTTTTCGCTATCGCCTACAAAAAAATTATTCACAAAATATGATAATTTTTTTTATTTAATACATTTCAATAATTGTTACATAACAAATTGCAAAGAAAACACTTGGAAATTTTCCAAAAAGCTGCTTAAGATACATTTTTCTATATAAATTAGGAAAAAAACAGGTTAATAATAACAGTGAAACAATTATGTTTGTTCAAAACAGAGAACCAACAAATTATTTTATTGAATATATGGATTTAAATGATCTCTTACCTAAGATGTCTCCTTTCAATTTATTACGAATTTCCTCTGGAGCTAGAAGAGAGGCTTCATTAGAAGTAACAGGGGCTACTTCTTCCATGCTTATAGCTGGTAGATTATTAACAATCCTAAGTTCTGGTAAAGCAGGTTTGGGTGTGAAATGGAAGTTTGAAAGTGCATCCAACTTATTAAACAAGTCACGCATCATTATTTTTATTTCTTTGTGTAATGCAGGTTCTTCTTCATCTTTATTAGCATCTGTAGGATCTATTAATAACAAGAATTAATGGTATGAATTTACCCCAGAAATTACTTTAAAAATTAGCAAAAAACTCTAGGTGGAACAATTATGTGACAACTTGAACGCATCTGATGTACATTTTTTTGATAATAATATTCTTCCGGTTTAACCGGAAATGCCATAAACTTCTTTAATTTAAATGGGACACCCTATATATTTTTACATATTTTGAAAGAGCTTGTTATTTTGAATTCATACATGCTGAGTTTAGTGTAAAAAAATTTGTAAAAACGAGGAATATAGCACTTTAACCAACGTCCTTTGAGTTTTTTGCATTAGAGCAAAAAACTATCTAGATAAACTAATTGATGTTGTTTGTATGCATAGTAATAAATAAACAAGTACTGTTTAGTACGTCTTTTGTTCTTCAAGTGTCAAATTCTAATTGACGGAAATAAATTGCACAATTTAGAATGGTTCAATTAAGTGAAAAAGAGCGTATTGAAATTTTAATGATCGGTTATGGTGATCGTGTTAAAACTCATGAAGAAGTGTGTCATATTTTTAATAATTTGCATCCGGAGAGAAATCCTATATCACGCTCAACAGTAACTAAAACATTACAACATTTTAATACTACTGGGATGATAAAAAATTTGCTAAAACCTGGAAGACCGCGGACTGCAACGAACGAAACTGTTAAACAAAATATTGCAATCGATTTAGAAGAATCACCTCAAATTTCCACCACAAATTTGGCACTAAACCATGGTATCATCCGTATAAGGTACAGTTGGTTCAAGAATTGTCATACGATTATTTTGACCGACGGCTGGAATTTTGCGAACGACTAATGGACATCTGTAATGTCGACAAAAATTTTGCTTCTAGCATAGTTTTTTCCGATGAGACAACTTTTTGTTTAAATGGAACAGTTAATCGCCATAACTCAAGGTATTGGTCAAATGAGAATCCTCATTGGATTCATGAAGCACATAACCAGCATCCACAGAAGTTAGATGTTTGGATGGGAATTGTCGAAAATAAGCTTATAGGACGTAGAGGATTCATAGAGTGGCCTGCTCGTTCCCCGGATCTTAGCCCGTTAGATTTTTTTCTTTGGGGTTATCTAAAATCACGTGTTTACGTTAGACGACCAACAAACTTACAGGAATTGAGACAAAGAATTATTGATGAATGTGAACTAATACGTGGAGAAGTCTTGGAAAGAGTGACTCAAGAATTTGTTAATAGGATGGCATATTGTCAGCAAGTAAACGGCGAGCATTTTGAACATTTGAAGTAATTTTGTTTCTCATTATTCTAAAATAATGAAATTTACATCTATTGTACTACTAACAGTGAGTTATTCCTCGTTTTTACAAATTTGTTTACATTAAAAATATATAGGGTGTCCCATTTAAATTAAAGAAGTTGATGGCATTTCCGGTTAAACCGGAAGTATATTATTATCAAAAAAATGTGCATCAGATGCGTTTTGTTCCATTGCACTTATCTGCAAATTTTCATAAATATCGTTTTTTTCATTTAAAAGATATTTACTTGGTTCCATACTTTATCCCAACCCCATATAATCCACACAAGTGCGAAAAAATTAGTTTTTATAGAAGAAATTATTCCATTATTCTAATTGACACAAGCTTTCTTTATCACATTATACCATTAACAGAAACCTGGGCCGGTATTCTCAGGTCCTCGCTTGGAGCGATATCGATGTCGTTGAATGCGAGGGGAGTGAAATTCACTGCCAAATCTATTCTCATGCCCTCTCCTCGCATGGATCGCTCCTGTCAAAGAGGAGTGCTTTATTTCACTCACTTTCATGTGTACCAGTTGCTCGTGTCATAAATTTTGCGAGCGGAGGGATGCATGAGAATCTAGAAAAGCCATATCGCTGCCAATCAAATCACTCCCTTTTGTGATCGCTCGCTGTGAGAGGAGTGAGTTGAGAATACCGGCCCAGGACATATATATATGATACTGATCCATCTCCTATATCAAAATTGGATTATCTTTGAAATTAGGAAATTATTGAACAGCATCCTTTAAGGTAATCCCTTAATAAAGTTAAGCCTTATATAAATAAAGCAAAACCTTACATGTCAGAGTAGAAATTGAATGATTGAAAATCCCTTTTTACATTGACAGTTTTAGGACAACGTTTGTTTGTTAAAAAAAATTCACATTTCGGTGATTTTTTATTGTAATTTTTATACAGTTTTAGAGTAGAACTCAGAGTAATAAGTAAACATAGAGGTGCCACAACAACATACAGTTTGTAGTCAATAGCAATGAATCTATAATTGAGAGAGAGATGGAAAATAAAATTGACATCTAGAGGTGTAGGTAAACACAGCAGTACAGTGGCGTGTAATTTGTTAGAGTATCACCATAATACCCATATAAATAGTCCATAATAAGGCACTTACCTTACAGCATTTCCAATAATTCCCTATTATAGGTATACTAAATTTGTTTTAAATTTTTGGTTCGTTCAAACAAACCATTAAATTGTATGTATTGGCAAACAACACACATGCAATGATCAATTTTATTGCATATACCAAAAATTTGTATTTATTATGACAATGAAACTCCAATATAAATAAATTATTATCTTGTATTATACTTACTTAGAGCAGCTTGTTGTTCAAGGTATTCTTTTTCGTAGATTTGAGCTAGCGAATGTTTGCTTTTTTCTTGATCTAAAGTGAGTTTTTTTTTAAATTCCAATAAATTTTGAATAGGTTTTTCCTTTCTAACCACACTATCAAAAGCTTTATCTTTAATACGCTGTTTTATTATATCATCTAGTTGCATGGTGGTGGTTTCTGTTATTACTGGGGCTAAATAAGAGTAAAATAAAAATATATTTATATATTTTATGGTCTCAATAAAATTTACCTGGTCTAGATGTCATATCAAATTCTAGAATTTCTTCTAAAAGTGAATTTTGAGGTCTATTTTCTGCTAAAATTTCTCCTTTTAATGTCCATGGCTTTTCACTAATTGCATTTTCTTCCAGTTCTTCAATTTTTTGCTTAAATCTCTCTTGTCTTAATTCCAATGTAGAACTTGGTTCTTGCATTTCCTCTAAAAATTTATTTCGTTTTGGTTTCTTCTGTTCTGTAGGAACACTGGGCCTAAAGAAATCTTTAAATTTTGCAGTGCGTGTTTTATCATTCTCTTCATCTGATTCTGCTTCAAATAAATCTATGCTACCTAAAAATATGCAAAAGAAATAAGAACTGTTTTTGGGGTAACTACACAAATGGTAAATACCTTCTTCCTCTTCATCATCTGATTCTGCATCCTCTAGTTCTTTTGTTAATTTTTTTTCTCCATGCTGTTCCTTCTTTTCTTCTGTTTTCAAAAAATTTTCCATCTCATCTAATTTAAAAAATTCATCATCTACAATAGATGTTTTTTTAGAAGAATAATTTTCTGCACCTTCTTTAATTGAATTTTTTTGTTCATCTTCAATTTCGCTATCATTATCTTGATTGTCTAAAAGTTTGTTTGTTAAAGATGTATCTGACTGTTCTTCAACATCCTCATGTTCACTTTCTTCTTCATGATGTTCACTTTCTTCTTCATGGTGTTCACTTTCTTCTTCATGATGTTCAATTCCATTTAAATTTGAAAATATCAACTTTTCTTTATTAACTACAAATTTGGGTATAATATGAAGAGCTTTTGAAAGCACCTTATCGTTTTGAAGTTCAATCTCTTGCCAAATTTGTTCAACATCGAAGTTTTTAATGAGCAAACTTGGTAATCCATTGGAATTTGCGAATTTTTTTTCTTGCTTCTTTACAAAATCATACAACGTTTTCAAATTATTCTTAACAGAAGATTCCTCCACACTTAAAACATTACAAAATTTGTATACTGACAGGTTTACATTGTAAAACTACGTAATGAATTAGTATACTTACTTTAAAAAATTTTCTGGTGTCAGTTCAGATATTATGTGTTGAAAATCTTCAAAAAAATTTTCTGAATCTTCCATGATTTCATAAAAAATTATAGGTTATTTGTATTATTTATAGGTTATTCTAAAACACCACCATCAAAAGCATAATTCTCTGACAGTCCACCAGCAGCCCACAGCGCTAATAGCACGAATCGGAATCTAGATCTGTGATCTGTGGTCAAAACACTCATGTGACATGTGCAGTGTTGCCAGATACACCTCTTTTCCGCTTTTTACACCGCGTTTTCGCCACTGGTCCCACGTTCCGCGTTATGCTAACGCGGATCCGCTTTTTTAAAATATAATCAGACCATTTTTAAATTTTACCCCTTGCTCGTGAAAAAAAAGGAATCGGCTCATAACGAGTACCGTAAACGGGGTGTTACTGGCCGATCAAGCGGTGCGAAAAAACGATGGCTGCTGCGTGAAAAGTATGATGTCGAGAATGACTGCAAACGTCATTTATAACTTTCCCAAAGCGGATGTCGGAGAAGCAGATGACGATGTTGGGGATATTTTTTCGATTTAGTAGTGAATAGTTGTATATAATAGTTGTATAGTGAATAATTTCTTATTTAATACATTTGTTATTTCTAAATACAGAGGTCAAAATATTTTTTTTTCGAGTTTAATATTGTACTGAGAATCTTTGTAGTGGATCGATAATTACTTCGTCTCGTGGAGGTTTTGGGGCTTGAAGGAAAGGGAATGGCATTTTAATACGTGTTATAGAGGATTTCGTCTTATCGAGGTACGTGTTATAGAGGCTCCACTGTATATATATATAAAACTTATTATGATTATACTTATTATTCCACAAATCCGCTTTTTCATTAAAAAATCCGCGTTTTCAAAGCGCAGCTCCCGCTTTTTGTATTCCGCCATCTGGCAACACTGGACATGTGATATGTGATTAACTTTTCTGTTCTCGGCTGTGCTGTCAATATTTTATGCATATAAAAATATTACGTGTTTTATTTTTTTTGGAATAGCATTTAATCTAAGCAAATAAGAAAAATGGATTTTAAGCATTAGGAACAATTGTACGGAAGTATCAAACGTTTATAACTAAAATCAAAGGAAAATAAAAGTTATCAGGTGATTTAAAACGAAATGACCATTATTGAAGGCATAGGTGACGAAGTTATTCATTTTTTTATTACATTGTTTGTGGTTTTAATAGGTAAGTTAGAAATTGATACATGCATTTAGTTAAAGAACTGCTATCTATTTTAATTGTAACATAATATAGGTACCTATATTTACTTATATTTTTGTTGGATATATTTAACAACAAATACATATGATAATTTAAGACTAACTAGTTATTTTGGTAAATACATATAATTACGGAATAATGTATAAAAGGTTTTATCAAATAATGTTGAATATATGATTAAATATCTTTTCCATTTCATACTTTATATCATAGTAAAATCTCAAGTATTTCATGGCCAACTTAATAAAAAGTAAGTTGTTGTTTTAAATATTTATCAAAAAGATCACAAATATTTCACCAATTAAGGCAATTGGGTACAAGGAATGTTTAAGAAATCATTTTAAATGATGCACTATACTGCCAAGGTCCAGTTAACAGTTATTTTTGATTATATGCAATGTCCCTCAAATACTAGAAGGCATTGTAAGTAAATCAGTATATATGCTATAATGGTAGTATATTAAAAGAACATGGGTGAAATTATTATAATTAAAATTGCTAAATAAGGTTAGTCATGGTTAGTTAACACAATCACAATGTATAAATAAGTTATAATCAGAAAGGTTTTTAGAAATAAGAAAAATGTACAAAATTTGCATTATTACAATATTAAATAATTTAAAGATAACACTAAATTCCTGTTTTAGGTACAGCTGCTTGGTGGACTACCAATATATCTGAACAAAGACCTGTCAGTGCTGTAGTTTGGTTTGAAAGAAGGAGACACAGAGCTCATAGAAGATTGACAAATCATACTGAATCTGTAACTATTTCTGAAGGTAAATAAAATCAATCAAACATTAAAACAATGAAACTGTTTAAGAAACATTCCACTTTTATTTAAAAAATTAGCCTTTTCAACTCAATGACAGGAGTTTCAATAAACTATCATCATCAGATTGACATGTCAAGGTTAAAAAGCAAATTTTTTAAATAAAAGTGGAAGTTCTGTTAAACAGTTTCATTGTTTAATGTACTTTGTAAGATGGACTTCCACAAAGTAAGGGTTAGTACAATAAATTTCAATAAAATATAAGTCAAAAGTACAATTTTTGTTATAATTTAATGTGATGTAATGATCATAAATGTGTCATATTAATATATTTTTAACTTAATACCAAAGGTAAGCAGAGGTACTTTTTATGTTTTTTTAAGTACCTTTTGAGGTCTATCAGTATTTATTTATTTTTAAATAGTGACTATTTATATTGCAGGTGTAAATCACTCTGTACCAGTAGAAGAACAGATACATGTTGCTACTCAATCTCATGCAGTTTTAGATAAGGCATCTAATGCTAATAAACCACCTGAGTCTAATCCTGAAAACAATTTAATTCCACAAAATACAACTACATTAGAAGAATCTCAAAGTGAAGAACAAAACATTATTGACACAATGGATACAGATGCTAATATTGTTAGGCAACGTAGACTAGCATTTTATGGTGGATTTATTAATGACAACCAAGGTAATTTTAATAAGTTGTTATGAATTATTCTGCATTGATTAGATCTTTTATTTTAGGTGCCACAAGTTCTCAGTCTACTGTATCTCATCCAAATTCCACTGAAACACAAACACTAGTCACAAATTCAGAAGAAACAAGATCAAAAAATGAAAGTCCTCCATCTGCTGAATATGTAGATAGTGAGAATCATACTGGAATTACAATAAAGTTGAAATATATAAATGATGATTTAAAATTAGTAGAGGGCAATTTAAATGAATCACTTGAGGAATTTAAAAAGTGAGTAAATATACTACTTTACTATATATATATATAAATATACTTGTATCTCAAAAGTAGTAAGGAAATAAATTTTCCTTGGGGCTGACAGTACTGTATTTGTTGTGAAGCAATAAATCAGAATGATGTTCTAGAGTCCATATATACTTATTGTGTAATTAATTATTTATTAACTCATTGTTAATTCAGTTTAATAATAATTTAAGATGTTTATATTAATGTTCTTGAATAATTTTACCAATAATACTTATAATATATTTTTATTTATATTTTTAACTGCTGTTGATAAATTACTATGACATTTACTAAGAAAATGTTTACACAATTTTATCATGATATTTTATTATCTGTATTACATCTGTATTTTTATTTTTATCAAACATTGATCTGTGTTGGAATTATTTATTAATAGATTTGTTTTGTTAACTGGGATGTTTTTTTATCAACTTGACAATTTGAATAAATTTAAGTTTGAAGTCTATTTATTTGTACTACTTAAATGTGTGTTTTCTTATTGTTGCAAACTCGACGAACTTTCGCATTTTTATTTAATACACTATTGGGTATATATTTTGACTTTATATATATAAATCAACTGCCAAGTTTATACTTATGATGGATGAACGTGACGTTCAGATTTCGTTCAAAGTACACAACAAATAAAAATGTAAGACTATTTATATTTGCTACAGAATAGTGTATGAAATGCTCAATGACAAAAATAAATGGTCATATGTGTTTATGTTTTTTGAATTTTGAACGGATTCGGATTCTGATCGTCAAGTTTATAAATCTCAAGATTGCTGGGGAAGTATGATCCTTTTGGAGTAGCTGGAGTAGCTTGTGTCTTCTTGGATATCTGATTAGCCCTTAGATTAAATTTTTTTTCTTGGCATATTGTATTCTTAGGAGTGGGTAGAAAATAAGTTTTTAGCGCAGCAGTTGGTCATCTCTCTGAGATAACACTTCAGACACTCTATCCCCTGGACGCTGCCGCCTGGGGCGCTTCTTAAAACTAAATAAACTTCTAGATATGTAGCCGTTCACGCCGGATTTATAACTGGATTTTTCGCTGTTCTGCAATGGCATTTTCTGGTAATTCTCCCAAACAACTGTAGCAGTTATCTTTAGTAGTATGGACAAATTATTCCCCCTGTTGAAACCGTTGAAACGTTTGGGATAAATTACCATAGAAGACCAGGGCGGAATATGCAGGAAATTACTAGTTATATAGACTTTAAAACTTAATTGGGTTGGATATTTAAAAAAGTTATATTTTTAATCATTCAATGTAATTTTTTTTATCTTATAGGAGACATTTTCTGCCAGAATTATCAGCAAATAAAATTATTCGATTAATTTTCAATGGCCAAGTTCTTCAACCTGATACTCAAACATTAAAAAATTGTGGATTGTTTGACAATTGTGTGGTGCATTGTTTAATACATCAGCAAAGAAATCAACCTACAGATCCCAATGTAAGAGAAAGCCGAAGAGATGGATACTCTTTTCCAAATCCCAGCAGTTTATCAAATAATAACAATAATCAAAATAGAGATTGGGACTTGGGAAACTTTTTGTTTGCTTTTATTAGCTTTATTTTGCTGGCAGCCTGGTATTTTAGGTAAGTCATTTTCAATAATTTAATTAATAATAGTGATGTAAACTTTCATTACTTTTAAATACTTGTACCCATTAGTTACTTTGAGCATCAATACCTGTTACATGAGACTGGGTACTTTGGGTATTGGGTACTTTTAATTTTCACACTTCAGATCACTAAAGTATTTTGATGTAAAATTTCGTTAATTTTAGAAACTTTAACCAATTAGGTACTTTTATTATCAAACATATTTACTTTGTTCTTGTACTCGGTAGTAGTAGATTTTTCAGATTGTTAAAATAGGTAGGTATTTAGAAAAGTACCTATATTTTAATATAAATTTTATTTTCGTTCATATTTTTTTATTTTTATATAAACATTCAACAAACATAAATCAAAGTATGGGTACAAAAGTAACGGGTATTTCGAGCAACAAGGAATTGGTACTTTGGGTATTAAACCAATACCTGTTACTTTGTATTGGGTAGTTACTTTTTTTACATTACTAATACCAAATACAAAATTTAAATTGAAAATTTTAAAATCTGTATAGAAAACACAAATTTTGATTAGTAGTGAATACAAAAAGTAAGAAAAAACAGGAATTAAAAGAAAAAAATAAAATAGAATCTAAAACATAAGAGTAGCAATAAGTACACAATGTCAATTTAAAATCAGATCCAATCTGCTCTTGAAAATACTCTCTGCTGTACTTTTTCTTTATCCATCCCTAGTCTTATATATACAATGATTTCTTCCGTTTCGAATTTATTTGCTATTTATATTTACCTGTTGACAGTTCTTCTTTCATTACTTCATCCTCCTTGCTGTTTTCCAAATAAAGTTGACTTCATTTGTTCCTAATATCGTTTTTGATATTATTACTTATTATTTGTTTATTTTTCTTTGTTCAATGCATTTTTCTTAACTCATTCATGTTGGTCATTTCCATAACTTGTTTTATCTTCTTCATCCATTTATTTAAATTTAATTATACAGTTTCATTTTTTGTACTTTATATTTCTTCTTTAAAGCAACAAACAAATACATGGCTTAATGTAAAGGGGTTGTTGATATTCACCCAATTTGATTTAGGTACTATAAAAAGTGATCAAATATTTTTTTTTAATTAAAATTCATCTTTCATTTCTATTTTTAGGAAAAGAAAGAAATATACTCACAAGTATTTTTTTTAGGTATGTGTATGCTCATTTGTATACAGTAACTGCTACCGTGGGTCTGATATTAATTACTGGTATTTTTACGATAGTTTTGGTAGGAATGTATTTTCCCGACAATGAGCAATCTCCAACTATAACGTTTCATTTACGAGAACGAACAGCACAACAAACAGAGTAAGAAAAACAAGGCCCACGACTTAAAATTTTTATTTTTAAGTACTTTTTTTCACTTCTGTTGCGAAGTGAATATATATTAAATTTATTTGTTTACATTGTAAAAAAATATTTATAAGTTAATATTTTATATTTTAGTTGTATAATAATTATTTATTCATTGAATTGTTTTATTTCCTGTATTTATTATTCGTTGTCTACTGGATTGTACTCTTGAAGCTTAGTTATTAAATCTGTGGAGAATGTTATTTATCATTAGAGATTGATATTCAATATTTCTAGGCGCTATTTACAAGGTCTAAATTGTCTCAATTAGAGAACGTCACTGACTTGGAAAGAGGCGCTTCTTTCTGTGTCTACAAATGCCTAATCTTCATAACATCTACATAGGTTGGGCCATTGAAGAGGTTGCTTCCCAGGTTATGCTCCCTTCAAAACATTTAGAATGTGGGCGGTCCTTTCGCGATACTTCCTGATTATACTATATTCAGATCTAAGGTACCGATGGAGTACTTAGTATTTTCGATCTGGTGATTGTGTTATTTTTGTTGATTTTCTTAATCGTTAAGACGTGTGATGATATAGTGAAAGCATTTTTTAAGAACTTATAAATTAAAGACAATGAATAACATTTAAAAACTTTTTTCTAAATAATTTCTGTAAGTATAATAAAGCATACATGAAAGTTATTTTTGAAAATGCTCATTTTGTTACTTCAGATTTATTGTTAAAAGTATAATAATTACGAGGGCAGTCCAGAAAGTCTGTCACGTTTTGCGTTGTAGCCGCTAGGGGCGGGGCTATCACGGCCATCTTGGCGTCAGGGCGTTCCTCCGTTCAGTGGCTCTCCAGCCGTACTAGTGGGAGGTTCGTGTCGATCTTCGTTGTTTTTCAATAACAATTTAAAATGTGTGCCGCAATTCAAAATCCCGCGAGTTGTGAAGCACGGTCGGTAATACGGTTTTTATTGGCTAGAAACAATAAACCAATTGAGATTCATCGCCAAATCTGTCACGTTCATGGGAACGATGTTTACAATGAAAGTGGAATACGGCGTCTGTGCATTCAGTTCAAAAATGGCCGAACTAATGTTCATGACGAAAAACGAAGTGGACGGCCAAGCCTTGTGACTGATGACATTGTGAGTAAAGTCAATGAGAAGATTAGAGAAAACCGCCGATTCACCATAAGAGAGCTATCGCTTTTTTTCCCACAAATTTCGAAAAGTTTATTACACGAAATTGTTACCGAAAAATTAGGTTATCACAAATTTTGTGCAAGATGGGTGCCCAAAATCCTAACAGAAACCCACAAAAATCAGCGGATGGCTGCTTCGTTGTCATTTTTGCACGCTTACAATGAAGATGGTGATTCACTACTCGATCGCATCGTGACAGGAGACGAGACTTGGGTGAAGCACGTCAATTGTGAAACCAAACTTCAGTCTATGGAATGGGGTCACACAAACTTGCCCAAAAAGCCAAGAAAATGCCATCAGACATTGTCTGCAAGGAAGATCATGGCGACTGTTTTTTGGGACAGGAAAAGAGTTCTTCTTGTTGATTTCTTGGAACGTGGAACAACAATAACCTCTGCGAGGTATTGTGAAACACTTAAAATATTAAGAAGAGCGATCCAAAACAAGCGCAGAGGAAAGTTGACTTCAAAAATTCTCTTTGTCCACGACAACGCCCGACCACATACGGCAAATCGAACACGAAAAGTCCTGGATGCTTTCAAATGGGAGGTTTTCTCACATCCGCCGTACAGTCCAGACCTTGCACCCAGCGATTATCACTTGTTTCCGGGAATGAAGACATGGCTTACTATGCAGGAGGGCGTAACCAACTGGTTAACGTTACAGGCGGCAGACTTTTATTACGCCGGCATTTCCAAATTAGTTCATCGCTATGATAAGTGTCTCAATTTGTTTGGTGATTATGTTAAAAAATAGTATTTTAGTTGTACTTTCAAATGTATATAATAAACATGTTTTCTTGCACTTAGTTCTTTTTTTATATCAAAACGTGACAGACTTTCTGGACTGCCCTCGTACTTTTAAAATATATATCTGATTTATTTATTTTTTATTTATTTATTTATTTGTTATTCAAACAAACTTTACAGTTTAATTACATGAATAAATATTGTATTTATTATTATTTATTTATTGTATATTATGATTTGAAAGATTATTTTATTGATTAATTGATTTGTGTTTATAAAATTTGATTGATTAATATTTGATATTTAAATGTAACATAGCAGCAAGATATCCTTTTTCTCAGGAAGGTTATGTTCTGCAAGCTTCTAGTTGGATAATTAGGTAGGTATATGAATGAAAAAAAATGATTAATTATAATTACTAATTTATTATAAAAGAGTTAAATTAAAATAGTAATCTATTGAATGGCTAATAAAATAAGTAGGAAAATAAGAAAAAAGAAAGGCCTTTTATTAACTAGAAAAGAACTTTACACTTGTCAAATGACGAAAAAAAAATCTCAAAAGTTGCGGCAACGTACTAAGGCATGGTCAAAATTTGCTAGCAATTCAAAATAGACTTGCAGGAAAAAGGCTGAAATGTAGGAGTACCTTTAGATACAATATAACAGTTTAAGTGTATTTATATTAAAAACGCGTTTTTGTCATATTATAAAACCTAACATTTTATTAGCTAATTTTACTATTTTTTTAATGTGTGAGGCAAATAATAATGTTTCGTGACTGTATTGTATTCCAAATGTTGTATGTTCTATGAATTTCTTTTGAAGCGTCGTTACTCTGATCGCCGCAGCGAGAATACATCCAGCGCCGGATTCCGTAATGAGGCTAAAATAGGCCAATAGAAATATTAGTAGGTGTGGCTTGGATATTTGGCGCACTTTTTCAATTTGCGCTTTCTAGGCTAGAAAGTAAAAAAATATATAATTGCAATGTAAAAATATATTATAAAGGTATATTTTTTTATTATGCTAGGGGACAATTTCAGGTTTTTTTTTTAAAAGTTTAATTTAATTAATATACATGTTTTGGTTATCAGTATAACTAAATTAAGAGTAAAAATACTGAGGATTTTTTATTACTTATTTTTTATTTCCATCCTCCAACCTCCGAGAGTTGAAATATTGCATAGATTTGGAAAATTATTGTATAGTTTTAATCCATAATGAAATACAGTTTTTATCAAATATTTATAACTTGGGCATCTATTCCTATCTGCTAAAGCTGTGTTGTAGTCATCACAAGTTAGCCTGGATAATAATCATTTCTAATGCTGTTCCTTCTGTATATCCATTCTTGTAGAGACGTAATAACTGTTCTCTTACATCATTACTTTTCCGAAACCGCAAATAATCTGAATTGCCTGATTGTGTGTTACAATAAGAGTTATTTCACAGGGTGCTTCTTGTAAAAGTTGGAATTTTTCTTGTATGCCCATGTATTTTTTTCTAATAAGATGAATTTTTACTGTTAATTTTGAAGGGCAGTTGGTATTTCTCGTTTTAATTTGTGAAGATGGTTCGTAGGTTTTTGAGCAGCGAGTAAAGTGGTGACATCTAAAATTAAATTTAAACTTTATATGGTAAATAAAACTTTTTAAATGTTACTAAATAATTTTAATAATCTCAAAAATTCAATATATTATGTATAGGTACCAATATATCATTTAAATATTTCACTTAATCAATACCTTTTGTTTACCTACTTTTAAAGACTATGAAATGAAGACAAGATCAAAGGAAAACAATCATAAAATAATAAATACCTGCTTAAAACCTTAAAAATTACTTTCATAGTTATACCTAGCATAAACGTCACGTAAAATATCAACGGTAGGAACTCCGCCCACAAGCATCATTTTAATTGGCTTATTTTAACCTCATTACGGAATCCGGCGCTGGATGTATTCTTGCATCGCCGCATAGTGTGGTTTCTTATTTTGAATTTTATTTGTGTCTAATTATATTTTTAGTTTTTGTGTTATGGACAATTTGCACACTACTTTAAAATATCTCTTAAAATTTCAATAATAATTTTGATATTACTCATGGTATTTATGACTTGTGGCTCTTAATACTTAAGTTAAATTTTCACAATCAAGAGCTTACATTCAAGCTAAGCTCACATTTAAGCTACTTATGAAATAAACTAATTTTATTTTATGTGACATTAGATCTATGAAAATTGACTTTTATAATTGTTAGTTTGATTTCAAACTTAAAGTAGTTACTAATTAGTTATAATGTCAATGTTGATTGAAGTATAAAGCGTATGTATAAAGCACCATTTTCAAAATTTATGTGAATTAAGGTAAGTAAAATTTTTATTTTATTTAGCAGAAATGGCAATCATCTTAAAGATTTTCTAATTATATTTATATAGTTGGGGAAACGGCTCAAATTCCTAGAAATAGTTGCTTTGACTCCGTATCAAATTAGGAATATGCCCTCTAGAAAGTTGCTCAACTTCACTAGAAATGTTGGCGTTCTAGAGTTTTAGTAGAATAAGGTAGGCACAAAAGATCTTCGTAAGTCGACTTAAATCCTCTAGCTCGAACCAGTAAGAATGTCTTCTACGATTTACTATTTCGATATTGTTCCTCTGGCTACGCTATTCGCTATGTCTAGGAATGGCTCCGGCCCTATATATGTTCCTTCAGCACCTTTTCTGGCTAGAAAGTCCGCTGTTTGGTTCCCTTCTATGCCAGTATGTAAAGGTGCCCTATGAATATTCTGTTGATATTATACGGTGATTCTAATCATATATAACTAATTTTATGATATTAAAATTATTGACAGACTTTTTATATTTATTAATTGTCATTCATATATACTACATAAATCATCAATATAACCTTGATAAACTATAAAATGAATATTAAGGAGACTAGGAAAAATACTAGCTCCAACACCTTCCCTCATTTGATAGTTTGACTAATCCCATACTATCTCGAAGCTTTTCTAAACGTGGTCTAAATATAGGTTTCGTCAAAGCATCAGCAACTTGCAATTTAGTGGATATCTTCTTGATATCTAGCATCTCATTACACACCATTTCTCGCACGAAAAAGTGTCTCGTTCTAATGTGCTTTGTTCTTCGATGGAATTCTGGATTCTGAGCTAGCTTGATGGCGGCTTCATTATCTACCATCACTGAAGGAATCTCATTTAGCTCGAGAACTTCTTCAAAGAGTCTCCTTAACCACACAACTTCTTTTGCGGCTTCGCTGGCAGCGACTATCTCAGCTTCAGTTGTTGATATGGCTACAGAAGGTTGACGTTGACTTATCCAAGATACAGCAGAAGAAGCATACATGCAGATAACTCCAGTAGTAGAACGACCGGTTGTTAAATCACCAGCATGATCTGCATCATTATAGGCTTCCAAAACTCTTCCAGACGCTGCCACATACTTCAGTCCAAAATGTAGGGTTCCTTTAATGTATCGGAAAATCCTTTTAACTCTGATAATATCTTCTTTCGTGGGGTTTTCTAGATTTCTAGAAGCTTTGCCTACTGCATAAGCCAAGTCGGGTCTGGTTCCTGTCATTAGGTATAGAAGAGCACCAACTGCTTCCCTGTATGGAAAATTTTCAGTTGATATTTGTTCGCCTTCCTTCCCTAACTGGATATTTTCCTTTATGATTGGAGTAGAGACAGGTTTGCAGTTTTCCATGTTAAATCTTTCAAGCAGCTTGGCTGCATATCTTACTTGACCAACACATACTGAACCATCTTTCTCTTGATCGATTTCCAATCCCAAAAAATAACTTGCAGGTTTTACAGAAATTTTGAATTCTTGTCCTAAAGCTTCAAGAAAATGTTTTTCTATTTTCTTGTCATTTGATGCGATAATACCGTCGTCTACGTAAAGCGCCATGAGAAGTAAACTTTTGCCTTCCTTTTTGATGAAAAAACAAGAATCTGCTTCACTTCTTGTAAACCCATATTTTAGGATAAAGTCTACAATCCGCTTGTTCCAGCACCTTGGTGCTTGCTTGAGTCCATACAGGCTTCTTTGAAGACGACACACACGATTGGTGCTATCGCTGAAGCCTTCAGGTTGTTTCATAAAGACTTCCTCTTTCAATTCTCCGTAAAGAAAAGCCGTTGTGACATCAAATTGCGTTAGTTGTAGATTTTCACTTCCAGCAACGCTCAAAAGAGCTCTAATCGTACCAGATTTTGCCACGGGACTGAAGGTTTGATTATAATCTTCTCCTTTCTTCTGTGAAAATCCTCGAACTACTAGCCTTGCTTTAAATTTATCTATTGAACCGTCTCTATTTCTTTTTACTTTGTAGACCCATTTGCACGAAATTGCTTTCTTTCCTTTCGGTAGATTTTCTAGTGACCAAGTTTTGTTTTCTTCCAGAGAATTTATTTCACTTTTCATTGCTTCTAACCAGTCTTGCTTATATTCACTGTTGATTGCTTCTTGAAAACTCTGTGGTTCTTGAAAATCTTCTACACTTGTTGCTGCACTCATTACGTAAT
This sequence comes from Ophraella communa, assembly GCA_035357415.1. NCBI lineage: Eukaryota > Metazoa > Arthropoda > Insecta > Coleoptera > Chrysomelidae > Ophraella > Ophraella communa. Next base: position 8,085,588 of record CM068984.1, read on the forward strand.
CGTCTAGTCGTTTTGGTTTGTTGATATTAGTTCTGTTTCTTAAAATTCTTGATTCTACTTCTTCATTGCTTACATCATCATTTTCTTCTGTATCGATACCTTCTCTAATATTCTCAATAACTTCTTCTTCGCCTTGCTCTTCACCTTCAGAATCCTGGTCTTCTTCTTCAACTTCTCTAACTTTCTCAATAACAACTTCTTCGCCTTGCTCTTCATCCTCAAAATTCTGTTCTTCTTCTTCAAATTTGGTAAAACGATTGTGTCTTAGTACTGGTTGAGATTGATCTGGTTGATTTTTAGGCAATAATACTAGTTCATTTGAAACTCGTGGTCTTTCTTGAATAATAATATCACGCGAACGTATGAGTCTTCTAGTTTCTCGTGACCAGATACGATATCCGTCTTCATTTTCGTAACCGACTAAAATACCTCTTGTCGCTTTTTCTGTCCATTTTCTTCCTGTTTGCTCTGGGTATATGGACGTAACATATAGATCCTATGATCCTCAAGTGCTTTAAGCCTGGCTTCTTGTTCATCCAAACCTCGTAAGGACTCTTGTCTACAACACTTGACTTCCCCGATCTATTTAATATGTATACTGCGGTATTAACCATTTCAGCCCATAAACTTTGAGGAAGAGTTTCAACTGATGAATGAAACATCCCAAGCAACCGAAAGACGTCCATACGACGTCATAATTTAGACGTAATGACGTCATTTTTTGACGTCCCTATGACGTACTCACGACGTGAAAAAGTCACATGATTTTGACGTCATTTGGTGACGTCCCCACGACGTCATAATTTAGACGTAATGACGACGTTTGGTGACGTCTCCTCGACGTCATATTAAGACATTAGATACACAGTTCTAAATTATTTATAGGATTTTAAAAATGTATAGGAGAAGTTATTAATAATAATAAATTAGTAGGTAAATAAAAAATTTTTATTCTCTACTCATAAAAATAAAACAATAATACATTATAAATCAAATAAAAATACATAACACATAAAATACATATTACAGTATCAAATATAAAAATATTTCATAAATAGTTCATCGATGAATAAAATCACATGCCTCAACTTGTACATCTAAACAAAAAGGTAGCCATCTTTTAAAGGTGGTTATAATTTTTCATTTCTGTCTATTTTATTGAGGATGAGCATAGTAGTTGATATTGTATTTCTTAATATAAATATTAGAAAACTTACTTTTCTTTCTAATTACTGGGATAACTCTCCTAGCCACAACACAACTTGCACAATTCACGTTAACTTCACAACATATAACAACTACTTCCATCAAGTCGTTGTTTCACGTGTGCTGATGTTTCACTTGTCAAAAATAACGGAAACGGAAAACACTCCAATGACGAGGAATGTATACAATGAAGCGGGAGATTTAAACAAATCTGTCACTCCGAATTCCAAAGTAAAATATACGTATAGAGGATTAATCACGAATGTGGATACTATCTAATAAAATAAATTATGTAAGATACAAATCAATCAGAGTATAGTAGGAACATATTTAAATCAATTATATACCGGGGTAGGGGAAAAATTATGTGTGTTGAAATCTGCATCCGTAAGAGAACGTGTGTGTTACGATATGCATTTCTATCGCTGGTATACTGTGAACACACGGTGTTGAAAGGCCGAATCAAATCGTCTTTGGCTAACATTTTTTAGAAAGATAACTTTTTATTAAAGTCACGAAACAGACGTTATACCGACGTCGTTCATAAGACGTCGTTACATCGACGTCGTACCAACGTCTATACACTGACCTATGACGTCTGTGACCAAATATCACCAAATAAGGACGTCGCCACGACGTGATGTTTAGTCAGCTGGTTACCTGGGATGGTCCTTGCTGTTTCAACGATTGTCCGATTATCACGTTCCGCACAGCCATTTTGTTCCGGAGTGTATGGCATGGTAAGTCTTTGAAGTACTCCAAATTCTGCCAGTATATCTTTGACCTGCTGATTGTGAAATTCACCACCGTTGTCGCTTAGGAATGCCTTTACAACATGACCAATAGTTCTTGCTTCTCTTAATGCAATCTTCAACTTTTTAGGTACCTCCGATTTTTCTTTCAAGAAATAGACAAAACGATATTTGCTGTAATCGTCTTTAAACAGGACAAAATACTTGAATCCTGATTCTGATTTCTCGAATGGTCCACAAACGTCAGCATGCCATAGTTCGCCTGGTTGACTAGCTCTCTCTCTTGTACCGAATTTTAACCTGTGTGCTTTACCAAAGATGCATCCTTCACATATCTCGTTGTTCAAAGGAACGTTGATATCAAATTCTCTAGATAAAAGGTCTTTTACATGCCTTTTATTTTGATGTCCGAATCTTTCGTGGTAAAGCTGTAAAGTATTTTCATTCGACGTGTTTATATTTACTTCTTTGCCGTTGGTTGGGTTTACATTCTTCACACAAAGCTTGAACAAACCCCCAAAGCGTTGTCTATATCCTGTGATGAAAACTCGTCCATTGATTTTTAACTGACATTGTCCAGTATTAGATGTGAATTCACTCTCTGGATTCTTATCTTGCGCTGACAGTACTGAAAACAAGTTTTTCTTGATATCTGGCACGTACCAAACATCGGTGAGAGTTACTTCTTCCGTTTTTCTTCCAACAATTGCAGTCAGAGATATTGTGCCCTTTCCTACGGCTTTGATCGAATCACCATTGGCAGTGGTTACAGTGTGTTTCACCGAAAAATTTTCAAAAGTCTCGAACAGGTCGCTTCTGTTGGTAATGTGGTTTGTTGCGCCATTATCAACAAACCAGCTTTCTCTATCGCATTCAGCTAAAAGAACTAAGCTGTTTTCGACTGATAGCATCTGTCTCTGCTCATCCTTTGAAAATTTTGGTTGTGGTTTTGGTGGTCTACCATCTGACTTCCATTTATCACACTGCTTAACCCGATGTCCATATGATTTACAATAATTACAAAACGGTGCCTTTTTCTGATTCTGATAGGCTTTCTTGAATCTATGATGTGATTTTCCTGCTACAAGAACTTCATGACTCTCTTCGTTTTTGTTTTGTAGAGCTTTTTCATACGCACATAACTGATTCGTCAAGTTTTCAACAGTTCTTTCAGCTTTTGGCATAAGCATCCAGCTCGATTTAAACGAAAAATATGCTTCTGGTAAGGTATTTAAAATCTTACATACCAGTAGTAGGTTCGGAAGATCACACTTACAGGAATTTCCTCCAGCTAGCTTGTCCTTGGATATTTCCATCTGCAGGTGATTCCAAATGTTCTTGAGTTTTGACATATGTGTAGCTACATCATCTCCATCTTCTCTTTTAAATGAGAAAAACTGAGTGCATAAATCATACGTCTTATCCTCAATACTTCCGTCAAACAATCTGTGCAGTTCTAGCCAAACTTCGTAAGCAGTGGTGTATCTCATCACTTTTGTTAACGTTTCTTCGGTAATATTTGTGGTAAGTATGATTAATACGTTTCTATCCACTTTATTGTATTCAGCCACGCTATCCTCATACCGTTTATGTTCTTCTGCACTAGCACTTTCAGATAGGACTTTGGGTAGAACTAATTTTCCTTCCAACAGCTCTATCGCTCCTAAAACGCTTCGTAGCAAAATCATTATGCGGTATTTCCAAGTAATCCAGTTTGACTTGCCTTCTAAAAGTCCGATTTGTACTCTAAATGCATCAAAACTTGCCATATTTCAGGGATTTTTGACTTGGTGTCTTCACTTAAAGTTTTCGAAAATTTTAACAGCTTTCAAAACTCCACATAAGCGGGAAACAATATTGAATATTTATTTAAGCGTAAGGCCCATAACCTGTTGATATTATACGGTGATTCTAATCATATATAACTAATTTTATGATATTAAAATTATTGACAGACTTTTATATTTATTAATTGTCATTCATATATACTACATAAATCATCAATATAACCTTGATAAACTATAAAATGAATATTAAGGAGACTAGAAAAAACACTAGCTCCAACATATTCTATAATACACTGCTCAACAATTGAAGTGGATATTTTGTAAATACTAACATTTTAGTCGTGTAGAAGTGCTTGCAGTGACTTTAACATTGTTATTGTAGTCCATAAATCTGTTTACCTGAAAAAAAATGGCGCTACGGTGATTAGAAATAGTGCAACTCGATCATTTATTACGTTGGATACACAAAAGGTAAAGTCAAGAAGAAGTTGCTACACGGCTAAATCTGCCCACTGTCAACCGATCTGCATTTCACTCCCGTGGTCTGCCTTTTGTATAAAAGATTAAGAGATTATTTAATTAAATCCAGAGGAACCTCGGAAGTCCTGGAATCGATATTATCATCTACATATTTAAATAAATTTCTGAGTAATGAAACTGCGATCATTTAATAATGATAATAATCTACGCTGATAATTTATCATCCAACCAATCTTAGTAGAGGTGCGTTAAAAAAACCGTCAACTAATACAAAAGGGATATAGGTACTAATAAAATATTGAAAACATTATTATAAGGAGAAAAATGTAACCGCAATACGGTAAAATAACCGGACAAGACAAAATGTCAAAGAACTCAACGACAGAAAGCTTTAGAAACGCGATAGTAAAGTTGGCGGCAAAAAAATCGTCAATTAAGACAAGTTTCGAAGAATTAGGAACTGTCGATTATCAGGGATTCAAAAGTAAATTAAAATTGGTTGATTGGAAGGACATTTGTTGCTACAGAAAAGTTAATTCAAAAAAGGCTCCAGACTACTTTCTTGTTCTGATGCGGTCGTGTTCCAAATGCTTTTAATACCATCAGACTTCATTTTTTTCCCAATTCAGAACATTAAGGAAAACCAAGCTTGAAAAGGCTCGTTCGCTTAAGTAAGTTGTTGTGAATCCCATGAGCTCCATTAATACAATTTTACATAATTCCGAATATTCACCCTTTACTTTGATTCAGAAAGAGATCAAGCTTGAATCTTTAAATACACTCTTTAAAGCCGAATCACACCAAAGTTCCATCAATGCGTCTTCTTGAGCAGGTGTCAATGCTATTTGTTTTAAATTGTCCTCGTCAAATGGGTTACAATATCGGAATATTGTCCTCGAAATAAATTCCGCTACTCACCAAAATTTCCCCCGCGACCCACAGTTTGGGAACCGCTGTTTAAGGCATCTTTCTTTATCTTGATATGTTGAGGATTCTCTTATAATATATCCATAATTCAGGCTTCAGGCCCGTAGTTCAAAGGCCTTTATTACTTTTAAGCTTATTTTTTTATCCGTTTCAATAATCTTAGAATCTTTCCTATCATCGCTACTAAGTGCTGGCATGTAATTTTATATAAATTTATAATATACATGCGTATATATTTTTTGTTTTTTTTTATATGTAAACTTTTGATATTTGTTTCTATCTCAATTTTTTCTTATTCTGTTCTCTACTCATTTGTTCATGTATTTTTAATTACGTATCAACAATAAACTTGTTATTATTATCATAAAATACAGCACCTTTTCAGAAGATACCTTCGCCTTGGCCGAATTTAGTAACAATTTTTTAGAAGAAATAATTTTTTTTTATAGGGGTACTACAGCGGATGTATTAAAAACCAGTCTTTATCGATTTTTGAATTTATACAGGCAGCAATATTTTGACTACGGCGGCGCTGATATACGCGACGCCCGAACCGTGGACGTACGACGTCGTGATGCCAGTCGACCTGTTGGCACAATCGTAAGCACACGTTTCATTAATTTTATAATGGCCTAAAGTTAACCGTTTTCTTATTTTGTGCAGTGACAATTAAATACTCACAAGAAAACGTCTAAATTGGTGAGCGTTTTATTTTTATCAAAATAGATATAAATATTGTATATGACTATTTTGTTTGTCAGGGTTAGATTTTGGGGTTAGTGTTTTTGTTTTCTTTTTGTGTGCGTGATTGTAATGACTTCCTTACGACTTTATAACATGATAATTTTGTGTAAACGATCTAATAGAAATTAATATTTGCCAAGAAAACGTAGCAACTGCATACAGATAGACTACACGTGTGTCAAACCACTAGGAATTTAACGTAAATTTAGTGCTAAAATTACAAATTTGATGCTTTAAATGGAATGCGAAAGTTCAAAAATTTGTTAGCTTTTTATTAAACTGCAGGGTAACAGCAAAATAAACAAGAGAATACTAATTAGTTGTACCTAATTTAGTAGGAACAAAAATGTTAAACTAACAAACAGCAAACCAATGGCAAAAAAAACAGCAAAAATAATAGTCCTAGCAATATCTTATACAATGGTTGAAAATGGTTTTCCAACTACTTAGATTAAGTGTTAAATAAGTGCTTCTTATCAGTGAAGAAAATGAATAGAAGTTTTTTTAAATTTATTGTACTAACCCTTACTTTTTGGAAGTCCATCCTACTTGACATACCTATGTCTATCTGACGATGCTAATTCTAGCGGAAACGGTTGTCATTGTGATTAAAAACCTAATTTTTAATTAAACATGGAAGTTAAAACGAAGAGTTTTTATTATTCCTAGATATTTTTTTTTATTTAATTTGCTGGATAATGCTAACTTAAAAGTTAGCAATTTTTTAATTTTTCGCATTCCTTTTAGAGGCTCATATTTATGATTTTGGGATTAAGTTTACACTAAATTGGCACTAAATTTCCAGTGAAATCGCGACTGATTTTGCTCATTTTGCCCTGCATGCGTTTAAACAACAATGAAATGGACTATTTTATTATCTACAGTTCCAACAAACTAAATTTACATAAAAACAAATATCCTGATCCGTAAAATGCAATTTTGAACATAAATGTAGATTCTGTTTTAGTTCAGTAATAGTGTATTACATAACAAGTGTGGAAAGTGAAATATTACGCATAGCGGCGAGTGCGGAAACGTAACGAGTGCTAGAAATACACTTTCCAACGCGTTATGAACCTTTCCTACGACCCCAACAGAATTTAAACGAGTCTAAATATTGCATGGAAATATAATTAATTAAAATCAAACAACCACCTTTCTCGGGAATTAACATCAAAAATCTTTATTAGCTAGGTAATTTAATTTTTTCGTTGGCTTGGTACAGTTAAATAACTTGATAAACGTTAATTCCTGTAATTTTCCATGTTTTGTGTGTCTGTTATACCCATGGTATACCCAAAAACCACTTATTAAAATTTCAAAGTAATTTTTATGAAAATAATAAAGCATAACACACCTAAAGTCACAGATAAGTAATAAACTGAAACTGCTAAATGCATAGATAATGTAACTCATATAACATTTTTTAGAAAAGTATTAATTTGACATTTATGTTACCAAAAGATAATATTCCTTGAGCAAATTGAACAAACCATAGTGATTAATTCACAAAAATTAATAGTTTTTTATTCATTAATCTTGCTTAAATTATTACGTTCTGTGCGTTTTTAAAAAATATCACACGTGTGTGATATTGCTTCTTCTTTTCTTATTTTTCCGAACGCGTATGATATTACTAATTTTCGAAGTGTCAAAACTGTGTGTTAAGTGCTGTTTTCATAGGGGGTCGTAGAAAAAATAGTTTTCCTACAACTGCTATGAAAAGCAGCGTATTTCTCACGAAACTTTCAATTTCAAAGAAAACTGTAGTTTAATTTTTCCGATACGATCATACCTTATGAAAATATTCCATTACTCCACTCCCGAAATTTTTAAAATTCGGAAATTTCACAAAACCCCAAAAAATTAAGAAACGTAAAAAATATCAAAATTAAACAAACACTATCGTCTTCCGAATTTACTTACTTACGTTTACGATTTGCGTATTTACGTATTTACGTTTACGATTTGCGTATTTACGTATTTACGTTTACTTATTTAAAAATCTTCAAAGCCTTTTTGGCATCACCGAGAATGTTGAGGTTACATTCTTTTACTTAATTCGGTCCTGAACAAAAGCTATATTGGAAAGTTTTGCAAAGGGAAATTTTGGTAATTAAATAAGCTTTCAGATGGTGTAATGGATTTTGAAACAAAGTTTCATTTTACCCCCTCAATGATCGAACAAAGTTTCGACTTTAAATTTTTATGCCCATTTGCACCAACAGATTTAATAAGTAGCCCTTAGAGATAAGAATCGCTTAATATGTGATTTTGGTTTGCACGAACCTTAAGGACAATTTATTCTTAACTTAATTTAAGTTCCCTTCAGCGACCACTGACCACTTAACACTGCTAAACCTTGTTTTTTTCTGGTTTGAGTGCATTTTTTCAAATAACTAAATTATGGAGTATTTAAATTATTTGGGCGACGAACCACAGATTATTTAGAGAAATATTTTGAGTTAGTGGATATTATACAAGCAGGTTGGCAGTGGCGTAGAGTGCCATCTCGGCGCCCGGGGTGGGAGACCCATTTTGCCGCCCCCATTCTATAGGTGCTTAATTAAAATTAAATTTCACAGGCAATGAAGTATCTTTTATTGAAGGTAAAATAGGATGAGTGGTTTTACAAGCGGATTCTACGGGCCTTATGTGCAGCGAAGTCAGAAATAACTTTGTCAAAATCAATATTTGCAGCCAATTCTTGTTCAATCGACAATATAGCCAAGTTTGATAGTCTAGCGGAGCTCATAGTAGATCTAAGGTAATTTTTTATTAGCTTCAACTTCGAAAAACTTCTCTCACAACTTGCAACACTAATCGTCAAAGTCAAATATATTCGAATCAAGATGACTATATTTGGAACCGAAATTCCGAGATTCAGTTTTTGAATGAACTGGAGGAGCTCCAGTGGTCCTTTACCCCTTATGTCTTCCTCTGATTCAGAACTGGCAACAAACTGCTGGAGACGCTTCCGCTCCATCTGAAACTCGTCCTTGTCGATGTCTTCTAATACATGGGAAAGATCACACTCGTACTTGCTGTCCAAAAGTTTCGCTGGCGTTAAAAATCCGAACTTGTCCGATATTTCTTGAATTTGCTGGAATCTAGTCGTCATTTCTTGAATGATCTTGTCGAATGATGCGAACACCTCTCGACGGAGTTCCTGCTCGTGACACAAAGCTGCATCTTCAGAAGATTCATCGCCATTCATGCGTTTTTTCTTGCGAATTCTTCTCGTTTTGAGTTAGATTCCGAGTTTTTCGCAGAGAGTCTTAGCAAAGTCGATTGCGTCTTGGACGAAACGGTCTCTACTTTCCACTAGGAGGGTTTTCAAGGCGCAAAGTTTCTGAGCACACTTATTCACACGAGTCCTCGTTGCTGCAGGTAAATCTGTGCGTCATCTACTTCAGGTAGCACTGCAGCCCAAAAGCCAAGAAAAGTTAGGTAGTTAAATGACTGCATGGCTGTCAGGAGAAGACTGGCTCCCGATCTTGTTTCGGAAGTTTGAGATGAATCTGTTAATTCTTCCAGTACCTCAAGAACTACCTCAAACTTATTTTTAAGCATCTTGACAGCTACATGTCTAGCGCTCCAGCGCGTTTCAGTGACTCGTTTCACTGCTTGACCTGTGACGGCAATCAATGCGTTCCATCGAGCAGTTGATGCAGAAAAGAAGGCAAATAGCTTCTCCAGAGTTCCAAAAAACGTCACGGAATCCACTGATTTAAGGTTTTTAAATCCTTTAAACTGGTGGTGCAGCCGCCAGCTATTGTCAACAATGGATGATGGAGGATACTGTATAATGATGATAAGTAGCAGCCGTCAACCGATCTATTTTCAAATTTACGTTATTGTTGTTTTTTGACTTGTCAGACGTTCTGTCTGACACATGAAATGAATGAATCATATTCATAGATGATAGATCTCAATCCGATTCACTCACCGGCGACATTTTGCCGCCCCCACGGGCTACCGCCCGGGGCGGGCCGCCCCCTCCGCCCCACCCACGCTACGCCACTGCAGGTTGGCTAAGGACAGTATACAGCAGAACCAATTAATTATGAAACTATGAGTCCTTTGGCATTTTTTCGAAGGTTTCGTTTGTATAATGAAACGGTTCTGGAAATATTAATGCATATTGAGGATCAATTGAAATATCCACATGACAGGTAGGTATATATTTAACAGCGTTTTTCTAATGAACCAACTTTTATGTGATCCATACGATAAAATACACAGACGTGCTCTGCGATATTTTGCTATACAGGGTGTTCCATAACTAATGGACAATATAAGAAACTGTAGAAAGGGGTGATAAAAATAAGTCGTTTGATACAAACATGCACTGGTAAAATGTTAATAGTAAGCGAGATATGGGGCCTTAAAGTTGACAAAATATTTTTGAAAATTCGTAATATTTAGAAAACAACTGAATGTATTGGTCTCAAAATTGGTTACACAGTTAAAATTTGATAGATCAGCGGTATTTTTTTACCCCCTGTATAATGTGCATTTTATTACAAAATAATAAAAACTGCATCATTTTGAAACAAAAAAGGTATACTTGTTCAATTCTCATATTTCAAGTCGTTTTCAAGATATTGCTATTTTAATATTGCAGTGCATATCATTACACTGCAACTTAATTACTAGAATATTTTAAAGAGGGCTGTGACTATTAAAAGAACTGTCATTTATTTACTAGTTAAAAGCGAAAAGTTGTCATTGTGTTTTTAACTTCTGAACTAACAATACGGCTTTCATTAAAAATGCCTAGAGGCAATGAATTTACAAATAATGAACCAAGGGATATGATTTGTGTTTATGCACAAGTAAATTATAATGCATGTGCTGCAGTTAGACGATATGTGCAGTTATATCCAAACCGAATTGTACCCAGTCGTAAAAAATTTCAAAGATTGTACTCCAATTTAGGTGAAAGCGGCTCTTTTCGTAAGAAAAATTCTGGTGGTTGACCTAAAATAGTTACAGCTGATAAGGAAGATGAAATTTTAACAAGAATTATAGAAAATCCTGAATTGAGTACTCGGCGCTTGCAGGCAGCTACTGGTGTAAGTAAATCAAGTGTGTCAAGAACTTTACATACAGAAACATTTGTACCCATATCATTTCACGCCTGTACAAAATTTGTTACCCAATGACTTACCAAGGAGACTACAATTTTGTCAATCAATGCTCGGTAAGATCAATCAAGATCCAATATTTTTAAAAAAGTTACTGTTTACGGACGAGGCTATATTCACACGCAGAGGAGTATTTAATTGGAGAAATAACCACTATTACGATTTTGCTAATCCTCATCAATACAAAGAAACTCATTTTCAGCATGAGTTTTCAATCAACATCTGGTGTGGAATCATTGGCGATAATTTCATTGGTCCATTTGAACTCCCTAAATGATTAAATGCGGTAAATTATTTAGAATTTTTGCAAAATTATTTAGGAATTTTACTTGAAGTTCCTTTAATTGTAATGTAGGATATGTGATTTATGCAGGACGGTGCTCCCCCACATTATCCACTTATAGTCCGGGAGCATGTAAATAACAATTTTCCGCATCGTCTGATTGGACGGGCCAGTGAGTTTCCTTGGCCGCCTCGTTCCCCAGAATTTAATCCTTTGGACTTTTATGTATGGGGATATCTAAAATCGTTAGCCTACATAGTGAAATTCATAACCAAAACGAACTATTAGCAAAAATTCATGAAGCCGCAATTAATTTAAAAAATGGCCACGCGATGTTTTTTAAAGTAAGACAACATTTACAAAAAAGTTTACGAAAATGTATTGAAGTAAACGGTGGTCACTTTCAACATTTATTGAAATAAATATAATTATTGTTTTTTTTTCTTTTCTTTTTCCAATTAAATTGTATTCTTTGAACAACCAATGTTTTATTTAGGTAATAATTTTTAAATGCCGGCGTGGCAAGCAGTATTAAAATAGAAATATCTTGAAAACGACTTAAAATATGAGAATTGAACAATTATACCTTTTTTGTTTCAAAATGATGCAGTTTTTATTATTTTGTAATAAAATGCACATTATACAGGAGGTAAAAAAAATACCGCTGATCTATCAAATTTTAACTGTGTAACCAGCGCCATCTAGAAGTATTATTAAAAATTAAGGCAATATCATGCTTATTACCATTAAAAACCATAGTGTACCAATTTTGAGACCAATACATTCAGTTGTTTTCTAAATATTACGAATTTTCAAAAATATTTTGTCAAATTTAACGCCCCATATCTCGCTTACTATTAACATTTTACTTGTGCATGTTTGTATCAAACGACTTATTTTTATCACCCCTTTCTACAGTTCTTATATTGTCCATTAGTTATGGGACACCCTGTATAGTTTGGGTTTTCAGTATTATTAAAGGTTATTTATTGTTCCGGTCACTTAATTCAAGTATGGTTGGTTCTTTTTTCTCAATTCTGTGCCAACATAAGACTGAAATAGATAAAATTTACTAAATTCATGCGGGGTTGCCAATATTAAGCAATATTTAGCTAAGGAGACAATAACATTTGTTGGTGCAAAAGTATAGAACTCGAGGTGCCCTTAACTTTTAAGGTTCCCTTAACTATTCTCTCAATAACATGATGTTGGTGCAATCGGGCATTAGATTATTTTTAAATTTGAAGGATGATGGTGACTAAACTATCAACCCTATTTGAAAAGAATTGCGGGAATTTGTTGTATTTTAAGAATTTCCCATTTCTTCAAAGATGAAAGGTTGCTGGTTAAATGAAACTCAACTTCTTGTATATATGATTATTAAAAACTTGTATATAAGTGAATATACTGCTGTAGTTACCACACTATTGATGCCAAGCATAGAATTTTACGATATAATATTAATGTCTATATGTAACAAACTAACCCTCGTCTTAATAACTACTGACTTTTAACTCCTAAAATTTATTTACTAAAATGGACTGCGCCCTTCCCTTTGGGCTGACGCAATCACACACTCTCGAACTGATTTCGTGCCCATATATGGTCATATTTTGGGAACTTTACCTTATATGGACATGTGAAATCGACGAGGTACCAATGCTAAGGGTCGTGTCGACGGCAGCATACACTAGCCGTCTACAAGTATCAGGCATAGGCGCCACAAAAGGGGGTTTACTTTGATTACTTGTAAAGGTTTTTAGTTGGAATTTTTATGAAATTCCAACATACTGGGCCCGGCAATACTGTGAAGGACTGTCAGAATGTATAATGCACTTATTTGGACGTGTATGAGAATGTAAAGTGTTAGTGTTTAAGTGTGGGTGAGGTGAGGTTCGAAGGAACCAAATTAAATATTGATAGCTTCCTAATAACTAATTGGGGCTATCATTGTCATTATGTGGTAAAGGAACGATCTTAACAATCGGTCTAGTATAGATGCCTGAAGAAGTCCGAACTTGTACAGCACGGACTTTATTGTCTTTTCCAGGTATGATATGAACAATTCGGGCTAAGGGCCATTTTAAGGGTGGTGAATCCTCATCCTTAACGAGCACCATGTCATCAATTTTTAGGTTTTGACGAGGGGACGCCCATTTAGTGCGATTTTTGAAGTTGGTTCAAGTAGTCAACTGTCCATCTTTTCCAAAATCCTTGCTGTATAAATGAGCATCGTTGCCAAAATTTCAAGCGGTTCTCAGCTCTGAAAGAAATATCCCTTTCAGGGAAACTAGTAAGCGGTGCTCCTATCAAAAAATGTCCAGGTGTTAAAGGCTGTAGATCATTGGGATCATTAGAAGAAGAAAACAACGGACGAGAATTTAGGATAGCTTCTACTTGTGTTAGTATTGTACTGAATTGTTCAAAGGTATAATTGGAATTATTCAACATTCGTGAAAGGTGATGTTTGGCACTTTTAATCGCCGCTTCCCATATTCCACCCCAATGTGGGGATCTTGGGGAATGAATTTCCAGTCGATGGAGCAAGAAAGTAGATAGTCATTGATGGGACATGAATTATTTCTTAAAAATGTATATAACTCCTTAAGGTGGTTATGAGTTCCTACAAAATTAGTGCCATTGTCGCTATGTATAACAGATGGCAAACCCCTACGAGAAATGAAACGTTTCAAAGTTGCTATGAATGCTTCTGCTGATAAGTCTGATACTAATTCAAGGTGCACTGCCTTGGTAGAGAGACATATGAATAAGGCTAAATAACATTTTTGTATAGGAGCTTTTCTTAAATGAGATGCTTTTATGGAGAAGGGACCGCCATAATCAACACCGACTATTTGAAATGGTCGAGTAGGAGAAACCCGTGATGGTGGTAAGTCGGCCATTATCTGTTCGGCTGTTATGGCTTTGAATTTATGACAAATCAAACACTTATAAATAATTCTTTTTGTATCTCTAAGGCCGTCCATCGGCCAATATTTAAGTCTTAAGTTATATAAAACATTCTGCGGTCCACTATGTCCAAGACGTCTGTGTTCCCGGAGAATTAATAAGTAGGTAAAATGGTTATGAGAGGGTAACAGTATGGGATGTTTTTGTTGGAAGGGAATGTTTGCGTATTTAAGTCTACCTCCCACTCGTAGCATATTGTCTTTATCTAAGAATAAGTTTAATGAACGAAGTTTTTTATTTGACAATGTTTTGTTTAATTTAATTGACTGAATAATGTCTGAAAAATAAAAGTGTTGAACTTGTATTATTAAGAATTGCAACGCATAGTCTAACTCCTCAGTGGAAAGAGATTCAGAGTTTTTCCTTTTATTTTTAAGATTAGAAAGAAAGCGTAATATATAAGACATTGACTTAACTAATTTGCTCAGCGATGAAAATCTATTGATGAATTCTATCCAAATATTATTATGGGATATAAAGGTTGTTAAAGCTTTCTTTCGTTCTTCTGGTAGCGTTAAAACTTCAGTAAAGGTGTCATGATCTCTATTGTCTTGACTTGTTACCCACAAAAAGTTTGGACCTGAGAACCAAAGGATTGATGATGTGTGCAATGATTGTCCCCTGGACAAGATATCTGCCGGGTTAAGATTAGAACGAATGTGTCTCCAAAATTCCACAGAGGTTAATTGCAAGATTTGAGATACTCTATTACGAACAAAGACTGACCAGCGAGTGGGATTTCCCTTATCCACGATAAGGCTATCTGAGAATCTGACCAAAGAATCGATGATGAAATGTGAAGTTGATCTTTAAGAATATTTAAAACTCTCGAATGAAGGTGTGCCAACAGCGACATAGCACAAAGCTCAAGTTGTGGAATAGTTAATGGTTTTCTTAGCGGGGCAACGCGCGATTTAGCTATTATAAGTTGGGACGATGCTGTATTGTCTTCATAAATGGCTCGAAGATACAAACATCCTCCATATGCCATTGTACTGGCGTCACAAAATCCATGAAGTTCAAGATTTATAATTTTTTTGTTAGATAACGTCCATCTGGGAATACGGAGTCCAGACAGATATGATAGGTTTTCTTTAAAGATCTGCCAATTTTTTATGACAGATGGTTCGGTTACGGGTTCGTCCCATGAAACCTTTAAGGACCAAAGCTGTTGCATAATTACCTTTCCAAGAACGATTACCGGGTTGATGATACCAATGGGGTCATAACATTGTGAGACGATGCTTAAAATCTTCCTTTTTGTCAAGTTACTATTTGGAAGTGTAGAAGGTGTGCAAATCTGTAACGTATCTTGTTTAGGGTTCCAGGATATACCTAAAACTTTACAAGGATTTTCTTCTAGGTTAAGGTCTTTGTCTTCTTGTGTCTCGTTGGAATGTTTCTTTGCAAACTCCGTTGAGTTTGAACCAATTTTATGGAGAGTAAAGCCTGATGGATTTAAAATTTGTTTAAGGTTAAAGTATAAGTGCTCTAGTTCGGGGAGAGAATCCGCTCCTGTCAGTATGTCATCAACATATGTTTGAGACAATAAAGCATTTTTTGCATCGGTATATTGAGGGTTTCTGTTCGCTATTTCTTTAAGGGTCCTGCATGCTAAGAAAGGTGCACTTTTTTGACCAAAAGAGACAGTAGATAATTGTATGCAAGAAAATTTTTCAGATGAGGAATTTCTCCACAAAATGTTTTGTAGTAAATGAAACTTGGGGTTTAGAGATATTTGTCGGTACATTTTCTCAATGTCCGCTGTCAACGCAAATTTGAAATTTCTAAACCTTAATAAAATGTCTAATAATTCAGGTTGTACTTTTGGTCCCTTAAGAGATATGTCATTTAAAGAAAGCTGCGAAGAAGATTTTGAAGAATAATCAAATACTACCCTAACCTTTGTAGAAGTACTACTATCTTTTATTACGCATAAGTGTGGCACGAAATAATTGTGTTCAAGGTTGGAATTATGGAGCTCAAGTGGAACTACTTTCCCATGACCTAATTCAATGTATTCCTCAAGGATTTTTTTATATTCACTTTTTAAATTAACATCCTTATCCAGCCTTTTTTCCAAAGTTAAAAACCTATTTTTTGCTGCGATAAATGAATCACCCAAGTTTTTATGTGCTTCTTCATGAACTAAAGGAAGATCAACTTGAAATCTTCCACTAGGAAGTACTTTTAGAGTAGATGTAAAAATGTTTTCTGCTTTAATGTGTTCCTCGGACATTGCTTCTGCAGCGGTTAGCTCTTCCTGAGACCAAAACTTTTCTAGTAGAGCATCCATACGCAGCTCTTCCGGGGGCTCCGGCAAAGAGGAAACATGAAAGGAAAGGGCTTTAACGGCATGACGTGTACGTTTTAAACAATTAGGGGGCACGACCCCTGAGATTACAAATCCAAGATGGGTGTCCAAAAGAGTGGGTCCATTTTTGCTTAATCGATGAATGTTGGGTTTTAAAAGCGAATAATATACATCTGCACCTAATAAAAGTTGAACTTCCGAAGGCAAAAAAAAATTTGCGTCTGCAAGACGCTCACTAAACTGAAGAGGAATGTTAAGGGCTTCAAAATCAATGCTCACCTGTGGAAGTGTATGTGTTATTTTTTCGACTATAGCACATGTTGTGCTAAAACTTTTAGAAGGTTCTGTCAGAGAATAAAATGTAATGTCGGTCATTAAGTTAACATTCCTGCTAACATTAAATATGCCTGATACTTGCAAAGGTTGATTAAATGTAAAGCTTTCTAATCTTCTAACCAAGTCTGAACAAATAAAACTATTTTGACTTCCAGGGTCTAAAGGGCTCTGGCTACTATCGGAGGGCCTGTTTTAGGATAAATTTCTACGTTCGCTGTGGCCAGAAGAACATGGCTACCATTTATGTTTAAGGCTGATAACTGCGGCAACGCTTGTTGAGGATTTGTTTGACTTTCTACTTGAGGCTGAGATTGATTTGAGAATTGTGTTAAGGTTTGCTCATGCAGATTTGAGTTAGAACTAACTAAACTGGTTTGAGCTAAATTGACAGAGGAACTGTTTGAGTTCGGGGCAACATTGTTTGTGTGATTAGACAAGTGAAGCAAAACATGGTGTTTTTTGTGACAAATTGAACAGGATCCAGTTGATAAACAATCTGTAATTAAATGTTTAGAACCTAAACAACCATAACACATGTTGTGAGTTTTCACAAAATTGTGCCTGTCCGGAACAGACAACGTACTAAACTTTGTACATGTATATATCTTGTGATCAGTGTCTTTACAGTAATTGCAAACTTTCGAAATTAAATGAGATGCAGCTCGGTTTTTTTCAAATTGTTTGGGTTTGGCACCCGAATTTTTATCATTATTCTTACCCTGTGTAAATAATGCAACTCTATTATTAAATGATGTGTTTGAATTAAGTGATTTTTGAAAGGGTTTTTGTTGATCTGACCTTTGACCTTGCACGGCCAAGTTTTCGAGTGTGTTACATTTTTTGTCTAACAATTCAAAAGAAAAATTTTTGTGTCATTAATTCATTACTATTATCAGATTCCTCTAAGGCTTTTCGCGTATTAAAATCTAATTTTGACTTTAAAATGTGTACTACTAGATTGTCTAGTAATACCTCTTTATTAATATTTAAGTTATAAATTGAATTAATCGTAGCTTTAGCATTTGCAATAAAATGTCGTAACGTAACAGCATCACATCTAGATATGGTTGTACAATTTAAAATATCATTAAATAATGTGCAAACAGTTTGGCGTTCGTTCTTATAACGTGAAATTAACAAATCTAAGGCTGTTTCAAAGTTTTGTTCATTTACTTGTAACTTCTCGATGAGCTTGTAAGGCTCATCTCTTAATGCATTTTTTAAGTAATAAAATTTTTTCTATTTTTGATAACCTATCATTTTTTAAAATTAATGCTTCAAACAAATCCATAAATGTATTAAATTCTGCATAATTACCACTGAAGGTGGGTATTGAAATAGCTGGCAATTTTAAACTATTGCTATATACACTATGTTGACTGTTTACCCCTAAGTTAGTTTTAGGATCGTCTAAAAATATATTTAGAGAATTTTGCAAGTCTCTCTTTAACGCGAAGTATGTGTCTTTAACCTGGTCCCTAACCTCTAATTCCTGTTCTAGACCTTCTTCTTCAATTTCCGCCTCTATAATATCCTGTATTTCACAGAACTTTTTAAAAGTATCATCCAAATCTTTAATTCTAAGTTCAAAGTCTAACTTATGAATTTCAGTTTCTTTATACTCTTGGAACCAATTACGCAATCTTGCCATCGATGCTTTTTGACAAGCACGTTTTCTAACTAACGCTTCCATTACGAAATGTTAATGTAGAATTAACTTTGAAACTGCCTTATATTATGAAACAAATTTATAAAAAAAATAAACAGAAATTAGTCTATCTCTAGAACTTTCCACGTAAAAAGAAAATGTTTGAACAAATTTACCAAATAAAGTATCTACCACGTCAATTCACTATTTTCTCGTGCGAGGTATTCACAGATCGACGATTTTTTCTTTTCTATTAAATGAAGGTTTTTTTTTTAAAAATCAACTCAACAATAATTAAGTGTAAATTAAAATTGGAAAAAATCGTTTTTCAATAAAGAAAGTGCCATACTTTTATAAATAAAGAAAAACACATGTGCCACTGCTCTGGGCAAAGGTAATTTTATTATTAATTGTTTAAGAATGTCTGCAACTCCGGCTTCTTTCTTCCCTGAAACAAATCAACAAAACACAAAAGATCTACCTACAAGCGATGTACAATTTACGCAAATAATGGCCTTCAGTTGCTGATCTGTGAATACTAACGAATAAAAATAATAAAAACTTACGGTTAGTTTCTCAATTGTCACAAATGCACAATGTAAGTTTAACTGTTCACTGAAAATCCTTTTCAACAGGTAAATTTTTCTCTTCTCATTCCGTTTTGCTTCGATTTTGAATATCTTCCAGGTATTCTTTATTCAGGCAAGAAGTTTAAGTGATTAATACTCCAATTATTAATTCTTCAATCCAAATTGCATATATGTAAATGCACCCAATAAAATAAAGCGAGGAAAGTTCTTAATCAATCTATAATGGCCATGAAAGAACTACAGCATCGAAGTACCATGAAAAGACTACAGCACAGCATCGAAGGAACATTAAAAGAACTACAGCATCCGGCTCGAAGGACCATGAAAAGAATTGCGGGAATTTGTTGTATTTTAAGAATTTCCCATTTCTTCAAAGATGAAAGGTTGCTGGTTAAATGAAACTCAACTTCTTGTATATATGATTATTAAAAACTTGTATATAAGTGAATATACTGCTGTAGTTACCACACTATTGATGCCAAGCATAGAATTTTACGATATAATATTAATGTCTATATGTAACAAACTAACCCTCGTCTTAATAACTACTGACTTTTAACTCCTAAAATTTATTTACTAAAATGGACTGCGCCCTTCCCTTTGGGCTGACGCAATCACACACTCTCGAACTGATTTCGTGCCCATATATGGTCATATTTTGGGAACTTTACCTTATATGGACATGTGAAATCGACGAGGTACCAATGCTAAGGGTCGTGTCGACGGCAGCATACACTAGCCGTCTACAAGTATCAGGCATAGGCGCCACAAAAGGGGGTTTACTTTGATTACTTGTAAAGGTTTTTAGTTGGAATTTTTATGAAATTCCAACACTATTGAAACCGGACCACCACCAATCTATTCCGGATAATACTAGATGAATGAAATTTGGTATACAGGGGTTTTCGATACTTCTGAATTTAACTAAAATATTTTCAAATTTATTGCACTTCCGGTTATGCCGGAAATTGATTCGAACTGGAATACTACATTTTTCGTTTCTTTTTTTGGTTAGGTTAGGTTAGGTTAGGTTTATATAAGGTACCAGTTACCTAAAATTTACAGTTTTAGATAAATTTAAGTTTTTTTTTAAATGCCAAAAAGACAGTTATTAAAATGTTTATTGTTGAAAAATAAGGTGTTTGTATTTACTTTCCTATATAAATTTTTATGCGTTTGTCACATATGGCGGAAATTAAGTTTTTTTGGGTACCCAAATTGTAATTTGGATTTCCATTCTTTATAAAAATAATTGACTCATTTTCTAGACTTTTATTCTTGGATAACAATTTTTTTGATTTTTCCTCCATTTGGATTAGATCTTTTTATTACATGTCCAGATAATATTTTATGGGAATTTTATTGGCATAAATAAATGATCTGGAGCCGGTGGATTATTAAAGTTATATAAATAACATGGACAATAAAATATAAGTCTAATGTACGTAGATAAACAGTGCATTTATTGGATTTACCCTTGAATGAGTTTAATGAAATTATAAATGAAAGTTCATTGTTGCATAATTTATAGGATGATTTGCTTAATCCATTTACAGCAAAGTTATATTTAACAGAGGATTTGTAATGAACCTGATCATATATTCCAACCGATTGCTCCCGTTTAACTTCAATAAATATATGAACAACAGAACACAACGTGCACTGGTTGTAATTTAACACCGTCCCACGACAATTTTTTGAAAAATTCTCAAAAAAAAGCAAGCGAAATGTTTATGATATTTGACAAAGGTAGATACTTAGGTCAACAGCTTAGAATAGGAAAGAGAGAGGGCTTAATGCTACATATATAATTTACATTTTAAACAGATAAATAAACTTATGAACAAACAGCAGACAGCGAATTTGTATAAAGGAAGGTAGGTATGGTTTTGATAGGAAAATTTGCTTTTAAATGTATATAAATGAGGAATTAAGTAATACTTTTCTTGTTTTTCAGTTTAGAATAATTTATTTTATGTATTAAAAAAACTATAACTTTTTATACATTTAAAAAAGAATTCAAAGTGGCAACATTGCTTTTCAATAATTATTTAAATGGTCAACTCACAAAGCACCAATACTATAGAGTGCTCACGCCCTTAGTAAATAAATAAACCAATTTTAGCGCACCCTTCGAATTAGAATAAGTACTAAGGGTATGCGGATTTTTTAAATAAAAAAACTAGCGGAAAATTTAAATTATTTTAATTAATACTACTTGGAATTTTCAGAGATATCAATGATTTCAATAAAACAATGTATTTAATAATTATAACATGATAATATAATAATTATATTATAATTATTATAATTATTTAACATGATAAAAAGTAATATTTACAATTTATTTACATATAAAATTATAATAGGTTTGTTCCTTAGACAAGGAAAGAGAGAGGACTGCGCATTCGAATCAATTTGTGTAACCCATTTACCACCAAACTAATGGCGGTCAATATTGACATAGGCGTATCATACGATTTTTCTTAGACGATTATTAAATAATCATTTTCATTATTTCGTATTACAAATCTAACTTAAAAAAGTCTTTGAATTTATACTGCTCCAAAAAAAAAGAACAATCATTTTAAAACATATTTATTTAATAAATATTACAATTTTAATCAGTGGCGGATCATGGCTTTCCGAGGCCCCAGGCGCAACTTCATTTGGAGGCCCCCCCCCCCATTGGCCGTGCCAAAAAGGGATGGAAGGGATGGAAAATTGTATTTTTTTATTGTTGGCATTAAAACATATAATACAAGATATAACAGTAAAAAAAGGTATAATAATAAAAAATCAAAGATACAAAAAACACATTCTTAGGTAAAAAATAAAAAAAATCACATTCTTAGACGGTAAAGTAAAAAAAATCACATTCTTAGTTAACAAAAAATTACCTTAAATAAATAAAATCAGAATCTTAATTAAAAATAAAATAAATATATGTACAAAAAAACATAGAAAATAGAACGTGTCAATGATACCGCGCGACCGAACACCGAATGCCGAACTGCCAAACACCCTGAAACGGGAGTGTGAGTGTAACTGTCTGAGTACTCTGAGTTCTGAGTTGCTTGCAGACGACTATAATGGGCCATGGACCAACACATCGCGCCGTTGCCGTTAATGTGTTGTGGAGTAGATATTGTTGGTAGATACAAGAGTAAAGCAGGGTTGCTTATATTAGCGGACTTTTAACGCCATTTTTTTTTTAGTTTTTATGTTTAATTTACCTTTTTTTTTAAATTATATTATCATCAAAACCTTTTAGTTTTATCAATTCTGAGGCCCCCCTGAAGCGAGGCCCGAGGCGAGCGCCTCATGCGCCTGTGCGGTGATCCGCCACTGATTTTAATCTATTTTATCTATTTTAAATATATGTTTTTGTTCCACGCCACTGCAAAACTATTACATCTATGCGAAAATAATAACAATTAATTGAAAAATTATCTTTAAAACTGAATGAAAACAATGTTCAAAATGTATGTACAATTAAGTTATCGTACATAACATATGTAATTTAGTTAAACATCTATTACCTGAAAGCTGTAATATTAATAAAAATAAATTTCAAGGAAATAGTTGTAAAATACTTCTTACCTATGAAATGAAATTCCTTGCTCTTTTTTAGCACTCTGACTATTGCACTTATAAGCTACACAATTAACCATTTTAAAATGTCTATTCAGTTTATTAAAAAAGGTGAAAATTAATAAAAAACTAAAAAAAATACAATTCGATGTTCCAAATTTGTTTGCCACCAAACGTTTGAAAATTGGCTTCACTCTCAGGCATAAGGTTTTCATTGCCATGCGCTGTCCTCTCTCTTTCCTAGTCTAGATAATATATCTAGATAATTATAATAATATATCTAGATAATTATAATGATAATATGAATGGAAACGATTTTTTTTTAAACTTTTTAAATATTTTTCTTGAGCCTGCTTTACAATTTCATTTTTTCCTGTATATACTCTGGAATCTTTTCCATTTAATTTTTTATTTACATCTTTACACCAGTGGTGTAAAATTATTCTTAATACAAGTTTACATATATCATTTGAAAATAAAGTGTGATGTTCTTTACAAAATAATATATCAAACTTTAGAAGTTTTTTAATATTTTGTAAAATGCTAACTATAAAGTTATCAGAAAAAGACTTGGTGTCTAAATGACATTGAAATATTTTTATTATGTCATAAAGAACATTAATAAAGTTTAAGGTAGGGTACCATAAACGTTTATGCCATCCATTCCCATACTGTTATTGTCATTTTCTGTTCTTTGGTTTTCACAAAATAGTTTGGAATAACATAACGCACAAGGTGCAACCTTTTTTTTTAAATTTTTTTCAAAATAAAACCAGCTACATAATTTTTGGCCAGGATGGTTATTTTTTGTGAAAATGATAATATTGTACTTTTTGACTTGGTTTGAAGCAAAATTATCTTTGAAAAATACAATGGACAGAGTTGTTTGCAAAATGTGAGTGTGCCTACATTAATTATTTACTTATATACTACGAATTATTATCTAGTAACGCATATATAATTATTTCTAATGCTTATGTTTCAATATTATTATTTAACATTCCTCTGCAAACTATAGTTTTCAATACATACATATTTGTGTGGAAATTCGTTATTTGTTGATTATGAATATTTTTAATTGTATGTTAATTACAACTATACAGAGATTGATTAGTGCCCAGTAAATCTGTTATAGTAAAAATCAAATCAACATATTATATAGATTTTGTAATACAATTTATTAGAACCATTTTACATTTTAGTAAACTAATTAGAAGTATTTTTATTATTAACAATATTAAAATTAAAAGTACAATTTTGACAATTTTTAATATTTATTTTAGAAGTTGATGTTTCTGAACAATTAGTAGAATTAGAAGGATCTGACTTCATAAAATTTGAAGAATGATATATTAGTACTTTTCGATAGTGATATAAAATACAGGGTGTTCTATTTAAAATTACCAAGAAAATAATGTACTTGCATTTTGACTATTTAATTTAACGAATATTATGAAAACGAATATGTTTTATAAATTTTAACAATTATTAAAAAACTATGGTGGCAATAGATCAATGCTCCTATACTCCTTTTTAATTATACAGGGAGTTAAACTTGATAGGATTTTCAGGTATAATATTGGTTATAACTTTTTAAATACCAGGTATAACTGTGATGTGGAAGTGATGCAGATTTCGAATTTAAAATAAAATACAGGGT
This sequence comes from Ophraella communa, assembly GCA_035357415.1. Taxonomy (NCBI): domain Eukaryota; kingdom Metazoa; phylum Arthropoda; class Insecta; order Coleoptera; family Chrysomelidae; genus Ophraella; species Ophraella communa. The sequence continues at coordinate 8,110,029 of CM068984.1, forward strand.
GTTACATTTAAAAAAACATAAGTTTGGTGTGTCACCATCTTATGGAACACCCTGTAAGATTGTAACTAATTTTAAAATGTGGACTTTAATGTTGCCTACAATTTTTGTCAATAAATTTTTTTGTATTTTTTAGTATAACAGATCTACTGAGCTTCTTCATACTAATCAATCAGCCTGTATGTATATATTCATTTTTTATTAATTACCACATTATCGGACCGATTATTCGATAGCTGTTTTCCGGGGATAATGGATGTATAGTCAAAAATTCAAAGTTTTGGTAAAAAAATATTTACTTATTTCCAGGTACTACCATTTTCTCTAGGTGACCCAATCAAGACGGACCCATGAAAGGTATTTTTTATTATTATAACTATCTATTAACCAATAGTTTTTCTTGGAGATAGTTTTTGAATATCGAAAGAGAATCTATTTGTATAAATTACTGACTCATACTTTTGGCAAATAAAACAAATTAAGTATGCAGTAGATACCGGCAGATGTATCTACTGAATGAAAATTATACACATGCAATCTACAACATGCAACTTTCCCATGATTTATTCAATGCGACCATGATACTTTTCCGTGCCTTTCAAATATGTATTCTATTATTTACTGCGAACGATTTAGAGTGTATTAACCTTTTATTTTAGGTTATAATGCTTATTTCGTAATACGTACTGTCACTTGTATTTAACCAATAAAGAGCATTTTATAAAAACCTGAACGGCGCCGCATACTAGTTCGCTCCCGAGAATTAAAACGTAAATAAGTAGATTACGAGGGATTAAAATTTTACCCCTGTCCGCTTCCCCTCTCTACCCGCCTTCCTCACCAGCACCACTTTGGCTACTTTCCACGCTTCCGGAAACTCTTCCTCCCTCAGAACCTTGTTGAAAAGTTCTAAGAAATACTCCCCATTATCAGCCAACAGTCTTTTTACTAACTCCCCTGTCAAACCATCTATTCCTGGAGCCTTCCTCTCCTTGATACCACGCCATTCCTTCTCTCTCTACCGGCCTTATCCCCCTCATTTTATCTCTTCCCCTGAAAACCTACTCTACCCGAATTATATTATTCCCTACTCCTTTTCCCACTGCAAATAGTTTTTTAATAATTTCTTTCTCCCAGTCTTCCTCTAGTAAAATATTCCTAGTTCCCCCCATTCTTTTCACTGCAATCTCATATATGCCTTACCCCATGGCTTATTGTCCAATTCCCCCAGTAACATTTCCCACTTACCTCTTTTCGACCTTCCGCTCAAGCGCTCCACTACATTTACATGTACAGAGGATCGCTCTGGAAAATGCCTATAGGCTGACACAGACCAAATCTCTGAAACCCGGTGACTTAACAGGACATCTTGAGGTATTAAGGGCTGTAACAATCCAAATCATGAAGATGCCTACAGACGTAATGCCTGCAAAACAAGATTTTGAACTCGCGTTAGATGTTATTATTAACGACCGCGAGTTAACAGAAAACGAAATCGCTCGAATCACAAAAGGTGCCCTCACTTATTATACTGATGGGTCAAAAACAAACGAAGGAGTAGGAATAGGGATCACATGTCCTAATATTAGGATATCCGCAGCCCTTGGAAATGCTCCAACAATATTTCAAGCAGAACTATTAGCAATAGAATTCTGTGCCCAAGAGTGCCTAAGAAAAGGCCTCAACACAGCAAGAATATTTATTGCATCTGATAGTCAGGCTGCTTTGAAGGCTCTGAAGTCCACAACCTATGAGTCAAAAATAGCCTGGAATTGTAAACAATCTCTTAAACAACTGGCTAGTCGCAACAAATTAAAGTTGCTATGGGTGCCAGGGCATAAAGGAATTGTCGGAAATGAGATTGCCGATAGTCTCGCAAAGGAAGGAGCTTGTGCTCCTTTTATCGGACCTGAACCATTTTGTGGCATATCAAAAAGCCGCATAATGGAAGAAGTTCGAAAATATGAAAAGGAACTCAGTGCAGCCTACTGGAAAAATGTTCCAGGCCAAAGACAGGCAAAAAGGTTATTACGACCCTCTGCCCGCTACGCGAAATTACTCTTAGAGCTTCAGAAATCTGATCTCAGAGTAATCACAGGAATTCTCACTGGACACTGCTCACTCAGATACCATCTCTGCAAAATGGGCATATTGGACAGTGGGACATGCAGATTCTGCGATGAGGCAGATGAGACGTCAGAACATATTATCTGCAATTGCAGAGTAATTGTTCGGCAACGCCATAAATATCTGGAACAGGTATTCCTTGATCCTGATCAGATTACAAACCTAGCTCCAAAACGGATAATGGACTTTCTTAGAAGCCTAGACCTTTTGGACTAAAATATAGATGTAGGGTATACACAAAAGATCTTATAGGTCGCAGTGTAGTAAGGTCAACTGGGCCAATCGACCCCTTCTGCAATCTACAATCTACAATATTACCATAACAGTAAACCTAATATTACCATAAACCTTATGTTACCATTAACAGTAATACATCTCATCCATATTTTTTCGCATTGTGCACGTACCGTACAAATATTATTGTTTATTAGCAGTTTTGGTGGTTTTGTTAAGAAGAGAATGACGTTTCAATACATCAATAATTTAGAAATTAGGGTTAATATTTCACAATTATGTAAGGTTACATTTAAGGAGCAAATTCAGCTAGTGTATAAATGACAGTATTTTTAGTTTTATTTTGGGGTTTGAACACTAAATCATTTCTCCACTCATCAATTGTTCATATTAGGTTTAATGTACATTAAAAAAATCTTTAACATTTATGAAAATTTGCAGGTAAGTGCAATGGAACAAAACGCATCTGATGTACATTTTTTTGATAATAATATACTTCCGGTTTAACCGGAAATACCATCAACTTCTTTAATTTAAATGGGACCCCCTATATATTTTTACAGATTTTGAAAGAGCTTATTTTGAATTCATACATAATGAGTTTAATGTAAACAAATTTGTAAAAACGAGGAACATAGCACTTTAACCAACCTCCTTTGAGTTTTTTTGCATTAGAGCAAAAAACTATTTAGATAAACTAATTGATGTTGTATGTATGTATGTATGTATGAATTAGGGGTGATAATTACACTGCGACCTATAGGATCGATTGTGTTCCCCCTTACTTGCCATGTTCTGATATTTTCTCAGACCTATAGCAGCTCTTCGAGTCCTATTTTCCTGAGGAAGTTTAGGACATCGTCGGGCTTCAAATTAGGTAGATCCCCTTCCTCTATTTCATGTGCTCCTAGGTATCTAGCCCTAGAATTTTGCAAGGCAGGGCATTCTGAGAGTATGTGTATTGAGGTTTTATCCTCTTCCTCACAGAATCTGCACTTTGCTTCATCTGCTAACCCTAGTTTCTTCATGTGGTTTCTTAACCGGCAATGCCCGGTTAATATTCCCGTTAGAATTCGGAGCCTTTTTTTACTGAGGTTGAGGCAGCTAAGAGATCTCTTCTGGTCATAGTTCCCCAGTACTATCTTAGATTGCCTCAGTCCTTCCAGCTGATTCCAGTACTTAGATTTTTCCTTCTCCATTTCTTCCCTTAGTTTTCCTAAGATTACTCTACTGCTGATCCCACAAGATGGTTCTGGTCCCAAATGTGGGGTTTCAGCTCCTTTTTTTGCTAATTGATGTTGTTTGTATGCATAGTAATAAATAAACAAGTACTGTTTAGTACGTCATTTGTTCTTCAAGTGTCAAATTCTAATTGACGGAAATAAATTACACAATTTAGAATGGTTCAATTAAGTGAAAAGGAGCGTATTGAAATTTTAATTATGATCAGTTATGGTGATCGTGTTAGAACTCATGAAGAAGTGTGTCATATTTTTAATAATTTGCATCCGGAGAGAAATCCTATATCACGCTCAACAGTAACTAAAACATTACAACGTTTTAATACTACTGGGATGGTAAAAAATTTGCTAAAACCTGGAAGACCGCGGACTGCAACGAACGAAACTGTTTAAACAAAATATTGCAATCGATTTACAAGAATTACATCAAACTTTCACCATAAATTTGGCACTAAACCATGGTATCAGTCGACGTTCTGTAGGAAAAATATTAAAAAGTGAAAAGTATCATCCGTATAAGGTACAGTTGGTTCAAGAATTGTCATACGATGATTTTGACCGACGGCTGGAATTTTGCAAACGGCTAATGGACATCTGTAATGTCGACGAAAATTTTGCTTCTAGCATAGTTTTTTCCGATGAGGCAACTTTTTGTTTAAATGGAACAGTTAATCGCCATAACTCAAGGTATTGGTCAAATGAGAATCCTCATTGGATTCATGAAGCACATACCCAGCATCCACAGAAGTTAAATGTTTGGATGGGAATTGTCGAAAATAAGCTTATAGGCCCATTTTTTATCGACGGAAACTTGAATGGTGACAAGTATTTGGATCTACTAAATAACGAAATTATTCCTGCACTTCAACAGAATGGGCAATTACCACAAAATATTTGGTTTCAACAAGATGGAGCACCTCCCCACTATGATAGACGGGTTAGGGATTTTCTGGATACAAATTTTTCAAAACGATGGATTGGACGCAGAGGATTCATACAGGGCCTGCTCGTTCTCCGGATCTTAGCCCGTTAGATTTTTTTATTTGGGGTTATCTAAAATCACGTGTTTACGTTAGACGACCAACAAACTTACAGGAATTGGGACAAAGAATTATTGGTGAATATGAACTAATACATAGAGAAGTCTTGGAAAGAGTGACTCAAGAATTTGTTAATAGGATGGCATATTGTCAGCAAGTAAACGGCGAGCATTTTGAACATTTAAAGTAATTTTGTTTCTCATTATTCTAAAATAATGAAATGTACATCTATTGTACTACTAACAGTGAGTTATTTCTCGTTTTTACAAATTTGTTTACACTAAACTCAGTATGTATGATTTCAAAATAACAAGCTCTTTCAAAATATATAGGGTGTCCCATTTAAATTAAAAAAGTTGATGGCATTTCCGGTTAAACCGGAAGTATATTATTATCAAAAAAAATGTACATCAGATGCGTTTTGTTCCATTGCACTTACCTGCAAATTTTCATAAATATCATTCTTTTCTTTTAAAAGATATTTACTTGGTTCCATACTTTATCCCAACCCCGTATATACATATATACATAGATATGATAAAACAACACATTCAACATAAAAAATGTTTTGCATAAAATTTGTAGGTAATAAAAAGATTTAGAAGCTATAATAAGTTGCCAAAAATCCAAAAATATTTGTGTACAAATTATTTTATTTATCCTCAAAATTTTCTTTTTCTCAATAATTATGTTTGAAATATAAACCATATTAAGTTAAAATTGAGCTCATGAATTTTTCTAATGGTTTCTTTAAAAAGTGTTGATGTTTAAATAATTTTGATATTAAATAAGCTTCTATCTTAGAATACTAAAATATATTTTTATTATAGGTATCCGAAAATGATTAATTCCCATATACATAAGCCAAAGTGCTCTTGCAGTTGATAATAATATCCATTGTTTATGTCTTTATTGTTCCAGACGTGTCCAGATATACATAAAGGATAGTCTCGGATCTGTTCCAAAGGATGACTACTGCAGATAACGGCAATATAATGTCAGGACAATTGAAACCAACTTCGAGTAGCAATGAGGATCTTAGTGAATATACCGATGCTGACGAGAGTATTTCAGCGCCAACCGAAATACTTGCAGAAGTAAGCAAAATCATTACTCTGAAATAATCCTGTGTGTTTTTTTAAGACTTAAAAACATGTCGATCGTCTGGGAAAATTTTAGATAACATTAGATATGAATCTAAAAAATAATTAATGACCTGTCGTAAACTACGAATATAAATCATTTATTAAAAACGAGTTCTTACTTGTTTGTCCTCAGGGATATACATTCAGAATTGTATATCCTAGACTTAATTCTGCTTAACGTGCCTCATAAAAAAAATGCTAGTTTCCAAGATACCGGGTGTATAAGTTCACTACTTTTGATTGCGAGAGTGTATCAAGTACCCACCCTGATTTATTTGGATCACGATTTAAGGATGTTCTATACAAGTTTAAATAATAATATATTATAAACTTACTATAATACAACACGAAACAAGACAAAAAAGAAAATATAAACACTATATATATATGTACTTTCCTACTTAAAAAGGCGCTATTTCGGGCGTGTCGCTGCTGGGCATTGTACCCAGAAGGCTGGCAACATTACCTCTCTGAATGGCCAGGCTAATGCGCTGGCCGAGGTAGCTGCCAGCCTTCCGGTCCCCGGTGGTTTCAATGATGCGGGCCGATAGCTCTTTTATGAATCCTTTGGTAAGCGGACCCCATGCACCCATAGTTTCGAACGCAAGAGGAACGAATGAGTAGCTGCTACCTATGTCTGAATATTTACGACACTTTCTAACTTCAGCTGCTGTGGCAGCTGCGCCTGCTACAAATTTTGTTAATTGGATATTTGAAGGAGCCACAGTATCTACGCAGGTTGCATCCCATACGACGCTTCTCCCTCGGCTCCACGGTACCAGGGTGAGCCCGTCGGGTCTCTTGCCATCTGAGCGAACGATGCCGTTTGGTTCTAAAGCTGCCGGAACGTTCGCCGAGGCAAGAGCCCTACGAGTGATGTCGTTGAGGGAGAAGTGACGCGGGATCCTACCTGCGCTTTTACTGCAGGATAGACCATGGTATCCTAACTCGGTGACCTGCTCGCCACATCTGCACAGGTGTGGATGTGTAAGTCGTGCGCCTATTCGTAGTCCTATCAGAAGCGTAAGTGAAGTATTGTCCAGGGATGTTCCAATTCCTGGAATAGGCATAGCGTTAAGCCAAAGGCCAGATTCCTTTTCGAAACAAGCGTGGAGGCGCGCGCGATCAGTGTCGTCTGGACTAGATGCTAAGAGGGTCCGTTGGACAGCTTAAATATAGATTTTAATTTTTTTTTATTTCTTTTGTTTTTAAATTTAGTTTTCACAATTTATATTTGAAAATTGGAAATTTTTGGTTATGAGTTTGAATTATTTTTTCTAATAGAGGGTGCTGGTTACATGTGATTGTATTTAGTAAATCAAAGCATTTTGTTTTGATTAAAATACACTGCTTAACAATTGAAGTGGACAAAAATCTGTAATTTTATTTTGTAATTGGTTAATAATAAATCAAAATTCGATAAGTTAATCTTTATTATTTCACGTTATAATATAACCAAAGAAATAAAATAAACAAATTTTCCATGAAAAAAAAAACTGTTACAATAAAACAGAAAAAAATGAAAAATGTTAAATCATTTACTCCACAGGTCATAAAGTTCTTTCACAAAATTAATATCGTGTGGGTCCACCCCTAGCTTGCCTTAGTGCTGTCACTCTATTTGGCATAGTCCTTATTAAATTATTAATAAATTTATGAGGTATGTTTTCCCATTCTCTGCAAAGCATTGGCGAGCTGTTCTAGGGTTATGGGGGGCTGTTCGAGTCGGTTTAAGAGGGGCGCCTAAAATGTGACAGCTGAAAACGGGTGGCAAGCCTGAATTGTACCCAAAATCATTTTGTAAACAACAAATCTAAAGAACGCCTTTAAATTACTTATTCAAATTTTAACAGGATATAGTTTAGACTTTTCTCTAGGAGATACGATTTTTTAGTTGAGTTTTATATTGTAACAGAGGCAACCAAAGAGACGGTCAAGTGCATGAGCATTTTTGTTCGACTGTCCAATAAAATAGTCCTGCTAGCTCTATCCTTGTTCAGTTCACAAGTGTATGAAATGTCACATCTCTGTCATATTTTTGTAAAGTTAGCGCAGATGGCACTAGGAGCATGGAATTTTTGACACAACGGCAAACCTTAGAACATAAAGTTTATTTCATATTCTGTGGTAAATGTGAAATGTGACGTGTCAACTGCCAAAGTATTCAGTCGCCATTATTGTTTTGACTAGTTGTATTAACTGTGTTTTTGTGGCGTTTTTAGAATAAATTCAATAATTAGAGTTCTTATTTATAAACTGTGTAACAGTGGGTTGTAGAACAATTATTTTAGACTTTTGTTTAGTGATTAGTTTGTGTGTAACGATAGTTAAAAAACGATGTGTTGTTTTCATAGATAAGAGATATATTATATATACTGAGATAGATCGGAAACTGTTTTGTTGTTTGTTGGCGCTTTTTTCCGAGACTTATGTCTATTCTAATTCTCCAAATCCAAACACAAACTTCACTTCTTAACATAACCTAACCTTATTTCTCGTTTATAACGTCAAAATATGTTAATTTGAGTGTTTTGCTTTTAAATATATAATTGTCTATATTTATAATTTACCAGAAGTAAAAAAATTAATTTTGAAATATATTTTCACAATTTGCGTTGGTTTTTATATAACATTTACATAGCATTATCCAACTGTGATATGTGCAAGGTGTTTTGTTGGAATTTAGTGTTATGAACCGTTGTTATATTTTCTAAATTACTTTTTACTTCACCACAGTTGTCTTATTTTAATCGAATTGGTAAAAACGTGAGTTTTGAGAGACCTGATTTTTGTTTATACTTTTTTAATCTTTTAAGTTAATTATTATCTTATATCTTTATTTGTTATATAATGTAAACCCAATCTCTAAGGGATTTACATTTATAAATTAAAACCACATATGTATTAACAGCTAATTGTTAAAAAAAATTGGAAATTTTCCTAACTGTACAATAACAATTTAAAGTTTTTTTTTCCTGGGTATCGGTCAAATGAAAAAAAAATATAAATTAAATAAATATATATTTTTTTTTGCTTATTTTTGCTAATTGTTAAAAGTATTTTTCTAAATATGCATGATGATACTGCCCTTATTGTTCCTACAATGTTTCATTTGTTGAATATGTTTAAATATTTATCTTTCTCCTTAGAAAATAATGAGTATTAAAATTTACTTTAAAAAAATAAATATTTTTATATAAAATGTTGTTACAAATTTGGGTCAGATACTGGATATGTCTGTTATCTTTATTTATCCATGGCAATACCATCTCATTTTCTTTACTTTCTCCATTAAAAGTTTGCCAGTAAATAATAGAACAGACAAACGGTTTCTATATTCAAGTCAGAATGAATTTCATATTTATCCATATTATTGTTTTACTCAGTACATATTATGAATGAGAAAATGAAACATAAAACAAATTTTCTGAATTTAAAAAATTATCCACTTCAATTGCGGAGCAGTGTAGTTAAATGTGTTCTGCAACAGTGTTCCCAAGTAGTTTGTACGACGTTGCCTTTCGCCGCTATTCAAGGTACTATAATAAGGATTTGTACATGCTTCAAGACCACTTTAGTACATTAAAATTGCCGGGGGAGAACCTACTCCTCGGCCTCACCCTAAGAGCTAGTTCAGACATGGCGGAATCCATGTGGATACAAATCGCGCGGATCTTATTTACATTAGCGCTTAAAAATTCGTTCATACCTGTCCGCGCAGATTGACAATCCGCGCGGCTATCGCCACTCAACCGCTAGAAAATAAATTCGCGCGGTCGCCACTCGGATCTATTTACTTGACGTACCTAGAGCTGATCATTTCTAATAATTCATGATATGCAGATGGTTAAAGGCAGCTCTAGAGAATAGGATTGTAATATCCTCACTAGGGCAAGCTATCATCAAAGCGAAAGCAGGTGGAGGTTGTCCACAAGGAGGAGTTCTGTCACCACTACTTTGGGCAACCCTAGTAGACGATCTCCTCAACGAATTATCCAAAAAAGACTTTCAGTGTCTAGGATATGCAGATGACATAGCGATTGTCATCAGAGGCAAATTTGCCGGGGTATTATCTGACAGAATGCAGATAGCCCTAAACACGATTGAAAATTGGTGTAAGCAAGAGAGACTAACAGTCAATGCTCAAAAAACACAAATTATCAACTTCACAAAAAAGACAACATTGGCCGGTCTAAAACCACTAACATTGGGGGGAACAGTGATTCCAGTAGTCAAAGAAATAAAATACCTAGGAATATTCCTGGATCAAAGACTCTCATGGAACACACACATACAAAAAACCACGCAGAAAGCTATATTGTCATTGGGCAGATGTAGACGAATGTGTGGAAAAAATTGGGGGCTTAACCCCAAAATGACCATATGGTTATGTACAAGGGTTATTAGACCCATAATAACCTAAGGGTCAGTGGTATGGTGGACAAAGACACAGCAAACAGGAGCAGTAAGGCTATTAAGTAACATACAAAGGTTAGCTTGCCTGTGCGTTACGGGGGCCATAAAAACTACTCCTTTAGCTGCACTGGAAGTCTTGTTAAACATTCCACCACTACACATATATATATACAGGGCGAAGCGAGAGCAGCCATGCACAGATTAATACATAATCAGCAGCACATGAGCCAATCGCATGGCGCTGATAATGGTAAGCTAATCAAGGAACTAAAAGCGGATAACATTTTGGGGCAACCCATTGACGCAAGAGTCACGAGATATAGCTTTGCCAATAAATTTAAAATAGTTATACCAGGTAGGGAAGACTGGGAAAAAGGTGTACCCGTAGAGGCGGAGTCAACCTGGTACACGGACTTCTCAAAGACGCCGTATGGCGTGGGAGCCGGCGTAGTCAGAAGGAAACAATCCCAGTAAGGCTATCCCAAAATGCCACGATTTTTCAAGCAGAAATTACGGCAATTCACTACTGTGTAGAAGAAATTAAAAGGCTGGATAGGACGTACCGTTCAATAGCCATCTTCACAGACAGTCAGGCGGTGCTAAGGGCACTAGATTTTGTAGAGGTCAATTCTAGGCTAGTATGGGACTGTGTGCATGCTCTGAATACTCTGGGGGATCGTAGCAAGGTTACGGTAGCTTGGGTACCAGGGCATAGGGATCTAAAAGGCAATGAAAAGGCAGATGAAATGGCTAAACTAGGCTCATCATGCAATGCCTTTTATTGGACCGGAACCTTTCTGCGGCATTGCAAAAAATATTATAAAAACGGCCATGAAAACATGGGTGGCACAAAAATCACGAGAATGGTGGTGGAATTCACCAGGACAAAGGCAAGCGAAACAGTTCATAATGGAACATTCGCAAAAGTTTACGTCAGACTTATTGAGTAAAGACAGGAAAACGGTCAAAACTGTAGTGAGTCTATTGACGGGGCACTGTAAGCTAAACAGGCATCTTAAGCTGATGGGGTTGACAGAGACGGATCTGTGCAGATTCTGTCACCTAGAAGAGGTAACACCAGAGCACATCTTATGTCAGTGCGACGGACTGGTAAATATGCGGTTCCTGACTTTAGGAGAAGAATATCCATTGGCAAGGGACTACATGAAGGTTACAGACTCAAAGCTTATAGACTTCGTTAAGAGAGTCGGACTGGGGGATGTAATCTAGTTTTTCGAGGACTACAATAGATCTGAAAAGGTCGCAGTGGAATAGGCTTCTGGCCACCTCTTAAACATCTATCTATCTATCTAATAATTCATCAAATAAATTTATCGACATTCTCAAATAATTGAAGAATTTTGGTTCAAAACTTCTTAATTTTAAATATTAAGTTTGAAACTGACCATGGGTGAGCCGATCACGTAATATTAGATGCACCCAATACTGCCGTCTCTTCTACACACATATTGCTTCTTCGACTTCCATGATTGGACTAGAACGCCCTGTCACTCTATGCGGATTACGACACTCCGCATTACATCCGCGCCTGTGTGAACACTTGCGTTTAGAACATGCATCCGCACGGATTCCGCAATGTCTGAACTAGGGCTAAATGTCAAATTCTGACTTATCTCCGGACAAAACCCGAAGGCTCAAACCAGCGAAATTCCGACTGAAGAAAAATGCCGTGAGTCGTTTAACACGTCCCTACTCAATGTCCAAAATCTTCCGAAAAGAGACTCACAGCCCGCTTCATTTATTCCATTCATCGTTTTCTTCCATCGGTTTGGAAGACGATTATTAGCGCTGGGTGCCGTTACTCACCTTAGGATCCACAAGTTTCAAAGCTCCTAGTAGGCACTCAAGTCCAACTACATAAATTGCGAGTTCTGCTAACTAGCAAGGTACGTTCCGTCCTACCACTAGTCCTAAAACCTTCAAACCCCTCTTCACCTTCAAGATCCGCGGCATTTTCAAGGAACATACATACAAAAAATTGTCAAGCCTAACAACCACACAGTCTTGTCGAAAACGTACCTCGAGCTTTCTCAGCTCACCTCCAAAATACGTTAGAACTACTACACCAATTCCAAAGCAGTATAAAAAAACGATCAAAACGGGTTGGCCAAAAACCGATCCAAGCGTGTTTAAGAAATAGACAAAAACGTGTTAAAACCGATCAAAAGCTATATTAAAATAATCAAAAACGTATTAAAAAAAACAATCAGCTTAAACAAATGCGTTTACCCCAGCTTGTTCCGCTTGCTCCTCCAGTTCTTTAATCCTCATGACATTAGTTAAATAGTCTGTTAATTTTGCCTCCCTTATATGCGGATGCCGTAAATTCTTCCTCGAAATTTGGAAGGACTCATACTACTTCGCAGAATTACAGCCAACTAACTTTGTTGCGGTTATTTAATATTGGGGGATTAATGACATTTGTGTTTAAGTTGTAATATTTATTATGAATATCTTTTATTTGTTGGTTGTCGCAGAATTACAGCCAACTAACTTTGTTGCGGTTATTAGATGTTGGGGATTAATGACATTAATAATTTAATTGTAATTAAAGAACTTTATATTTTAACTTGTAATCGGTATTCCAAGTAGTTTTTTTAATTTCTTAGTCTTAGAGTACAACTAAAAATATCATTATATTATCTGAAGTTGTTAGTACTAGTTTTATGTACAATAGCGTGGTCTCATTTACTTTGTTCTATTGAATAGACATTTATGTAAGTAAGTCTTGTCGTTTTTGTTCTGACCCACATCTCTAGGGAAAGGGGAACACTTGAGATCCTTCAAATCTATGTGTAATCCAGGTATATAAACCCTGACCTACCCTAGGCCGCACAGAAAGACAGGCCCGCAGACGGAGCGCGTGACGTCACAGGAACCGACCGATTTTTACACACGCTTATAATAAATAATATTATGGAGCGCGAATGGTTTCGTTCATTTTTAACGCTGGCTGTTTAAAACAAGATTTCACAACTCTTGCGTTTGAAATAAATTCGTAGAAAGAAACCAAAAAATACATGGGTACAGATTAGCTAATAGCCATTTATTTCAAAAAAACATAAATATTTATACTAATTCAAAAGAAATAAAAACAACATATTATAGTACTTTGGTATTACATAGGTACAGTGTGGAAACCACTTATGGAATAAAATTATTTGGTGGATTAGTTTAGAAGATTATAAGAAACGCTGGGACCCGTCAACTTTGAAATTCAAATAAATAGGTTAGGTTAGGTTCTATATGTGAGTGGTCGTTTCACGCCCCTTTCACTGCGACCTGAAAGATCTATTGTGGCTCACTTTTTTTTTCGGGCTGAGATGGAAAAACTCATGTTCGAACGGGTCCTAACCTATCCAGGACCCGAACAGTGTTGAACTCATCACCGTTAGGATGAAGAAAAAACAACCAAAACCACCTCAAATTTCGCCGTTGTTCCGGTCTCGGAATCACTACCCTAGCATACTTCAAGACGGGCGGCGGTCCCTCACACACTCTCCATTTATTCTGCCACTCATAAACGTTCTCTTCTCCTAATCATACTCTCCACTGTCACCTCCATCCATTCCTCCTCACCTCTCAACATTATCTCCACTATTTTCTCCCATTTCACAGAGCAACTCCCCTGCCTTATCACCTCTTTTCCCACGTTTCTGCAATATCTGGCCAAGTGTCCCTTCCCCTTGCATATCCAACACACGGCCTTTTCCTGACGGTCTACCACCACAGAGCCCGCTTGTGCTGGTAAGGCTCCGGGAGGTCACCAGGTATCCCGGAGGCACCGTAATGACTGACTTACGCGCAGCCATTCATTCATTGCTACGGCTCCAACAAAAGAGCACTGATTGAGAAAGGAGTAGATAGAACGACTTCCATCTGGATGTCGCAACTGCTATCTACAAGAATCGCAGAATTGGAGGCAGGACAAGACACTATCTTCATTAATGTGACCAGAGGCTGTCCACAGGGAGGAGTTGCATCCCCGCTTATGTGGAGTCTCACTGTGGACAGTCTACATAGTCAATTGACCAGGGAAGGCATACCATGTCAAGGGTATTCCGACGACATGGTTATCCTGGCAAAAGGGAAGTATGAAAATGTCCTCTGTGATATTGTTCAAAGAGGAATGAACATTGCGAATTAATGGTGTGACTCGGTGGGACTCAGCATCAACCCCACCAAAACCACACTAGTAGCCTTTACAAGGAAAAAGAAACCCAATCTAAAAATCATAAGAATAGGGGAGAACATCGTCGAGTGGAAAACAGAGGTCAAATATCTAGGGCTAATCCTAGATAGCAGGTTACTCTGGAATAAACACGAAGACGAAGTAATACACAAAGCAACCATGGTGTGCAGGAACATTGCAGGAAAGAACTGGGGATGCAACCCACGTATTCTGCAATGGATGTACACAGCAATAGTGAGACCAATAATCACATATGGGGCAGTGGCTTGGGGCGCAAGGGCTAATCTGAGTATGACAAGAAAAAATCTCTCGAAGATTCAGAGACTAGCCTGTTCATGTATCACTGGAGCAATGGGAACTTGCCCCACTGCTACAATGGAGGTGATTTTAAACTTGACCCCACTGCACATTCTGTTAGAAAGTGTAAGGAAGAAAACGATATATAGAATGATCAAAGAAGGAATTATCAGGGAATTATCACTTCGTTTTGATCAAACTTGATCATACGCCAAAGAAATTCAACTTTGTGAGAAAATTTATCACAAAGTTGAGTAATAAATCTGAATGGGATGAAGATACCATACAGAATTTAAACCAGAATACTATAAAGTGGTATACGGACGCTTCCAAGCTAGACGAGGGAACTGGGATAGGAGTTTTTGGACCGAGAGCCAAATACTCAGAAAGCTTGGGCACATACCCGAGCATCTTTCAAGCAGAAGTCCGCGCCATCGAAAGATGTGTGGAATTCAATATTGGAAGAAACTACCGCAGACAAGAGATTGTGATCATGTCGGATAGTCAAGCGTCCATCAATGCGCTGAGCTCAAATATAATCAGTTCGAAGATGGTTTGGGAATGCCTAGGCAAACTAAATGAATTAGGCCAGAAGAACACTGTCACCCTCCTATGGGTCCCAGGACACATAGGAATAGAGGGGAACGAAACAGCAGACAAGCTGGCAAAAAAAAGGAGCTGAAACCCCACACTTGGGACCAGAACCATCCTGTGGGATCAGCAGTAGAGTAATCTTAGGAAAACTAAGGGAAGAAATGGAGAAGGAAAAATCCAAGTACTGGAATCAGCTGGAAGGACTGAGGCAATCTAAGATACTACTGGGGAACTATGACCAGAAGAGATCTCTTAGCTGCCTCAACCTCAGTAAAAAAAGGCTCCGAATTTTAACCGGGCATAGCCTGTTAAAAAGCCACATGAAGAAACTAGGGTTAGCAGATGAAGCAAAGTGCAGATTCTGTGAGGAAGAGGATGAAACCTCAATACACATACTCTCAGAATGCCCTGCCTTGCGGAATTCTAGGGCCAGATACCTAGGAGCACATGAAATAGAAGAGGGGAATGTACCTGATTTGAAGCCCGACGATGTCCTAAACTTCCTCAGGAAAATAGGACTCGAAGAGCTGCTATAAATCTGAGAAAACATCAGAACTTGGCAAGTAAGGGGGGAAACAATAGATCCTATAGGTCGCAGTGTACTTATCACCCCTAATTCATACATACATACATACATACATACATACAACACCCAATTGTATTACAATACGTTAATATGTTACGTAATGCAATTAAACAATTATGGTTCTAGTTTAATTTGACGCCAAAGCGTGTTTTGAGCTTTGCTGCGCTAATAACATTATATTAATTTTATTAACAGGTTTGTTAAAGTGTAATAGTGAACGTTGTTTTTAAAATATATGGACATATATTGGATTAGTCGAAAATGTATAAGCTGAAATGCTCGTTAAACCCTATTTTTTTTTATATTTTGTTTGAGTTTCGGGTCTTAAAGAAAAAACGTAAGGTTATCAACTTTGATAAAGTCTGTACATTCAAAGATCAGGTCTTGGAGCTTTAAAATGGCAAAGAAAGTGTCATAGAATATATTAGTAGTCTCTTTCAAATGAAGACATTACATACGTTTTGCATGTTTCAATATTATTTTGTTTAATTTTTAATGTTCTATTTCAGTTTTTGTCTGCGGTTATGCTTAAGGATTATGAAACAGCTCTAAAATATTGCAAACTAAGTAAGTATTTTCATTTTTTTACCTATTATAGTATGTATATAGTAATTGTTTAGTATGGTTAGGTAATTAGTTGGTTCTATGTAATTTATAAGTACATAAAAATAAATTTTTATCAATATTATTATTGTTAGGACCGTTTTTTTGTGGGATTCGAAACAGAGCCGCTTATTGGCCTCTTTTTGAAGGTGTGTTATGACCATAGAGTATAAAAATAGAGGCAATTGATTATATTTGGGTTGAAGCTAACCCACAAATAAAAAAGTGGGGATGTTGTATGAGGAAAACAATGGGTTGCCGATGTTATAGATTTTTCAGATATTCCCATACTTTGAATGTATCGATGATGTTAGTTTCGTCAATCCATATAAATAATAATAATCAATTATTCTGTACATACAAATTATAAAATGAATAGAATAACTTAAAAACACCTGATTTGTGAATAAATAACGTTAAACCTTATACAAAATATATATTTATTCCAACAATTTTTATGTTCACAGTTACATTTTCGCAACAAAAAAAATCCGGAAATTGTTTCGTGGCGCCTGGATGTTTAAGTGGAATCATGAAACCATAGAGAACGCCGAAACATCAATAATAATTTTTTTTCAAATTATATTGTGAAATTTTCTTACCCAATATTCGGGCTGTAAGAAAATTAATTTTCAAAATATTCGTGCCTTCAAAAAAAATTCCGGAAATAATTTAAGCTCAGGTGATATTATAAGTAAAAATTTTACACTTCTAATTTTTAACCAATAAAATTCCTTAATTTTGACTAGTTACCATGGCAACTAAAAAAGTTTCTGAACATTTTTTGACAGTTGAAACCAAACAGAACGCTAAAACATCAATATACAGACCATAGACAAATAAAACATTTTGGACTGGCTTCTCTGTATAATGGCTATATTTGATTTATTAGCACAACCCCAGAGCTCGATAACATACATCCAAATTGGCTCAATTGTGGATTTATATATAACCATTTTTCAGTCATCTAATATGCACCCGCCATTGCATCCCTTTCCAACCGCATGTGAAGTGTAGGGAAGTTTATTAAAACTTTTAATTTCTTTAGTTTGTTTTGGAAATATTATCTAACTGCCGTTCTCTACCTACAAAACCTGCTAACACATCAACATATCTATACCAAAATACAATATTGTTTTTATAACTAGAATTAAAGATTTTGTTTTCCAAATTATCCATAAATATATTTGCTAAAATTGGAAAAATAGATATATTTTTTAATTATATTAATACCTTGCATCCTAAAATAAATTTTACTTTAGAAGTTGAAGAAAATAATTCAATTAATTTTCTAGATTTAAGAATTGAAAAAGTTAATAATTCATTAAGTTATTCAATATACAGAAAACCTACACAAACAGATGTAACCATACCATATAATTTAAATCATCCACTCTCACATAAATTAGCAGCTTATAATTCCATGATACATAGAGCATTTTTAATTCCAATGAACAAAAATAATTTTAATAAAGAAATTGAGATCATAAAACAAATAGCTACATCTAATGGCTATCCAATACATTTGATAAATAAATTAATTAATAAGAAAGAACAAAAAATGTCACTAGAACTAATATTTCCAAAACAAACTAAAGAAATTAAAAGCTATAAAAGTATTACATATTGTGGAAATATTTCCAATGCAATTTCAAAAATAATATCTTCGGCAACATCAGCATTAATATAATTTAAAACACAAAATAATATTGGAACAAAATTGTTAAATGTGAAAACAAAATTACCAAAATTAAAAAGATCTGGTGTTTACAAAATTAATTGTCCAAAATTTAATGCAGTATATAGATCAAACACAAAGAAATTTTGAAGTTAGATTTAATGAACACCTAAGAGCATATAGATTATGCGTTTTCGTCTAGTTGTTTATAAAACTACGAGGTGGAAAGTTCTTAAACATGGACTGAAATATTAGCTGCGTTGATTTTGATTGAAGAAGAGGAATATGATGATATTTTGCGTTTGCTCCTGACACGTAAAGAAACCCATCAACTTCACCAAACTGACTCCAAGTATTCTCACGAATTTGAAAATCCTTAAAGTCTTTGTGTTCATGTTCGTATAAACAAGGATATTGGCGCACTTGATCAATTAGGATTTCATCATCTATAGATGTGAATTTTTTAGCCATTTTATTTATTTTGTTCCTCGCATGGATCTTATTGCTTGCTACCCAACGGCATAATATTCAACTGTTTGGTTAGCGTTCGCGTCTGGACTTGTTTTTGAGCAGTCGAGACGTAGCCGTCGACGGCCGGACGCGACGGTTTTCAAACGAGCCGCTTCAACGAAATCATTTCTATTAGAAAAGCATGGAACTTGTGTAGAACGTCTGGACGTAGCTGCGGACCGCGAACGCCAGCCGTCGCAACGAAATCGTACCTTTACACAACCAAAAAACAAAATTATCCTTGGACTAAAGATTACTAGATATGTAGGAGAGTTTCCTTATACCTGCTGAATTAATTTCAATACATTAACTAAAATCAATGTAGAGTATAGTTTAAGTATAATTTACTTTATAGTTTTAAATTTATCAGTATTTCATACAATTCTTAATTTAAATTTTCTTTTCGAAGGAAACGTTTCAAATGCATAATATGAAGTGTTTACAAGACTGGTGCAGGCGTAGATGATAGGTGCGTTATTTTGACTGAGATCTCAGCTCACTTCAATTGAGGTGATCTGGACCCCTATTTTCGAACGTGTGATGTGAAGTGAATGTGATGTGAGTAGGGAAGTGATCGATCCCTGACAAAACCTTTCATGGGTCGTATTTTCGATATCACAACGTTGCCTCGTTATATTTATGAAAAATGAAAGAATTTTGACGTATAACGTACATACTAGAAAGTTGGCAACGTTTGATAAATTGGGTTTCAGGCAGTTCAAACTGATAACTATATTCGTTTATTTATGATAACTACAACTATATTCTTTTATTTATGAAAGACGCAAGTTTCAAAACAAAACTACGGTAACAACTCTAATAAACATATGATTTTGACAATACGCTGACGCCTGAATAATAATGCGCATGTTCCACTGGCTCGACTGGGTCTGACCCAGCGAAGTGTGATGTGAGCTATCATATAGTCTAAAAATACGGTTCACCGGTTTCTCACCAGTCACCAGTGATCTATCACATCACATATTCGAAAATAGGGGTCCTGATATAAAGTGATGTGAGTAAGCACCAAAAAGAACGACAAACTCAATTGAAACGCGCGACCTGCCGACGCATGCGTAATTATACAAATATACCTACGAAATAAGAGAAATAATAATGCAGATAATTATTATTATTATTATTTGTTACACCTTCCTTCGTCCTCTGTGCATCTTTAAGGGAAAGATTTAAAGTATACTCTACATTTGTATTAGCATCTAATAAGGTTATTGTTTCCATTTTATTTTCAAAAAAAAATTAGGTTATTATATTGTTTTTAAAACCCAAACAAATCAAATATTTCTTGCTCCCCACCACTTTATTTCCGACTCAAGTCTAACTGATACCCCCGCATAGCACATTCAGTATCGGTAAAGAGGGAGGAAAAATCTCAGTTCACTTCGAAGTGAATGAATCGAAAAGAACGCGCACATTACCGATGTGAGCTGAGATTGAGATTAACTGAGATCTCAGTCAAAAAGAACGCACCTGATGTAGCTTGTTACTTAAACAAAACAAAACAAATTTGGAGGATTAAAATTATTTTTGATTTTTTATTTACAGTTATTAGGTACCTTATGTAATAATAGCAATAACACACAAGTTAAATAATAGCACGTAACAGTAAAGTAATCTTCTTTATATCATACTATTTATTATTTTTGTATGCAGTTCTTCAGTACGAGCCCAACAACAGTACAGCAAAGGAATTCTATCCTCTCATCGTAGAAAAGCTACATACAAGTAAGTATTCATGATTTTACACTTTATTGAGTACAAAGAAAATCCTTGAGCATAGAAAATTTGAATAATAAAATATATTTTACATAACTGACAGAATGGAAATCATGTAGTCATGTGTGTTTAAGAGTTCAGATTGTAATACCTACGTGGTTTAGTTAAAAACATTTTACTGTTTTTTAAGCTTGTTCTATAACCGTAAATATTTAATTGTTATTCTATGTTAAAATTGACTAAAACGTCTGTAATGAGGAATAAATCAAGAAGCTTAAATAAGTTTAGTTGTTTTTCTTAGTGTTTGGACCCGTAGGTTAGTATTTACTAAGGAATAAAGAATTGATATTTGGTGGTTTCACGAAAAATCGTTTTGTCTAAAGAATTATAATATTACCTTTAAGTTGCAAAACCCGAGAGTATCCCTTTGTGTAGAAAATCTACTTACAGAGTGCCACTCTGTGGCCTTAAGATATTGGACTATAATGGATTTACAAGGCGATAAAATTGTACTTTATCTTCGAGAGCGTTTTTTAGCGTCGAGACGCTAATTATGCTCGAGAGTACCAGTACCTCGTATCAGGTGTTTAGCAAACGAGTACAAATTGTGATTCTCCAAAAATAGATATTTCTAATAATGTTAATTGTAAATTTTTTTAATCCTTAATGTGTTTGAATTTGTAAATTTTATTGAATAAAAAACAGTTAAAACATTTTATCTACTCTTGCTGTTAAAGTCTCACTTTATCTACCCTTGCGGTTAAAGTGATACTTTATCTAATTAAAACAGTTGTTATAGCAACACTTTAACATTAGCTGCAAAAAAAGTTATAAAAATGAGGAAAATGCCCATTCCTAAAAAAGTCTATCTTTTTTAACGAAAATAATGATGCAACAAATTGTATCAAGTCAAACCAAGATAATTACTCACAAAAAAATGTAAACAACTTTACTTATAATAACAGTGCAGTGGCCTCCATTTTGCTAAATACATGTATGTGCTCTTGAAGTAAGATTTGTAATTGACTTTCTAAAGCTCCTCTCTAGCCCAGACAGCACAGAATATTCTGACAAGGTGACAATATTCTTTTTTGAGAATATTCTGTAAGAATATTTATATAATTTTCTAAGAATATCCTCGTCTAGAAAAATATGTTTCAAGAATATTCTGTGAACATTGTTACAGAACATAAATTTATAAAATCCTTTAAACATTTATAGAATATTCTAAATAATGTTTCGTTTTAAAACAAATAAGGTTCGTTTTATTAAATTTATAATTTGTTAATTCTCAAAATATTTTATTTTATTTTATTATTTTCAATTATGTTTTTATCACAACAATCTGATCTACGAGTAGATGCTGATACGATGGAGGCTACAGAAAATTAAAGAAAGAAGAAGAAAAAGTCTCGCACGTAAACCATATAACCGTATTATATGTTATCTCTGATATAAGGTGCACATTACATTCTGATTTTTGATGCCTGTTTTGTGGCTAATGCAAGTGCGTTTTGAATGATTTTTGGAGTCATAAGGATTACATTATCATTAAGTGTGTATACTGTGTTATCATCGTATTGTTATTAAGTGAATCTGTATATATAATATTTTGTGGCGGTGGCCCATAGAAAACGTATCAGCCATCCCAAAATCAGTGTCAAGCAATGGCCTTTGAAAGGTCCGGAACGACTTAAAAATGAAAAAAATTATAAATAGATATAAATAAACGATCATGAAAATTATTGTTTGGTTTAACACGTTCACACGTTTTTAGGATATTCCGAAAATATTCATATAGTAGTCTAAAAATATTTACAGGATGTACTAGAATATCCTGTCGAATGTTTTGAGAACATTCTATGGACGTACTTGTGCTGTAGGGGAGTAATTTACTTCAGTTGAATAAACTTTTGGTTTTAAATAACCTCAAACATGGTAATCGAGTGGATTAAAATCGGGCCTTGTAGGCCAGTTGTGAGGTCCTTCTCTGCCTATCCAATGATTTGGGTAGTTGCCATTTAAAAACTCTCTTATACTGAAATGAGGTGAAGCCTCATCATGTTGAAAGTACATGCCTCCAACATCAACTCCTGCATCATCTAGCAATATATACTAGCAGTTTATAATGCCACACCAAACATTAAAGGAGAACCTGATTTGGGAATGTTTCTATTTTATGGAGGACGGATTTTGTTCGATTCAAACATGGGAATTCCTTAATTAAGTATCTGTATAAAACAATACGTACAGGCTGTTTTAATATATTATTATCATTAAGGATGCATCAGAAGAATCCAGAAATGGTCATGCTCTAGCTAAAAGCTATTTAGAAGCTGGTAAATAAAATTCAATTTTTTTTATTTTCTGTTATGTTCAACTTTTCAAATGTAGATTTGTTGTAAAGTTATTTTTGCATAAAATAAAGTTATGCTTTTTTCCTTAATTTTAAATGTAGCTCAGTAAACAAATGTTTTGATATTTTCTTCCCCATACAAGGTGTTAATGTGAAATGTTAGTTTTAATCATTGATAATAATTTGTCCCAAATACGAACATCCTCTCGTTTTTCAATAATGTTGGGAATTATTGGGGAAAATCAGTAAATACCTTGGTTAGAAAGAGCGATAGGATAGACCCATAATATATGGGTTTTTTAAAAAGACCTTGAATCCTAATGAATCACCAGGTATAGTAGAAAAATAATCAAACAGTTCCGTTCATAGTGTTCCCCTTTAAAACTAATAAATACGATTATTAGTTGAATATTGCTCGCCGTATGAATGTCCCGAATTCCAATCTCTCACTAAATTGCTCTTTTCATTAGAAAGTGATGCAGCTGCCGGATTAGGTACCTACCTACGGAATTCTCCCTTTATTTAACGTTTTCCAATATTGTGTCGGTCATGTTTGAAATGTCCTATAACGTTTCATTTAAATTACGAACTAATCTCCTGTTAATTATAGATTCAATTCAATTTGATGTCTCAAAAAATCGTCTACCGTGCATTTATTTCTACTCTATTTAATTGAAATAGTTTTCATTAATAAAAATGGAAATGCGATAATTTTTAATTACTTTAGGAGCGAATAAAATCCCAATCAAATTTTTATTCATTGTTTACTAAATAGCACTCGGGCAAGAAATAATTTTTTCATACTGTACGGTAAAGTGCCATTTGCCTCGTTTGATTCCGGGAAATGGCACTTTACGGTACACTTGTACGTTACAGTACTTTTAAATTCTCCCAATGTTGTTTGAAATAATAAGTGAATCAACATAAACTAAGCTTTCATTCTATAGCTTTTGAAGATTGACATTAATTGTACAACTGCTGTTGCCAGCAATATGTAATCATGGAGTTGTTAATGGATTTAAAGTGTGTTTTGTAATCGCGGAAGACGTGTGGCTGTGATGTAGCACTTCAACAAAAGTTTCGCCCCTTTGGATCATTCTTTCAATCTTTTTTTTTGCCTTCAATCGATTCTTCTATATACTTTTCTGCAACTGAAAAACTCTTCCATCCAACGTGCTGTTTTAGAACTTTAAGGTCAGCTCCAGCATTGGCCAACAACGTCGAGGATGTCCCCCTGAAGCAATGACCTTGTATACTTTTCTGGTTGGTCTAGTTTTAAGAACTCAGCTATTTTCTTAGGTGCTCCGTCAACAGTATGTATACCAGGTCTTTGAGACAGACATTTTCCTGGTCTAGAACCCACCAAAAGAGATTTCAGGGAGACGTGTTGCCGTAAATTCATGTATTTTCTAAACACATCCAAATAGTGAACCTCATCACTGTTAATCACAGTGAAAGCTCGTCGAATATGCGTTTTTGTCTAGTTAATCTTAATACTAGCTGAGTACCCATATCCTCGACATCACTAACTTCTAAAATAGACATTTTTTATCTCATTAACCGTAATTATTGATTTTACCATCGAGTATTTGGACCAGGGTTGAATGTTAGAAGAGTTGAATATTTTTGGCTGAAAATTTAAACTGTTGAAAAGAATATTCTTCAAAAAAACTGTTCTTACCACATCCAAAATGTAAGGCAACATCACATTTTCATCAGCACTACTTTTCAAATTGTGTTGTTCATGACAGTTGCAAAACAGCGCATATTTTTTTTCATATCTTTTCGCAGACTTAACTGGAATGATTTGCCTTATCGCTTCCGCAGTTTTCTCAGCAATTTCATCTAATTTCAGATCCATTTTCTACGCAGATATTTCGTGTGTGCAGAAAAATTCAATATGTCTGCCTTTATTTACATTGTTACTTGGTAACCGCTGTTCATTTTTTATTTATAAAGCAAATCAATCATGTTAAGAATAAATCAAGTAACATAATTTTTTCACAACAGTCTACATGACTTTCTAATAAAATGATCAAATATGTCATTTGAGTTTTATATTGTATTGCGTTTAAAACCAAAGGCAGTATGAAAAAAAATATAGTACGATACACGTCCGTGAAGTGATTATTACGGTACTCGATTAGATATTATTGGGACACAAAGAAGTTTGTTAGTGGATAATGGGTTAATTTACTTAATAAAAGATTCAAGCAAGTTAGAGTAACGAAAACATCATGCAACCTAATTTATTAAAATATGGTATCAAAATCAGTCGCAATCCAAATTTGTTATGTCAAGTGAGAGTTGTTGAAAGGCGCTTTTTTGAAAAATCAACGTGTATTATAACACTTCGCAATTATAATGATATGGCCTAAGAAATGTATTTAAAATAAATCATTTGTAATAATAATAATAGTTTACCTTAAACGAAAATATAAGAGCTAGGACATGGGCCAGATTGATTGATCGTCAATAAGACGATGTAAATAGTTTTAATATGAAACTTATTATAATTACCCTTACTTACTGCAAACGTATTCTTATACCCTCAGATGATTGCAAATGATGTTTTGGTAGTATAGAATGACATTTTTTCTGTTTAGTGAACACCGAAGAAGCTGGTAGTAATAACGACAGCGAAGAAGAGGACGGTAGTGAAGATAGTAGCAGTTCAAGTGAGTCTGATAATACATCAGAAGACAGTAGTGATGGCCAAGTAAGATATAGATTATTTATTGTTTTTATTACTTTGCATTTTAGTATAGTCAAATGCAAATTTGGGATTCACGAGACTGAAACTGGTCTAAAAAGTCATGGAAAACAAAATCTTAGTCTCGGTCATCGAAACCGAGACCATACACAAGTTTCTGTCTTGTCTTGTTGTCTTTAAATCTCAATCTCGAGATTTTAGAATTTTCCAAGTTCTATTCATAATCAACGCAATGTAATAAATCCTTATATGAAGGTTGTCTGAAAAGTTTCCGACCTCAACATGAAGATGGCAGCACTCGTAAACAAAAGTTGGGGAATGGGGAATTTCAGCCATTTTGGAAGCGCAGTTGTTGTTTGACAATCATTTGAGTGAGTCGATGTGAGTGTTTTTATGAAAATGGAAATAATCGAGTATCGAGCTGTCATTAAATATTTGTTTTTGAAAGGCAATACGCCTACGCAAATCAAAGACGAGTTGGACGTTGTGTTCGGGGACTCTGCACCATCATTTACCACCGTGAAATTTTGGGCTGCTGAATTTAAACGTGGCCGTACCAGCTTGGGTGACGATGAACGTTCGGGACGTCCAAAAACCACTGACGATAATATATCGCTCAAGTTCACCAAATGGTGCTAGACAACCGTCGAATTAAAATTAGAGAGATAGCAGAGGCTATAAACATGTCCAAAGAACGTGTTTGTCACATATTGAATCAAGATTTAGGCATGAGAAAGCTGTCTGCGCGTTGGGTGCCGCGTTTGCTCACTTGGACCAAAAACGTGTTCGAATGAACATTTCCAACTCTCTGTTGGCGCAGTTTAGGCGCAATGAATCAGAGTTTTGGCGCCGATTAATTACTGTAGATGAAACTTATATACACCCTTAGACTCCAGAAACAAAAACATAGTCAAAACAATGGACTGAGAAGGGGGAATCGGCTCCAAAAAAAGGAAAGGTTGTTCCTTCGGCTGGGAAAGTGATGGCAACTGTTTTCTGGGATAGTTATGGAGTTATCTTAATCGATTATCTTCCTTCCTCCTTACTCACCAGATCAAGCCCCAAGCGACTTTTTTTGTTCCCTAAGCTAAAAGTTGCGCTCGGAGGACAGAGATTTTCGTCCAATGAGGAGGCCATCACCTTGGTAAACAACTATTTTGCAGAGAAAGACGCCGAGTACTATTTGGACGGGTTGAAGAGATGGGAGCATCGCTGGGAGAAGTGTATAGACTTACAAGGAGACTATGTAGAAAAATAAAAATTACTTTGAAGAAAAAATGTCTAGTATCTTTGTTAGGTCGGAAACTTTTTAGACAACCCTCGTATAATCAGTGAACCATAGACGTCCAATTAGAATTAAAATACCCTATAAATAATTTAAAAATATTTTTTTAAATACAAACTATAAATAAAATAGATAAACTAGGTACCTAATTATAATATTAACCAGAAATATTTTAAATCCGGATCAAATATGTTGAAGGATTTTAATCTTTTTATAAGTGAAATGAATTTAAATAACTTAAATTTTTGTGAACGCTGCTAAATCAAGTGGTTTTCTTAATAATTTTTTTTGTAAATAGTTAAAATATAGTTAACATTGTAAAAAAATAACGACTATGACTTGTTTTCGAGATTTTTTCGCCGTGTTTTTTTGCAGTTTTTTAGAGTTGGAGATTGCGATACCAATAACTAGGCAGAGCCGTATCTAGGTACTATTGCGCCTGTGGCAATATACAAGACCTATTTGCGTAGATTTTTAACCAGTTTTTTTTTTTAATTTTGGTAATATAGTGTGGTTACAGTTTTAAAATAATAAGCCTTCTCTTATTCCCTAAGAGAAACGAGAATACGGCTTGTATGTTCCACCCATATTAGCCCCATTTTTCTTACATTCTTACTATCCATGCCATCGGCATTCAATTTTTCCAAGATTTATTTTTCAAGCCCTTCACCTGTTTTTTTAGCGAGAATTTATAAAATCAATAAAATATTCTTTAACACTGCATTTTTTCCCACGTTGGGCGAGCATTGTATAATAGGTATGCAGATCGTTTTGTTTCCATGGATTGTTTCTCCGGTTTTTATTTGAAAAATAGTTGATTGATTAGGTTGTAATAAAAAGACAAAACGTCAATAATAGTATATTAATTTATTGACCAGATTGTTATTCTGTCCAAGGTAACAACTGGCAGAACGACTTTTGTCTATAACAAGAAAGAAAGAAAAAATGCACGTAACGTATTATCTAAACCTTCTGTTCTTGTTGCTCTTCGTCTGTGGTACAGTAAAATTATTGAAAAATAGGAGAGTTGGCCTTTGTAGTGACTTCTATTTTTTTGGTGCCCTTGTGATCCTCTCGCCCTTGCACATTGCCACCTTTGCCACGCCCTAGATACGGATATGTAATTAGGTATTGTACGTTTGAAGAATAAGGTGGAGTAAATTCTCAGAATACTAATCTCCGAAACCTCGAAATACATAGGCTTGCACAACTTCTAACTAAAACGTAATCTTAAAAAAAAGTTTACGTTAAATTTATTTGGATATTTAGAACAAAGAGATTAATCCAATCCAATACTGGTTTAAAATAAAAATATACATATGAAAAGAATAAAATCTCTTCACTCGTTTATAATCGACTGAACAAAAATATTCTGATATTAATGAATGCCTATTTAAAGACAATTAACCATTTTATTAATCATTGGTTTTCATACTATTTAAAATAGCTTTCACATTTATCGGAGACCATCTTTCGCTAATCTACTTTTTCTTACTAAACTATCAAAACACCATTAACTAATTACCTATTCATTTTGACAGTTTCTTTATTTCTTGTTATTTAATGGGTCAATATTGTCACGACAAAAATAACCATAAATAAGGTTACTATTTATTAACAGATTTATATAAATATAATATGCTTTGAAAATGGTTTATTTATAAATATCTAATAAACCGAACCAAATAATGTAATTCCCTTAAAGTACGTCTATGACCAGCTGAATAATCCCTAGCCTATTGTTATAACAATAGCAGATAACTAAATTTTACGATAGTCCATATGATGTGGAAAATTTTTTATTTAAATAGTAGAACCCAATGTAGAATAAGCTAAAATATTGACGTTGTACGAAAAGCACACGTACTAAAATATGATAATTTACTCCGCCTTATTTTTCAAACGTATAGGTTGCTGAATTATATTTAGTGGTAAAAGTTATGTCTGATCCGTCTGGTAGGTTGCATTTCATAGTTCTGTTTGTCGTAAGGTCACTATTTTATTAAAGTTTTGCCTCTCTGTTCTCCAGTATATTGGCGGGTGTGTATTGGTAATATGGTGTATGTACATTTATAAGATTATATTTAAGAGCAAGTATATAATGTATTTGTCGTGTCTGGCTATGTATTGCCTACTGGCAAGTTGAGCACCCTTCTGTAATATGATCTATGGTTTCTAGGTATTGACTGCAAAGTTTGCACCTATATCTACCACATTGGGTATTATATGTTTTGGGTTATTTATAGTTGTGATCGCTTCTTCCTGGATGCTACCATAAACCCCTGAAAAAAGGTTCGCTTTTCGTAACCACGCATTGGACGCTTCCTTATCTATGTATTCATTGTTCAGGACCGGGATTTGCCACCCATGGTTTTCGAAAGGGTGAAGAAAACATTGATATAATAAACATTTAATAGCGCCGACCAATATTTTTAAAAGGGTATCAATTTGTTTATGGAGAATTATGATATATTTTGCTGTTGTTTTAAATATGAATGACTACTTTTCCAAATAGATTAACAGTATTACGATGAACAAGAGGCTGTCGTACAAGACCTTAAATTATTTATACAGATATTGTCAGTTTTTTTTTCAGCTCAGCTAACTTTTATCGTATTGATATACAGTATTCACAATACACAATTTAAATAACGTTACTTATTGCTGAGCTACTTGTTATTTGTAAAATCTCTCCTATAGAGTTTTGTTCTCGCCACAGGATTTCATATATAGAGTCATGCAATTTAACTAATTGAAAAACAAGATTGAATCGACAATTTTTCATCAATCAATTCTCATTAGCAACTTTCAGTTACTAGTTACTTTTGTAAGATACAAATTAATTTGAATTCAAAACAAAAAATCAACATACGTTTAGAAATGCAGATTTGTTAAAACAAATATCTATACATTCCCCATGCCACCATATCATATTTTCCCAGTGTTCGTGTTTCTATATATCTTGCTTTTTTTATATCAAAGTTTCCGGTGTCAATGGACAGCAACTTTGGAATAAAAGGTAAAGTTTGATACACTAGAAAATTGGAAAAACTTTCACACAGAAGCTTTTAAAACAATTTTGATAGAAGTTTTATAGGGTTTCAATTGTCAAATTTTTTATAACTTTATACAAGTCATATGTACGTATTAAAAATCTTTATTCCTGGCAATTTGACAGTTTTATTTGCATTTTTTATTTCATTGGGTTCATTTATTATCAACACACAACCTAACAATATACACTGCTCAACAATTGAAGTGGATTATACAAAAATCTGTAATTTTCTATTGTCATTAGTTAAGAGGGGCGTCCAAAATGTGACAGCTGAAAACGGGTGGCAAGCCTGAATTGTATCCAAAATTTCAATCATTCTGTAAACCACAAATCTAAAGAACGCCTTTATATTACGTATTCAAATTTTAACAGAATATTGTAATAAAAGAGATATTGGTGTTTAAGTGATGGTATGTTTAAAAAAAAATTGTGATCACGAATTTTAACGCCAGAAGCTTACCTCTTTTTGAATGTCAGTATATTCAAACGTTGGCGCGATTTAATTCTAGCTCCCCATCCCCCACCTATAAAATTTACTTTTTTAGTTTTATTTTTTTTTTTTTCTTAGTTCTGTTAACTAGTTAAAGAGTGATCTGTAAATTTTAAATTCTTTTAAAAATTTAGGAAGAAGAAGAGGAAGAGGAGGGCATTGATGCCTGCCAAGCGGGTGAAGATAAACGATCTAAAGGATCTTCTGAAGGAGATGGAACAACGGGAAGTTATTCCAGTTTAGAAGACGATGAGGCCGATCCTGTGGACCAGCTGGCAGCTCTAGCTGCTCGATATCAAATCGATAATGTAAATTTGGGCAACGGGAACAAAATTTGTAAGTTTCAAAATATACAGTTTGAACCATTTTGTTTGGAAGCACCACTGTAAAATCCGCATTTTTCAACCGATTTTGATATAATTTTATTTGTTATATTCAGTATCAAAAACAGTATTTTGGCACAAATTTTCAAAGTTTAATTTATATTTTCAAGGCCCTTTATGTTAATTTCTATTTGCCAAATAAGCCAAAAGTGGGTACCTACATTAGGCATTTTTTTTCTCTTAAATATAACTACACCACTGGATTCAGAATCGTTACAAATGAAAACTACCAAAATTTTATAAAAAAATGTTAATTTACGACCAAGTTATTACAATATTAATTTTTTAGGTAAAATGTAGACAAATTTTAAAAACAGAAACTAGGACTAAAACATATTGCACAGTAAAAATTTGAAGCTTATAACTTAACCCTTTCTGGAGTTATAGCTTCCGATAATAATGTAAAATTGTGCGGATGTAATTAAAATACCAATTAACAACTCTTAAATAAATAACAATACATTTTGATCAAAGTATATCAAGATCATATCATACCATTCAATTATATCAAGATAATTTAACTCTAAATTTGCAACTCAGTTTTCGTAATGTCCACAGCTTTATTATGTCCCTATTTATCAAAGCCATTTTTAAAAAATTCAAACAAAATCGAAGGTAGGCTTTGATATTGACATTTTTTCATTTATATCATTCAGTAACATTTGTATGAGATAGTAAGTATAGTAGTTTTCACAATAAATGGTATTGACTGAAGGATTATAATAAAACCAATTAGACCCTTAAGTTGTAAAATCCAAGATGCACATCATAAATGTAAAAGGACCTGATTCAGGTAATTTTGTTTTTCAGAGAGAGATTGTAGACGATTACAGCTTACACTTCTTGTTCATTTTAGTCTTTGTATTTCATTGCAAGTGTTCACTTGTATTACGGCGTGCAATACTTTTATAACATTTATTTGTTATTACAGGCATTAATAGCAAAGATTTTATACCCCAACGTACAGAATAGGCAATATGTGGACAAAAAATAATAGTGCTTCTTCCAGTGGTTCGTTAAAGAATAATCACTTATCTTGTGACGCGAAAATCATTATAAAAAATGTGTATAGTTCCTTACTTCAGCAAGGGTATAACGCGGGTGCTGCAGCAAGAGTAAACAGTAATTTGACGAAGGTGCCTCTTACTTCAGTTAGACGAATTGTTGAACATTCCATGGAATCAAGAAAAAAGCGTAAAGATTCCGGTATCACAAAAAGCCTAGACGATTGGGAAAAAGATTTGATAAGACGAAAAATCTACACTATGTACGATGAGCAGCGTGTCCCTACAATCAAGAGTCTGAAACAGCGACTCATCAATGACGAAAGTCACATCAACTGTGGCCTCACTACTCTTTGGCGAGCTCTTTCTGCAATGTGCTTTAAATATCGCAAAATTGACAGGAGACAAGTAAAAATAGAATCCACACATTTAATAAACTGGCGTTCTGAATATATTATAGCGTCAATAAGAAAATACCGGTCTGAAAATCGGCCAATACTCTACCTCGACGAGACGTGGTTTAACACGCATGACACCCCTTCCAAAGGTTGGTCTGATTCCTTTGATAAGTGTAAAACAAAAGCACCATCAAATAAAGGGAAGAGAATCACAATATTACACGCAGGATCAGAAAATGGGTGGATCCCAAACGCTATGTGGCTTTCTGCCAAAAATATTAAGAACTCTTATGATGATTATCACGAAGATACGACAGCAGAGCTTTTTGAAGATTGGTTTAAAAATTGTTTGTTACCCAACATTCCGCAAAACAACGTTATAGTAATGGACAACGCAAGCTATCATAGTCGACAATTGCAAAAAATTCGTGGCTCAAAGAATACGAAATTAGAGATTCAAAAATTCATGGCTGCAAATGACATATATTTTGAGGAAAATTATACAAAAAAAGAACTTTAACAAGTGCTGCAGTCATTTTCTTAAAAAAACGTATGTTTGTGATACAATTGCAGAAGAATTGGGACATACAGTGTTACGACTACCTCCCTGCTACTGGGTGTTCAATCCCATAATGCTTATGTGGCACCTAATGTGCACCTTATGTGCGCGGAAAAAATACTTCTCCTACTTTAAGTGGTAGTGTGGTAGAATTAATTATAAACTGTATGAATGACATTCCTACCGAGAGTTGGAAAAGTTCTGTTAGTCATTTTATAAATGTTGAAAACTCTTTCTGTAAAATTAATTGCGCCAATTATAATTAATTTAGATGAGGATAGCGATAGCGACACTGAACTAAATATAGAATAGAATTGTAACATTTAAATAAATTACTTTATATCTCCTATATTACGCATTATTCAAATTTCTTAAGTTGGACCCTGTAGCACATTTGCATCTTTTACCTGATGATTTTCTACACAATAAGATTAAATCGGGTAGTTTATTGCAGTTAAAGCCAATACCATTTACTGTGAAAAATACTATACCTACTTATTGTTCTAAATAATTATAGTGGCTGCTCTAACTCTTCAAGACAAAGTTGAAATTGAACGTTTGTGTGGTTACAATGATAGAAGTGAACGAGAAGTAGAGGTAATGGATTTTGAGATGAGCTATATGGCCTTGAAATTAACTGCGCGGTAATGCAGGCAACAACGCACCAAATTCATAAAGTGAAAATTAAAAACATCGGTTTGGTTTTATGACAGAGCCATCGTATATTTATAGTCCAGTCATATTATATTAAAAGTAACATTTATTGCAAAATATATTATAAAATTTGTACCAATAATAAATATTTATAAATTATTTCTTGAGAACTATAATTATATTTAAGTATCTAGTTGCCGCCTTTATTAGAATTTTTGTACGTTACAGTTTAACAGGAACAGTTTTCATTATTATGAATCAAGGAGTATTGTCATAACACCTAACGAACGTGTATTGTATGATATTTTATATCTTCCTGTTTTTATAAATTAATTTTACAAACCTTGAATTTGTTCTTAAAGATCAAATTACCTAGGACCACGTTACTGTTATACCAATACTTTTACTGAAGAGAAGATTATGTTATTAGACAATCTCTCAAAATCAGGATAATAAAGTACACTTTACCTAGAAGGATGTAATCAAGTAAAAAGCTAAGAGGTCTGCATGTGTCTTGCTGTGACACAATAATTACAAACAAATAAATAATCCATTTTACCTACTTTCAAAGGTAAGCTACTTCGTTTTTTACTAAGGCCCATATTTTTTTAATTGGGTTTCATTCTGGATGATAGGGTGGGATCTAACAATGGGTTATAGTAAAACGCACTATCCAACACCGATATGCTTTTTTTGGGAGCATTGGGAATACATTTTTCGTTCAACCACTTGACAAAATTAGTATTATTCATTACATCGTGTTAGTCTCCGGTTTTTTTCCTGATTTAAAAATAGTAAGTGCCTCAGGGACAAATCTTTCTTCACCTCCAGCGTGTACAATAATCAGATGTTGACCTTTACTAAATGAGTGAGATTGCAAACCAGATTTGTTATCATTTGAATAAAATAATAGTCCTATTTATAAGTAAAATAAACTATTTAAAAGTCTATCAGTATCATTTAAAAGAAATAAGAAAAATGTATCGTTTTTTTAATAATATACATACCTTACTGTCAAGGAAATTAACTCACTAAACAAAATATTTCCAGAAAGTATTGTTTTTACTATACTATAACTAAACGATTAAAATAATATAATTCATCACTACAAACTATAATTAACTAAAAAAGAAACTAAATTTACTAGGAGCCGATCTGATATGAACGAGAGACATTCAAAGAATGACATTTTAGGGCTAAATTTATTAGGATAGTTAGTACCTACATCCTCTAATGTTCTGCGTCGCTTTCATTCAAAGCTCATCTCAAAATCCATCTAACAGAAATATTTAATTGGAGACATCCATCCTGTTTTTGATACTGAATATAACAAAAAAAATTAAATCAAAATTGGTTGAAAAATACGGATTTTAAAAGGGTGCTTCCATACAAAATGGGTCACACTGTATAACTTATTTATATTATATAAAAAAATTTATACCAGGAATAGATCTATATTTTGAAAATATTTTTAACTATACAGGGTCACCCAGATGAACAGAGTGGGAAAACGTATATTTTTTTCTAATGGAAGATATTCTAAAAGACATAAAAATCCGAACACCCAGTTTAATAGTATATTAAACAACGCATTTCATATGGAATTCTGTTATGACACGAGTTCAAGTTTAAAAAACGAATCGCGAAGCGATGAGTTTTTTAAAGAACGAGTGTCACAACAGCCATATGAAATAAGTTGTTTATAATATTTTTTATATTTTGCCCTTTTTACCATTTTTTAAATTAATTTTTTATTTTTATGTAATTACGAAAATTTTTATTTTAAAAAGTATGTCGGCAGCACTGTGTAATTTATAAAACTTGACAGTTGTGACATTTAGATTATCAAACGTTAATGTTTTAAAATATTTTAAAATGAATAATATACCAATAATAATATATTATATATGTAAAATATTATATTCATATTCACAGATACTTTCTTAAAGAACAATTTAAAATTAATAAATTGCTATTAGCCACAAATGTCATTGTCAATAGTCTTGCCTTTAGAAACATTACTCATGTCGCCAACCATTTAAAACAAAAATTTGCGTGCGTAAAAGTTACATTACGATACGCAAATGCGTTTTATAATGAAGATTTTTATAAGTGCAAAATATAAAAATGATTTTTTTTTTAATAAAATTTGGTGAATTTATTTATTTTACTGAAATAAACAATTGATAAAATTTTCAGCCTTATCAGTTGAAGATTCCGGTTTTTATACTGCTTTTTTTGATATCCACTAACAATCCAAAAATGAATATTGTAGCCGTAGTAAAGATCCAAATTTTGCGGATTTTGGTTCTTGACGTTCTATACGATTGGTAACGATGCCTAGGGTACGGAGACCTGTACGATTTCATCAACTTAGTGAGTTTAATAGAGGTCGTATATGTGGGACTTCGGGAAGCTGGACTTTCTTTTAGGGAAATTGCAGTTAGGGTGCAAAGAAGTGTAGACACCTTGGTTAGGTGTTGTCAGGCATGGCTTCGAGAAGGCCGTACGCAAAGAGCAAGGATCTCTGGGCGCCCCCGTAGAACAACAGACAGTGAAGATCGCCGCCTAAGACTATTGGCCTTAGGGGACCGTTTCTCCACTACCAGGTCCATTGCAAATGAATGGTTTGCAGAACACGGAAGACCCATTGGCATACTAAGTGTTTACCGATGAATAAGACGTTTTGGCCTGTTTTCATACCGACCACACTGGGTCCTCCCTTTAACTCCAGAACACCGACGTAATCGCTTGAGTGGTGCAGAGAACGGTCACTCTGGGATCAGAAATGGAACAGTATTGTCTTTAGTGACGAGTCTCGAATTTGTTTAGGCATGCACGATGGTCGAGCAAGGGTTAGAAGACGACGTGGTGAAAGGAGAAATCCACGGTTTTTTATTGAAAGGCATGTTCATCAAACTGTTGGAATTATGGTTTGGGGTGCTATAGCTTATGGTTCGAGATCACCTTTAATCTTCATCAGAGGTAACATGAACGCGCAGCGTTATATCCGAGAAGTTTTAGAACCCCATATTTTACCCTATCTTGACACTCTGGCAAATCCAACTTTCCAACAAGATAATGCCCGACCACATGTCACAAGAGTCACAATAGACTTCTTTCAACATAATGATGTCACATTGTTACCTTAACCACCAAGATTTCCCGACTTATCCCCAATTGAGCTCGTGTGGGATATGATGGGTAGGAGATTGCTCAATTTTCAACGTCATCCTCAGACTCTAGAAGAACTTCGATAGGAGTTGGTGGTTGCCTGGAATGAGATACCACAGGAGCACATTGACCACCTGATCAGAAGCATGCCTAGGCGCGTTGGAGAATATGTAACAGATCGGGGTGCATCCTCACATTATTAAAGGTAAAAGGGCTTTAAAGCAATGCAATCAATTTGAATTTTTTATCATTTTTATGTCACTTAGTATATTTATACATTTTTGGACTCTTCTCGATGGTCTCAATTTCCCAATATAGGGTAGTTTAAAAGATAATTAAAAGTATATAAGTTTGTCTTACCATGTCGATAAGGGTGGCCGTGTATATTTGAAAATATTTTCTATTCACGCTTTTAGTTTTACCTTTAACTTTACATCATATCTCATAAACAAATTTGTTTTAGACAATACCCATCTATCAACCACAATGGCATTCCAAAATAAAATAGCACTTTCAAACTCTAAAATGAAAATGTCAGCTGCTAATGCAAATACAACTCAAGTAAATCCATTCCCTTTTGGAACAAGTTCTGATTCAGAGTCTCCTACAGAGCCAGTCAGCCAACAAACTGTTGCCCTGCTTAGGGCAAGGGTAGTGCCAAGCAACATATAAGTTTTAGATTGAATTTTATACTCCATGTCGTCAAGACCTATCCCAATCTGTCCATGTAGTGTACATTTTTTTAGATTCAATTTTTTAATAAAGAGTCATTAACAACCAGTAGTCACCTTTAAAAATATAAATAAAAAATTTAAGGATATCTTGGCATTCAGATGCATGCATAAGTTGCGCTGAATTATTTTTTTTTAAATTTATACTTTAAAAAAATCAACTTAAGAGGAAGAAAATATAAATAAAACTAATTATGTAGTAGTCCAGGAGAAATATATATATAATACAACTTATTTAATAATAATTTTAGCCCTAACCTCAAAAATTCCCGAAAAAAATCCAAAAACCCGTTTTTTTGGTTTTTAGTTTTTTTCTTTTACAAAAATTGTCGGAAATTTTTGAGGTTAGAGCAAAAATGATTATTAAATAAGTTGCCATTAGTTTGCTGTAAGAAAACATTTATAACACGACTGGACTATAGAGGAATAAAAACATGAAATCTTCCTAATAATTGAATGAACATATAGTTCCTAATAGTTAACACTATTTTACTTTTTCGTATCAATATTTTATTAGGATATCCTTAAAAGTTTTCTTCATTACCATTATTAAACCAAAAAAATCAAAATAGATAATTTTCACCACAAGTAAGTTTATTTGTAAATAGTTCCATTGAAAATTGTGAATTTCAATTAATATCCTGCAGTCTATCATTGCATTTATGGACTGTAATCAAAGATATGTATGTTCTTATGATGTTAATAATTTTCCTGTTAGTAGTTGCTCCTTGTGGCCTAAAATACAAAACTTATCTTTTAATATATTTTAATAATGTAGTAGTTTAGACAATAGGAGATAATTCTTGGTCAGATTTCATGTTCATTGAGCTGAACAGTCAATGTAACAAGCATTTCTGAATTGAAAGCTTTATGCAACATACTTATATCTACCGTTAAAGTTTCTATTTGTTTGAAACTGCCGGAAACTACTTGAAAGTTCAGGAAAGGGAAGATTTGTTTTATAATAATGAAACGTCAAAATAAACAGAATAATTTATTAGTTTTCAAATTTTTCGACAAATAATAAATCACAAAACTTTAATTAACTTAATTTTATTACTTGAAGTGAAATTTTTTATAAGGTTTTATAATTTGCATTTATAATATACTTCATTGGAATACTCAACGGAGTGAGGAAATGAAATCTCTTTCCACGCTTGTCTGTCACAGTTGGTAATTGTGTGCATTTTATTAGACAATTCTTAGATTCTTCCATTTTCCTTTAAATTGATTATATTTATTTATCTTATATTATAATTTCTTAAATTATTGATCACTCCAATTTAGTATTCAAATCAAATTTAAATTTCAAACTTGGTATAGTTGACATATGTCATTTTAGTAAGTCTTCTTCTTCACTTCAGGTTTTAAGCACTTTGCCTGTTACAGTACCTACCCATCTTTCATCTTTCACACTTCTTAGAAATTTCATTTCTTGTGCTTGTATTCTACTCACTTCTTTTTTTGTTGTTGTTCATGTTTCACTACCATATAAAATATAAAAGGGTTGGAACCGCTTGTAAAATTTTAACTGTGTCTCTTTTATTCTTTAATGTTCTGCTCATAGTTCCGCAAATATATGTGAATTTATTCAGTTTATCTTATATGTCATTGCTTAGGTCATATGATATATCGCAGCCTAAATAATCGAAGTATTTCACCTGTTCCAATAATATATCGTTTAGGAATATCTTTGTCCTGACTGGTTATTTACTTGAGAAAACCATGGTGTTCGTTTTGCTTATTGATATTATCATGTCGTATTTTTTATATTTTAGATATATACCTTTAGGGCCATTTGTTTTCCACTCTTTTACTACGGCATTTATATATTATGTTAAATAATGTAGGCGAAATACAAGCAGCCTTGTCTAACTCCTTTGTTTGTTGATATTTCTCTAGTCAACTTTCCGCCCATATCCATTGTAATTTTGGTGTCAATGTATAAACTTTGTATCTCTCTTGTTAAGTGTTTTGGGTATCCCCGTTCTTTCATAATACTCCATAATTTACATCTGTTTACATTATCAAAAACCTTCTCAAAGTCTATAAAACTTATATGTGTTTCTCTGTTGTATTCTCTGTGGTTTTATATGATTTATTGTATAGTGAGTATTCCATCTATTGTTGATCTACCTTTTCTAAAGCCCATTTGTTCTTTTTCTATAAGTTCTTCTGTAATGATTTTGTCTGTTATAAATCTGGCATAAATTTTATAGGCGGTGTTGACTAGGCTAATCCCTTTGTAGTTTTGAGGGCTGTTTTTATCCCCTTTTTTGAACAACGGGATTGGATTAATATGTTGGGTTCATCCACTTTAGAGCCACACTCTACCAATTTGCGCAGCGACACCTTGAACAACCTTGAACACCTTTTATCCTGGTCAAACTCCAATGGTAATAGGGTGAAACAATACTCTATTTAATAAAGATTATCTATTACTATTACAAGCCATGTGTTGTAATGCCACAGCATGCAATCCCTACCAGCTCCTTGCTGTTACAAAATTTAAAATGAACAATATTTCCGGCTATTCCAAAACCGGGCCTGCTTTTCTTACTCTACAGGAAATGGAGTATACCTAGAGCTGTATAATTGTCGTTGCACTAAAAATGGTGTCGATATAGAAATTATAACTATTTTTCTTGTGATGAGATTGTGGGACAGATTTTTTTTACTTTTTCTTGACAAGAGCCAAACTAACTGACTAAAAACCCCTATTTCTCGCTTTTTATATCAAACACACTAGTTTTTCTAATCGAACATACCGATGACAGCTGTTGCTAACTGTCAAGATCAAGTGAGAAGAATATGTTATTTTTTTAAGGAATATGAATTCCGAACAGGTATTACTTTTGCTTTTTTCCATTCATCCGGGGTAGTGCCGTTTTCCAGCATCTACTGAATACACGTAAGAGTCTAATAGGTGTAATATAAGTCCACCGTTTTCCAGAGTTCAGTATTGATACCATCCATACCAGTCGCATTTCTGTTTTTTGTAGCTCTGATGACTTCTGTCAGTTCTCTTAAATCTATATCATCCAAACCTCTAACGTCTTCTTCTTGTATCGCCGTTTCATCTGTGTTTTCATCGTAATTCTTAGTAAGTACCAACATAATGTAATGAGCACAAAAAGTACCTACTAATTGTTGAATAATTTTATAAATGCGAATTATAAAAAATATTGTGTAAAACTTATGCCAAAATGACCATTTGCAAAACTCACCGTTTTGTGAGATGTTAAACGTATTTATATTTAACAAACTATTAAGTATGTGGTCAATAGATATTGTAAATGTTTTATGCTTAACTTGTTAGGTAGCCTGCGCTTAGGATGCAGGTTAAATTAAAATGCAGTTTCGTTTATAACTAAAACTCGACTCTTGCGTAATGTTTATTTTACTGTCTATCAACAACTGCTTGGTAACATAATACAAGATGGTATCATGACTACAATTATCATTTATATAACATCCCCTATACTTTATTTAAAAAAATCAAAACATATTCAGAATGCTGGCTTTCATCATCAGAATCTTCTTGGATTTGGTTAACATCTTTAATTCTGTTTAATTCTGGACATCTCTTGTGTTCTTCTGGTCCTTGTTTACTGGTCCTTGGCCCATCTTCATTATCCCTTGAAGTTATGTAAACTTTCTTGATGTCCGCTTCTTTCTGGTCTCTCAATGCACTCAGTTGCTTGTCAGATATTGACAATTCTTTATCAATGTCTTCAGTCTGTGGAAGTAGTATAAATAACTTTCATCATTATTTTGCTTAGCCATATTGAATGAAAATTGCCCTTTCGTATCTCTTATTGATTTCTGGAGTAAGATTTCTTTTCTTGCTTCTAGTAGAGTTGAACATTCGGCCTTTTCTGTATCTGATATGATCAAGTTGCTATACCTTTTGAATATTTCTTCTTCCAACTGCAGTCAACAGGATTACAATTTTCTCTTTACTCTGCTTTTTCTCCAATCCGCTTGCTATGAGATAGTTTTCCCAGGATAGCTTGAATAGTTTGAAATTTTTGGAAATCTCTCCTTCCGATAATGATAATGGCTTGGGTAGCGGAATATTCACGTTTATTTTTTTTAACATGGAAATGACTTCTTTCATACAAATTCAGTTTTTCTTCCAGAGCTTTTAGTTGATGCTCGATACTTGCCATTTTCTACAAGAAATTGTCAAATATGGGGCAATTTAATTTACTGCTTTGCTTCCTTCTTGCTTTTTAACTTCTCTTGGGTTAACCTGACACCATGTGTTATATGCTTAACTTGTTAGGTAGCCTGCGCTTGGGATGAAGGTGAAATTAAAATACAGTTTCGTTAATAACTAAAACTCGGCTCTTGCGTAATGTTTATTTTACTGTCTATCAACAAATTTTTTGTAAAAATTTAAGGTCTGGATTGATGTACAACGGGACTAATTTAAGAAAACTTCTTTCAGCCATACTAATCCATAGACTTCTTGTTTGACTGTTACTTGCTTTGTCAGCTTTTGCTGATTCTGGCAAAACATTACTCATTCTGCTCAAAATCGTTGGTTTAAATAATCTGTAGATAAGGAAGCAGTTTCAGTTTATGGTATTTGTGACATGATTTATCTAGTGTTGAATGAAATCGTGAATATGAAAAGATAGAGTTCACTATTTGTATATTAACGTGAAATCCACCAAGAAAGAACCTTTAGTAAAATGTTTTAAATTAACTTTTGTAGTATTTAAGTATTTTGTCCTGTTAAAACCTTTTTAAGGAGTGTCAACGATATATTTTTGTAATTTTTGTATGTAGACTGGTTTAAGAATAATTGACCAAAAATGTAGATGGACACTTGCTTTTTCCTTTCTAGATTTCAGACTTACCGATTTCTAGATAGTAATAGTGAAGACTGAATGATCTAACTAGTACTTAGATTAGCTTATAGATATTCTCTAAGTAACATATCTTTTACTTTTAGTAAGCAAATAATATCTCTTATAGAATATACGTATGATACTTCACTGGATAATACCAGTGTCTGGCGACCCTGATAACAAATTATATTTACCAAGTACCATCGATTAATCTGTCAAAATATGAGCTAAATCAAATTATTTTATTTCTGTCTACTATTTTAAACAATCACTTTCAATTATACTGTTTGTGATAAAGAGCAAAGTAATCATTAAAGTCCTAATACTTTACTGGTTATTTTTTTAGTTAGACCCTGGTACTATTAAGTGAGCTTATTCAATTATAATATAATTAATATTAAGTAAAAATTAGTGGCACAGAGATATAAGTTTGCTGCTAAGCAAAATTTATTTATTAAAATAGTCTATTTTAATGGTAATTGGACAAAAGCAGTTAATCTGTATATATAAAAACTAATCCCTATTTTCCTTGGTAACGCCATCACGCGTGACCAGCTGGACCGATTTCACTATTTTTTGTTGTTTTATATTATCCGGGGGAGGTTCTCATGAAAGAGAAAAATCAAAAAATTGCGTGAGAAATTAGAAAATTTAAGAATACTTATTAATATCATTAATACTATTAATCCAACCGTTTTAGACAATGTAAACTTTTTTAAACTAACATTATGACATTTGACAGAATGCATACTGCAAATATCATTAAATTTTATAGGCGCTTTCTTTCGTGCTATGCATCATAAACAT
The DNA here is from genome assembly GCA_035357415.1 of Ophraella communa. Lineage (NCBI taxonomy): Eukaryota > Metazoa > Arthropoda > Insecta > Coleoptera > Chrysomelidae > Ophraella > Ophraella communa. The sequence goes on from CM068984.1 coordinate 8,152,912, forward strand.
GATTAGTTTGTTCTTTCGTACTGTTCACAGTTATGCTCTCAAAAAAATTTATGTTTAGTAATCCCCTTGCCACAGATGATATTTTCATGTTTATCAGTTCACAATATTAGTGTTCTATGGGTTAACAGTTCTATATTTACAAAAATTTATCCATATTATATTCAATCAAAAACTATTTAAATTATAGACACACCTTTTTTATTTTTACTTTTTAATGACAATTGTTTCTTCTTAAAAAAACAGTATGACAAAGCTTTTACCTCTGTCTCATTGGAAAATGTGAATCTTTTTTCCAGAAATGTATATTTATATGAAATAATTTCTATTAATCTATTTAAACAAATAATTAAGAGATTTATTATAGATATCGATAGAAGGGCTATCCGAGCATTAATAGAGTAAAATTATCAAAAATTATTAAAATACAAATACCTATATCTGCTTCACATCCAGCCTCGTTGCATTGTTTTGTACCACATATTTCTTTCTGTTCCGTATTTTGCCCTTTGTTTTATTTGCAGGTACATTTTATATTTTGTTAAGTTGTATTTTATTGTGGCATTTGTGTTTATGTTTTCTATTTTGCATCATTGGTTATAGAACCTAGAGTTATGTGTATTTTTAATTTGGTGGTATTTATATCATTTAAATGGCTTTTGTTACCAATAAATCGATTTGGTTATCACAATATTGTATACTAAAAAAATGTAATGTTTGGTGATGATATCTGACAGCTCATGCGCAACCCTACGGTCATAAATGAGCTGTCGGCTGCTTGTCGCCAGGAATTATTTTTATTTAATTGTAGTCTTTTTTACATAAATACATTTTGTTACATTTGTATGTTATGTAAAACAATTCAACTTAATAGTAAGTATGTATTGTATTTATTGTTAACTCATATTGGTGGAAATAAAATTTATTATTCTAGGTAATACAAAAGAATACATCCAACAATTTAGAATTTTATCCAACAACTACCAAATGCTAGGAAACAAAATATGAAAATGACAGAACTACAGAATTTATATTTTAGATATTTGTCCTGTGATTTGAAGTTCTTTCGACATCTTCAATCATTGGGTGCGTTTAGGGAACACAACTGATAACTCAACCGTTGAGTGAGCGCTCAGTGAGTTTTAAAAGAAGCAGAATTTTTTATAAAGAATTACTTTTTGTCGTTAAATAAATAATAAAAATTTTTCTCCTATAGGCAACCCCATCCGTGGACACACTGTATGTCTTCTGCTTCCGTGTTGGTATGCCAACAAAACTATTATATATACGCACAGGAAAAAAAAAATTGAGAAAATTGGTTATCATAAAGCGTTAGAATAATAAACACACTTTTTTATTATTTATACCAATTCGAATTCTATATTCATCGGTAAGACAGGACAACGTCTGTCGAGTCAGCTAGTATTTATATATAAAAGAAGAATCTACGATATGCAGAACAAAATGTTTCATTAAAGAGTCTACAGCCCCACACAAAATATAAATACCAACTTGTGTGATCTTATTAATTATTTAATTTAAAAAAATAAACGGATCGAGTCATTTTTTTATTTTATAATGAAATAAGTTTTTATTAAAATGTACCCTTCAATAAATATTGACAGTCCCTTGTATAGCTATATAATAGTATATTATGTTACTATTATGTTCAAGCGTAATAATAATATGCATTTTATAAAAAATATAGAAGGCTTTGTTTATATCTCAACTATTTAATTAATACAAACGAAAAATTACATAAAGTGTTACCTATTTATTACCAGTAATATTAAATGTGCAGTTTTGTATACTGCAGTTGTTTAAATTTAAGCCACTGCCACCGCTTTCAGCTTCGAAATTTACAATTTTGTTATTGGTATACATCATATTATTAGTAAGTTGATTGTCGATTATTGTGTCAGCGATTCCAGAACTATTACTTGGTTGTTCTTGCCAAGTAAGTATTTTTTGTGCAGTTTGTGTTTTACTGGAAATTGAATCATCTAAGTACCCTTCAGCAACACTGGTGGATTTCCATTCACCATGCCGCTTTAAAGCGGTAATATCACCTCCGTTGTCAACTAAAATAGTTGCGGAAGTCCTCCGAAGGCAATGTCTTGTATATTCATGAGAATTTGTTAATTTCAAAAACGTAGCAACATCTTTTGGTACGTTTGATATTTTGTGGATACCCATTACCACACGGTGACATTTACAATTCTGGTATTTAATAAAAAATAGCTGCAGGCCAATATCATCCGGATGAAGAGCCGTATACTGTCTTACCAAATTCAAATAAAAATCGCCAACGACTGTTGTTTTTTGTGTTTATGATTTTAACCAAAATTAAATTTCCCAAATCTTGGATTTCGCTAGACTTTAAATTAACAAGTTCATCGCATCTAAGGGCTCCTGTGACTCCAAATATTAATATAACCTAAAACAAAAAAAAGCTGGTAGCACTGGGATTAGAACCGCTGACCTTCGCGACCGAAGACAAAAGCTCTGCCACTGAGCTACCGTCATTAAATGTTATAAGTTGGAAATGAGGTAATATTTGCTGTCAAGTTAAATATTGATCTGCGAGTAGATATCACTGTCAACGGTTTAATAAACGTAATAATTATTAAAAAGAAATAAGAAAGTACCTACCTTTGTTAGGTTATTCGGTGCATCCTTGAGAAATTTATCAAATTGATCTTTTGTTAATACTTTTGATTTTTTCGGTGTATAATTTTCCCCTTGGCGCTTTATAAATGCAATTAATTTGCTATATTTTTCTATTTTAACAATATGTTTAATGTTTAATTGACTTTTAATCATTGAATACTGTGCCCGTAGAGTAGAACTTTTAAACTTTCTGGACAAATTCGTGAAGTATGCAAGCATAACGTTTTCCATGTATTGCTGTACATTATATTCATTGCACCATTTTAGAAATTTTTCGTATGCAAAATTATACAGTTTACGCGACTTCGTTGGAATTAGAGTTTCAATACTGGAATTAGCTATTTCAACTAATTCCGGAGGCGTACATTGTAAGTCTTGAGACATTTTTGCAGTTTGAATTAGGTAGGAACACTTTCAGAGTCTGACACTTTTTAAAACTAACAAAACATCAAAATTAAATAAGGAAATTGAGAGTTCCTGCCTTCTTGATTATAACACCCATAAGACGTTGCTACCGTTTCTTATTATTTTGTTACTAGTATAATAATGAGAGTTCATTATTGTACTAGTAAAAGAATAGGCTATTTCTACTGTTTGTGTTGAAGAACATAATACAGTTTTTATTATACGCTTGAAGAAAAAATAAATTGCAATAAATAAAAGTAGGGATTTGTAACTATAGAATTATAAATGTAAAAAAATAATGTTGAACAATTAGGTATTTGTAAAATAAAAACATAACCATAGAGATGGTTGTAAAAAGGACTACCACAATAGATGTCTGCCAGTTCTTACATAATTTTATCCAAAATAAATCTAACTAAAGAGAAAATTTTATTAATTATTAAATCAAAATACTCTCGTGGGCAGAAATTGGTAGAACATGAAGAAAAATGGGAGAGTCAAAGTCAATGTTAAGGAGTAAATAGTTTTAACACAAATTAAGAAAATACATCTTTACAAAACTTTTAAATTAATTTAAATAAACAAATATTATGATTTCCAAAAATTAGATAGAAAAGTAATGAGCTAATTCATTAAAACATAACATAGTCCTTGTTTAATTCGAAATGAAACCAAGTACATACCAAAAAATTGCTAACGGATACCGATATACGGATTGAAACAAAGTGCATTTTTTTATTTTTTCAAAAAAGCTACATTTATAGTCAGCTAACCTAGTTTTTGTGCCACTAAAAACTCTGTTCCCAATAAATTCAAATTAATAAGTGTTGTTTATATGTAAGTCTTAATTTAAACTATTTATAATATTATATTATACCAATTTTCATGTACAGTACGAGTATGTAGCTTTTGACATATAACAGTATATTCTGTAAAGAGGAAAGAATGAAAATTCGATGCTAGTGGAAATTCCGAGCGCGATCCGAAGACGAGTGTAAGGAACCACGAGCATCACGAATTTTCATTCTAACCGAGTAGCAGACTATACTTTCTCCACGATCAAAGATTTTAAATCCATGAACAGTTTGTAATACTTTTCATATTCATTCTTTGATTTTTTGTTAGTAAAATTTCCAGTATATTATTTGATCAACTGCATCAAGGCTAATGCTATTAGTGCTAACCAGTGTGAGAATATCATTCTATCCCAAGAGAGAGAATGTAAATACATTTAAATTGCATATGGAGGTATTGCAGAATAATTTTTTCAATCCCAAGAGAGAGAATTCCAGCATTCTGTAATAAAATTGAATATCAGAATTGGCAAATTTTGTAATGATCGTGAAAAAATAGTATATTGTGCAACAAGCATGGAAAATGCGTGTTGTACACTATACTTTTCCTACGACCATACTGAAATAAAAAAGAATGAGGAATTTATTTACTAACAGCTAGGTTGATATTACAATAAATAAATAACGTGATCAAATATTCATATTCGAATCAAATTTCCTTTACTTATTAACAACATTGATTGTAAAATTACTGCAGTTATTAAATGTCATTCTTGGAGAAGTGCTTAACTGTTATTTAATCGTGAAATTTTTCAAAAATTTCCAACTGTTGGAAATCCGTCTTTTTAAAGACTTTATGTCTTCTCCATGATCTGCCCGGTGTATAATTCCGTGTTGGGTAATTTTAAATAGGCGGCAATTTGTTTTCCTAGGTATCCAAATTTGTTTATACCAATTCTTTGAACTGTACATTTTCCTTCTTGATAGTTAAGGAAAAAATAGGAATCTCCACCATTCTTAGGGCGAAGATCTGTATATTTTTTAAAAAATTGTCTGTTATTGTAAATTTTTGTTTTTGTGTTAGGTATCTTAACTAAAACTGCAGAATTTAAATCTTTGAAGTCAGTTATTGTCATTTTATAATTCAGTTTGAGTAGTTTTGCCTAAAATAGAAAAGTTTGAGTATGGAAAATAAAAATTTTACAGGACGAGTGGTATTTGAGAATATTATTTTTTGAACCATTCTGAAGGTTTTCCTATAGCGTTGATTGTAAATAGAGTATAGAAAATTTTAGTTCTTTTTCAATTGTGAAACCGTTAATACATTATTTTCACGATATTTTTAGCTTAACGTTTTTGGTAGAATAAACAAAGTCTAAAACAAAAAATATACCTACACTTAATATATTTTTGAATTGTTTAAAGTGAAAAGGTTTACCTTCGTTAAAATTAAATCATTAATTTTGATGAAAGCTACATTCTTAAACTTACTGCTTAGTTTTAAGTTAATATTTAAAATTATATCTAGGGTAATTTTGTTATCGTGTGTATTTCAACTTTCGTAAACGTAATCTAGGCTGAGTAATTTCAAGAAAAATTAAATATATATAATATATTCATCCCCTGTAAATAGTCCGGTCAATCTGGACATTCCGTGATACAGAAAGTTACAACAAGCTGAAAATCAGTAAAAATGTTTAAAATAAATAAAATTTAGAAAAAAATGAGAAAATGAAAACGATGTCAATGAAATAAAATTATTGAACCTTATTAATCTGATTCAAAATCTTGTTGTTTTCCATGCATTACAATGTTTGATAATTTCTAAATTTCACTTGTAATTTTCAGATTGTATCTTTCTCTTTCACTTTTCTTATTTGGTCTAATTCGACCGGACTAAAATAATTATGTGTAGAGGTAGAGAATGAAGTTTGAAAAATGGATTTTAATTTCATTTTGGTGTAGTTCCGTCAATATTTTCTATTGCCGTTTAACAAAGTATTTATAAAAACTACGTTGAGTTCCAATGTTTTGATAAAAAATTCGTTGTAGAATATTTTTATAGAATTGTGTACATACCAAAATAGGTGTCTAGCAAGTATGATATTTTTTCAACCTCGTATATAAATTTCAACACTAATGGACTATTTTACTCAAATTGATAAATATTAGTACTAAATACAAGTAATAAAAGGACAACCTAGTCTACAGAACTTAAGGTAAGGAAATATCATCCAATAAATAGGTCTGTCGAGTAGAAAGCAGAGTCAACTTCACTTGTCATTGGATCCGTTTTGATTTTTTTCTGTGTTACACGTGCAGAGGTGGGTAACTATTTGAAATATTTCTATTTCAAATACCTATTTAAAATAGAAAATACCTATTTTGTATCTTTATTTTAAATAGATGCGTAAAACCTATTTTATATTTATTATCTTAAATAAAAGTTTTGACCTATTTTTTATTTTAAATAGGTTTTGGACAATCGGATTCCGATCCTGTCATTGATTCTGATCGACGATGTGCGAGAGCGGTCGATCAGGATTTCAAAGGGCTCCAATTTTTCCTTGGTATTTTTTTCGGTTTTTAAATGTCCCGCCATTTATTAACTACATTTTGTATTCGGTTTTCATTCTGGCAGCACTAGTGGGTAGAGGCGTTGAAAGTTGACTAAAGTTGTCTGATTATAATCCTTTACTTTGTTCAATTTTAATAAACATATTTCCATGTTAAATGCTTATCCTAATGTAAAGGTATTTTTATTATTGAAACCCTTCATCGAATTTATTTATAACGTGAATAAATCTCAGCGTAACAACAAATTCCACAATATATTAAAAATTTCTTGTTATCCTATTATTTAATGTTAATGCTGAGTTGTATTTACATATTGGTGGTTTTTGCATATAGCGATTAGATTTTATATAATGAAATAAAAAATTCCGTTTTTAGGCATTATTTATTTTATACATTGGCTTCATCCGCACCTGTGGAAAGGTTATTCTCATATGCTTGGATGGTGATGAGACCAAAACGAAGGTCAATGACTGACCAAAATTTTGAAAGAATGCTTCTACTAAAAGCTAATGGCCTTAACACATTTTTAATTTTGTATACCTTTACACAAGACCTATTTACTATTTTAATATCTATTTGAAATACGTATTTTCTATCTTCTATTTTAAATAGAATTCTCAAATCTATTTTCTATTTAACATTTTAAATACCTTTTGCTCACCTATTTAGTATTTTTTATTTTAAATAGGTTTTTAAACCTATTTTACCCACCTCTGTACACGTGGTACAGCAAGTAAAGTAATTTTTGTTCTTCGCTCTTTTATCCTACTACTGGTTTTATAACTTTAACACTGAGCGAGGTGAGCTGGATTTCCAATTAATTATTGATTTTTCAAGCCACATTTCTTTAATATCCTTTTACCAAAACAAATATTGACTTTTATTTTTACTATTATTTTATTTTTTCATACTTAGTGTTTAAAAAATATTATAATAAAGTTTTATAAGTTTTATTATTGCAAATTGTTAACCTTGCTATAACGAAATGTCTATATAACAATTTGTTTCAATTAACACAATTTTTCTCTATAGTCTATATAGAAAGGACAAGGAGTGATAAATCATTCATTTAAGTAGATTTCATAGACGTACCAAAATATATTTTAAGAGGGTATGCCGTAAGGTACATTTTGTATTGAACGAATGAGTTGCAGCTATGCTAAAGAATATTCGATTTAGGTCATATGTACTAATTTTAATAAAAAAAAGTGATAGAGGAACATAAATTTTAGTAAGTTTGATAAAGAAAGGCAACACAGTTTATTCATAATACAAAACAAACCAATTTGTAACAATAATTATTTTATATATTTTTGTTCTTTTTGTAAGAAGATTAATTCAAACTTTGAATATTGTCACAAATAAATTACAATGAAATATATGCTATGTTGTGTGTTGCTAAATCAACAATTTATAGATTACTAAAAGAAAGCAAGAATGGAACTCTTCAACCCCCTAAAACTCCTTCAGGCCGAAAACCAATTGAGATCGATGAGTCATTAAAACAAAGACTAAGGCGTAAATTCCATGGATTTTACTTACGAAAGGAAATTCCAACACTTGACAAAATTATGACATCAGTGCAAGAAGATACGGACTATATAAAATTCTCCAGAATGACATTATGCAAACTTTTGAAAGATGTGGGTTTCAGATAAACAAAACATAATAGAAAATCTCTCTTGATAGATAAACCGGAAATAGTTTTTTGGAAAAGAGACTATTTAAGAAGCATTCGACATACCAGAGAAAAAAATTTGAAAATCTTCTTCTTAGACGAAACATGGATAAATGCTGGATATACAGTTTCCAAATCTTGGCAAAATGAAAACATTAAAAGCGGAAGGCAGGCATTCGTGGAAGGTTTGGCGTTAGGTTTGCAGCCACCATCTGGAAAAGGAAAAAGACTTATCATTGTCCATGATGGAAGTTCTGAAGGTTTTGTTGATGGTGGATTATTAACTTTTATTTCAAAACGCACGGACGACTATCACGAAGATATATGAATGGGGATATCTTCGAGGAATGGTTTGTTCAAATGTTGGATCTGATTCCAAAAGGGGCTGTTATTGTTATGGACAACGCAAGTTACCATTCACGAGAAGCATTGCCCACAAGTCGTTGGCGTAAAGCAGAGCTTTTGAAGTGGCTAATTTCGAAAAATATTAAGTTTCCAAAAGATCCACTAAGGAAAGAACTTTACAGAATTGCAAAAATGAACAAGAATAAATAAAAAACCTACATTGTAGAAGAAATGGCTTCTTCTCGTGGTATATCAGTTCTTCGACTTCCCCCTTATCATTGTGAACTTAATCCATTAAATTAATATGGGCTCAGGTAAAGGGGGAAGTTGGAAAAAAAACTACTTTTAAAATAAACGATGTTGTGAAATTGTTTGAGAGTGCTGTAAGTCATGTTAGTAAGGAAAATTGGACAAACTGTATCGAGCATGTTATCAAAGTAAAGGCAAATATGTGGAAAATTGACAATATTTGTGATGATTTAATCGACCCTATTATTATTAATGTCAACAACGTTTCTTCCTCTGCCGAGTCGGATATATAATAAAATGTAAGTAATGAATGTATTCCAATAATTATTTTTTTTCAATTTTTATTATATTATAATTTAAAACGTTTTTTTCCCAAAATACACTTTTCTGCTAATCCTTTAACAATGAAGAAACCCTAAACTTTGCTACAACTGAAACAAATACGGGGTCGATCTATCTGGTTTTTACATTTACGGAAGAAATGTAATTTAAAGTAAGAGATTTATCAAAAATTTCATGGTGCTCCCTGTAAAGGTTTTGCATACTTAATTAGGGTTTATTACTCCTCGTACATTTTGTACATACTATATATGTAATTCATATTTACAATATTACTTTTACATTATTTGATGTTTTCTCTATGATTTGTAATTACCTTAATGATATTTTGATCATTTTGTTTTTAAAATCTTAAAGTACTCTTAAAATATTTTTACTATTTTCACACTTACCTTCTTTCTTGCATATCATGTATTTTTTTTTGTTTCTGATGTAGACCGAAACTAGTCGCCTTTGTTTTTTAAATCTAATAAAGAATTTGTGGTTTGACATCGAGTTTTATTGAATTTTTCTATTGAATTCTACCATATTTAAAATGAATGCACTTTCCAATTTCAATTTTCGTTGTTAACTTGATGATAGCGATATCAATCGCAGCGCCGCTCTTGACGAATTAAAATCGTGTATATAAAAATCGAAATTTTTCTACTTTGTATCTTCTCCCTGTTAAATTATGATGGACAAAACATTTTTGCGACTAGGATATGTTCTTCCTTTTTGTAATTTGCAAGATTAAACAAAACTTTATCTTACATACTGATGATGGTCTCCATCCTAGACCAAAATTAGTTACAAAAAATTTTTTGTTCATTATAATTTAATAAAATTCTATGACATTGACTTTTTTTTTTATTTGGTTTTTATTTATTAATTAATATGAGGATGGAATCCCAACATTGGGAAGCATTTTTAATTGCTGCAGAAAATAATCCTAATTTGATAACAAACAAATTTAATGATGCTACTTTATTTGTAAGATTTATTTGGAAAATAAAATATAAATTTAAAAGGAATGTTATTAAATATTATTAAAAATACGAAATACTAAAAAAATTGCCTAGTATAAAAAATAAATTAGTAAAAAAATACGAAAGTTAAAGAATAAATATAAGAAAACCTACAAATAATATATTTGCCTCATGTTATTTAACAAATTATATTATATTATTATATTTTTATTACACTATTCTATAAAGAAACGAGTGTTCTATAAATCAATATTGGAGATAACATATAATAAGAAGGCAAAACACAAGTTAACTCTTTAAAACTGTTTGAATTTTGTTTTAGACAGCAAACCAATATGCTAAACGACAACATCCCTGAAGAAATTTAAAAATTCCATAGAATTTCTGTATATCATGTTGACAAAAACCGAATAGAAACCGATAGAAGCAAAACGGAATATCGATATTGCTTCTACATGAAGAAAGTGATATGATATGACGAACATCGTTAAATATCTCTAATATCTAATAAAGTGGAACATTTTAAGTATTGTTTGAATATTTACTTTCTAAACCCTAACAATTTTGGCTACTAATAGATTAACTTTTCTGTTTTCTTTGATATTGATTTTAATTTTATAATAATTCCAAACAACTGTTAAATGAAAATGGTAATGTTTGGAAACTGTAAAATAAAATAAGCTTATAATTTGCTACCAGCCTGCAATGCATGAAAATTAAACAGCAGACCAGTGTAATTAAGTAATGAAAACAATAACAAAGGAAATGTAACAGTGGCAAAAATGGATATTTTTTTTGTCATTTAATTAATTACTGGCATAATTAAATTTAGCTATCAATTCAATAGATGCTAGGTTAGTCCTTTTATTAGGGTATATATTTATTCTATATGGATACCTAAACAAAATATTGAGTAAAAGTCGATTCAGAAATATAACACATTATATAAAGCATGTAATAAACAATGATAATTATATACACGCTCACATTATAAAATCTAGATTTTTATGTTTTAAAATTATTCTAACTTGGAATGAGAGGCCTTGTATAATACTTTAACGTACGAATAGGATATAAATAAAACATATCAATAATTCTGTATTTATTATTTTGTTTCCCCCATAACGTAAAACAATTAATTTACGTTAATTGCGAAATTAAGAGACGATTTCGTCAACTTAGTGAGTTTGATAGGGGTCGAATAGTGGGACTTCGGAAAGCTGGATTTTTCTTTTTGGGAAATTGCAGTTAGAGTACAAAGAAGTGTAGACACCGTGGTTAGGTGTAGTCAGGCATGGCTTCGAGAAGGCCGTACGCAAAGAGCAAGGGGCTCTCTCCATTGCAAATGAATGGTTAGGTTAGGTTAGGTTAGCCAACGACTGTTTAGTTTGTTTCACAGGGCTTGCAAGCTGAATTAAGTTGATATTTTATTTGTGGATGGGTTTTGTTTGGTGCCACATGCCGGTGTAGTGAATTCGCATTTTCCCGAGTTTTGTGAAATAATATCCAAGAATTTTTTTTACGAAGGTAAGTAGTTACTTTTTAGAAGGTATTATTGAAGTAGTAATTAACAGCAGGTAGTTTAATTTGATAATTTCACTTCGAAACATTATTGTTATTGTTGTTGGCCCTAACCTCACAAAATTTCGACCATAGAATATCACTTCTTAGAATAATGCATTGGGTTAATTTATAAGGACTAAAATAGTACACACAGTGAGACACCACATTAGGTACACAGTGAGACTGTCTCAGTCTGTACCAGTTTGTAGTAGGTATCTTCAATGTTGATAATATTTTTTATAAATAAAGCAAAGTTAAAGTTTTTTTCCTGTTTTTAGTAAAGATAATGAATTATGAACATTACTATATTTCGGTGTTCATTTCAGATGGTAAGAAAACAGAAACCACGAAAAATTGCGACATTTTCAAAAGAATCAATGAGTAGGGCGGTTGATTTGGTTATAAATGAGAACATGTCTTTGCGAAGAGCCTCCGAATTATGTGCTGTAAAATTTCAAACGTTGCAAAGATATGTTGCTAAAAACGCTTGATTGAAGGGAAAATCTCCTTCACCCCTAATTATAGCTGCAGATTGGTGTTTAACGAGGAACAAGAACAAAATTTTAAAGAGTATTTGGAAACCTGTAGCAAAATGGCGTATGGGGTAACGAATTTAGACGTTCGTAAACTGGCGTATGAAGTTTCTGTTGTAAATAAACTGAAAAGGCCATAATCCTGGAATTTAACAAAAATGGCAGGTGAAGATTGGCTACGAGGTTTTATGCAACGCTGCAAAACGGTAAGCATAAGACAACCAGAAGCTTGTAGCTTATCAAGACTGACTTCTTTTAATAGACACAATGTAGGAATTTTCTTCGAAAATCTCCGTAATATTTTGAATAAAAACCCTTCACTTTCCCAAGCATCGAGAACTTTTAATTTAGATGAAACCGAAGTCACCACTGTTCAGAACCCTAAAAAGATTATTGCAACAAAAGGTGTCAAGCAAGTAAACCGTTGTACCAGCGGTGAACGAGGTGAGCTTGTCACAATGTGTGCCATTGTTTCTGCTGCTGGAACTTCCCTGGCACCAGTCCTAGTATTTCCCAGGAAATTTTTTAAGCCGCATATGTTACAAGGTGCTCCTCCCGATACATTAGGGTTAGCATCACAAAGCGGCTATGGATGAATTCCGAATTATTTCTCGAGGTACTGTAACATTTTATCAAACAAACAAATAGTTTAATAAATAATCCTTCTCTATTTATTTATGATAATGCAGAGTGTCACATATCTGCAAAAATAGTGAACAGGGCTAGAGAGGCTGGAGTTTTTATAATAACGTTGCCTCCACATTGCAGCAATAAAATGCAGCCCCTTGATCTAACAGTTTTCGGTCCGTTCAAATCGTATTATAACAGAGAATGTGACAAATGGATGCTAAATAATCCGGGTATTCCTTTAACAATTTACAACATAGCCGAGTGTGTCCGCCTTGCGTTTTGGGATGCTTTTACCCCCAGCAATATAGTTAAAGGATTTGGGAGATCGGGTATTCATCCCTTTAACCCCGATATATTTGGGGATGCCGATTTTCTTCCAGCAAGCGTAACTGATAGACTATTATTATTAGACACCGATAAGAGCACAGATGTATCTAATGAACCAGGTCCAAGTCCAATTCTGGTAGCGAAGATAATGATGTTGAGACACCAAGTCGACAAGCTGAAGTAACAAGTTGTCCAAGTAACTCCACCAAAAGAAGGCATTAGGTTTTTAAGCCCTGAAATTATACGAGGGTTTCCTAAAGCACGACCAAGGAAGACTACCAGAGCACGAAGAAATAAAAAAAGTGCAGTGTTAACCGATACCCCTGAGAAGTTAATTATTGAAGAAAAGGAACAAAAGAAGGCAATGAGCCAAAAAACTAAATCCTACATGAATGAATTAAAATCATTAAAAAAGGGGAAAAACGCGAAGGTACCATCGAAGAGCAAAAAGATTTCAGAAGAGAGCGATACAAGTAGTGAAAGTGTAGAGGAAGTCGTATATAAAGAGGATTCCTCGGACATGGAAATGGATGAAGAAAATGTTATGCTGGATCAAGATCCCAATATTCCAGTAACAGAAGGAAAATTTGTACTCGTACGGTTCCCTGGTAGAATACACTATGTTGGGAAAGTTACAGGTAACAATGTAGTTATAATACTTCGTAGTATTGCTTATTTTTTATTTTTATTTTAATTACAGAAGTAAAAGAGCAAGATGGAGAGTTCAAAGTATCATTTTTGAGGAAAACCAATAAAATAGACAATGCTTTTGTCTTTCCTAATGTTGAAGATGTCTCTTTTGTAAGAAAGACAGATGTGGTATTTGTGCTTCCAGATCCATTGCCCGCCGCCACCAAGCGACAATGCAATATTTTAAAATTTGGTATAAAATTTTCGGGGCTCGATGTTCGCTAAGGAGACTGAAATACCCATGTCTCACTGTGCCCCGCATGAGGTACACAGTGAGATAGTTTTCATGAAAAAATTAAAGGCGTGTTCACAATTTGTGTTTTTTTCTTCAGTTTTAATCCATTCTGTTGTTGGTTTAAATAGGCTTCTAAACCATAGTTAAGGAATTAAATTTAATTTTTGAAATTTGTGAGTTTTATTTGAAGAAATATGATTTTTGTCTCACTGTGGACCACCCTCCCCTATATTCACTACATCTAAAATGTTCTTAATTTCCATTTTAAATTCAAAAATAAATAAAAACCGGTAATTAATATTCTAACCATCAATTGTGAAAAAAATATGGCAATGTTGTTAAATGTCAACGTCGAAACAGTATAATGTCATAAAAATCGTGGTAAATTTTTAGTTCCATGGGAAGAAATAATTCTAAAAGTGAGGTTAATCAATGGTTTATTAAAACTCATTGCAATATAAATTAAATTAGCATATAAAACTCAATTTTCCGCATATAATTTAAATTAAAATATTATAAAAAGTACCTAAGTTAATTTAATTTTCAAGTTATTAAATTTCGAAATTCGTGTGTACCACACTATTGTTCACATTGATGACGTGCACCTATATTTATACTGGACAAGGTATAGAATGCTAGTAGTGAAAAAATGCTATAAGAACCACGGTAGAAAAGTGTCTCTTAACAATAATAACTCACTTTTCTATTGGCGCATAATTACTATTAAACCGTATTAAACACGTACAAGAACAAAAATATCGAATACCGGGATAAAAGAAACGCACATGCGATACACATTTTGCCTTCAGTCAGCTCTTTCGACTAGTTGTCCACCAACATCAATTACGAACAAATTTTGGAACTTCTTTTCTTTCAAGTTTATCAACAATTTGTTCGGCATCTTTTTATCTTTGTCTGTTTCAAAATCTATTAACGATTGACATTTGCTAATTTTTTTATTCAAATCAGCTGACGAATTATTTTTCCTTTCATCATTATCATCATTTAAATCTTGGGAAAATCGATATGCTCTTGAGTTTGCCACCACTGAATCTTCTTTTCGGTCCTTTAGTTTTCTTAATACTATATTTTTAGTCAAAGATGGTACAGTGAACATTTTTTGGTAAAATTTATCATCAAGTTTCCTTTCTTGGTGATGTTTTGTAGTTTCGCGAGGTAAGCTCTTAGATTTGTCCTCAAGTTTATTTGATACTTTTTTAGCGACATTAACAACGATGCTACTACACATCGAAGAGGCTTCATCATTGGGCGATTCCAGTTTTTTATTTATCTTATTGACCAAATTAAACTTTAACAATGCTTTTTTAATTATCTCCAACTGATTGCCATAGTTTCCTTCATAGACTGGTTGTATACCTTTTCTTAAGCATATATCTTGGTATATTTGCCAGATGGAATCTTTCACAGACTGAATTTCCATTACTTTGTTCATGGCTTCTAGCACTACTTTATTGTGATATTGTTCCCAATTGGAGCATGTTTGTTGAGCGGTTTCAAAACGATAATGAAGATCGGCTAGAGTGTTCCTTAGACCGTCTATCTTTACGCATTTTACCATCACCATTTTGTCCTAAAAAATTTTCTAGGCTTAGAAAAAAACAATTTTTACTACAATCACATACCATCATATCCTTAGCTTCTTCCATTTGAGTTAAATACCGTTCGAATAAGTTGGATAAAATGTGTCTAGCCTCGAGTAACGCTTCAAATCTTTTCAATAAATCTTCAATAGTTGAAAAACTATTTCTATTGTTATTGACAACTTCAAGCAAGTATCGCTGCAATAAATATAGGGTAATTAGGATTGTAATTTTTTTCAGAAAATGTATAAATAAGTCTAAGATCCTGGTTGGAAAAAAATACCCTCATCTGTTAATTAGATGAGACAATTTTTTTTTATTTTTATAGACTGATTTCAATATTAATTAATTAATTGTGGATCTGCTAGATGTCTTTTTATTTCAAGTTCTTCAAGGAAATCTAAATCGAGAGAAATATGACTACTCCCTATTCGTGTGATCGAATGTTCCCTTCTCTCACTTTTACTCCTGGATGCTGGATGAGAATAAGGGCCCGGATGAGAATAAGGGGCCTGGTAGAAAGTGGTATATAGTACGGAATATTAGCATGGGGAGGAACTACAAAAAAGTTTTACAAAAAAGAATGATAAAAATTATTTATAATAGAAAATCCAGATATACAAATAAATTATTTTCTGAATTGTGTTGGCTTGACATGCATAAGTAATCAGTAGTTCAAAGTAAATCCAAAAAGAAGTCTAGGTACACACACAAGTCGTTAATATTAAGTACAAAAATACAAGAAAAACACAATAACAACTTGCAAGCGGCGTACAAGAACGAAATAAAAATTAGAACTCCTTCTTTGTGGTTTATGGCCTGAGCGGCAAATAGCTAAAAGGGTTTTTTTTATTTAAATTGTGGTATTCCTGGGTAGCAATACGTTGTGTTCTATGGCAAGAAGTAGTCATAAATTAGCAGTGGAAGGGGAAAATTCAAAAATATTTGCTCATGAGTATTCAATACAGAGATAGGTGTATTGTTTGATTGATTCTATAGTTATAAGCATCGGGCAACTTATTTATACGGCAAAATTTATAAATTTCTTCCTGATATGCATTTTTATTATTCATGTTTTAATCATTTAGGTAGGTATATAATTGTGTATATTGTCGATCTTGATTTTGTATGATAAAACATGTTTGATGGTCAATCATTTTGTATTATATATTTTATTTAACATGGTTAAAGTGTACCTACTATTTGTATCTAAATGTAAAAAATAGGTCTTTACAGGTTTAAATCGTAATTAAACATATTGTCGGTATATTCAAAAAATAAACATGGTCTTTTAATAGCACTTATACAAAAATGAAAAATTCTTTTACCTCTATATGCGAATGCTTTTTAATTCCGCTATCTAGCAATTCTTTAAGCTTTTTACACTGGCCATATTCTTTTTCCAACTTCTCGATTTGTTGAGTTTTTTCTATAGATTCAGATTTACCTTGATTTATTTTTTTTATTGACCGTTCTCTTTTTTCTTCGTTTTGTATAATAAACTGAAATAATAGACGATAAAATTACTTCTTACATATTTCATAATACTTAAACTTATAACAAGGCATATGAAATTAACAATAATAACTTTAAAATCAACAAAAATACTTATACTAATAATGGGATTCTAAGCACATACTTATATCTATGCTGTGAAAGCAAAAATCTGTAAAATTAACATGGCAAATTTTCAGAATTCCACCATTATATATCTGTCGGCGTCAAACACTGAAATCCGTCATTCCCTGAAATGCCTAGGCAATACATGAGTTGCCGGCAAACAGTGCAATGGCCCTATCATTACGCTGTTTGCCTAAGTAATTTAGTAATTCCCTGTAATGCCTGAAATCATTTAGGAAAACGTCGTAATAACCATTTTCAGCGTTTGCCGATTATAGGCAATCACTGAAATAAGTACATAGTTGCCAAATTTTTAAACCATCTTTTTGAGTTTAATCAAATTTCTAACGGAGAATAATTAAGTGCACTTTTAAATAATAATAAAGGCAATATTTAAAAAAAATAGCCATATAGTGGGGTATACAGGGTGTCCCGTTTTCGAGGGCGCCACCAGCATGGGGATTTCGCAAACGGTTAGAGATAGATGGGTAGTTTAAATTCAGCAAAGTTGCGCATTTTGGAGCTTAGTATCACATGTTATACTTTAATCAAGTAGTTTTTGAATTAGAGACAGTTGAAAAAAATTTTTTTTCGACTTTAAGAGGCTATAGAGCGGTAACTAGTTGTCATAGGATAAAATACCTAACTCACATTTCTATCTTAACTTTTACGCGCAAGCTAAATGAAACCCATTCAAAAAAAGTATTTTTATCCTTATTTGTGGGACACACGTTATTCTATATTACTAACTAAAATTTAAAAATCTTTATCCTTATATAAGTTCAAATTTTACATTGTAACAGCTTTATTTTAAGCTAAATAGGATAAATTTGACATGAAATTAGCAAAAGACAAAAATTACAACATTTAAAAATTTTGTACCTCTTACTTTTTTATAAAAAAAATATCTACCTTATATTTTTGCTGTAATAATATACCTAACATTACTATATTTTTTCTCATAATAATTCATTTCATTATTGAGTACATAATAAGTATCAAAGAATTAGCTAAAATGTACTAAACATGACAACAATGTAAATAGTTAGGGGCTGATGCATCATGCAATTTAGAGGTTAGGGTTTAAAAATGATTTTAAAATTAACTTACCACCTTAAATTCCTCTGTATTCTAAGGTTTTTTTCTTATCATCACTATAGTAATCGTCCAGTGGTTGATAAAAGCGTTCAAAATGCGATGCCATCACTTTTAAGCCTTGATAATAGACAATAACATGCAATAAAAACAATAGTGCCGATACAATGAAAATGAAAATAGGCAAACGGCGTAAAGCACGTTTATAAGTAAATTACGGCGTTTACCTATAGTCATTACAGGGAATGACTAAATTACTTAGGTAAACAGCGTAATGATAGGGCCATTACACTGTTTGCCGGCAATTCATGTATTACCTAGGCATTTCAGGGAATGACGGATTTCAGTGTTTGACGCCGACATATCAATATATATTTACCTGATCGAACTCTATAAACGACTGCTTGAGATTAATTTCTTTTTGGTGTAGATCTTTCCATTTTTTATCCAAGATTTTTCGACATTTTAATTCTTCACTTCTTACTTCTGCTAAATTATTTTCTACCTGGTATAACTTAATTCGGGAAAAAGTGTTGCTTGTCAATAAATTGCGTTCAGTTACATTCTCAAAATTGTATGGCCTACAAGAAAATCGATATGTACCTACCTACACTATACAAATCTAATGTTCATATTGGACATTAAATATACTACGTACATATAATTTGTTTCTTACATTGTGTTTCTTCAATTGTTAAAGTATTTAATTTTATAAGCACTTTTTTATAAATTTATACATTAAGGAAATACTAATTCCATGATATTGCGTTTTAAATAGAAATATTATTTTGTTGTAAAAGTTACCTAAATAAATCACTCAATTGGGATTGTTAATATTAAAATGCCCAAATGGTTTTTCTATTAAGTACTTAAAAATATTTGCAAATACTGTTTTTTTTCGTAGACTTACGTCCTAAGTTTTCGAATAACTTTTTTTGATACAAAATAATCGACACATCCTTGGTAGGGTTCAACTCTGTTCGAAAACAAACGAATTCTTTTACGGTTGACATTTTGCTCTTTGAACGTTTTTCTGTAGTTTTCCGGTTGATATTTCATTTCTGTTTTTGCAGGTCGTTTTGTTTTTACACCGCTTTTTTCCGGAACGATATTTTCTGTTGTAAAACTTAATGATTTTTCAGCGTTTACTTTCATCTTGCAAAATCGTATTTTTTATGCACAAGTCAATAAATTTCATTGCTATGGTGACAGAAAATACCTAATTGATCGATCATTTTCAACCGCCTGCTTTTGATATAAGCACGTTTGTTCTATGTTTTCTACAACTACATACAGTATGATGCAAATGTATGGAATAAATTCATTATTTCAGAAACAGACGACTTTTAAAAAAAATCTTAACTATGAAAACAACTAATACCTACCGGATATTTTCAAAAAATATATTTTTTATTAAAACATTTTATAACCTTTAGTGTCCTTTATTATAATGGCTATTAGAAAATCTTGGTATCAGTTATTTGAAAGTTTCATAACTTCTACCTCACAACGTTGTAAATCCTATTAGAAAAACTAATAGTGGTTATTAGTGCACTAGATAATAGTTATTCGAGATTCTTAAAAATGTTATTTAATAACAGCTATTCGGTATGTATTATATTATAAAATGACTTTAATAAACCCAAGATTTAACCTACTAGGTACCTATTCATTCAAGTTTTTAATATGTGTTAGCCAATTTTTGCTAACCGCGTTAATGGAAATTTCTTTCAGTGTAAGTTAATTGTATTAATAAACCAACAGTTTTGGTTAACCCTGCAGAAATAAATATTTTCTATAGCAATTGATGGCCATTCGGTTAAACAGTCAATATTACCTAAAGGTTATAAGGAAATAAAACAATATGTCGCAAAACATTTTTTTTTATTTTTAATAAGAAACAAAATAAAATAAATATACAAAAATAAACATTTATAACATTAATACAATGGTAAAACTAAAAAGTTATTTATAAACATTCTTTTTTATTTTTACAAACAAATAAAAATACAAAAATGCATAAACATTTATAAAATTTAAATACCGTGTGGTAATACTAAAAAAAGTTAAGATATATTTTTAAATACTTATAAATTTTGTATTATTACGAATAACTACACTAGTGTATAAGTATCATAGATATAGATATAAATATCTTGGATCCATAAACTGTTATAATAATATCTGTATACATTTTGTTTTCAAATAAATGTTTCTAGAATCAATAACGATTACCAATTATTAAGGATCATAGATAATAAATACTATATTGTTAAGGATTTATCGATTTGATAAATTTCTAGAATAGTTATTTAATCGATAACTAAATTTTTCAGAAACACGTGGTATCATAGAACTTAACAACATGCAGTTTATCAAATCCGACCTTAACGTAATAACAATTGCCCGGGGTACTAGATTCGTTAGTATTCAGTACCTAATGTTCGTCAAACAGAAAAATCAAAAACAGTCGTCACTTTTTAAACATCATTAGAAATCTTTAATTAACCTTATAGGGCGCCTGTATAACTATTATTGTATATTCACTACTAGGTGGACTTTACGGAATAATTACACTTTTAACATTAACAACTTTAATGAACAAAATAACTAAAACTTTACAAAGCGTGGCCAGAGACTTATTATAAAGACGTTTTTAATGACTAATTCATTTCCGCCTTCTATCCCCTAACCTCACATGACATTGACAAATGTCAACGTCACCTTTTCAGGTGAACAACTTAAAATTAGTTCAAATGTTAAACAATCTTAATTATACTACATCCCTTCCCACTTATTTCTAGAACATTCCAGTAAGCTACAAATCCAGTCTGTGTGGTGGTTTTACCAATCTACTAGACCTACGAAGGAAGGGTGTGGAAGATTTAGGAGTCGCATTTGGAGCTAATAATTCTCCCGTAGGGGGTGATGTCGATGGTAGCATTTCTGTCACCAATCTCCTACTTTCTGGTGAAGTAGTTGATTGATCATTTTGTTCAACTAGCGGAGACTTTGGACTTTCGGTTGGAGACTGACTTTTCCTGCTTTCAGGTGAACTGACTCTATGCTCCACTGTAGATGAACTTCTCGGTAATTGCAACAAAGAGGGTTTGAGATAATCCGCATGTACATATCTTACTCTATCATTTGGAGTCATGACTAAATATGAATTTATCCCTACTGCTTTCAAAATTCTACCTGAAATCCATTTTGTTTCAAGCGGCACCCACACTAATACATTCTGATTTACATGGTACATGATATTTTCTCTTCTTCTTAAATTTTCTGACTCAACTATCTTGTTCTCTTTTTTCTTCTCTACCTTACCGTCTAAACTTTTGGGATTGATCATGTTTAATTTTGATCTAGGAATTTGTCTAAAAATCATTTCAGCAGGACTCTTCAATGTGACAGTACTCGGTGTGTTACGATAATTAAATAAAAAGTTATCCAATTTATGTTGCATAGAATCGCACACGCCATACTTGTTATTTTCAAATAAGTCTTTTTTAAGGCTCCTCTTTATTGTGGATACTGACTTTTCCGCACTGCCGTTGGACTCCGGATGGTAAGGTGGCGTATTAATTACATTAATGCCATTAGAACGACAAAATCTATGAAACTCTTCACTGTTAAATGGTGGACCATTATCTGCGACTAACATCTCGGGTAATCCAAATGTACTAAATACCTGCCTTAACTTTTCGATGGTTTTTGAGGCATTAGTTCCTTTCATGATAAAGACTTCTAACCATTTGCTAGTGGTATCTTCCAATAACAAAAACTCGTAATTTTCGAATTTAAAGAAATCGATATGAACTCTGCTAAAATTCTTGCTACTTCTTGGCCAAACCGTCAGACTAACATTTTGTTTTTTGTCTGAATAAAACTGACAAGCCTGACATGTTTTAACTAGTAATTCTATTTCTTCATTAATTTTAGGCCACCAAAAATCACTTCTTGCTCTTAACTTCATCCTTACCACTCCAGGATGACTTTCGTGTAATATTTTAAGTAACTCTGGTCTTAGTGTTTCTGGAACGATGACTCGATTGCCCCAGGTTAGACATCCATTTTCTACACTAAGTTCATTTCTCCTAATAAAATAAGGTTTTAACTTTTCTTCCGTACAATAAGACCAACCATGTCTGATTAAATCAATTACCTTCGACAAAACTGGATCTTTTTTCGTCTTCAACTGAATATCTTCAGCTGACATGGGTAGTTCTTCAGTGTAAGTAAAGGAATTCACCTGTTCTTCCTCTTCAAACACTTCACTTAAAGGCAATCGTGACAAGCAATCTACGTTCGACATCTCACAGGCCTTTTTATACTTAATCTCGTAATTGTAGGCTGACAATATTACTGCCCATCTCTGCATTCTTGCGTGAGCTAACGTTGGTAAACTACTTTTCTCTCCAAAAATAGTTCTAAGAGGCTGATGATCTGATAGGATTGTAAATTTCCTACCATACAGATACTTGTGAAACTTCTTTACTGCAAAAACTACAGCATATGCCTCCCTTTGAACTTGCGCATAGTTTTTTTGTGCTGCCGATAACGTACATGATGCGAATAATATAGGTTTTGCTAACCCGTCTTCTACTTGACTCAATATTGCTCCCAATCCATATGGACTTGCATCTGCCGCCACTATTAATTCTTTACTCGGATCATAATGCGACAGTGTGACGCAATTAGCTATCAATTTCTTACATTCCTCAAACGACTGTTGTTGAGTAGAACTCCAAACAAAAGGACAGTTCTTTTTTAATAACTGATTTAATGGATTGAGTAAATCTGATGAATGTGGTAAAAATTTTGCATAAAAATTAATTAGACCTAAAAAAGACTTAAGCTGAGTTATGTTAGTAGGCACTGGTGCCTCCTCTATTTCTTTTACTTTTGTTTTTAATGGACTTATGCCATTCTTACTTACAACATGGCCAATAAAATTAATCTCAGTTTGAAAGAACTTACTCTTTTGTAGATTAATTTTGATGTTATGATCTTGAAATCTTTTTAATACAGCTTCGACATTTTTGACACATTCCTGGGGTGTTTTCCCTGAAATTACCACATCATCCAAATAAACCCCAACAAACGATAAATCTTTTAGGATCTGCTCCATTGTACTTTGAAAAATTGCAGGACTACTGGAAATACCATATGGTAAACGTGTATATCTAAATAAACCCAAGTGTGTATTGATAGTTAACAGTTCTTGACTTTTTTCATTGACAGGTAATTGTAAATATGCATTTGACAAATCTAATACCGTGTAAAGACACCCCTGATATCGCGAAAAGTAATTCATCTAAAAGAGGCAACGGGTAATGATCCATTTTTAAAATGGGGTTTACCGTTTTTTTAAAATCCCCGCATATTCTGATGCCATTGTCCTTCTTTGGTACAACCACGATAGGACTAGCTATATCAGCTTGTTTCACTGGTACTAATATTCCTTCTTGTACCATGGTCTCTAATTCGGCTTGAACTTTTTCTCTTAATGAGAAAGGCACAGAGTATGCTTTATGAAAAATTTTGTTCGAGTTTTCTCTGACCACTAAATTAGCCTCATAACCAATAATATGACTCTTACGATCGTTATCAAATACTGACGGATACAACTTCTTAAAATTCCTGACTGTTAACTCCAATTTTGGTTCCGTTTCGACAGAATTTACTAAATTTGAACTTACTGGGTTTTTGCAGGACTGGGTTTGGTTGGGGATTAAGACATTCTTTCTTACCTCATTGGGCAGTGACAACTGACTTTTACGACTGACTGGACTTTGACTAAGATTTGTAGCTCGACTGAAGCATTCCTTATTTTGAACTGTCTCGTACCTAAAAAATTCAACATTAGGACCCTGATTCATATTTATACTAGCTACTTGACTAAAACTATTAAAACTAGACCTCCAGTTTGGTTTTAAAACATCTAACCAATTTCTACCCAATAAAGGCCTAAACTGATTTTTACTCTTTACTATTATCAAAGGTAACCTGACATAATTCTTTGATTCACTAAGTACATTGACAAAAACTTGACCTAAAACTGATAACTTATCCCCTGACACTGTATTTATGACTAAACTACAATAATCTAACTTAATATGACTAAAATTTTGTTTGTGACATTCTTCTGACATTACACTGACACTAGCTCCTGTGTCAACTTCCATCAACATATTTTTATTTTCAATACAGACCTGGACAATATGACTATTACTTGACAATTTGAAAATATTGACTTCTTCGACCTCTTCCTGGCTGACTAAATGTAATACAGACTCATCTTCCTCTTCTCCGACTAAATCTTGACTTTCCACGAACTTGACATTTCGGTTTTTGCATACTCTTGACGTATGACCAACTTGTTTACATAAAAAGCATTGCCATTCCTTTGCTGGACAATTGTTAGGATTGTGGCGTCTACCACATCTATGACAATTAGACATAAAGACTTGTTGTGACACATTTTGACTTTTTGAACTTGTGGCACCTGACTTTTGATATTTACTTGACTGTGAGTGACTCGACTGTTGGTTACTCAATTGTTGACCAGATTGTAGACTTGACTTTTGGACTTGACTGTTATTTGGACCGTTAAACTTACTGAATTTTTGCTGACTTTGTGACTTTATTTTATGCACATCATTTTGAGGTAAAACAACTTTCGTTTGCAGGTTAGACAGTTCTATGTTTAAAGCAATCTCACAAGCCTTCTGAAAGGTTAACCTTTCATCTTCCATAAACAATTTGGTGACAATTTGTGCTGAGTTAAGGCCACAGACAAATCTATCTCGCAAGGCTTCTTGTAAAAAAGTACCAAATTCGCATGCTGCTGACAGAGTTTTTAATTCAACTATAAATTCTGTAATAGACTGACCTGACTTCTGATTGCACATATTAAACTTATACCTTTCGGCAATTATCGACTTTTTTGGCATAAAATGACTTTGTAAAACTGTAATCACCTCCTTAAACGACTTTTGCATAGGGTTTTCAGGTCTCATCAAACTTTTTAATAGCTGGTAACCTTCTGGACCAAATAATGTCAAAAATAATGGACCTTGTTTGGCTTCCTCTACTTTATTTACTGCAAATAGCAACTCCATACGTTCTTTGTAGTTTTCGAAATCACCATTTTTTATATCAAACTGTTCTATTGATCCTATAAGCGACATTTTCGACTTTTTAACTAGACTTGCTTGACCAATTGTTTGAGTTCGCTGACCTCGTCGCCAAAATCTATTGTATATTCACTACTAGGTGGACTTTACGGAATAATTACACTTTTAACATTAACAACTTTAATGAACAAAATAACTAAAACTTTACAAAGCGTGGCCAGAGACTTATTATAAAGACGTTTTTAATGACTAATTCATTTCCGCCTTCTA
Source organism: Ophraella communa (assembly GCA_035357415.1). NCBI lineage: Eukaryota > Metazoa > Arthropoda > Insecta > Coleoptera > Chrysomelidae > Ophraella > Ophraella communa. Next base: position 8,178,637 of record CM068984.1, read on the forward strand.
TCCCCTAACCTCACATGACATTGACAAATGTCAACGTCACCTTTTCAGGTGAACAACTTAAAATTAGTTCAAATGTTAAACAATCTTAATTATACTACAACTATAAGTAGGTAATCTATTGAATTAATAATGAATAGTCACTAAAAGGCAACTGAAAAGGGATAAATAGATGCTGAATTAGGACTATTCAATGGGTATATTATAAATGTGTTTATTAAACACAAGTAAATTTCCAGATAACTATTATAAGACTTTATTGAAAAACAGTAATAAAAATATTATAACTAAATCATTTTACTTATGATAATTACTCACATCTTAGTAACTATAATTAACTTTTTAAACACTACTGGATTTTGTTTAGCAGCTATTAAATGAACCTTAAGTAAGAAATCTAATAAGTGCATTTTGCTCAGTGTAGAATAAAGGAGAGCAGGAAATTCTTTCCTAACGTTTTTGAGGACTTCAGGTTTTAGTTGTGCAATTTCCGTTCGGATTCGCTCCTTCAACTCTTCTACATTATTCGGTCGATTTTGATATGCTCTGCTCTTTAAATATCTCCACAAAAAAAGTCCAATGGAGTCAAATCTGGAGACCTTGGTGGTCATTCGATAGGCCCCTTTCTACCTATCCACCTTCCTGGGAAAACATTATTAAGGTAATTTCGTACCTCAACGCCATAGTGTGGGTGAGCCCCATCCTGTTGGTACCATAAATCATTTCTATTTGGAAATAGCTGATTCAGCTGTGGCAACACATAATTTTGAAGAAATTCCAGATAACTAGCAGTTAGGTTTTCATCAAAAAAATATGGCCCTACAATTTGATTGTTTATAATGCCGGCCCAAACATTCACCTTCTTGGGATATTGTGTCCTATACTCTTCCATCCAATGTGCTGTTGTGACGTCATACAGTGAATAATAGGTAACATTATACTTGAGGAAGCACATGTATAATTTAGGTTTTATAGGACAGTTGTACAGAAAATATTTTTTTTACTAGGAGTCAGCTGTTTGGTTTAATTACTATGTTGAGGAAGGACCAGGTTCTGTACTTTGAATATAATGAATTGGTGCTCTCTTTTTTGTCTAGAAAAAACAATATTTTTGTTAAGATATTTCAAATTCACAAAAAATTTAAATTATGTTTTACTTAGAACTGCCAAAGGTGTTTTATTGTAATTAGTTATGTAGATACATACCTTCTTGGGTTGCAGGTATGAGGGCAACTGAGGAAAAATTGTGGGAATAGCTTCATGGAGCAAACGTACTCTTGCATTTTCATCAGTTTTATATAGCCAACGTTCTTCAAAGTGTTTTGAGCACAGTCTGTCATTTTTAGTTGGTTCCCAATCCTTAATTTTGGTGTTATCTATCCATATCTTGCGTTTTTCCACATCTGTAGGAAAGCTGTAACAAAAAATAAAAAAGTCAATAGAATACCTACATGTTTTCCCAAGTGAAAATTTCCCTATTTTACAGTGACAATAATTCTTTTTTCATTTTGTTTTAGTCCTTTTTGTATTAATCTCTTATTGAAATGAATAGCTAGATTTAAATTGGAGAAACTTAAAAATTGCTTACCTACGCCACTGATATAATGGCTGTTTTGAAGCAAGAAAATATATTATTTATTTATGCAGTTCTAGAATGAAAATTATTAAATCGCGTTATCCAAACACTATAATTAGGTGAATTAAGGACATAATAATTGCATACTTTAATATAATTACTCAGAGATAACTCTTTTAATTATTTAAAATAAGTAAAACTACAAATGCCATTGTATAAAATCGTTTGTTTACCTATGAAATGAAACTCCAACCTCCTTTCTCTCACTGCGACTTCGGCATCCGTAAGCACAACAATTCACCATTTTTCAGTTCAGAAATAAATTACAATCTCAATAATTTCCACTCACGCTGTATTTGTTTTGTTTGCCACAAATAAATGGCGTCTGCGCGCCACAGTAGCAAGAGCAAATCTGTGGTGCGTAAGCAAAAGGGGTTAAGTCAAATAGTGCGATTTTACAGGGCGAACAAAAAACTCCTTTTCAGTGTTTTTTACATACTACACAAATCGTGTTTTACAAAAAAGTACTCTTAGATAATTTACTTTGTTGTAATGCGCAAGTATGTGTACGTTTTTCCACATAAACATGGTTAAATCCACTATTTAAAAAACTTATCTTTTTTTCCCAAAGCAATTGTTAAATGATGTAACAGGCAAAAAGACTTATGTGTACTTATCCCCTTTTTCTCTCTCAAGATCTGAAGACATGTTACAACTTTGAAGTAACGGAAACGGTTTATGTTTACTTATACTTACGTCTTTCAGGAGTACTTTTTGGAAAAATGCAGCTGTAGGTAGTTTTAATAATATATTTTTAATAAAATAACTTCATTTATTTTATTCAACACAACATAAAAAATCTCTATAAATTAAATTGGACAAAATCTTTTTGGCTGAACTTTAGCTTCAAATTCTTCAAAATTCTTCATCGGTAAGTCTCTCTAGGTCTGGATCATTATCTGCCATTTCTTCTACTGTATCCAGTTGTTGGTAAAATTCTCTAGCGTCTTGGTCAATTTGCGGCAACATGCTAAGTAAGTTTTGTTTCTTCAGAGCACTTATAGGTACTGGTTTGTCATAGGCCGGCGGAATATTATTGGGAATATCTCTATTTTTTTTCAAAAAACTCATTTCCCGGAAGATTACGTCTTCATCTAGACTATTTTTGTAATACACCTGTCCAAATTGCTTCTCAAATTTCAACCATTTGATTTCTCGAAAATTGAATGGGTTTTTATTGACATCGGTTTTTTTTTTCTGTAGTGGTCCATTACTGCCCATCAATGAACTGAAGTTAAGAAATTGTGTTTGGTCCATGACTTCGACTTGAAATTTATTCTTTTTTCCAGAAATTCTGACCAAATTATACCAATCTCTTGGGTGATGAATGGCAAAAGGGCTGGTTTTGGACTTTTTCTTTATTGCCGCATGATCGGTATCACATTCTAAATGCGTGTGTCCTGGAACTAGGAACTTGTGTTTTCAGCGTAGGGTGCTGCTGAAGCACAAAAGTCAACATTGAAATCACTATAGTATTTTTATTTTGACCTCCACACGTGTCAGAATACATTACTAGGTGTTCTGTTTCGCTGGGCAACGTTGCTATGTACTTGAATAGGCAAGAAGATATTTCGTTAGCCCCTCGCTTTGCCACAGCCTCGTGCCACATGCAGTGGGTGGATCTCCCAGTTTGGCAGTCGTGTATAGTTAAATTATAAACACTCAGCTGTCTTTTATAGAAAATGTCCCCGCTTGTCAGCAAAGGGGTTTGCAATACTTGCTGCAAATCAATACAAATCACTTTAGTGTGGATGTCCGTTTTACACCGTTCCTTGTCCTTTCGCTTTTCGTCGTAGGCTTTATCAGCTGCTGTTTGGTGAAGGATCAGTTTGTTGTTAATTATTTCCCTCTCTTCGTTGTTTTTAGAATACTTAATAGTCATGTTTAATGTATCACAAGTTGTGCAGGTATCTAACGCAGGTTTTTGAATTTAAGATCAAGCTTTTTAAATTCCTGAGAATATATCTTTCGAGATTTTGTTTGAGCCGGATTGTTGACAAATTTAACGTAGAGGTCGTACATGATAGACAAATTCAAATCACAACCCAAATATTTATTTTTTGTTTTGTTTCCTAGAATAATGTGACTCATAAGCTGGAAATGATTTGATATGGTTCCTAATAACTTCTAAATCAGCTTCTGAGGATTTATTGGCAGGGATATGACGTCCTCTTTTGTCGTCACAAGTGATTCCCGCTGGCGATTGAAGTTTGTTTTTTATGGCGCATTCAATAAATTTCGGTGTTTCGTCGAGAGTCTTTAGGAAGCAATTTTTGCAAACGACTATGCATTCTTTGTTATCAAAAAATGTATACACATATGTAAATTGCCTGTGTTTACGTTTTTCGCCTTTAGTTTTTCGTTCTACTGCTTTTTCCTTCACTTCTATATGTCTTGCTACATACCTTACTCGTTTGTCATGATCAAGCAAGTTCCAATATTCTTCAAAAATGTCTCGTCTTAATTCTTCACCAAGTTTCTCTCTGCATTTGTTTCTGCATGCTATCAAAGGTTGAAGCTCTCTTTTTGGTTTCATTTTCCTAGTTTTTGAGACATATGCTTCTCCTTTGTTTTTTAAAATCTTTCGCTTCTTCCTAGGAGCTACTTCATCCTCATTAGCTCTTTCGTCAGTTGGAATGTAACTGGGATCAACAGATTCCTCATATTCAACTTCATCTAAGCCTTTTTCATCAGAGATGGGATTACTGCCAACCAAGTCATTGAGTGCTATGTCAACCAGCTCCAATTCAACATTTTCAACGGGCACCATCATAAAACAATCAATTTGTTCCTGTTCTAAAAGTTCCATACTGTTATGAAAACTATCATTTTTTGGAACATTTTCTTTTGCAACAGTAGTAGTTGATGTTGTGTCCGAGGATTCGATATTTTTTCTTTCGGTGAGAAGTAAGCCTTCATTATTTACTGAACTGTCTGAAGTTATTAAAAAAACCACATTAATAATTATTTTCAAATTGTTTGATTAAATTACCTTTGTCTAATGAGATTTCCAAAATACCACTGTTATTAACATCAGGGCTGACATCAGTGTTATTTTCTATAGATTGCAAAGGAGATCTATCCTCGTGGTCACGATTATGATTCGCTATAAAAAAATAAAACTGTTCAAGAAAGTTATCATTAGAAAAAAAACCTTAAATTTATACTTACTCATTTTTGGAACATTACCACATGCTCTAAGCATATTGAAACTCCTGCTGTTTACACGTATTACACTATTATTATTATTAATAAACGACATTTTCGATCAACTCACGACACTGTAAGCTTGCCCGCCTAAAATATTAACCTAAATTAGGTATTAGAAGATGCGGATAGGTCGACTTATACATTTCCATGAGAGGTTATGTGATTAAAAGCAGAATAAGCAAAACGGGATAAGTCGACATACCCTTCTTTGCCCCGTATGCAAAGGGGATAATTCAGATTTGTTAGAGTATAAGTATACATGACACCTTTTCCTGGAACTTCAATCCGTAAAATTTAATTATCTTAGGGCGTATAGGAGTATAAGTAGACATAACCCTTAAAAAATGTAGAATTTACGAGTTTCCTAATTATCGTTGAGTTATTCCGTTTTGCCAGTACATGAATAATAATGTTTTCTATTTAGTTTAATAAAAAACTCGATTTTGGGTTAAGTCGACTTATCCCCTTTTGCTTACGCACCACAGAAATGTCATAGGACGATACCAATAGTAGAAAAGGAGAATATGTCCTGTGATCGGCTATGTCAAAATGAATTGTTGGAATAAGACATGAAATTAAATCACATTTGACAACCTAATTAGCTGAGACTTTAATTACTGCATAATTTTTAACTACACATGTCACGAAAAATATTAAATTTTTCACTTCATTCACTTCAAGTGGAAGGTGTTGCGATATGGTGAAACAGATAATATATCGTTTTCTCTCTGGCAAAAAGATTTAATTGGGTAAATGTGTTCTATAGATTTCTCAAGCATGCGCAGTATTGATAAAATCTACGAACGCGAGAAAGAAAGAAATATTGGCGGCACCGTAGTGTAGTGATTTGTCGTATCAGCTGTCCACATAGGAGTATTAAAATATGGATGATCTTTTTTCCCTCCTGCGCTAGTGTCGCGCTGGACGGACAGTTTTTCAATTTTCTTTGGGTTGGCAACTTTGACCAAAATACACCAAAGCAAAAGACCAGTTGCTGCTGATAATGATGATGTGTTATTTAACGTATTTAACTATAAATGTATTAAGCAGTAAATTGCAAAGTTACTGTTAATTCAAAATTTTATTTAATAATGGAAATGAAACAAGAAATACATGATATTTTCATGGAGGAGGTTAAAGTTGAAGAGCATTTTCTTCCAAATGAAACAAACAAAGAAGACTGTTTTAATGAAATGGACAATCAAGCTTGTGCTAGTGTAGTTGAGAGCAATTTATTTTCAGTAAAACAGGAAAATGATCCTAAGTTATATACAGATCATTTACAAGAGACCCATTTCAAAACCGAATATGCCACTAATTTGATAAGTGATGATGAAGCTCAGAAGTGTTTCTCCGTTGAACTAGAGTGTAGAAACCCATCAAGTAAAGGTATGATAAGCACATTACTAATGATATTTTGATGTAATACATGAGGCAATTTATGAATGTTAATTGGTAGGATTAGAGATATTAATCTTCTGGGTTGATAAAATTGACTGTAGGGATTTAGTTTGCAATAAGTTACTACTTCGAAAAATGTTGCTAAATTTTGGTTTCACTTTTTAAATTATTACTCAGTTGAACAACTTTGTACTTATAATTTAGTTCTCAATTTAGTCAAAGTATGGTTAAATAAAGAGTTTTTAGAAAGTTACTGTTAATTTTTCAAAATTGTTCTTTACAATGGAGATGAAACAAGAAATAGATGATGTTTTCATGGAAGAGGTTGAAGTTGAATGAAACAAACAAGGAAGAAATTTATTTTAATGAAATTGACAATCAAGCTAGTGAAATAAAATATAATTTATTTTCAGTAAAACAGGAGAATGATCCTAAGTTATATACAGGTCATTTACAAGAAACCTATCTCAAAACTGAAAGTACCACTACCTTGAGGAGTGATGATAAAGCTGAGAAGTGCAACTCCATTCAACTAAAGTGTAGAAACCCATCAAGAAAAGGTACGATAAGCACAATACTAATATTATATTTTGATATATAAAGGAGGCAATTTATGAATGATGATTGGTAGGATTAGAGTGTAATAATGAATACCTTTCGAAACTATAAGGCTTTAATTAAAGAAATCTTAGCATACAAAATATTGCAGTTAATAAAAGTGTATCACTGACTGACGCACGATGACGTTACTTAATTAATCTAGATATCTACTAAATAAGCGAGGATAAGAGTGAATGAGTATGTAGTTATATCACATTCTCCCTAGGTTATTTTATTGATAGTCCTTTAAATATGCTGGAGGTTTCCTTACTCTTGTTGACTGACGCACAGTAGGATCTGGGTTCGTAATCGTTTCTAATGGACTTTCAAAAGACGACCCTTCTTTATAACCTCCAATGTTGGGTCCAGTTTCGATGGAATTTCTACGTTGATCCTGTAGATCTTCAGGAGAACTTTTTACTGACGTATCTTTCACTTCAATGTCTTGCACTTCAAAATTTGAATCTGATGGTATGTTTTCAGTACAGGTAGTCTCAGCTGATTTAATCAAGCTTAAATCGCCTCTTGGTGCTAAGTGTTTGATCGAGACAGTTGACTCCCTTCCATTGTCATGTCGTATTACGGCATACTCTGGATTTGCTTCTACTAGCTCAACCTCTTCAACTAGTGGATCATACTTGCTATTTCTTAAGTGCTTCTTGAGTAATACTTTTTGCGAGGGTGTCAACCAGGTTGGAATAGATATACCACTTGTAGATCGTCTTTGATACAAAAATAGTCTTTCGTGCGGAGTACAATTTGTTGAAGTACATAACAAAGATCGTATAGAATGCAAAGCATCAGGTAACACAAGTTCCCATTGTGAGGTCTTTAGTTTTCTAGTTCTTAGAGCTAAGGTAACAGCTTTCCATATAATACCATTATACCTTTCAACTAAACCATTGCCTTCAGGATTATATGGAGTAGTACGACTATGAGCTATTCCATGGGATTGGAGATAGTTTACTATTTCTTTGGACATAAAGGAACTTCCTCTATCAGAGTGTATAAACGTAGGCATGCCAAATATCGTAAAAAGTTGATTAAAGCATCCTATCACAGAAGACGACGTTACATCTGGACAAGGAAAAGCAAAGGGGAACCTGGAATATTCGTCCACGATAGTCAACATGTACTTGTTGTGTGTAGAGCTAGGTAAAGGTCCTTTAAAGTCGATATTCAGACGTTCGAAAGCAGATGTAGCCTTAATTAAATGACCCTTCGGATTTTTACAAAATTGTGGTTTAATTTCAGCACATATAGGACATGCAGCTGTCATTTGTTTAACTTCTTCCATAGAATAAGGTAAATTACGGATACGGATAAAATGATACATTCTAGTAATACCTGGATGAGATAAGGACTGATGGAGTTCAAATAGTTTGTTACTGATGGTTGTTCCACATACCCTAGAAAATGCGTCACTAACAACGTTTTCTCTACCTGGACGAAACACAATTTCATAGTCATAGCAGGATATTTCCAAGCGCCACCGTAAAATCTTTTCATTTTTGATTTTACTAGAATGTTTAGTGCGGAACATAAAAGACACGGCCTCTTGATCGGTAACCAGTTTGAAATGACGTCCAATCAGAAAATGTCTCCATTTTCGTAGAGCTTCTACACATGCGTATGCTTCTTTCTCGACAGACGAATGTCGTTTTTCCGTATCCGACAAGGTTCTTGAAAAAAAAGCTACGGGTCTTCCTGATTGACTTAGGGTTGCAGCTATACAAAAGTCCGAAGCATCAGTCTCAACATATAATACGTCTTCGTCGTTTACAGACCAAAGTAGGGAACTGGCAACATCTTTTTTTAACAGTTCAAAATCTTGAATTTCTTTTTGAGTTAAAGGAAACTTCTTGCAATGTATTAGACTTCTTATTTTGTCCGAAAATTTGTAGATCCATTTAGAGTAATGAGAAAAAATTCCTACTACCCGACGGAGTTCAGCAGCATCTTTCGGCAGTGGTAAATTTAGTAGGGGTTGTAACCTTTCTGGATCCGGTTTCATGGTTCCGTTTTCAATAGTATATCCCAATAAACTAATAGTTTTCTGATTGTATTTGCATTTGTTTTCATTAAGCGTCAATCCATACTTCTGAACAACATTTAAAAACCTTTCTAAGTTATTGTCATGCGCTTCCGAATTTTCTCCGCAAATTGTAACATCATCAAGATAAGCAAAAACACCTACTAAACCTTCTTTTGAAATAATTGAATTTAGGGTTCTTTGAAAACATGAGACACCATTTGTCACACCGAAAGGAATTCTTGTGAATTGATACAGTTGGCCTCCAGCTTCAAACGCGGTATAATGTTTTTCGTGATTGTTAATGGGAATTTGGTAATACGCGCTTTTTAAATCTATTGTGCTAAATACCTTAAATTTAGCAATTTTTGATACCATACTTTCCAGATTGGGTAATGGATAAGCGTCCAAATAAGTAAATTTGTTAATTGTCTGCGAATAATCAACTACCATACGGCGTTTGTGGTGTTCACTTTTTGTAACCAAAACTTGGGCTCTCCAGGGTGATGTACTTTCCTCGATAATGCCTTCCTCTAAAAGTTTCTTAACTTCTTCTTGAATAAATTTTTTCATCATCGTCAGAATGTCTTCGTGATTTTGTTGCTATAGGCCGACAATCTTTAGTTAGGTTTGAAAATAAACATGGAGGCTCTATTTTAACTTGAATAAGGCAAGAAATCGATAAGGGTGGTTTTGTGCCACCAAATGTCAAGGCAATTTGAGAATGTTGTTTCATTATATCGTGACCTATGATTACATCAGTGCATAGCTTAGGTAGAACAGATATTCTGAAATTATTGTATTCGGCGTTAGGTAGGTATAAATTTATTAGGCAGTATCCTTTTAAAGAAGTAGAACAAGAAGTGGTAGCCATAGAAACTTGGCCTTCCATCGGATAAATTTTCAAGTGGTTATTTACGGCAAAATCGTAGTCTAAAAAACTATCAGAACTTCCAGTATCAATTAGGGCGTTTGTGGGTATATTGTTTACTTTAGACTTAACCATCGCTCGTGACAAACAGTATGGTATAGGTCGGGTCGTTGAAGCAATAAGAAAAGTGGAAGCTGACGTTGATTTGGATTGCAGTTTAGATTTCATACATACTTTAGCAAAATGCCCCACTTTTTGGCATTTAGTACAGGTTGCGTTTCGGGCAGGACATTTATTACGAGAATGTCTAGCATTTCCACAAAAATAGCAATGCTGAAGTGACGTAGTAGCTGCACTTGAAGGGATAATATTAATTTCTGAGTCATGATTTTCATTGGAACAAACAGTATTAACAGAACTTTGACTGAAATATAAATCAGATTGTCTCTTCGCTTCCTCTAGTGCTCGAGCTTGGATGGCCGCTTTTTCTAATTCTAAAGTATTATTTTCTAAAAGACGTTGACGAATTTCACTGCTTAACAAACCGCCGATAAAAGCGTCTCGGATAAAATCATTCTTATTCTGCTCAGCTGTTACTGCTTTGAAGTCACAATTTTTGCTTAAAACCTTTAATGCTTGAATATACTGATCAATACTTTCAGTTGATAATTGTTTTCTTGTATACAAAATATGTCTAGCAAATACTTCATTCACTGGTTTTACGTAAATATCTTCTAGAATCTTGACAGCATCATTGTAGTTTGAACATTCACTAATTATTTCATATATATCATGAGAAATAAAGTTTATGAGTAGTTGCATTTTAGTACATTCGTCGAATTTCTTCTCTTTATCAGTTGCTAGTAGAAAATTGTTGAACGTTTTAAACCAATGTTTCCACTGTTTTGCGGCTGAAACGTCTTGCGGGTTTGTTTCGAATCGTTCAGGTTTTAAAAATTTATCCATATTATGGAGGAGTTCGAAATCGGTAAAATTTCGGTATAGGGGAACAACTCCGATTTTAACGAATTTTTTTTTGGACACTCCCTAAACATCCCTGAGCACTACTGTGAAGTTTTTTTTTCCGGAAATGAAAACTAAAATTTTGAAAAAATTTTGAAATTTAAAAAAAAAAAAAATTTTTGCTCCAATTTGCACAGGTTAGGTTAGGTTAGGTTAGGTTAGGTTAGGTTAGGTTAGGTTAGGTTAGGTTAGGTTAGGTTGGGTTAGGTTAGGTTAGGTTAGGTTAGGACACTCCCTAAACATCCCTGAGCACTACTGTGAAGTTTTTTTTTCCGGAAATGAAAACTAAAATTTTGAAATTTTTTTCCAAAAAAAGGTTAGGTTAGGTTAGGTTGGGTTAGGTTAGGTTGGGTTAGGTTAGGTTAGGTTAGGTTGGGTTAGGTTAGGTTAGGTTGGGTTAGGTTGGGTTAGATTAGGTTGGGTTAGGTTAGGTTAGGTTGGGTTAGGTTAGGTTAGGTTAGGTTAGGTTGGGTTGGGTTGGGTTAGGTTAGGTTAGGTTGGGTTGGGTTAGGTTAGGTTAGGTTAGGTTAGGTTAGGTTAGGTTAGGTTAGGTTAGGTTAGGTTAGGTTAGGTTAGGTTAGGTTAGGTTAGGTTAGGTTTGGTTAAGTTAGGTTAGGTTGGGTTAGGTTAGGTTAGGTTAGGTTAGGTTAGGTTAGGTTAGGTTATGTTAGGTTAGGTTGGGTTAGGTTAGGTTGGGTTAGGTTAGGTTAGGTTAGGTTAGGTTAGGTTTCAACTTACATTTTATCGGGTTCTCCAAAAAAATTTTTGTGCAAATTGGAACCAAAAAAATTTTTTTTTTAAATTTCAAAATTTTTTCAAAATTTTAGTTTTTATTTCCGGAAAAAAAAAACTTCACAGTAGTGCTCAGGGATGTTTAGGGAGTGTACAAAAAAAAATTCGTTAAAATCGGAGTTGTTCCCCTATACCGAAATTTTTCCTCGAAATCTTTAATTAAATTGTAATAATGAATACCTTTCGAAACTATAAGGCTTTAATTAAAGAAATCTTAGCATACAAAATATTGCAGTTAATAAAAGTGTATCACTGACTGACGCACGATGACGTTACTTAATTAATCTAGATATCTACTAAATAAGCGAGGATAAGAGTGAATGAGTATGTAGTTATATCACATAGAGATTTTAGTTTTTTGTGATTGACTCTAGAGATCTAATGTACAATAAGATACCACTTTAAAAATTTTGCTAGATTTTTGTTGTACTTTTTAAATTATTACTCAGTTGAAAAATTTACATGTCATCACCACCAATTAAAAGTTAATTTAAATCAGTACTCTTTTTTCAATTACATTGATAATAATAAGAATAATTCTCAAAACAATTATAATTGTATACGTTTTAATTATTTATACATCAAATTCATGTAATGTGGACAATCACCAAGGTATAACCATGCTAATCCTATGTATTTACTCAAGTAGTTTATATTTTTTATTCATTTGAAACCATTGAAATTGCAACCCATCTAAGGGCTGGAATGGAGTGTTTAATCTAGAGAATTTTGAAAAAATGTAGATTAGAGTCCTTAGAAAATATTTAGCCAATATGATATTTTCACAATAACTTCTTATTGTTGTAAACCTACTCCATGAATTTTATGGAATTGGAAGCCATCTAAGGGATAGAGTGGGGTAATTAAAGTTAATTAATTAGCATTGCTTGTTGCAAATATAATCATGAATGGCTTGAAATCAATATAATCTACAAAGCTAAAATTGTCCTATTTTTTGTTTTATTTGTACTGTTGATATCACAATTTATTTCAAAAACCATAAGTAAGCATTTTGTATGTGTTGACCTGAGACACAACCTGCAAATTAATTCATCATCTTTTTATGTTTTACAAATGTTTTTAACATACTTTTTTATATATTTTAATAAATATTTTTTGCTTATTTATAAAAAGTGCTTGTGTCAGCTCCAAAATTTGCAATTTCCTAAATATATAATTAACAATATTAGTATATTAATCCCCACTCTTGGGATTCCATAAAATTCATGGAGTAGGTTTTTAACAATAAGAAGTTATGGTGGAAATATTAACCTGGCTGAATATTTTCTAGGGCTAATATACATTTTCTTACCATCATCATTTAACTTCTTAATTTTTATCACATATGGCTTTTTGTGAATATTTAATTCATAAACCTTTCTTTATTCAAAATTTTTACACAAAATTATAAGAAGATTTCATTTAATGAATTTATCTTTATTTTTATACATTAAATATATACATCCGACGCCACTAGTAAATCATTTATAATTTATAGATTTTGGCAGTAAAAGTCCATTAATTTATAAATATTAAGGTTTGATTTTTTATAATCAAATTAAACAGACTAAAAAAATCTAACTATTCGATTTAAGGGAAAAATGATTTAAGTTGACAACAACGCACCGTCAACTTTATCTAAAAATCACTAAATTTGAAATGCCCGCGCATGCGATATCGTTGCAAATACACTTGTCAAAAGATAACAGGCTGTTAGCTAACAGAGCTTTAAAAAGCGTTTATGCAACTGGACCATAGTTTTTTATGTTGTTTTTTATATTGATCTCTGATTTATGTAGTTAAAATTATTACTATTATTATAAATTAATTTTCATTAAAACACTTCAGTTATCATTATAATTTCCTCATTCGGGAATTGTTCATTTAAAACAGCAAAATTATTTAAATTTAATAAAAATGGGAGACGATATAGCTAAGTTACTACTAAGAAAAGCAAAGAGGAACTAAAATCCAGAATAGAAACAAGCGAGGTAAGACTAAGACTAGAAAATGAAAAACAAAATAATAAAATAAGACAGATAACAGAAGAAAATATTAATCTTAAAAGAAAAATGGATATTTTGGAGAACCACAATAGAAAAAATAATATAGTTATTTTTGGTTTAGCTAAATCTTTGAAGGGAAATTACATCCCATTCAATTTGCGAATATTTCAAACAACTGTTAGGTGTAGATCTTTCCCCAAAAGAAATAAATAATTTCTACCCTTTAGAAAAAACCAACAAGTCACCTATTAAAATTGAATTAACTACATTCTTACTAAAAAAGGAGATATTAAAAAACGGATTTAAATTGAAAAACACAAACATCGCTATTTCAAGTGACATTACCTAAAACAAGAAAAAACTGGTGAAAAAAATAAAACTTGCTACATTAGGGGTGTGGTATTTAATATGTGAGGTAGTATGTAATAAACCCTTTTTACATTAAAGACATTATAACTATATTTACTATGAATTAAATTTGAGTACAACACTTAATTGCTATAAATAAATTAAATAATGCTATATCAGCAGCATAGTGAACTTTATCGTGAATATCATATATTGAACCCGTCGTCCGAGCATTTTCATGTATTTATATTTTATCTTTTGTCTATTTGCCTTTAATTAAAGACATGGTACGACATTGAACGTGCCATAATATAAACAAACTATGGTGGTCCAGACCATCGGTATTTTCTATTTAACAATTTAATTAAGTTTACAAAATATACGGGGTGTTCATACCACAGGGGTAACAAACTGGTGATAGAAGAGGAAGAGTTTTCAGCTGAAGATCTTATACCCCTTGAGGACAATCAGCAAGAAAGATCAAATGAACCAAGTACTCCGACTTACAACTATCTGGAAAGGAAAAAAGGGACTAAAGCTGATAACCAAGAATGCGAAAAAAACCATCCAAAAGAAATCACAAGCACCAGTAATATCAGCAGGAAGCTCCAGTAAAACCTTTGGTGATAAAAACAGAAAGCTTTGTTCAAATTCAGTTCGTAATACCATTATAAAGTAGATCATAAACATTTCAGATATTAAGTTATTTAAAAGTAGGCTTAATTTAGATTTAAACTCTCCTTCTATGTGTGTGTTTATACATGGTGTACCTATATTTTCTAATGCAATAAGTGTAACAAATAAAATCCAATTTTAGCAAATATCTTTATGGATAATTTAGAAAACAAAATCTTCATTTCTAGTTATAAAAACAATATTATATTTTGGTATAGATATGTTGATGTTAGTAGGTTTTGTAGGTACTGAACAACAGTTACATATATTTTTTAATCATATTAATACCTTGCATCCTAAAATTTATTTTACATTAGAAGTTGAAGTAAATAATTCATTAAATTATTCAATATACAGAAAACCAACACAAACAGATATAACCATATCATAATAAAATTTAATCAAAGTCAAAGCAACCAAAAAAATTTAGAAACCCTGGAATACGAAAGATTTACTAACCCAAATTGAAATAAAGAATAACTGATATAAACAATTACTAAAAAATGTCAACAATGATAATTTACAAAAAGAATATAAAGACCAAAAAATAAACTTAACCAATTAATTCAAAAATGTAAGAAAGATTACACAAAAAAGCTAATTGACATTAACAAAAATATGTGTGGGACTGCATAAATAAAGTTTGTAAGAAAAAACAATCTGAAACAAACAAAACAAGTAATATGCTTTAAAAAAATAGAACAACGACAAACGAATTTGAAATTGCAAATGCATTTAAACAAATACAGTCTTCCTTAAGCATACAGACGAGAATAATTAATAATAAAAGTTGTAAAACAACTAAAAACCACAAAATTCACTAGGTGCTGATCAAATTCGAGCAGAAACACTGAAGGAAATATTAGATTTAATTGCAAAACCATTAAAATTCACAATAAATAAATGTTTTGATATTGATTATTGAAATCTGCTTAACTTCCACATCCCAACAATGTAAAGTTTTATTATGTTATACCGGGTATTTAAAAAGTTATAACCAATATTACCTGAAAATCGTATCAAGTTTAACCCCTTGTATAATTAAAAAAGAGTATAGGAACATTGATCTATTGCAACCGTAGTTTTTTAACGATTGTTAAAAATTATAAAACATATTCGTACCACCATTTTATGGAACACCCTGTAAGATTTTAACTAATTTTAAAATGTGGAGTTTAGAGCTGCCTACAATTTTCGTTAATAACTTTTTTTTGTAAATTTTACTATAACAGATCTACTGAGCATCCTCACACTAATCAATCACCCTGTAGAATATCTTTCAGCAAAAATTTACAATGAACTTCCCATCAATTAAAAAAAACTGTAAACAAATTGGTATTTATCGAAAAAAATTAAAACTTTGGATTGAGATTAGAGATAGATCATTCTTTTCCAACGTAATAAGTAATTTATAATACCGTATCTATCTGGATTCTGTAAAATAAACTAATGTATATGTAGTACATATGTACATACATATTATGTATTTGATCCTATTCCATCTTTGTAAATTTTATATTGAATTTTCAATGGCTTCTCTAGTTTTTAAATCTAATTTTTAACTTAAACTTACTGTTAGCATATTATGACCAAGCTTACCTTATTGTGACACAACATACCTTATTGTGACCAAGATTCCCTAATTGTGACCAATATTTACAATACAACTTTGTCTTTTAAGTGTTATATTATGTGACAAAAACTTAATTGTGTTCGTTTTTATATTTAAAATAGTAAAACTCACGTACAAGCTAATTTCCTCTACTTCTTTGAGTATTGTCTCTTTATTTGTAATGTATTTATATCTATATTTTATATCTTTTTAATGCAAATATTATTATTATTATTATCAAAAGACTTATGCACTTACTCATCTTTCGCTTGCAAATCAATAAAAGTTTTCTTAAGATTGTCTTCAAGACTTTTGGGGATGAGTCCAGTTGATGATACGATGATCGGTACCACCTCCACTTTTTTGCAAGCCACATCTGGTATACTTTTGCTGCTATCTTTTCATTATATTTATCCAAAATCGACTAGCAGCATTGAATTAGCTTTTTTATCGACCACCACGATGTCGGGTCGATTATTCGTCACCTGTCTATCGGTGATAATGGACCTATCGTAATATAGTCCAAAATCTGCATACTCGAGCACTGCCTATGGGTTGTATTTGTCATATGGTGTGTAGGTATTCACTAGTTCAAATTTGTTGTCCAGTTTCTGGTGTTACACAGTTGGTTGTGCCTGCGGAAATAATCCTTATTGGCTATCGTTGAAC
Organism: Ophraella communa; assembly: GCA_035357415.1. NCBI lineage: Eukaryota > Metazoa > Arthropoda > Insecta > Coleoptera > Chrysomelidae > Ophraella > Ophraella communa. The sequence continues at coordinate 8,195,509 of CM068984.1, forward strand.
ATCCTGATGTTATGTGTTGTATGGTTTCCGACGTTTGCTTGCACAGTCTACATTTGTCCGATGTAATAGTTTAGTCCCTGATAACAAATTTTTTGTAGTTGTTAGTATTTATAACCTGATTCTGAATAGCCATCACAAAGCCTTCAGTCTCTGGGAAAAAGGTACCGTCAGCAAGCCACCTATTTGATTCAATTTTATCAATGTATGGTTGATTTAGGTCGATGTCGAACACGTAGAGCTTTTTAGGACCATAACTTGTTTCTCAGCATCCGTTATAATTTATAAATCCACATTGGGACCTGCTAAACTTAGAGGGGAATAATTCTTATCTTGTACTATAACAAATTTGTGTAAATTAGATGATGGTGATTTGGTAATAAAGAAGTCTCGTAATTTATTTATCTGCTTGTTGTGTGGATTGATTATGTCACAAAGAGCTCTTCTTTTCTCGATAGGATGGTGATATCTGTGCTTGGTAATCACAGTCCCAAACGAATTATATATCACAAGTACGGCATATGTATTAATTGTTCGGTTAAGGTTTCTGCGTTCAATTCGGATTTTAGTAATGAAGTAACCCTCTGTGTGTACTGGTCCCTGATTTTGGACTTGGACTGTTTTTGGTCTAACAATTTGGCTTATTACAATCCCAAGTATTTATAGGTTTTCCCATCAGCGATTGTATCTCCATTATTAGGTAGCGCCACATCTCCATTGACAATATTTACCTTTTCAATGTTTAAGGTTCTACATTCATCTAAACCAAATTCCATTCGGAACCTAATCTAACCTAACCAACAGTTTGATGAACATGCTTTTCAACAAAAAAACCATGGATTTCTCCTTTCACTACGTCGTCTTCTAACCCTTGCTCGACCATCGTGCATGCCTAAACAAAATCGAGACTCGTCACTAAAGACAATACTGTTCCATTCCTGATCCCAGAGTGACCGTTCTCTGCACCACTCAAGGCGATTACGTCGGTGTTCTGGAGTTAAAGGGAGGATCCAGTGTGGTCGGTATGAAAACAGGCCAAAACGTCTTATTCGTCGGTAAGCACTTCGCATGCCAATAGGTCTTCCGTGTTCTGCAAACCATTCATTTGCAATGGAGCTGGTAGTGGAGAAACGGTCCCCTAAGGCCTATAATCTTCACAGTCTGTTGTTCTACGGGGGCGTCCAGAGCCCCTTGCTCTTTACCTAACCACGGTGTCTACACTTCTTTGCACTCTAACTACAATTTCCAAACAATTTCAAACCCTCTAAGTTGACGAAATCGTACAGATCTAGACATAGAAACCAATCGTCAAGAACCAAAATCCGCAAAATTTGGATTTTTACTACTGCTGCAATATTCAGTTTTGGAATGTTAGTGGATTCCATTTAAAGCAGTATAAAAACCGGAATGTTCTACTGATAAGGCTGAAAATTTTATCAATTGTTTATTTCAGTACAATAAATAAATTCACCAAATTTTATTAAAATTTAAACTGGGTGTTCGGATTTTTATGTCACTTAGTATACATATACAGTGTGTAAAAGCCAAATGGAATAAGTTCATTATTTCGGTTACTGTACATATTTATAAAAAATCCCGAAACACTTCAAATTTAAATTATAACTTGACATTCTTTAACGTGAAAATGCAACCCCTACCTTCAACCCCCTTAGAATGACAGGTACAACTCCCAATTTTTTAAATGGGAAGTATAGGCTTGTGATATATCATTTGAAAGGTCTCTTTATTCTCTATTCAAAAATGTTATTGTTTTTAAATTTAATGCAAAAATTTACATAAAAAAAATTAATATCATGTTGTTACCTAAATTCGCTAAAAATACTCGAAACTTATTACAATATACTTAAAACTTATTTCCCGTTTAGGTCTTGATAATGAGAAAGTGAACAAAAACCATAGCAATGTGGTTTTTAGATGGTAACCATTAAAAAACTTTAAAGAATTTCCGTGGCAACGCTATTTTAACAAGCAGTAGTAAATTGTTTTATTTAAGTTGTCATTGTTGTAATTTAAGTATAAAGTTTGTTCAATTCATTTCTGAAAAATGGTTAGATTAACCATCCAATCCGAACACAACAGGAAGTAACTCGCCTATTTCATGAGAAATTTCCTAATTTACCGCCTATATCCCAAGGAACAATAAGTAAAATAGAAAAGCAGTTTCGCGAGTTTGGTCATGTAAGGCAGATAAAAAAAGCAGCTGCCAATGCACTGAGTGATGAACTCAAATTAGATGTGTTGCTTGAGTTTCAGGAAAACCCACATACATCGAGTAGACAGGCATCCACTACATTCAATGCTAGCCATACATCGATAGCAAACATATTAAAAGAAAATAAATTGCATCCGTATAAGATGATACCTACTCAGGAGCTCATGGAAGACGATTTTGATAGGAGAACTTTTTTTGTGAGCAAATGATGGACATGTTGGATAACAATATTATCCAATTAGAAGACGTTATATTTTCTGATCGAGTGTACTTTTTTACTTAACGGTCATGCTAATCGGCAAAATTGCCGCTACTGGTCCACGGAAAATCCTCACTGGATGAGAGAAGAACACACTCAATACCCTCAAAAGGTTAATGTTTGGGCAGGGATTGTAGGGAACAATATCATTGGTCCCTTTTTTATTGAGGGCAACTTGAATGGCAACAATTATTTGGCACTACTTCAAAATGATGTCATTCCAACGTTGGCAAATTTATATCCTCATCCAGGTAACCTTCCAGCGAATACGATATGGTTTCAGCAGGATGGAGCACCACCACATTACCAACTTAATGTCCGGCAGTACCTCGATACAATATTTCCCAATCGGTGGATAGGGAGGCGAGGATCGATTGAATGGCCAGCGCGATCACCTGATCTTACATTATTAGATTTCTTTTTATGGGGATATGTGAAGAGCCATGTGTACAAAACTAAACCTTCTGATTTAAATGACTTAAAAGAACGAATAACGCTTGCGATTAGGTCGATCACGCCTGATATGTTAAATAATGTTAGAAGACAGTTTTATTTGAGATTAGGATGTTGCCAAGACGTTCGCGGAGAACATTTTGAACATCTACTTCATTAACATTCATAGTTCTTTTTCGTGTTCTACATTTTATTACGTTTTGCATTACATTTTAGTTTTTGATTGTATTGTTGCGAATTTAGGTAACAACATGATATTAATTTTTTATGTAAATTTTTGCATTAAATTTAAAAACAATAACATTTTTGAATAGAGAATAAAGAGACCTTTCAAATGATATATCACAAGCCTATACTTCCCACTTAAAAAATTAGGGGTTGTACCTGTCATTCTAAGGGGGTTGAAGGTAGGGGTTGCATTTTCACGTTAAACAATGTCAAGTTATAATTTAAATTTGACGTGTTTCGGAATTTTTTATAAATATGTACAGTAACCGAAATAATGAATTTATTCCATTTGGCTTTTACAGACTATATATTATAGACATTAATTTTTATATGTACAGCTTCAAATTTACGTATATATTCCACTCCTGCAAATGTAATTAATGGTTTAAAAGTAATTCATATATTATTTTTTTTTTGTATTGTACAATAATGTATGACTTCACTTTTTTAAATGTTGGTCACGTTGGTCGAGCTTTTTTTAAATGAATGACAAAAAATTAGTTATAATAATAATACTACAAAATAATTTCAAGTATACTGTCATTTTAAAATTGCAGGAAGTTTGACGAGAAAGAAATCTACAAAGTGTTGGGATGTACTGAGAGGTATCTTAATTTGTGGGTTGTGCGGAAATACGTACACCAGAAGATTTGAAATTGTATCGCATATTGCACAACATCTTCCAAAAAAAAATAAGTCAAGCAACCAAGTTGGTCAAGAAATAAAAAATATGTTTTCTGCAAAAACTCAAACTCCTAAATTCTACGATGTGGGAAAACCTGTAAAATGTAATATTTGTTTTAAATCTTTCAAGGAAAAGAGCAAATTGTATATTCACATGAGCACGCACACAGGGAAAAAACCATTTAAGTGTGAACTTTGTTTAAAATGTTTTAGCAAACGATGCGGTTTGGATAAACATATGCTTATTCACACCGGCAAAAAATTATTAAAATGTCAAATTTGTTTAAAATCTTTTGACCGGCAAAGCTGTTTAAAAAAACATATGCTTGTTCACACAGGCGAAAAGCCATTCAAATGTCATATTTGCTTAAAATGCTTTAGCCAGCGAGGTAATTTGAATAAACATATGCTTCTTCACACAGGCGATAAACCATTTAAATGTAAAATTTGTTTAAAATTTTTTGGTCGGCGATCCTATTTGAATAAACATATGGTTGTTCACACAGACAAAAAAAAATTTAAATGTGATATTTGTTTAAAATCTTTTAGCCAGCGAGGCAGTTTGGAAGATCATATGCTTTTTCACACAGGAGATCAACCATTCAAATGTAATATTTGTTCAACAACTTTTAGCCACAAATGCAGTTTAAATAGGCATATGCTTGTTCACACAGACGATACGTTATACAAATGTCAGGTTTGTTTAAAATCTTTTAGCCAGCGAAGCCATTTGAACGACCATATGCTTGTTCATACAGGCGATAAGCCATTCAAATGTCAAATTTGCTTAAAATGTTTTAGCCAGCGAGGTAATTTGAATAAACATATACTTCTTCACACAGGCGATAAACCATTCAAATGTCAAATTTGTTCAAAAACATTTAATCAGCGAAGCCATTTGAAAATACATATGACTGTTCACACCGGCGATAAACCATTCAAATGTGATATTTGTTCAACATATTTTGGCCATCGAAGCAGTTTGAAACAACACATGCTTGTTCACACAGGCGAAAAACCATTTAAATGTAATATTTGTTTAAAATCGTATACCCGGCGAGGCGATTTGACGAAACATACGCTTGTTCACCAAAGCGATAAATCGTACAAATGTCACATTTGTTTGACATCTTTTACCGTGCGAGGTGATTTGATAGAACATATGCTTGTTCACCCAAGCGATAAACCATTTAAATGTCACATTTGTTTATTATGTTTTAGCAAGCGAGACGATTTGATAAAACATATGCTTGTTCACCCAAGCGATAAACCATTTAAATGTCACATTTGTTCAACATCTTTTAGCCAGCGAGGTGGTTTGGAACAACATATGCTTGTTCACGCAGGCGATAAACCATCGAACTGCTTAATAGTTTATTACGTACCAAACAACATAATGAGCCAATTACCCACAAGCAGTGGCGGCTCGTGATAATACAAGATGGTACCGTCAAACTTTGCCCAATTTCGAAATTTAAATTCAGTTTTTATCACTAAGGAATCATTTTTTATTTAAATTAAAATTTCCTTGTATGGGTTAGGTTTGTGCCAACATAATTAAGAGAAATTCGTTTAAAAATTGTTACTCACTAATTATTAAACTAATTAAATGTAGGTGGGCAAAGTCATCTATTGAAAAGGGGTGACTTTGCCCGATTCTTCCACTTCAATGGTTTGGCAAAGAGTGCGGGTTTTAATGTGAAATTGGCACAGGTGTATGTATTATTGGTACTTTTTGGAAATGTAACAGGGAACTAGATTTATTCCCTTCTTGAACTGGACAATTTTCAACAGATGAAGGACCAAGGACTTGATCTGCTTCTGAGTTTAGTTCAGCTGTGAGCTCATTTATTAAATATTGTGAAGCTTTCCTCTGGTCTTCAATTGATCTAAAACCATTCTTCTTAATTCGTGGGTCCAGAATTGCACCTAGAATACATGGAGTTCTAGTTTCATAAGGTTTGAGCCGAAGCTTTACAAATTCTTTCACACCATTCAGCACCATTACGCTCTCTTCATCTTTCAAATTTGTCAGTCACATTAATTTATCCAAAATACCTCTGATGAGTGGTATTATCAAAGATATTGTGATGTACTGATCACCACTGATTTCATTTGTGACTATTTCAATTGGTTCAAGAATAGTGATTTACTCTTCCAGAATGTTGTATTCCTCAGCATTAAGGTTTGTTGGAGCTTTTTCACATACACTTATTGCTACTACTAGCTCAGTTCTAATTTCAACTAACCTCTTGATCATGATGTAAGTACTATTCCACCTAGTACTTACTTCTTGTATTGGTTTCAGTTGTTTTTTACCATTCAAAGATTGATAAAAACGCAGCTTATCAGCTGCCAATGTACTACTGCGAAAGAATGTAGCAATACTGTTGCATTTTCTAATAAGACGATCAAAACATTCCAGCTTGAAAACGTCATTGGCTATTAAATTAAGTGTGTGTCCAAAACAAGCAATATGCCTCAATTCCAAACGGCTAACTGCACTTAGCATGTTTGCCCCTTTATCTGTTACCACAGCTGTCACCTTGTTTCTTATTCCCCAAGACATGAGAATATCATCTATTGACTGCAATAAGTAATAATTGTAATTGAAATTATATATTTCATTATGTTCATGAGACTTACTGATTATTTCTCCAGTGTGGTTCTGTTCAATTTTTACTGTTTCCAGCACCATGGATTTCAACTTATCACTGGTATTAGTCACATAATGACAATCACAGCCAAAAGCCCTTCTTTAGCAGCAGATGTTCACGTATCTGTAGTGATGGCATAGTGAGAAATAGAATTCAATTCTATCTAAAGGGTTCCAAACTTTCCAAACATTTTAGAAACCCAGAATGTTCCCCAAACCTGAAAGGTTCCATATCCTCAGCAATCATATTAATATACAGTTGATCCCTCAATAGCTCTAGATGTCCAGGAATCACAAGTGATTGCAACATATTTAACATCTTTTAAAATATGTTGTGCCTGGCAACATTCAATATACATTTGCCTCATTATATATAAAAAAAATAAGCTGTAATTTTAATATTGCAGGAAATTTTGCAAGAAAGAATTCTACAAAGTATTGGATTTCACAGAGAGGTATCTTAATTTGTGGGTTATGTGGAAATATGTACACCAGAAGATTTGAAATTGTTTCACATATTACACAGCATCTTCTAAAAAAAAATAGATATATATTTCAGTCAAGTAACCTGGAAACAATAAATAAAAACATTAAATATGGAGTAAAAAATGAAGTTGGCCAAGAAATACAGAAATTTTTGTCTGCAAAAACTCAAACTCCTAAATTATACGATGTGGAAAAACCTGTAAAATGTAATATTTGTTTTAAATCTTTCAAGCAAAAGAGCAAATTGTATATTCACATGAGCACGCACACAGGGAAAAAACCATTTAAGTGTGAAATTTGTTTAAAATATTTTAGCAGACAAGGCAGTTTGAAAGAACATATGCTTGTTCATACAGGCGATAAACCATTCAAATGTCAAAGTTGTTCCAAATCTTTTAGGAAAAAAGGCGATTTAAATAGACATTCGCTTGTTCACACAGGCGATAAACCATTCAAATGTCAAATATGTTTAAAATATTTTACACAGCTAGGGACTTTAAATAGACATATGCTTGTTCACACAGGGAATAAACCTTTCAAATGTAAAATTTGCTTTAAATCATTTATTGTAAAATTTAATTTAGATCGTCACATGGATGTGCATATGGGCGTGAAAAAATTTAAATGTGAAAGTTGTTTAAAATCTTTTAGTACGCTCGGTTATTTGAAAAATCATATGCATGTTCATTCAGGTGATAAACCATTCAAATGTCAAATTTGTTTCAAATCTTTTTGCAGACAGGGCGATTTTAATAGACATATGCAAGTTCACACAGGCGATAAACTATTCAATTGCGAAATTTGTTTAAAATCTTTTAACCGACGAGACCGTTTGAAACAACATCTCTATGTGCACACAGGCAATAAACCATTCAAATGTCAAATTTGTTTAAAATCTTTTAGCCAGCGCTCTTATTTAAAAAATCATATGCATGTTCATACAGGTGATAAATCATTCAAATGTCAAATTTGTTTCAAATCTTTTAGCAGACAGGGCGATTTTAATAGACATATGCAAGTTCACACAGGCGATAAACTATTCAATTGCGAAATTTGTTTAAAATCTTTTTACCGACGAGACCGTTTGAAACAACATCTCCATGTGCACACAGGCAATAAACCATTCAAATGTCAAATTTGTTTAAAATATTTTAGCAGACGAGGCAGTTTGAAAGAACATATGGTTGTTCATACAGACGATAAACCATTCAAATGTCAAAGTTGTTTGAAATCTTTTAGGAAACAAGGCGATTTAAATAGACATTCGCTTGTTCACACAGGCGATAAACCATTCAAATGTCACATATGTTTAAAATATTTTAGCCAGCTAGGCAGTTTGAATAGACATACGCTTGTTCACACAGGGAATAAGGAATAAACCTTTGAAATGTAAAATTTGTTTTAAATAATTTACTGTAAAATTTAATTTAGATCATCACATAAATGTGCATACGGGCATGAAACATTTTAAATGTGGAAGTTGTTTAAAATCTTTTAGCCAGACAACATAATATGCATGTTCACACAGGCAATAAACTGTGCAAATGCCAAATTTGTTTCAAATCATTTAATCACGGAGAGAAATGTTCTCACACATAATTTGTAATAGGTTTAAATTATTCGTAAATTACCCTTAAATAAACGATATTATTTCCTTTTAATACTAGTTGTACTTGAATCTGATGAGAATAAAAACTTTTTTAAATCTTACCATCTTTGTTGGTTAATTTTTTTTGATCAAGCATAATGACTTTAACTTTCAATAACTTCTTTATAACAACAATTTTATACGGACTTTCCCTTTCCTAAATATTTGTGGATATGTAGAAATACCTCCGTTGAGATTATTTGATTTTACTTTCATCCCTTTATTAAAATTTTTCATAATTGTTATAATACAGAATGGAATATCTAATTAAGTATATTATTTGCATTCAATCTAATCTAAATATAGGTTTTTGGTTTAAATATAGGCATGCTAATAATTTTAAATGCAAGTGTGTATTGTAGATTATTAACCATGTAATAAGGCCTCAAGGCCAGTTTGGTTAAAAACAAATAAATAAATCGATTATTTAATTTTTTCTATTATTTAAACCCTCTTTATATAATTTTAGGAAAAATAAGTGGGTAATTAAACGGTGAAATAAGTTTTATGTTGTAAACTTACTAACCGTTTTGTTGTTGTTTTAAAAATTTTATTTGTTGAAGGACCACCTTAGTTGAGTGCGGAAAAAGTCAGTTTAGTTTCCTATAATAAATTTTTTGAGCTTAGAAACTCCTCATGGTGCATTTCAATAACGCTGAAATGTGGTAACTTTTTTTGGACCCTTTTATAATTTCGAGCCACTGATCTGGACTGTAAATTAGTCCATGTTTACGACTTGCACTTTCTATTATATCAAATTCACCATCATTAGGAAGATACGAGTGGCCCGAGTCGAACTTGGGATATTATTCTGATCCAGAATCATTAAAATTAACAATTTCACTTAAATGATCACTCTCCATTACAAAAAATATTAAGTCCAAACCTGTGGTTAAAAACAATAGGTATCAGCAAGTTTCAGATTAAAAGTGACCTAACTCTTGACATGTACCATTATTACACTGAAATTACCATGTGTTCGGACTTGTCCCATTTTTATATGGAAAATTTTCTGTTTTGACAACCTTGTTATAAACAAGTATCGCCATCTTTTTGCAGAAAGTCAAAATATGGAGATAGCCCACCCTACGAATAAAGAATAAAAAGGAAGGAGTGTAATACGATTTGACGATGTCCGCGATGGTTCTTGCATATGGCTGACTTGAAGTTTCCGGTTACCAGTGGTGTCACACACAGGGTATTATATAGGACTTATGCCTCGTATTAATTGTTAAAAAAATAACTGTTTCCACTTGTAATTATCTGTACAGTAATATACATTGTCATAAGGTTGTAGGAATATAAATTTAGATTAAAAACTTCTAAGTAGGTAATTATAAATAGTTGACTTAGTTGGTCTATATAAAAAATAAAGGAACGTCTATGATAACAATGTGGTTGTCATTAAAAGATTTTGTTAATTTTTAATAATTCAGATAAATAGAACGCTACAGATAAAAAGTAATTCCCAATCAAGAGTTGGGTTAACTACTTAAATCAGAAAATAATATATAAAACAGCATGAAAAAACTATACAAGTCAAATGTCACGATTCGAATGAGTCATATTTGGTTCTTCAATATGGCCGACTTCCGTCGTGATTATTTGCTAGATTAAAATATGACAACGTTCCTTCCTTTCTATTCTTTCGTAGAGCCCACCTTTATACTGAAAGATACACATTAGATAAAGGATTTACAATAAAGAACAGGTATTTTAAAAAAAATGGAATTGGACCACTGTTATTCTATGTGCCTCAAATATTTATATATAATACCTAGGTTCGCATAGGTTTATTTCAACACAGTCTAAAACCGATCAGACAATTAGTTTTTGATAACAGCTGCGTAATGTTACAGGGGGTAAACGACAGTTCGAATGAAAATTACTGATTAGCGAAAAATTTTGTGTTGGTGGAACAGACCTATTGTTACATTGCTTTTTGTTATTTAAATTTTGTACCTACGTTTCTGTGTAATAAAATACATCTGTTTAGTTACAATATCATAGAAATTTGTTTTGACAGAAATAAAAGTTAAACAAAACTGATAGTAACCATATTGCAACATTTCGAAAGAGATTTGACCTTAAAAATTGAGATATGGACTTTTAGTCAAGTAAATAAAAATTAAGAAAAAAAATTCATTTTACCCCACACGTAGGGCAAAATGACATAGAAATACTTTTAGTTGGTACAAAGCTCACATACAAATATTTTTACTTTTTTTTTCAACGCCAGCACAGTCGGCATGTGTCCACTTTTTACACGAACAACAACATAGCCACAGGTCACCTTTTTTGGACCATTTGAACAGTTCTGTGCAATAAATGCAGGCACATTCTTCTTCTTCTTCAGCAGAGTAAGGTTCTTTTTCTGTTTCTGAATCAGATTCTGCAAGAACTTTTCTACTTACCATCCTTTTTCTCTTTTATGGAATCTTTATTTTCGGTTTGCTTTTTTCTTTTGCCTCTTCTAAATTTGGAGTCCAGTTTAAGACAGTAGTTTGACGTTTCCTTGATTTCCTCATTCCTTGGCCTGAAACAAATGGTCCGACCGGTACTGGACTTAAATTAGCTGGTGTAATCAAAATTGAAATGCCACTTGTTGTTGAATCATGCAAGTTTTTCAGAGGCGCTGTAGAAATGCCGAAGGGAGGTTCTATGGCGGAAGTAGAAGCTTCAGATTGCGCACCATTATCAGTAGGAACATTTGAGGCTTGTTTAACACTATCATCCAATAAAATTTTTGTAGTTTCAGATGCTTGAAACATATAGTCAGGGAACACATCGGGGTTCAAATCCATGAATAGCATTCTGGACACTAGCTGCCTTTCCATACGCTTCATTCAACAGACCACCAATTTGAAATTGTGTCACAACTCTGCCAGGGTGAGCTTTGAGCCATTTGGTTATTTCTTGGTCATAATAGGATTTGAGTGGCCCAAAAAATGCAACATCGAGTGGTTGCATTCGATGTATGCAGTGAGGCGGTAAACACAAAAGAACAATACCATTCTCTTTGGCATACACAAGAGCATCCAGATATTTATGACTCGAATGTCCATCAACGATTAACAAAACTTTTTCAGTGGGGGATGCCTTGACATATTTTTGGAAATGTTGAAGCCACTGTAAAAATACTGGACCAGTCATCCAGCCAGACTCCTGGGCAATGCATAAAGTTCCTCCAGCTGTATGGTCGGTTAATTCTATCTTCATATTTTTCCTTGGAAAAATTAATGCCGGCGGAACGAAGTTGCCATTGGTACACATGCAGCAAACAAATGTTACATGAGAACCTCATTCTGCACTTGTAATCGCGCTTACTTGTTTTCGGCCGGCTGTAGCAAATACTTTCTGCGGGCGCTGTACAGTAGATAATGCAGAATCATCTGCATTATATATCTTCATAGCATCTATTCTTTCCTTCAGAATAGTTTTTCCAGCACTTTAAAGAACTGAGCCACTTGAGGCTTGTTGAATGCCTGCGCTCTTGCCGCAGATGTGGCTTCAGGTTTGCGCAGTGTTATATCGGGATTTCTTTTACGGAATCCTCTTAACCAGTCCTTTCCCGCGGCCTTTTTCTGGTCGTTAAAATGGTGGTCAAACCCGTTTTGTACTGCTAATTTATAAGCTAATTCCAATATGTCTCGTCTTGTTAATCCAAAAAACCTTGATTCTAGCAGTTTTAAATGTTCTACTTCTATGGAAAATGTAGGTTTAAACCTGCCCAGACTTTTTTCGCCTATTTTTAGAACTTTATTTTTTTTCAAAACATGCCAATCTGTTTCTTTACGGAATTCGAAAAGAGTACTGTTAAAGTTTATTGGACGTACAACATTTTATTTCATTCTGTACCCTAAAACACGCAAGAACAGTGAAAAAATAAAATATTAGTATATTTATCGGCGTTGTGAAATTTGCATTCAATGCCAAAATAGCTGGCATATAGTTGGTAATCATAGAAACATAATATTCTTGTTGTTAAATATGTAATATTGTACTGTCATTATCCGATTTTTATGAAATGGTTCAAGATCAATTCATTTCTGGGAACGAAAATATAACAAATAATACAATATATAATATATCAAGTACGTAAAGGTACGTTTTAGGGTAAAGCATGAAATAAAATATTTTTACCTACGACCACCCCTTTAATATTTGGAATTATATATTTGTTCCCTATCATTAACCCCCTTCTTTTTTCTGTCTAAATTGATCATAATATGAATAATAAATGTATTTAATGACGCTTTCCAAATTAATTTACGTTATTTTTATGTAATAAACTTAATTATTTAAATATTTAGAATATTTTTATTACCGATATATTTTATAATAATATTTACGAAGGTGTGTAACTTGTAGATACAATCGTAACGTATAAGAAGAAACCTTTTATTTGTTCTGTAACTTTAATTTTACTTCAGTCAATTTACAAAACCCTTTTGAACATTTAGAATGCCCTATATTTTAATATTACGCGAGAAACCGATCACTAACACTAAATTAATTACTTACTAAAAAACAATGAAAATGTGTAACACTACACTTTGGCGTTCATTCCAAACCGACGTATTTAAAATATCTTGTGTAGATTAGAGCATGCGTCTGACAGTATGCGCGTACGTTATTACTCAGTCAGTTAGCGATTATATTTTTGAAATAAATGTTTCTTATATCTCAACAAGCAAAATAACCGAAGTACCATTAATATTTAATAGCTGTTTTATTACTATAAACAATAATTATAACTAATATGAAGTAATTAAATATACAATAAAATCATCAAAAACATCTGTTGTTGCTGCTGTTCAAGTATTATTAACAATAACATTATTAGTACAAGTACGTCGTAGGTAAAGTCTAGTACGTAACTCGTGTTGTAAAGTATTTTACGCACTCGCCGCTATGTGGCCTCGTGCGCAACTTTTCCATTCGTGCGTAAAATGCTTCTTACCACCCACGTTACGTAATATACTATTATATAATATAAAATATAAGCACGTAATTTTAATATTGCAGGAAATTTTACAAGAAAGAATTCTACAAAGTATTGGATTTCACAGAGAGGTATCTTAATTTGTGGGTTATGTGGAAATATGTACACCAGAAGATTTGAAATTGTTTCGCATATTACACAGCATGTTCTAAAAAAAAATAGATATATATTTCAGTCAAGTAACCTGGAAACAATAAATAAAAACAGTAATTATGGAGTAAAAAATGAATTTGGCCAAGAAATACAGAAATTTTTGTCTGCAAAAACTCAAACTCCTAAATTATACGATGTGGGAAAACCTGTAAAATGTAATATTTGTTTTAAATCTTTCAAGCAACAGAGCAAATTGTATATTCACATGAGCACGCACACAGGAATAAAACCATTTAAGTGTGAAGTTTGCTTAAAATGTTTTAGCCAGCGAGGTAATTTGAAAAAACATATACTTCTTCACACAGGCGATAAACCATTCAAATGTCAAATTTGCTTAAAATGTTTTAGCCAGCGAGGTAATTTGAACGACCATATGCTTGTTCATACAGGCGATAAACCATTCAAATGTCAAATTTGCTTAAAATGTTTTAGCCACCGAGGTAATTTGAATAAACATATACTTCTTCACACAGGCGATAAACCATTCAAATGTCAAATTTGTTTCAAATCTTTTAGCCAGCGCACTTATTTGAAAATTCATATGCATGTTCATACAGGTGATAAACCATTCAAATGTCAAATTTGTTTCAAATCTTTTTACAGACAGGGCGATTTTAATAGACATATGCAAGTTCACACAGGCGCTAAACTATTCAATTGCGAAATTTGTTTAAAATATTTTAGCAGACAGGGCGATGTAAATAGACACATGCAAGTTCACACAGGAGATAAACTATTCAAATGCGAAATTTGTTTAAAATCTTTTAACCGACGAGACCGTTTGAAACAACATCTCCATGTGCACACAGGCAATAAACCATTCAAATGTCAAATTTGTTTAAAATATTTTAGTAGACGAGGCAATTTGAAACAACATATGGTTATTCATACAGACAATAAACCATTCAAATGTCTAAGTTGTTTGAAATCTTTTAGGAAACAAGGCGATTTAAATAGACATTCGCTTGTTCACACAGGCGATAAACCTTTCAAATGTCACATATGTATAAAATATTTTAGCCACCTACGCAGTTTGAATAGACATACGCTTGTTCACACAGGGAATAAGGAATAAACCTTTGAAATGTAAAATTTGCTTTAAATCATTTACTGTAAAATTTAATTTAGATCGTCACATGTGCATACGGGCATGAAACATTTTAAATGTGGAAGTTGTTTAAAATGTTTTAGCCAGACAACATAATATGCATGTTCACTGTTCACACAGGCAATAAACTGTTCAAATGCCAAATTTGTTTTAAATCATTTAATCACGGAAAGAAATGTTCTCACACATAATTTATAATAGGTTTAAATAATTCGTATATTACCCTTGAATTCCGGAATTCCCTGGAATTCTGTTATGCCATATGAAATAATTTGTTTATAATATTTTTTATATTTTGCCATTTTATCATTTTTTAAATTAGGTACCTAATTTATTATTTTTATGTAATTACGAAAATTTTTATTTTAAAAAGTATGTCGGTAGCACTGTGTAATTTATAACATTTGACAATTATGAAATGTTAATGTTTTCAAATGTTTTAAAATTACTAATACACCAATAATAATATATTATATAAGTAAAAGATGATATTCATATTCACAAATACTTTCTTAAAGAACAATATAAAATTAATAAATTGCTATTAGCCACAAATGTCATTGTCAATAGTCTTGTCATTATGTACTTCACTCATGTCGCCAACCATTTAAAACAAAAATTTGCGTGCGTAAAAGTTATATTACGATACGCAAATGCGTTTTATAATGAAGATTTAAGTGCAAAATATAAAAACAATATTATTTCCTTTTAATACTAGTTGTACTTGTATCTGATGATAAAAAAAACTTTTTAAATCTTACCATCTTTGTTGGTTAATTTTTTTATCAAGAATAATTACTTTAACTTTCAATAACTTATTTATTACAACAATTTTATACGGACTTTCCCTTTCCTAAATATTTGTGGATATGTAGAAATACCTCCGTTGAGATTATTTGATTTTACTTTCATCCCTTTATTAAAATTTTTCATAATTGTTATAATACAGAATGGAATATCTAATTAAGTATATTATTTGCATTCAATCTAATCTAAATATAGGTTTTTGGATTAAATATAGGCATGCTAATAATTTTAAATGCAAGTGTGTATTGTAGATTATTAACCATGTAATAAGGCCTCAAGGCCTGTTTGGTTAAAAACAAATAAATAAATAAATCGATTATTTATTTTTTTCTATTATTTAAACCCTCCTTATATAATTTTAGGAAAAATAAATCGGTAATTAAACTGCGAAATAAATTTTATTTTGTAAACTTACTAACCATTTCGTTTTGTTGTAGTTTTATAAATTTTATTTGTTGAGGGACCACCTTAGTTGAGTGCGGAAAAAGTCAGTTTAGTTTCCTATAATAAATTTTTAAGACTTTATTTCATGTTATTAGATTAGATTTTTTTTAATTTCCAACCTTTTAATTGGATATTTCTTTTCGTAATAAAGTTTTTAATTTTGTAATTGTAATTTGTAAATTGTAACTTAATAATAAAGATTTTTTTTAATATTTGTGAAAATTTAGTTTAAATATTCAATATAGAAATTGACATTTTAAAGGGTGGCTGTATCTTGCATAATAAAATATTTACAAAGAAATTTTTTAAAACGGATTTTGATATTCAGGAACATTTTTCTATTTGTCATTTCGAATCGATTGACACCAAAATCAGATTTTGCGGATCGGTGTAAACCAAATCCGATTTAAATGACTTCTCGACCAGACTGTTTCTGGTGTTTGTTTTGTTGACTTTTGTGAAAGAAATGTCAACAGACAAAATGTCGACAAACAATAAAATTCTCGAAGATGTTTTGCGCAAGGCGCGTTACACATATAGGGTGTTTCAAAAAAAAGGTAACACAGCAAAATAATTGGGGTTGGCTTAGTGAAATTTTTTTCTAACGCCATCCGTTTTCAAGATAAAGGGCGTTGAAGAAAATGAAAAATTACACATTTCTTACGATTTTGCCGAAACTACTGGCACCATTGCAATGAAATTTTATACGAATATGTTTTGGAAGCTGATATATCCCATGAATTTGTTTTTATAACTAACTCTCATAGAGGGCGCTAGTTACACGATTCATACAACGTATTATTCAACATAACTTTTTTTAGGGTAGAATTATTAGTAAAAACTCCAAGTGAACATAAACATCGTTTAATTCTACACCAAAAAGGTACTCTTGGTAAAACTCGATATTATGTACCGTTTTCGGAATACTTTGATTTGAAAATTATGAAGTTATAATCGCTCCTGGTATAAACTAATGATAAAGTTCGCTTTTCTCTAAGTTTGCCATATAAAATTGACATTTATTGATTGTTATGACAATAAGTCAACAATTAATAGACAGAATTAAACGTCACTTTAATGACATCATAGATGATCCCCAACCGTTAAGAAGATTAATGGATTCTTTAGAAAAAAGGATAGACTTGTGTATTCGTGAAAAAGGAGGACATTTTGAACATTTACTCTAATTGAATTTTATGTTATGTTCTTTGTCTTTATTTTAATTTTCTTATTGTAAGTTTTTTTAATTAATAAATTTATCATTAACTTATACGAGGAGCGGTTATTACTTCATAATTTTCAAATCAAAATATTCCGAAAACGGTACATAATATCGAGTTTTACCAAGAGTACTTTTTTGGTGTAGAATTAAACGATGTTTATGTTCACTTGGAGTTTTGACTAATAATTCTACCCTAAAAAAAGTTATGTTGAATAATACGTTGTATGAATCGTGTAACTAGCGCCCTCTATGAGAGTTAGTTATAAAAACAAATTCATGGGATATATCAGCTTTCAAAACACATTCGTATAAAATTTCATTGCAATGGTGCCAGTAGTTTCGGCAAAATCGTAAGAAATGTGTAATTTTTTATTTTCTTCAACGCCCTTTATCTTGAAAACGGATGGCGTTAGAAAAAAATTTTACTAAGCAAACCCCAATTATTTTTCAGTTTTTTACCTATCCTAGAGACGGTGTTAACTTTTTGTTGAAACACCCTGTATATGCGACGGATATGATGCTACTGACATTTTTTTGTGCTGGTTGCATGTCTTTTAAAAACCAACCTGGTAAAACCAAATGGTACGTTACACACTTATGTTACTGATCCGGTGCGACTGAAAGGAGTTAAGAGCAAATGCCACTTCAAACCAATTTGTCGGCTGTTAAAACACACACTCACTGTGTCCCTAAAATCTCGGAGCATGTGATTGTTTTGAAAATGTATTTAAAAAAGAAAAAAAAAACGTCGAAACACATCAACTGTATTACTTTTCTGTTATTTTTAGCTTAACTACTTTAAAAAATGATCCTGCCACTTTTTATCGACTGTCGTGTGCAACTAGCATGGCTAAGAAACAAAATTATTCTTACACACTTTTGTAACTAGAGGCCGTGGATTCTGAGTAGACCCGTGACGTCGTAAATAGTTGCGCACAACTGAATGGCAGCGGTGCATTAGAGAGAGACAATACGACGTAAACGGCGGACTGACCAGAATTAGTGATGAGCAAATGCAAGACCAAGACCAAGACCGAGTTAGTCTTGGTCTTGGTCTTGGTCTTGGTCTTGCATACAAGGTCTTGGTCTTGGTCTTGCAGTCAAATAAGCAGTCTTGGTCTTGGTCTTGTTCTTGCAGGGTCCAGTCTTGGTCTTGGTCTTGCACCAAGACTCTTGCAAGTCTTGCACTTTTTTTTAGATTTACTGGGGTCCATTTTTACAAAAAAAAAAAGAAAAATAGTTTTTAAAATCATTACAAGTAAAGAAAGATTAAATGTAAGGGATAGTATTTTTCACCATAAAAATTTTGTTTTCTTTATATTACATTGTAGCGATAAATCAAGTATGAAATAGTTATTACAACAAGTGCGGAAAAGTTAATTTCCGCAAGAGTTAGGATCAATATTTTGTTTAAAAGCAAAATCACCTCGAAAATTATTTAGATACTTGAAAAGATGCGATTGTGACAATTAAATCTTTCATAGTGTCAATAAATACACGATTGTAGCTATAGCAACCCTACTTATACAGGTGAGTTTGTTGTTGCTTTGAGTAAGGTTTACAGGGGTGATTTAATAAATTATGATTTTTTTTTAAAAACAAACATTTTAAAAATCCCTATTTTCATGTAAAATAATCTTAATTTTTTTACTATTTGTATGTAGTCCAACAAGATAAAGATAATAATACAATAATTTGTCAAAAAGGTTATCGGAAAACATCTCTAATTAATAAAAAAATGCTTGCGGGAAAGAGATATAGTCTGAATTAAAATGTTGTTTTACGCATGCTTGTAGAATTTTTTTTTTATTTTTTATTCATTTTGACAATTTTTTTAGAATATAGTTTTATAATGCGTCAATAATAATAATATATAGAATCAGACGTGAAATCTAACATTTAATTATTTTATTTATGAGTTTGAAAATATATTTGAATATTAAAGTCACTGAATTTTGCGTCTCTCTATAAAAAATTATTCTTTGCAGGCCTATTAGCTGGGATTTGAAATAAACTAAAACTATGTTTGGTGTTGATGAATAAAAACAATAGGTAGAATACATTACCAATAATAGAGCTTATGTGAATATTTTAGAAAGATATATTTTAACAACTAAATACCAAGTTTTCACAACTGTTAGAAAAAAGTACCTACTATATGTATAAATATTACAAAATATTTTTTTCTTTTGATTCAAATAATGAAAAACAAAAATAGGACAAATGCTTCGCATAGATATAGGTAAAAACTATTTTAGTTTCGTTACCCAACAATTGATACACAGTAACCAGACAAATAATCACGTGCCATTTTTGCCAAGATAAATAACGGTCAATAACGATAAACTCTTACTTTACATCTGTGCTCACCGATAGCGGCCGTCTTGAACGGTCGTCAAATTACGGCCGCTTTATTGCGGCACCGCTATCCTTGGAAACCAAAGCTTTAGAGTTTAAAATAATCCATGGCTGCTTTATTTTTCGGTTTATATATTTAAAAGACGCAAGACCGCAAGACTCTTGCAGGCTTGGTCTTGGTCTTGCGTATATCTTGCAATGCTAAGTCTTGGTCTTGCATAAGTCTTGCACTGCTAGGTCTTGGTCTTGTTCTTGCAGCCTGAAGTTGGTCTTGGTCTTGGTCTTGGTCTTGCATTTTCTGCAAGACCAAGACCAAGACCGCAAGACCAAGACCAGTCTCGCTCATCACTAACCAGAATGAATCAGTAAGGGCTGCAATTGTTAGTATAGTTAATAGGACAATTTTCAAACACAAATTTGTGTACTGCGCCGGTTGACGTCACAGGTCTACTCAGAATCCACGGCCTCTAAGCCTCTAACATTGTGTCAGCGACATCAAAAATATCAGTAGCACCAAGTCCGTCGCATATGTGTAACGCGCCTAACTCGGCTCCTTCGTCGCCTCGTCCGTAATCATTTCGACTCGTGCTGTAAAAATGCCTTTCCCGGACTTATGACGTAAATTACTATTAAACTATGGGCCGTCGATGTGAGGCTGTTATACGTGGTAGAGGTGGAAACACTCGTTATTACGCCTTTTTTTCATAGTTTAGTTTGCTTTTCTTAACATTAATTTTGTTAGAATTTTTGTTTTTCTGTTGTACTTCAACCTGAATGATGGTGGACAGATTGCTATAATTACTAATAAAATGTAGTAGGTATAAATTTGGGGAAGTTTCAATTTTTATTCTTTGCCTGTTTACAAATAAAATTGATTTATTTAAGTAGTGCGTTGGAGAAGTGTATTATACAATATATAATGATACTTCTGTAATCCTAATTCAATTCATAAAAGTATGATAACGTTCTCATTTTTATTGAGTGACAGAAAATTATTTCATCAAAATGCTAAAAATATTTTTATTTATAAAATAAACTGTAATTTTAAAATTGCAGGAAATTTGACTGGAAAGAAATCAATAAAGTATTGGATTTTACAGAGAGGTATCTTAATTTGTGGGTTATGTGGAAATATGTACACCAGAAGATTTGAAATTGTATCGCATATTGCGCAGCATCTTCCAAAAAAAAATAAGTCAAGCAACCAGGAAACAATGAAACAAAATATCAATTACGGACCAGAATGTGAATTTGGACAAAAAATAAAAAATATTTTTTCTGCAAATTTGTATATTCCCATGAGCAAGCACACAGGTAAAAAAATATTTAACTGTGAAAATTGTTTAAAATATTTTAGCAAACAAGGCGATTTAAATAGACATATGCAAGTTCACTCAGGCGACAAACCATTCAAGTGTCAAATTTGCTTTAAATCATTTACTGTAAAATTTAATTCAGATCCTCACATGAAAGTGCATACAGACGTAAAAGTAAAACAATTTAAATGTGAAAGTTGTTTAAAATCTTTTACCAGGCGCGCCAATTTGAAAGTACATATGTCTGTTCACACAGACGATAAACCTTTCAAATGTGAAATTTGTTTAAAATCTTTTAACCGGCGCTCTAATTTAAAAAATCATATGCATATTCATACAGGTGATAAACCATTCAAATGTAAAATTTGCCTTAAATCGTTTACTGTAAAATATAATTTAGATCTTCACATGGATGTGCATATGGACGTGAAAAAATTTAAATGTGAAAGTTGTTTAAAATCTTTTAGCAAGCGCGCCTATTTGAACAAACATATGCTTGTTCACACAGGTGAGGAACCATTCAAATGTCAAATTTGTTCAAAATCATTTAGCCAGCAAAGTCATTTGAATGTACATATGACTGTTCACTCAGACGATAAACCATTCAAATGTAATATTTGTTTAAAATCTTTTAGCCAGCGCGCCTATTTGAAAAAACATTTGATTGTTCACACAGGTGAGAAACCATTCAAATGTCAAATTTGTTCAAAATCATTTAGCCGGCTAAATCAGTTGAATGTACATATGACTGTTCACTCAGACGATAAACCATTCAAATGTAATATTTGTTTAAAATCTTTTAGCCAGCGCGCCTATTTGAAAAAACATATGCGTGTTCATATAGGCGATAAACCATTCAATTGCGAAATTTGTTTAAAACATTTTAGCAGACAGGGCGATGTAAATAGACACATGCAAGTTCACACAGGAGATAAACCATTCAAATGCGAAATTTGTTTAAAATCTTTTAATCGACGAGACCGTTTGAAACAACATCTCCATGTTCACACAGGGAATAGACCTTTCAAATGTCAAATTTGCTTTAAATCATTTGCTGTAAAATTTAATTTAGATCGTCACATGAAAGTGCATACAGACGTAAAACAATTTAAATTTAAATGTGAAAGTTGTTTAAAATCTTTTACGCAGCGCAACAATTTGAAAGTACATATGTCTGTTCACACAGACGATAAACCTTTCAAATGTGAAATTTGTTTAAAATCTTTTAGCCGGCGAGACCGTTTGAATGAGCATATGCATGTTCACACAGGCAATAAACTATTCAAATGCGAAATTTGTTTAAAATCTTTTAACCGGTGCTCTAATTTAAAAAATCATATGCATATTCATACAGGTGATAAACCATTCAAATGTAAAATTTGCCTTAAATCGTTTACTGTAAAATATAATTTAGATCTTCACATGGATGTGCATATGGACGTGAAATAATTTAAATGTGAAAGTTGTTTAAAATCTTTTAGCAAGCGCGCCTATTTGAACAAACATATGCATGTTCACACAGGTGGGAAACCATTCAAATGTCAAATTTGTTCAAAATCATTTAGCCAGCGAAGTCAACTGAATGTACATATGACTGTTCACTCAGACGATAAACCATTCAAATGTAATATTTGTTTAAAATCTTTTAGCAAGCGAGCCTATTTGAAAAAACATTTGCTTGTTCACACAGGCAATGATTTTTGTATTGCCCCAAAGTAAGTTCAATTTTTAGATGCCAGTTACGTTTGAAATGTCTAAAGAAGGGTTTTTTATCACTGCTTCATTTTTTAAATATATTGCAGACCAATTCATTCCTCTCTCTTGACTTTGTCGGCAATAATTCATAAATAGCTGTTTTAGCAGCTTCACAAATCTCATGTAGAATCAATTCGACTTCACTTTCACTACCTACTTCCATTTTTTTGAAATGCAAAAGCGAAAACTTTCTTAAATTATATCTGACAAGCGTTGTCATAAAAATAAAATACCCAAAATCGTTTCAAAAGTAAAAATTTTTGTAAAGTGGACCTTTGATTTAATAAATCATACCGAAAGTTTTGTTTTCGGGACGGCTGCTGCAGAAAAAAATATTTTAACATGAAGTTAACATTTGAAATTAATATTTCATAATCCCACGATTTTTATTTAATTTAAAATTAATTACGATACCTTTCTCAAAGCAATTATTTATTTTTTGTAATAACTTGCTGCCTACGATTTTCAATATTTACAGTGGCAAATGAACGAAGTCAAACGAACAGAGCGATTTGTTCACTTTGATGACGTGCACCTATATTTATACTGGACAAGGTATATTTATGTAAAATTGTATGTATTTAGTTTAAATAAAAATACCAATCATTATGTTTGTTTTATTGTGTTTCATTAATTGCCCCAAAATTACTCAAAGGGAGAAACAGAGACAAATTTTTTAATGTAAAACATTGTTTCGGTTTTTACTTAACTAAAATTCTTTTGATTGTCTAGTTGTAAAATTTTTCCGACGTGTCATTTAAAAACTAAAAAAGGATTGTGGTTTAATTTCCCCAAAAAGTTAACTAAACTTACCTACGAAGCAAAAATTAACATTATACGCACCTTGGATAAGGGAATTCCTTGTCTAAGCTACTAAATTGTGTTAGGATTGTATCATGATTACATTCAAGTCGGATACCTATTGATACACTTGTTAAAATAAATAAAATATGAAAACCTTGTTCTGCATTACAGGACAAAGCTCTGAAAACATATTTCATGGGTAGATTTTTAAACTTGTTCGACAATCATTTAGAAATCTTACTTATCACTAGGTGTAAATACAGCTGAAACAATATGTTTTATTACCTTCCCAGGTTTATATCTTAGGAAGGCAATACGGCTTTGACAAAGCAGGATTACTAATATTTAATTTATGCTTTAATGATTCAGTGACAAGTAACGATATAACTACCTACTATAGAGCGGGTCACAGTTATTATGCAGCATTGCGTTTATGGACGACGGCGTTGCCATATCGGCATGTTCTTCGAAATTCGTTCCAACTGGCGCGGTAATATAACTTGTCATTGTGTTACTATTATGATTTAAATGTTGACTAAATTATTCATTTGAAAATCGTTTAGTGAGTAATTAAGAATATTTATAATTATGCTTTTAGATAAATTTTACGCGTTTAAAGGAAAATATTGTAAATCCGCTAAAATATTCAAATTTTATACGTTTAATTATCACGTATAAAGAAATAAATAAATAAATACAGTGGCCTTACAAAAGACCTTTGTCAAATTATGAAATAATAATATAATTAATAATAAAAATATGTCAATAATAATAATATATACATAAATTACAAGACGAGTGGTAAAAAAGTCGGCTGTCATCTAAATTTTAAGGGAGAACGATTAACAGAGAAAAGCTAATGAAATCTTGCCGACGTTTCGATGATTTTTCTTCTTCTGGCGGGTTGTTTTAACAAACAAAATATAGAATAAGTAAATGAATTAATAATTACGTATTTTAACTTGAATTAAAATTAAACTTTAAAAATGACAATGATTAGCAGGTAATATGCCAATATGACCATGCTAGTTGTAGCTAAAAAGCTGTTATTGGTTTTAAAAATTTATTTTTTAAATAAAACGTGACAGTTTTGTTAAAAACTTTAATTTTTGTGTTCCTAGACATATAGCTTCAATTTATTTTGTAAATATCGGAATTTGCGTTAAAATTCACTTAAAATCCATTTTTTGGAACGTTTGTAAGTAACTTTTGAATATACCAGAAGAAAGAGAATTGTTTTTTCTACCTCTGTGCAAAATTTTTTTAATGGACATCTTCATTTACACACCAGGTCCAAAGAATATATCCGAATTTGCGTTAAAAATTCACTTAAAATTCATTTTTTAGCCACTCGGAACGTTTGTAAATAACTTTTCAATATACCAGATGAAAGAGAATTGTTTTTTTTTTACCTCTGTGCAAAATTTCATCTATGGATATCTTCATTTATCCACCAGCTCCAAAGGATATATTCGAATTTGCGTCAAAAATTTATTAAAAATACAGTTTTTGACCACTCGGAACGTTTGTAAGTAACTTCCCAGTAAACACAAACTGTCCGTTCCGCAGGTGGATAGAAGACGCATTGCCGAAATGCCGTTCCTGGCCCGACATACGTGTGCCAGCTCGGCTTGCAGGTAGGGCATGTCCGCTCGGCCGTCTTATGGCCACTGGCCGACAATACATACTGTTTAAATTCGGTATCGTAGAGCGTTTTCGCTGGTCAGCCGTTGGTGGACCGCCGACTCGGTCGTGACGCGGTATGAAAGCGGTATTTTTGCTTTCATTCCATTTCTAGTCTTGTTAGCCGCAAGTGGTCCGCTAGCCCAAGCAACCAAAAGACGTCCATACGACGTCATAATTTAGACGTAATGACGTCATTTTTTGACGTCCCTATGACGTACTCACGACGTGAAAAAGTCACATGATTTTGACGTCATTTGGTGACGTCCCCACGACGTCATAATTTAGACGTAATGACGACATTTGGTGACGTCCCCTCGACGTCACATTAAGACATTATATACACAGTTCTAAATTATTTATAGGATTTTAAAAATGTGTAGGAGAAGTTATTAAAAATAATAAATTAGTAAATAAAAAATTTTTATTCTCAACTCATAAAAATAAAACAATCATACATTATAAATCAAATAAAAATACATAACACATAAAATACATAAATATTACAGTATCAAATATATGAATATTTCATAAAATGTAGATATTACAAAAAAAATACACATTAATTATTTTCCGATAACAACACGCTTAGTTCATCGATGAATAAAAGCACATGCCTCAACTTGTACATCTAAACAAAAAGGTAGCCATCTTTTAAAGGTGATTATAATTTTTCATTTCTGTCTATTTTATTGAGGATGAGCATAGTAGAATGTTTGATATTGTATTTCTTAATATAAATCTTAGAAAACTTACTTTTCCTTCCAATTCCTGGGATAACTCTCCTAGCCACAACACAACTGTCACAATTCACGTTAACTTCACAACATATAACAACTACTTTCATCAAGTCGTTGTTTCACGTGTGCTGTTGTTTCACTTGTCAAAAATAACGGAAACGGAAAACACTCCAATGACGAGGAATGTATACAATGAAGCGGGAGATTTAAACAAATCTGTCACTCCGAATTCCAAAGTAAAATATACGCATAGAGGATTAATCACGAATGTGGATACTATCTAATAAAATAAATTATGTAAGATACAAATCAATCAGAGTGTAGTAGGAACATATTTAAATCAATTATATACCGGGGTAGGGGAAAAATTGTGTTGAAATCTGCATCCGTAAGAGAACGTATGTGTTACGGTAAGGCCGAATCAAATCTTTGGCTAACATTTTTTGGAAAGATATAACTTTTTATTAAAGTCACGAAACAGACGTTATACCGACGTCATCCATAAGACGTCGTTACATCGACGTCGTACCAACGTCTATACACTGACCCTCAGAGTAATAAGTAAACATAGAGATGCCACAACAACACAATAACATACAGTTTGTAGTCAATTGCAATGAACCTATAATTGAGAGAGATGGAAAATTTAGTGGTGTAGGTAAACACAGCCGTACAGTGGCGTGTAATTGGTTAGAGTTCACCGTAATACCTATATAAATGTTAGTTAAATAATTTAATACGCATATTTTGGTAAGGAATTTATATCTACACTTATGGCATGGCACTATACTTCTAACATATTTTTATCGGAAAGAAATCTAAAAGGATATATTATATGTATTTCATTATTAATTTGATTTTCTTAATTGTAATAAATTTTAATTGAAATTGCTAATTGTACGCCAATGTAGTGAATAACTTACCGGTGATAGGTTAGATTATCATTTTGCGAAGTACCACATATTATACACGCTTTTCGGGGTTTCACCATTTTCAATATTGAAAATAAATAAAAACACTTTATAAAGTTCACTTAAATACACAGAAATTCAAGAAAAATCGAACAAATTGCTAATCACCTCTAAACAATTACAAACAAAGACACTGATGCCAAATTTTCGGTGTTGGTATTTGATACAATTGGTCTAGAGCTTTTTTATCAGTATTATAAAAAGGTAAGAAAGTGAATATTAAAATGTATTAAAGAATATTTTCTCTGAATAAAAATCTTCTCTTAAAAGTAAAATAAAATTGTTGTAAATTATATTCTTACGTTTTTGTTTCCTACTTTGTACTTACAAAACACAACGTCTGGCAATGCTCTGCTTGTAAACAAATCTGTCTCGACGACAAGTAGTAGGGAATATGCCTACTCTATGTTTACTTATTACTCTGAGCACTGACCTATGACGTCTGTGACCAAATATCACCAAATAAGGACGTCACCACGACGTGATGTTTAGTCAGCTGGTTACCTGGGAGGTTATAATCAGAGTGTATTTGCGGTTAGGCTGTACTACTAAATATTTATCATTTTTTTAGAGTTTTTATCATTTTTCCATTGTACCTATTGTAGAATTATTTGAACAGTGTTTCAGTTAAAAAAGTAATTTTTCAGTAGATTCCATACAGTAAGGGTTGAAATAATAAGGATGAATTTGTTTCTAAATAAAAAAGCTCCTTAAAAAAGGAAATTATAATAATGTTTATGATTGACGGTTTTACATGCAATATCTTAACGAGATATTCCGAACATAATTTTTCATTCTTTATTTTATACCATATTACCTATGATAAAAGTTTACAAAAGTATAATGTTTAGTGAATATATTACCGAACCTCTGAAATATATAATTATTTGAAATGTAGCACTTTTTACATTCTAAACAACACTTTATGTATCCAAAGACATCCTTATTCCGTTTCTGAAATAGTAATTATTGCACTAATCAAAATAAAACTTCAATGTTTTTGTAGAAATACAAACAACCGAGAAAACAATTAACGAACTTCCAATCTTCCAAAAAGTAATGAAACAATTAAATTACTTTCCAAACAACTGCAAAATGAATATAACTAATAAAATTAAGTTAAATAGTAAATAAAACAATAACTTTGCAAATATCTAGTGATTAAACATGCTGTTGAAACATGACGTGACACAGCGGAACTGGGAAATAAAAAGGAAAAACAAAGACGGATCGTTCATCTTGGCGGTATATTTGAAAAATGCAACAGAGAGTCTGAAATTAGTTGGCACGGCGAGGCTTAAACCACCAAAGAAAATACAGTGGAGGACCAATTGCGGACCAGAATATACCATAAGTCTCTGGCTATCAAGGTAGCGGGCCGCGTTCGCTACAAAACGGATTATCCGTGATCGGTTTGCCGGTTCTGTGTCACTATCGGAACAATGTTGGTATTCATTAAACCGGGAGTTAATTATTCGGTCCGTAGTTTTGGTTTATTGGGTTTTAAATATACCTACCAGATGAAAGAAAATTGTTTTTTCCACATCTGTGCAAAATTTCATTCATGGACATCTTCATTTACCCACCAGCTCCAATGAAAGAATCAATAATATTTTTTGGTTTACTATTAATTTAATGATTTTCAATGTTTTTATTATTATTGTTAAGGATTTTTATGACTTCCGACCTTTTTTAGTAATCTATAAATATTAATACTAAGACTTATTAGTATAAAGTTATAATATATTTTTTATATTTTGCACTCATAAAAATCTTCATTATAAAACGCATTTGCGTATCGTAATGTAACTTTTACGCACGCAAATTTTTGTTTTAAATGGTTGGCGACATAAGTGAAGTATCTAATGACAAGACTATTGACAATGACATTTGTGACTAATAGCAATTTATTAATTTTATATTGTTCTTTAAGAAAGTATTTGTGAATATGAATATCATTTTTTACTTATATAATATATTATTAGTGATGTATTAGTTATTTTAAAACATTAACATTTCATAATTAAAATGTCAAAACTGTCAAATGTTATAAATGACACACTGCTACCGACATACTTTTTAAAATCAAAATTTTCGTAATAACATAAAAATAATAAATTAATTTAAAAATGATAAAATGGCAAAATACATATAAAAAATATTATAAACAACTTATTTCATATGGCTCCTGTGACACTCGTTCTTTAAAAAACTCATCGCTACGCGATTCGTTTTTTAAATTTGAACTCGTGTCATAACAGAATTCCATATGAAATGCGTTGTTTAATATACTATTGATATTACGATAACTCCCTCGTGAGCCTACTTCTCGCCCGTTGGATTGGAAGAATATATTTTTGTTTTGGTCAAACCTATTTGTACAACCATAGGCTGAACATGAAGTAAACAGCCTTTAACATTTTTTTTATAAATTAACTAATTAACTGACACTATGTTTAAACCGTATTAAACACGTACAATTACAAAAATATTGAAAATGTGGATAAAATACATGCACATCCAATACTATTTTGCCCTTTATCAGCTGTTTCGACTCGTTGCATCTCTCTCTTATGTTGGCTTCAATCCCTCTCTCTCTCTATAAGCTCTATCTAGTGACTTATATTTATATCCTTAGATTAGGAAAGCATAATATATGGATACCGCCTTAGATTAGGAAAAATTATATCATTGCAGATATAAGAATGAAGGTCCGATTATAAATTTTAAATATTTGAAAGACGCTAAATTCAGAGTACATCTATGTTACAACCAGATATAACAATGGAGATCCAATTATAAATTGATGAAAGTCGGATTTCTGCTTTCTTTAGCAATAGTTCCGTCTGTAGTCACCACAAGCCACAAGTATTTGACGTAAAAAAGTAAAAACATTGAAAACATTGTGCCGGTTATGTATATTACCCGTTTTTGTACATAGTGTAAATATTTTAAACATTTTGGATATGATCTAAAAAATTTAATATAATGGAAAAGGTATATGATGTTAATGGATTTCGAGCGACTGACCACATTCAAACTGCGGCATACTTTAAAGAATTTGGTAAAATTTGTACAACACATAAAACAACTACAGTGGATAAGTTTTTTGAGTTAGTAGGTAGAGATGATTTAAGTCATCTTGGTATTGACTTTGCTCACCTAGAAACAATATGCGAGTAAGATTTTGATATTTATTATTTATGCAATAAAGTAACACTTTTTTATTGTAGTATTGAGAATCTTAGGTTACCAAATGAACCAGTGCATCTACCAATTGATATTCCTGAAAAATTATGCACCAAAACTAAATTGCCAGGTATTTTTCCTGTAAATAATGAAGCAAAGCAGCTAAATGTAATAAAGACAAAAGAAAAGTTAGATTTGTTAAGAACACCACAATTTAATTTTGGTAGTAAAAGATATATTAAAGCTACAGTGGTAAGTATATTTGATTCTGTTAATAAATTACTACTACTGCTACTTAAAAGTACAGGTATACAAATATTAAATAATTCATTATCAATTTATTTTGTCAGCTTTGTTGGTAAATTTGTAAGATCTCATTTAACTTACAATATTAAAAGCCAACAAATAGCAGAAAAATGATAATAAGTTTAATACAATGTAAAAAATTAATATTTAAATCTCATCAGTGGTATCTCCATTTAAACTACAAATATAATGAAGTTTGGTTAAAGAAGAGGTATTCCTTAAAAAAATGACTTAACTGATTATTAATGAGATTTTTATGTTTTACCATGGTTACTACCCAACATTTCAATAAACTGATTTATTGTAAAATTCTGTTTTCTAGATTTTACAAATAACCCAAAAGTTATTTAAAAAACATTGTGACAGCTTTTACATATGTACCTAAGTAATATGTACCATAAACATAAAGTATTAATTCTTTGCAGATAGGACCAACAAATATAGATGATAACCAAGATATTATTCCAGGTAGTGAGTTTATTTATTCTATAATAGTCTATAAACCTTGTAGTATTTACCAAGGTCCAAAAAATTCTGGAGAAAAGTTGAGATTTGGATTTGAAATAGAAGCTTTGGGAAGAAATCTTCTGACTGATGTAATTGATATTATTGACTGTGAAAGTAATTTTAGAATCACTAAAGAAGTGGAAAATACAAAGGTGGATTTGTCGGAGTTTAAAGATGCTAAGGTAAGTGCATTGTTGACATCACCATCATATTCTTCATCACTTTCTTTAACATCTTTTAAAGTTATGTGTAAAAACATATTTTTAATTTTTCAAATTAATTTCTCATCTTTTACCTAAGATATACCTAATATTGTTATTCTAATTTAGGTAAAATTTCGGTATAGGGGAACAACTCCGATTTTAACGAATTTTTTTTTGGACACTCCCTAAACATCCCTGAGCACTACTGTGAAGTTTTTTTTTTTTTCCGGAAATGAAAACTAAAATTTTGAAAAAATTTTGAAATTAAAAAAAAAAAATTTTTTTTGCTCCAATTTGCACAGGTTAGGTTAGGTTAGGTTAGGTTAGGACACTCTCTAAACATCCCTGAGCACTACTGTGAAGTTTTTTTTTCCGGAAATAAAAACTAAAATTTTGAAATTTTTTTCCAAAAAAAGGTTAGGTTAGGTTAGGTTAGGTTAGGTTAGGTTAGGTTAGGTTGGGTTGGGTTAGGTTAGGTTAGGTTGGGTTAGGTTAGGTTAGGTTAGGTTAGGTTGAGTTAGGTTGGGTTAGGTTAAATTGGTTTAGGTTAGGTTGGGTTGGGTTGGGTTAGGTTAGGTTAGGTTAGGTTAGGTTAGGTTAGGTTAGGTTAGGTTAGGTTAGGTTGGGTTAGGTTGGGTTAGCTTAGGTTAGGTTAGGTTAGTTTAGGTTAGGTTGGGTTAGGTTAGGTTAGGTTAGGTTGGGTTGGGTTGGGTTGGGTTAGGTTAGGTTGGGTTAGGTTAGGTTAGGTTAGGTTAGGTTGGGTTAGGTTAGGTTAGGTTTTAACTTACATTTTATCGGGTTCTCCAAAAAAATTTTTGTGCAAATTGAAACCAAAAAAATTTTTTTTTTAAATTCCAAAATTTTTTCAAAATTTTAGTTTTCATTTCCGGAAAAAAAAAACTTCACAGTAGTGCTCAGGGATGTTTAGGGAGTGTCCAAAAAAAAATTCGTTAAAATCGGAGTTGTTCCCCTATACCGAAATTTTTCCCTAATTTATTTTTACGAAAACAGAATTGGGATAACAAAAATTAAATTTTCACTTATAATATAAATTATTTCTGGAATTTTTTTGAGGGCACAAATATTTTGAAAATTTCTTAAAATATTCATGCTTGAAACAAAATTTCCTGGAATAATTTAAGCTTGAGTGGTATTTGGTAAGAAAATTTCACATTATAATTTGGAAAAATAGTACATTATTCAATGAGCCTATAATTATGGCTATTATTCACGAGGCGCAGGCGAGTGGCCTAAATCGCCGAGCGAATAATAGCCATTATACGCGAGTAGAAACAGTATTAGTTTATTGTAACAAATATTTGATACAATATGTTATTGTTCATTTATGCAGAGTAGCTGATTTAAAAAAATACTATAATTAAAACAAAAATATATTGATATTTATTTAGACCAAAAAATATCACAAGATGATACTATTTAATTGTATATATTGATAATTGCAATACTAGAACAATTGGTGAAGTTTTTCTTTGGTTTAGAATTCACATCAAAGTTAATGTTTTTGTCACTTGAAATATTTGAATTATGTTTAAATATACACAACTGAATTGAAAATATTTAGTGGTTTACACAATAAAATTTTAAACAAGATGGTTTGTAGCAAAACTATGTAATATTAAAGCTAAATCAAGGAACCTCCGTGATTAATGGGTACTAATAAGGTTGAGCAAATAGATGTAATATTTGTTCATTGTGTATTAGTCGTGGATAAAATTATTAATTCAATCTGACATTTCTCTCAAAGCTTATTAATTACTATTTTAAACATCTGTACCATAGAGAAATATATAATATATTTTTATTTGTCTATGGTCTGTACGTTAAGGTTTCAGTGTTCTCTATGGTTTCAGCTGTCAAAAAATTTCCACTTAAATGTTGAGGCGCACGAAAAAATAAATTTCCGTCAATTTTTTTAGTTGGCAAATTAAGACATCTTATTAAAAGTTAAAATGTAGATGTGTGAAATTTACAATTTAATTATCGACATTTTTTAAACAATTACGTATTTGTTATGTTACTCTAATTAATTTATGTTTGTATTGCAGTCAAAATATCCATCGCAAACTCTTTTCATAGATGGAGTATTTTACAATGATACTAGATCACCAGAAGCAATTGATTTATCACCGAAAATTGTAAAGTGGGCAAAGGAGAAAGATATCGGAAATTTTACATCTTCTAAAATGCAGGAAGTAAGTTAAATATATCAAAAAGTTTTAAATGTAAATTAAAACAAATTAAAATAATTAATTGATGATTGCGTATTTCTTCATAAGAGAAACACAATTATTTATATAAATATTGCATTTATTGTATAAAAAACACATACATATAATACAAAGTAATTTACATATAAAAGTAATGGTCTGCCCCAGATTTTAACTTGGTCAGTCTCTTTAAAATATACACTAAAAACCCTTTGATTGGTATACAGTGGCTGTGGAGAATTATTCTTGATGTCGTCACTATTTTTTCTGTTAAGCCACACAAATTTTCTGAATTTTTTTGAAAACGATACATTTTGTTTGAAGCTGCACAACCAGGTACACAACAGTTTTTTTTTAACTCATAATGTACATATACTTTAACTCAGGGATTCCCAAAGTGGTCGATGTCGGTTTCCTAGGGGTCGACATAAAGGAAAACTAATTTTGGGGGTCGACGAGGTCTAAAAATCGACCCCTATTATATTAACACAAGTTCTTATATAAAACTTTTATGTTGTGTTACGTGTACTAAGAATCTGCTACCTTAAAGCATTGCTAATTCTCACTCTGTCTTCTTCTATTGACCTAAGTCACAATGAAAAATAACACTCCGTAGCAGCTGTTTTAAGTTAGTGGACCATTATGAATAAGGGGGTTGATGTTAAAAGTAGGTAATTTGACCCTGGGGGTCTGAGGTAACAGCCAATTGTTGAAAAGGGGTCACTTGTCCAAAATAGTTTGGGATCCCTGCTTTAACTTAATCCGGAAAAATTAAAGATTTAAAACATTTTCGCAACAAAAGTAGTGCCATGAAAGTATGTACTTTTTCAATATTGTATATAACTTACCAATACTTACCAATTTTTCGGCCTGACAAAGTACACTTGTAATAAATACTAAACTAACATTAACGAAGTAAACAATAAACTAAACTTCTCAATAAATCCAAAAAATTATACTAAATAACTTAAAGAAAAACATAAACAATAAATGATCATACCATAGACCTACATATCTATGGATCGTACGAATTAAAATAAAAAATAATTCCTTCTACGTCATATCTGTCAAAATTGGACAAGGGCGATTATAATTTTGCTCTAACAGAGTATCAGTAATGTTTATTTGTTTTTGCATTATAGGCCTAGATAAATAATAAATAAGGGATGTGAGAAACTATGTTTGATGGAACTGAGAAAACAAAAGTAGAACAATGTATTTCCTGAATAAAATTGAACTGGAATAATTAATTGAGAATAAGATAAGAATTGTTGCAAAGGAAAGCAACATTCATACTTTTTTTATCAAAATTGTAATATTTACAATTTTATTCTCATTAATATTTTAATATTTTTTTATTAAATGAAATTATGATTTGACTATTACTTAAACTAAAACCGATAATGATTGAGAGTAAAGCGCATTGTCATAATATCTAAATTTTACGTTACCAGTTTATAGCAGAATCAAAATAGCAGTAGAGTTGTAGGTCGTGTCTTGTGGGTTCATTAAAAAATACTTCAGTTTTACTTTTTATTTAATTCCCGTATTATTTTAACATTAAAAACATAAGTACAAGTATGTGACCTCCCAGTCGGCCAATCATGACATAACCCCCTTGACCCCCAGTGGTGACAACCTTAGCAAATCTAACACAAATACAACAAATACAAAAGATACTATTATGACATGTTTTTTTTTATAAAAACAAAAAAAATGATTGATCAATTATTTTCATTGTCCAGATCTGAACATATTACATAATTACTAAAATGAGAAGGCTTCCTTCTAATTCGTTTGGATTTTATAGTTTTATCACAAACACTGATGTTCATGTTTGCTTCATGATTGTCCAAATCAGGGACATTTTCATAAACATTATAGTCCACAGTCAAATTATCCCCAGAAGGTACACTATTACTTAAGTTAACAGTTGTAGTTATTTCAGTGGAATCAGAAAGTGTATCAAAGTCATAAATCAAATTTTTATTTTGTTCGTACTGAAATGTTAGTTTTGTCTCACGGATAAACTTTCTGTTTCTCCTGTAAATCCTGCCATATTCATTTTCAACAATATATATTATGATCTACCATTAACCACATTATTTACCTTTCCTTTTTCCCAACCTTTACCTGTTTGGATAAGTATTGTACTTCCAATATCTAGTTTGGGTAAATCTTTAGCATTCCTATCATAAACTAAAGCTTGCTTGCATTTTAACTTATTGTCAATCTCTTGCTTGTTTGGAAAAACTGTTTCTAAGGCTTTTTCAGAGACTGGAATCTTAGTCTTCAGAATACGATTTAAAAATAATTGACTAGGAGAATAGTTAAGATTAGGTAAAGGAGTGGCATGATATTCCATAAGGAATAGTGGTATATCAGTAGGTTTCTTAGCTTTTTTAAGCATTTCTTTGATAATGCTTACATATCTTTTGACTAAATCGTTAGATTGGTGGTGGTATGGGCTACTAAAGACCAGCTCAAAGTTCCATTCATTAAACCTACGGGTCAGTGGTATGGTGGACAAAGACACAGCAAACAGGAGCAGTAAGGCTGTTAAGTAACATACAAAGGTTAGCTTGCCTGTGCGTTACGGAGACCATAAAAACTACTCCTCTAGCTGCTCTGGAAGGCTTGTTAAACATTCCACCACTACAGGGCGAAGCGAAAGCAGCCATGCACAGATTAATACATAATCAGCAGCACATAAGCCAATCGCATGGGGCTGATAATGGTAAACTAATCGAGGAACTAAAAGCGGATAACATTTTGGGGCAACCCATTGACGCAACAGTCACGAGATATAGCTTTGCCAATAAATTTAAAATAGTTATACCAGGTAGGGAAGACTGGGAAAAAGGTGTACCCGTAGAGGCGGAGTCAACCTGGTACACGGACGGCTCAAAGACGCCGTATGGCGTGGGAGCCGGCGTAGTCGGAAAGAAACAATCCCAGTAAGGCTATCCCAAAATTCCACGATTTTTCAAGCAGAAATTACGGCAATTCACTACTGTGTAGAAGAAATTAAAAGGCTGGATAGGACGTACCGTTCAATAGCCATCTTCACAGACAGTCAGGCGGTGCTAAGGGCACTAGATTTTGTAGAGGTTAATTCTAGGCTAGTATGGGACTGTGTGCATGCTCTGAATACTCTGGGGGATCGTAGCAAGATTACGGTAGCTTGGGTACCAGGTCATAGGGGTCTAAAAGGCAATGAAAAGGCAGATGTAATGGCTAAACTAGGCTCATCAATGCCTTTTATTGGACCGGAACCTTTCTGCGGCATTGCAAAAAATATAATAAAAACGGCCATGAAAACATGGGTGGCACAAAAATCACGGGAATGGTGGTGGAATTCACCAGGACAAAAGCAAGTGAAACAGTTCATAATGGAACATTTGCAAAAGTTTACGTCAGACTTATTGAGTAAAGACAGGAAAACGGTCAAAACTTTAGTAAGTCTATTGACGTCACTGTAAGCTAAACAGGCATCTTAAGCTGATGGGGTTGACAGAGACGGATCTGTGCAGATTCTGTCACCTAGAAGAGGAAAAACCAGAGCACATCTTATGTCAGTGCGACGGACTGGTAAATATGCGGTTCCTCACTTTAGGAGAAGAATATCCATTGGCAAGGGACTACATGAAGGTTACAGTCTCAAAGCTTATAGCCTTCGTTAAGAGAGTCGGACTGGGGGATGTAATCTAGTTTTTCGAGGACCACAATAGATCTGAAAAGGTCGCAGTGGAATAGGCTTCTGGCCACCTCTTAAACTCTTAAACAAATATTGGCAAACATTTTGTCTTTACGTACCTATATGGTTGTGAATAAAAACAATTAGGTAAAACATGCTCAGATACCATCATAAATATATTATAATCTATTTTAAAATGAATATAATCAGATCCATATACACAATATATCTCAAAGTGTGGTGCTTTTTTGGGAATGTTTATAAATTAATTTACTTATTAGTGGTTTGATTTTAACATTGGGTAGTTAATTTTACTTATTTTTAAACTTTTATCTACATTTATGTAT
This sequence comes from Ophraella communa, assembly GCA_035357415.1. Classification (NCBI taxonomy): domain Eukaryota; kingdom Metazoa; phylum Arthropoda; class Insecta; order Coleoptera; family Chrysomelidae; genus Ophraella; species Ophraella communa. Next base: position 8,232,996 of record CM068984.1, read on the forward strand.
TTTATTATACCTTTATTAAAACTTAGTTTATTTTACAAAAATGCAGTTTTACTATTCTGTTGATAAAATCGAAAAATATTTTTTATAATACAATTCTTAATAAAATGTGTGATTTTATCCAGTTTTATTGTTTATAATGTACGTATTATATGACCATATATACACATGTTTATTCTTATACTGCATCTGTTAAGAGCAAACCCTGTATACGTTTATTACTTTTTACATCTAAATTACTACGAACTCCGAAACATATTTTTTCGGCGACTCTACAAGTTTATTATTAGTGAGACGGAAGGAATGGGCAATGTATAGCACTACGTTGCGCCTCTTATTACTTTATTACTCAATGATATATAGATATATAAATAGGCCTAGGGTTATATAATGCCACAAAATTAAGATTGGAATGCATTAAGTATCCCCACTCTTTAAAAGCATCTAAATTTTTTTTTAATATAAAGCAAACTAAAATTAATATTTAATTGTTTTAGGTACATTTTTCAACATTAACGCCTCGTTTCGGCTATCCATACGTATATATTCATCAAGGTGATTGCGAGCATATTTTTGTATTTACAGATGCTCGCCTAATAAAAGCCGAAGATTGTTGTATTAGTACGAAGTATCCAAAAATTGTCTCTATGAGTAGAACAATAAACATTATGTGTTTCATTTGTACGACGAGGTCATCCAAATGGATGGTAAGCAAATGCGAATTATTTCCGCAAGATAAAATATTTGTATGTACTGAATGCTGCGATTCGTATTTGTACCTGAATGATAAGAAAGTTACTGATTTCAAGTTATATCCATATTTTCAACATTTATAATTTATTTTTATTATTTTATACTAAGTAAGATATTTAAAGTTTATTTTTTGTTGTTGTTTTTTTAATAAATTAATATAAAATGTGTTTTCTTATTATTTTTATTCACCTAGTTACATTAAGACCATTAGAGCCAAAAATGAGGATAATGGGTGCATCCAATGGTGGCGCATGGCGCTCCGTCCTAAAAAAGGCATGCTCAACCTTTTCTATGAAGAACTGAGGAATTATGACGGGAAGATTTTCAACTACACTAGAATGTCCTTTAAATTATTCGACGAGTTGTTAAATATACCGGGTGTCCCAGACTAATTTATCCAGGCTATATCTCTTAAACGAATAAACATTCTTGAATGGGACAAAAACTGATATATTCCTTTTCCAATACACTTTAATACGGCGGAGAAAAAATTATCCCCTAAATTTTCATCCCTTAGTTATAACCCCTAACTTTAAATTTCTAAATAGCACCCTCTACATTTATTTATAATTTTATATATGGTCTTCCATAATCTATTCACAAAAATTTTCAAAAATAAAATGGGTTCATAGGTAGGTAATCAAGAAAATATCAGTTTATTTTTTATTTTTGTTAAATTAATCAAGAAAGCCTAAAGGAACCATAAAAATAACAATTAATTAATAAATGGTCAATAAAACACTAAGTCAAACCACAATAAATTTAATGGTAAATCTATACATGATAGGTAAGATTTTTTTTATTACTTTTGTGGCATCTCTTATTTTACTATGTTGCCCAACTTTATATTTATTATTGTTACCTATAGTTCTTGTTTTATTCCTTACTTTACTGTATCTTTTTATTTTTAGCCTGATGATGGTCTAAGACCGAAACTAGTAGCGCATTTTTATAGTTTTTCCATTAAATTTATTGTGGTTTGACTTGGTGTTTTATTTATATTTGAAATCAGTCAAGTTTGAGTAATGGATCATTCCTTCGAAACTAATTAATTATTACATTAGATGCTCGAATTGTAGTCCACCTGCTACAAAATACATTTCGAATCTTGCTAGATAGATTTCTTGTATGTGTGGCTTGAATCATTGTAGGAGTAATTTGGTGACATGCTTGTCTTATGTTTTCTTTTAATTCTTCTACATTTTGCGGTTTTGATTGATAAACAATATCTTTTATCGCTCCCCCAAAGACAAGTCAGATGAGCGTGCCGCCCACATAGTTTCTGGAGAGTTGTTTGCTATTCAGTGGTTATCGAAATGGTTTTATAGACAAGCATGTCGCCGAATTACTCCTGCAATGATTGTAGTCTTTCCTATATTAATTGCTAAAATCCATTTAAAAGTGTCATACAGAGTGAGTTAGTTTACTAGGCTTCAAAGTAGAAAGAATGGCATGAAAACGACATATTTGTCCCGTTAAACATCCACTCTGTATCGTCGGAACCCAGCTCTCTCTTGACTGGTAGTTGTACAGCGCAACAGTCTCCTTCATTGCACGCCAAAACAAGTGGGGCACGCACGCGACTTGTTGACGGCTTTTAGTGGTCCGCTGTATTATGTTGCGTGTAGGGGTCTAGGGGGGATTTTTTGCGGCAGTTTTTATGTAGCAGATTTTTATTCGGGGAAGTTAAGTATTAACTTTAGATATATCTTTCGGTAATTCATTTTTAATAATTGGTTTACGTATTGTAATTTTTGCCCATATTAATTGATAACCTTAAATTAGTTACATACATTATGGTAGCGTTTTGGAGACCTTTTGAACCAGAAAATGGAAATCCAGATCAACATTTAAATTCAGAAGATATTATACCAACAGGTGAGGTTAGTAGCGAATTTTGCAATAAAGATTTACACATTCAGTATCAGAGTATTCAGTATTAAATATGTATCAGTGTTTGAAAAATGAAGATAATAAAAAATCAGATGCGGTTATAATACAGCGAATTAATACTTTAAAGGTTTGTTCCAACCAAGCAAAGAACCGTTCTAGAACGGTAATATTACCACTCACGAGACCAAATTAGTGCACTGCGCAACTCAGTACACCACTGCGCACAAAAATTACTATTTTAGAACGGTTCTCTGCTTGGTTGGAACAGACCTAATGTAAAATTTCTATTTAGACTATTTCTCGGGTTATTAAGCGCGGTGACGGTATAGATCATTAGCAGGTGCGGAAAAACAAAATTTGCAAATAATGTTGACGATGCTACAAAAGATGCTATAAAGCGAACGGTTTATAATTTATATCAAGAAAATATTGTACCGACTTTAGAAATCGTTCAAGAGAAATTACGAGATTATCCTGATAAAAGCTTAGAAACTCTACGCGGTATACTATTAGAATGCGCTTTTAATTATAATAAATTAGATAAACGAATGGTTATAATGGAGTCGCGGCGTATTGTTGTATTTAGATAAAATCAGGATGTATCGTGAATTGAAAAGGCATATAGTAACCTAGATAAGACTTAGTTTGACACACATGATACCAATCGCCAACTTTGACCGAAAAAGTACTTGATATAATATATGACAAGTAATAACAGAATTAGACGATAATATATTTAGAAAAACTGCGTGGAACATGTCATTGAGAAAGAAAATGAATACCCATCTGTGCCTTTCGTAAAAATACCTCCTATTATTATTCGACTTGGCAGCGATTCTAGTTCCGAATCCAGCAATTCTGACGTTGAGTAACTGCGGTTTTTGTTGATTTACTTTGTGTTATTTATTTTTTTATTATTTTTGCTGGCTTTGGTTAGTTGTTAGGGTATTCTTTGCTTTTATCTTGGCTAAGGTTTTCCAAAGTTGCATTTCGGATTAAGGAACACTTTTTGTTCTATCAAAAACATTACTACTTTCCAGGTAATCCAGTGAATATAACTGTATGAAAATGAACCTGAATTTGGAAATTTTGAAGGGACCCGAAATCCATATAAATTTTAACAATTTAATATATTACTATGAATTATTAACATTAATTCTATGACTTAAAACGGTGTACTCCAATTTCAGCTACAAAAATTATGGTACTTATCACACATCCGAATAACAATATATTAAACGCTCCTTCTACATGGTTCCATGTTAATTTAACAACCAGTCGTTCTTTGTTAGTTATAAAATATTGAACAGCATTTTGTATGTATGTGTCCATGTGCAACATTACAGCCTACAAAAAAGAGAATTATTTTTGGCGAACATGATTTCTAGCTTATTTAAATTGTCATAGGAGAACGTAGTAAAGGATTTTACAATAAGTTATACAAATTTCTATGACTTCGTATTTTAGTAATTAGAAATTAAAGTAACTAGGTAGGTATAAAAAAATAAAAAAGCTTTTTATTTAGTTATTTAAAATCTGTATTTATTATTATGTATGTTTTAAAAGTGTCAAAAAATATGTGGCCATTAGTAATATTTCTCAATATGTTTTATACTTAACTAAGTTCAGTTATAAAATGTAAAAATGATCAATAATCAATCAAATTAAAACAATAACAATATTTATTTTAATTAAGCAATGTTACAATGGTAAATGTTTTTACATTTTTTATTCAAAATGATTATAGGCTTTTAACTGTAATAACAATAATAATATTTTGTACCTATATATTTATAGTTTAAGTAAAAGTTGTTTTTTATTTCTTTTTAAAAACCAATTTCAAGTTTAATAAACAATTAAATAATTAACTGACAAATTAGAAACAAATACCATTTTGTAGAGAAGAGAAAATTGTGATTTTAAGGATTCTTTTCATTTCTTAATATTAAATTTAAACAATTGTTAATAACCAAAAAGGTTAACATTTTTTGAAGAACAATTTTTTTTTTTAAAATCAAGGTTTTTAATAAACAATAGAATGGCAAAAAAATTTTTTTTAAAAATTGTTAAATATAAGCTATTTGTTTATAAAAATTTTTTAAACAATTGGTCACAAACATTTAAAAAAATTGGATTTATATTGTTTATAGCGTATTAAAAACGACTGTAAACAATTGTTTAAAAAAATTTAAATTTTTCACATCCAAAATCCCATTTGTTTACTTTGCTTGTTAATAACAAATTAAAAATTTAAAAATTTTATTATGTAACTTTGTTCAGTAGCTTTATGATAAAGGATTCCAAGTGTTAAAAAAATTCTTGTGTTTTTATTTTACTCACAGTAACGAATTTAGTTAGTAACAATGAAGATGTAATTTTTTAATTAACAAATGGATAGAAATGTGAAAAATAACGGAAAAAATTTTTTGACTGCAGAAATTTGTTCTCTGATATGTTCTGTTAGTACTAGAATTTTTAAAATTTCTTTGATTAATATTTACTTATTGAAAAAAATAATTTATGTCATTTGGTCGTTGCGACGGTGACGCGCCGCCTGTTTTTGATGCCATTTTCAACAGTAATTTAGACCTATAAATAATTGAGCTACAACTCGGGGAGTTGGGACTTTTTTGTTGGAAATTTCCTGCCCTTTAAGAATCCGTTCAGTTTTTTGTTCTAGCTATTATAGTTTATGAGTTATTAGCAAAAATATAAACCCCTTTTTTTTAAATCTTAAATTGTTAATAACAATAGGAATTTTTTTAAAATGGATTTTGATATTCAGGGACATTTTTCTATTTGTCATTTCGAATCGATTGACACCAAAATCAGATTTTTTGGATCGGTGTAACCCAAATCCGATTTAAATGACTTCTCGACCAGACTATTAAAATCCCAGTTAGTTCAAAACGTATAGATATTGTAATAATATTACAATAATATAAATGTAATGATTGAATAGATATAGTTTATAATTGATTACAATTATTAAATTATTGTTTTTATAATTTTAAATTTTTATTTTTAAAGTTTTGTGGGGCTATATTTATGTTTATTTATGTTTCAATTTTATTCAGTCTTTATTTAACTCAAAACACCTCAAAATTTCTTTATTTTGTTGCTATTTTATTAAAAAAATTTATTCTCAAACTCAAAATATGTAATTTTATTATTATAATTTTAGATTTGATCTACTTAAATTGATTTTCAAAGCACGTAAAACTCTTATCAACAGAAGTCGGTTCTAATAAATTAAAATCCAACGATATAACTATTTATTTTAATTTTTCACTTTAAAATTTTTAATACACCCTATACCTACTGAATGATGCGGCTATGGTATTTTCGTGCGCATCTACGCTTATAATCACGTGATATCTCACCGTTACAGTTATACTCTAGTAGAGAGAAACAGCGTGGATTAGTGGTAACAAAATGTTTAAGCAGTTTATTTATTTTAAAATAAAATTGTGTCAGAATCGTGGTTTAAAGATATTGAAATATACTACTCACAATATTTTATAGGAGTTATGAAAGTGATATTAATGAATAATGTTAAACACATACCGTATATTCACTCGCTGCTAAGGATGAAAGATAAAAAATCCTCCGTGACGCTCGGCTTCTTACCAGTATATCACCTACAACACGTGCAATCACTTCCTTGGATAGATACCAAAAGGATTAAACCACTGGATGCGATATCTCCTTGACTTCTTCAGGGTTTCTTTATTATTACCACAGGTAAGTAAAAAAAAATTTATTTTTTTCTTCTTAGGATAGGATATTTTATTCACCAGTACACAATTTCCATATACAAATTTCCAATAGTTTGATTTTACAATAAATTATATGGTTGATCAGATTAATTTTCAGCCATCTTTATTTTTTAACAATAGTCGGCCATTGATTTATGATAATTTTAAAGAAGACTGACGTGGATTGGCCTTTTGATGAAATTAGAGTGACCTCGATTCTCATTTTCCAAGGGCTTTTATACCTTACCCCCGAAAATCGAAAAATGGCTGCCTTTTTGAACGTGTTTTGTTTTTCCTAACCCCATTTACCTCAAATTTTTAGAAAATTGAATTTTAATTTAACATTTTCTGACCTTATAATTGTTATAAATCAAATCTGCATAGCTTATTTCATTATAAAATGACCTTCTTAGAATTTTAAAATCGATTATTCCCTATCAAAAATGCTGACTTTATGGAGCATACAATGGCGGACATTTTGTCAATAATCAACATTAAATTTAACAATTTTGAGCAAATATCTCTTTTTGGCCATTAATTTTAACAAAAATTAAAAATTTACATATTCTAATATGGTCAGATAACCTTTTTTTTATATGACACCGCTTATTTTAGTTTTTCTTTACATTTTAAATCTACTGCGTCATAATGATTCAATTACAAATTTTATCGAATAAACGAATTAATAATACATAATATCATCAACAAACCACTTAAAATCAATTACCTTACAACAACATACAATTATAACATCAATCAATCATCTAATATTAAGTTTATGTCTTTCCACAACAATCACATCTTTTAAGTTTATAATCAACAGTTTTTGATCACCACTTCACTATTTACAGTGTTTTTTCATTGAATTTATCAATCATAATGTCCTTGATTAAGCTTTAATTAAACAGTCTTAGCTTGTAGACAAACACATCACTTTCTTACAGTTGTATTCTTACATGTAATAAATTTCAATATCTTTATTTTTAGATTCTGTCTCAAGCATTGCATTTTATCAAAATATGGGATGTACCAGAACATAGGAAGTACTAGGCTTGTACTATTATCCGATACTTTATAATACAGGACTCATCACTTGATGCTTAAATGACTTTGTAGGTAAATATTGTTTGGGTAAGTCATATTTATTTATTAAGTTATATTCATTTTCTATGATATTATTTATTTTGCTCTAATAGCTAATAACAGTTTGTTGAGTTTAAATTCTTCTACTTATATTACTAACTGGATACAGTTGAATATTCTCTACCTTAAATAATAATTTTAAATTATCTACACCTACTTGTTCTTATTTTATAACTACCTATTAAAAAAAAGTATTAAACTTATTATTATTGTTAACTTTAATTATAACTTATTTGGATTTTGATCTAACTAACTTAATATAACTAATATAGTTGGTTTCTTCCTAATATTAGATTCCTATAATTCATTATTAACATATTCTAATACTCATCTACTTTTTTATTTTTAGCTTAAATAGAAAATAGGATCTTGGACTTTGATTCTTGGATCGACTACTGGTGTTAGTGCTCATTCTTATGAACTCATTTTATCAAGATAGTTTTTGTGTTCTTGTGTGAATTAAGATTTACTGGATTGGCTCTAATAAAAAAATTTTTGGTGTATTGATCATTTAATGAAAAGATTCGAAAATTACATCCATATTTAATAATTTATTTCAATTCAAGTTATATATTGGGTAAGTTATATTTATGATTATTTTAAAACATTACAATATCCATACCTTCATAAACCCGAAGTAAGACGTCAAATTGATTAAATGTTAGAACAAGAAATTATCTGATATGGATAGTAATTAAAAAATCAGACGCATCCCGAAAACAAAAGTGGCGAATTGTTGATGACTAAGTAAAATTAAATGAAAATATTGATGCGTTCAATGTAGAAGGTGATTATTTTAAATGTGTAGGAATGCCATTTGGTTTAAAAAACGGACCAGTAACATTTCATCGTTGTGGACCTATCTTAGGATATTAATCTCAATAAACTTGCAAACCCTTCTTTGAATGCCAATTTTTCTATTAGCTTACTTCGTTTTGCCAGTATTGAACTAGACCAGCTTCAAATATTCGTAAAATAAATTTATTTAATTCTGGCAGAAGAACTGAACTCTTTTTGGTCATAACTACAGCTTGTTCCCAGTAAAAATCCTCTTTCATTAATCTAAACTTTTCAATAGCCTCTCTTCCTAGGTATGTGCCAATCGCATAATTATCTAAAATAATTTTAATATAATATTTTATTGGATAACAATTTTTGCTACACGACATTTAAATCGATATCACCCTTTACCATGTGGTAATCTTTCCAATGCGAACGCCATTTTTGCATCTTTCGCGTATTTTTTTAAAATTTCTTCATCGGGTATAGCTAGAAATCGATTAACAATCGTTTTGTAGGGTTCCTAAAAAAATTTAACAATCAGAAAAAGTGAGAAAATATTCATCATCTACACCGAAAAAAAATTCATACTGCGGCAGTAAAAAAAATTATATTATGTATACCTCAGCTAGAAGGTTTTTCTGTGGCAGTAATACAAGATTTACTAATATTTGAATTACTATAAATTTGATTGACTATGGCAGTAAAACTATGTTTCTACTGTGGCAAAATATATTTACAGAAGTGGCAATTTTTTCTTACTAACGCAATGAAATTGTTTAACTACCACCGATACGGTTTTACTACTACAGAAAGAATATCTTACTACTGTGGTAACAATGTTTTACTAGAGTGGTAAGACAAATTATTTTAAAAGTTAAGCAGATTTACTACAGTCACCGAACATTATGTTTATGTACGGTGCTACAGTAGTAAAATTTTTTTACCAAAGCGGTAAGACAATATTACTGCGGAATTATAACGATATGTTCTATAGGGCAATCCTGCATATCCGTATATACAGTAAGGTGTCCGTTATTAATTTACCGATTTGATTATTTAGCTTGCAGTGCCCCCAAAATTTTTAGTGTATGACCCAAAAAAAAATATCGAACATATAAGCCCTTAATATTAATAATAAACCGTGCCACAAAGGCGATTGATTTTCCATTTAAAACATGCGGGGCTTTTGTAATTTTTGCAATCAATTTTGTTGTTCTTCAGCCAGCTCATACAATGCGACAATCTATTTTTGTAGTAAATTTAATGCTCTACAAAAGAGTCTTGGTAATTTTTTCGATAAATTCACTTGCTTAAAACTTATTGAAGCTCAAAGTTGAACTAAAAATAACTTATTAATTTTCTTCGTGTTTTGACAGAAAAACTATCATTTTTTGTTTTACAATTTATTTTTTATTGCAAAAAATATCTCGGTTTCGCTGAATAATAACTGAAATTAGTGCTAAATACCTACTAACCAATTAATTACCAGACGATATAAGTTAAGCTTAAAATATTACAATTGTAAAAATGTGACAAATTTAATAAAATTTTCAATTTATTCATGAACAAAATTAATTTTATCAAACATTCTTTGGTGGCATTTGGAATTTTTTTTTGTATTCACTTACAATTTGCATAACAAACTGTTTTTGATCTTCGTTGTTAAATATACGTTTCAAACTAAAATATTAGCTTTATTTAACTTTAAAACGTGTACATATATATTTTAGAAAATTTACTGACATTAAAAAAGAAGAATTAATGACAACTATTCATAAGTACCAAAATAAAACAAAATATATTTTATGAGATCACTACATTCGTCCTTAGCCAAAGTATTATCGAACATATTCTTCAGTTAATTTGACAGCTTGCTCTGCAGAATCATTGACCACTTTTAGATGTTTTACAATTTCCAAACATTTTAAAAAATCTGGGTAATTTGACCATGTACTATTTTCTAATAGAAGAAAATTTGTATCTTTTGAAAAATTTGACAGAATCAGAATTAATGAAATAATCACCCAGATAACAATTTCACATTCTTAGCATATTCTAAGGATATACTTTTTGAGAAGAAGTATATGCTAAGAACGTGCGATAGTTTCATTTAGAACGTACTAAGAATATCCTTAATACATGTTACGGAGCGCCCTATCCACATTCTAAGTACATGCTGAGAATGTGCGTCAGTATGTGAATAGAATATACTACAGAAAATGCTCATATCTATATTTTGTAAATATTGGATCAAAGCAAATCCAGATCCGTTATTAAACCGAGTTTATTTTTACTTTGTTGCTTAAATAATATACTTATAACACTTTCGTAAGTATAAAATTAAAAACGTATGTGATAAGTATATACTTATTTATAATATTCTTATGTAGTACATAATAAGCATACACTATTTAGATCATTCTTTTATGTACATTCTTAGCACATACGTTTTAAAACATAATTTTAAGGACGTCCTATGAATATACTACTATTCCTTTTAGAACATTCTGTGACGGATCTTAATAAAATCTCCGTTTTGTCAAGAAACCAATCAAAATCTTCTGAATTAAAAATAAAGCGTTTAGGAAAGTCAAGTTGATTCTTGTCACTTGATGTCAAAGCCGCCACCATTTTTTGCCTTACTTCAGAGGAAATACTTTCATAGAAAAATGATAAAGCTGCTGTTTTAGGACTTAAATACTATAAATGGTTTCTGAACTTTGCCAAAACTGCCAATGCTTTGTAAAGCATTAAATTTACTACAAAAATAATTGATTGTCGCAGCTTTGTATGTGCTGGCTGAGGAACAACAAAATTGATTGCAAAAATTACAAAAGCCCCATGTTATTTAAATGGGAAATTAATTACCTTTGTGGCACGGTTTATTATCAATATTAAGGGCTTATATAGGTTCGATATTTTCTTTTTGAGTCATATACTAGAAATTTTAGGGGCGCTGCAAGCGACTCGACTTCGTCTCGTGTCGCAACTTTTCACACTCATGAGAAATTAGCATTTGCGCACGTGTTGCACACTGTACTTTTCCTACGACCACCATCCAAAACGACCACCATCCAGAAAACAAACAAACGATCGTGTTGCACACGATACTTTTTTATGAGCACTTTTTCTAACATGGCATAGCAACGAATTAGAAGTCGGACTGTTTTGCTGGTTTAACGTTTAGATACCACAGACTACAGATAACGAGATTGACAACTTGCTGCAGGTATTTATTTTGGGTATGCCTAATGTCACTTTGGCTATTCTTTATGTTACTTTGGATATGCCTTATGTCACTTTTCCCACAACTTTTGTTGCTATGAGAAATTGCTGATTTTGCGTACTGTAACCAATGTGCAAAATAGTGTTTTGGATGGTGGTCGTAGGAAAAGATATTTTTTAGACTTGAATTTAAGTAGTAATAGTAAATAATTATTTACATGAAATCATAAGATATTTTATAAAATAGAAAGTTGAATTTATTGCATAAATTTCTAGATTTTCAGTATTCTTAATAATATGGCGGTATATTTGCTTTATGCATTTTCCTATTTTTAAACAAGTGTAAGAGACGCTAATGCATATTTACTTGTAAAACGACCTTGATGATTCATTTTCATATTTATATTTACAAATCACACAAACTCTCACCATATAATATAATACTCAAATTAATTTAAAAAATGGCTATTAAATGACTATTAAATTGTAAAAATAACTTTAAATGCAAAACAAATTGACAATAATGGCATATGTGACAATTCGACTTGACACGCAAATTCAAAACGGACCAATGAGATTGCTGGACACTATATGACATTTATTGCCCCCCTCCTGATACAAAACAAAGCTTATTTGGACGCTGTCTCTACGTTAGTATATATGCTCGAAGGCTGCAGCACGAACTATTGCTAAACCGACCAATCAGGGGCTGTTCAAATTTTACGGGTAATCAAAATCAGACAGATTGTGAATTGACCGTTTCTAAAGGGCAGATTGTAAACTAACGGTGAGATTCCCATTGTTGGGATAATAATACAATATTAAAGTAACAAAAAGATTTTCAGAAAATCATACTGTAGGTTTCCATTTAAAATGGATTCAAAAATTATAGGTACGTTTATTGTTAATTAGGTAAATCCTTTTGTTTATTAGATTAATTTTTATTTTAGGACAATTCAACAAATCCATTATTTAACTTAGCAAAAAGTAACGAATACAATATAAAGTTCATTTTATTGGAATTACCTCTTTTGCCTGACTGATGGAGTCTATCCAACTATGATGCGCACCAGCCCAACCAATACCGCTGTCAACAAAATCATCTACTGTTTCTACGACATTGTAATATCGAGGACTCGTCATGACATATGCTAGACCGCTACTGTAGGTATTAGATAGGAAAACACTAAATATGTACATAATTCCTATAAATAAAACTCCATGTTTTCCTAAAGGCAGTTCAGAGTTTTTTAATGCTTGAACTACAAATAGCTTATAAATAATGAATATCGACTGTTTATATTTGTATCGTACTGGTTTATTTACTTTCCTACAATATAAAAATTTTAACTGTTAAAGTAAATCAGCGATAAAAAAGCAAGAATTATGATATAGTACCAAATCAGTAGACGATAATCAATTATGAGAACAATCTATTTGCCCAAGTACTATCTAGTATAATTGATAGAAGATTTGTCCAACATATAAAGGGAGTTAATGTTTCCTAGATAAAAGATTTGAGAGTGCAATAATAGATAATCAAGCTTTTTTGTAGTATAGGATGCGATTAACTTTAATTACGTGTATCAATTTAGTTTACGGTTACGGAAATGCCAACGAGTCATATATCTGCAGGACGATTCTATTTATAGTAATCGTGCTCTAATTAGCTTAGTAATACTTGCTACAGTATGCAGTACTATGTTTTGGATTCGTTAAATACAGTCATAAACAGTAATTCAAAACTTACTCGTGATAGACTGCATCTTCTAAATAGTAAATAAAAACGTGTGCGGCAATAGCAATAATAAATGTAGATATAACGCATCCCCATAATAAATAAGAGTAAGAGTATAATGGTGTCAACCAACCAGCATCCAATCTTAAACAATAAAACAAAATAGTTAATTTTAAATGTATGATAAAAAAATAGTTAAATAAATAAATAGTTAAATCCGAACACTCGGTTTAAATGATTTTATTTTAATAAAAATTGGTGAATTTATTTATTTATTTTACTGATGACCGATGCTTGGGGTACGAAGACCTGTACGATTTCGTCCACTTAGTGAGTGTGATAGGGGTCGTATTATAGTGGGACTTCGGGAAGCTGGATTTTCTTTTCGGGAAATTGCAGGTCGAGTGCAAAGAAGTGTGACACCGTGGTTAGTTGTTGTCAGGCATGGCTTCGAGAAGGTACGCAAAGAGCAAGGGACTCTGGACGCCCCCGTAGAACAACAGACCGTGAAGATGGCCGCCTAAGATTATTGGCGTTAGGGGACCGTTTCTTCATTACCAGGTCAGTAGATGTACTATGAGAGTTCTAACTCAGTGAAGGAGTGGGGGTACCTCCGTATATACAGCATAGGAGTTCTGGAACGGTTCTGAACTGTCGGACTGTGGTTCTGAATTGTGGACCAGTTGTTTATTTGGAATAGTTGTGTTTATTATAATGATTGTATAATTGAGCGACTGGAACGAATTTTATTGGAATTATTAAAGAAGTGTACGAGTTTGTGTTGTATTGCGGGTTGCCTGCTGGTTTGAAAAAAAGTTGGCCGCTGATGGGACTCGAACCTACGTCCCGTCGGATGAAATTTATAATTTAAGCGCCCTTACCCACTGGGCTGCTAACGAAGGATTATATATGTTAAGAATGGGTATTTAAACTCGCGTCGCGTATTTTGATCGTTTTCATCGAATTTGGTCTGTGCTTGTAATCTAATCATATACAGGGTATGTCGGGATACTAAACAACTTAGAATTTTTGTATTTAAAATATCAATTTGATGATATGGTACGGGTTAGATACGGGATATATACAGGGTTTGTCGCGATGAATTAGATCGTCGAAATATCGAATTATGTTCATTCTTAATACGCAAAAATGGCAAAAATGTCGATACGGGGATATGGTCGTTAATTAAAAATGTCAATTCGATCATTCGTATATTATGATGTGGGTACAGGGTATTCGCGAAGATCATTCGTAAGAGGTACGGGGATGTCAATTTTTCATACGGGATATACAGGGTTTGTCGCGAATTAGATCATCGAAATATCGGATTATGATCATTCTTAATACGGAAACGGTTACGTGGCAAATAAAAATGTTTATATACGTGGGGGGTTTGACGGTTCTCCATTTTCTGATTGAACACTAATTCTCTCTTTATATGGGAATGAATTAGGATGTAAAGTTACGACACAACGATTGTCAAAAGGGTACCAGTAATACGATGCTATGACGTCATCACACATATTTTACAAGGGTCATGCGATCGTCAACGGCCAGTTACATTATGTCTTCAGAAGAGCACAGTCATGGAATTGAAGACATTGCTTTTTATGAAGATAAGAGTAAGGTTATGAAACAAACTAGGGAAGCAAGAACAACGTGGAGCAGTCTAAACTGGGATTGCCGTAAATTACCGAAAACTACTTATCCGTTAAGACGTATTCAACCATGTTTAATAGAACTGAAGAAGAAGAGAGCATAAAAAATGAAATTAATAATGTTTTTGCTATGTCATGTATAATTTTAGCATCTGTCTTTGTTTTAATTTTAAAAATTATTTTAAAAATTGTTAAACGTAAATTTGAATCTTCGTGTAATATAAGAGTTGAGGAATAAACAACTTGTTTTATTTCTAAGTAGTGGTGTATAAAATAAAAACTCATTTGTGGTTAAGGTTTATTTATTTTATGGTAATACAGTATTCAAAAACCAGTGGCGGAGACGTTGTACATTTCGTTCGGTGCACGAATATAGTCCAGAGGTGTGACAGGGGTTTGGATCCTTGGCAAAGTTTACTGTTGCACACGGTGTACCATCGAACTTGCCGACTTCGCAAATGTGAGGGAAACGTTGAAAATGTTACATTTATTTTGCAGAAACTTGGCTTTTTGTTGACCACGAACGTAAATGTAGTCTGCAGCATACAATAGCTTGCTTTCCAATATTTCATTAACTTTAGAATATTCTACATCTCCTGAAGAGTATCGAATTCCGTGCACATTTTTTTCCAAGTAGGTTGCAGTCTTTTTGTCCTCATTACTTAATGTAGAAAATGGTTGAGGTGGTAAAAACATGTAATGTGAACTTTTGAAACCAATTTCTATCGTTAGTTCTTTGACAACGAAAAATCCATCTACGACAAAGCCTTGATATCTACAAAAGCTATTCTCATGTTGACGTCTGCTCGAACACTAATTCTAATCAACGTCTAGTTTAAACTTTTAACAATTTCGGTGAGGGGAAAGTATTCCATTACACAATCATGAATTATGATGCAATAGACTTTGGTATTTTCGGGAAAGCCTATGTTTGCTTCAATATCAAGTTTCACATCGACTGTGGACGCTTTCATGCTTTCTTCCTGTTTGGAACAATCGATAACAAACAATGCCCGTTTCTTGAAAGAGGAATAATCCAGCAGGGGGCGCTTCTGTGTGGAGTTCGCGTAGTTGGGATAGAATTCAGTATAGTTAAAATATGCCTCATTTTAGTCAGTTTTACTAAAATCCAATTGCATTCTTTCATTGGGCCAAAATTCACCATTAAGTGACAGTCTTATACTTTGTACATCTGCATTGTCAAATAAAGTAGGATCGGCTGTGCTCACGTTACGTTTGTCAGTTTGAAAGAAAACAATAACAAAACGGGGTCTTTCAACTGAAGTGGATGTTTTAACAGCCCAAACCTCACGTCTTGCACCTTTAGTAATTGAGGGCAATTCGTGTAACTCCCACTTTCTAAATGGAATAACTATAGGCTGATCTTTTTGAATGGATTTCATGAGATTTATCTTTATATCATCATTGGGAAAGATATGTTTAACTTTTAATTCAACACTTGTAATGTTAATTTTAGCAGTTGTACTGGAGACCGTACCGGACTTGTCGGTAATATAGATGCAATCATTATCATTTCGTGCTCGAACTAATCGTATTGTTTGTCGTCCACATGTAATCATAGAATAATCGTTAAAAATGTTGAAAATATGTTTGAGAGGTATTTGAAGGTTGAAGGACTTGTCGCTGACATTTAGAATAGGATCTTTCGGGTAATTCCAGCCAGCTATAGCCATATGATTGGAATCTTCTTGGTTATAACAAGTCATAGCACGTACGGCACTTATAATTCCAGGATCTCGAACTGTTTTCATTTCCCTAGCACTTTCACTGTACGTACATGAATCGAAAAGAAAGGCTCCAAAATTATTTGCTAATTTTACGTCTCCTGCTCCGTGTGTTTCGAGGGAACCTTTAATGCACAACAAAGTTTCGCTCATTGCAAAGAACGAATCAACCTGATTAATGCTAAACTCCACAATGTCACTGCAATTGAATGATTTGATAAATGGAGCATAGGTTCTGTATTCAGCCTTTCGAATGGAATCATCAAAGACCGGCTTACGGTAGATATCAAACATCGAAGGCATATTGTCATTTTGACGAAGTCGTTTTCCATACATGGTTGTCATTTCAATCTAAAACCCAGCGATTGCAGCACCAATTTGTTTGCCAACGTGAGTTGTTTCACCGGCGGCTGCTTAGCTAATGAAGTTGGAAAATGTGTAAACTGTCTTTTATGATGATGATTGATTATTAGTCCCATCTGTTTCGCGCTCTAAGCTCCAATATCAATGTACTCGATTCACCTCTAAAGTTTACAGGTTGACCGTCTTGATCTAAGGCAATGACAGTGATGTTAGTTATTTCACGTTGTGGTATAACGGGTAAGTAGATCAAATTATGAGGAATTTCGTCAATGGAATATCCTGGATCTACTTGTATGACGAATTCGTAGATTGTATGGGCAGGTCTGTTCGCATCAAAGGCTCCAGTGGTAATGTTACAATCGAAGCGAATACTGGATACTTTAATGATTTTGACGGGGAGATCTGAAGAGTGCATTTCGTTGACGTCGAGTATTTTCGGTGAAAACCCCAATATTCTTCCAAGACTATCAGCTTGCATAAAGGAAATTTTATATTTACTGAAAATTTCACATTTCAACGTATTGTGATTAGGTTTTAGTGAAAATATATCCTTCGGTGGTGTTATTGAATTGCTTGCGTCCATTTTATCACTGATAAACGCTTCAAGATCAGCAATTTCATAACATCCTGTAGGAATATTAAAACGTTGAAAATTGTAGAGTTGATTCCAAAATTATAGCGACAGCTCAAGTAAAATTCGGCAATGTGGGGGTATTCGCCGACGATCTCCGATCGGCTCGCGCCGCAGCGCAGTCGGAGAATTCTAGTAGAACAATTGCTAAGCGGATTCCGTGTGCGGTGTTTCTTAGTCCCAGCGGCAGCTGGGCCACTGGAATCTATTTCTCGAACTGGGTAATCGCTAGCGTTCGAGTCGACGGTAAAGATAGGTGGGAAAACCGTAGCTGTCGCGATAATTTTGGAATTAACTCTACGTTTTTATAACCCAACATGTCGTCTATACACTTAAATAAAAAAAATCATCAGTTGGTAAATTGTATAAGAATTCTTCATATTAAAAATGCGTATCCAGCAGCGAAGAATATGAAGACCGTACCGAATTCGCTCCCGAATTTCCAAACAAAAACAAAACCGAAGATGAAACATAAAAACGATATGATTCGCCACACTCCGCTGCCAGTTTTCATGGTTACAACTTTTATTTATTGAGGACTTTCGCACACCTAATTTTAATAATGCATCTACCTGTGTCGGTTCGATGTTAAACAAGCTTCTTTATCACGTGCATTATTTTCGATGGTTTTTTTATACGGGGTGAAGCATAAGAGAGGATAAAATATATAATACCTATACTATTGTTCAACAATTGTAGAAATCAGAAAACATTGATGTTGGGTCAAAGTTTGAAGTAAATAATAGTCAAATATGTTAAGCCATGTTAGGCAGTTAAAATAATATTTTAGAATGATCATCTTCAGAGGAAAGAGATATGCCATCAACTTCCAGAACTACAGAGCCAGGTGCAATAGGAGAAAAACAGTTATTGTCAGGGCCTTCTACTTTAAAAATAACAGGTAGAATAAATTGGAATTTTGAGTTATTTTACTTTCCTTCAATACAAACATCTTTTAAATATCAGTTTTTAAATTTTTAGATAATTTGTTTATTGAAAATGCAGCAACAGAAAATAGTCACCCATCATCAACATTGATACATCATTTGCATGGCTCAAAGAGAGATATAAATTTGGATTAAAAACAATCAGGGTCGAGCTACTTGTAAAATACAATTTTACATTTGGCTGTGCAGTACTACTTTTAAAATATGCTGATATGTTTGAAAATTTAATGAAAAAGTGTATTTTCATTTTTCTTTTAAATATTTATTTTATATCGTTAACTGTTGTGAATTCTAACAATTTGTGTTTGTAGAACCTTATTTAATTTTGTTTTTCAGAAATAAGGTTATGCTACATAACAGTTTTTCTGAATTTATCTTATTCTTTTAAGACTGTAACTCCCTTCGGAATAATTTTGTCGTTTAGAAAGTATTTTATTCTTAATCAAATTAGTTAACGATATATGATTAATCAACTAGTTTTATAGGTAGGTACAGTCATAGTCTTATCATTTTTACTTATAGATGTATCAGTCAGTACCTTTTGTGCAGGCGGTTGGATTGGTAGTACACAAAAGTTATTCGGAAATTAGCCGGTATACATTTAATAAAAACGTATTTTTACGGATTTAAGTGCGCGTATATGTACAGATTTTTCTTCTAAATAGTGTTTGTGCGGGAAAAAGTGCCGGTTATTGAAAAACTACAGTGTTAGTGTTTTTTAAAACTGAAATATGTGAATGTTGACAATGGCAGTTCAAAAAGTGATGGTTGAAAAGCAGATGATGACTGGCCAATCGGTGAGTTTATTTAATTTATTATTTTTTATTTATTTAAGAGAAAAAAGATCGTTTTATAAGCCGGTTTTTGTTTGAAATAATGTGGAGTACATTTTCCGTTAGAAATTGAAGAAATTAATTCAAATTAATTTTCTAGATTTAAGAGTTGGAAAAATTAATGATTGCATAAACTATTCTTAATTATAAGTTACTGATTTACCGGTATAAAACAATTATTTTCAAATTAATATATTTGTATGGTTAAAAACCTTATTACTTAGAATATAACCATTCTTTTTTTTTATTAGAGGTAAAAATTCCATAAAATGTATTAAAAAACCTTCATTATCGACTATTGTCTTTTTATAGTTGCACATTTCATTTATTAAACTCGTTTTAAAATAAATATATTATAAATTTCTTATTTGATAAGTAACGTATATGATACGTATTGAGCAAACTATGCATCTATCGCACATAGAGGGTTATTTCCTCAGCAGGTGGACTGGTCATATTTTGTTTGTTTAAAATATAGTAACTAATCTTATATATTTTTTCTGCAATAATTATACATAAAATTACAGTAAAATAATATAAGAGTGAGTTATCTTCGTATACAGTATGATGCAAATGTATGGAATACATTTCAGAAACAGACGACTTTTAAAAAAATCTTAAAACATGTCAATTTTAATTTTTGAATGGCCATCAGCTGCTATAGATGTGTTGGACATTACGTCATTGGTGACGGTGTAATGACGCCATGGACAGCTCATTTGAAAGGTCTCCTTATCGTCTTTGCAACAATGTAATTATTTGAATATTTATTTCTACAGGGTTAACCAAAACTGTTGGTTTATTAATACAATTAACTTAGAATAAATGTTTACTTAAATACAATTAAATTACAACAAATGTTCAAATTGCCGACTTTCAGCAATGATACAATGAGAAAGACGAGCAGTAAATTCTTTCCTAACGTTTTCGAGGACTTCAGGTGTTATTTGTGCAATTTCCGTTCGGATTCGCTCCTTCAACTCCTCTACATTATTCGGTCGATTTTGATTACTCTGCTCTTTAAATATCCCCTCAAAAAAGTCTAACGGAGTCAATTCTGGATATCTTGGTGGTCATTCGATAGGCCCCTTCTACCTATCCACCTTCCTGGGAAAACGTTATTAAGGTAATTTCGTACCTCAACGCCATAGTGTGGAGGAGCTCCATCCTGTTGGTACCATAAATCATTTCTATTTGGAAATAGATGATTCAGCTGTGGCAACAGATAATTTTAAAGAAATTCTAGATAACTAGCAGCAGTTAGGTTTTCCTCAAAAAAATATGACCCTACCATTTGATTGTTTATAATGCCGCCACAAACATTCACCTTCTCCCAATATCGACATGTCTGTATGAGGATTTTCTTGAAACACCAGTACAACGTCCAGTTTTTTGGCTTAGGATATTGATATTCTACCACTTCTGGGAAGATCTTTAACATGGCCCGTTTCTCTATTTTTTTTTCAATTTTACTTACTGTTGATTGAGTAATTGGATCGCGATTGGGGTATTTAGCATTAAATAAATTACGAACTTCTGCTTGAGTCCTCACTCTATCTCCATAACCAATCATGGTTAAAATCTCGATTCGTTCTGTTTCTGTTTCATTTTTGTAAATGCTGTTATTAACGTCGGCAAAAAACTTGACAGATTCACAGATCATTGACGAATAAAGACGAGTCAATGACAATACTGATTTAAATATTTTTGTAAAAATAATTCCGAGTAGCATTGTTTTTATCAATGTAGTTTTTTTGAAACCAACAATAAACACTATTTTGTTTTATTCCCAGTGGCGGTCCTTAGTGTATTTTAGTTCAGTGAATGAATATTTATTGTAATTCCATGTTACTTAACAAAGTTCATAATTTTGTTTAACCCTGTAGAAATAAATATTTAAATGATTACATTGTGGCAAAGGCGATAAGGAGAACTTTCAAATAAGCTGTCACGTGACCTCCTTTTGTATTTAAAAAATCGACAATGACGTCATTACGCCATCACTAATGATGTAATGTCCAACTCATCTATAGCAGTTGATGGCCATTCAAAAATTAAAATTGTCGTGTTTTAGATTTTTTTAAAAGTCGTCCGTTTCTGAAATAATGAATTTATTCCATACATTTGCATCATACTGTATAAGTAGTTAAGATTTCAAGTTTTCCCTTTTTCTTTTAAGTTACATTTTCCCAGTCAAATAAATTTCTCGCCTTAGCGACATACAGAGTGATTATTGAAAAATGTTATATTATAAAATAATTTCTTTTTGTTACAAAACAAGGTTATCTCATCAAATAAATGTAATACCAACTTGTTTATTTTAAAAATGGTACCTACACTTTTTATATTTTAAAATTTTGCTAATTTTACTTTAAATATATCTCTGTTAAAAACCTTGCAAAACATACATTCCTGATATAATTTAGGACACCTTGTATATATTGAAACAAAATTATTATTATTATAAGTTTTAATTATCAGTTCCTATTTTTTACAGGTGAGTATTGAAGAAACTTTCGTCAGATCTTCAAAGGGCGTTCTCCACGATCATCAGTTGGGCTTATTTTTAATAATAAAAGGGGTAAGTGACATAAATATATATTTTATAAATGAGATACACTGTTAAAATTATAACCAGAAAGTTTTTAATAGTAAAATAAATACGCTGTGGTCAAAAATAAACGAAATAATTTCCTATTTAAATCAGTTATTATCGGTTTTATAATATTTTAAAAATACTTTAGTTAGATTGATTTTATCCAAATTTAAACTGATACATTTTTATTAAGTAGCCCATTCAAAACATTTCAACCCACAGTTATTAAATTTGGAAAAAAATAGTAAAATTATTTTTTTTAAAGTACCTCAAAACTAATTCACAACAATCTATAATAACAGTACTTAAATCTTAACTCGAATAAACTAATTATTTCTTTCTTTTGTTACAGGGTGAGTCTTTAAAAACACTTTCTATCTGTATCGATTTACGATGTACTTCAAGATCGTCATTAGAATTTGATTTTCAAAAGGTAGGTGCAATTAAATGGGAACTCAAATGATATAATTGACTTTCTGTTGTTATTTTTACTGCAATAATTTTGTACATTTCTGTATATTAATAGTTGGCAGGCTGTAAAAAACAGTTTAAAAATGCGGTGAAAGTTTTTTTTTATAAACAGAAATTTTGGATCAATTAAAAAATAAGACCTTTGGAAAAGGTTGATTGTTTACAAAGTAAATTTGTTTAAAAATAATTATTTTAAGGTAATTTATAAAGAAAATATGTTGTGCGTTTTCTAAAATTATTAGTTCACTTAAAGTATTTTTTAAATAGAGTAAAACTTACATTTTAGAAAAAAATATTTTGAAATTTAATCTTTATTTAACGGATTAATAAAATTTTTGTTTTATTAATGAAATATGTTATCTTTATGTTTAATTTTTGAAGCATTTTAATAACCAATATTAAAAAATTACGTTTTATTTAATGTTCTATATAATTTTGTGAATATAGCTAGATCAATATTAATTTTTACAATTCTGATATAGTAATAGCGCTATCAAATTATTCATGAAACGTTAGTATTTAAAAAAAATTTCTATCTGTATTGATTTACTTCGAGATCATCTCCAGAATTTGATTTTCGAAAGGTAAGTGCATTAAAATGGGAATTTTAATGATTATCTGTGATTATTTTTATTTAAAATGTTTTTTTATTGCGTAAATATGTTTAATATGAGTTAATTTATAAAAAAAATTATTTTAGGGTTTTTTTATATTATTATTTTACTTGAGATATTTTTTTTAATAGAGTTAAAAAGAATATTTTAGAAAAAATATTATGAAATTTAATGTTTACTTGGAGATTAATGAAGTTTTTTTATATAAATGATATATTTCATATTTAAATTCAAATTTTGAAACATTTTAATAATCTGTATAAAAAAGGATATTTTTATAAAATATATATACACCTTTGTATACAAGGTGGAAACAATTAAAAAATAATGCCTTTGAAAATGTTGTAAATTTCATTTTATAAAGAAAATCCATTATGGCTTTTTTAAAATTATTATTTATATAACGTATCTTTTTATAACAAAATATTATACAAACACAACATTAAAAAACAATTTCCTTTATTGTTTTATATAATTTTTTAATTAATTTTTACATTTTTGATACAACAATAACGCTGTCAAATTATGAACAAAATTTTTAAAACTTGGATTTTTTTTACGAACATATTAATAATAATTGTTCATATTTTTTAATGTCAAACAAATTAGCAATAATGATAATATGGAAATAAAAAAATTGAAATAATCTATTACAAAATTTTTTGCAAACTATCAATGCTTTGGCAGCATAAATTCTTTTTCGTAATAGTTTCAATTTGATCATTAAAAAGTGTCCTCTAAATCTAAGTAGCACATCACCATTATCTCTTACGACAATATCACTTGGTCGACCATCATCAGCATTAATTTTGTCCTAAGAAAAACTCACCCTTTCAAACTGAAAATCTATTCTCACCCGAACTGCAGGATTATTCCTCATAAAACTCATTTCCTCCGCCTCTTAAGATGAACCCAATCTGCAAGTTATCCATACTTCTTCTGGTAGAATCTGAATTATTCCCAGTCTCATTTCTTCTACTGGTTTACTGTCATATACAGTTGGAATATAATTCAGTAAACTAGAAGCATCTCTTTAATTTAAAGATTCAGTAAACTTGAACAGCTTGTAAACTTTAAGCTCTCGTATGCACGAGCATTTTTAACTGGATCATCTCTACAGCTTGGGCAGTTCATCCCTCCACTCGTGATCTTCCATAGGGGCGGTCGACTTTTTCTACACAGAAATACGACAGGTACCACATTGTGGGAGAAGTACTATAACTTAAGGTGTCTGTTAGTCTGGCTTACAAACCCAGCAGTCACCCATTGAGTTGAGTACGTATAGTATTTTCTGTTTCTGGGAAATTGTCGCCTGATGGCTATTAAAGAACCGCCTGTGGCTTCTTCTTATAATCTTTATTTTATCCTTTATTTTACCCTTTATTTTACATACAAAGTATATTTAGTCTACAAAAACCTTAGGGTACCATACATCAAAATCTATTCCCTAAAAATATCAAAACTTAACTTCATTTTACCCCACAACATCTTCCAAACAATATTCTTCTGGTAGAATCTGAACATCATTTGGAGACTTGTTTTGCAAAAGGTAATAAACAAAGACTTTTCTGGGTGATAATCTAAAGTGAAAAAATGTTTGCAGAATATGAAAGCAAGAAAGAAAATTGGAGATTCTGTTATATCCTGCGAAAAGAAAATTATATTGGGACTAAGACATCGAAAACAACATGAGGCAGAATCATTGAGTAATATTCCTGCTAGGTATCATAGGAGTGCTGTTGGGACAATGCTTCAGGTAATATCAAGTTAAAAATTACATTTTTTATTGATCTTATATATTAATTTGTAAAACAGCTTTCTAGAATTTTACAGGAACGTCTTTGATTGGATATATCCAGACATGTGACTCTGGTCTACTTCATCGTCTGGTGATTTCTTTAATTTTTAAAACATTGTAAGTTATTAGGTATCAAGAAATTTAGGTTTTAAAAGAAGAATGATTGTTCTATAAAAGGTAACTTTTTTTATTGTAGGTTTTTACATTTTTATATGATGATAAGACATTGCAAATAATTGTTTTGATTTATTAATTACAGGTCTATTATAAAGAACATGAAAGATATTTTTAGGTATCAAGAACATAAGTCTATATGAAAAAATCTTTATATTTCTATACAAGGTAACAAATCTAAAGGTTTCACCAAATAAAATGGAAAGATATTAAATTATTTTTGTTGTTTTTATCAGTTGCAGATATAAATATGGAAGATATTCAGATGAAACTAAGTACAAGATAAATGCAGACCATTTTTTACAAATGTACCACAGAAACCAACATTTTTGAAATTGAATACACATCGCCATTCTATAAGTACTTGTTAACAAATTTATATTTATTTCAGATATAAAGGAAGTATATCTTTATAAAAAACACTTTTATCGTTTTATACAAGGTAATTTTTTTAAACGCATGTTTTTCTGCTTTGATAAGTTTAAAAATGGTATTGTGGAGCTTGGAGTGATGCGGGAATGTTATGGTGGGTACTAATCTGGATTGGGAAAATATATAATTGAGGAAGCATGTACTTATGTAGCATTGGGATAGTATTTCTAATACTTTGTATATATATTATTTGTTGCAATATTTATGTAATCGCAATATTTTTCATTATTATAAACTTTTGAGTTATTACAGGCACTGTTAAGAAACTAATTCTTAAGACTATTTTTCAGGAGGTAACTGCTTTACATTTTAGTATACACATATTATATATTGTTTGCAGAAGTTTTAAATCCAAAGTATACAACTCTTTGAAGGTTACATACAGAAATTGTTTGGTTTGTTATGAAAAAATTAAACGAGAATAATTTGAAAGATTATTTCAGGTTAAACAGTTGGCAGATACTTACTAAATGATTGATAGATTTGACAAACAATTGAAAATTCGAAGAAAATAGTGAAGAAAAGACAGCCCGATATTTCTGATGTTTGTTTTTGAGGCAGATGATTTCAGTGTAGCTAAAGGGCGGTTCAAAACGGCCACTTGGTCAGTGCTTGCACTGACTAACGTCGTTTATTATCAGGGTGAGTACAAAATTAATTTTTGTCCAATTAAAATTCCGGTTAAATGTATATTTATGAAAAATGGATATTTTTTTCAAAATCTTCATGTTCTTACCAGTATATTGGCAATAAAAGAATATAAAGAAATAGGGGACCTTGTCCTTTCCCCCTCAACACTGTTTTCAACCCCCATATGCCGTATCTCGAGGGTTACAAGAGCTGTGATATAGGGGGCCCCAAAATAGTATTTCGGAATTTTTCAGGAAAGTTGAGTTTTCTAGGTTATTATTAAACTTTTCTTAAAAATAATAATAATATTTTGGCATTTTTTAGACCCGATAAATATATTATGCATAATTTTTTGAGTTACGTGATTATGGTCCCAGTATTTGTAAATCTGGCTCAATTTCGTCTAAGTCTAAGGTTCCTTATGGTATAAAAGGGGCGGTCGACTTTTTCTACACAGAAATACGACAGGTACCACAATGTGGGAGAAGTACTATAACTTAAGGTGTCTGTTAGTCTGGCTTACAAACCCAGCTGTCGCCCATTGAGTTGAGTACGTATAGTATTTTCTGTTTCTGGGAAATTGTCGCCTGATGGCTATTAAAGAACCGCCTGTGGCCTCTTCTTATAATCTTTATTTTATCCTCAATTTTACATATATTTTAATCACAAGTTATGGTAATAGCTACAATAATGATTTAATATATTGTGGCCTGCACCGTTCTTCTGGTGGAACCATTCCTTGCGATTTTTTCCTGTGGCCTCTTAACGTGTTGAAATTCGATTTCTGCAAGTGATGTCAATTATATGAAAGATAATCGGTAGCTTTCCGGTATGAAGTAAATTATATCTTCTTCCTATTTGATACAGAGACCTTTCAGAACTTCACGTACTATATATAATTTTATGTAAATCGAAGCACAAATAATTGTAATTAGGAGGTCTTTTGATGTAACGCTGAAAAAGCAGTCCTAGGTACAACTGGTGGAAGAGGAGGTGTTTTTAGCAGGTAGGTCACTGGAATTGAGGCCGGCGGTGCTCGATGTCTTCCCTAAAGGGGGATAACGAGTGCCGCCGGTCTTACTCTGGTGGAATCCTGCACACCTGGGATACGCTCCCAGATGTCTTACGAAGATTTTCACCTCAGGAAAAAAAAAGGAGGCCTTTTGATATCTCTTCACTATATGCAACTAGTTATATAAATAGCAATTTTGGTTGGAAACATGGTAACCTAAAAAGGGTTTTTTAAAGCTTTATTTTGTAATTTATATATACAATTTATATTATTTTTTGTTGTAGAGAACCAAGCTGATAATAAATATATTAAATTACTTTGAATGTGTGCATAGTATATTAAATACGCAGTTTTTTAGACAAATCTCCCATTCTTTTAATGGCCCTAATTAGAGAGGATATTTTTGAAGAAACGTTACCTATTGAATATGGGTATACCAATTTAAATTGTTATCAATGAAAAGCGCTATTGACAATGCAGATGTACAAAGTATAAGACTGTCACTTAATGGTGAATTTTGGCCCAATGAAAGAATGCAATTGGATTTTAGTAAAACTGACTACAATGAAGCATATTTTAACTATATTGAATTCTATCCCAACTACGCGAACTCCACACAGAAGAGCCCCCTGCTGGATTATTCCTCTTTCAAGAAACGGGCATTGTTTGTTATCGATTGTTCCAAACAGGAAGAAAGCATGAAGGCGTCCACAGTCGATGTGAAACTTGATATTGAAGCAAACATAGGCTTTCCCGAAAATACCAAAGTCTATTGCATCATAATTCATGATTGTGTAATGGAATACTTCCCCCTCACCGAAATTGTTAAAAGTTTAAACTAGACGTTGATTAGAGTTAGTGTTCGAGCAGACGTCAACATGAGAATAGCTTTTGTAGACATTCAAGGCTTTGTCGTAGATGGATTTTTCGTTGTCAAAGAACTAACGATAGAATGTTTTTACCACCTCAACCGTTTTCTACATTAAGTAATGAGGACAAAAAGACTGCAACCTACTTGGAAAAAAATGTGCACGGAATTCGATACTCTTCAGGAGATGTAGAATATTCTAAAGTTAATGAAATATTGGAAAGCAAGCTATTGTATGCTGCAGACTACATTTACGTTCGTGGTCAACAAAAAGCCAAGTTTCTGCAAAATAAATGTAACATTTTCAACGTTTTATCACATTTGCGAAGTCGGCAAGTTCGATGGTACACCGTGTGCAACAGTAAACTTTGCCAAGGATCCAAACCCCTGTCACACCTCTGGACTATATTCGTGCACCGAACGAAACGTACAACGTCTCCGCCACTGGTTTTTGAATACTGTATTACCATAAAATAAATAAACCTTAACCACAAATGAGTTTTTATTTTATACACCACTACTTAGAAATAAAACAAGTTGTTTATTCATCAACTTTTATATTACACGAAGATTCAAATTTACGTTTAACAATTTTTAAAATTAAAACAAAGACAGATGCTAAAATTATACATGACATGGCAAAAACATTATTAATTTCATTTTTTATGCTCTCTTCTTCTTCAGTTCTATTAAACATGGTTGAATACGTCTTAACGGATAAGTAGTTTTCGGTAATTTACGACAATCCCAGTTTAGACTGCTCCACGTTGTTCTTGCTTCCCTAGTTTGTTTCATAACCTTACTCTTATCTTCATAAAAAGCAATGTCTTCAATTCCATGACTGTGCTCTTCTGAAGACATAATGTAACTGGTCGTTGTCGATCGCATGACCCTTGTAAAATATGTGTGATGACGTCATAGCATCGAATAATTGGTACCCTTTTGACAATCGTTGTGTCACAACTTTACATCCTAATTCATTTCCGTATAAAGAGAGAATTACTGTTCGATCAGAAAATGGAGAACCGTCATACCCCCACGTATATAAACATTTTTATTTGCCACGTAACCGTTTCCGTATTAAGAATGATCATAATCCGATATTTCGACAAACCCTGTATATCCCGTATGAAAAATTGACATCTCCCTTACGAATGATCTTCGCGATATACCCTGTACACTCGAAATTATCTTTTACCCACATCATAATATACGAATGATCGAATTGACATTTTTAATTAACGACCATACCCCCGTACCGACATTTTTGCCATTTTTGCGTATTAAGAATGATCATAATTCGATATTTCGACGATCTAATTCGCGACAAACCCTGTATATATCCCGTATCTAACCCGTACCATATCATCAAATTGATATTTTAAATACAAAAAAGTTGTTTAGTATCCCGATATACCCTTACAAGATATCTATCACAGACCAAATTCCATGAAAACGATCAAAATACGCGACGCGAGTTTAAATACCCATTAATAACATTATATAATCCTTCGTTAGCAGCCCAGTGGGTAAGGGCGCTTAAATTGTAAAAATTCTAACGACGGTCCGTGGTTCAAATCCCACCAGCGGCCGCCACGCAGTCCCTTTTTTTCAAACCAGCAGGCAACCCGCAATACAACACAAACTCGTACACTTCTTTAATAATTCCAATAAAATTCGTTCCAGTCGCTCAATTATACAATCATTATAATATAACACAACTATTCCAAATAAACAACTGGTCCACAATTCAGAACCACAGTCCGACAGTTCAGAACCGTTCCAGAACTCCTATGCTGTATATACGGAGGTACCCCCACTCCTTCACTGAGTTAGAACTCTCATAGTACATCTACTCAGGTCCACAACAAATAAATGGTTTGCAGAACACGGAAGACCTATTGACATGCCAAGTGTTTACCGACGTATAAGACGTTTTGGCCTGTTTTCATACCGACCACACTTTAGATAATTATCGTTAAAAAGAGGAGATTTCTCCACCGTTGAAGAAGAAGAAAGATGATGATGCTGTGAGATTCTAAAAAAATATAAAAACAATGTAATAATAGTAAATATAAAATACATAATAAGTTAAAGAGACAATAAAAATTAATACTTACATTATTAGTTCTCTAAAATTTTAAAAAGTGTTCTAGAAGGACATCCTTCGAAAAGACTTTGAAGTCCGGTGAATATTATACAGTATTTTCCTTCCTCAAATTTTTCAATATGCGGAGTAAATATATTGGTTAGGTACTCTAGCTGGTAGGAATACGATATTGCTCTCTAATTCCACTAAAATTTGTTCTCCAAATTGTCCCTTTACTTTCTTTAGATTCAATATCTTAAACGGTGTGTTTTCCGTTAAGTCATGTAATTTTTTTAACGGTTTAACTTCTACAATAGCAGAAGTAAATTCATTAATTTCGTTTAAAAATTCCATCTATAACAATTGAAAAAGTAAATAACAATAAAAAGTCATAATTAAATAATATTCTTACCTTAAATGTTTAACTGCTCACAATTCAATATGAAACTGATTAAAAATAAGATTTACTGCTGTATTTAAAGGAAATGCAATTAGTATGATGTCATCCACACATGTTGAAATACATCGGAAATCGTTGCATTCCACAATAAAATTATATTAAAAATCATTCTTTACTGTTGTATTTGCAATTATTTTTAGCAAAACACAAGTTTGCGGTTTATTGAATGATGTAATCACCATGTGTGTGAACGTTAGATAATCAATCTAACAAATGCATTATTTAAAAAAATGTGCAATTGGTTGGCGTCACTTTGTCGCGTATTTTTATACTTGCTAGAACTTGTAAAATATTAAATATTTTCTAAAGAAGTATGATGTAATTCTCATCTTTATAAAAATTCAATGCATTCTTATATCGTATTATTTGTTTAACGACTTAATTTCATTCCTGTATACACGACTTCTTTTATAGTTATTGTAAAACCTCTACATAAATGTTCTTTGAACAAAAAACCTGTATATAAAATTACTTCGACTATTATTATATCTTTAGATTAATTTATTATTCGCCCTGTATATATGAAATCTTGTATAGATTAAATTCTTGGTTGTTTAATTTTAACATGTATTAATAATATTTCTAAAATGTGGGTTTTTCCTTAATTAGTATGACGTCATCCACACATGTTGAAATACATCGGAAATCGTTGCATTCCACAATAAAATTATATTAAAAATCAGTCTTTATATTTTATACTTGCTGGAGCTTGTAAAATATTTTCTAAAGAAGTATGACGTCATCTTAATAAAAAATTCAATGCATTCTTATATCGTATTATTTGTTTAAACGACTTAATTTCACCCCTGTACCTATACACACTCTAAAGTCTTCTTCGTCTTACATCTACCATTATTACATTTTCTGTTACACCCTGTATACACGACTTCTTCTACTGGAGACTTCTTTTCCGCCTTCGAAAATACAATATTAAGCCATTAAAACTCTTACATCTACCATCATTAATCATTGCATTTTCTGTTACACCCTGTATACACGACTTCTTCTTCTTCTAAAGCCTCTGGAGACTTCCACTCCTTCGAATGACGTCATACAATACCATTAAGTCACTAAAACAACTTATACCTTAATATCTCTACACCCTGTATACACGACTTCTTGAAAACTCTCTGGAGACTTCCACTTCTTCGTATGACTTCTTGTATTACCACGGTGTCGATCCATCCGAAGCCAATTACACATACCATCCACTTTAAAATCTCAAGGTCGTGTCCTGACAGCCTCTCATTTATACTACTGGTCCTCCCTTTAACTCCAGAACACCAACGTAATCGCCTTGAGTGGTGCAGAGAACAGTCACTCTGGGATCAGGAATGGAACAGTATTGTCTTTAGTGACGAGTCTCGATTTTGTTTAGGCATGCACGATGGTCGAGCGAGCGTTAGAAAACGACGTGGTGAAAGGAGAAATCCACAGTTTTTTATTGATAGGCATGTTCATCAAATTGTTGTAGTTATGGTTTGGGGTAACATGAACGCACAGCGTTATATCCAAGAAGTTTTAGAACCCCATCTTTTACCCTATCTTGACACCCTGACAAATCCAAGTTTCCAACATGATAATGCCCGACCACATGTCGCAAGA
The DNA here is from genome assembly GCA_035357415.1 of Ophraella communa. Lineage (NCBI taxonomy): Eukaryota > Metazoa > Arthropoda > Insecta > Coleoptera > Chrysomelidae > Ophraella > Ophraella communa. Next base: position 8,265,212 of record CM068984.1, read on the forward strand.
GTCACAATAAACTTCTTTCAACATAATGATGTCACATTGTTACCTTGGCCACCAAGATCTACCGTCTTATCCCCAATCACTGAAAAAATTATTGGACCTTATATCAATTATCAGCTGTGATTGAGCAAAAGAGATCGATTTTAATTACTTATTTAATGTATTTGATCAAAATTATTATTAAAAGAAACATTTTACTGGTATTGATATTAATATTTTGATAATTGAAATCAATCAAATGAGTATACAGTTATCAACCATACAAATAATCAATATGATTATTTTATAATTGAAGTGATACTTTTAATAATTGTAATAATCTGTTTAATAATCAATGTTTAAAGAAAAACTCAATTACATTTTAGTATTGTTTAGATGTTTAAAATTATCAAATAAAATCATCAAATTAATCTAAAATTAATTATCAGGTGTGATCAAACCAGAGAGGTCGATTTTAATTACATATTTGATCTATTTAATCAAAATGAGTACTATGACAATTACTGTACTGACATTGTTATGATTACTTTGATAGTTGATATTTACAGATTATTCACCTTACAGATGATATAATTATTTTACACCTCTAAGTTAATCAACAGCATGGAAATAATGCTATTTGTATAATAAGGAACAAAGTGCTTTCATTGATGTACGGTACGGCACTTATGACGTCCTTTTCCTCCCTGGGAAATAAATACTTTGAAGTGGATAGAACAATATAGAATATACATTTATTTATTTTAAAATGTAAAATTAATTGCAATAGACTTGCAACCTGGTTACAACTTATTTCTTGATCTCAATCACAATGCTAATCTAAACGATTACTGAGGAGATCAAATTTCAATACTTTTTGTAATTGAAACAATATCTCTCTGGTGATAGAACTTTCTATAATAATGCCAGGAAATATATATTTTGAATAGAAGTATTTGCCTATTGTTATTAAAGCAAAATTGCTATTTTAATTGAATTTATGCTAATTTAATACAGTGTTATAGGTACTCTTAAAAAAATATTTAGTATAAAAATTAAATTTTCCATTTATAACATTTCCTCTATTTACTCATTTACTTTATAAATATTAATAATAAATATTATATTGTAACACAATTTCAATTATAAATTGTTATAAAATTAATTTTAACAGATTTAGCACTATGATTCTATAATTACACTGTTTTTTTAATAGCTCACCTACATATTCACAACTTTATTTTAATAACAAAGCTAATCAAAATGATTAATTACTGAGGAGATCAAAATTCAATACTTTTTGTAATTGAAACAATCTCTCTGATAGAATTTCCCGCGTAAATTTACTAGAATTCAATAACTTATTTCATTGAAACAATCACTCTGGTGATAGACTTTAAAATTCTTTACTTCGTGTAGAAGCGTCATTGTCAGCTTTACTTAAAAACACCTATGTACCCCTGTTAATATATTATGGTGGCTATTGGTACATTCATAATTTTTGTTCATCTTATTGTACGTTTGGTTTTCCTAATTGCTTTGTCAAAAAAGAAAAAAATCCAGTAAAAAGATAAAAAGGTTATGCTAAATAGAAGATCGTTTAAGTATAATAAATTATTTTAATCCTCCTTACTTGCATTGAATTGGCAACATCGTGAAAAACATCGGTTATTCCATACATATTTTGGAGACCGAGCAGCATTTTAGCTTTCTTTCTTAATATAGAACATAGAGTTGTTTACGGATTGTGATCTTGTGATCTGATATGTATTGTTTTATAGTGCCTATTATAATAATAATTATAATCATTTTTACTGCAATTTGAGGTAAGTCTTTTAATAGCTAATACATTAATTATAATAGGGCAGAGAAATATTATCATTATTGTAAGCAATTGTTATAACTTAAAATTTTCAATTTTAAGAAATTAAATTCACATTTAAAATGTACAGTGAGTCAAATAAAACCAAAAATAGCAAAAATGAATGGCAAAAATGCTGTGCTACGGTATCATAATTATTATTTCATTTTATAATCAATTATTTTTTAGTACCAAAGCTGCATTGAAATACAGTCATCTGTCTTCAGAAGAATTTGACACTATATGGAAAGCATGTAGCAATTTAAGGCTGCATCAAATAAAAACGTTCACTACAATAACAGCTGTATTGGAAGAATGGCCCTTTTTTAGACAACCCTCTGGGTTTTGTTTGGTAAAGGTTATTAATGCAATTTAAAACATTAAGTATATTTATAATTTATTATTGCAGATTGAAATGGATTTTGAGTCAGCTTTTAAAAGCAAGGGATATCTACTTGCAGAATGGAGAGCGGAATTTCCAGCAATGTTGTCGTTTCTCAGGGAGGAACAACACGTAAAGAATAAAAATATTAAATTATTGTTGGATCAACTCATGACTGAAGCTAATGAAAGTAAGTATTTCTAACCGTTTCTCAGAAAATAATTTTTCTTGTATTTTGGAGAGGAAAACATATATACTCTTTCAGATTATACTTATTTTTCCTTCAGTTGTGGATTTGAACTTTAACCTGAAACTTATTTAATAAAATATTTTATATTTTAGATGGCTGTGACGTCGCCTTGTTATGGTGTCTACATGGATATATGGTACCTACAAACAAAATAGTAAAAAAGGACAAGTTCGGAAAAAACACCACAACAATATTTACCATTAGTGATTCTCAGGAATCATTTTTATTTTTGGCACGAACAATACAGGAACTGGAAAATTATGTTGCATGTTTAAAGGAAACAAAGAAAAGTGTTCAGCCGTTTGTTTATTGTATAGGAGAAAATATTTTTAACATAGAAACAATTGGATTGTTCTTTGATGATATTAGATACCAATTCTTTCATGTCTTAAGAGCAGTTGATATTTGTTTCAAAATAATATACTTGTTTAATTTACAATTTCCTTCAGAGTCCATAATGCCACGGAGTTTTATTGAACAGTATTTTTTTTATTTAAAAGTAACCATCATTATGCAAAAGTTCATGTTTTTTGGGAATACATAAAAAACAATAAAAAATAAACAAAATGTAACAAAAAGAATATTTTATTTATCCATTATTCCATCAACTAACTCCAACGACAATTATTTAGTCGTATGCAGTGGATAATTTGATAATCTTGCTGTGATTAATTTAATCAACAAAATAATTGTATTGATCTACAACAATGATTAATTTTAGTCGTATTCAGTGATTAGTTTGATAATCTTGCTGTGATTAATTTAATCAACAAAATAATTGTATTGATCTACAACAATGATTAATTTTAGTCGTATTCAGTGATTAGTTTGATAATCTTGCTTTGATCAATTTAATCAACAAAATAATTGGATTGATCTACAACAGTGATCAGTGTTTGCAGATTATTGATGTTTTTTCATATTGTGTTGATCTCCTCAGTAATTAACTTAAACTTTAGTCGTCCACAAATCAATACTAGTATTTGATAACATCAATCAACTTATGTTATTAAATTAATAATTTTGTGTGATTGCACCAATACCTAGAGTTCAGTCAATTACATAGGAATGATTGCTTTAATCACTTTGCGTATCGGCTGAGTTTTAATCACTAGAAACATTGATTCAATACACATTTTAATTAAATAGTGGCTACTTTTTCGTTCAGTGATTGAGCACGTATGGGATATGATGGGTAGGAGATTGCTCAATTTACAACGTCCTCCTCAGACTCTAAAAAAACTGTCAGAGGAGTTGGTGGTTGCCTAGAATGAGATACCGCAGGAGGACTTTGACCACTTGATCAGAATCATGCCTAGGTGCGTTGGAGAATGCGTAACACATCGGGGTGCATACTTACTATACCTGTTACTGTAGCAAGCGCGGAAAGGGTTTTTTTCGCTTGAAACTTATAAAGACATATTTGAGATCGTCCATGAGCCAAGAAAGGCTATCATCCTTGGCAACGTTATCAATTGAATCAGATACGACAGCTAAAATAAATTTTGATGAGATTATTGACGACTTCGCTGGAATGAAAGCAAGAAAAGTCCAGTTCACATGAGGTAAGTCTAAGTTGAAGAATACGGTTTGCATTTAATGTAACTTTAAAATAAATTAATTACTCCAACTGTATCTATTATTTGTTTATAATTTTTTTAGGAACTTCTGAGTCGTAATATTGTCAACTTAAGGAGCCCATATCCCATGCAATCTGAAACGAAAATGTGTCAATGATTTTTTTGGCCATGAAGTGCAGACATCTCTTAGTAATAGGATAAACTAACAGAAATAATAATAGAATCCTTTCACTAAATTGCTTTATTCATCGGAAAAATTTTACCTGCTAAAAACACATGTTTTAGGGCTAAAAACCATTTATATAATTCTCATTTCTAGACCTTGCCAGCCAACAAAATATATTTTGTATTTTATCTCGGGAAAGAACGAGGGTAGATCAACATTTAGTAATATCAATAGGTGCTCTATAGTAATTATTACTTTTATCTTTAGTTTTTATTAAAAACATTTTTTATTTGTATTTTTAATTCTATATATACCTAATCACCGGTAGGGTAAGTTTATTATTTTTATAAGTTTATGGTTGTGTGTGATTATTTTTAAATCAGTTCTAGGTAAGTGTCAAAAAATTATTAAAATATTATTAACTTAGAGGCGATGCATTTACAAATGACACATTAAAGTGGTCAACATATTTTAATTTTGTAATACCTATTTACTTGCGTCGAAAATTCGGAGACTAGATACTTATGAAGAATAATGATGTTTTCTAGAACGTTGCTGGATTTAAACTAATGTTTTAAAATTTGATGAAGTGCTGCAAACTACCCACTATTACTACCCGAATGTTAACCCTTCAGGATTATTTGTTGACTTGAAATACGGTTTCTTAGGTGCATCGCCTGATGGTAAACGAATTATTGTAACTATTATATACATATCAGAGTTTAATAACTTATTATGTTTTAGGTTTAATTGATTCCGATGAACTTGTTGAAGTAAAATGTTTTTTAAAAGTAGTCACATCAAAAATATCATTGAGAGAGGCCGTAGAAAAGCGTATGGTTCCTTGCTTAAAAATTGAAAATAATGAAATTCACTTGAAGGAAAATCACAATTATTATTATCAGATAAGATTTGTTACTGGCTTTTCATTTTTCTATTTTTTTTAGAATATTACAAATTATTGTTTTTAGATACAAAGGCAACTCGACATCACAAGAAGAAAAACATGCCATTTTATTATTTATACGGGAGAGGATAATCCACTTTTTACCGAAAACATAAATTTCAACGAAACTTTTTTTAACAATATGGTAGAAAAGTTGAGACGATTCTATGAGGATTGCGTTGGGCCGGAAGTTATTTTAAACAGGAGAGGCAAAAGATTAAAATATAAATATCCACCAGAAAATATTTAAATGTAATAATAATAAAATTATATTTTTTAAATAAAATATTTTGATGCCAGTTTTTCTTTTTACTTAATTCAGAATACCACGTATACAAAATTTACGCTATTTTTTTCTCTCAGAAACCTGTGGCCAGATTTCTTCCAAAACTTGACCAAGAAGTGTCTATATGGCCACCAATAATTGGTATTTTTTTCAAGAATTTTGAATTTACAGTTTTTTGTTATTAACAATTTTATAATTTTTATGTTTATTTACAACGATGTTTATTGTGTCTAATGTTTTTTTTAATTGTGCTGGGAAAATGGAATAATAAAAACTTATTCTGTAAGCGATCGCTCGGCACACAAACAATAATTTTATTTACCCTCATATATAACTATAGATGGCCAGCCGTACGCTGGCTATTATAATTAAAATTTCTTCAAGATATAACAATGATATAACTGGTCTACTGACAATCAATATCCGCAAATCAGTATTCTTTTTTTCATTTTTCTAATTTGTTTTATTGAATAATTGTTTTGTAAATATCGCAAAATATTTAAAAAACGTTACATTAATTTATAATACAAAAATTTGTTTTGACTTCGTTAATAAAAAAAGAAAAAAATATATAGTGCCTAGTTCCATCTATGATAAAAGTTATAAACTAAAGTACAATTATTTCGTCATTAACTACGTCCATTTTTGATCCAAAGTGAAAAAATAAAAATAAAATGCAGCATGATTTTAGTTTCTAACTATTTCTTAGGTCTGATCTCTTTAGAAAATTCTGATTGGGCTATTTGATAGAAGAATGTTCAACTTAGGAAAGGTTTAGTTTCATTTTAAGAAAAATTTTTTAGATTGTTGTTTATTTATACAAATGTAAAGGTCTAAAATAGTTCGCATTCAACAGCTCTTTTTCAATATTAAACAATTAATTAACAAAAAATAAATGCAATCCATACCTAAGTTAGACCTTTATATGCAATTTAGTGAAAAAAATAAAACGATTTGAGTTGTAATAACGGAGAAAGTTAGAATAAACTTTTGGTCTGCAGGTGCCATTCTGATGTACAGCGATACCCCGTCCTTAATAGCAGCTAGTGGTCCTTTTTATTAGACTTTGAAATATTTGGCTGTTTTGTATTTAGGTAATACTTTAATAAAATAACTCCTAAATGGTAACTTCAATTTGTAGTATAAAGATACACTACAGTAATTATACAAATTTGAAGTGTTATAGCTGTTTTGTTGGAAATATTTATTTATATAACACTCATTTTACAAGGCTTCTACTTTCAGATGTGAACACTAACTACATGACGACCACAGAGCCTGATCACGACTACCTCTACCTGTAACACTCTCCACACGATCTGTCAGTCTGATGTCAGCTGGGATCATTTTTACTATAGGAAAATTAACATATTTTACTAGATTGAGAGAATACAATAATTATTCATTATGAAGTATTGTTTGTTTGTTTAATTGTTTTGAATAAACAGATTTCTAGTTGAATGGACTAGTTCAATTTATTTCCTGTTATGTTATAAATTAATTATTATACATTGAAAAATTTTCCTCACGGTTCAGTTATTTTAAACTAAAAATGAAAGAATTTAGATAATGGTCTGAAATTATAATTATTTCTTGCTCAACTCTTTACATAATTATAAAATTACTGTATGGATCAAAAATAAAAGTAGACTCAACTATGAAAAGTGAAAAATAACGTAGATAATTATCGTGTTTTGAGTTGGTGGAAAGTCAAAATTCACAGTTTTTTGTGATAATATCAAACTAATTTTGGGAAAGACAACTTTCTAAAAAAAGGCCTCGCAAAAAAGTTTTGCTCCAAGCCTCTCATAGGCTAAGGACGGCACTGTCTACACTGAAGTAGTTAAAAATATCTCGTTATAACCGCAATCCTTCCCACCCGTTGCAGTAGATATTTAAACCGGATGAAATCGGTAGTGAGACAGTTCAAACGCCGGCTCCATCATGAGAATAACACTAATAGATATTCAAGGTTTCATGATAGATTGGGCTTTTTATCCCAAAAAACTAAGTATAAAAATAGGAAATAATTTAAATAACTATTTATTTAAATTTTCCAAAAATTATAATAGTTTAAGTGCTCGTGATAGAAAAACAACACACCATTTGGAAAGGTACGTCCACGGAATCGACTACTCTTCTGGGCATATCGAGTTCTCGGAGGTAGATATAATAAAGAAATGTGTTTTGGGTGCTGATTTAATCTACCTTCGGGGAAATCAGAAATTGGAGTTTATAAAGAAAAAGTGTGAAGAATTCAGAGTGTCCCCGAGAGTCGTGGATGTTGTTAAGTTTGATGGAAGCCCCTTGTGCACGAAACAATTTATAAAGACATTAAGAGTGTGTTTAAACCACAAACAAAAAGGAAAACGTGGAGGTTTTATATAATTGGTTGGTGCATCCTGTATTGCCTGTTTATTGTTTTTTAATAAAATACTTTTTAAAAATATTTGTTGTTTTATTTAAAAAATATTTATATATTTAATGTTTTACATATTCATATATTTATTTTAATACAAGAAGATTCACACCTTTTATTTATAATTTTAAATTAAGAATAATAAAAAACTCTTCGTTTCAACGTAACTTCCAAGTTTATTTGAAAAATTTTAAATCACAATGACGGCCGTTTCGCTAAGAAGCATCGTCAGATTGACATTTAAGTTACATTTTGTTTGTTTGTAGCTACGTACCTGATGTTTAGGTAGCATTAAGGTTAGACCAAGTATGGAAGTAATAAGACATAACAATATTAAAGCCTAGATGTTAATAGCCCTAAGGGATTATCCTGGATGTAATTCCCTCTAAGATCAGTATAACTGTGCAATGATATAGAAAAACCAGGAAAAAACTATATCATGCTGATCTTTACAATAACTTAATATATTTGTGTTTTACAATTATGTCTTATCTATGTATAAAATGTAAACTCAATTAAAGTAAGCAGTTTAATAGTGGAGAACTCCCAAGATTTATTTGTTCATTAACAATTTTAAATTGTGGATCTGCTAGATGTCTTTTTATTTCAAGCTCTTCAAGGAAATCTAAATTTTGTTTTTTATCACAATTTCAAAAATAATATCTACGGCAACATCAGCATTAATATCATTTAAAACACAAAATAATGTTGGTACAAAATTGTTAAATGTAAAAACAAAATTACCCAAATTAAAAAAATCTGGTGTTTACAAAATTAATTGTCCAGAATGTAATGCTGTATATATAGGTCAAACACAAAGAAATTTTGAAGTAAGATTTAATGAACATTTAAGAGCATATAGATTAAAACAACCAGATAAGTCAAATTATGCAAAACACCTACTTGAACATCCAACCTCACTATTACACACCAATGACATCCAAATACTACACACTTGCATATATTATATATTATAAAATTTAAACTGGGTGTTCGGATTTTAATGTCACTTAGTATAACCTACATTGGAGCTGGAACTAAACAAGTTATCCCAGTTCTAATCAATGGAAATGACAAGTCCAAATAATGGTAAGCTGCTTCCCATGTATAAAGTGCCGCTTAAACAAACAATATAATTATAATACTTGGTCAATTTATTTAAGGTTTTTAAATATAAGTCACTCATTTTTTCTATGCTGTAGGATTATAATAATAATAAGTAATGATTTTTTTTATATACACTCGCCAGCAAAATCGTCGCTTAGATGTTTATTTTACCAATTATTAATTTTGTAGTACTATCACTAGACTATAACAGTGTCTGTTGAATATTTTCTCCAAAAATGTTCTTTTTGCAGTTGATCAGAAATTATCTACAATTTTTGCAAATCTATAAAACATATAAATTTGGTAAATCGAACCATTAACTATTTATTCCAGTTTATTTCCATTTTCTCATAAACGAAATCGTGTTCATTTATAATCTTTTATCGAAATATAGAAAAGTCCTGTTGCAGTTGTCTTACTTAACCCTTTGTCTCCTAAAGGTACTTCTAAGTACCTCAAAATGACCATACCCTCAAATGCCAGAAGTCGAAATCATGTATTTTTCATTATACCGTTTGAAATATGTTACTGTTTTAGTTCAAGCTATAAATAGGTCTGAAAGTGACTGCAGCAAAATAGCATTTTGCTGTTAAAAACTTTAGTAGAACGTTGAAAACTATTCTAATTTTTTTGCTATCTGCCCAAATAAACCAAAAAATTTAAAACCAAAACTCTAATCTACCATATTTTGCTGATGAAAACTTTAGTAGAACGTTGAAAACTATTCTAAATTTTTTGCTTTCTGCACATATAAACAAAAATTCTAAACCACACTCTAAACTACCATATTTTTTTGTTGAAAACTTCAGTAGAACGTTTCATAAAATTTGCTATTACATGACGTTATTGAAGGTGTTGTCTAGATATATCTCAAATATAGGTTCGTTTATTCGGTACTTTGAAGTGCCTTCAGCATTCTAAGCTCTACGGTTTGGTTTTACAAAATAGTAAGAGAACGAAAATGAAAGACTTTAAAGTACCTTTGGGTAATAATTAGGGTTGACATAAAATTGACTTCTGGGAGACAAAGGGTTAAAGAAGGTTGGATCCAGCTTCAAGTGGCTGAAAGACACAAGGCGCAAAACAAGAGTATAAACGAATTATAAATACCACAAGACAATTGTCTGCGATCTCAGACCCTGAGACAGTAAAACTTCTCAATTACCATCGAAACTGGTATGAAGACGATTTGCAGAATCTAACTTGAATGTTAGACTGCCAGCTAGAGCTCCTCCTTTGACACCAGCATCTACGTGGAGAGAAAAAAACTTGAAGTATCCCCACCGGTTGTTAGAGCCAGATGGCGCAATAAAGTTCGAATGACTCCAGTGGCATCGCTGTAATATTTGTACTGTTGACTTACCGATACCTATATCTGCCTTATCATATAACAAGTTTCCTAGTAACCCATTCCCTGTCCAGTTTTTAAGAATTTCTCCCCAGTAATCTTCAGGATTGATAACTAATTCGGGTGATACGTTAAGAAACTTGGCAAAAGCTATGATAGATGACATCTCAGAACCCACGTGTTGCTTTTCGGAAGACCCTGTAAAATACGATGTAATCTTGGTTAAGAACATAATGTTACATTTTTTTTATTTTTTTGTGTATAATTTTTATGTGAATTATATAGATGCCGGTGGTGATTTCATGCCTCTTAAACGACATGGCGGATGGACATTTACATACAGTGAAAATACCAATGTTCGAAAAGTTTACGTCATCTCACCAATCACCACGTATTATTGAAAAATCGTCAAATTCAGATAAGAGTATAGCTATAAATAATTGCCAAAATTTTACAACTAATTATAATAAATAAATGTTTAATTTAAATTGTTCCCTAATTTTGTTAAATAAATAAAAGATACTTGTTATACTTATAATAATCGTAGAAAAAGTATAGTACACAGCTTGAGTTGTAAGCTTATTACATGCTTGTAAAATTACTGGTTTTCTCTTTCAATAATTTCTTTTTTGTTAACATTATATTGACGCAACTTTTTTACTCGTATGTAATAAGCTTCTTACAAATCTCGTTATGTAATATACTATTTTTTCATACTTTACGGTACACTTGTACTTTACAGTACTCTTCAATTATCCCAATATTGTTTGAAACAATAAGTGAATCAACTTGAACTAAGCTTTTATTCTAGTTTTTAAAGATTGACATTAATTGTACAACTGCTTTTGCCAGCAATACGTATTAATGGAGTTGTTGATGGATTTACAGTGTTTTATGTAATCGCGGAAGACGTGTGGCTGTTATGTAGCACTTCAACAAAAGTTTCGCCCCTTTGGATCATTCTTGCATTCTTGTTTTTGCCTTCAATCGATTCTTCTATATACTTTTCTGCAACTGAAGAACTCTTCCATCCGCCGTGCTGTTTTAGAACTTTGAGGTCAGCTCCACCATTGGCCAACAACGTTGAGGATGTTCTGCTGAAGCAATGACCTGTATACTTTTCTGGTTGGTCTAGTTTTAAGAACTCAGCTATTTTCTTAGGTGCTCCTACAACAGTATGTATACCAACTCTTTGAGACAGACATTTTCCTTGTCTATAACCCACCAAAAGAGATTTTAGAGAGACGTATTTTCTAAACACATCCAAATAGTGAAGTTCATCACTGTTAATCACAGTGAAAGCTCGTCGAATATGCGTTTTTGTCTGGTTAATCTTAACTACTAACTGAGTACCCGTATCCTCCACATCACTTACTTCTAAATTATAGATCTCTTCCCTTCGGCAACTTCCAGTAACTCCAAGTAATGCTATCACTTTGAGTAATAGATATTCTTTATCTATTATCTATTCTTTAGCTTTCAATTTGTTCCTATGTCAGCACCTTCGACTGATTTGGCTGATGGTCTACATTTTGTTTTTTCAAAAAAACTATCAACTTTGGAAAACTTGGAAGGGTTGAATGTTTTTGACTGAAAATTTAAACTGTTGAAAAGAATATTCATAAAAAAAACTGTTCTTACCACATCCAAAAAGTAAGCCAACATCACATTTCCATCAGCACTACTTTTTAAATTGTGTTGTTCACGCCAGTTGCAAAACAGCGCATATTCTTTTTCATATCTTTTCGCGGACTTACACTGAAATGATTTGCCCTATCGCTTCCGCAGTTTTCTCAGCAATTTCATATCCATTTTCTCCGCAGATATATCGTGTGTGCAGAAAAATTCAGTATGTCTGCCTTTATTTACATTGTTACTTGGTAACCACTGTTCATTTTTTATTTATAAAGCAAATCAACCATTTTAAGAATAAATCAAGTAACATAATTTTTTCACAGAAGTCTACATGACTTTCAAATATGTAATTTCAGTTTCATATTTTATTGCCTTTAAAACCAAAGGCAGTATGAAAAAAAATATAGTACGATACACGTTCGTGAAGTGATTATTACGGTACTCGATTAGATATTTTTGACTCGGCTCCTTCGTGGCCTCGTCCATAAACATCTATCTCGTACCGCAATAAGTCACTTCCCGGACCTGTAACGTATTATTAGTGATTTTATTTTGGATAACAGACAAAGAATACAACAATTTCAAAACATAGCTCCAAAAACGTAAACAAACAAAACCATGCTCAGGATTTGTATTCATCTTCTTCCATTGTTCTTAGTAAAAAATATAATTAGGAAATTGATAACAACAAATATTTACGATTTCATTTTAACTGTTTTTTTTTGTTTTTTTTTTAAATCATGGATTTCGTCAAAGTAATCGTTGATACAATTAAAATTAGTAAAGTATCTTACCAATAATTGTATATGGTTCGTACTGAAAAGTTGCGATTTTTAAAACTCTTTCCATCTGATTCTTTAATTTATTTGGATACAAATTTGCTTTGCGAGAAAAAGATTGGTTCGCACAATACCAAATATCCAATAAAACCATATCGGAATTATTTAGCTGGCCAATATATTTATGTGTCCACAATTTGTAAACATCCCCAATTTGGTTTTTAAGAGATTGTGGTTCTACTAGAAGTAGATCAGCTACGTAGTGGATGTGAGGAGATTTAAATATATCCAATAGATTTTCTGACGAATTTGATCCTGTAATTAAAACAGTTATTTATTCATATCAGCTTTAGGTGGCGGTTACAGTGGATACGAATTAGTACGAAAATATCTTCTTACGAATTCTTTGTTCGTGCGAATTCCTACTAAAGGAGTGGTTACATTGGGCGCGAAACAATAGTACAAATATTGGATATTACAAAAATCTGTAATTTTCTTTTGTCATTGGTTAATAATAAGTCAACATTCGATAAAATAAAGTTAATATTTATTAACCACACTTCGAATAGTACGGTTGTGTGTTGTGCTGTGATTTTCTAAAGCAGGTTAATTTAGTTTAAATTGATATATAAATTCTGTCATAGGATTACTGGTAAGTCTTAACATTTTTCATTTCTGATGGAAGTAACATCGGATGGAGGAAAGCCGCCTCCTGATAAAAGTGAAACAGTGGAGGTAAAGGAAAAGCAATATGATTTAAATAATAAATACTTGTACACTGATACCGGACCATTCTATGTTTTTGTCGAACCAATAGATAAAACAACTCGTTTATCGGCAATTAAGGTAGGACATTATCTCTATAAAGACAATACTTTTAAAAAAGATATTTACGATATCAAATTAGTAGGAAGAAACAAGGTTAAAATAATATTCAATCACTTTCAAATCGCTAATTCCATAATAAATCATGAAATTATAAAAATTAATAAATTAATTGCATATATACCGTCTTTTTGTAATCATAAAAAAGGTATTGTAAGGCAAGTTGATACTTTTTTAGACGAAAAATATATTTTAGAAAACATAATAAGTGAAAAAAAGGTAACAGAAGTCAAACGGATGAAAAGAAAAATAATTAATTCGGACAATGAGGTTGAATACGTCCCACGTCAAATGTTAATTGTTACGTTCGTAGGTAATAATATTCCAGCATGTGTTACTATTGATTTGGTTAGATTCGTAGTCGAACCCTATATATCCCGTGGTTCAATGCTATAGGTGTCTTAGGTACGGTCATACCCAAAAATTTTGCAAAAGTACAACGGAAACGTGCCAAAAATGTGGAAATATACACGATACAGAAGAATGGGAATGCGCTAATGTCGAGTATTGCATACATTGCCAGTCCGAAGGACATAAATCTATTTCAAAGGATTGTCCTAAATACAAGCAACAATATAACATTAAAAAAATAATGTCCACTAAAAATTTATCGTTTAAAGAAGCCGAAACGTTAGAAAATAACCCATCCTATTCTAAAATATTAACTAATAATCAATTTAATGTATTAAATGATTTAAATAATTTTCCCAACCTCACTAACAATGAGACAACAAATAATACCAATTGGGTACCACGACCACGAGCTCCCCGTCAGATCAAACGACGACTAGAATCAGACATTCCTGTTACAATTAAAAAAGTATCTACAGTTAAATCCACTCCTTCGACATCTAGTTCAATATTACCAAACCCACATAGAGATGACTTTATTGCATATAAAGAAAAAGTAGAGAGTCTAGTCTTAGATAGTGTCCCAACGATTATGGAAAATATTTTTAAAAGTTTTAAAATTGATTTTCCCGACCAACAAGTCTATATAGAAACTCAGAAACAACTCAGAAGAATATTAAATAGTAACCGGTATTTAAATACGTCACAGGATTCAGTCGAGTATATGGAAGATGACTTATAAAAGTTTAAATATTCTACAGTGGAATTGTAAATCCATTATAAAAAACAAACCTAATCTTATAAATTTTCTAGAGTCTTCTGAAACCTACGAAATAATTGTATTATGTGAGACATGGCTATCTGCCAGTAAAAAGTTTAGTTTAAAAGGTTACAATTTTACAAATATAATAAGAGACGATGGGTACGGAGGGGTAGGTATACTTGTTAAAGAGCATCTTACATTTTCGGACGTTAGAATTAGAAAAAACTTTAACAATAATATTGAAGTGTGTGCCATATTTATTGAAGATTATAAACTTTCCATAGTTAGTGTGTACAAAGCTCCTAGAGTACAAGTAACTAAAAACGATTGGGATAAACTTTTGTCCCAATTCTCAGGGGATACCTTAATATGCGGGGATTTCAATGCACATCATAGTCGATGGGGTTCTAACCATGATAATACGCAAGGTACTAGATTAGTAGAAGCATTGGATAATATAGATCTAATTGTATTGAATGATGGTAGACCAACCAGATTAACTCGACCCAATGAAAATCCATCCCCGGTAGATCTCTCCCTTTTATCTCCTAACTTAGTAGGATACGCAGAGTGGAATCCGATTGCAGACACACTCGGGTCTGATCATTTTCCCATATATATCAAAATCGAACATACATATAACCCAAGTCCGATACAACCTGCTAGAAAATGGATAGAGTCATCAGCCGACTGGCCACTATTTCAGAATCACTTGACGAATGACATTTTAAAAAACCATGCAGCAGGAAGTAATGCCGAGCAACTCGAATCATTACTAGCAAGTATCAATTCTGCCGCTTTAAAAACTATTAAAGTCAGAACGGCCACAGTCTCTAAGACTGCGAAGCCTATATGGTGGGATTTAGAATGCGAACAACTTATTATAGACCGAAAACGTGCATTACAGAATTACCAAAGCCTAGGAAATTTTAGCAACTATTTAGAATTCAAAAAGATACAGGCGCAAAGTAAAATTATCTTCAAACAAAAACAAAGAAACTGTTGGATCCAGTTTGTCAACAAACTAAATAAGAATACACCAATTTCTAAGGTATGGGAGTTTATCCGTAAAATCTCAAATAAAAATACCATAATGAAAAAGATCCCACTCTCACAATCACTTATAGACCAATTGCTCAATTCAATAGCTCCAAGTTATGTTCCTAATTCGTTAAAAAATATGAAAAGTAAGAAGAAAGTAAGTGATTGTAGAGATTTGGAACTACCATTTGACCTCGCAGACTTAGAGGCTGCGATTAAAACAACTAAAAGTACAGCCCCCGGGGAGGATTTTATTACATATGAAATAATTAATAACCTACCACTTGCAGGTAGAGAACGTTTGTTAAAAATTCTAAATAGTTGGTGGGTAGATGGTCAGTATTTGGAACATTTCAAAAAAATAATTGTCTCATTATTATTAAAACCACTCAAAGATAAAACGGTAGCCACATCATACCGACCAATAGCACTGATGTCATGTATAAGCAAAACGTTTGAGCGAATGATTAAAACTAGATTAGAATGGTATCTAGAACAAAAAAGTATCCTTCCTAAATCCATTTATGGATTTCGGAGGGGTCTTGGTACTCTAGATGTTGTAACACAATTAGTAACCGACATTCAGATTAACTACTCCAAGAATAAATATTTGGTATGCCTGTTTCTGGATATTAGGGGAGCATACGATTCGGTAGATCTTAATATACTTAAACATAAAATGAGTAATATAGGTTTGAGTGACAGCATTTGTGATAATATAATAAACCTTTATTTTGCAAGAGTAATTTATATAAGAGATCATAAAAATATCTTGCATGGACCTAGGACAGTCTATCAAGGATTACCACAAGGATCGGTTCTCAGCCCTACACTTTTTAATATATATTCAGCCAACATACATAATTTGTGCAGTAACCTTAATAATATAAAAAGTTTACAGTACGCAGATGACATCTGTATATACTCCACCCTGGATACTTATGAAGACGGCCTTAAAGCTCTCAAACAAATTATGCGCACAGTTCTACGATGGACCGACGAAACCGGCATGACTCTTTCCCCTGAAAAATCCTCAATTATGATCTTTACCCGGCATAGGTTGCGGCCACCAGGAAACCTAACCCTGTGTGGGCGTACGGTGCCTGTGGTAAAAGAGTATAAATATCTGGGTATAGTGTTGGACACAAAACTCCTGTGGACAAAGCATATCCAATATGTCAGAGGTAAATGTGAAAAAGCCATAAACTCCCTTAAATGTGTAACAAATCGTAGTTGGGGCGCCGACCCTAAAGTGGCACTTATGTTTTATAGAGCTTATGTGCGGTCAATTTTGGATTATGGGTGTTGGCTATACGGTTCAGCTAGTAATACTAATTTAAAAATTATAGATCGTATTCATTACAGATGCTTACGAATATGCTTAGGGGCCATGACTTCTACACCTACAAATGTGTTGTTGGCTGAATGTAATGAAATGCCATTACAATACCGCCGACAAATTCTGGCTCAAAATTACATTATTAAACTAAGTAGCCTTGACTCAGACTTGATAGACGTTTTAGCAACCCTTAACACTGAAAAACCTAACAAATAAATACTGGAGGAAGAAAAATTCCCCTCCCTTGACAGATGCTTTCATCCAAGCCAACCATTACTCAGAACTACTAATAAAAGATAAATTATTACCTATTTATCAGGTACCTTACCGAGGGTTAATAAGTAAAGCTAAAGTAATAATCCCTTCATATACAGACACAGGCCAGGTGAATAATATTCTTTTAAAAGCAATTATTAGTAATTATGCAGGACAGACAGTTATATACACCGATGGGTCTAAATCAGAAAAGGGGGTAGGATGTGCACTATATGACCAGACTACTGATCAACATAAACAGTATAAATTATCTAACATATGTAATATCTTTACTGCAGAGATGGTTGCTATAGAATACGCCTTAAAATATGTTGTTACCAATAATATAAAAGAAGCTTTAATAATAACAGATTCGAGGTCAGCATTGGAAGCAATTCAAAATATACACTTTAGTTCACACACATCACCTGTACTTTGCAATATTAAAAACATGTTGCTAGATATCAAAATTACATTCATATGGGTTAAAAGTCATCTAGGCATAAGGGAAAATGAAATAGTAGACCGGTTAGCTAAAGATGCAGTTTCTAACGGTATTCACTTAAAAAATGTCACCAACGGGGACGTATGTACAGCTATAAAGCAAACAACTGTTAAGGAATGGAAAAGACAATGGCTAGACATTGCACAATCCTCCAAAAATCCTTACTTTCTCCTTTATCCACAACTACCACCACCATCACCGTATATATTTGAATATAAGGTCTCCAAGTTTTACTCTGCGTCAGTGATCAGACTGAAAACACAACATGGAAAATTTCCGTTTCACCTCGCCAAATTGGGCATTCTCAACTCTGCCACATGTAAATGTGATAACGTATCAATTGCAGATCTTAATCACATATTTTTTAGCTGTAACGATCAGAAAGCTCTTACAGAAAGTTTGTATAAGTCTCTACTTAAATTAAATATTTACCCACCTATTAATCTTCCTTATTTGTTAAGCCTGGACAACAAAATTATTACAGATCTTCTTATTGATTTTCTTAAGATAGCGAAAATCAACATATAATTTTCTTTTTCGGTTATTGTATCTTTATTTCATTATTAATCCACGAGAAGTTATTAACAAAAATCTGTGGCTAACGGATCAATTTCCAAGCCAGTCCCTTCACACACACACACACACACATTTATTAACCAAATGAAAAACCCAAAGTCTATGTCACAAAATTTTATTTTTATGTTGATGGCAAACAAAATAGCAACTAGTTTCGGCCTAACATTGAGGCCATCATCAGGCTATAAAAAAGGTTATTTTAAAAAAATCATACCTTAGTGTAAAAATTAATACAAGAATAAATATAAAGACCACAATTAAAACATAAAATATAAAATTACAAACATTTTCAAACGAACCAACAGATAAAAATAAAAACACAAATATAAGAACATGTAGGATAAAATGTATAAAATTTGTGGTCTAAAATTAACTTTTTATATGTTTTAAAAAAGAAAGAAAAAGGGTGGGGGGCGAGTTCAACATAAACATATAGATTTTAAAACTTTCCAGTGTAACTGTAGTCCGACATAGCAGAGGGCAAGAAGTAGTGGTGGGATTTCTACGGATTTATCCGTAGATTTACGGATTTTTGTGGCCTCACAAAATTGCGGTTATATATTATCCAGGAACCACGATAAAAAATAATGTTGTGTCTTACATTGACGTGTCATACACATCAAGAACCTTATAAACCACAAAATGCACCGAACACAGCATACCAAGCTACCTGGTGATCCGACACACGTGTTGAAATACATCAGAAATCGTTGCATTCCACAATAAAATTATATTAAAAATCATTCTTTACTGATGTATTTGCAATTATTTTTAGCAAAACACTTATGAAGTTTGCGGTTTATTGGATGATGTAATCACCATGTGTGTGTATGTTAGATAATCAATCTAACAAATGCATTATTTAAAAAAATTTGCAATTGGTTGGCGTCACTTTGTCGCGTATATTTATACTTGCTAAAACTTGTAAAATATTCAATCATACAAAATATTTTGTAAAGAAGTATGATGTCATTCTCATCTTAATAAAAATTCAATGCATTCTTATAGTATAATTATTTGTTTTAACGACTTCCCAGGTAACCAGCTGACTAAACATCACGTCGTGGCGACGTCCTTATTTGGTGATATTTGGTCACAGACGTCATAGGTCAGTGTATAGACGTTGGTACGACGTCGATGTAACGACGTCTTATGAACGACGTCGGTATAACGTCTGTTTCTTGACTTTAATAAAAAGTTATCTTTCTAAAAAATGTTAGCCAAAGACGATTTGATTCTGCCTTTCAACACCGTGTGTTCACAGTATACGCAGCGATAGAAATGCATATCGTAACACACACGTTCTCATACGGATGCAGATTTCAACACACAATTTTTCCCCTACCCCGGTATATAATTGATTTAAATATGTTCCTACTACACTCTGATTTGTATCTTACATATTTTATTTTATTAGATAGTATCCACATTCGTGATTAATCCTCTATACGTATATTTTACTTTGGAATTCGGAGTGACGGATTTGTTTAAATCTCCCGCTTCATTGTATACATTCCTCGTCATTGGAGTGTTTTCCGTTTCCGTTATTTTTGACAAGTGAAATAACAGCACACGTGAAACAACGACTTGATGGAAGTAGTTGTTATATGTTGTGAAGTTAACGTGAATTGTGCAAGTTGTGTTGTGGCTAGGAGAGTTATCCCAGTAATTAAAAAGAAAAGTAAGTTTTCTAAGATTTATATTAAGAAATACAATATCAACTACTATGCTCATCCTCAATGACAGAAATGAAAAATTATAATCACCTTTAAAAGATGGCTACCTTTTTGTTTAGATGTACAAGTTGAGGCATGTGATTTTATTCATCGATGAACTATTTATGAAATATTTTTATATTTGATACTGTAATATGTATTTTATTTGTTATGTATTTTTATTTGATTTATAATGTATTATTGTTTTATTTTTATGAGTAGAGAATAAAAATTTTTTATTTACTAATTTATTATTATTAATAACTTCTCCTATACATTTTTAAAATCCTATAAATAATTTAGAACTGTGTATCTAATGTCTTAATATGACGTCGAGGAGACGTCACCAAACGTCGTCATTACGTCTAAATTATGACGTCGTGGGGACGTCACCAAATGACGTCAAAATCATGTGACTTTTTCACGTCGTGAGTACGTCATAGGGACGTCAAAAAATAACGTCATTACGTCTAAATTATGACGTCGTATGGACGTCTTTTGGTTGCTTGGGTTAATTTCACCCCTGTATACACACTCTTCTTCTAAATTCTCTGGAGACGTCTTTCAATATTTTCTTCTTCGTCTTACATCTACCATCATTAATCATTGCATTCAAAAGACTTTTCTGTTACACCCTGTATACATACACGACTTCTTGAAAACCCTCTGGAGACTTCTTTTCCGCCTTCGAATGACGTCATACAATACCATTAAGCCATTAAAACTCTTCGTCTTACATCTACCATCATTAATCATTGCATTCAAAAGACTTTTCTGTTACACCCTGTATACATACACGACTTCTTGAAAACCCTCTGGAGACTTCTTTTCCGCCTTCAAATGACGTCATACAATACCATTAAGCCACTAAAACAACCTCTACCTTAATATTTCCTACACCCTGTATACACGACTTCTTGAAAACCCTCTGGAGACTCCCACTTCTTCGTATGACTTCTTGTATTACCACGGTCTCGATCCATCCGAAGCCAATTACACATACCATCAACTTTCGAAACAAAAATTGTGTCCTGACAGCCTCTCATTTATACTACTGTCTGCTGTCAATATTGTCAAGTCAAATGTCATGGTAACTGCTTTATTTTAAAATGTTTTATTTTATTGGATATTTACTGTTGGCAGTGTGATTGTTTTGAATTATAAGTTGTTTTTTATACCCAAATATTATCATTACCACATTTGAAAACTTATTTATTTTTATAGATTCAACTGTGAAATTCATCAACACATTTATTTCCTAATTTCATTCATATGGAATTAAAATACAAGACTACTTCAATGAATTTCGCCAATGAATATACGAACCTGTCCTTAATTCTGCATTAAATTAATATCTGATACTGTAATTTTGAAATACGCGCAAAAAAGAAACAGAGTCTTTAGTGTTGACCAAGACCCCTATTCTTGTCGGTGATAGAATAGAACAGCCAATAGAAAGTGGGCGTGGTTCTATTGAAAATGCCAAAACCGTATTCTTGAAATTCGTTCTCTCACTGTACCGATAGAAGGGTTGCTCCCCGAGAGAACAATTACTTCTATTGGTTATTTCTGAAGGAACCGCTATAACACCAAGAGAAGGTGTAAGGGATTTTTATTTTAGAACCAAAAATAGTATAGAAGTAATTTCTTTTATAGTAGTTATATGCTTCTTGGTTTTATATGATGTGTTTCATGCTTAGATAATTAAAAATAATCCGTTATCAACCTTTTATTTATTTTTTTTAATCAAAAGTAACAGTAGTGAACATAGATAAGACAACTATAGTGTAGTGAAAATGGCAGAAAATAAAAAACAAAAGAGTGCTCCTATGAACACCCAACAAAAGCAGATTCTTGTGGACTTTATTTCTGCAAGAGAAGAAATGTACTCCGGCAAATTAACGCAGTCCTATACAAAAGAAAAAATGGAAACACTATAACGTCGCGACAAACTTCCTTGTTCAATCTGAAAAGCCTTGTAAACCTATAATCTGTTAATTCATCAAATGGGTTTACCAAGGGTAAAACTTCTCTTCTGATATTGATATCCTCTTCTGCTTCTCGTATATCATTTTGTATAGCGTCGTAAATTAAAACATTATTATTACTAAACTAAATACATACAAATACTAAAAACAATACTAAATATAAAACTAGAACTAGATAGATAGATAGATAGATATATTTATTGTGTTTAAGATACATCTTTTCACAAGAGTTCAGTACATGAATTGCTTAAAATAGTGTCACATTGTAAATTATATCACATTGTAAGGGTTAATCACCACATGCGAAAGCTCTTAATTTTAAAATACTAATTACACTGTGGGCTAGCATACATAACTCAGATAGATTATTGTTATTTATGTTTAAGAATTGTACTAGACCATCAATATCCTTTACGGTATTAAAAAAGTTATTTTTTCTTAAGGGACTGTAAATGGGACATTCGAACAAAACATGCTGCAACGACTCTGGTGTGGACATATTACATACTGAACAGTTTTCTGTACAATTAATTAGATGGAAATTTCCTTTGAAAGAAAATTTTAATGTTTTGTTACTAGTTGTTCTGATTTGTGCGATAATTCTCGTTAAATAAATAGGTGCAGGTAATCGTAAATAATTATTCTCTGTTTCGGTAACTGATAAAGAGGGATATAGAAGGGAATATGAAGAAGTAGTCTTTCTAAGGACATCTATTTCGTAAATATGTTTTTCAAATTTATCTAGAATAACTTGATCAAACCTTTGTGAACATATAAAACTAGAACTAAATATTATGCTATGAAATAGAAATAAATGTAGAAATGAAATAAAATATAGCTCCTGAAACACTTTAGAGACCGTAAAAAATAAACCACGTTTGCATGATCTTCAATTGTCAAAAATTCTTTATTCCGATTGGTTTAACTATTTGGCAACCTTGCTCAAACATTAATATCGTGTGGATCCACCCCTAGCTTGCCTTAGTGCTGTCACTCTATTTGGCAAGGACCTTATTAAATTAATAATAAATTGCTGAGGTATGTTTTCCCATATTCTCTGCAAGGCATTGGCGAGCTGTTCTAGGGTTAAGGGGGCTGTTCGAGTCAGTTTAATTGTCTAGACATTTCGGCCTAGACATGCTGAATTAAATTCATATCGGGTGAACATGGTGGCCAGTTCATTCTTATAAAACCGTGATATTCAATGGGATCATTTACAATTATCGCACGGTGCGGGCGCGCATTATCGTCGATAAAGACAAATTGTTCGCCTATTGCACCAAAAAATGGTCAATTATTGGCTCTATAACCATGTCCCTAAATCGTACAGCAGTCATTGTCATATTCATTAATACCACTAAATAAGTGCGGCCATATAAAATATGCCACCCCACACGCAAACTGAGCCACCACCAAAAAGAATCGTTGGCGCCATCAAACATTCATTGTATCACTGTTCTCTTTCTCTCCACACCAATATTTGACCATCACACATATTCAGCCGAAATCTGGACTCATTCGTAAACATACAGTACCTCCAGTTCTGAAAATTCCAACGACTGTGTTCTCTGGCCCACCGATATTTGCATGCACGCTGATCCGCAGTCAACCGTGGATGTGAACTACGCCTTCTGGCTCTTAAATTACATGCATGCAACCTTCTTCTAACAGTTTGACTAAATATCACTCTTCCGGTAGCATACCTAAAGAAGCTGTTAATTCTTGAAGCAGTAAATGTTCTTCTTGCAGTTACAGCTATAAAGCGGTCTTGAGCAGGAGTTGTAGCTCGTTTTCATACTCCTCCATGCCTGTACGCTGCAGACCCAGTTTCCAAATATCGATTCCATGCACGACTGCCAACACTTTGGGACACATTTAGCCGTGTAGCAACTTCTTCTTTACTTAAGCCTTCGTGTAAACAGGTAAACAGATTTAAGAACTACAGTAACAATGTTAAAGTCACTGCAAGCACTTCTACGCTAATAAAATGTTAGTATTTTGAAATTGAATTCCTACAATTCTGGTTAAAAAGATTACAGTGTATAAAAAGAAAAAAAAAACGAGTTTACTGATAGCATAAAACGTATATTTAAAATATTATTTTTGTACGCAATTTTCTGAAATTTAAAAAATAGACACTTCAAAAAAAAGTTAGCAGATCGCACTGAAGTTGAAATGAATCGAGTTATTGAAGCTTATTTATTGGAAACTAATTTAATAAAATTTCTCTTAGTGAAAATAAAATGACACGCGTCTGGGTGAACGATTTTTTTTAATCAAAGAACTAAAATGGAGAACTTAAATAAAAAAATGTTTAGAATATTCTAGAATGACACAATCCTACATTTTATTATATACGCAAAGCTCTTCAAAGTAAGTGTAAAGAAGTGTAATTATGTCTTCGTCAATATCCTTGTCTATTTATTTCTATTGGTACGAATAACTGGCAAAATATAAAAAATATTATAAACAACTTATTTCATATGGCTGGCAGAATTCCATATGAAATGCGTTGTTTAATTACGCAATTTAAATATATATATATAATTCCACTACAACGCCTCCCCACGTTCCGCGTTCACAGAACTCGATCCCGTTCCGAGATTCCGCGTGCTTTTTCGAGCTATCAGAAAAAGTGATTTCGAATGGCTTTTTTGGTTGGTTAATGGTTAACCGGTCGGTTCATAAACGATGACGTCAGAACCTTGGTTGGCACTGATCCATTCGAATTCTTCGTAAACAAATTGGTTGGTCATTTCACAAAAATTTGTTTACAAGTGTAATTTAGTTCTGTTTGTTTTTGTTTAAAATGTAAACTAAGTTTCATGAAATGCCAAGATCCAAGATACTTCTGTTTACAATACTTTAACCTCAAAACAGTACTGCTGGTACAATAGAAAGAGATAGAACAAATAACCAGAAAGCGGACCGTGCTCTAGAGCACGGTTCAAGTTTTGGTTAACCAACCTTGAACCAGACAATTTATGACGTCAGCAATTTGTCATTCGAATGCGGTTGGTCCAAATATGACGGACCAATCTATGAACCAACCAAGAACCAACATCATTCGAAATCGCTTAAAGTGTTACAATACCAACCGTATATTTGGCGCAAATTTAAAGAATTTAAAATGACTTCTACAATCCTACTATTTTTTATTATTATAGCTGTCAAATATAATTTGTCTTTATTGGTTAGGTACCTCACGTTATACTACAACGATTATTTTTCATTTGTTTTATTGTTTTTGTACTTACCTTATTCATTATAAAACCTTTACCTTACTTAATTTTCATTCAATTGCACCTATTTTGTATATAATTCAAAATTATTAATGATTTGTCCATTTAGCTGTCCCACAATCATTTTTTTAGCTTACACCAAAGATTTTAGAGGTCAATTATTTGACAATAATTGAAAAATATGTACCTGTTGTTATTAAAAATCTTCTTTTGTTGAATCTCTCCATGCTTCTTCTAATTTTGCCTTCAAATCTTTCAAAAACTGTCTTCGGTCTGTTACTTTTGATGACTACTGCTTGACAACCAAAATAATGGAGAAACGTTTCCGGTAACATGAAAGTATCGGTTACTTTAACATTAATCGAGGGTAAAATGAAATCGTTATCAAAACTATTTCCATCGTCAGTAAAAATTATAAGACATCTACTGTTGTTAAAATAAGTAGAAACTATTAGATTTAAAAGAAGGTCCAAGAAGAAATCCATATGTTGATATCCAGTCAATTCCTGTAAAAAATACAAACGTTCCAAACTGTTTATATAGGCAAAACGTTTCTTTAATACTCACTGAAAAAAATTTCGTACGTAATAGGGACTTAAAGCAGTTCTAAAAATCACTACGTATGCGTATACGTATCGCAATACGCATGTGCAGAAGCGATACGTGGGTTTCGTTACGTTACGTGAACCGTATCAATCCGTTAAACGTACCTAACGTAACGTATCACATTACTGTGTTCCGTGATCGCGTTTTTCAACGATTTAGCGATAAAAGTGATGTTGTATGCTCAAAAATCATAACCTTATTTTCTGTTCATCAATCATAACAAACATTTCTGTGATATGCGATAATGGATTTAAAAAGAAAAAGATTATTTTACAGTGGCAATGACGACATTATTTTGTTAAGGTAGATATCGGGGCTATTTTTTAGGTTAAAAATTAAAACACATGAATGGTTACGTTACGTTGCAAACGCATTTGCTTTATGCTTCTTTTTGCTTAGTTACGTATCTCCTTTACGTTACGTATACGGATAAGGATACGTGATAAATTTTTAGAATTGCTTTATGTCTCTAATATCAACGAAATATTAACGGTAATTACATTTTTCAGCATTAATATTATGAATGTGAGATTAATACTATTATTTCTATTCTTCAAGTAATAAATGAGCCCCTTGTCACAACCTCATAGTAAACATCAGTTAATAAAAGTAAAAAATAATAAAAATTTAATAATTTAATTTATGAATAGTGAAAGTTAATTCAACCTTTTAGTTGTTTATTATTCTGAATTTAATTTATTGTTATGATGATGCACTCTAGAGTTGAATTAACGATTGACAAGCATTAGAGATTTATTAGAGAGTTATTTTTATTAGGTAACGGTAACGATTACTTCCACAAAATAAAAGTGAAATTTTAAGCCACTAGAAAAACGTCAAATTTTAATGAATGTTACAACCTAACCTAAGAATAACACCTGTTAAATTTGTGTTTATCTCATTCATTGCTTATCACCAAAAAAAACAAAATTAAAAAAAATTTGAAACAACTAATCTAATGGTACCTAATAGGTACCTTTTTTTAGGTTAATTTTGTCGTCTTACCGCAGACAACTTCATAATATTTTCGGTGTTGCCAGATTCAATTTATTTTCTAGCTTCAGCCCAAATGTTATAAATTTAAAGTATGGTTTCCTTTTAACCACATTGCTTTAAAAAAAAATACTAATTCGCGAATATTTACAGTAAAATTAATCTCTAAGTTTGTTAACTTATATACTTTGTCTTTAAAATAATGGATTTATGTGATAAATCTATGAACAGTAAGATACATTAAAATGAAATGGTGCCGGACCAATCAGAATCAACGTCATCCGAAGTAGACTGAAATCATGATACAAATATACAAGGTATGATATCTAGCGGTTCAAAACTCGTCCGATCTGCGCATGTGACGTCATTGGTGGTATTCTATAGCGCGTTTCAATGTTAATATATAGGAATTTGATATTTATTTGGTCAATTTATTGTTTAAAACTTTTATTTGTTGGTTATTTAACATTATTTATCAAAACAAAATTCAAATCATACATGTATGGCTTAAAATTAAGAATAAATAAATTGAGAATTGTTAAATTATATTTAATTAAAGGGAACGATGGTAGACGTAGACTAGGTAAAATAATTAAGTAATTAGGCAAGGTATAATTATATATAAAAATATAGGTCTATTGTTTTTTAGATTGATAGTAAATTCCAAATAAATTGTAGGTCTTATCAACGTAATCAACACCATCAGAAACATCCACTCTACAAAAACAAAATACCTATTTTATTTATCCATAATACAATCATTCTATCATACAACTTAAAATATGATTTAATACTATTATGATATTGTGTTAACTTTCTCTTTAAAAACAGTTTCCATTAACTTTTTTCCCTATTATTAATGTGTTCTTCCCTACGAGATGCACTTTTTTATTTATTAAGATTTTGAGGTTTGCTTTGTAAAGGTAAGTTTTTTGACGGAATAGCTCCCTTTTTTAGGGGTGTATCCAAGCAACTCAAGTTTAAAGTTTCGTTCGTAAGTGAAATGTTTTGAGCAAATACGGGCATTTTTTACGTTGAAATTGTTAACCAGCTTACATAAATATTTCCATTTTGCACTTTCTTGTCTTTTGGAAAGATAAAGAACTTTTTATATTTTGCACTTATAAAAATCTTAATTATAAAACGCATTTGCGTATCGTAATGTAACTTTTACGCACGCAAATTTTTGTTTTAAATGGTTGGCGACATGAGTGAAGTATCTAAAGGCAAGACTATTGATAATGACGTTTGAGGCTAATAGCAATTTATTAATTTTATATTGTTCTTTAAAAAAGTATTTGTGAATATCAATATCATCTTTTAGTTATATAATATATTATTAATGGTATATTCATTTTAAAATATTTTAAAACATTAACATTTGATAATTTAAATGTCACAACTGTCAAATTTTATAAATTACACAGTGCTGCCGACATACTTTTTAAAATAAAAATTTTCGTAATTACATAAAAAAAATTAATTTAAAAAATGGTAAAAAGGGCAAAATATAAAAAATATTATAAACAACTTATTTCATATGGCTGTTGTGACACTCGTTCTTTAAAAAACTCATCGCTTCGCGATTCGTTTTTTAAACTTGAACTCGTGTCATAACAGAATTCCATATGAAATGCGTTGTTTAATATACTATTATATCACTCGAAAAATGTTTAGTGTTATTGTCAATACCACACCCGTATACAGCACAACGCATTTTAATTAATTTATTTTGTATTTTCCGGGAGAAATTTAAAATTATAACCTGTAAACAATGGCGGCTGATCTCCAGTGACGTCACTAACCACGCCCCAAACATGCGCGATATCTTATCTTGTATATTTGTATCATGGACTGAAATAGCCTGAATGATCGTCTCCACTATAGTGGAGACAAGCTCTTGTATCATACGCAGATTGTATGGTACCTTGTTACATTAACCTTTGCTTTAAAGTCTATATCGAAAATTCAATGTTTCTGCTTATATAGTATGTAATTTAGTTATATAGGATTTTTACGATAAGTTGACAATGACGTCAGAGCATAAAATTTTGCGGTGTTGTCACGCAGAGTTGTTTTTCCTTCATCTAGGTTAACTGGTAGTGTTGTGCTAATATTTAAGTTATCAAATGGGAATATTGTGGTTTCCAATAATAATGATAATAAAATTCATTTATGAATGAATGCAAAAAACATATCTTATATTAAATAGGAGTAAATCATCCATAGCACAAATGTGACTGATTGGTAAACGAAGAAAAATATCAAAATCAATGTCACAAAATTTTATTTGTAAAAAACACAGCAACTAGTTTCGGCCTATCAATAGGCCATCATCAGGCTTAATAACTATAGTTGTAATTGAAAATTAACAACTTCTACCATGCTTGCACATAGCAAAATTTATGTATATCAAAATTGTGTCATTGAAAAAGGAAAATTATTAAATGAAGTGAATAATGATTAAAAATTGAAAATTAAAAACTAAAAACTAGGTGAGTAGCAACTCATTAAACCTAGTTAAGTTATTGGTTAATAACCGGAAGAAAACTGGAATACAGCTTAGGATATAGGTACCCAAACAACTATACAACTATAGTTATTAAGCCTGATGATGGCCTATTGATAGGCCGAAACTAGTTGCTGTGTTTTTTACAAATAAAATTTTGTGACATTGATTTTGATATTTTTCTTCGTTTATATCTTATATTTATAAAAAAATTTATGAATAAAAGAATAACTCAAATGATAAGTCATTCTACAACATATTATAATTCAACGCGTGGCAATTGGCTCGTGACAACAGCGCGAATTGTTACCAATCTGTACACGTTTAATTTTCCTAGCTCTTACAAGTAAATCTCATCTACTGTCAGTTATTTTTAAGTTACTTTGTTGGCAATAACTAGGAATGACGTCATGGTCAACTTATCGTAAAAATCCTATATTACTTTTTTTATTCTACAAAAAAAGTTTTAATATCTATAAATTATATGGTGTTGAAAAACATTTTTAGTTTTATTTTCATTCATTTAATTTCTCTCAATATTTAGAAATAAATCCATAGCAATTTCTAATGAAAGGGGTACTAGGTATTATTGGCCGGAATTTGACTACAGAAAACTTAAGATTAAGGTAACCTTATGTGTATAATTGCAAAAACAGATTCGTTATTAGTCTATAAATTGAGGATTTGTTTATATCCTAATACATAAGAATATAGATATCTACTCGTTAGTGTTAGTAGTTTATATTGTGATCTATATTTATATTATTTTACTCCAAGAACATTTTCGGTAGTGAAAATGGCGTCAAGTTCAAGTTTTCTAACCTCACTCAATTTAAAAGTTGTCTTGTTTCTTGCCACCTCACCTTTTACCTGTGCCCATATTAATTCTATAGGGTTTAAGTGACATTGTTTTTCAGTGTCGTTTGTTTTGGAGTATATTAGAGAATGTTTTGTATTTCTAAAAAGTATCTTATAGTTTCAGTACAGGGATAATAGAAAAGATGAATTTAGTGTCTCAGTTAATTAGTTTTATTACCACAGTGAACATTCTGTTTGTCGTAGCCAAAAAAGAACGCTTTGCTGGGAATTTTCTCAGTGTACTTTATTTATTTTATTCATTTATTTTACGTAAAGAAAAAAATAAATGTAGGTAATCTGAATTGCATACCTGAGACCTATGCCGTTAAAACACTTACATCCAAAAGACAAGAGCTCTGTTTTATAGACTATTATCTACAAATCTAAAACACAATATAAAAGTTTTACCACTCATTACTTATCGATTTTATTAGCTAAAAGGATAATTGAGTAATGAAATAAAATTATTATTTGTTCTATAAATATTCTTTTTGAGCAAATGAACCAATTGTAATAAAATTCCAAAGTTTGAAGAGGAAACAAACAGTTTATTTCATAACAAGTTACCTATGTAGTGAAATTACGTAGCAAAAATGAAAAATTATTAAATTATTTAAGATCTGAAATCATTAAATAATAGGTTGTTTGATAAAAGGAACAATACAAATTTATCTCATTAGTTAATAAAATTTTCTTGAATTTGAACTCTTTTAACTCACACATCCGGAAAACAGGGTCGTAGGTGAAAGACAAAAATTTGTAAATTAGCATAAATAGTTACTTTCGTGGTATAGCTTATAGAAATAAAACAGTATAATGTGTCACAAGTAGTCGTCGTTGTGGGGTGGCCGGGTGCGTTGGCTGTCATCCAAAAAGTTTTGGGTTCGATTCCCCGTGCTGGTGAAAAAAATACGAAATTTTGCGGAAGGCGCAAACCATCGAAAGTAGTCTGTCCCAAGAAAGCCTCTCATTTTGGCGTTTGGCATCTATCTATATAGAGAATTCTTGAGATACGACCAGCACAGATAGTTGCGAGAGTGTAACTCTAAAAAGTTATTAGCGCATTGTGCCACATTTGTAACACTAAATTTTTAACACTAATTATTTACTCTGAGCCAATCCGACTAGACAATCTCTCAAGGAGTGTTTCGGCTCCAAGTTAATGTTTCACTATATGTCAGGTTTGTGGTTATAGGGGTTTAAGGGCGCCAATGTCTTTTTATTCGTTTACAAAAAAACTAAGGAAACTAAGGTAGTGAGAAAGATAGAAACACCTTCTATTGTTGGAAAATAAATTTAAATTATTGAAGTTATCATTAAATATTAAAATTAACTAAATGAGCAGTTAATCAAGCAGTTATAAACAAGATACACCCTACAGCTCTTACAGCCAAGTGCATGTCAGTGTGTCGGAATAAACACATTCAGCAAAATGCCATCTGAAATAGCGGCTTTTCTGGGTTTACCTAACCCAGAGCTATACACAGGTCATATAAGTATGTATAAAAAGTACGAGGAGTAATAAACCCTAATTAAGTATGCAAAACCTTTACAGAGAGCACCATGAAATTTTTGATAAATCTCTTACTTTAAATTACATTTCTTCCGTAAATCTAAAAACCAGGTAGACCGACCCCGTATTTGTTTCAGTTGTTCAGTTTAGGGTTTCTTCATTGTTAATTGCAATAATGCAATGCAGTGGTGTGTATTTTGGGAAAAAAATACGTTTTAAATTATAATATAATAAAAAATAAAAAGAAATAATTATTGGAATACATTTATTACTTACATTTTATTCTATAGCCGACTCGGAAGAGGAAGAATCGTTGTTGACATTAATAATAATAGGGTAGATTAAATCATCACAAATATTGTCAATTTTCCACATATTTGCCTCTACTTTGATAACATGTTCGATACAGTTTGCCCAATTTTCCTTACTAACATGACTTACAGCACTCTCAAACAATTTCACAACATCGTTTATTTTAAAAGTAGTATTTTTTTCAACTTACCCCTTTACCTGAGCCCATATTGATTATATGGGATTAAGTTCACAATGATAAGGGAGAAGTCGAACTGATATACCACGAGAAGAAGCCATTTCTTCTACAATGTAGGTTTTGTATTTATTCTTGTTCATTTTTGCAATTCTGTAAAGTTCTTGTGGGCAATGCTTCTCGTAAACGTAAATGGTAACTTGAATTGTCCATAACAATAACAGCCCTTTTTGGAATCAGATCCAGCATTTGAACAAATCATTCCTCGAAGACATCCCCATTCATATCTTCGTGATAGTCCCCCGTGCGTTTTGAAATAAAAGTTAATAATCCACCATCAACAAAACCTTCAGAACTTCCAGCATGGACAATGATAAGTCTTTTTCCTTTTCCAGATGGTGGCTGCAAACCTAACGACAAATCTTCCACGAATGCCCGCCTTCCGCTTTAAATGTTTTCATCTTGCCAAGATTTGGAAACTGTATATCCAGCATTTATCCATGTTTCGTCTAAGTAGAAGATTTTCAAATTTTGTTCTCTGGCATGTCGAATGCTTCTTAAATAGTCTCTTCTCCAAAAAACTATTTCCGGTTTATCTATCAAGAGAAATTTTCTATTATGTTTTGTATATCTGAAACCCACATCTTTCAAATATTTGCATAATGTCATTCTGGAGAATTTTGTATAGTCCGTATCTTCTTACACTGATGTCGTATATTCTTTAGCGTAGCTGCAACTCATTAGTTCAATACAAAATGTACCTTACGGTATACCCTTTTAAAATATATTTTGGTACGTCTATGAAATCTACTTAAATGAATGATTTATTACTCCTTGTCCTTTCTATATAGACTATAGTTTCCGCTGCAGTTCGGCGGCAATATTAGCTGATAATGGAGAACAGATTACTAATATTTTACGTCTTGGTGGTTGGAAATCCACAGCTGTGGCTGAAGAATATTTGGAGGAGTCATTAAAAAATAAGAAAGAAATGCCAAAAAAAATTTTGCAAATGTCATGTAGTACAAACACTACTAGCAGTATTTCTACAAGCGTTGAGACCCACCATAACAATGTTCTAAATTCACCAGATATTGCTGAAAATCGTTTGCAAGAAAATATTATTTCAACTCCATCTGGAACCGACAGAACCTACAAAAATAAAACAAAAAAAGTAATTTCCGCCATTGAAGGAACAGCATCTTCAGCATTAACCTTGCATAATGCTTCACATTGTTCATTTACTTTTTATACAGTTAATAACTAAATGAAATAATTAGTTTTTTTTATATAGTTGTTGCCTAGTATTTTTTTATAAATATAATTTTTTAAATTGATTGTCTAATTTTTTATTTTTATAAATGTTCTCGCTCGTAGAAAAAACTATAGTCACTGCAAGCTCTTCTACGCCACTAAAATGTTCGTATTTTGAAATCGGATTCCTACAATTCTGGTTAAAGGTTAAATAGATAAAAGCATTTAAAAAGAAAAAAAAAACAACAAAAACAATTTGCTATAAGCAGAGTTTACTGATAGCATGAAACGTATATTTAAAATATTATTTTTGTTTGCAATTTTCAGAAATTTTCTATAAGCAGAGTTTATAGTGATAGCATGAAACGTATATTTAAAATATTTAAAAAATATCCACTTCAATTGTTGAGCATTATTACATCGCTATTACGTATCTGTTGGTAGTTTGTCATATAATCAAGGCAATACTGATCGGTGTTATCTAACTGCTCCACGAACTACCTGGGCCCGTTAATCCCAAGTACCTTCTGCCCCATTACATTATGCCGAGAAAGTTAGGGATTAAGTCTTAATGACCGGAAACTCCAAATTTTATTATACCTAGTTAAAAGCAAGAATAAAAATATTTTTAGTTATTCACTTCATTTGCCAGTATTACGGTTAGGTTAGTTTTTGTTATTTTATATAAGTTAATGTAGATATATAAATAAACTTTTTATATTTTGCACTTATAAAAATCTTCATTATAAAACGCATTTGCGTATCGTAATGTAACTTTTAGGCACGCAAATTTTTGTTTTAAAAGGTTGACGACATGAGTGAAGTATCTAATGACAAGCCTATTGACAATGACATTTGTGGCTAATGGCAATTTATTACTTTTATATTCTTATTTAAGAAAGTATTTGTGAATATGAATATCATCTTTTACTTATATAATATATTATTATTGGTGTATTAGTAATTTTAAAATATTTTAAAACATTAACATTTCATAATTTAAATGTCAAAACTGTCAAATGTTATAAATTACACAGTGCTACCGACATACTTTTTAAAATCAAAATTTTCGTAATTTGCATAAAAATAATAAATTAATTTAAAAATGATAAAATGGCAAAATATAAAAAATATTATAAACAACTTATTTCATATGGCTCTTGTGACACTCGTTCTTTAAAAAACTCATCGCTTAGCGATTCGTTTTTTAAACTTGAACTCGTGTCATAACATAACAGAAGCCCATATGAAATGCGTTGTTTAATATACTATTATATTGTTATAGATTAATTATTTTATCATTTAAAATTTTCGCTTATGCTTTGGGAATTGGCTTGCCTACTTTTTGACTACAAGAGAAAACTATTGTTTACCTACTTTTTTTTATTTGTTAAAATTGGTATAAGGTTAATATTTCTTACACATTTCGAGCAAAACTAGTTTATTAGTTTTTGTTAAAATCTCATTTTAACTTATGCGTCGACTCCACTGACTTTAAATTCAAACTTGACCAATCAGTACCGCTACCTTTCCACTACCCTCGCCATTTCGCCATTCCACAAAGTCGCCGATATACTTAGTTTAGTTTTAGTAGCATTAGTAGTAGAATGTGGTCTGTCGTAGTAGGTAGACCAAGGCTGAGTAAAGATGTGACTGTATATTTTAAAAACTAGAAATTTATTCAATAATAGCAATTTTTTTTGAAAAAGTATTATTTTTACTTTCAGTGTGCAAGTGCTAGTGACTGGGAACAATTTTGTAGGTATTTATTTTGTTATTTAAATATTACTATTTTCCGTGGTTATCACGTTGGTCCATCAAACTTTGAATTGAAGGCCACATTAAATAGAAACTAATGAATCGCAGCCGGTTATAGTTTACGGTCTTCTAAGTTTTCACCATTTAGCTGTTTCATGTTCGCTATTGTTTAATTATAATGTTTTATTCAATTTGCTTATCTATGGAATTATGTCAATATTTATGAAATTTATTTTATTTGAAACTAAATAATTACCGAAGTTATGGAATCTTTATTGAATGTTAAAATGATGTAACTGTAGAAAATAATGTATTTAGAAACAGTTTTCTTCTGATGCTAAATTCAATTTAATTATCGTATTTACAAAAGGGAAGTTGTTAGGCGAAGTTTTGACTCCAATTTCTTAAGAATTTTTGCTATTTCTTGGTGTTTCCGCGGTAAAAAAAAATTTTCAGAATCATCATAATGTCCTAGACCTTTAGTCAAATTTTTATAACAATCGGAGAGTTCATTTGATTCTACATTTTTTCCAGTCTAGTACAATTTAATAGTCATTAGGCAAACCTCAGACTAAGAACTATATATGTTTATGAGGCACACCCTCTCCTACATTTCAGCATGAGGAGAAACATTTACAAATACTAACGAAGTGAAAGCCTAAAATCTCACTCTCGCAGTTTATCTAGTTGCAACAAGTTGTACTTAGTAGAAAGTGATAAATAAGTTTTTAAATCTTTGTATTACACTGTGTATTTCTGTACTCCAGTTTCAATTTATTACCTATTCAAATAGTAGGTACATTTATTTTTTTGTGATCTTGACATTATTTTCATTTGGTGTTTTTTTAGCTAACACAAGCCAAAGAAATTGTTGAAAAATGCCAAGGTTTTGTGTGTTGTATGAAATCGGAAGATTCAGGAGCACCAAAAATTCCAGTTGCTGTTTGTGGAAAACAAGGTAAGTTAAATCAAACTAACTTTAAATAGTAAGTTTTTTCGTATTATCCTTATTTTACTAAGAATAAGAAAATATTTAAAAAATTGCTTTTTTAACCTCAATGACAGCTGTTTCGTTAGAATTAGCTAAGGGATTATCCTGGATGTACTTCCCTCTAAGATCAGTATAACTATGCAATGATATAGAAAAACCAGGAAAAAACTATATCATGCTGATCTTTACAATAACTTAATAAATTTGTGTTTTACAATTACGTCTTATCTATGTATAAAATGTAAACTCAAACAAAGTAAACAGTTTAATAGTGGAGAACTTCCAAGATTTACTTGTTCATTAACAACTTTAAATTGTGGATCTGCTAGATGTCTTTTTATTTCAAGTTCTTTAAGGAAATCTAAATTTTGTTTTTTATCACAAGTGTGTAGTATTTGGATGTCATTGGTGTGTAAGAGTGAGGTTGGATGTTCAAGTAGGTGTTTTGCATAATTTGACTTATCTGGTTGTTTTAATCTATATATGCTCTTAAATATTCATTAAATCTTACTTCAAAATTTCTTTGTGTTTGACGATTAATTTTGTAAACACTAGATTTTTTTAATTTGGGTAATTTTGTTTGTACATTTATCAATTTTGTTCCCAAAGATATTTTTTAAATTGCATTGGAATTATTTCCACAATATGTAGGTAATACTTTTATAGCTTTTAATTTCTTTAGTTTGTTTTGGAAATATTAGTTCTAGTAACATTTTTTGTTCTTTCTTATTAATTTATTTATTTATCAAATGTATTGGATAGCCATTAGATGTAGCTATTAGTTTTATGATATCAATTTCCTTATCAAAGTTCATTTTATCCATTGGAATTGAAAATGCCCTATGTATGAATAATTTAGTAAATTATTAACTTTTTCAATTCTTAAATCTAGAAAATTAATTGAATTATATTTTTCAACTACTAAAGTAAAATTAATTTTAGGATGCAAGGTATTAATATGATAAAAAATATATCCTGTCATTTGTTACCAAGAAATCCTGCTAACACATATCAACATACACCAAAATACAATATTATTTTTATAACTAGAATTAAAGATTATGTTTTCTAAATTATCCATAAAAATATTTGCAAAAGTTGGAGAAATGGGACTTCCCATTGGAAGACCCTCATTTTGAATATATACTTTGTTATCAAAAGTAAAATAATTTTGACTAATGAATACATTAAATAAGTCAATTATATCTGGTTATTATACCTGGATGGATATTTCTTTCATCTAATAGCTTTTTAACTAGAACTATACTTTCTTTAGGAGGTATTTTAGATAACGTATTAGTTACATAAAATGATACTAATTTAGTATTATTTCGTAATTTGAATTTATTTAATTTCTTTATAAAATCTAATGAATTTTGAACTGAATGTTTAGATGTGTAACCCTAATTATTTAGGATACTTGTTTCCAAAATTAATTGTCCCAAAATGTAATGCTGTATAGGTCAAACACAAAGAAAGAAATTTTGAAGTAAGATTTAATGAACATTTAAGAGCATATAGATTAAAACAACCAGATAAGTCAAATTATGCAAAACACCTACTTGAACATCCAACCTCACTCTTTCACACCAATGACATCCAAATACTACACACTTGTGATAAAAAAAAAAATTTAGATTTCCTTAAAGAACTTGAAATAAAAAGACATCTAGCAGATCCACAATTTAAAGTTGTTAATGAACAAATAAATCTTGGAAGTTCTCCACTATTAAACTGTTTACTTTGTTTGAGTTTACATTTTATACATAGATAAGACGTAATTGTAAAACACAAATATGTTAAGTTATTGTAAAGATCAGCATGATATAGTTTTTTCCTGGTTTTTCTATATCATTGCATAGTTATATTGATCTTAGAGGGAAGTAGAGCCAGTGACAAATGAAACGCACAAGGCAAAAACCAAAATTCATAAAAATTCAACTAGTTTCATTTACTTATTATATGCCTGGCAATGCCGATGAAATGTATTAGAAATATATCAATTGTGACCTTTATAACGTAGGTCTATCTATTTGGACCGATACATTTTGGCAAATTTGGTTTATTCCACAGTTTTAGTATTAGAAGTGACTATAACAATAATTATTATTGTTGTAGTAACTGGTATTAGTCCAGGGTTAAATGTGCATATTTAGAGAACATTGGGCCAAATATTAAATAATATGACTATTGTGTAGTTTTCATAGGTTCTAAGGGATTTTTACATATTCATTCTTTGGTTCAACTATTTTGCATTGTTATAACAAAATTTTCGTTGCTTGGGATTTAGTAAATAGATCTTGAATTGAGGGTGTATTAATATTTACTCAATAGTAATTAGTAATTAATATAAACCATAGGAAGATAGTTAATTTTCTAACATTTTTGTGTTTGTGCTGGTGGAAATATGTCGAATATAAGTTTCGATATTTTTTATTTTTTCGACTTTTCGGTGATTTTTGTTGGTTTTACATTTTGTCGATTTGTTTTATAAGTGGTGTAAAGATATTTTTGAACGATTCGTCTTTATTGGTCACCGAATACGACAAAAAGTTATTACAACGTAATAAAATAATTTAAAATGAGGTAATGAATGTTTTTGTTATATTATCCCTCGAGGACGAGGGATAATATAATTTCTGAAATCAAGGAAATGTAGAAAATCCAAAAAGGTATAGGGTGATCCATGGGGTGACCATAGGGGGGAGTGGGTTATATAATATGTATTGATAATGAATTAAAACACTGTGACTTTCATTACTAACGTTTCGTTCCTGTGATTGGGAACTTTCTCAAAGTGTGGGCTAAAATTTACTAAATGTTCTCATTAATAGATTAGGGTATATTTGGCTTGGTTATTAACATCTTGTTTATTGTTTACTGCGTTTGGTTCTTTTTTAATATAGATCATTTCTATAATTGTTAATTTTTTGTAGTTTGGATCTTCAGTTAAAATTTTAGTGTTTTTGAAGTTAAATTCGTGTTATTCATTTTTTTCATGCTTGTGAAGTGCGTTTGAGGCATTTTTTGTGTATTTATGGCCATTTAATCGGTTTTCTAATAAAAGTAATTCCAAAATTTTCAAACGACAGAATGTATTAACCATTAATTTTATTTTCGATTTATTTTCTACGTCGTATAAAAGAAATTCCATAAGCTTCAATTAGTTCTAAATCTCTAGAACCTGGCCATCTCAAAAATCTAAACATATCATATTGATCTTACTTTTTTTCATGTCCAGTAACTCCGCATAAAAAGATAATTTCGAACGTTCATTTATATATCCAAAACTATTACAATCTCAATCCATTAGACCAATGTAGGTATATCTTTTTACTTGCATATGCATATTTTTATAATAACTACCCATTTATTTAGTCTTCATGAACCTCGGAGTCTTAAAACCTTTTTCGTCATTTTTCATAATACTTTACAAAAAAATATTTAATCACTTTATTGTGAAAGCACAAAACAAATTATTCTGTCACGATATTTGAACCTCTCTGAACCTCACTGAAAGTAAATATCTATTATCTACGTATTTATTCTTATTATACATTACATCTATATAAAATATTCTTCCACAACTTAGATTATATAGGGCACTAACGAACATTGTCGTATTATGAATAATTAATTATGATAAGAATTAATTTCTTTCTAAAAACCTTTTCTAAACTAAAGAGACCTGGTCACAATTCTATTCGCAGCGTTGCAACATGAGGTCAGCGACTAATCCCACCTGAATCTAGTTGTGCGTTTCATTTGTCTTTGACTGTACATCCAGGTTAATCCCTTAGGGCTAATAACATCTAGGCTTTAATATTGTTATGTTTTATTTCTTCCATACTTGGTCTAGCCTTAATACTACCTAATCAACATCAGGTACCTAGCTATAGTCTATATAGAAAGGACAAGGAGTAATAAATCATTCATTTAAGTAGATTTCATAGACGTACCAAAATATATTTTTTATATTTTGCACTTATAAAAATCTTCATTATAAAACGCATTTGCGTATCGTAATGTAACTTTTACGCACGCAAATTTTTCTTTTAAATGGTTGGCGACATGAGTGAAGTTTCTAAAGGCAAGACTATTGACAATGACATTTGTGGCTAATAGCAATTTATTAATTTTATATTGTTCTTTAAGAAAGTATCTGTGAAAATGAATATAATATTTTACTTATATAATATATTATTATTGGTATATTATTCATTTTAAAATATTTTAAAACATTAACATTTGATAATCTAAATGTCACAACTGTCAAATTTTATAAATTACACAGTGCTGCCGACATACTTTTTAAAATAAAAATTTTCGTAATTACATAAAAATAAAAAATTAATTTAAAAAATGGTAAAAAGGGCAAAATATAAAAAATATTATAAACAACTTATTTCATATGGCTGTTGTGACACTCGTTCTTTAAAAAACTCATCGCTTCGCGATTCGTTTTTTAAACTTGAACTCGTGTCATAACAGAATTCCATATGAAATGCGTTGTTTAATATACTATTAAGAGGGTACACTACATTTTGTAGTGAACGAATGAGTTGCAGCTATGCTAAAGAATATACGATTTAGGTCAGAGATAACAGGATGTACTAATTTTAATAAAAAAAAGTGATAGAGGTACATACATTTTAGTAAGTTTGATAAAGAAAGGCAACACAATTTATTCATAATAGAAAACAAACCAATCTGTAACAATAATTATTTTATATATTTTTATTCTTTTTGTAAGAAGATTAATTCAAACTTTGAATATTGTCACAAATAACTTACAATGAAATATATTTATTAATTTATTAATTAAAGTCAAGATAGCAAGATATCGTTACAATTTTTATTAACTTCAAAGAAGCAAAATTAATATTTTTTATTTGTATTACTCCTATATGTAGTTTTTGGGGAATTTTTCTCAGAAATTTTAAATGGCAAGTAGCCTACTGTAATGGGCTTTATACGATTACATCTATTTACAGATTATTCGATTATTGAGAGAGATATTTCAAACAAACCAGTTTTCTTAGAAACATTATCGGGAATATTATTTTAAAAGAAAGTAGGTACATTAAATCATTACTTAGTATTAGTTCTTTGAGTAAAGTTGTATGAAGTTGTATG
Organism: Ophraella communa; assembly: GCA_035357415.1. Classification (NCBI taxonomy): domain Eukaryota; kingdom Metazoa; phylum Arthropoda; class Insecta; order Coleoptera; family Chrysomelidae; genus Ophraella; species Ophraella communa. The sequence goes on from CM068984.1 coordinate 8,306,712, forward strand.
GTTTTCATAATATTGTAAACAGTTGGAATATATTTAAAACATTTGTTGAATGTTAATTGTGCAAGTACCAAACAATGTCGATAAGCCAAGGACCATCTACTTAAACGACCAAAAACAGGTCCATTATCTTTAAATGAAAAAACTCTGATATTGAATTGTTATATATCATTGAAAAACAAGGATCCAAGTGCAAGTGTTGATGATATTGTGGAATTAACGGCTCCTATGTTGTGTGTTGCTAAATCAACAATTTATAGATTACTAAAAGAAAGCAAGAATGAAACTCTTCAACCCCTAAAACTCCTTCAGATCGAAAACCAATTGAGATCGATGAGTCATTAAAACAAAGACTAAGTCGTAAAGTCCATGGTTTGTTCAAATGTTGGATCTGATTCCAAAAGGGGCTGTTATTTTTATGGACAACGCAAGTTACCTTTCACGGTTACGAGAAGCATTGCCCACAAGTCGTTGGCGTAAAGCAGAGCTTTTGGAGTGGCTTATTTCGAAAAATATTATGTTTCCAAAAGATCCATTAAGGAAAGAACTTTATAGAACCTACATTGTAGAAGAAATGGCTTCTTCTCGTGGTACATCAGTTCTTCGACTTTTCCCTTATTATTGTGAACTTAATCCCATAGAATTAATATGGGCTCAGGTAAAGGGGGAAGTTGGAAAAAAAATACTACTTTTAAAATAAACGATGTTGTGAAATTGTTTGAGAGTGCTGTAAGTCATGTTAGTAAGGAAAATTGGAAAAACTGTATCGAGCATGTTATCAAAGTAGAGGCAAATATGTGGAAAATTGACAATATTTGTGATGATTTAATCGACCCTATTATTATTGATGTTAACAACGATTCTTCCTCTTCCGAGTCGGATATAGAATAAAATGTAAGTAATTAATGTATTCCAATAATAATTTATTTTAATTTTGTATTATATTATAATTTAAAACGTATTTTTTCCCAAAATACACACTACTGCATTGTGTTATTGCTTAGCTGCTAATCCTTTAACAATGAAGAAACCCTAAACTTTGCTACAACTGAAACAAATACGGGGTCGATCTACCTGGTTTTTAGATTTACGGAAGAAATGTAATTTAAAGTAAGAGATTTATCAAAAATTTCATGGTGCTCCCTGTAAAGGTTTTGCATACTTAATTAGGGTTTATTACTCCTCGTACTTTTTGTACATACTATACAAACAAACTTCAATATGTCAATCTGACTATGCCAATTCAAGCGAAACGGCTCTTATTGAGGTTAAAAAAGCAATATTATAAATAAATATTGGAAGTTTTGTTAAAACGAAGAGTTTTTTATTATTCTTAATAAGATGGACTTCCAAAAAGTAAGGGTTAGTTCAATTTAATCCTTATTTGATTTAGTATTTTATAGATTGACCTAACTAAAAAATAAATGTTGTATCTACAGTAGAAAGAAAAGCATTTGTGAAGCTACACGATCTACCAAAGGATACACCCTTCAAAATAACAACGGAGGAGATCATAAAGTCAAAATTTAGGAAGACAGTCCTGTCTAAACTTGAAGATAAAGCGCTGTGATACAGGCCGCACTTGGTGGAGTTCATCAACCTAATATGCAGAGAGAAATTCGACGTTAGAAAGCCCTACCCTATGACATTCTTTGAAATTGTAAATAATTAATAAGGGGTAAGTGATTTTTTTTCAAACCATGTCTGCGATTAAACCATACAATGATTTTAGTAGGATATTGTAATAAATCTGTTAAAACACCATTTTTATCTGTTGAAACAAAAAGAAAATTACAAATCAACAGAGAAAACATTTTAAACATTTTAAGGCATTACTTTTATTGGGTTAGGATTAAATTCTAAATAATCTAAGAGGGTGTTTAAATTAATTTCCTATTATTCACCTAAATAGTACATTTTGCGGGAAATTTATTATAAATTCTGGAGAAGAGAAAACATATTTTCATTATTTTAATACCAAAAATGGTACAATAAATAAGTTTACTGATTTACAAAGTTGGTTTTCTGATTATGTTAGGAACAAAATATTAACAAAATCATCTGAATTTCAAGAAAAAAAAATTCCGGGGCAGCATTATTATCAAAGGTGGTTTCTTTAGAGTAGTAGTAGGGAAACGTAAAACATTATTCATTAAGTTTCCATATCAAGTTTATAAAAAAAGCCTGTGTACCTATGTTGACTCAGTATATGCCAAATCTCCATATTATTATGATATAACCCTCCTACCTGCATATAAAGATATGTAATTAATATTCATAAAAAATATGTGCAGCTCGAAGCGATTATGCATTTATTGCAGTTTTACGTAATAGTGAAAGGTGTGTAGATGAAATGTTCCCATTAGATTATTAATAAAACAAAAGTAACACAGAATAATATCACATGTATATACAGGTTGGATCAAACTATATAAATTAATCAACACAATATACCAAATCCCCACACTGGGAAAAAAATCACGCTTAAGCAACTAGAATTCATCGCCTGGATTGCTAATTCCAAATCAGGAATAAATTAACCGTAATATGCTTAACTGTCAATTTGGATTAGGATATACGTCACGGATTTAATGACGTCACAAATACACTTTCGCTTATTAATACAAAAACACGGTTAAGAAAAAATAAATTCAACTTTGAGTTCGTGTTACGAATTGAAGATTTGATGTTATACTTATATAATCATATTTTAGTTTTATTAGATGACTTTATTGGTAACTTAACTGTGTTTTTTTATTAGTTGTATATAGTTGAATATTTGAATTAAATTATTTGTAAATTTGAGTTAATTTAATTAAAATTTTTTATTATATTAATGTAATTTTAAAATTAACAACTCACGTGGATCGGTATTTATATTGTATTAACCATATAATTATATTAAATTCCAATTAATTGAGATAATTAAAAGAGCCATTAACAATGGGCTAAAACAGGATTACATATATGGAATAAATGAAGGATAATTAAAATTTAGGAAATACTTACATTTTATGTAAAAATGCGGATTATATAGAAAAACCATCTAAAACGGTATCAAAAAAACATAATTCATTTTCACATCAAAAATATATTTATTTATGACAGTCGCTATAAAATCAAAATAGTACTACACATACAGGAACAAAAAATATATACCTATATTATACCGGGTGGTGAATGGTCGGACGCACCATAGGAAATCCAATGGAAAATCATAAACTCTTAAATTCCTGCTTCCCAAATCATTTTAGGTGAAAACTCAATAGGAACTTTTCTTTAAAGAATTAAATACTGCATCAGATGAGACTATTAAAAATATTTTTCAGCTTTTGGTAGTTGACAAAATTGACCAATTTATTTACCATTCTTATACAGCATCAAGACAGCAATAAAATGTCAAAATGACTAAAATATTTAGATGTCAAATCATTCAAATAGTCAAAAAAATAGAAAACAAAGTTATTTATTGTTAAATAAATACAAACGCTAAATAAATTACAATAAATGCTCAAATAAACCACCGTTTTGGGCTAAACAATATCCTAATCTATCATAAAACTCTCGTCGAACATTTGCTAGAATGCGAGGCGTTATTTTTGCACATTCTTCTCGGATGCCTGTCTTTAATGCCTCTAAATCTGGAAACCTTACCGTGCCGTAAATTTTGGATTTTACATCTCCCCAAAGATAAAAGTCATTTGGGGCAAGATCTCCAGATCTTGGGGGCCATTTAATAAGACAATTTGGTCCTATCACACAGTTATTAAAACAATTATTGACCAATTCTTTCACTTCACGGCTGTTGTGAGCAGGACAACCGTCCATTTGAAACCAAATTTCTTCTTCTTCGGGAGCTACTTCTGCGAGTGCTGGTAAAATTTCTTCTTGAAGCAAATCCAAAAACCTTCCTGAGTCTAGATTTTCCTCGTAGAAAAAAGGTCCAATAAGATGATGCCCCAGTATTCCTGCCCAAACATTGATTTTTTGGTGATATTGAGTACGAGTTTCCACAACAATTTCAGGCCTTTTAGTTGACCAAATTCTACAGTTTTGCACGTTGGGTTCATTGTTTAACGTAAACGTACACTCGTCTGTAAAACAAACATTTTTTAAAAATTTTCGGTCTGCATTCGCCCTCTCCAGCATCTCATAACAAAACTCTGCTCTTCTCTCATAATCTCCCTCAAGCAACTCTTGATGACATTGAACTTTATAAGAATGGAAGTTATTCTTTTTTAATATTTTTAATGCAGTTGAATTATGCATGTCGAACTGCTGTGCGATTTCTCGAGAACTTATTCTGGGATTTTCAATAACTGCAGATAATACATTTGTGGTATTTTCATTTTCAAACACATTTATTTGAATGTTTTGGTCATTTTTGTTACACTTGCATAAAGGAAGCAATGTGCCAGTGTTTTCAAATTTTGTGATTATTCTTCCAATTGTAGTATGGCTTGGAATCGGGCGGTTTGGATATTTCGCGCTAAATAAAGCACTTACCGTGCGCGTACTATTGCCGGAATAAAACATTTTTACAATTTCTACTCGTTCTGAAACGGTGTACGACATTTTTTACGTTTATTGTTGTCACTAATTGAATAATAGAATGACAATCTTGATAATAGCTTTTAAAGGTAACGTCATCCTGACATATATCATTGCTGTCTTGATGCTGTACAAGAATGGTAAATAAATTGGTCAATTTTTTCAACTACCAAAAGCTGAAAAATATTTTTAATAGTCTCATCTGATGCAGTATTTAATTCTTTAAAGAAAAGTTCCTATTGAGTTTTCACCTAAAATGATTTGGGAAGCAGGAATTTAAGAGTTTATGATTTTCCATTGGATTTCCTATGGTGCGTCCGACCATTCACCACCCGGTATACAAACAAATGGTATTAAAACATAAAAATAACTTCTTTAAAATCATTTCTACATTATTGCAGAAAATTCTTCATTTACTTATATTTATTTAAATAACATAAATATTGTTAAAATGCTTGATTTTTTTCTGTTTTCTTCTGTATCCCTTTCATCCATTGCCAAAATTGCTTTACCACCAAAGAATAATAACAAATTCCAGATAATTATTAATTTTTGGCCATATTAAGAGACGATACACGATACTACATTAAAATTTTCAAAGATTACTAATAAAAATATTGCTTTTGAATATTTTATTTATTTTTATTTTCCAATAAAAACTGTTTAACAAATGAATATAACTTAATATTGAAACTAACAATTAAATGGGTTGGTAAAGTTAGATTTAACAGCAGTTAAATCATTTGATCCAAATAAATCAGTCATACTATTTTATAGTATAATATATCAATAACAAAAGCAAGGAAAGTAATATTTTTATTTTTAAAGTTAAACATACCATTACAACTAAAATCAATAAAATTTAATTAACTAAAATTAGTGTTAAATATCATCAATTACTTTTTTTTAACGATTTTGCAAACTTATTCCTGCATTGTTTAAAAACATCCGGAGCATTTTCAGGAATAGGCCTCCTATCGTCACCATCTAAAATTTTATTTTATTGTTTTAAATAGTTGTGGCCAACTGTTTTCAAAAACTTATTAAATATTGACTTTTTTAATGCCTCATTGTGTTCACAATTTGTAAAATTTAAATTATGCATTCAAATTTTAAAACGTTTACGGAAAATATGTTTTTTATAAATATAATTTTTTAATATGTGTTTAATAATATTAAGAGCTTTACACATTTAAAAAAAAATCAGAAACATATCTTAAGTGACAATTCCGGTTCTCTTTAAATTTTGTGAATTTATCTGTTGCATCTCTTTTGCCCAATATAATTTCAGCACAGGAACAATTTTTAAAATTAGTTTGTGCCTTTTTTAATAAATAACCACAAACATATTTTAGGACCTGTTGCTCCAGACTTGTGGGTTTCATGACAGTGGCAGAAAAGCAGCTCAACAAAGTCCTCTTCTTCTTCATCTTCCTCTGATATACCCTATAAAATAATGATTAAGAATTAGTTTATTTTCAAAGCCACATGAAGAGAATAAAACAAAAGAAAGTTTCATAGTTTACGTGAGTCGCAAATTTCTGCAAAGTAATGAACATCTCAGATTTGTTATCTTCATAATTAGCCCTTAAAGAATGGGAAGATGTCAAATTTTTTACCAGTAGACTTTTAAAAAATTGAGTGAATGCAGATGCTGTGGGAGTGTTGTATCTTGCACCCCTTTGCCTGATTCTACCAAAAAAATTCTCATGCGTGGCAACATATATGCAAAACCCAATTCCTTCATAAAACTGTATAATACCCTAATGTTTTTAATTGTTTTTGAAAAATTCCTTACACTAGGAGGAACAAAATAGGTGCCATCTGCCGTAATAAATTTGGTAGAATGGAGAATTTTCAGTCAAAGTTGATATCAAATCTGCCATACTTCTCTTTTGTCTCCCTTATGAGAGAGTTAATAGCAGCTACATTGTTGGATCATTGGTCACAAACAGTGCATATTATTTCTAATCCAGATTCTCTACACTTATTTACAATAAGTTTTTATTATGTGGACAATATCTGCCCATTTTGTAGCTCCTTCTATAAAACTGTAGTATACTGGCTACTTCCTATTTTTCATGATCCCTCTTAACATGAAAACCTGTAAAACATAAGATTATATTAGCAAAATTGGAGTATGTACAACAATAACATGAAAATGGTGGTATATTGATTTTTTATATGACAAATATATGATATTGTGATATTTACTTGTACATGATCAGAAATTCTTGAAGTTCGTTTGTAGCCATAATCTTCAAACCCTTCAATACTACCACTCATGTGATTCCCGTACAACCCTGATTTGATGCTTATTTCATCAAAAATAAGCAAGCAGAATCTTTCCCTAGGGCCAGAAAAATTTCTTGCTTCTGATTTAATCATATCAAATATTCCCTCACATATTCCTGGTTCAATAGGAATTCTATTCAGCAACCTCGTTACTGTTTTTTCTGAGGGGAGAGTAAATACTTTTGACAGCAGCTTATACCCACTGCCACACTGTTTAAATAAAGCCATAGCCAGCACTTAATCCTCTATGGTGTATCTTCTTCCCCCAGATTTTTTAGAACTGTTCTCCAGTTGCATCTTAAAAAATCTGGATCTTATTCGGTCCATAGATGATGTGACCTAAAACAGATGATTTAATAAAACTTGTTGAGATATTTAAAGTGAAATTGTTACTTTTTCAAACATATCTGATTTCATGAATTTATCAGCCTCTTCCAAACGTTTTTGAAGTGACATCTTTGAATTCGTTGCAGGTTGAGCTCTTCTTTTGTAGGCGAAGGCCTACGAAATGAGTCATAATTTTCCCATTATTTTCATCTTTCATTAAACCCAAAACTTTTTTATTTACTTTAGGAATTTTGTATGGATTATCATCACTATAATCAGATGTAGGTATCAAATTGAGATAAATCTGCTTTCACAATCTCCTCATAAGCATCATTACATTGTAATTCAAAGATAAAACTATCTGTGTCCATATACATTATTTTACAACGATCTACACCCATTTTTGGTAACATGTAGTTGTAATGAAAATTGTACATAAAAATTTTAGATATATCTAATATTGCTTGACCAACATACAAGGGTTTATTAAAAATAATTTCTGATTTTTTCAATTGTGCGGCTATGAAATCGAAAACTTGCTATTAAATTTTTAGCCCCATAACGACCACCCCATGATTTTACTATCTTAACCACGCGGTGGTTATTCATTAACTTGAAAAGATTTTTTTCAAAATCATTATCAGCCGCTGTCCTCAATCGCGTATTTAGATCGATGTAGGGCTTCAACCAAGCCGTCTGTCGAAACTTTAAAATTTTATGAATCTTAGTTAAAATTAACCCATTAGCTAACATTTGTTTCAAGTTTCTATAGTGAACAGTATATTCTTTTTTATCTGTGAGAGTTGCCAGTAATTTTGGTAATTTAGCCTCTCCAGGGGGTATGCTGTGTTCAGCAGCAAATGGAAAGTCCTTATGTTTGTCGTGCAGTTCTTGCGGATATGATAAATCAACCTGAAGAACGTACCCTTCTTCAGATTCGTCTGGTATTGACATTACATTAAAATTTGTATAATCAATCCATTCGAACTTCTCGTAGGGTAGTTTTTCACTCATAGCTTTTCCATATAAATTGTTAATGTCAAAATGCATGAGGTACGTTGAGGGTTTTGTGTGATCATACTCCCTCATGTATTTATTGTTGGCTTTTGAAAATCGGTTACTACACACAGAAATTCCTCCTCTTATGGCATTTTCCAAAAACAACACCATGTCTAGATCCTTAAGTATCTCCAATTTGCATTGTGTGTACTTTAACATACAATCCCACGTATAACCGGGCATAGTGTAGTACCATGCGGGGTCTAAACCGTATATTAAAAAAGATTTATTTCGAAACTGTTCAAACACATCTGCAAGAAGCAAAACATCTGTTTTTAAATACAAGTCCGCATATTCCCCCAACGTTTTAATGTCAAAATGTTGCCAAACTGCTTGGGCATGAGCATACTTTTTATCATCTATATTTTCATCGGTAAGTTTACTGTAAAAATGCTTAATTGGAGGTAGTGAAGTTTCATTTAATTTATCAAAACAATCAACATATTCATAGCAAAAAACCCCTTTACACGTCAATAAATTGAATTGAGCATCATTTAAATTTTGAAATTCTTGTTTTAAGATTTTTTTTTCTGAACAATCTAAAATTGATGTTAATTCATCAAGAGAAGCCCCCAAGAATCTTAAAGTGTCTACAAACCGCAATTTAATTTCAATTTTTAAGGAACTAAAGGTAAAAGAAATGTACTTTTCCTTGTTAATGGGAAGTACGCTTAAACATCCATGCTTAGGGTAAGTCCGGGGGAGATGGCCATAGTTTTTTGATACTGTAAAAAAATGGTGATTATAATGCTTTTTTCAATGTTTTTATTGATAAAACGAAAACTTAACATTACATTTGTCAATAAATTCAACTAAAACTGAAAAATAATGTTGCAAACAAACAGAGCGTAAATTCTCTAAAAACATTACTATGGCCATCTCTCCCGGAGTTGTCCGGGAGAGATAGCCATGGGGTTAAGTAAAATGGTTACATGAAATTACTGCTTTTTTTTGCCTTTAATCTTTCCGCATTTTTGGCAAAAGTCGCCATAAGAGGTACAAGTTTCATGCAACCACTTCAAACAATTTACACATTTAATCCAGTCTACTTTCAGTTTTGTTAGGTTGTAGTCTTCGCCACATCCAATGCACAAGTTTTCTGTAAAATCTTCATCACCACTTGCTTCACTTTCTAAAACAATACTTTCATCATCTTCACTGCTTGCTGAAAATTTTCGTTTTTTAGCTTTCTTTTGGGTAGTGTTTCCTCTTATCATTTTAAGTTGCTTTTTGACCTCATTTCCTTTCAACTTTTTTCTTTTTCCCTTCGAACTGCTAAGTGCTCCGGTGATGTTAGAATTGATGCCACTTGCTTGGCTCGTTTCCTAACTACAACGGCTTTCTCCAAAACAACAGGGGACAAATCGACCAATATCTTGGAAGGGGTGATAGTTTCGGTATTGTCTTTGGAACACGATGGCAATGGTTGTACTTCAGAGTCATCAGTACCATTTGCTCTAGTTGGTCGTTGCTTTTGCTCAATTTGAGTTGGAGAAATATTTTCGAACATGGTTTCTTCGTTAGAGAAGGCGTAATCTGGAATTATTTCGCGATTAAAAGGCATGATCCCCGTTGCTTTAAATCCTGACGAGCCATTTTGAGTTGTAGCGGCCTTGCCCCAGGCTGGAGTGAGAAGTTCACCAAATTGATATCGAGTAATTCGTCGTCCGACATGATTCTTAAGCCACAAGCGACACGTTTCGTAAAAATGGCTTTTAAGGATTTGAAAAAGCTGCGGTCTAATGGCTGCAAATAGTGTGTGGTATGGCTCGGCAAGCATAAAAGAATTACTTGATGTGTTTCGGCAAATTCAAGCATCTCTACAGAATTCACATGTGAAGCGTGACCGTCCAGAATTAATAAAACCACACCTAACGGTTTTCTTGGTATAAAATGATCACGCAACCATTGAAAAAAAGTGCAGCATTAATATAGGCAGACTTTTCTGACATGTATAAGACTGATCCGGGGGGTAAATTGTCCTCCCATTCCTTTTTTTTATTTTTCCCTTTCATTATTACTGCAGGAGGTGTAAAGTTACCTTCCGCATTGCAGCAAACAACCAAGCTAATCGTTTCTCCTTTTTCTGTGGAAGTTACAGTTGAGACCACTTTTGAACCTTTTTGTGCGAGTACTTCTCCTGGCCTGTTGTTCAATTGAAGGCCTGTTTCATCGATATTAAAAATGTTGGCAGGCTTATCAAATAGAGAATGTTCGGTCATAATTTGTTCTAGTAGGTCAAAATACTCTCCGACTTCTTTTTGTTCATTGCGGATGTTCTAGCTAGCGAAACACCTTCTGATTTGCGAACGGTAATGCGAGGGTTTCGGCTTAAAAACAAACAAAGCCAATCATAACCAGCTTTTTGGGTTTCTTTGTTGAACCTGTGTTTAATATTTAATTGTTCAGCAAATTGAAAAGCAATAGTTCTTAAATCATCTCGAGTCAACGGAAAACCTGTGCTTTGCATGTTCAAAATATGTCGAGAAAGGCGATCTTCGTTTTCTCTCCCAAAGACACTGCTGGGTCCCATAGATCCCTTTTCCGTGTTTCCGGATTTTATTCTACGTTCTAAAGTTTTACGTGGTATGTTAAACATTACAGACGCTCGTCGAACAGACATATTATCATTCTTCACACTATTTACAGCATTTATCAAATTTTCTTGCGACCAATTGCCACGCATATTTACAGCTTTTCTTTGGTATTTGTTCGGCATCTGCAAAAAAATACCTTTCATAACACAATTGCAAGAAATAACAATCTGTAGCAGCATAATAAACTCATAATGCATATGGCCGTCACTCCCTGAAAAAAGTTGGCCATCTCTCCCAAAAGTCCGGTAGAGATGGCCCACCCAACAATTCAATCCACATGTTGCATTAGAACCGTATTTTGAGGTTATAACGTCACGTTTTACATCGCAATATAAAAATTAGCTGTTTAAACGACGGAAAAATGACCAAAATCGCTAAAAATACACATTATATGTACTTACGGTTAAATATTTTGAGCAGCAATAACAAAGAAACGCATTTATTTTCTTTAAAATTCACTTGAGACACCGGCAATTCGCACAAACGAATGGCATTGACCTAACGCAGGCGTCGACTGCTCTGCGAGCTCTGCGTATCGGTTTAACATGAAATGAGGCGATATGGCCATCTCTACCCTATGGCCATCTCCCCCGGACTTACCCTACACAAATTTGAAATTAAAAAATGACTGTCGTACGAACTTAAATTATGAAATAATACAGGTACAATAAATAATTTTTTGAAATTTAAATTACATGCTTTATGCGCAAAGCCTCTAAATTCCCCGGTAAAATGGTTGTGATCTTTGACAATCATTTCATTAATTGTAAATTGTTTATTACATATATGGCAAGCTTTTGATACTTCTGCATTAAATTCATTAATAGGAACGATTATTTTAAATTTCGATTGAACAAATTTCATAACACATAACATTTTATTTGCAAACCAATCTATACAATCCGCACCGCGATAGCTATCAAAATAAGAAAGGCTATTGTCATAGGAACACTTTACATAGTAACCAGCACTATATGGAACATGTTTCTGATATTTATTTGTTTTATTTTGACAAGGGTGGTTAGAAATTTTTTCCAAATAACACTCAAAATCAGCATAAACAACAAACGGAGCCGTTTGTTGATATGTAAAATTTTTAAATTCTAGATTGTCGTATTTCGGTAAACTCATTTTATATTTATTTAATTTACTACATAATTTTTCATGTTCCGTTAGTTTATCTTTTTGTTTCAAAATAGTTAAGGCATCTATCGCAAATGAATTTAGTACCATTATGTTTGTTTAACTGTGTGGAAGTTAGTCTTGATAAATTTTTAATCCAACAGTAATGAAATTTAATTTCTTTATTATCACAATTATTTAATTCTGGAGGTGCTTCATAATCATTCAATTTAGGGTAATATATGTTTTGAATCAAAAGTAAATTTACATGTTTATTTAACTTATTTGTTGTCAATCTAGCTGGCACTACTGTATAAAATGATTTTGAATCCCTCACAATAAGTTCCAAAGCGTAAACGTTGACAGAAATATTATTAAGTTTTTCAAATTTGGTTATTTTTGATAATTCCATTGGGCAATCTAAATCCACTGTTTTTAAAACCGAACGATAAAATGGATAGGAGTGGGTATTGTTCACACGTCTATGTGCAGGATAAAGGGCACTAACAATCGACCAGTAAAAGCAAAAGTGGTCACAATTTTTAATATTTATGCAACAGTTTTTCTTTAAGATTTGTTCTGGAAGTTCAATGTAAGACGAACCGTTCCCAATTTCAAATTTATTTATATTTACTGCTAATGATATAATTTTAGATAATGCCATACCCGACTCTTTTCTGAAAATTCCGATAATTCATGTAATAATTTGTCTATAACGTGATCTTTAAACCACTCTAGTATATTTGTGGATTTATCGATTATTTCATTTTTAGTATCAAAGTACTTTACGTTCGAAATTTCATTTTGATTTGATTTTTTTAAAAATTCCCCACAAAATACAGTATTTACTTTCAATGCAGAGTGCTCTGTCAATAGTTTTTTAATTTTATTTTGAAAAATAACTACACAATCTTCCAAAAATCGGTTCAAGTCTTTATGGAGTAAATTAACTATGGCACCCGTCATAATCCTGCTTTTAAAACTCGATTCAACATTAACCCAACTAACTCTGCTGTGTAATTTTGAATTTAAACCTGACCCCACATGTCTATTTAAAATTAATTTCCTAAAATGCTTTAAATGTCCCACGAAAGTTTCTAATTTTCTTAAAGTGCCCACAGATAATTTATTTGATTTCTTTCCCCGAATCGATGCATTACACAATTTTATTTGTTTTTGAATACGTTTTAGCCAAATCTCAGAGTCTTTAATTGTAAATTTATCAAAAATTATTTTTCTCAATTTTTTCAAGGAAATTAATAAATTGTTAGATTGTTCAATTACAATGTTAACAGACTTCATTGTGGCTCAAGAAATTTGAAATCACTCTGATTTTTTTTTTGAAACTGGAGTTGGTGGTAAAGTTTCAAAACAGTAAAGTTCTAATGAAGACAAGGGTGTTTTATCTTGTATGGAATGAACTTTTATTGATTGATCGCAGAAACAAAAATATTTTTGACAAAAATCACAGTGTTTGGTCCCATAACCCATGAGAGCGGTAAATATATATATAAATTAACAAAAAAAACTTACACTTAATTCTTCTGTATTTCAAAAGTTGATAGTGGGTGTGGCTTTCCAATATCTATCTGCCCCCTGTATATAATTGAATATTCTCGATTGCTGTTGAACTCCTCAATGTAGGGTCGGTAATCTTCTGTTACTCTCCGGGGTAGAAAAACAGCTTTATCTTCCAATTCAAGGAGGATCGCTTCCCCAAATTTGGGTTTTACGATTTTAACCAAAAATATTTTTAGAGGTGTATCCTTTGGAAGTTCATTTAACTTCACTAATTCTTTTCTTTCTGCAAGAGATAATGCATTTAATTTAGCAAGGTCCATCTAAAAAAAAAAAACGCGAACTAAAATTTCGCCAGCTTGCTTCTTGCATATTTATATGCATCTCCATCTACGTAATGATTTAGGTTTTTCTTCTCGCAAAAATTGGTCCAGAAACTATTTTATTATTTCCGTTTTTGTGTTTGGATTTTTGGATTGTTACTTTACACAAATCGGTTGCGTTTAAACATCCTATTAGAATGCTGCAGATAAAATAAAACCAGTCTTCCGTTTTTGTGTTTGGATTTTTGGATTGTTACTTTACACAAATCGGTTGCGTTTAAACATCCTATTAGAATGCTGCAGATAAAATAAACGATCTTTTCCGTCCTTTTAACAGAAACTACTTAATTTTATTCACGAAGTTTATTTAAAAAGTAATATACACATCATTGATGAAAAGAATTTTTGTTAATAAAATCTTGAGGTTATTTAAAATTAAAACAAAAATAGATACTAATATTATACATGTCATTGTGAAAACATTATTGACTTCATTTTTCATGTGTTCTTCTGTTTTGTTGGGCATGGTGTCGGTTGAATACGTCTCAATGGATACGTTATTTGTGGTATTTGTCTAAAGACATAAGCTACCTCTTTAGGTATCCAGTTGATATGAGGATTGATTGCCCTCTTTTCTTCCTTCTTATCCAACAAGTAAAGATTTTGAATCATAACCCTAATTTTTATTCATAAATGTCTTTATTTAATTTACCGAAAAGACTAATCCTCAACTTTGTTAATATTATCATATATTACTGCCCACTCCCCCATGCAACCCGGGGACCAAAAATAGCGACACGAAATGGACTAAAAATAGCACCGACATGTACCCGGCGGCGCGATCTACATTACCGACCGCGATCTACCGACCGTAGCTGGGAGATGGCGACACGAGTGGCGATCGAGCGCGGCAATCTGGCGCCAAGAACAAAAAGTGAGGTTAGGGACAGATTTTGTGCTCCGAACTCTCTTTGTTTATCTACTGGAGTAATAAAAATATGCATAATTTAAGAATAAAATGGCAAAGTAATTCTACTTTTAGTGAAAGTAATGGCGTGTGTAGATGAAAAATGATGGTTAAATTGAATCGGTGAGTGAAAGAACGGTACAAGCGACAATTTGTCTTTTTAAAGAAAATGAAGAAAAAGTGTATATCTAAAAAACTATTAAAGGTATACTTTTTTGATGTATTGGAAGATTGTGGATCTAGTAGTTTATAAAAAGAAGACGAATTTAAATTTTTGGAAAAAATGCAAGTAACCTAGTTTTTTAGAGACAAAAGACATGTACTTATACTGTTCTTTCACTCAATAAAAAATAAAAAAAATTAAACAGATTTTAATGGGATTATTTTATTTTTAAAAGTTTGTAATGAACATCATAATAGTAGAAAGACCCAGAAAAACTTATTCGTCACTTTTTTTAGTAACCTTCCATGAAATAATATGGTAATAAAACTTTAAGTTTTCTCCTGACATGTATTGTATAACCTTTTTAATATCAGCTATTTTTGCTTCATTTATTGGTACAGGTTCCTGATATGCCTTTAAAGTTGGGAGTTGAGGGCTGACATTTGGTTTTATTAGCTTAAATGTGTAGGAGCTAAAACCCCCTATGAAATCATATACGGTCACATATCCTGGTGTCTCGCTCAAATATGTAAACTGCCTATACTGTGATACGGTAAAATTAGCTTTTTCTGTAACGGACTTGCATGTTTTTTTATTAAAGTTTGGCCACCAGTTGTTAAAATCTAAAATGTCTTTATAAGTAACAGTGTCAATGGAAAAAGGACTTTTCTTCCTGGAAAATGTTATCATATGGTAGTAATCATCTGGTAAATAAACTCGATCACATTTTCTTATTACTCTCTTAACCTAACCAAAATCGCGATCACACGGCAGAAAAGAGTGACCGCGGATTGGAAAGTAATGACATATTTTTTTGAAACGCTTTGTGGCAGCCAGTGTCAACAAAAACCTTACCATTGTGTGGTTGCGGTTTTGGCCAGGACACCCATCCGAAAATATATGCAGCTCTGTTATGTTTGGTGATAGTTTGTTTACAATATAATCGAGAACAAAAGTGCAGACCTCATTGGGCCCTTTATAAGCCTGTCCCTCGTGATAGGTGTAAAACTGGCCAGTATTATTTTTCAAGTTATGGATTTGAAACGCGTAAACCCATAACTGGCGGTAGTAGAAAATTTCCTATACTGGGATGTTGGGCAAGGGCAAATTTTGCATAAAGTCGAATGTTCTTGCAGAAACGTCTTCCCTTTCTGCACAAAGTTTTGTTACGTTTTGGATTTGCGTATAAAATTTTTTAGCACGACGTTTGTGTACCATTAATTCGGCTGCGGTGACCCTTTTTGCATTATCGTTTAAGTTTGGATTTTTGAGTCTTGTCCCTAATCGTTCACATTCACTACACTACACTACACTACTTGGGGACGTCCAAATCTTAGCGAATAGTTTTCATTAAAGTATTTGAGATAATACTCATATTTCACTTTCGTTTTGAGTTCAGGCCATTGCTTGATAAAAAGTTCATACATACATTTAACATTGAGCTTACCATCAAGATATTTCACCGCTTTGGAACTGCTATAGTGAGAGGTTTTGCTGGGAAACGACTCGATGTGTTCTTTTATTTTAATATTGTATTCCTCTGGTTTCACATGCCTCCGAAAATTGTGTTTTCCTCGCAAATCTATTGGAGAATCTCCAGATTTTGAAATTTTATTTAGTCGCTGCAACCGTGAATTGGTAATAGCATGTAGGCTCAAAAAGGCTTTCTTGCAAACTGGGACTCTTCCACCTTCTCGTCTAATGTAGTATGCGAACGTTGTATTTTTAGTAAAAGTATCAGTGCGTCGTCTAGCCACTGGCTTGGCTTCCATAAGACCAATTAAATGTATATCCTGCCCATTTTTAGACTCTATTTCCAGGAATTGGGATAGTATTGCGTCCCTTTCTTCCTGCGATAAATTTGCCGTACATTTATTTTTACACCTACAAATTATAGTAATGTTTTCATTATTGTATTATTTGGAACTAAGAAATAACTCACTCAGTTAGTACTGAAGTCTTCTTTTCAATATCTTTTCCAGCTGTATTTAGATATTCCTGGCCATGTAGTCGGGCATATTTACGTTGGTTTTGTTTCCAAGTATGGGGTTGTTTTTTTTCTTTTCTTTAAGGATCTATCAAGAGAGTCACTTTCACTACTACTACTGCTTGTACTAGACATTATTATTTTTTTAAAGCAAGTATTTAAAACGAATAGCCTATATTATCTAAATATTTATCACCACTCGTGTCAATTGCCAAATATAGAATGACTTTTAAAATGCTGCATTGGCGAAGAACAACCATAGATGCTCTGGCGGTGTGTGCCGTGGCCCCATCTTGCTGAAACCACAAATTTTGGATATCCACACCTTGTCTTTGTAAGTCAGGAATGAAAGAGTTGTTAACCATATTAATGTAACGATCGGATGTTACAGTAACGGTAACCCCATTTTCTTCAAAAAAATATGGTCCAATGATGCCAAATTTTGTAACCACGCACCAAACTGTTACCTTAGGGCTGTGGAGTGGTTTTTCATGCATTCCACGCGGATTTTCGCCAGCCCAGTAACGACAATTTTGTCTGTTGACGGCGCCATTAAGGTGGAAATGGGCTTCATCACTCATAACTAAGGATAGGTTTTCATTTTCTTCATAAAGTTGAAGCATTTGTTGAGCAAAAGCCAAGCGTTGTGGAAAATCTCTTACATTTAATTCCTGCACAACCGCTATTCTGTACGGATGAAAATGTAATTCGCCATTTAAAATCCGTCTTACAGTCCGATTGCAGATTTGAAGTGCTGCTGAATGACGACGAGCAGATCGGCGTGGGCTTCGCAGCACCGCTTGTCTCACCCTTTCAACGTTCTCTGGAGTACGCACAGCACGCTGGCGGCCAGGTTGTTTTTTTTTTCATTATCGAGCCCCCTGTTCGAAGATTATGAACCCAACGTAGGATCGTGTCTCGAGCGGGGACAGAGTCATTTCGATGAATATTAAACCTTCGACGAAATTCACGTTGAACTGTAGTCACCGACTCGCCACTTCCAACAAAACAATCGTAAGCGAATACGCGTTGTTCTAACGTCCACGGCTCCATGGTTGCGACTGAAAGTGAAATGACGGCCCCTCCCTTTTCCAATGGTCGCGTACTATCCAACCTAAAAACACTTGGTTCCTATGCCCCCACGTACGTTAGATGAATATGAATTAAACACTTAAACACTTCAACAGTGCGTCAATGAAAACGGTCATCACATGCCAGATATTATTTTCCGTTCATGAATATCTTAAAATGCTTTGTTATTACCTATTGTGTGCTGCCAATAAAAATTTTTTAGAGTAAAAACTAACAGTTTTATTATTATTTTAAAAACACTTGGTGTCCCACCCTGTATATATATTATTAAAAATGAATAAGGTTATAATGCATTTCAAGCATTACTCAACGGTTTGTAAATAAAAAACAAATTAATTAAATACTGTTTTATTTGTCATCATCCATTATAAAATATTCATATAAGAAATAAACATTTGTCAACGCACATACACATGTATTAATATCATGATAAAAACATTTTGGTGTCGAGGCTGCTAATGGTGGATTTTCATCAAATTCGTATGCTGGTCTCGTGGTACATTTTTGTATGAAATTAGCCTTTTCCTTTACCTTCACGAAAACCGTCTCTGCATTTTCAGTAATTTCCTTTAGAATGTGTCCAAATTGGTGTTAATGTGTATGACCGCTATTCCAATGAATTCCATGATGATTTTTCATTCATCAAATTGCTTGTCTATGCAAGTCTGAAGGTAACAAATGTAGACGAAATGGAGATTTGAAAATATAATGACTTACTTGACATCCATTATAAGCTGCAAATTCTTTAACGATAAATTTATTATTTTCAATTTTAAATCCTTGAACATCTATAACAACTTTCATATTTGTAATTCTTGCAATTTAATCACAGTGTTTTTATATTTTTCGTAATATTCTATGTCTCGTTTGAGACGTGTTAATTTAAAAAGAAACCGACTAATAGCAGTTTGATACTTAAAGATATTCATATTTAATGTACAATAAGTAGGTAGGGAAAATACTTTTATATTCAATGTTAATCATGCGCATTAAAACGTGATATTTTTCATGTAAAATTAAACAATAAGCTGAAATATCACTTGTAATTGGAGTATCTAATTCAAATTCTATACGAAGAACTACAGATCCAGATTGTATAACCTCCTTTTGTTTGGAACAATTTATGTGAATTAAGGGTGCTATATCTTTAAATTCGTTAGGAGTAAAAACAGGTTCGCTGTTTGAACGTTCACCATAATAGTAAGAAGTCTGAAAAGCAGCAAACATTTTTTATAACGCAGCAAAATATTATTGTTAGTAAAATCTAAATTTAAGTCATTATGTATATGGATATATATGAACGATATATATTTTTCTTTATTTAACGGAAGAATCGAAACATGTCCTCGTTTTGCAATATCTTTTATGATAAAATGACTGTCGTATCCGGCAAGGTTGTGGAATAAGATTGGGACAACAAACAATTTTTTAAATAAAAGATTACAAGTTTGGTGTGCGTAGCCTCTAAATAGTCCTGTAAAATGATCATGGTCTCTTACAATTATATCTTTTTGTTTAAATTTTGTTTCACAAATGTGACAAGTTTGTCTATTTAAATTTTCTATCGGTTCTATTAGCGGAACTATATTAATTATTTTACTCTAAACAAATTGTGCAATCTTTTTAATTACATTTGAAAACCAATCCATACAATCCACACCTTCGTAACTATTGAAATAAGAAAAATTATCATTAATATGTACATTTCATGTAATATCCTGCACAAATTGCTTTGTGATTTTGGTATTTATTGATTGTTTTTGATAATTTTGTTTTACAAGGTTCCAAAATAGCTTCAATATCAGCATATATGAGAAAAGGAATTTTTTGTTTGTAGATATAGTTTTTAAATTCTACAAAATCATATTTTGGAAATGAAATTTTACAATGGTTTGTATTTTCACATAATAAATAGTGATTTCTTAACCTTTCCTCACTATAAAAATAATTTAAACAACGATCACACAAGTTAATTGCAGCTGTATGTTTAGTTACTTGAGATCGAATAAGTCGAGAAAGATTTGTAATCAAGCAATAGTGGAATTTTAATTCAATATTATCATCAGTATTATCTGACGCCGCCGTAAAATCATTTAACTTTGGAAAATATTTTTGTATTAATAATAAATTTACATGTTTCTCTAATTTCTTTTTTGTGAGTTTAGCAGGTACAACTACATATGATGAGTTTTTTTCTGTTAATTCTAAAGCGTAAACGTTTACAGAAATATTATTTAATTCCTCAAATTTATTAATTTGTTTTAATTTCATAGGTAATTCTAAACCTTTAGTATTTAGCACAAGACTATAGTGTGGATATGATTAGGTTAACCTATAATTACGAGTAGTTGGGTATAAAAACATGCTTTTTTATTTTTAATTTGTGGTGGTAATTTAATAAAAGAAGTTCCACTGCCTATTTTATATTCGTTTATTGCTACTTCTAACAGCAAAATTTTTCGTAGTGCCCAACCGCTAGATTCTTCCGCAAATTCTGACAATTTATTTAAAATATAATCTGTTACATGATGATGAAACCAAATTGCTAAATCTGTTGTTTGGTCTAAAATTGCATTAGGTGTAACAAAATACTTTTGATCAATTACTTCTTGATCACCTGCCATTTTAACGAAATCTGCCCAAAGTGTGGTATTTATTTTTACGATTAATTTATCTTTAATAATTTGTTTGATTTTCTTTTTAAAAAGATTAAAAGCATCTGATAAAAATTCTTTAATTTCTTTATGCTTAACATTTACAATCACTGCAGTCTGGAATTATTGAAACAAGAAATTATATTTTTCCAATAAACTTTTGGATTTTTAGCATCAAGTTCGTTTTCTACTTTTTATTAAACATTTCAATCTTTTTAGTTGTCTAATTTTGGTTATTATTTTACTTTTTTGACCAACCTTTAGTTTATATTTCTTTAATGCTATGTTACATTTTCTAATATGTTTATTAATTAAATTTATTGATTCCTTTTCAGCAGAATTGGCTCTAATTAATTTTATAGATTCATCAATTTTAGATAATATTGTTGGATATTTGTCCATAATTTTATATCACAATTATTTATAAAAATATATAACTTACCATTTAAATCTCAATTATT
Source organism: Ophraella communa (assembly GCA_035357415.1). Classification (NCBI taxonomy): domain Eukaryota; kingdom Metazoa; phylum Arthropoda; class Insecta; order Coleoptera; family Chrysomelidae; genus Ophraella; species Ophraella communa. Next base: position 8,327,825 of record CM068984.1, read on the forward strand.
TCAAACGATGATGCGAGATTCGGCTGCCAATTTCTACTGTTCCTCTAAATACAATAGCGTATTTTTGTTCCTCAAAATATTTAATAAACGGTTTATACGTTTTTGTTACCCTCTGTGGAAGGAATGTTACGTTGTTTTCCAGTTCTAGCAAAACCGTTTCTCCGAACTTGCTTTGTACAGTTTTTCCTGATAGTATTTTTTGAGGTTCACCCAGAATTAATTGATTTAACTTGATAATTGGTTTGGTATCTCTTTTTAGAAGAGAAATAGAGTTTAATGTTTTTAAATCCATTTTTCTAAAATGAATAATCTTTAGAGTTTATTTATTTTCTTATATTATAAAAATAACAAATTACTAATTTAAATAAAATGAAAATAACTTACTTGCGTTGCTGCTGTTGCTGCTGCTATTGCTGTCGTAAACGAAAGTTATTGGAAGTATGCAGGTTCCTATGGTTGTTTTTTTGTTGATCTTCACCGACATCATTAGCTCATCGTTAGGTGAAACTTTCAATGAGACGAGTGCCTCTTTATGGTTAGAACGATACGGCTACTCAAGTAGCAATGCAAATATTGATTTGCCCACAGTTTTAACACAATTTCAAGAAAGATACAATTTACCGGTAGACGGAAAATTAAATGAAAAAACTGCTAAACTTATGCAAAAACCTAGATGTTCAATGGGAGATAATGCTTACACATTACACTCCGCATGGACTAAATTTAATTTAGCCTGGTATTTTCCACAGTCGACTCCTGAAGCTCTAGTAGTTGCAAAAAAAGTTTTTGAAATATGGGAGACGTATTCCAAATTTAATTTTACCTATTTAAAAACTCCAATTCCCCCACTTGATATTACTATTACTGTTGTCGGACGACAACATTATTTTCGTTATGATTGTACAGGAGACAATGAATGCCCCTATCAATTTAAAGGTGTAGTATTAGCACACTCTTATTTTCCTCCAAAAAATGGATGCATAGAAATTCATATGAATAAAAATATATCTTGGGATTTTAGTTTGCAATCTATGGCAGATGATCGAACAAGTTTTTTCTCAGTTCTTCTTCATGAAGTTGGTCACGCTTTAGGTCTAGGACATAGCGGTGATCATAAATCGGTAATGTATCCTTGGTACCAAAACAATGCAACTACGTTGTCTGATGATGATAAAATGGCATTAGAAGCTTTATATGGAGCTAAGAGTAAATATGCAGTTATTCCAAAGATTACTACTACTACTACTGCAAAATCAAAGCCTAAAATTTTAACTACTACGTTAAGACCTATTACTACTACTAGTACTACTACTACTACTAGTACCACTACACCAAAACAAAATTTCATAAGAAATGTATGTGAATTAGAATATCCAGATTTAGTATTTTTAGCATATACACCATCATTTCCAAATCACCGTATGTATATAGTAAGTAAAGACTTAGTGTGGAAATATGACTTAAATGATGGCACGATGCCCTCTACTGGTGAAAAATTTCAAAATTATTTTCCAAAAGGAATCTCTAACGTATCTCACGTATTTCAAAATTCTTATGGAGATTTAATTGGTGCTAGTAACAATCGAATATATGCTGCAGCATTTCCCAGTATACGAATTCAAAAATTTAACTTGTTACCTGAAGTAGCTAACGCAAACAAAATAAAAGCCCTATTTCAAACAAACTCTGGAAAAAAAAACGTTTTTATTGACGATTCGTTTATTGAATTTAACTATGATGAAATTGTCTCAAGAGGACGCATAAGTGATGTTTTCCCAGGAATTCCAAATGATATTACGTCGGCTTTTAATTACATTAATGGTCATATTTATTTTTTAAAACACAACATTTACTTTAAATATAATGAATTTAAAAAACAAGTCATAGAAAAAGGTACCTTTAACTGGAATATAATAGGAATACCTTGTCCGGACCGAGGATTAGTAGAACTTTTAAAATACTTACTATCCAAAGTATCTGCATTTTATATCTGATTATTTAAATTATATGTAAAGTTAATAAATAAAAAGTCCAATATGCAATTGATTTTTATTTTGATTTTGATTCACCCTGTATATTTCATATTATTGGATCCAATCTGTATTAACCATCATTTTTTATCTATTAGGAACACCACATCTACACACGCTATTAATTTCACTAAAAGTAGGAACCATCATTTTTCATATACACACGCTATTACTTTCACTAAAAGCAGAATTACTTTGCCATTTTATTCTTAAATTATGCATATTTTTATTACTCCACATGCAAATATATAGTATTGATTTATGCATATTTTTATTAATCTTATCAACTCTGTGGAATATTCTAAATTCTCGACTTTTTCGGGTTATGAATTCTAGTTTATGGTTTCCTTTGAAGTAGATTAAATCCGCACAAAATATACTAAAAAAATTATATATTTTTGGTGATTTGAATAAATAGTTATTTACACTATTTCCGGTTTTAATACCGAGTTCTTTGAGATAAATCGCTATCAATCATGATACCACCATTATACAGGTATACAGGTAAAAGAGTTGTCAATAACCAATTGTACAAAACCTTCACGTTTTGGTTGTTACACATATATTTTCCCTGTTGATGGTGGTTTAAACAAGTCGTTGACGTCTTCTCAAATTTTCTGGTACTGTAGGTCGTTCCATCGAACTTACTCACATCAACCACTCTGTGGAATATTCTAAATTCTCGACTTTTTCGGGTTATGAATTCTAGTTTATGGTTTCCTTTGAAGTAGATTAAATCCGCACAAAATATACTAAAAAAATTATATATTTTAAATACTGAGTTCTTTGAGATAAATCGCTATCAATCATGATACCACCATTATACAGGTATACAGGTAAAAGAGTTGTCAATAACCAATTGTACAAAACCTTCACGTTTTGGTTGTTACACATATATTTTCCCTGTTGATGGTGGTTTAAACGAGTCGTTGACGTCTTCGCAAATTTTCTGGTACTGTAGGTCGTTCCATCAAACTTACTCACATCAACCACTCTGTGGAATATTCTAAATTCGTAACATTTTCGGGTTATGAATTCTAGTTTCTGGTTTCTTCGGAAGTAGATTAAATCCGCACAAACTATACTAAAAAAATTATATATTTTTAATACTGAGTTCTTTGAGATAAATCGCTATCAATCATGATACCACCATTATACAGGTATACAGGTAAAAGAGTTGTCAATAACCAATTGTACAAAACCTTCACGTTTTGGTTGTTACACATATATTTTCCCTGTTGATGGTGGTTTAAACGAGTCGTTGACGTCTTCTCAAATTTTCTAGTACTGTAGTTCGTTCCATCGAACTTACTCACATCAACCACTCTGTGGAATATTCTAAATTCGTGACATTTTCGGGTTATGAATTCTAGTTTCTGGTTTCCTCGGAAGTAGATTAAATCCGCACGAACTATACTAAAAAAATTATATATTTTTAATACTGAGTTCTTTGAGATAAATCGCTATCAATCATGATACCGCCATTATACAGGTATACAGGTAAAAGAGTTGTAACTAACCAATTGTACAAAACCTTCACGTTTTGGTTGGTACACTTGTAATTCCCCTGTTGATGGTGGTTTAAACAAGTCGTTGACGTCTTCTTAAATTTTCTGGTACTGTAGGTCGTTCCATCGAACTTACTCACATCAACCACTTTGTGGAATATTATAAATTCGTGACATTTTCGGATTATGAATTCTAGTTTCTGGTTTCCTCGGAAGTAGATTAAGTCCGCACAAACTATACTAAAAAAATTATATATTTTTAATACTGAGTTCTTTGAGATAAATCGCTATCAATTATGATACTACCATTATACAGGTATACAGGTAAAAGAGTTGTTACTAACCAATTGTACAAAACCTTCACGTTTTGGTTGGCACACTTATAATTCCCCTGTTGATGGTGGTTTAAACAAGTCGTTGACGTCTTCTCAAATTTTCTGGTACTGTAGGTCGTTCCATCGAACTTACTCACATCAACCACTCTGTGGAATATTCTAAATTCGTGACATTTTCGGGTTATGAATTCTAGTTTCTGGTTTCCTCGGAAGTAGATTAAATCCGCACGAACTATACTAAAAAAATTATATATTTTTAATACTGAGTTCTTTGAGATAAATCGCTATCAATTATGATACTACCATTATACAGGTATACAGGTAAAAGAGTTGTTACTAACCAATTGTACAAAACCTTCACGTTTTGGTTGGCACACATATATTTTCCCTGTTGTTGGTAATTTAAACAAGTCCTTGACGTCTTCTTAAATTTTTTGGTAGTATTGACCGTTCCATCAAACTTACTCACATCAACTACTTTGTGGAATATTCCAAATTCTTGACATTTTCGGGTTATGAATTCTAGTTTCTGGTTTCTAGTAACTACAGCATCTGAGTGATGTTTCACATTTTCAAAGTGACCATTACTCCAGGTTTTACATTAGGTTCGATCCATAAATTTATATGTCCATTTATGGCTTTCATTAATGGAAATTGTTGGTATTTGTTAAATTTACCTATTTGTCCTGAATTTAAGAAAAAATGAATAACTCCATTGAAAAAATTTTTTTTAACTGAAGATGCTGGTGCAATTACCATTAACTTTAGGTAATTTGTTATCTTTATAAGATTCATCCAAATACAATTCATTTAATTTAGCAATTGGTTTTGCTTCTCTCTCTAGAACAGAAGAAGAATTTAAAACCCTTAAATTCATTTCTTTAAAAGGAGTGAAGTATTTTTGCAGAGTTTATCTATTTTTTAATATTGGAAAGAAATTGAGATTCGATTTTCCAATTTCCATCACCACTCTAAATACGATGGCCTATTTTTTTTCTTCGAAATATTTAATAAAAAAAATTATACCATTTTGTCTTTAGAAGGAAGGTGAATGTTATTTTCCAATTCTAATAGAACCGTTTCTCCAAACTTGCTCTGTACTAATTTTGCTGATATTATTTTATGAGATTCATCCAATACCAATTCAATTAATTTAGCAATTGGTTTTGCGTCTCTCTCTAAAACAGAAGAAGAATTTAAAACCCTTAAATTAATTTTTCTAAAAGGAGTTTAATATTTTAACAGAGTTTATCTATTTTTTCATATTGGAAAGGAAATGAGATTCGATTTTCCAATATCCACTGCCCCTCTAAATACGATGGCGTATTTTTTTTTTCTTCAAAATATTTAATAAAAATAATTATGCCATTTTGGTACCCTCTGTGGAAAGAAGGTGATGTTATTTTCCAATTCTAAGCGATTTTTTTGAACGTCTCATTTGTGAAAGAGCATTACTACTACATGTTTAGTAAAAATAAAAACAATATTTATTATACAATCTTTTATTTTACAAAATTACTTTACAAAATTATTAAATCCTCACTAACTTACTATTATTATATTTTAATAAATAATTATGATATATCATCATTTCTGTTAAATTCATATTCGTCAAGGAATTGACTAAACCGCGGAGGTGGAGGTGAATTTAATTCATGAGAAGAATATTAATCCATATCACATTCATGTCTCTCCTTGAGTCCAAACAGCAGTTTTTAAATTGATTTTGACACATTTTCCTTTACTGTAATTCTTTAGTATAGTAATAACCATGAAAATGATCTCTAATTGTATACATAGATTAAATCAGCACCCAAAATACATTTCTTTAATATTATATCTACCTCCGAGAACTCGATATCCCCAGAAGAGTAGTCGATTCCATGGACGTACCTTTCCAAATGGTGTGTTGTTCTTCTATCACGAGCACTTAAACTATTATAATTTTTTGGAGATTTAAATAAATGGTTATTTAAATTATTTCCTATTTTTATACTAAATTTATTAATATTTATTTCTAGAGAAATAATTTTAATCAAACTCAACCCCGAACCACGCTCTTGGAATTCTGATAGGTTATTTTGAAAGTCTGTACCCATATCAACAATTTCATTTTTTGTTGTAAAGTACTTCAAGTCTTTCTCATCTTTATTAGAATCATTATTGTTTTTTATAAATTCCCCTAAAAATGTTTAATTCACTTTCATCGTTTGATAATTTTTTTTTAAAAAGATACTTGATTTTAAATTGAAAAATTTTAAAAGAGTCGGCAAAAAAATTATCTAAATTTGTATGTCTTAAATTAATTATAACCCCAGTTAAAATTCTACTTTTAAAAGCGGAAGATACATTTTCCCACACTACGCGGTCACTCCTGTTACCATTTACCCCTCGACCTAATTTTGTTTTACCTAAGCGTTTTATTAGAACACAACATCGTTTTAAATGTACAATATTTGTCATTATTTTTCTTTGAATTCCAATTGAATGATCTTAATTTAACAGAGTTCTATTACAAAGACGGATATTTTTATGGAGGTGTTTTAGCCACCTATTATTATAACCCTTATTAATATTACCCTTACTTAATACTTCTAAAGCTTTGTTGCTTATGGAAACAAATGCATCACTTGTTGCTTGAAACTGATTGCATCACTTGTTGCTTGAAACTGATTCATATAGTTACTTACAATTTATTTTACAGATCCTCCTTCTTCATCTTCTTCAACAGGGTAGCCGCTGTCTTGACTTGCGCTATCTATGTATTTTCGTTCTTCCTTCTAAAATAATAATTTTAAATAATATTAATAATATTCAAAACTTTTTTGATGAAAAGTACTAACCTTCAACTCAGTAATTAAAAATAATGTCCTTGGTTAAGGGAGGTCCGGCAATTTTTGTATTCCAGTGAACGTTAGCTGGAATTTACCTGAATTGAATTTCTTTATGTGAGGTTGGAAGATATCAGTTACCCTTTTTGGTAAAAATGTTACGTAGTCCTCCAATTCCAGAAATACCAATCTCCAAATTTTTTATGTTTCACAATTCTCCCTTTGTTGGGTACATTTTTCTTTAAATTACAAACTTTTATTTTCAGTTTATTTTCAACATGTGTTATTTATATCCTTTAAAAAATTCATCTAAAATTATCAAATTGTTTATGATAATGATTATATGAAAGTAAATAAATGTACTTACTTTTGTTTGTTGTTACTAACTTTGGTTATCGATATTGATATCAAAACTTTTACCACATTCTTAGTAAACATAATATTTTAAATTTTAGTGGTTAACACCTATCGTGCCCACCCACAAATCGGGAAAAATATTTTTAAAAACAAAATTGGTTGTTGATTATTGATAGATGTATAAATTATTTTTGTCATAATTGAAACCACTTCTTATATTTTTATTTTGAAATGAAAACTACATTTTTATTCATTAAATGATATATTACAAATTGATCTAAGTTTTTGGATTACAATTTTAATTATAATTTTGAATATTCTAATACAAATGCTAATATCAAACATGTGATTCTCAATAAAGCATCACTTTTGTTCTTCGCATCGTTTTCAGTGTTAAGGGAGTTACTTGCGTTCATGTTTTGATTGTAAAAGGTTGAATTCTTCGCAATGGATACTGTGCTTGTGGTAGCTGTCGACTGTTAAATACTTTACTCCAAATACTAATATTTTTAAATCGTTTATTAAAGTTGTCATTAACCAGCATCATTTTTCCATTTAACTGACACCTATCTTGATGATGAGATGATGATGCTGTGAAATTCTATAAAATTTAAAAACAATGTAATAATAGTAAATATAAAATACATAATAAGTTAAAGAGACATAATAAATTAATACTCACATTATTAGTTCTCTACAATTTTAAAAAGTGTTCTAGGAGGACATCCTTCGAAAAGACTTTGAAGTCCGGTGAATATTATAGAGTATTTTCCTTCCTCAAATTTTTCAACATGCGGAGTAAATATATTGGTTACTCTAGTTGGTAGGAATACGATATTGCTCTCTAATTCCACTAAAATTTGTTCTCCAAATTGTCCCTTTACTTTCCTTATAATATTTTTAAAAAGTATTTTATTAAAAAAACTAAACAGGCAATACAGTGTGCACCAACCAATTATATAACACCTCCACGTTTTCGTTGGTGCACATTGGTGTATTTAAAGGATTTATTAAACCAAATCCATTAACCCAACACCATTATAATATATAACCACCACCTTATTTATTTTAAATTACATAACTAATACATTATTATTTATAATACAATATGATTGAGAAACTTCATATTTGGATAAAAATTTAATATGACATGTCATATAATTCAAACATTCATAATTGCATTCCATGCAATGAAAATGATATTTTAAATGTACATGAGCAAAATCGACATACACATCATGCATTAAATTACCAGCCAAATATAAAATTTCCTTATTCCGAAAACATTTAATACAAATTACAGTAGAAATTTTATTATATTCTTCCTTTAAATTATCGAGTATGTAACACCGTAATATATAAAACATGTTGCAATTATTAATATTATCAAAACAACTATAATCATCAAGTAGTTTGATATATTTAAATTCAAATTTCTTGGCCATATTCTCTTCATATTCCCAATTTATTGCAGTAAGGTTTTTATCAGATCTATGTGGTAACTTTAATCTCAAATCATTCCATTTATTATCTGGTATTACTTTATAACATCTTCTTCTACCATCTATTATTTCTTTTCTTTCCATTAATGTTATAATTTCAAATCCAATTTTTATTTTATTATGATTTGATCCAATTCATCATTAAATTTTAAATAAAAAATATCAAAGTTACATTTTTCTATACAATCTAAAAATAAAAATAAATTATTACCTTCTGAACAATTTCAAATTCACTTAACTCAATTAATTCTGTTACACTCTTTTCATCTTCAGAAGACATTTTATCTCTATAAATTTATCTAATGTTTGTGTGTGTGTATGACTATGTTTTACAGAAAATTATTAAATAACCAATCGAACAATTTTTGTCGCATATATCTATACTAGCTTGAACTTGATTTTTAATATATATTTTTTAAAAAAGTATAATTTCATCCACACGCGTTAAATTAATTAAAAATTATTCTTAACAAACACACTAATTAGGTAATACATTTTACAGATGCATTTGTTCAAGGCTGGCGTCATTATGTCGCCACGCGTATTGAAACAATTAATTAATTAAAAATTATATTAAAATCAATGTTACTACTGTTACGGAAATCAATATATTCTTATATGTAACAAATAATCGTATTATTTTTCTTTAAATACATACACGGCTTAATTTCACTAATCTCTGTATACACACGACTTCTTAAACCTCTGGAGACTTCTTTCAATATTTTCTTCTTCGTCTTACATCTACCATCATTAATCATTGCATTCTTTCTATTAACAGACTTTTCTGTTACATCCTGTATACACACACGACTTCTTCTTCTTCTAAAGCCTCTGGAGACTTCTTTTTCCGCCTTCGAATGACGTCATACAATACCATCAAGCCATCCGAAGTCACTTAAACAACTTATACCTTAATATTTCTACACCCTGTATACACGACTTCTTGAAAACCCTCTAGAGACTCGCACTTCTTCGTATGACTTCTTGTATTACCACGGCCTCGATCCATCCGAAGCCAATTACACATACCATGCACTTTAAAAATCTCAAGGTTGTGTCCTGAGAGCCTCTCAACTATACTACTAAAATTGTTAGATAATCAATCTAACAAATGCATTATTTAAAAAAATGTGCAAGGCTGGCGTCACTTTGTCGCGTATATTTACACTTGCTAGAACTTGTAAAATATTCAATCGTACAAAATATTTTCTAAAGAAGTATGACGTCATCCGCATGTGTTGATAAAAATCCACATTCTCATCTTAATAAAAATTAGATTTTCAATGCATTCTTATAATGTATCAAATAATGGTATTATTTGTTCCTCGGCCTCGATCCATCCGAAGCCAATTACACACAGGTACCATCAACTTTAAAATCCCAAGGTCGTGTCCCAGCAGTCTCTAAACTATACTACTGCACCCAAAATATACTAAAAAAATTATATATTTTTGTGATTTAAATAAATAGTTATTTACACTATTTCCTTTTTAATACTGAGTTCTTTGAGATAAATTGCTATCAATCATGATATTACTATTATACAGGTAAAACAGTTGTTACTAACCAATTGTACAAAACCTTCACGTTTTGGTTGTTACACATATATTTTCCCTGTTGATGGTGGTTTAAACAAGTCCTTGACGTCTTCTTAAATTTTCTGGTAGTATTGACCGTTCCATCAAACTTACTCACATCAACCACTCTGTGGAATTATCCAAATTCTTTACATTTTCGGGTTATGAATTCTAGAAAATTTTTTTTAACTGAAGATGCTGGTGCAATTACCATTAACTTTAGGTAATTTTTTATCTTTATAAGATTCATCCAAATCCAATTAATTTAATTTAGCAATTGGTTTTGCGTCTTTCTCTGGAACAGAAGAAGAATTTAAAACCCTTAAATTCATTTTTCTAAAAGGAGTTTAAGATATTTGCAGAGTTTATCTATTTTTTAATATTGGAAAGAAATTGAGATTCGATTTTCCAATTTCCATCACCCCTCTAAATACGATGGCCTATTTTTTTTCTTCGAAATATTTAATAAAAAAAATTATGCCATTTTGGTACCCTCTGTGGAAAGGTGATGTTATTTTCCAACTCTAAGCGATTTTTTTGAACGTCTAATTTGTGAAAGGACACTACTACTACATGTTTAGTAAAAATTAAAACAATATTTATTATACAATGTTTTATTTTACAAAATTACTTTACGAAATTATTAAATCCTCACTAACTTACTATTATTATATTTTAATAAATAATTATGATATATCATCATTTCTGTTAAATTCATAATCGTCAAGGAATCGATTAAACCGCGGAGGTGGAGGTGAATTTAATTCATGAGAAGGATATTAATCCATATCACACTCATGTCTCTCCTTGAGTCCAAACAGCAGTTTTTAAATTGATTTTGACACATTTTCCTTTACTGTAATTCTTTAGTATAGTAATAACCATGAAAATGATCTCTAATTGTATACTATAATTTAAATTTTTTAATTCTACCATAAATGTATAAAAGGTGTCTAAAGCATGTTTGACATAAATATAAATTAAGTGAAACAACTTTTTATCTGTTAAACCAGACGCAATATTTATCACAATCATATTCCTTTTTCCAATTACGATGCACATCATTATTGGTGATAGAATGCCATTTATAATAATTATATTTTTTAGTAAACTTAATAATTAAATTTTTGGGTATGGGTGAACGAACCATAAAATCTATAACTGAATGAATGGTTTGACAAATAGTTTTAAACCACATTTCCTTTAATCTCATGTGGGCAGGATTTTTAAAACAAAAAATTACGTACCTATTCTTAAATAGGAGGTGTATCAAATGAATTTGAAAGTATCTGTCGTTTATCATCGTAGAGGCATTTTTCTATACTACGTTGATTTATTACTGTTTCTGTTTCACTAATTTCTTAGATAAAACTATCTGTGTCTTTATAGATTAATTTATATTTTTCTACACCTACTGTCCTAACATCCCTCCCACTTTGACCAAAGATGAATGACTCAATGTAACCTTGTTCGCCATAGTGTTTCCAAACAATGTGTTTTTCGCAAGTTTGAATTGATTTTTTTCATCTTGCTGATTGCAGTAGTCTTAATCGACTATTTAATACAATATAAGATCTTAACCATTCTGTTAAGAAGTTTGACTGGCTTTTACGCCCTAAGACAATCTAATCTACAATCTCAACCATTCTGATTGATTGAATTCCAACACTTTTTGTCATAATTAATCCATGTTCCGTTGTTAGAACCATTTTTAAATCAAATTTAACTGCAGCGTACTATTAATATATCAACTAATGACAATTAAGTCAAATATGACAAATCCATATTACATAAACAACTCCACAGCACTCTCTGTTTCGGTTATTTGGCCGGATACCGTAGTAGCAACTACAAAGAGACCTATATTTCAAATACTTCGAATTATCTCCTTAATAAGTCTTTTTAACGTAGGTGTTGGTGTCAAATTTTCACAAAAAGTGACACAAACAACCTGATTCCATTTTCTTTTTATACCCTTGATCATAAACACAAGAGCGTGATCTGCAAATGCAGCACGTCTGTCTGAACCACCAAAACATCTACAAAGCCATCAACACACTCCTTGCTTGATTGTATTGCAATCCAGGCTGAATTGACATTTCGCCAAAAATTAAAACACAGTATTTTTTCTAGTTCCCTCAGTTTACTTACTGCTTTTTGTAAATTTTATTGTTAATTCCACAAGAAAGAAGAATTTGTTGTAAAAATTTAGAAAGCGTTTTTCGTGAAGGTAAACTGAAGAAACTAGATAAGTACCTATAGCCTTTACCGCTTTTCTTAGCTAATGCTAAGAGCTAAAATTTTATCAGTAGTATAGTTGAGAGGCTGCTGGGACACGACCTTGAGATTTTAAAGTTGATGGTACGTTTAATTGGCTTCGGATGGATCGAGGCCGTGGTAATACAAGAAATCATACGAAGAAGTGGGATTCTCCAGAGGGTTTTCAAGAAGTCGTGTATACAGGGTATAGGAAATATTAAGATAGAGGTTGTTTTAGTGGCTTAATGGTATTGTATGACGTCATTCGAATACGGAAAAGAAGTCTCCAGAGGTTTTAGAAGAAGAAGAAGTCGTGTATGTATACAAGGTGTAACAGAAAAGTCTGTTGAATGCAATGATTAATGATGGTAGATGTAAGACAAAGAAGAAAATATTGAAAGACGTCTCCAGAGCATTTAGAAGATGAAGTAATGTTTGTATGCAGGGAGTACGTGAAATTAAGTTTAATTTTTATTAAGATGAGAATGTGGATTTTTATCAACGCATGCGGATGACGTCATACTTCCTTGGAAAATATTTTTTACGATTGAATATTTTACAAGTTATAGCTAGTATAAATATACGCGACAAAGTGACACCAGCTTTGCACATTTTTTTAAATAATGCATTTGTTAGATTTATTATCTAACAATTTTCTATGAAACATAGTTATATACACATGGTGATTACATCATCCAATAAACCGCAAACTTCATTAGTGTTTTGCTAAAAATAATTGCAAATTTTAAATACAACAGTAAAGAATGATTTTTAATATAATTTTTATTATATTGTGGAATGCAACGATTTCCGATGTATTTCAACACATGTGGATGACATCATACTAATTAAGAAAAACGCACATTTTAGAAAATATTACATTTATTATTAATACATGTTAAAATTAAACAACCAAGAATTTAATCTATATAAAAGTTTCATATATACAGTGTGAATAATAAATTAATCTAAAGATATAACAATACATTGCGGTGTTCATCAATGGGCTTGCCCATTGAAGGAGTAGTAGTAATTAGTGATATTTCCAGATAATACGGAGGGTGATCAAATTGATTGGTATAAAACTTATGAAACTAAGGATATTAACTTTGTAATATGTGATATACCAATGATACTATGGGTTATTTTGTTAGGAATTTTATTTTTAACTTCACATGTAATATTTAAAATTATAAATAAAAGATGTGAATCTTTTGTATTAAAATAAATATATGAATATGTAAAACATTGAATATAGATATATTTTTTAAATAAAACAACAAATTTTTAAAAATTGTTTTATTAAAAAAACTAAACAGGCAATACAGTTTGCACCAACCAATTATATAAAACCTCCACGTTTTCGTTGGTGCACATATATTTTCCTTCTTGTTTGTGGTTTAAACACACTCTTAATTTCTGATTTTCCCGAAGGTAGAATAAATCAGCACCCAAAATACATTTCTTTAATATTATATCTACCTCCGAGAACTCGATATGCCCAGAAGAGTAGTCGATTCCGTGGACGTACCTCTCCAAATGGTGTGTTGTTCTTTTATCACGAGCAATTAAACTATTATAATCTTTAGGAGATTTAAATAAATAGTTATTTAAATTATTTCCTATCTTTATACTAAATTTATTAATATTTATTTCTATAGAAATAATTTTAATCAAACTCCACCCCGAACCACGCTCTTGGAATTCTGATAGTTTTAACATTATTTTTTCAACAATATTATTTTGAAAGTCTGTACCCATATCAACAATTTCATTTTTTGTTGTAAAGTATTTCAAGTCTTTCTCATCTTTATTAGAATCATTATTGTTTTTTATAAATTCCCCTAAAAATGTTGAATTCACTTTCATCGTTTGATAATTTTTTTAAAAAGATACTTGATTTTAAATTGAAAAATTTTAAAAGAGTCGGCAAAAAATTATCTAAATTTGTATGTCTTAAATTTATTATAACCCCAGTTAAAATTCTACTTTTAAAAGCGGAAGATACATTTTCCCGCACTACGCGGTCACTCCTGTTACCATTTACCCCTCGACCTAATTTTTGTTTTACCTAAGGGTTTTATTAGAACACAACATCGTTTTAAATGTACAATATTTGTCATTATTTTTCTTTGAATTCCAATTGAATGATCTTGATTTACCAGAGTTCTATTACAAAGACGGATATTTTTATGGAGGTGTTTTAGCCACCTATTATTATAACCCTTATTAATATTACCCTTACTTAATACTTCTAAAGCTTTGTTGCTTATGGAAACAAATGCATCACTTGTCGCTTGAAACTGATTTACTTACAATTTATTTTACAGATCCTCCTTCTTCATCTTCTTCAACAGGGTAGCCGCTGTCTTGACTTGCGCTATCTATGTCTTTTCGTTCTTCATTCTAAAATAATAATTTTAAATAATATTAATAATATTCAAAACTTTTTGATGAAAAGTACTAACCTTCAACTCAGTAATTAAAAATAATTTCCTTGGTTAAGGGAGGTCCGGCAATTTTTGTATTCCAGTGAACGTTAGCTGGAATTTACCTGAATTGAATTTCTTTATGTGAGGTTGGAAGATATCAGTTACCCTTTTCGGTAAAAATGTTACGTAGTCCTCCAATTCCAGAAATACCGAATCTCCAAATTTTTTATGTTTTACAATTCTCCCTTTCAAAATTTTGTAGGGTACATTTTTCTTTGAATTACAAACTTTTATTTTCAGTTTATTTTCAACAAGCTCACTACATGTGTTATTTATATCCTTTAAAAAATTCATCTAAAATTATCAAATTGTTTATGATAATGATTATGGTTATATGAAAGTAAATATATGTACTTACTTTTGTTTGTTGTCACTAACTATGGTTATCGATATTGATATCAAAACTTTTACCACATTCTTAGTAAACATAATATTATTAAATTTTAGTGGTTAACACCTATCGTGCCCACCCACAAATCGGGAAAAATATTTTTAAAAACAAAATTGGTTGTTGATTATTGATAGATGTATAAATTATTTTTGTCATAATTGAAACCACTTCTTATATTTTTATTTTGAAATGAAAAACTACATTTTTATTCATTAAATGATATATTACAAATTGATCTAAATTTTTGGATTACAATTTTAATTATAATTTTGAATATTCTAATACAAATGCTAATATCAAACATGTGAATCTCAATAAAGCATCACTTTTGTTCTTCGCATCGTTTTCAGTGTTAAAGGAGTTACTTGCGTTCATGTTTTGATTGTAAAAGGTTGAATTCTTCGCAATGGATACTGTGCTTGTGGTAGCTGTCCACTGTTAAATACTTTACTCCAAATACTAATATTTTTAAATCGTTTATTAAAGTTGTCATTAACCAGCATAATTTTTCCATTTAACTGACACCTATCTTGATGATGATGAGATGATGATGCTGTGAAATTCTAAAAAATATAAAAACAATGTAATAATAGTAAATATAAAATACATAATAAGTTAAAGAGACATAATAAATTAATACTCACATTATTAGTTCTCTACAATTTTAAAAAGTGTTCTAGGAGGACTTCCTTCGAAAAGACTTTGAAGTCCGGTGAATATTATAGAGTATTTTCCTTCCTCAAATTTTTCAACATGCGGAGTAAATATATTGGTTACTCTAGATTCTAGATGGTAGGAATACGATATTGCTCTCTAATTCCACTAAAATTTGTTCTCCAAATTGTCCCTTTACTTTTATAATATTTTTAAAAAGTATTTTATTAAAAAAACTAAACAGGCAATACAGTGTGCACCAACCAATTATATAAAACCTCCACGTTTTCGTTGGTGCACATATTTTATATTTTTCTTCTTGTTTGTGGTTTGAACACACTCTTAATGTCTTTATAAATTGTTTCGTGCACAGGGGTCCGGTGAATATTATAGAGTATTTTCCTTCCTCAAATTTTTCAACATGCGGAGTAAATATATTGGTTACTCTAGATGGTAGGAATACGATATTGCTCTCTAATTCCACTAAAATTTGTTCTCCAAATTGTCCCTTTACTTTCTTTATAATACTTTTAAAAAGTATTTTATTAAAAAAACTAAACAGGCAATACAGTGTGCACCAACCAATTATATAAAACCTCCACGTTTTCGTTGGTGCACATTGGTGTATTTAAAGGATTTATTAAACCAAATCCATTAACCCAACACCATTATAATATATAACCACCACCTTATTTATTTTAAATTACATATCTAATACATTATTTTTTTATAATACAATATGGTTGAGAAACTTCATATTTGGATAAAAATTTAATATGACATGTCATATAATTCAAACATTCATAATTGCATTCCATGCAATGAAAATGATATTTTAAATGTACATGAGCAAAATCGACATACACATCATGCATTAAATTACCAGCCAAATATAAAATTTCCTTATTCCGAATACATTTAATACAAATTACAGTAGAAATTTTATTATATTCTTCCTTTAAATTATTGAGTATGTAAACACCGTAATATATAAAACATGTTGCAATTATTAATATCATCAAAACAACTATAATCATCAAGTAGTTTGATATATTTAAATTCAAATTTCTTGGCCATATTCTCTACATATTCCCAATTTATTGCAGTAAGGTTTTTATCAGATCTATGTGGTAACTTTAATCTCAAATCATTCCATTTATTATCTGGTATTACTTTATAACATCTTCTTCTACCATCTATTATTTCTTTTCTTTCCATTAATGTTATAATCTCAGATCCAATTTTTATTTTATTATGATTTGATTCCAATTTATCATTAAATTTTAAATAAAAAATATCAAAGTTACATTCTTCTATACAATCTAAAAATAAAAATAAATTATTACCTTCTGAACAATTTCAAATTCACTTAACTCAATTAATTCTGTTACACTCTTTTCATCTTCAGAAGACATTTTATCTCGATAAATTTATCTAATGTTTGTGTGTGTATGACAATGTTTTACAGAAAATTATTAAATAACCAATCGAACAATTTTTGTCGCATATATCTATACTAGCTAGAACTTTATTTTTAATATATATTTTTTAAAAAAGTATAATTTCATCCACACGCGTTAAATTAATTAAAAATTATTCTTAACAAACACACTAATTAGGTAATACATTTAACAGATGCATTTATTCAAGGCTGGCGTCATTATGTCGCCACGCGTATTGAAACAATTAATTAGTTAAAAATTATATTAAAATCAATGTTACTACTGTTACGGAAATCAATATATTCTTATATGTATTATTATAATCGTATTATTTTTCTTTAAATACATGCACGACTTAATTTCACTAATCTCTGTATACACACGACTTCTTCTTGAACCTCTGGAGACTTCTTTCAATATTTTCTTCTTCGTCTTACATCTACCATCATTAATCATTGCATTCTTTCTATTAACAGACTTTTCTGTTACATCCTGTAAAATGAGTGTTATACAGTGGAACCCCGGAAATCCGAACCCCGGAAATCCGAAAGTCCGGAAAATCCGAACATCATTTGCTGATTAAAAAAAAAATTCGAACTGGTGATTATAGGAAAAACAAACTACGCACGTAGATCTGGTACAAAACTGGTGTTTATTCTTAACTTATAAAACATATTTACATAACTTTTAAAACGAAAACAGGGTAAAAACTTAGGCGGGGACAAAATCTGTCAACTTCTTTTGGCGCAACGAAGTAAACCGGCTTGAAGACGCCATGTTGCGCCAACGCCGCATGAACATTACGTCTGTCGTAGTAGCGGCCGGGTGTTGTTCCACGTAACGCAGGGCCAATTCTAGTGCATTTGCAGCGTCCGCGTGTGACACGAGATCGGGCGTCAAGTCATTCTCTTCACTTTCTTCATCTTCATCAGCACCACCTTCCCTTCCATCCATCACCATTGTCACGATGTCTTCATCATTTAAATCTTGATTTCCGTCGTTGTCTTGGTCAATCCATTCCTGGAGACAATTTTCTTCTGCTCTTTGACATCCAGGGATCTGTTGGACCAATGGAATTAAGTCACTTAAATTTGTCTGGGTGGGGAAATCGTTTTCTTCGAATTCCAGACTTGGCCACAGTTTTTTCCAAGATTTTTGAATCAAAGATTTGCTGCATTTTTGCCAGGCTTCTGCAACCCAGTAAATAACGTCCCCAATTGTAATCTTTTTCAAGCGATCCTTGATGGAGGAATCCTCTTCTCCTTCAATTAGGGTTCGCAAGAGCATTTTTCGGTAATAAAGCTTGATGTTTTGCAGCACGCCTTGATCCATTGGCTGCAACAATGAGGTTACGTTTGGGGGCAAAAAATTGCCTTAATGTCACCCTTGACAAGCACCGTATCAGCTGGGTGAGAGGTGGCATTGTCAATTAAAAGCAATGCTTTGTTTGGCAAGTTGTTCTCTTCGTTAAATTTTGTTACAGAGGGAACGAACTGCTTCTCAAACCATTCCTTGAATAGGTCACCATTCATCCATGCCTTCCTCTGATTTCTATAAAATACCGGAAGGGAGTTCATATTAATGTTTTTCAAGGCACGAGGCTTAGCAGCTTTTCCAATCACCATTAGTGGGATTTTGTTCGTTGCCGCAGCATTGCAACAGGCTAGAACAGTAAGGCGTTCTTTGTTTATTTTAAAACCTGGGGCAGAGGATTCCAATTCTGAAGCCAGACTTTTGGTTGGCAGAGCTTTGAAATTCAGACCTGACTCATCGGCATTATACACCTGCTGGGGTGAGAGGTTTTCAGAACCAATCAGGTCTGAAAATTCATTTAAGTAATCATTAGCAGCGGCGACATCGGCGGATAACTTTTCCCCTGTTATTGATAGCTGACAAACGCCGTGTCGATTTTTCCAGCGATTTAACCAGCCGTTGCTGGCAGTGAATGAAGAGTCGCCATTCAACATTTTATTTAGTTGCAATGCCTTCTCTTGAATCAAAGGTCCGCTGATAGGTACACCTTTCTGTCTTTCCTGGGTGAACCACAAAAAAGTCGCTTCAATTTTTCAATTTTCAATTTCAATTTTAGAACGATTTTTTTTCCAATCGGTGATAGTCGCTTTGCCAACACCAAATTCAACTGCTAACTTAGTGGCAGTTTCTCCGTTGTCGAGACGTTTCAGCACTTGAAGTTTTTCTTGAAGTGTACAGGCACTATGTTTACGTTTTCCCGACATTTTAAACACAATTAAACTTTTAAATTAACACGGTATTGCACACACGGTATAAACACTCTATCGCTCGATATTCAACAACATAAACAAGGTCTGAACTCACCACTGACACTGTCTCGACTGAGCCGACGCGGCGGGTAGGTGAGGGAATGGTCAGCCGCTATTTTTAACCCGTGTTGTCATGGTAACTATGATTTACGCAAGCTAAGTAGGTCACTGAACCCCCACCACATGCCACCTATTGTTTTGCCACGTACATCTCTGACGCCCGACTTTGCCTTACGTTTTAATGGCACATCTGAGGTTGACTCTAAATGAAAATATCATTTTAAGAGTATTTTATAAAAAAAGTCCGGAAAATCCGAATTTTCCGAAATCCGAACAGGTGTCAGCCCCAATTAGTTCGGATTTCTGGGGTTCCACTGTATAAATAAATATATCCAACAAAACAGCTGTAACACTTCAAATTTGTATAATTACTGTAGTGTATGTTTGTACTACAAGTTGAAGTTACCATTTAGGAGTTGTTTTATTCGAGTATTACCTAAATACAAAATACAAAACAGCCAAATATTTCAAAGTCTAATAAAAAGGACCATTAGCTGCTATTAAGTTGACAATATTAGATTCAGAAGTTCCTAAAAAAATTATAAACAAATAATAGACACAGTTGGAGTAATTAATTTGTTTTAAAGTTACATTAAATGCAAACCGTATTCTTCAACTTAGACTCACCTCATGTGAACTGGACTTTTCTTGCTTTCATTCCAGCGAAGTCGTCAATAATCTCATCAAAATTTATTTTAGCTGTCGTATCTGATTCAATTGATAACGTTGCCAAGGATGATAGCCTTTCTTGGCTCATGGACGATCTCAAGTATGTCTTTATAAGTCTCAAGCGAGAAAAACTCATTTCTGCGCTTGCTACAGTAACAGGTATAGCAAGTAAAATTCTATATGCAATTAATTAGTTGGGAAATGGATTTTGAATTCTGTTCATGAATTTCAAAATCCCTGCAGCTGTCTTCACATCATCCAGGACCAGTTCACGAAGAACCTTGAGTTCGGAAAAAAGTTCATTTCCACAAACAGGTAATTTACCTCCGCTCTCCGTAAAAAGAAATCTATTGCTTCCTTTGCTAAGGAATAACCTTTCACTTTGAAAGCTTGTCGATCTCTTGCTAATCAAGGAGAGTCTCGGAAGTATGTCTATACACTATTAAATATGAGAGAGAACTAAAAAAAAACATCTTTACAACTATGTTACTGTGGTTGTCCCTAAACATCTGGTGATATTTTGGGTCCTCAACTCAATTTAAAGTATACCTGGTTTTATGATTCGTAGTTGAAAAGAATTTTATCTTACTCTTTAGAAAATAGAAATGTAAAACATCAAATGTTAGTTTAGAAGAAAACTTTCACTTTTAAAATACCTGCAATAAAATAATAAAATATAATATAAAGGGAAGGATTTTTGAACTCAATATTTCTACACGCCCCCTCAAAAATTAATCTCTTTTAAGATTTACAATATCAATAATTATAAAATTAAACCAGATATAATAGTTTACTAGAATCCTTTTAATATTTACTGACTCTGTCTGGGATGGTTATTACTAACCATAAACATAATGATCCCATATATGTCTTAACGATAAGGGAAACCCAGATCATAAATCAAAAGAATAAAATTATAATTATATTGTGTTGGGAAATGGGAATAACTCGTTTAAATAAAAATGTCTTTTTGTATATTTAATATATTTTATTTTACTTTATTAGACGAAAGATCTTTACTCTATTAAGGTTATCGAAGAACTGTTTTGAAAAATATTCTTGTGTTCCATTTCAACCTTTTGTTTGGTATTAAACAAAGAATGTTTGGTAGTTGGTCAACTGTAGAACAGACGATATAATCCTTAATTGAAAGAGTGTTGTAAAATAATAAACTTAGTTTGGAACCCTTAATAAATAAATGTTTGTTTGGGATTAAAATCCCTTTTCAAAATATCTTTATTATTTTATTACCCCCTTTTAGGTAAGTTATTAAAAATAATAAATAACATTCCATAAAATGAAATGTAAAATATAAAATATTTATTTTTGAATCTCCAACACATCTTTTATCTAATACCCTTGTGTATATAATCAAGGCTAATACGCATTTCACTATTACTTTCACTCAACTTTCACTACTTAGAGTTTCTCGATTATCTGGTATTGCTAAATAATAAAACCAAACACTAATAATATTAATTTTATATGAAAACGCTGAACTTTATATATAATAAATCAAATATTTTTTTAAACATCAAGACTTTCGAGAAAAGCTAATGACCTAAATAATGAATACCATTACGTAAAACTACATTGAATGCGTTATTGTTTTAGATTGATACTAAATCAAACACTGCCGCATTGTACCCATTATGCAGATTTGTTATAAATATTAATTACATTTGCGTGTACAGGACGGTCATACCATAATATGAGAATTTGGTATATACTGAGTGTTGTTCAATTCATATAATTCGATTCATATAATGCAACTGAAAAAATAAAATATATACGAAACGTCGGCTTATTGTTTGTAACTTACATCAAACCTCACCATGTTCGCTTGGGTTTACTTCTTTGACAGCTTGGTTCCTTACAGTGATTGAAGCGTTTGAATTGAACCAGGAAGTTATTGACATTATTATTGGCTCAGATGAACTAGCCAATAAGATTGTGGAACCTAAATGTCAACATTAATATGCAAAAGTAAAGCCAAACAGCAACCATTATAATCATAAATTATTTTTCATAGACACCTACATAAATTGTTTGTGGTAAATGCAAAAAAATAATATTTCTTTTTTTTTTCTATAAATTTGCACTTTGATACTTATCTGTGATGTAGGTTACAACAAACGCTATGTTAAGGGATATATAGTTACTTATATATTTTATTTTTTATCTGAGGTTGTCACCAACCTATTATATCCACATGTTGAAAAATCATTTTTCTATGACCAAACCTATTTAAAACCCGATTTAAAAAATGTTGGTTTAACAACAAATTCAAAGGAGGCGAAAACTAAAAAAATAATATAGATTATCAATTCCAAACTGCAATCAGTAAGCCAACGGTGTATTCGGGAATATCAACATTTTAGCATTAAATAAACCAAAATTAGCCTTAGTCATCATGACGACAAACTATTGCTTAATATCAGGGTATTCGAAATTCTCCCCTTGGGGGCATTACAGCTGTTTCTTTTTTTATAAAGAGTAAATTCGTAAGACATGGTTCGAAAAAATCACTATCCTTTAATGTATAATTTTAATTTATTGTACCTATCATTATATTGTATTTTTATTTTTTCACTATTTTGTATTTAGGAGTATCTATCGGATTTTCCCATGTTTTTCTAATGTTATATTACCATGATTGTTAATTTAAAATAAATGTTTAAAACAAAATTGATTTTTTTACGTAAAGCCAAAAACAGTGATGCAGGAGTATTTGAAAACTATCCTCTACAAAAAGCAATAGAGAGTAGACCACTTGAAGAAACAAACTTGCCCCGTTTAATAGACCTATCTTGTTACTTCATACTAATGCACAAAAGTTTTTGAATTTTCCCCTTCCACTGCAAAAATATAAGGTTCGTTCCAACAAGAGTCCCAAACTATCAGAGATTGTTGTGAGCATGCGTATGTGCATTTTGGCGTTCCAACAACAATCTGTGATAGTTTGGTGACTGATAGTAAGTTGTTCCAACGTTACATGCAAACGGTTTGAAAACTATCATAAGAGTTTGTGAATTTGTTAGGAACTATAAATCAGACGCAAGCGCAAAGGAGATTTGATCATTCGAAACCAAGTGTTTGACCATTTAATTCAACTTTTAACCTTTTTCGCGTATTAAAAATATTGTCAACAGCGATTTATTAGACGAAAGTATTGGTGCATTCCACAGTGAAGAGGAATCCAGTTATGTTCTCGAGTAAATAATTGTGGAAATTGGTATTCGCCCGAAAAATTCGGAATGGGAAAATATTTTCCACTTGTTGCACTGTCATGTGTTAAATGTCAAACTAGTACTACAGTGTTCCAACAGAACAGTTGTGGACTAGTTTCAAATTTCATCAAATGCGCGCATGCGTAGAAACAAATTTGAAAACAATCCGAAACTCATCCCTGATTGTCTGTTGGAACGAACCTATAACTACCATACGAATGTCGGCAAAACATCAAAGGATTCTATAATCCGTCGTCAATGACCTTGGACCACGAATACATATAACAAGGATGTGAAACTCGAGTGGAGAGGGTAGCAGGAGAAAAGGCGCCTATCTGGGCAGGGTTAAATTCTCGGTCGTTGCGTACTCCGTACTGCGCAACAGGCTGTCTTTTTCTTTGTGCGAGCGAGATAACCAATCGCATGTGTTTTCGAATAGTTATGATGTTCGAACTGATGCGCAGTACAAAGTACGCAACGACCGTGGACTAGACTCCGCCCAGATAGGAGCCGTAAATTCAGCCACGGGCGCTTATAGCTCGGCATAGGAGTTTCACATCCTTGTTATATGTATTCGTGGTTAGTACTCAGGTCACGAGCGGCGCTATAACACGTTTTTACATAAGCCTAAAGGCGGGTTCTCACTGCGCGAAAAGCGAAAGCGAATTCGCTTAATAATGACGTTCTGTATGATATTTGAACCAATCATGACACAGAACGTCATTATTTCGCGAATTCGCTGTTCGCGCAGTGAGAACCCGCCTTTAGAGTCGGCTATCTATAAACTTCTTTCTAATCCTATGCATAAAACCCATAGATATTAATATCTATGAAAGAACCAAACAAGAAGAAGAACCTAACCTGTATTAGGTTACTTATAATTTTATGTTATTGTATCTCTGCATTTAGTATAATTAATTATTAATTTATTTTTAATTTATTAACCAGCCGTAAAATGGAGGTGAAACAAGAACCAGAAGATATATTTATTGAAGAACACAACATTAAAGTTGATGAGTACATTCCTTCACATACACTTACTAAAGAAAAATATATTTATGTCAATGAAAATCTTAATAAACATTTAGTTATAAAAGATAAATATGTTTCCATAAATACAGATTCAAAATTCTATTCGGAACACTTAGAAAAAGCATATACCAAAACTGAAAATGACATAAACCAATATAGGTCTCTCACAGATTTGAAGTGCAAGTTTGTTCAATCAAATGGTAAAAAAATATCACAGAAAGGTATGTTAAAATTATAAGTTTAAAATTATGTTAAGTGTTTTGAATAACTTAATTTACTTAAATAATTTAGGTGATTTGAAGTAAATTTTATCTTTTTGTATAAAGTATCTGGTGGTACCATAGTTTCAAGAGTTGACTGCATGTGTAGATAAAGTAGGTAGTAGTCACAGACGTTATTTTATTAAAACTAAATGCATACTAAAGTATTAAATCAAATTGAATTTATATTAAAAATTAAGTTAATGATGTAAATGTGGAAAATAATGTACTTATAAAAAGTTAGTGTTAAATTACATTTATTATTCAAATATAATTTTGATTGTTTTATGTCTCTAGGGCCCTTATTCTTGACTAAGGGAGTAGAGCTTAACAAGAGAGGATATTAAGAACAATAAATAACTAAACGGTTGAACTAAACTTCCACTACTTATTCGAAAAATACGTTTTAAAATGCAATTAAAGCTGATTCGCTAATAACTAGCATCCTCAGATTGATATATTTTATCTTTATTTTGCTTGGTTACTTCATTGCAGTGAAAAAGACAAAATACAGTATCCGCCAAAATAAACAGTACCGAAAATAAAAATAAAAATAAATTTTTAATTTCTGTAATGTAAGTGTTCAAAATGTTCACCATTTCGACGCAAACAAGTTTCATATAGATTTTGTAAGTCAATAAACATATTTATAAAAAGTGGTTGATGGAACGCGAGTTTACAAAACATACCCTGTCTCAGCACAAGCTCCACCTCCTGAAGTACGTCATGCTTCGCTAGTGAGTACGTTTCCAAAATATACCCGATGTCAGCACATTTTACTAAATATACCCGATCCCAGCACATCTCGCAAAATCCACGATATTACTTATCTACCTGTTATGACACAAAGTGAACATTAAGCTCACTTAAAAATAATTTTTAAAAAACGGTTTATTATGGAAAGCATTTAATGAAATAAGTAATAATAACTATTATTATATTGGACAATTTTATCAAACAAGGGCACTATAGCAAACTTTTTCGATATTAATAGTAAAAAAAGATTCGTTCATTGATTGAGGCCAGAGGAAATCAAGTAAATTAATTAATGTGTTTTAGCATTAGGTCGATTTTTATTGATGTTTTCGATGAGCAAATGATTAATTTTTGATCTTTTCCGTTTTCTAGAGTTCTCTCCTTTTTATGGGTTGTTGATCGGCCTGCTATTATGCGGCGTGTTCCAGCTTTCAAACCAGGTCGTCTTTTTCGTCGGCCAAAAAATGGAGTTAATTGCGATGGAGTTTTAATTCGCTTGAGGGACTGTATGAATCTTACTATAACGTTTTTGTTTTCTGTATTAATACCTACTTTGTTCAGTTAAGTTCACTATTCTAGGGAATTCCGATTTTAAATCTTGTATAATATCTGTGTATTTGGTTGAGCCTATTGCTTTTAAGCAATCATAAACTAACTACCTAACTCTTTATACACAACAAAACAAACGAAAATAAGCTTGTCTAATATCGCCAGCTATATAGTTAGGCACAATAAATTATCGTAGTATTATGTATTGTGTTAATATTGAGTTTGGTAGGACATAAGAAATAAGAAAATCATGTATGACGAAAGACGTTGTCGTGAATGTGCTGAGATCGGGTATATTTAGTAAAACGTGCTGACATCGGGTATATTTTGGAAATTACTCACTAGCGAAGCATGACGTATTTCAGGAGGTGGAGTTTGTGCTGAAACAGGGTATATTTTGTAAACTCGCTGCTGATGGGAACTGCCGAAAAATATTTTGTATTCTTTTCCCGTAGTTCGGCAATATTCGCCGGCGGATTTTCCGAATGAAATATTTTTTCCTTCATTATACCCCAAATGTATGCGTCAGGTGGCATCAGATCAGGTGAATCAGAATGTTTAGGAATTCATTTTAATATTGATATGGATAATACAGAGGCAGCTTTCCACGAATGATGAATCTTTGCACATATCTACTGTGTTTTGCTTTTTAACCAAACACTATAAAAACCTATGTTTGTAATTATTACAACTCAATATTTTCATAACAAACTATTCTATTACATTTATTTTAAAAATATCTTATTTTTAACATTCAAGCATATTATTCACAAGATTAATTTTAGAAGTTAGAACTATATTTCAGACAAGCTGTGTCAATTTGTGTATGGCAGATGAAATTTGAAAATACATTGAAACATATTTAAAATTATTTTGGTTGCATTTTATGGATTTTTTCTTTATAAGGGAGAAATTAATAAAACATATTATGTTATTTATTTACATTCACTTTCCAGCCAATTGATACAGATCAAAGTGTATTTTATGTTGATATAACTCTTTTTTTTCATATCCCATAGAAAATAGGTATAATTGCCAAATTAATTACAAGATATTGCCTATCAGATAAATGTACACATTATTATTAACAAGAAATCGAGCAAGAAATACCCTTTGATCTGTGTCAGTTGGAAGGGAAGTGAGTGTATTTTTACTTATTTATCATTCCAAGCATTTGATCATAAATTGAATATTAAAGATGTATCCTACAATTTTTTATTGTAACTGATAAGGTCAAAACATATGGCAAAAGGTCAAAGCAGGTACTAAATTTTATTAGTTTTGTTTGTTTTAGCTCCTAAAAGAATACTATGCATGGCTGCACCGTCACTACTGACTCCCCACCGCAGAGGCAGGTGTCCCAGCTCCAACTCCGATCCCAACGCGTTCTCCTCCCCAGAACACCCAGGCCCCATCCATGACCAGAGCCCCAACAACAGGTCAACTATCACTCCCCTTCCTAAGAGGACAGACCCTGATAACATTCGGTCGCCGGGACAGCGATTACCGCACTCGACAACTAGAGTTAGGAATCGACAACCAAGTCACATTAAGTGGCATGACCTACGATAAGATGATGCAACTGACCACCGTGGATCTACCCATTGACCGTGACAATTTTATCCGGATGTGGAAAACTATAATCCTCAAGAGAGCTCAAGATATCTACGAGCAGGAATACCACATTCGAGCTGATAATTATGTCAGAGTCATGAAGAACATTACGATCCCCGCAACCCTTGCCGACCTACTATATTCGCTAGGTCAAATTCACTCTCAGGCTCGCGGTTTCATCTATAACGTAGTCCCTCCTCCACGACCAGCCCAAATGCCAGTATGGTGGCAATTGGACCCAGAGATTCTACAAGCGTTCCAGCTTACATGTAATCGTATGAAGAACTTCTTCATGATGAAGAAATATCCACAACTTTCAGATTACACGAATAAGTCCTTGTCGCTTGTTAGAGTACACGACCATGCACAAATGCGTTCGATTAAGTGCTATACTAACGAGCCACTTCCCTCAGACGCTTGCATTGCTATGGTAAATGATGATCTCTTCCCAGGAGATCACAACCTTACCTACGATGAATGCAGCTTCCGGAATGGTTGAGTCGCTTCATCGTCCATCCGTGATTAATGAATACATTAGTTCCTACGTGTTTGATTCCAACGCTTAGACCACATTGTGTATCATTAAGCCAGACGTCAAACTGACATCCTAGATTTAATTTATTGCTCATTTCGTATTAAAGGTTATTCACTTCATTTAATATTAATGTTACTTTTAGTTCCTGAGGTGGACACTCACGTTTTTACTTTATTTGATTTCGTTTTTGACCATCACTACGCTTAGTGGGTATTATTTTACTTCCCAAGTTTTTTACTAATACCTTGTTCTAAACATGTACTTTTCCAGTAAGGTACCTGCGGCAAATAAGGCCCAAAAAATTATATCTCACAATATAAAAACATATGACTAAATCTGGCAATGCCGATTTAATCCCCACCAGGGTATAATCACATCTAACAATTTGGATCTTGCTGAAATTTTGAAGCGTCCTTAGTATTCAACAAAGTTGTAAGCACAAAAAAATGTCAGTAGCATCATGTTCGTCGCATGTATGTGTAACGCGCCTTAAGTTTTTAAATTCCTGCATGTTAGCTTGACCATCTAACAAAAACAGGGGGCCATGTTGCCAGGAAAGGAGTTTCGTGTTATGTATCCTTCCTCTTGACAACATGTCAGCATGATTAAGTGAGGATTTGATGTAGCGTCAGTTGCTTATTTGGGTTAATGATTGGATATGTACAACTCTGTTAGCGACAAAGGTGTTCCATCTAGAAGGATGAGCGTTTATCCAGGAAAGAGCTACCTGAGATTATGACCACAAAAAGAATGAGATTTTAAAGGATATTTGGATAAAACACTCAACAGTCTATCATAAAGATAAGAAAGCAGTGCCAAGGCACTCGGAATGGTTACATTCTTGTTCAGCGGTGCTACTATGGACTTGGAAGCTATGAGTTGAGAAGAGGCTGTTTGATCTGAATAAATGGTTCTAAGGTAAAAACAACAACCATAAGCTGAGGAGCTAGCATCACAGAACCCATGCAGTTTAATGATCAATATGTTCTTGATTAAGAAAGTGGGACGAGGAATTGTTGTATGGCTTAGGTTTAAAATGTTTTGAGAAAATATTTTCCAATCAGCAAGAATTTGAGGATCGGTGATTATTTGGTACCAGCCAACTTGCATGTACCATAACTTTTGCATGATAAGTTTACCATGTACAATGACTGGGTTTACTAAACCCAACGGGTCGTAACACTGGGACACCAGAGATAATATCTTGCGTTTAGTTAGGGGTTCTACATCTAGATTCGAAGGTGTCGATATGGTGAAATGATCTGAAGTGTGATTCCATGTAAGTCCCAACACTTTACATGGAGATTCGTCGAGATTTATATTCTTTTCTGCTATGCTGGAAAGAATCTTTGGAGGCAAAGATGAAGTATTGGTTCTGAAGGTTTTGCAAATCGTTTAGGGAATTAGCACCTGACAGGATATCGTCGATAGTGATTCCCACGAGACCTCACGTCTGCGAGAGTCTCGCAGAACTTAACCTGATAGAATAAAATACATAATTAATAATAAAAAACCCTTAGCAGAGCCAAAACCATCTAGAGGTTATGAGTGCAACTTAAAAACACACAAACCATAAATCACTGTAAAAAAACTAATAATTCAATTTGATGTAAGCTTTTCAAAGAAAATCGGCGTGTCGGCGATTGACAAAGCGAAAGTGATAAATAAAAAGGGTCGTCATACCTTTGTCGGGCCGTCGGTCGGTCAGCTTATATTATATTTTATGATATAGATAAGGAGGTATTAAAAGCAATAACTTGAATTTCTGCAATGTTGATTGTCAGTGCCTGGTTAGTTTAGGTTAGGTTAGGTTAACTATGCTCTATAAACATTCATTCCAAGTAATCAAAGGATCAACGCCTCTAAGACCACAAACGAACCTACAGTACTAACGTGTGTTTCAAGAACTTCCCCAAATCCTGGTCACGGCACCAATTACGTTTTTGATTCACGAAAACAACTTTTTAAAAAATAGAATTATTTTTAAGTTTATTTGCAGCTTGGACGGCTAAGACCGCACCTATATTAGATCCGTATTTCTCCCGATCCGACTCGACGACGTCGGAAGAAAAACAAACATATTGATATTAATGTTAGTGTCTACAATTGAAACGAAGCTCCCGATTTCTCGAGTCCCGACGGCCTCCGACACTATCCGATCCGACGGCCGATCAATCATGTTTGTTTCCAGTCCGACGCGTGCGTAGTTGGTGAAGGAATGAAAAGGTTAAGTTGAACATTTTAAAAATTGTTTAAAATGGAAATCAATTAGAACGAAATTTCAAATTTTAGGTATATAATTTATAATTTGTTTGAGACTCCGTTTGATACTTTATTACCTATATGTATAGTAGTTAGCAAGTATGTTTATTTTTAGTAATGGTAATAAATAATAATATAATCCAATATTATTCAACGTGTAAAAACTACATGAAGTAATGGCTGAGAGTGTACCTAAATGATGAAATTTACATATATTTGAGAGTAAAAAATAAAAAAAATTAGGTATTCATTAAATTGATTAAATATTACAATGAGTTGCTGCAGACGTAACAAATAATTCTAGACAAATAGTTATTAGTAGTTAATCATTTTTTTATATTTAAGCATTTTACTTTTGTACTAAAACAAACAGAGGGTCCGTTGAACAATTCGATAATCATCAAAATCACTCATGTTTACTACAAAAGCTTCTTCTGCAGTCTGCAGTTAAACGGATCACGTCGGGACCAATGTAGGCATTCATGTCTGACGTTATCGGATACCGATGGTCGGACAAAGAAAGATTAGAGAAGAGATAACCAATTCCCAACAACTTGTTTAACGGAAGAAACATTTAGTTTTAGGTATATTTTTTTTAGGTAAATTTATGTATGGTATTATTAAGAGTTGGACATTTTACACAAAGCTGATGGGTGACCTAATTATTATAGCATAAGTTACGAGATGATGAAATATATATTGTAATGAATATTATGATTTGAGAGAAAGTTTATTGATTTGATTGATTTATTTATTAGATTGATATTACTTATTTAAATGTACTAATAGCAACAAGATCTTTTTCTCAGGGGGTGTTTGGTTATGCTAGTTTCTATTGGGTTATTAGGTAGAAGGTATTTGAATAAAATTGATTAATTATAATTATAAATTTATTATAAAATAGTTAAATTAAAACAGTAATGTTGAGAGTTTAATAATAAAACTAATTAAAAAAAAATTAAAAAGAAAGGCCTTTAGTAATTATAAAAGAACTTACTTGATGTGAATAAAGTTAAACTAACCAATGTTGTTTATGTAATGGCAAGTAAGATTATCAAATACACTAATTATTAAATATCAAGTAAATTCCTTTGTTTTTTTTTTTAAATTATAAAATTCAACTAACTACTACTAAATTTTTTTTAAAAAAATTACAATTTTATCTGACCTTGATATGTAAAGTCCTGTTTCCTGATTGGTGGAAAAATCTGTAGGTGATCTATGAAAAACGGAGACGAACGAAGTGATACGTGGTATTTGCGATTTTGGTGAACTGAAGTGTTGTTAGACGATTAGTTTCTTGTGTAATTATTGTTCTTTGTTTGTTCCTCAAATTTTAGTGTTGATGGATTACAGTTCCTTTAGTTGTATTTATAATAGTAAGTACTCTTCTTTTTTTACATGAACCGAAAATATTTTAATTTCACTTTTGTTTAGTTTTCAACGTCACTTATGGCACTTTGTTTTACTTTATAATTGTTTTACTTTGTATTTTTAACGTCACTTTATTATAAGTACTTTAAAAACTGTTTGTTCACTTTTTAACTGACTGTTCACACTCACTGATCTTCTCTCTTTGACTTCCAATAATCAACTTCCCTCTTAACGACCTCTGTTCAGTCTTTTATAGGTTTCAAACTTCTAGAAGCTTCGTTTTTTTTTGTTCTAGAGATTAGTCACTTCTGGGAAAAAATATGTGTATCTCTTTCTTTCCTATTTATGACAAGACATTCTTACTTCGTCTATCATCGATTATTCCAGAATGAAATATAGTAAAAATATATCTGTCTCCTTTTTTCACATTATCTGTCCTTTTTTTACACATTATACAATCAATTTTCGCGATGTTTCTACTAAGTTCTAAATAACATATTTATGTACTAAACATAATATCGATACATTACATAATAAAATAATTTCCAACTTAAAATTTTCTTACAAATACACAAAATATACAATAAAATAATACAATATAATTAAAATTATTGGATTTAGTTAAATTAAACAACTTCTGTTGATATTATACTACCTATATACTAGAATATCTAAACGTTACAATATATAAAAAAAAGTGTACTTCTTATGAAATGTATGTAAGTAATTTTTATTTACCATATTTTTGTGTACTTATTGAATAGTAAATGTCAGACGAACCATTTAAAAAGATTCATGAAGAAATTTCGGTACTTTTAAGAAATATTAAGAAAGACCCATTAGATAGGCGTGTTAACTTAGAAAAAACTAACAAATTATTAGATAGTGTAGATAGGATAGAAAGTAATTTTAATTTAATTAGAAGTAAATTTAATGAGGAAAATCATGATATAAAAATCAAAAATAAGGTAAAGGGTATTGTTGACGGAATAGTCATTTTAGTATATCAAATTAAGGAAATTTTAAACGATAGATTAGGGCAAAATCTAAGTAGTATCCCCAGAGTCGAACAGAACGAGAAAATGGGGGAAGCATTTGATTTAAAGACAGCATCTTCCTTGATTCCTTGCATGAATGACACCGAGTCATCCATAAAAACACTAATTGATGCAATCGAGTTATACGACAGTTTTTTGAACGAGGCCGGAAAACAGGCGTTAACTAAATATGTCTTAAAAGCTAGATTGTCTCACGGTGCAAAGCTTAGGTTAAATCAAACTTATGATTCTAATGAAGACCTTATTAAAGATATTAAAGATAAACTTATTACTAAAAAATCGGTAGCGGCACTTTCGGTAGAACTACATAATTTAAAACAAGGTAATAAACCAATTGACGTATTTGGAAAGAAAGTTGAAGACCTAATGGTAAAGTTATCAATATCGCAAGCGGAAGGTAATAACGTGGTAGAAAGGACTCTAACGGGCGTAAATGAGAAAATAGCTATTAACGTGTTTACTAATGATAATAGTTTGGCTAATGCAATAGTAGGAGCTAAGGATGAGGAAACTATGAGAACGGCTAGATCCTCACAAGTTTTTCATATGAGGAGTAATTCGAATAACAGACGAGGAAATAACTTTTATGGCCGAGGCCGAAATTTTAACAATAACTTTCGGGGTCGGGGTAGAGGCACCGAACATTACGGTGGTAGAGGTAATCAGTTTAGAAATTTTAGTAATAGGGGTAGTTTCGAATCTAAAAATAATAATAGTTATAGAAATAATAATAATTTTAGTTCATATAATAATGGATATAATAATAATAATAATAATTTTAGTTCATATAATAATAGATATAATAATTATAATAGTAATAGAAGTAGAGGAAATAGAGGAGCACAAGGCGGTAGACAACATAATGCGTATTATATGGAAAATAATGTAACCCCAACAGCTAATCAATCACCCGATCGAGAAAATTTGCAGTTTTTTCGAGAACACTAAATTAGATTATTTATTTAACATGAATGGGTTAAATTATATTAAAGTAGGTTATAATAATAAAGAGTTAAAATTATTAATTGATACGGGCGCGTCATTAAGTGTAATTTTTAGTAGATATTTAGATTATGAAACTAAAGTAAATAAAAATAAAACCATTAGAATAAATGGTATTGCGGGATCAGCATATACTGCTGGAACTTGTAATATTAATCTTGACCTACCTAACGGATATAAGCTTTGTCATGAGTTTTCCGTATTACATGAATTCTCCAGTGACATTGACGGTGTAATTGGAAGAGATTTATTTATTAAATATAAAGCTAACATTAATTATGAACATTTTTTCTTGTCACTTTTTATAAAGAATGAAACAATTGAAATACCGTTGTATGCTGACTATGACGAGTATACTATAATTCCTATGCTAGGTGCGAAATTATAAAATATTTTGATGTTAGTCATTCGGAAGAATATATCGCTTTTTCGGAAGAAATTTGTGAGGGAGTTATAACTGCCAGTGCAGTAGTAAAGCCAGTTAATAATAAAATTCCCATACGCATTTTAAATACGAATGATAGGGATATAAATCTGAAAAACTTTAAACCAAAAATAGAACTATTATTTCATTACAATGTACATTCCTTTAATAACGTTCCTATAACAGTAGAAAGAGTAGATAAGTTGTTAAATACAATTAATACTAAATCACTTAACAAAGAAGAGAAATTGTCAATAGACAAAATTTGTGCGAAATATGCAGATACATTTTATATCGAAAACGATCCCTTTACAGTGTCCAATATTTGTCAGCAAAAGATTCATCTAAAAACCGGTACCACCCCTTCATATGTAAAGCCCTATAGATTACCTTATTCGCAGAAAAACGAGATATATAATCAGTTGGATAAAATGTTAAAGCAAGGCATAATAGAACCAGCAACATCTGAGTGGTCTTCTCCTTATTAATTGTAAAGAAAAAAGGAGGTAATCCGGAAAATCAATGGCGAGTTGTTATAGACTATAGGCAACTTAATAACAGAATCGAATGTGATAGATTTCCTTTGGCTAGTATAGATGATATTTTAAATTCCTTAGCGGGCGCTACCTATTTTTCACATTTAGATTTATATCAGGGATATTATCAAATTGAATTAGATCCACAATCTAGGCCATATACCGCATTTACAACTGATAGAGCGCAATATCAGATGACTAGGTTACCTATGGGACTAAAAATTTCTCCAAATGCTTTCTCTAGAGCTATGACACTAGCTATGTCGGGTTTAAACTACGAATCATGTTTCATTTATCTTGATGATTTAATTATACTTGGTAATAATCTAAAAGAACATAACGTAAATTTAACTAAAGTTTTAGAAAGGTTACGGAAGATAAATTTAAAATTAAATCCCACTAAGTGCGAATTTTTAAAAAAGGAATTATTGTACTTGGGTCACAAAATATCCGAAAAGGGTGTTGCACCCGATCCCGAAAAAATAAATGTTATGACAAATTATCCGATACCTAAAAATTCAAATGAAGCAAAGCGATTTGTTGCATTTGCTAATTACTATAGGAAATTCATCAAACATTTTGCAGAACTTGCCGCCCCTCTTAATAGGCTATCGAAAAAAGGAGTTGCCTTTGAATGGTCTAACGAATGTCAAGATTCGTTTGAAAAATTAAAATCAGCTTTAGTAAGCCCCCCAATTTTAGAATTTCCTTATTTTTCGGAACAAAATAAATTTATACTACGTACAGATGCTTCAGGAATCGCACTTGGAGCTACACTATCAAACGGTAATGATAAACCAATAGCGTATGCTAGTAGAGTTTTAAATAAAGCGGAACGGAATTATGCTGTAATCGAAAAGGAATTACTAGCTATCGTGTGGGTCATATCCAAATTTAGGCCATACCTTTATAATAGAAAGTTTTCCATTTTGACCGACCATAGGCCTTTGATTTATCTATTTGGCATGACAAACCCTTCCAGTAGATTAACTAAGTTTAGGTTAAAAATAGAGGAGTACGATTTCGATGTTTTTTATGTGAAAGGTTCAGAAAACGTAACAGCGGATGCACTATCGCGTATAGAAATTAGTTCAGATGATTTAAAGAACATGTCGAAAGATAAAGATAACAATGTTTTTGCAATAACAAGAGCGCAGTCAGCTAAATCTGAGGTAAAAGTAAATACTTCTAATAATGCCGGGCCTGATCAACCTGACATAGTTGAATTACTGAAACGACCTTCTGATATAGTCGAATTGCAAATTATAGAAAATAAGAAATTTCAACAATTAGTTAAAAAATACCCTAAATATCATATAACAAGTAATATAATTTTTAATAATGAAAATACTATTTATATTAATCAAGATTCTCTATCAGCATTCGCATTCGGTGCTTTGCTGAGAGACTTGGTAAAAATGTGCACATTGAGTAAAATAAACGAGTTACTGATAATTAAAAATAAATTTAACTGGCCAGTTATAAACAAATTATTAAGTAATATTAATCTATTTAAAGAAAAGGGTATTAAATTATGTATATTACAGGATAAACAACGTATTAATGACAAAGACTTGCAACAAATAATCTTAAATGACTTTCACATGTTACCAACAGGTGGTCATGCGGGTATAAACCGCATGTACAATAACATTAAAAAATATTATTTTTGGACAGGTTTAAAAAGAAAAATTTGTAAATCGTTGTAGCGACTGTCAAAAGTGCAAGCATAACACACAATTGAAACAACCTTTAACTATAACAACGACAGCACATGCTGCATTTGAAACAATTTTTTTAGATCTTGTAGGACCGTTAGAATCAGATGACAATGACAATAAATACATACTGACGTTACAATGCGAACTAAGTAAATACGTAGAAGGTTACCCTATTGAAAATAAGGAAGCCAACACAGTAACTAAAGCGTTTGTAGAAAATTTTATTTTACGCTATGGAGTTCCTAAAGCTATTGTAACAGACCAGGGTACTGAATTCATGGCAAACGTATTTAGCGAAACTTGTAAATTATTAAAAATTGAGCGGCTTAACACTACAGCTTATCACCATGAAACAATCGGAGCCTTAGAAAACACTCATAAACATCTAAATGCTTATCTTAGAATTCAAACCTCTAATTATAAAGAATATTGTAGTTCTTGGATACCCTTTTGGTGTTTCTCGTATAATACCTCTGTTCACTCCGCAACTGGGTATACTCCTTACGAGTTAGTTTTTGGGAAAACCTGTGTCTTACCTTCTAATTTAAAGGAAAAAATTGAACCTTTGTATAATTTTGAGGATTATCCGTTAGAACTAAAATATAGGTTACAAGTTGCATTAAACGATGCTAGAAATAATTTAGTGGCTTCAAAAAATAAGAGAAAAATTAAATATGACAGACAAGCGATAGAGACAAACTATAAAGTAGGGGATGAAGTTTTACTTCATGATGAGACCGCTTCTAAATTAAAACCAATTTATAAAGGTCCATATAAAATTTTAGAAAATGAGCCTGTAAATGTAGTAATTGACGTAGAAAATAAAAGACTAAAAGTACACAAAAATAGGGTAAAACCATTCCACCAGTAACGAAAAAAAAAAATAATTATTAAATTTGTTTTTTTTTTCTGTTACGGGGGAGGTGTGATATGATAATATCACCCTGTAAAAATTGTTAATTTAAATTGTTAATGAGGTTACTCAGTTTTAGTTTATTATTTATATTATTTTTATTATACCTATTTAGCATAACTAAGCTAAGTGTATTTTGAGGGCATGTATCAATTATAGTTTAGAAAACAATATAGAATAAATTCGTCCTTTAAGTAGAATGGTTGTTTTTATTCAAATCTACCAATTGTTCAAAAAATTAATATAAGAACATCACAATAGTCTTGGATTTTTGTCGAAATTCAACAAAAATTTAATTATCCCAAAAAAGGTTTAGAACCACTATTTCGATAACGTAGAAAACGAAAATCGCAAGTAAAATGCAATATTATAGCTAATTTCAATAAAAGTTTAGATTTTTGAATGGGAGTGTATACTTCCCAATCGCACTTCGATTTAAGACTGTTCCATACATCCTATCAAGGAACTGATTGCGCCAGTCGATTCAGCATCACAAAAAACACCGTTTTCCATAATTTCACGCAATTCAAAAGCCAAAAGTGTTTTTGTCAAAAAAATGAGCAAGGCTATAGTCTTGAATTTTTGTCGAAATTCAACAAAAATTTAATTATCCCAAAAAAGGTTTAGAACCACTATTTCGATAACGTAGAAAACGAAAATCGCAAGTAAAATGCAATATTATAGCTAATTTCAATAAAAGTTCAGATTTTTTGAATGGGAGTGTATACTTCCCAATCGCACTTCGATTTAAGACTGTTCCATACATCCTATCAAGGAACTGATTGCGCCAGTCGATTCAGCATCACAAAAAACACCGTTTTCCATAATTTCACGCAATTCAAAAGCCAAAAGTGTTTTTGTCAAAAAAATGAGCAAGGCTATAGTCTTGGATTTTTGTCGAAATTCAACAAAAATTTAATTATCCCAAAAAAGGTTTAGAACCACTATTTCGATAACGTAGAAAACGAAAATCGCAAGTAAAATGCAATATTATAGCTAATTTCAATAAAAGTTCAGATTTTTTGAATGGGAGTGTATACTTCCCAATCGCACTTCGATTTAAGACTGTTCCATACATCCTATCAAGGAACTGATTGCGCCAGTCGATTCAGCATCACAAAAAACACCGTTTTCCATAATTTCACGCAATTCAAAAGCCAAAAGTGTTTTTGTCAAAAAAATGAGCAAGGCTATAGTCTTGGATTTTTGTCGAAATTCAACAAAAATTTAATTATCCCAAAAAAGGTTTAGAACCACTATTTCGATAACGTAGAAAACGAAAATCGCAAGTAAAATGCAATATTATAGCTAATTTCAATAAAAGTTCAGATTTTTTGAATGGGAGTGTATACTTCCCAATCGCACTTCGATTTAAGACTGTTCCATACATCCTATCAAGGAACTGATTGCGCCAGTCGATTCAGCATCACAAAAAACACCGTTTTCCATAATTTCACGCAATTCAAAAGCCAAAAGTGTTTTTGTCAAAAAAATGAGCAAGGCTATAGTCTTGAATTTTTGTCGAAATTCAACAAAAATTTAATTTTCCCAAAAAAGGTTTAGAACCACTATTTCGATAACGTAGAAAACGAAAATCGCAAGTAAAATGCAATATTATAGCTAATTTCAATAAAAGTTCAGATTTTTTGAATGGGAGTGTATACTTCCCAATCGCACTTCGATTTAAGACTGTTCCATACATCCTATCAAGGAACTGATTGCGCCAGTCGATTCAGCATCACAAAAAACACCGTTTTCCATAATTTCACGCAATTCAAAAGCCAAAAGTGTTTTTGTCAAAAAAATGAGCAAGGCTATAGTCTTGGATTTTTGTCGAAATTCAACAAAAATTTAATTATCCCAAAAAAGGTTTAGAACCACTATTTCGATAACGTAGAAAACGAAAATCGCAAGTAAAATGCAATATTATAGCTAATTTCAATAAAAGTTCAGATTTTTTGAATGGGAGTGTATACTTCCCAATCGCACTTCGATTTAAGACTGTTCCATACATCCTATCAAGGAACTGATTGCGCCAGTCGATTCAGCATCACAAAAAACACCGTTTTCCATAATTTCACGCAATTCAAAAAGCCAAAAGTGTTTTTGTCAAAAAAATGAGCAAGGCTATAGTCTTGGATTTTTGTCGAAATTCAACAAAAATTTAATTATCCCAAAAAAGGTTTAGAACCACTATTTCGATAACGTAGAAAACGAAAATCGCAAGTAAAATGCAATATTATAGCTAATTTCAATAAAAGTTTAGATTTTTGAATGGGAGTGTATACTTCCCAATCGCACTTCGATTTAAGACTGTTCCATACATCCTATCAAGGAACTGATTGCGCCAGTCGATTCAGCATCACAAAAAACACCGTTTTCCATAATTTCACGCAATTCAAAAGCCAAAAGTGTTTTTGTCAAAAAAATGAGCAAGGCCATAGTCTTGAATTTTTGTCGAAATTCAACAAAAATTTAATTTTCCCAAAAAAGGTTTAAAACCACTATTTCGATAACGTAGAAAACGAAAATCGCAAGTAAAATGCAATATTATAGCTAATTTCAATAAAAGTTTAGATTTTTGAATGGGAGTGTATACTTCCCAATCGCACTTCGATTTAAGACTGTTCCATACATCCTATCAAGGAACTGATTGCGCCAGTCGATTCAGCATCACAAAAAACACCGTTTTCCATAATTTCACGCAATTCAAAAGCCAAAAGTGTTTTTGTCAAAAAAATGAGCAAGGCTATAGTCTTGGATTTTTGTCGAAATTCAACAAAAATTTAATTATCCCAAAAAAGGTTTAGAACCACTATTTCGATAACGTAGAAAACGAAAATCGCAAGTAAAATGCAATATTATAGCTAATTTCAATAAAAGTTCAGATTTTTTGAATGGGAGTGTATACTTCCCAATCGCACTTCGATTTAAGACTGTTCCATACATCCTATCAAGGAACTGATTGCGCCAGTCGATTCAGCATCACAAAAAACACCGTTTTCCATAATTTCACGCAATTCAAAAGCCATAATTGTTTTTGTCAAAAAATGAGCAAGGCTATAGTCTTGGATTTTTGTCGAAATTCAACAAAAATTTAATTATCCCAAAAAAGGTTTAGAACCACTATTTCGATAACGTAGAAAACGAAAATCGCAAGTAAAATGCAATATTATAGCTAATTTCAATAAAAGTTCAGATTTTTTGAATGGGAGTGTATACTTCCCAATCGCACTTCGATTTAAGACTGTTCCATACATCCTATTAAGGAACTGATTGCGCCAGTCGATTCAGCATCACAAAAAACACCGTTTTCCATAATTTCACGCAATTCAAAAGCCAAAAGTGTTTTTGTCAAAAAAATGAGCAAGGCTATAGTCTTGGATTTTTGTCGAAATTCAACAAAAATTTAATTATCCCCAAAAAGGTTTAGAACCACTATTTCGATAACGTAGAAAACGAAAATCGCAAGTAAAATGCAATATTATAGCTAATTTCAATAAAAGTTCAGATTTTTTGAATGGGAGTGTATACTTCCCAATCGCACTTCGATTTAAGACTGTTCCATACATCCTATCAAGGAACTGATTGCGCCAGTCGATTCAGCATCACAAAAACACCGTTTTCCATAATTTCACGCAATTCAAAAGCCAAAAGTGTTTTTGTCAAAAAAATGAGCAAGGCTATAGTCTTGGATTTTTGTCGAAATTCAACAAAAATTTAATTATCCCAAAAAAGGTTTAGAACCACTATTTCGATAACGTAGAAAACGAAAATCGCAAGTAAAATGCAATATTATAGCTAATTTCAATAAAAGTTCAGATTTTTTGAATGGGAGTGTATACTTCCCAATCGCACTTCGATTTAAGACTGTTCCATACATCCTATCAAGGAACTGATTGCGCCAGTCGATTCAGCATCACAAAAAACACCGTTTTCCATAATTTCACGCAATTCAAAAGCCAAAAGTGTTTTTGTCAAAAAAATGAGCAAGGCTATAGTCTTGGATTTTTGTCGAAATTCAACAAAAATTTAATTATCCCAAAAAAGGTTTAGAACCACTATTTCGATAACGTAGAAAACGAAAATCGCAAGTAAAATGCAATATTATAGCTAATTTCAATAAAAGTTTAGATTTTTGAATGGGAGTGTATACTTCCCAATCGCACTTCGATTTAAGACTGTTCCATACATCCTATCAAGGAACTGATTGCGCCAGTCGATTCAGCATCACAAAAACACCGTTTTCCATAATTTCACGCAATTCAAAAGCCAAAAGTGTTTTTGTCAAAAAAATGAGCAAGGCTATAGTCTTGGATTTTTGTCGAAATTCAACAAAAATTTAATTATTCCAAAAAAGGTTTAGAACCACTATTTCGATAACGTAGAAAACGAAAATCGCAAGTAAAATGCAATATTATAGCTAATTTCAATAAAAGTTCAGATTTTTTGAATGGGAGTGTATACTTCCCAATCGCACTTCGATTTAAGACTGTTCCATACATCCTATCAAGGAACTGATTGCGCCAGTCGATTCAGCATCACAAAAAACACCGTTTTCCATAATTTCACGCAATTCAAAAGCCAAAAGTGTTTTTGTCAAAAAAATGAGCAAGGCTATAGTCTTGGATTTTTGTCGAAATTCAACAAAAATTTAATTATCCCAAAAAAGGTTTAGAACCACTATTTCGATAACGTAGAAAACGAAAATCGCAAGTAAAATGCAATATTATAGCTAATTTCAATAAAAGTTCAGATTTTTTGAATGGGAGTGTATACTTCCCAATCGCACTTCGATTTAAGACTGTTCCATACATCCTATCAAGGAACTGATTGCGCCAGTCGATTCAGCATCACAAAAAACACCGTTTTCCATAATTTCACGCAATTCAAAAGCCAAAAGTGTTTTTGTCAAAAAAATGAGCAAGGCTATAGTCTTGGATTTTTGTCGAAATTCAACAAAAATTTAATTATCCCAAAAAAGGTTTAGAACCACTATTTCGATAACGTAGAAAACGAAAATCGCAAGTAAAATGCAATATTAGAGCTAATTTCAATAAAAGTTCAGATTTTTTGAATGGAAGTGTATACTTCCCAATCGCACTTCGATTTAAGACTGTTCCATACATCCTATCGAGGAACTGATTGCGCCAGTCGATTCAGCATCACAAAAAACACCGTTTTCCATAATTTCACGCAATTCAAAAGCCAAAAGTGTTTTTGTCAAAAAAATGAGCAAGGCTATAGTCTTGGATTTTTGTCGAAATTCAACAAAAATTTAATTATCCCAAAAAAGGTTTAGAACCACTATTTCGATAACGTAGAAAACGAAAATCGCAAGTAAAATGCAATATTATAGCTAATTTCAATAAAAGTTCAGATTTTTTGAATGGGAGTGTATACTTCCCAATCGCACTTCGATTTAAGACTGTTCCATACATCCTATCAAGGAACTGATTGCGCCAGTCGATTCAGCATCACAAAAACACCGTTTTCCATAATTTCACGCAATTCAAAAGCCAAAAGTGTTTTTGTCAAAAAAATGAGCAAGGCTATAGTCTTGGATTTTTGTCGAAATTCAACAAAAATTTAATTATTCCGAAAAAGGTTTAGAACCACCATTTCGATAACGTAGAAAACGAAAATCGCAAGTAAAATGCAATATTATAGCTAATTTCAATAAAAGTTCAGATTTTTTGAATGGGAGTGTATACTTCCCAATCGCACTTCGATTTAAGACTGTTCCATACATCCTATCAAGGAACTGATTGCGCCAGTCGATTCAGCATCACAAAAAACACCGTTTTCCATAATTTCACGCAATTCAAAAGCCAAAAGTGTTTTTGTCAAAAAAATGAGCAAGGCTATAGTCTTGGATTTTTGTCGAAATTCAACAAAAATTTAATTATCCCCAAAAAGGTTTAGAACCACTATTTCGATAACGTAGAAAACGAAAATCGCAAGTAAAATGCAATATTATAGCTAATTTCAATAAAAGTTCAGATTTTTTGAATGGGAGTGTATACTTCCCAATCGCACTTCGATTTAAGACTGTTCCATACATCCTATCAAGGAACTGATTGCGCCAGTCGATTCAGCATCACAAAAACACCGTTTTCCATAATTTCACGCAATTCAAAAGCCAAAAGTGTTTTTGTCACAAAAATGAGCAAGGCTATAGTCTTGGATTTTTGTCAAAATTCAACAAAAATTTAATTATTTCAAAAAAGGTTTAGAACCACTATTTTGATAACGTAGAAAACGAAAATCGCAAGTAAAATGCAATATTATAGCTAATTTCAATAAAAGTTCAGATTTTTTGAATGGGAGTGTATACTTCCCAATCGCACTTCGATTTAAGACTGTTCCATACATCCTATCAAGGAACTGATTGCGCCAGTCGATTCAGCATCACAAAAAACACCGTTTTCCATAATTTCACGCAATTCAAAAGCCAAAAGTGTTTTTGTCAAAAAATGAGCAAGGCTATAGTCTTGGATTTTTGTCGAAATTCAACAAAAATTTAATTATCCCAAAAAAGGTTTAGAACCACTATTTCGATAACGTAGAAAACGAAAATCGCAAGTAAAATGCAATATTATAGCTAATTTCAATAAAAGTTCAGATTTTTTGAATGGGAGTGTATACTTCCCAATCGCACTTCGATTTAAGACTGTTCCATACATCCTATCAAGGAACTGATTGCGCCAGTCGATTCAGCATCACAAAAAACACCGTTTTCCATAATTTCACGCAATTCAAAAGCCAAAAGTGTTTTTGTCAAAAAAATGAGCAAGGCTATAGTCTTGGATTTTTGTCGAAATTCAACAAAAATTTAATTATTCCAAAAAGGTTTAGAACCACTATTTCGATAACGTAGAAAACGAAAATCGCAAGTAAAATGCAATATTATAGCTAATTTCAATAAAAGTTCAGATTTTTTGAATGGGAGTGTATACTTCCCAATCGCACTTCGATTTAAGACT
Source organism: Ophraella communa (assembly GCA_035357415.1). Classification (NCBI taxonomy): domain Eukaryota; kingdom Metazoa; phylum Arthropoda; class Insecta; order Coleoptera; family Chrysomelidae; genus Ophraella; species Ophraella communa. The sequence continues at coordinate 8,372,469 of CM068984.1, forward strand.
GTTCCATACATCCTATCAAGGAACTGATTGCGCCAGTCGATTCAGCATCACAAAAAACACCGTTTTCCATAATTTCACGCAATTCAAAAGCCAGAAGTGTTTTTGTCAAAAAAATGAGCAAGGCTATAGTCTTGGATTTTTGTCGAAATTCAACAAAAATTTAATTATCCCAAAAAAGGTTTAGAACCACTATTTCGATAACGTAGAAAACGAAAATCGCAAGTAAAATGCAATATTATAGCTAATTTCAATAAAAGTTCAGATTTTTTGAATGGGAGTGTATACTTCCCAATCGCACTTCGATTTAAGACTGTTCCATACATCCTATCAAGGAACTGATTGCGCCAGTCGATTCAGCATCACAAAAACACCGTTTTCCATAATTTCACGCAATTCAAAAGCCAAAAGTGTTTTTGTCAAAAAAATGAGCAAGGCTATAGTCTTGGATTTTTGTCGAAATTCAACAAAAATTTAATTATCCCAAAAAAGGTTTAGAACCACTATTTCGATAACGTAGAAAACGAAAATCGCAAGTAAAATGCAATATTATAGCTAATTTCAATAAAAGTTCAGATTTTTTGAATGGGAGTGTATACTTCCCAATCGCACTTCGATTTAAGACTGTTCCATACATCCTATCAAGGAACTGATTGCGCCAGTCGATTCAGCATCACAAAAAACACCGTTTTCCATAATTTCACGCAATTCAAAAGCCAAAAGTGTTTTTGTCAAAAAAATGAGCAAGGCTATAGTCTTGGATTTTTGTCGAAATTCAACAAAAATTTAATTATCCCAAAAAAGGTTTAGAACCACTATTTCGATAACGTAGAAAACGAAAATCGCAAGTAAAATGCAATATTATAGCTAATTTCAATAAAAGTTCAGATTTTTTGAATGGGAGTGTATACTTCCCAATCGCACTTCGATTTAAGACTGTTCCATACATCCTATCAAGGAACTGATTGCGCCAGTCGATTCAGCATCACAAAAAACACCGTTTTCCATAATTTCACGCAATTCAAAAGCCAAAAGTGTTTTTGTCAAAAAATGAGCAAGGCTATAGTCTTGGATTTTTGTCGAAATTCAACAAAAATTTAATTATCCCAAAAAAGGTTTAGAACCACTATTTCGATAACGTAGAAAACGAAAATCGCAAGTAAAATGCAATATTATAGCTAATTTCAATAAAAGTTCAGATTTTTTGAATGGGAGTGTATACTTCCCAATCGCACTTCGATTTAAGACTGTTCCATACATCCTATCAAGGAACTGATTGCGCCAGTCGATTCAGCATCACAAAAAACACCGTTTTCCATAATTTCACGCAATTCAAAAGCCAAAAGTGTTTTTGTCAAAAAATGAGCAAGGCTATAGTCTTGGATTTTTGTCGAAATTCAACAAAAATTTAATTATCCCAAAAAAGGTTTAGAACCACTATTTCGATAACGTAGAAAACGAAAATCGCAAGTAAAATGCAATATTATAGCTAATTTCAATAAAAGTTCAGATTTTTTGAATGGGAGTGTATACTTCCCAATCGCACTTCGATTTAAGACTGTTCCATACATCCTATCAAGGAACTGATTGCGCCAGTCGATTCAGCATCACAAAAAACACCGTTTTCCATAATTTCACGCAATTCAAAAGCCAAAAGTGTTTTTGTCAAAAAAATGAGCAAGGCTATAGTCTTGGATTTTTGTCGAAATTCAACAAAAATTTAATTATTCCAAAAAGGTTTAGAACCACTATTTCGATAACGTAGAAAACGAAAATCGCAAGTAAAATGCAATATTATAGCTAATTTCAATAAAAGTTCAGATTTTTTGAATGGGAGTGTATACTTCCCAATCGCACTTCGATTTAAGACTGTTCCATACATCCTATCAAGGAACTGATTGCGCCAGTCGATTCAGCATCACAAAAAACACCGTTTTCCATAATTTCACGCAATTCAAAAGCCAAAAGTGTTTTTGTCAAAAAATGAGCAAGGCTATAGTCTTGGATTTTTGTCGAAATTCAACAAAAATTTAATTATCCCAAAAAAGGTTTAGAACCACTATTTCGATAACGTAGAAAACGAAAATCGCAAGTAAAATGCAATATTATAGCTAATTTCAATAAAAGTTCAGATTTTTTGAATGGGAGTGTATACTTCCCAATCGCACTTCGATTTAAGACTGTTCCATACATCCTATCAAGGAACTGATTGCGCCAGTCGATTCAGCATCACAAAAAACACCGTTTTCCATAATTTCACGCAATTCAAAAGCCAAAAGTGTTTTTGTCAAAAAAATGAGCAAGGCTATAGTCTTGGATTTTTGTCGAAATTCAACAAAAATTTAATTATCCCAAAAAAGGTTTAGAACCACTATTTCGATAACGTAGAAAACGAAAATCGCAAGTAAAATGCAATATTATAGCTAATTTCAATAAAAGTTCAGATTTTTTGAATGGGAGTGTATACTTCCCAATCGCACTTCGATTTAAGACTGTTCCATACATCCTATCAAGGAACTGATTGCGCCAGTCGATTCAGCATCACAAAAAACACCGTTTTCCATAATTTCACGCAATTCAAAAGCCAAAAGTGTTTTTGTCAAGAAAATGAGCAAGGCTATAGTCTTGGATTTTTGTCGAAATTCAACAAAAATTTAATTATCCCAAAAAAGGTTTAGAACCACTATTTCGATAACGTAGAAAACGAAAATCGCAAGTAAAATGCAATATTATAGCTAATTTCAATAAAAGTTCAGATTTTTTGAATGGGAGTGTATACTTCCCAATCGCACTTCGATTTAAGACTGTTCCATACATCCTATCAAGGAACTGATTGCGCCAGTCGATTTAGCATCACAAAAAACACCGTTTTCCATAATTTCACGCAATTCAAAAGCCAAAAGTGTTTTTGTCAAAAAAATTAGCAAGGCTATAGTCTTGGATTTTAGTCGAAATTCAACAAAAATTTAATTATCCCAAAAAAGGTTTAGAACCACTATTTCGATAACGTAGAAAACGAAAATCGCAAGTAAAATGCAATATTATAGCTAATTTCAATAAAAGTTCAGATTTTTTGAATGGGAGTGTATACTTCCCAATCGCACTTCGATTTAAGACTGTTCCATACATCCTATCAAGGAACTGATTGCGCCAGTCGATTCAGCATCACAAAAAACACCGTTTTCCATAATTTCACGCAATTCAAAAGCCAAAAGTGTTTTTGTCAAAAAAATGAGCAAGGCTATAGTCTTGGATTTTTGTCGAAATTCAACAAAAATTTAATTATTCCAAAAAGGTTTAGAACCACTATTTCGATAACGTAGAAAACGAAAATCGCAAGTAAAATGCAATATTATAGCTAATTTCAATAAAAGTTCAGATTTTTTGAATGGGAGTGTATACTTCCCAATCGCACTTCGATTTAAGACTGTTCCATACATCCTATCAAGGAACTGATTGCGCCAGTCGATTCAGCATCACAAAAACACCGTTTTCCATAATTTCACGCAATTCAAAAGCCAAAAGTGTTTTTGTCAAAAAAATGAGCAAGGCTATAGTCTTGGATTTTTGTCGAAATTCAACAAAAATTTAATTATCCAAAAAAGGTTTAGAACCACTATTTCGATAACGTAGAAAACGAAAATCGCAAGTAAAATGCAATATTATAGCTAATTTCAATAAAAGTTTAGATTTTTGAATGGGAGTGTATACTTCCCAATCGCACTTCGATTTAAGACTGTTCCATACATCCTATCAAGGAACTGATTGCGCCAGTCGATTCAGCATCACAAAAAACACCGTTTTCCATAATTTCACGCAATTCAAAAGCCAAAAGTGTTTTTGTCAAAAAAATGAGCAAGGCTATAGTCTTGGATTTTTGTCGAAATTCAACAAAAATTTAATTATCCCAAAAAAGGTTTAGAACCACTATTTCGATAACGTAGAAAACGAAAATCGCAAGTAAAATGCAATATTATAGCTAATTTCAATAAAAGTTCAGATTTTTTGAATGGGAGTGTATACTTCCCAATCGCACTTCGATTTAAGACTGTTCCATACATCCTATCAAGGAACTGATTGCGCCAGTCGATTCAGCATCACAAAAAACACCGTTTTCCATAATTTCACGCAATTCAAAAGCCAAAAGTGTTTTTGTCAAAAAATGAGCAAGGCTATAGTCTTGGATTTTTGTCGAAATTCAACAAAAATTTAATTATCCCAAAAAAGGTTTAGAACCACTATTTCGATAACGTAGAAAACGAAAATCGCAAGTAAAATGCAATATTATAGCTAATTTCAATAAAAGTTCAGATTTTTTGAATGGGAGTGTATACTTCCCAATCGCACTTCGATTTAAGACTGTTCCATACATCCTATCAAGGAACTGATTGCGCCAGTCGATTCAGCATCACAAAAAACACCGTTTTCCATAATTTCACGCAATTCAAAAGCCAAAAGTGTTTTTGTCAAAAAAATGAGCAAGGCTATAGTCTTGGATTTTTGTCGAAATTCAACAAAAATTTAATTATCCCAAAAAAGGTTTAGAACCACTATTTCGATAACGTAGAAAACGAAAATCGCAAGTAAAATGCAATATTATAGCTAATTTCAATAAAAGTTCAGATTTTTTGAATGGGAGTGTATACTTCCCAATCGCACTTCGATTTAAGACTGTTCCATACATCCTATCAAGGAACTGATTGCGCCAGTCGATTCAGCATCACAAAAAACACCGTTTTCCATAATTTCACGCAATTCAAAAGCCAAAAGTGTTTTTGTCAAAAAATGAGCAAGGCTATAGTCTTGGATTTTTGTCGAAATTCAACAAAAATTTAATTATCCCAAAAAAGGTTTAGAACCACTATTTCGATAACGTAGAAAACGAAAATCGCAAGTAAAATGCAATATTATAGCTAATTTCAATAAAAGTTCAGATTTTTTGAATGGGAGTGTATACTTCCCAATCGCACTTCGATTTAAGACTGTTCCATACATCCTATCAAGGAACTGATTGCGCCAGTCGATTCAGCATCACAAAAACACCGTTTTCCATAATTTCACGCAATTCAAAAGCCAAAAGTGTTTTTGTCAAAAAATGAGCAAGGCTATAGTCTTGGATTTTTGTCGAAATTCAACAAAAATTTAATTATCCCAAAAAAGTTTAAGACCCACTATTCCTAAAACGTACAAAACTAAAATCGCAAGTAAAATGCAATATTATAGCTAATTTCAATAAAAGTTTAGATTTTTGAATGGGAGTGTATACTTCCCAATCGCACTTCGATTTAAGACTGTTCCATACATCCTATCAAGGAACTGATTGCGCCAGTCGATTCAGCATCACAAAAAACACCGTTTTCCATAATTTCACGCAATTCAAAAGCCAAAAGTGTTTTTGTCAAAAAATGAGCAAGGCTATAGTCTTGGATTTTTGTCGAAATTCAACAAAAATTTAATTATGCCAAAAAATGTTTAGAACCACTATTTCGATAACGTAGAAAACGAAAATCGCAAGTAAAATGCAATATTATAGCTAATTTCAATAAAAGTTCAGATTTTTTGAATGGGAGTGTATACTTCCCAATCGCACTTCGATTTAAGACTGTTCCATACATCCTATCAAGGAACTGATTGCGCCAGTCGATTCAGCATCACAAAAAACACCGTTTTCCATAATTTCACGCAATTCAAAAGCCAAAAGTGTTTTTGTCAAAAAAATGAGCAAGGCTATAGTCTTGGATTTTTGTCGAAATTCAACAAAAATTTAATTATCCCAAAAAAGGTTTAGAACCACTATTTCGATAACGTAGAAAACGAAAATCGCAAGTAAAATGCAATATTATAGCTAATTTCAATAAAAGTTCAGATTTTTTGAATGGGAGTGTATACTTCCCAATCGCACTTCGATTTAAGACTGTTCCATACATCCTATCAAGGAACTGATTGCGCCAGTCGATTCAGCATCACAAAAACACCGTTTTCCATAATTTCACGCAATTCAAAAGCCAAAAGTGTTTTTGTCAAAAAAATGAGCAAGGCTATAGTCTTGGATTTTTGTCAAAATTCAAAAAAAATTTAATTATCCAAAAAGGTTTAGAACCACTATTTCGATAACGTAGAAAACGAAAATCGCAAGTAAAATGCAATATTATAGCTAATTTCAGTAAAAGTTCAGATTTTTTGAATGGGAGTGTATACTTCCCAATCGCACTTCGATTTAAGACTGTTCCATACATCCTATCAAGGAACTGATTGCGCCAGTCGATTCAGCATCACAAAAACACCGTTTTCCATAATTTCACGCAATTCAAAAGCCAAAAGTGTTTTTGTCAAAAAAATGAGCAAGGCTATAGTCTTGGATTTTTGTCGAAATTCAACAAAAATTTAATTATTCCAAAAAGGTTTAGAACCACTATTTCGATAACGTAGAAAACGAAAATCGCAAGTAAAATGCAATATTATAGCTAATTTCAATAAAAGTTCAGATTTTTTGAATGGGAGTGTATACTTCCCAATCGCACTTCGATTTAAGACTGTTCCATACATCCTATCAAGGAACTGATTGCGCCAGTCGATTCAGCATCACAAAAAACACCGTTTTCCATAATTTCACGCAATTCAAAAGCCAAAAGTGTTTTTGTCAAAAAAATGAGCAAGGCTATAGTCTTGGATTTTTGTCGAAATTCAACAAAAATTTAATTATCCCAAAAAAGGTTTAGAACCACTATTTCGATAACGTAGAAAACGAAAATCGCAAGTAAAATGCAATATTATAGCTAATTTCAATAAAAGTTCAGATTTTTTGAATGGGAGTGTATACTTCCCAATCGCACTTCGATTTAAGACTGTTCCATACATCCTATCAAGGAACTGATTGCGCCAGTCGATTCAGCATCACAAAAAACACCGTTTTCCATAATTTCACGCAATTCAAAAGCCAAAAGTGTTTTTGTCAAAAAAATGAGCAAGGCTATAGTCTTGGATTTTTGTCGAAATTCAACAAAAATTTAATTATCCCAAAAAAGGTTTAGAACCACTATTTCGATAACGTAGAAAACGAAAATCGCAAGTAAAATGCAATATTATAGCTAATTTCAATAAAAGTTCAGATTTTTTGAATGGGAGTGTATACTTCCCAATCGCACTTCGATTTAAGACTGTTCCATACATCCTATCAAGGAACTGATTGCGCCAGTCGATTCAGCATCACAAAAAACACCGTTTTCCATAATTTCACGCAATTCAAAAGCCAAAAGTGTTTTTGTCAAAAAATGAGCAAGGCTATAGTCTTGGATTTTTGTCGAAATTCAACAAAAATTTAATTATCTCAACAAAGGTTTAGAACCACTATTTCGATAACGTAGAAAACGAAAATCGCAAGTAAAATGCAATATTATAGCTAATTTCAATAAAAGTTCAGATTTTTTGAATGGGAGTGTATACTTCCCAATCGCACTTCGATTTAAGACTGTTCCATACATCCTATCAAGGAACTGATTGCGCCAGTCGATTCAGCATCACAAAAACACCGTTTTCCATAATTTCACGCAATTCAAAAGCCAAAAGTGTTTTTGTCAAAAAAATGAGCAAGGCTATAGTCTTGGATTTTTGTCGAAATTCAACAAAAATTTAATTATCCCAAAAAAGGTTTAGAACCACTATTTCGATAACGTAGAAAACGAAAATCGCAAGTAAAATGCAATATTATAGCTAATTTCAATAAAAGTTCAGATTTTTTGAATGGGAGTGTATACTTCCCAATCGCACTTCGATTTAAGACTGTTCCATACATCCTATCAAGGAACTGATTGCGCCAGTCGATTCAGCATCACAAAAAACACCGTTTTCCATAATTTCACGCAATTCAAAAGCCAAAAGTGTTTTTGTCAAAAAAATGAGCAAGGCTATAGTCTTGGATTTTTGTCGAAATTCAACAAAAATTTAATTATCCCAAAAAAGGTTTAGAACCACTATTTCGATAACGTAGAAAACGAAAATCGCAAGTAAAATGCAATATTATAGCTAATTTCAATAAAAGTTCAGATTTTTTGAATGGGAGTGTATACTTCCCAATCGCACTTCGATTTAAGACTGTTCCATACATCCTATCAAGGAACTGATTGCGCCAGTCGATTCAGCATCACAAAAAACACCGTTTTCCATAATTTCACGCAATTCAAAAGCCAAAAGTGTTTTTGTCAAAAAAATGAGCAAGGCTATAGTCTTGGATTTTTGTCGAAATTCAACAAAAATTTAATTATTCCAAAAAGGTTTAGAACCACTATTTCGATAACGTAGAAAACGAAAATCGCAAGTAAAATGCAATATTATAGCTAATTTCAATAAAAGTTCAGATTTTTTGAATGGGAGTGTATACTTCCCAATCGCACTTCGATTTAAGACTGTTCCATACATCCTATCAAGGAACTGATTGCGCCAGTCGATTCAGCATCACAAAAAACACCGTTTTCCATAATTTCACGCAATTCAAAAGCCAAAAGTGTTTTTGTCAAAAAAATGAGCAAGGCTATAGTCTTGGATTTTTGTCGAAATTCAACAAAAATTTAATTATTCCAAAAAGGTTTAGAACCACTATTTCGATAACGTAGAAAACGAAAATCGCAAGTAAAATGCAATATTAGAGCTAATTTCAATAAAAGTTCAGATTTTTTGAATAGGAGTGTATACTTCCCAATCGCACTTCGATTTAAGACTGTTTCATACATCCTATCGAGGAACTGATTGCGCCAGTCGATTTAGCATCACAAAAAACACCGTTTTCCATCATTTCACGCAATTCAAAAGCCAAAAGTGTTTTTGTCAAAAAAAATAGCAAGGCTATAGTCTTGGATTTTTGTCGAAATTCAACCAAAATTTAATTATCCCAAAAAAGTTTTAGAACCACTATTTCGATAATGTAGAAAACGAAAATCGCAAGTAAAATGCAATATTAGAGCTAATTTCAATAAAAGTTCAGATTTTTTGAATAGGAGTGTATACTTCCCAATCGCACTTCGATTTAAGACTGTTCCATACATCCTATCAAGGAACTGATTGCGCCAGTCGATTCAGCATCACAAAAAACACCGTTTTCCATAATTTCACGCAATTCAAAAGCCAAAAGTGTTTTTGTCAAAAAAATGAGCAAGGCTATAGTCTTGGATTTTTGTCGAAATTCAACAAAAATTTAATTATCCCAAAAAAGGTTTAGAACCACTATTTCGATAACGTAGAAAACGAAAATCGCAAGTAAAATGCAATATTATAGCTAATTTCAATAAAAGTTCAGATTTTTTGAATGGGAGTGTATACTTCCCAATCGCACTTCGATTTAAGACTGTTCCATACATCCTATCAAGGAACTGATTGCGCCAGTCGATTCAGCATCACAAAAACACCGTTTTCCATAATTTCACGCAATTCAAAAGCCAAAAGTGTTTTTGTCAAAAAATGAGCAAGGCTATAGTCTTGGATTTTTGTCGAAATTCAACAAAAATTTAATTATCCCAAAAAAGGTTTAGAACCACTATTTCGATAACGTAGAAAACGAAAATCGCAAGTAAAATGCAATATTATAGCTAATTTCAATAAAAGTTCAGATTTTTTGAATGGGAGTGTATACTTCCCAATCGCACTTCGATTTAAGACTGTTCCATACATCCTATCAAGGAACTGATTGCGCCAGTCGATTCAGCATCACAAAAAACACCGTTTTCCATAATTTCACGCAATTCAAAAGCCAAAAGTGTTTTTGTCAAAAAAATGAGCAAGGCTATAGTCTTGGATTTTTGTCGAAATTCAACAAAAATTTAATTATCCCAAAAAAGGTTTAGAACCACTATTTCGATAACGTAGAAAACGAAAATCGCAAGTAAAATGCAATATTATAGCTAATTTCAATAAAAGTTCAGATTTTTTGAATGGGAGTGTATACTTCCCAATCGCACTTCGATTTAAGACTGTTCCATACATCCTATCAAGGAACTGATTGCGCCAGTCGATTCAGCATCACAAAAAACACCGTTTTCCATAATTTCACGCAATTCAAAAGCCAAAAGTGTTTTTGTCAAAAAATGAGCAAGGCTATAGTCTTGGATTTTTGTCGAAATTCAACAAAAATTTAATTATCCCAAAAAAGGTTTAGAACCACTATTTCGATAACGTAGAAAACGAAAATCGCAAGTAAAATGCAATATTATAGCTAATTTCAATAAAAGTTCAGATTTTTTGAATGGGAGTGTATACTTCCCAATCGCACTTCGATTTAAGACTGTTCCATACATCCTATCAAGGAACTGATTGCGCCAGTCGATTCAGCATCACAAAAAACACCGTTTTCCATAATTTCACGCAATTCAAAAGCCAAAAGTGTTTTTGTCAAAAAAATGAGCAAGGCTATAGTCTTGGATTTTTGTCGAAATTCAACAAAAATTTAATTATCCCAAAAAAGGTTTAGAACCACTATTTCGATAACGTAGAAAACGAAAATCGCAAGTAAAATGCAATATTATAGCTAATTTCAATAAAAGTTCAGATTTTTTGAATGGGAGTGTATACTTCCCAATCGCACTTCGATTTAAGACTGTTCCATACATCCTATCAAGGAACTGATTGCGCCAGTCGATTCAGCATCACAAAAAACACCGTTTTCCATAATTTCACGCAATTCAAAAGCCAAAAGTGTTTTTGTCAAAAAATGAGCAAGGCTATAGTCTTGGATTTTTGTCGAAATTCAACAAAAATTTAATTATCCCAAAAAAGGTTTAGAACCACTATTTCGATAACGTAGAAAACGAAAATCGCAAGTAAAATGCAATATTATAGCTAATTTCAATAAAAGTTCAGATTTTTTGAATGGGAGTGTATACTTCCCAATCGCACTTCGATTTAAGACTGTTCCATACATCCTATCAAGGAACTGATTGCGCCAGTCGATTCAGCATCACAAAAACACCGTTTTCCATAATTTCACGCAATTCAAAAGCCAAAAGTGTTTTTGTCAAAAAAATGAGCAAGGCTATAGTCTTGGATTTTTGTCGAAATTCAACAAAAATTTAATTATCCCAAAAAAGGTTTAGAACCACTATTTCGATAACGTAGAAAACGAAAATCGCAAGTAAAATGCAATATTATAGCTAATTTCAATAAAAGTTCAGATTTTTTGAATGGGAGTGTATACTTCCCAATCGCACTTCGATTTAAGACTGTTCCATACATCCTATCAAGGAACTGATTGCGCCAGTCGATTCAGCATCACAAAAACACCGTTTTCCATAATTTCACGCAATTCAAAAGCCAAAAGTGTTTTTGTCAAAAAAATGAGCAAGGCTATAGTCTTGGATTTTTGTCGAAATTCAACAAAAATTTAATTATCCCAAAAAAGGTTTAGAACCACTATTTCGATAACGTAGAAAACGAAAATCGCAAGTAAAATGCAATATTATAGCTAATTTCAATAAAAGTTCAGATTTTTTGAATGGGAGTGTATACTTCCCAATCGCACTTCGATTTAAGACTGTTCCATACATCCTATCAAGGAACTGATTGCGCCAGTCGATTCAGCATCACAAAAAACACCGTTTTCCATAATTTCACGCAATTCAAAAGCCAAAAGTGTTTTTGTCAAAAAAATGAGCAAGGCTATAGTCTTGGATTTTTGTCGAAATTCAACAAAAATTTAATTATCCCAAAAAAGGTTTAGAACCACTATTTCGATAACGTAGAAAACGAAAATCGCAAGTAAAATGCAATATTATAGCTAATTTCAATAAAAGTTCAGATTTTTTGAATGGGAGTGTATACTTCCCAATCGCACTTCGATTTAAGACTGTTCCATACATCCTATCAAGGAACTGATTGCGCCAGTCGATTCAGCATCACAAAAAACACCGTTTTCCATAATTTCACGCAATTCAAAAGCCAAAAGTGTTTTTGTCAAAAAAATGAGCAAGGCTATAGTCTTGGATTTTTGTCGAAATTCAACAAAAATTTAATTATCCCAAAAAAGGTTTAGAACCACTATTTCGATAACGTAGAAAACGAAAATCGCAAGTAAAATGCAATATTATAGCTAATTTCAATAAAAGTTCAGATTTTTTGAATGGGAGTGTATACTTCCCAATCGCACTTCGATTTAAGACTGTTCCATACATCCTATCAAGGAACTGATTGCGCCAGTCGATTCAGCATCACAAAAAACACCGTTTTCCATAATTTCACGCAATTCAAAAGCCAAAAGTGTTTTTGTCAAAAAATGAGCAAGGCTATAGTCTTGGATTTTTGTCGAAATTCAACAAAAATTTAATTATCCCAAAAAAGGTTTAGAACCACTATTTCGATAACGTAGAAAACGAAAATCGCAAGTAAAATGCAATATTATAGCTAATTTCAATAAAAGTTCAGATTTTTTGAATGGGAGTGTATACTTCCCAATCGCACTTCGATTTAAGACTGTTCCATACATCCTATCAAGGAACTGATTGCGCCAGTCGATTCAGCATCACAAAAAACACCGTTTTCCATAATTTCACGCAATTCAAAAGCCAAAAGTGTTTTTGTCAAAAAAATGAGCAAGGCTATAGTCTTGGATTTTTGTCGAAATTCAACAAAAATTTAATTATCCCAAAAAAGGTTTAGAACCACTATTTCGATAACGTAGAAAACGAAAATCGCAAGTAAAATGCAATATTATAGCTAATTTCAATAAAAGTTCAGATTTTTTGAATGGGAGTGTATACTTCCCAATCGCACTTCGATTTAAGACTGTTCCATACATCCTATCAAGGAACTGATTGCGCCAGTCGATTCAGCATCACAAAAAACACCGTTTTCCATAATTTCACGCAATTCAAAAGCCAAAAGTGTTTTTGTCAAAAAATGAGCAAGGCTATAGTCTTGGATTTTTGTCGAAATTCAACAAAAATTTAATTATCCCAAAAAAGGTTTAGAACCACTATTTCGATAACGTAGAAAACGAAAATCGCAAGTAAAATGCAATATTATAGCTAATTTCAATAAAAGTTCAGATTTTTTGAATGGGAGTGTATACTTCCCAATCGCACTTTGATTTAAGACTGTTCCATACATCCTATCAAGGAACTGATTGCGCCAGTCGATTCAGCATCACAAAAATACCGTTTTCCATAATTTCACGCAATTCAAAAGCCAGAAGTATTTTTGTCAAAAAAATGAGCAAGGCAGTCTTGGATTTTTGTCGAAATTCAACAAAAATTTAATTATCCCAAAAAAGGTTTAGAACCACTATTTCGATAACGTAGAAAACGAAAATCGCAAGTAAAATGCAATATTATAGCTAATTTCAATAAAAGTTCAGATTTTTTGAATGGGAGTGTATACTTCCCAATCGCACTTCGATTTAAGACTGTTCCATACATCCTATCAAGGAACTGATTGCGCCAGTCGATTCAGCATCAAAACACCGTTTTCCATAATTTCACGCAATTCAAAAGCCAAAAGTGTTTTTGTCAAAAAATGAGCAAAGCTATAGTCTTGGATTTTTGTCGAAATTCAACAAACATTTAATTATCCCAAAAAAGGTTTAGAACCACTATTTCGATAACGTAGAAAACGAAAATCGCAAGTAAAATGCAATATTATAGCTAATTTCAATAAAAGTTCAGATTTTTTGAATGGGAGTGTATACTTCCCAATCGCACTTCGATTTAAGACTGTTCCATACATCCTATCAAGGAACTGATTGCGCCAGTCGATTCAGCATCACAAAAAACACCGTTTTCCATAATTTCACGCAATTCAAAAGCCAAAAGTGTTTTTGTCAAAAAAATGAGCAAGGCTATAGTCTTGGATTTTTGTCGAAATTCAACAAAAATTTAATTATTCCAAAAAGGTTTAGAACCACTATTTCGATAACGTAGAAAACGAAAATCGCAAGTAAAATGCAATATTATAGCTAATTTCAATAAAAGTTCAGATTTTTTGAATGGGAGTGTATACTTCCCAATCGCACTTCGATTTAAGACTGTTCCATACATCCTATCAAGGAACTGATTGCGCCAGTCGATTCAGCATCACAAAAAACACCGTTTTCCATAATTTCACGCAATTCAAAAGCCAAAAGTGTTTTTGTCAAAAAAATGAGCAAGGATTTTTGTCGAAATTCAACAAAAATTTAATTATCCCAAAAAAGGTTTAGAACCACTATTTCGATAACGTAGAAAACGAAAATCGCAAGTAAAATGCAATATTATAGCTAATTTCAATAAAAGTTCAGATTTTTTGAATGGGAGTGTATACTTCCCAATCGCACTTCGATTTAAGACTGTTCCATACATCCTATCAAGGAACTGATTGCGCCAGTCGATTCAGCATCACAAAAAACACCGTTTTCCATAATTTCACGCAATTCAAAAGCCAAAAGTGTTTTTGTCAAAAAAATGAGCAAGGCTATAGTCTTGGATTTTTGTCGAAATTCAACAAAAATTTAATTATCCCAAAAAAGGTTTAGAACCACTATTTCGATAACGTAGAAAACGAAAATCGCAAGTAAAATGCAATATTATAGCTAATTTCAATAAAAGTTCAGATTTTTTGAATGGGAGTGTATACTTCCCAATCGCACTTCGATTTAAGACTGTTCCATACATCCTATCAAGGAACTGATTGCGCCAGTCGATTCAGCATCACAAAAAACACCGTTTTCCATAATTTCACGCAATTCAAAAGCCAAAAGTGTTTTTGTCAAAAAAATGAGCAAGGCTATAGTCTTGGATTTTTGTCGAAATTCAACAAAAATTTAATTATCCCAAAAAAGGTTTAGAACCACTATTTCGATAACGTAGAAAACGAAAATCGCAAGTAAAATGCAATATTATAGCTAATTTCAATAAAAGTTCAGATTTTTTGAATGGGAGTGTATACTTCCCAATCGCACTTCGATTTAAGACTGTTCCATACATCCTATCAAGGAACTGATTGCGCCAGTCGATTCAGCATCACAAAAAACACCGTTTTCCATAATTTCACGCAATTCAAAAGCCAAAAGTGTTTTTGTCAAAAAAATGAGCAAGGCTATAGTCTTGGATTTTTGTCGAAATTCAACAAAAATTTAATTATCCCAAAAAAGGTTTAGAACCACTATTTCGATAACGTAGAAAACGAAAATCGCAAGTAAAATGCAATATTATAGCTAATTTCAATAAAAGTTCAGATTTTTTGAATGGGAGTGTATACTTCCCAATCGCACTTCGATTTAAGACTGTTCCATACATCCTATCAAGGAACTGATTGCGCCAGTCGATTCAGCATCACAAAAAACACCGTTTTCCATAATTTCACGCAATTCAAAAGCCAAAAGTGTTTTTGTCAAAAAAATGAGCAAGGCTATAGTCTTGGATTTTTGTCGAAATTCAACAAAAATTTAATTATCCCAAAAAAGGTTTAGAACCACTATTTCGATAACGTAGAAAACGAAAATCGCAAGTAAAATGCAATATTATAGCTAATTTCAATAAAAGTTCAGATTTTTTGAATGGGAGTGTATACTTCCCAATCGCACTTCGATTTAAGACTGTTCCATACATCCTATCAAGGAACTGATTGCGCCAGTCGATTCAGCATCACAAAAAACACCGTTTTCCATAATTTCACGCAATTCAAAAGCCAAAAGTGTTTTTGTCAAAAAAATGAGCAAGGCTATAGTCTTGGATTTTTGTCGAAATTCAACAAAAATTTAATTATTCCAAAAAGGTTTAGAACCACTATTTCGATAACGTAGAAAACGAAAATCGCAAGTAAAATGCAATATTATAGCTAATTTCAATAAAAGTTCAGATTTTTTGAATGGGAGTGTATACTTCCCAATCGCACTTCGATTTAAGACTGTTCCATACATCCTATCAAGGAACTGATTGCGCCAGTCGATTCAGCATCACAAAAAACACCGTTTTCCATAATTTCACGCAATTCAAAAGCCAAAAGTGTTTTTGTCAAAAAAATGAGCAAGGCTATAGTCTTGGATTTTTGTCGAAATTCAACAAAAATTTAATTATCCCAAAAAGGTTTAGAACCACTATTTCGATAACGTAGAAAACGAAAATCGCAAGTAAAATGCAATATTATAGCTAATTTCAATAAAAGTTCAGATTTTTTGAATGGGAGTGTATACTTCCCAATCGCACTTCGATTTAAGACTGTTCCATACATCCTATCAAGGAACTGATTGCGCCAGTCGATTCAGCATCACAAAAAACACCGTTTTCCATAATTTCACGCAATTCAAAAGCCAAAAGTGTTTTTGTCAAAAAAATGAGCAAGGCTATAGTCTTGGATTTTTGTCGAAATTCAACAAAAATTTAATTATCCCAAAAAAGGTTTAGAACCACTATTTCGATAACGTAGAAAACGAAAATCGCAAGTAAAATGCAATATTATAGCTAATTTCAATAAAAGTTCAGATTTTTTGAATGGGAGTGTATACTTCCCAATCGCACTTCGATTTAAGACTGTTCCATACATCCTATCAAGGAACTGATTGCGCCAGTCGATTCAGCATCACAAAAAACACCGTTTTCCATAATTTCACGCAATTCAAAAGCCAAAAGTGTTTTTGTCAAAAAAATGAGCAAGGCTATAGTCTTGGATTTTTGTCGAAATTCAACAAAAATTTAATTATCCCAAAAAAGGTTTAGAACCACTATTTCGATAACGTAGAAAACGAAAATCGCAAGTAAAATGCAATATTATAGCTAATTTCAATAAAAGTTCAGATTTTTTGAATGGGAGTGTATACTTCCCAATCGCACTTCGATTTAAGACTGTTCCATACATCCTATCAAGGAACTGATTGCGCCAGTCGATTCAGCATCACAAAAAACACCGTTTTCCATAATTTCACGCAATTCAAAAGCCAAAAGTGTTTTTGTCAAAAAAATGAGCAAGGCTATAGTCTTGGATTTTTGTCGAAATTCAACAAAAATTTAATTATCCCAAAAAAGGTTTAGAACCACTATTTCGATAACGTAGAAAACGAAAATCGCAAGTAAAATGCAATATTATAGCTAATTTCAATAAAAGTTCAGATTTTTTGAATGGGAGTGTATACTTCCCAATCGCACTTCGATTTAAGACTGTTCCATACATCCTATCAAGGAACTGATTGCGCCAGTCGATTCAGCATCAAAACACCGTTTTCCATAATTTCACGCAATTCAAAAGCCAAAAGTGTTTTTGTCAAAAAATGAGCAAGGCTATAGTCTTGGATTTTTGTCGAAATTCAACAAAAATTTAATTATCCCAAAAAAGGTTTAGAACCACTATTTCGATAACGTAGAAAACGAAAATCGCAAGTAAAATGCAATATTATAGCTAATTTCAATAAAAGTTCAGATTTTTTGAATGGGAGTGTATACTTCCCAATCGCACTTCGATTTAAGACTGTTCCATACATCCTATCAAGGAACTGATTGCGCCAGTCGATTCAGCATCACAAAAAACACCGTTTTCCATAATTTCACGCAATTCAAAAGCCAAAAGTGTTTTTGTCAAAAAAATGAGCAAGGCTATAGTCTTGGATTTTTGTCGAAATTCAACAAAAATTTAATTATCCCAAAAAGGTTTAGAACCACTATTTCGATAACGTAGAAAACGAAAATCGCAAGTAAAATGCAATATTATAGCTAATTTCAATAAAAGTTCAGATTTTTTGAATGGGAGTGTATACTTCCCAATCGCACTTCGATTTAAGACTGTTCCATACATCCTATCAAGGAACTGATTGCGCCAGTCGATTCAGCATCACAAAAAACACCGTTTTCCATAATTTCACGCAATTCAAAAGCCAAAAGTGTTTTTGTCAAAAAAATGAGCAAGGCTATAGTCTTGGATTTTTGTCGAAATTCAACAAAAATTTAATTATCCCAAAAAGGTTTAGAACCACTATTTCGATAACGTAGAAAACGAAAATCGCAAGTAAAATGCAATATTATAGCTAATTTCAATAAAAGTTCAGATTTTTTGAATGGGAGTGTATACTTCCCAATCGCACTTCGATTTAAGACTGTTCCATACATCCTATCAAGGAACTGATTGCGCCAGTCGATTCAGCATCACAAAAAACACCGTTTTCCATAATTTCACGCAATTCAAAAGCCAAAAGTGTTTTTGTCAAAAAAATGAGCAAGGCTATAGTCTTGGATTTTTGTCGAAATTCAACAAAAATTTAATTATTCCAAAAAGGTTTAGAACCACTATTTCGATAACGTAGAAAACGAAAATCGCAAGTAAAATGCAATATTATAGCTAATTTCAATAAAAGTTCAGATTTTTTGAATGGGAGTGTATACTTCCCAATCGCACTTCGATTTAAGACTGTTCCATACATCCTATCAAGGAACTGATTGCGCCAGTCGATTCAGCATCACAAAAACACCGTTTTCCATAATTTCACGCAATTCAAAAGCCAAAAGTGTTTTTGTCAAAAAAATGAGCAAGGCTATAGTCTTGGATTTTTGTCGAAATTCAACAAAAATTTAATTATCCCAAAAAAGGTTTAGAACCACTATTTCGATAACGTAGAAAACGAAAATCGCAAGTAAAATGCAATATTATAGCTAATTTCAATAAAAGTTCAGATTTTTTGAATGGGAGTGTATACTTCCCAATCGCACTTCGATTTAAGACTGTTCCATACATCCTATCAAGGAACTGATTGCGCCAGTCGATTCAGCATCACAAAAAACACCGTTTTCCATAATTTCACGCAATTCAAAAGCCAAAAGTGTTTTTGTCAAAAAAATGAGCAAGGCTATAGTCTTGGATTTTTGTCGAAATTCAACAAAAATTTAATTATCCCAAAAAAGGTTTAGAACCACTATTTCGATAACGTAGAAAACGAAAATCGCAAGTAAAATGCAATATTATAGCTAATTTCAATAAAAGTTCAGATTTTTTGAATGGGAGTGTATACTTCCCAATCGCACTTCGATTTAAGACTGTTCCATACATCCTATCAAGGAACTGATTGCGCCAGTCGATTCAGCATCACAAAAAACACCGTTTTCCATAATTTCACGCAATTCAAAAGCCAAAAGTGTTTTTGTCAAAAAAATGAGCAAGGCTATAGTCTTGGATTTTTGTCGAAATTCAACAAAAATTTAATTATCCCAAAAAGGTTTAGAACCACTATTTCGATAACGTAGAAAACGAAAATCGCAAGTAAAATGCAATATTATAGCTAATTTCAATAAAAGTTCAGATTTTTTGAATGGGAGTGTATACTTCCCAATCGCACTTCGATTTAAGACTGTTCCATACATCCTATCAAGGAACTGATTGCGCCAGTCGATTCAGCATCACAAAAAACACCGTTTTCCATAATTTCACGCAATTCAAAAGCCAAAAGTGTTTTTGTCAAAAAAATGAGCAAGGCTATAGTCTTGGATTTTTGTCGAAATTCAACAAAAATTTAATTATCCCAAAAAAGGTTTAGAACCACTATTTCGATAACGTAGAAAACGAAAATCGCAAGTAAAATGCAATATTATAGCTAATTTCAATAAAAGTTCAGATTTTTTGAATGGGAGTGTATACTTCCCAATCGCACTTCGATTTAAGACTGTTCCATACATCCTATCAAGGAACTGATTGCGCCAGTCGATTCAGCATCACAAAAACACCGTTTTCCATAATTTCACGCAATTCAAAAGCCAAAAGTGTTTTTGTCAAAAAAATGAGCAAGGCTATAGTCTTGGATTTTTGTCGAAATTCAACAAAAATTTAATTATCCCAAAAAAGGTTTAGAACCACTATTTCGATAACGTAGAAAACGAAAATCGCAAGTAAAATGCAATATTATAGCTAATTTCAATAAAAGTTCAGATTTTTTGAATGGGAGTGTATACTTCCCAATCGCACTTCGATTTAAGACTGTTCCATACATCCTATCAAGGAACTGATTGCGCCAGTCGATTCAGCATCACAAAAAACACCGTTTTCCATAATTTCACGCAATTCAAAAGCCAAAAGTGTTTTTGTCAAAAAATAAGCAAGGCTATAGTCTTGGATTTTTGTCGAAATTCAACAAAAATTTAATTATCCCAAAAAGGTTTAGAACCACTATTTCGATAACGTAGAAAACGAAAATCGCAAGTAAAATGCAATATTATAGCTAATTTCAATAAAAGTTCAGATTTTTTGAATGGGAGTGTATACTTCCCAATCGCACTTCGATTTAAGACTGTTCCATACATCCTATCAAGGAACTGATTGCGCCAGTCGATTCAGCATCACAAAAACACCGTTTTCCATAATTTCACGCAATTCAAAAGCCAAAAGTGTTTTTGTCAAAAAAATGAGCAAGGCTATAGTCTTGGATTTTTGTCGAAATTCAACAAAAATTTAATTATCCCAAAAAAGGTTTAGAACCACTATTTCGATAACGTAGAAAACGAAAATCGCAAGTAAAATGCAATATTATAGCTAATTTCAATAAAAGTTCAGATTTTTTGAATGGGAGTGTATACTTCCCAATCGCACTTCGATTTAAGACTGTTCCATACATCCTATCAAGGAACTGATTGCGCCAGTCGATTCAGCATCACAAAAAACACCGTTTTCCATAATTTCACGCAATTCAAAAGCCAAAAGTGTTTTTGTCAAAAAAATGAGCAAGGCTATAGTCTTGGATTTTTGTCGAAATTCAACAAAAATTTAATTATCCCAAAAAAGGTTTAGAACCACTATTTCGATAACGTAGAAAACGAAAATCGCAAGTAAAATGCAATATTATAGCTAATTTCAATAAAAGTTCAGATTTTTTGAATGGGAGTGTATACTTCCCAATCGCACTTCGATTTAAGACTGTTCCATACATCCTATCAAGGAACTGATTGCGCCAGTCGATTCAGCATCACAAAAAACACCGTTTTCCATAATTTCACGCAATTCAAAAGCCAAAAGTGTTTTTGTCAAAAAAATGAGCAAGGCTATAGTCTTGGATTTTTGTCGAAATTCAACAAAAATTTAATTATTCCAAAAAGGTTTAGAACCACTATTTCGATAACGTAGAAAACGAAAATCGCAAGTAAAATGCAATATTATAGCTAATTTCAATAAAAGTTCAGATTTTTTGAATGGGAGTGTATACTTCCCAATCGCACTTCGATTTAAGACTGTTCCATACATCCTATCAAGGAACTGATTGCGCCAGTCGATTCAGCATCACAAAAAACACCGTTTTCCATAATTTCACGCAATTCAAAAGCCAAAAGTGTTTTTGTCAAAAAAATGAGCAAGGCTATAGTCTTGGATTTTTGTCGAAATTCAACAAAAATTTAATTATTCCAAAAAGGTTTAGAACCACTATTTCGATAACGTAGAAAACGAAAATCGCAAGTAAAATGCAATATTATAGCTAATTTCAATAAAAGTTCAGATTTTTTGAATGGGAGTGTATACTTCCCAATCGCACTTCGATTTAAGACTGTTCCATACATCCTATCAAGGAACTGATTGCGCCAGTCGATTCAGCATCACAAAAACACCGTTTTCCATAATTTCACGCAATTCAAAAGCCAAAAGTGTTTTTGTCAAAAAAATGAGCAAGGCTATAGTCTTGGATTTTTGTCGAAATTCAACAAAAATTTAATTATCCCAAAAAAGGTTTAGAACCACTATTTCGATAACGTAGAAAACGAAAATCGCAAGTAAAATGCAATATTATAGCTAATTTCAATAAAAGTTCAGATTTTTTGAATGGGAGTGTATACTTCCCAATCGCACTTCGATTTAAGACTGTTCCATACATCCTATCAAGGAACTGATTGCGCCAGTCGATTCAGCATCACAAAAAACACCGTTTTCCATAATTTCACGCAATTCAAAAGCCAAAAGTGTTTTTGTCAAAAAAATGAGCAAGGCTATAGTCTTGGATTTTTGTCGAAATTCAACAAAAATTTAATTATCCCAAAAAAGGTTTAGAACCACTATTTCGATAACGTAGAAAACGAAAATCGCAAGTAAAATGCAATATTATAGCTAATTTCAATAAAAGTTCAGATTTTTTGAATGGGAGTGTATACTTCCCAATCGCACTTCGATTTAAGACTGTTCCATACATCCTATCAAGGAACTGATTGCGCCAGTCGATTCAGCATCACAAAAAACACCGTTTTCCATAATTTCACGCAATTCAAAAGCCAAAAGTGTTTTTGTCAAAAAAATGAGCAAGGCTATAGTCTTGGATTTTTGTCGAAATTCAACAAAAATTTAATTATCCCAAAAAAGGTTTAGAACCACTATTTCGATAACGTAGAAAACGAAAATCGCAAGTAAAATGCAATATTATAGCTAATTTCAATAAAAGTTCAGATTTTTTGAATGGGAGTGTATACTTCCCAATCGCACTTCGATTTAAGACTGTTCCATACATCCTATCAAGGAACTGATTGCGCCAGTCGATTCAGCATCACAAAAAACACCGTTTTCCATAATTTCACGCAATTCAAAAGCCAAAAGTGTTTTTGTCAAAAAAATGAGCAAGGCTATAGTCTTGGATTTTTGTCGAAATTCAACAAAAATTTAATTATCCCAAAAAAGGTTTAGAACCACTATTTCGATAACGTAGAAAACGAAAATCGCAAGTAAAATGCAATATTATAGCTAATTTCAATAAAAGTTCAGATTTTTTGAATGGGAGTGTATACTTCCCAATCGCACTTCGATTTAAGACTGTTCCATACATCCTATCAAGGAACTGATTGCGCCAGTCGATTCAGCATCACAAAAAACACCGTTTTCCATAATTTCACGCAATTCAAAAGCCAAAAGTGTTTTTGTCAAAAAAATGAGCAAGGCTATAGTCTTGGATTTTTGTCGAAATTCAACAAAAATTTAATTATCCCAAAAAAGGTTTAGAACCACTATTTCGATAACGTAGAAAACGAAAATCGCAAGTAAAATGCAATATTATAGCTAATTTCAATAAAAGTTCAGATTTTTTGAATGGGAGTGTATACTTCCCAATCGCACTTCGATTTAAGACTGTTCCATACATCCTATCAAGGAACTGATTGCGCCAGTCGATTCAGCATCACAAAAAACACCGTTTTCCATAATTTCACGCAATTCAAAAGCCAAAAGTGTTTTTGTCAAAAAAATGAGCAAGGCTATAGTCTTGGATTTTTGTCGAAATTCAACAAAAATTTAATTATTCCAAAAAGGTTTAGAACCACTATTTCGATAACGTAGAAAACGAAAATCGCAAGTAAAATGCAATATTATAGCTAATTTCAATAAAAGTTCAGATTTTTTGAATGGGAGTGTATACTTCCCAATCGCACTTCGATTTAAGACTGTTCCATACATCCTATCAAGGAACTGATTGCGCCAGTCGATTCAGCATCACAAAAAACACCGTTTTCCATAATTTCACGCAATTCAAAAGCCAAAAGTGTTTTTGTCAAAAAAATGAGCAAGGCTATAGTCTTGGATTTTTGTCGAAATTCAACAAAAATTTAATTATCCCAAAAAAGGTTTAGAACCACTATTTCGATAACGTAGAAAACGAAAATCGCAAGTAAAATGCAATATTATAGCTAATTTCAATAAAAGTTCAGATTTTTTGAATGGGAGTGTATACTTCCCAATCGCACTTCGATTTAAGACTGTTCCATACATCCTATCAAGGAACTGATTGCGCCAGTCGATTCAGCATCACAAAAAACACCGTTTTCCATAATTTCACGCAATTCAAAAGCCAAAAGTGTTTTTGTCAAAAAAATGAGCAAGGCTATAGTCTTGGATTTTTGTCGAAATTCAACAAAAATTTAATTATCCCAAAAAAGGTTTAGAACCACTATTTCGATAACGTAGAAAACGAAAATCGCAAGTAAAATGCAATATTATAGCTAATTTCAATAAAAGTTCAGATTTTTTGAATGGGAGTGTATACTTCCCAATCGCACTTCGATTTAAGACTGTTCCATACATCCTATCAAGGAACTGATTGCGCCAGTCGATTCAGCATCACAAAAAACACCGTTTTCCATAATTTCACGCAATTCAAAAGCCAAAAGTGTTTTTGTCAAAAAAATGAGCAAGGCTATAGTCTTGGATTTTTGTCGAAATTCAACAAAAATTTAATTATCCCAAAAAAGGTTTAGAACCACTATTTCGATAACGTAGAAAACGAAAATCGCAAGTAAAATGCAATATTATAGCTAATTTCAATAAAAGTTCAGATTTTTTGAATGGGAGTGTATACTTCCCAATCGCACTTCGATTTAAGACTGTTCCATACATCCTATCAAGGAACTGATTGCGCCAGTCGATTCAGCATCACAAAAAACACCGTTTTCCATAATTTCACGCAATTCAAAAGCCAAAAGTGTTTTTGTCAAAAAAATGAGCAAGGCTATAGTCTTGGATTTTTGTCGAAATTCAACAAAAATTTAATTATCCCAAAAAAGGTTTAGAACCACTATTTCGATAACGTAGAAAACGAAAATCGCAAGTAAAATGCAATATTATAGCTAATTTCAATAAAAGTTCAGATTTTTTGAATGGGAGTGTATACTTCCCAATCGCACTTCGATTTAAGACTGTTCCATACATCCTATCAAGGAACTGATTGCGCCAGTCGATTCAGCATCACAAAAACACCGTTTTCCATAATTTCACGCAATTCAAAAGCCAAAAGTGTTTTTGTCAAAAAAATGAGCAAGGCTATAGTCTTGGATTTTTGTCGAAATTCAACAAAAATTTAATTATCCCAAAAAAGGTTTAGAACCACTATTTCGATAACGTAGAAAACGAAAATCGCAAGTAAAATGCAATATTATAGCTAATTTCAATAAAAGTTCAGATTTTTTGAATGGGAGTGTATACTTCCCAATCGCACTTCGATTTAAGACTGTTCCATACATCCTATCAAGGAACTGATTGCGCCAGTCGATTCAGCATCACAAAAAACACCGTTTTCCATAATTTCACGCAATTCAAAAGCCAAAAGTGTTTTTGTCAAAAAAATGAGCAAGGCTATAGTCTTGGATTTTTGTCGAAATTCAACAAAAATTTAATTATTCCAAAAAGGTTTAGAACCACTATTTCGATAACGTAGAAAACGAAAATCGCAAGTAAAATGCAATATTATAGCTAATTTCAATAAAAGTTCAGATTTTTTGAATGGGAGTGTATACTTCCCAATCGCACTTCGATTTAAGACTGTTCCATACATCCTATCAAGGAACTGATTGCGCCAGTCGATTCAGCATCACAAAAAACACCGTTTTCCATAATTTCACGCAATTCAAAAGCCAAAAGTGTTTTTGTCAAAAAAATGAGCAAGGCTATAGTCTTGGATTTTTGTCGAAATTCAACAAAAATTTAATTATCCCAAAAAAGGTTTAGAACCACTATTTCGATAACGTAGAAAACGAAAATCGCAAGTAAAATGCAATATTATAGCTAATTTCAATAAAAGTTCAGATTTTTTGAATGGGAGTGTATACTTCCCAATCGCACTTCGATTTAAGACTGTTCCATACATCCTATCAAGGAACTGATTGCGCCAGTCGATTCAGCATCACAAAAAACACCGTTTTCCATAATTTCACGCAATTCAAAAGCCAAAAGTGTTTTTGTCAAAAAATGAGCAAGGCTATAGTCTTGGATTTTTGTCGAAATTCAACAAAAATTTAATTATCCCAAAAAAGGTTTAGAACCACTATTTCGATAACGTAGAAAACGAAAATCGCAAGTAAAATGCAATATTATAGCTAATTTCAATAAAAGTTCAGATTTTTTGAATGGGAGTGTATACTTCCCAATCGCACTTCGATTTAAGACTGTTCCATACATCCTATCAAGGAACTGATTGCGCCAGTCGATTCAGCATCACAAAAAACACCGTTTTCCATAATTTCACGCAATTCAAAAGCCAAAAGTGTTTTTGTCAAAAAAATGAGCAAGGCTATAGTCTTGGATTTTTGTCGAAATTCAACAAAAATTTAATTATCCCAAAAAAGGTTTAGAACCACTATTTCGATAACGTAGAAAACGAAAATCGCAAGTAAAATGCAATATTATAGCTAATTTCAATAAAAGTTCAGATTTTTTGAATGGGAGTGTATACTTCCCAATCGCACTTCGATTTAAGACTGTTCCATACATCCTATCAAGGAACTGATTGCGCCAGTCGATTCAGCATCACAAAAAACACCGTTTTCCATAATTTCACGCAATTCAAAAGCCAAAAGTGTTTTTGTCAAAAAAATGAGCAAGGCTATAGTCTTGGATTTTTGTCGAAATTCAACAAAAATTTAATTATCCCAAAAAAGGTTTAGAACCACTATTTCGATAACGTAGAAAACGAAAATCGCAAGTAAAATGCAATATTATAGCTAATTTCAATAAAAGTTCAGATTTTTTGAATGGGAGTGTATACTTCCCAATCGCACTTCGATTTAAGACTGTTCCATACATCCTATCAAGGAACTGATTGCGCCAGTCGATTCAGCATTACAAAAAACACCGCTTTCCATAATTTCACGCAATTCAAAAACCAAAAGTGTTTTTGTCAAAAAAATGAGCAAGGCTATAGTCTTGGATTTTTGTCGAAATTCAACCAAAATTAAATTATCCCTAAAAAGTTTTAGAACCACTATTTCGATAACGTAGAAAACGAAAATCGCAAGTAAAATGCAATATTATAGCTAATTTCAATAAAAGTTCAGATTTTTTGAATGGGAGTGTATACTTCCCAATCGCACTTCGATTTAAGACTGTTCCATACATCCTATCAAGGAACTGATTGCGCCAGTCGATTCAGCATCACAAAAAACACCGTTTTCCATAATTTCACGCAATTCAAAAGCCAAAAGTGTTTTTGTCAAAAAAATGAGCAAGGCTATAGTCTTGGATTTTTGTCGAAATTCAACAAAAATTTAATTATCCCAAAAAAGGTTTAGAACCACTATTTCGATAACGTAGAAAACGAAAATCGCAAGTAAAATGCAATATTATAGCTAATTTCAATAAAAGTTCAGATTTTTTGAATGGGAGTGTATACTTCCCAATCGCACTTCGATTTAAGACTGTTCCATACATCCTATCAAGGAACTGATTGCGCCAGTCGATTCAGCATCACAAAAACACCGTTTTCCATAATTTCACGCAATTCAAAAGCCAAAAGTGTTTTTGTCAAAAAAATGAGCAAGGCTATAGTCTTGGATTTTTGTCGAAATTCAACAAAAATTTAATTATCCCAAAAAAGGTTTAGAACCACTATTTCGATAACGTAGAAAACGAAAATCGCAAGTAAAATGCAATATTATAGCTAATTTCAATAAAAGTTCAGATTTTTTGAATGGGAGTGTATACTTCCCAATCGCACTTCGATTTAAGACTGTTCCATACATCCTATCAAGGAACTGATTGCGCCAGTCGATTCAGCATCACAAAAAACACCGTTTTCCATAATTTCACGCAATTCAAAAGCCAAAAGTGTTTTTGTCAAAAAAATGAGCAAGGCTATAGTCTTGGATTTTTGTCGAAATTCAACAAAAATTTAATTATTCCAAAAAGGTTTAGAACCACTATTTCGATAACGTAGAAAACGAAAATCGCAAGTAAAATGCAATATTATAGCTAATTTCAATAAAAGTTCAGATTTTTTGAATGGGAGTGTATACTTCCCAATCGCACTTCGATTTAAGACTGTTCCATACATCCTATCAAGGAACTGATTGCGCCAGTCGATTCAGCATCACAAAAAACACCGTTTTCCATAATTTCACGCAATTCAAAAGCCAAAAGTGTTTTTGTCAAAAAAATGAGCAAGGCTATAGTCTTGGATTTTTGTCGAAATTCAACAAAAATTTAATTATTCCAAAAAGGTTTAGAACCACTATTTCGATAACGTAGAAAACGAAAATCGCAAGTAAAATGCAATATTATAGCTAATTTCAATAAAAGTTCAGATTTTTTGAATGGGAGTGTATACTTCCCAATCGCACTTCGATTTAAGACTGTTCCATACATCCTATCAAGGAACTGATTGCGCCAGTCGATTCAGCATCACAAAAAACACCGTTTTCCATAATTTCACGCAATTCAAAAGCCAAAAGTGTTTTTGTCAAAAAAATGAGCAAGGCTATAGTCTTGGATTTTTGTCGAAATTCAACAAAAATTTAATTATCCCAAAAAAGGTTTAGAACCACTATTTCGATAACGTAGAAAACGAAAATCGCAAGTAAAATGCAATATTATAGCTAATTTCAATAAAAGTTCAGATTTTTTGAATGGGAGTGTATACTTCCCAATCGCACTTCGATTTAAGACTGTTCCATACATCCTATCAAGGAACTGATTGCGCCAGTCGATTCAGCATCACAAAAAACACCGTTTTCCATAATTTCACGCAATTCAAAAGCCAAAAGTGTTTTTGTCAAAAAAATGAGCAAGGCTATAGTCTTGGATTTTTGTCGAAATTCAACAAAAATTTAATTATCCCAAAAAAGGTTTAGAACCACTATTTCGATAACGTAGAAAACGAAAATCGCAAGTAAAATGCAATATTATAGCTAATTTCAATAAAAGTTCAGATTTTTTGAATGGGAGTGTATACTTCCCAATCGCACTTCGATTTAAGACTGTTCCATACATCCTATCAAGGAACTGATTGCGCCAGTCGATTCAGCATCACAAAAAACACCGTTTTCCATAATTTCACGCAATTCAAAAGCCAAAAGTGTTTTTGTCAAAAAAATGAGCAAGGCTATAGTCTTGGATTTTTGTCGAAATTCAACAAAAATTTAATTATCCCAAAAAAGGTTTAGAACCACTATTTCGATAACGTAGAAAACGAAAATCGCAAGTAAAATGCAATATTATAGCTAATTTCAATAAAAGTTCAGATTTTTTGAATGGGAGTGTATACTTCCCAATCGCACTTCGATTTAAGACTGTTCCATACATCCTATCAAGGAACTGATTGCGCCAGTCGATTCAGCATCACAAAAAACACCGTTTTCCATAATTTCACGCAATTCAAAAGCCAAAAGTGTTTTTGTCAAAAAAATGAGCAAGGCTATAGTCTTGGATTTTTGTCGAAATTCAACAAAAATTTAATTATCCCAAAAAAGGTTTAGAACCACTATTTCGATAACGTAGAAAACGAAAATCGCAAGTAAAATGCAATATTATAGCTAATTTCAATAAAAGTTCAGATTTTTTGAATGGGAGTGTATACTTCCCAATCGCACTTCGATTTAAGACTGTTCCATACATCCTATCAAGGAACTGATTGCGCCAGTCGATTCAGCATCACAAAAAACACCGTTTTCCATAATTTCACGCAATTCAAAAGCCAAAAGTGTTTTTGTCAAAAAAATGAGCAAGGCTATAGTCTTGGATTTTTGTCGAAATTCAACAAAAATTTAATTATCCCAAAAAAGGTTTAGAACCACTATTTCGATAACGTAGAAAACGAAAATCGCAAGTAAAATGCAATATTATAGCTAATTTCAATAAAAGTTCAGATTTTTTGAATGGGAGTGTATACTTCCCAATCGCACTTCGATTTAAGACTGTTCCATACATCCTATCAAGGAACTGATTGCGCCAGTCGATTCAGCATCACAAAAAACACCGTTTTCCATAATTTCACGCAATTCAAAAGCCAAAAGTGTTTTTGTCAAAAAAATGAGCAAGGCTATAGTCTTGGATTTTTGTCGAAATTCAACAAAAATTTAATTATCCCAAAAAAGGTTTAGAACCACTATTTCGATAACGTAGAAAACGAAAATCGCAAGTAAAATGCAATATTATAGCTAATTTCAATAAAAGTTCAGATTTTTTGAATGGGAGTGTATACTTCCCAATCGCACTTCGATTTAAGACTGTTCCATACATCCTATCAAGGAACTGATTGCGCCAGTCGATTCAGCATCACAAAAAACACCGTTTTCCATAATTTCACGCAATTCAAAAGCCAAAAGTGTTTTTGTCAAAAAATGAGCAAGGCTATAGTCTTGGATTTTTGTCGAAATTCAACAAAAATTTAATTATCCCAAAAAAGGTTTAGAACCACTATTTCGATAACGTAGAAAACGAAAATCGCAAGTAAAATGCAATATTATAGCTAATTTCAATAAAAGTTCAGATTTTTTGAATGGGAGTGTATACTTCCCAATCGCACTTCGATTTAAGACTGTTCCATACATCCTATCAAGGAACTGATTGCGCCAGTCGATTCAGCATCACAAAAAACACCGTTTTCCATAATTTCACGCAATTCAAAAGCCAAAAGTGTTTTTGTCAAAAAAATGAGCAAGGCTATAGTCTTGGATTTTTGTCGAAATTCAACAAAAATTTAATTATCCCAAAAAAGGTTTAGAACCACTATTTCGATAACGTAGAAAACGAAAATCGCAAGTAAAATGCAATATTATAGCTAATTTCAATAAAAGTTCAGATTTTTTGAATGGGAGTGTATACTTCCCAATCGCACTTCGATTTAAGACTGTTCCATACATCCTATCAAGGAACTGATTGCGCCAGTCGATTCAGCATCACAAAAAACACCGTTTTCCATAATTTCACGCAATTCAAAAGCCAAAAGTGTTTTTGTCAAAAAAATGAGCAAGGCTATAGTCTTGGATTTTTGTCGAAATTCAACAAAAATTTAATTATCCCAAAAAAGGTTTAGAACCACTATTTCGATAACGTAGAAAACGAAAATCGCAAGTAAAATGCAATATTATAGCTAATTTCAATAA
Source organism: Ophraella communa (assembly GCA_035357415.1). Taxonomy (NCBI): domain Eukaryota; kingdom Metazoa; phylum Arthropoda; class Insecta; order Coleoptera; family Chrysomelidae; genus Ophraella; species Ophraella communa. The sequence continues at coordinate 8,403,218 of CM068984.1, forward strand.
AAGTTCAGATTTTTTGAATGGGAGTGTATACTTCCCAATCGCACTTCGATTTAAGACTGTTCCATACATCCTATCAAGGAACTGATTGCGCCAGTCGATTCAGCATCACAAAAAACACCGTTTTCCATAATTTCACGCAATTCAAAAGCCAAAAGTGTTTTTGTCAAAAAAATGAGCAAGGCTATAGTCTTGGATTTTTGTCGAAATTCAACAAAAATTTAATTATCCCAAAAAAGGTTTAGAACCACTATTTCGATAACGTAGAAAACGAAAATCGCAAGTAAAATGCAATATTATAGCTAATTTCAATAAAAGTTCAGATTTTTTGAATGGGAGTGTATACTTCCCAATCGCACTTCGATTTAAGACTGTTCCATACATCCTATCAAGGAACTGATTGCGCCAGTCGATTCAGCATCAAAACACCGTTTTCCATAATTTCACGCAATTCAAAAGCCAAAAGTGTTTTTGTCAAAAAATGAGCAAGGCTATAGTCTTGGATTTTTGTCGAAATTCAACAAAAATTTAATTATCCCAAAAAAGGTTTAGAACCACTATTTCGATAACGTAGAAAACGAAAATCGCAAGTAAAATGCAATATTATAGCTAATTTCAATAAAAGTTCAGATTTTTTGAATGGGAGTATATACTTCCCAATCGCACTTCGATTTAAGACTGTTCCATACATCCTATCAAGGAACTAATTGCGCCAGTCGATTCAGCATCACAAAAAACACCGTTTTCCATAATTTCACGCAATTCAAAAGCCAATAGTGTTTTTGTCAAAAAATGAGCAAGGCTATAGTCTTGGATTTTTGTCGAAATTCAACAAAAATTTAATTATCCCAAAAAAGGTTTAGAACCACTATTTCGATAACGTAGAAAACGAAAATCGCAGGTAAAATGCAATATTATAGCTAATTTCAATAAAAGTTCAGATTTTTTGAATGGGAGTGTATACTTCCCAATCGCACTTCGATTTAAGACTGTTCCATACATCCTATCAAGGAACTGATTGCGCCAGTCGATTCAGCATCACAAAAAACACCGTTTTCCATAATTTCACGCAATTCAAAAGCCAAAAGTGTTTTTGTCAAAAAATGAGCAAGGCTATAGTCTTGGATTTTTGTCGATTCAACAAAAATTTAATTATTCCAAAAAGGTTTAGAACCACTATTTCGATAACGTAGAAAACGAAAATCGCAAGTAAAATGCAATATTATAGCTAATTTCAATAAAAGTTCAGATTTTTTGAATGGGAGTGTATACTTCCCAATCGCACTTCGATTTAAGACTGTTCCATACATCCTATCAAGGAACTGATTGCGCCAGTCGATTCAGCATCACAAAAAACACCGTTTTCCATAATTTCACGCAATTCAAAAGCCAAAAGTGTTTTTGTCAAAAAAATGAGCAAGGCTATAGTCTTGGATTTTTGTCGAAATTCAACAAAAATTTAATTATCCCAAAAAAGGTTTAGAACCACTATTTCGATAACGTAGAAAACGAAAATCGCAAGTAAAATGCAATATTATAGCTAATTTCAATAAAAGTTCAGATTTTTTGAATGGGAGTGTATACTTCCCAATCGCACTTCGATTTAAGACTGTTCCATACATCCTATCAAGGAACTGATTGCGCCAGTCGATTCAGCATCACAAAAAACACCGTTTTCCATAATTTCACGCAATTCAAAAGCCAAAAGTGTTTTTGTCAAAAAATGAGCAAGGCTATAGTCTTGGATTTTTGTCGAAATTCAACAAAAATTTAATTATCCCAAAAAAGGTTTAGAACCACTATTTCGATAACGTAGAAAACGAAAATCGCAAGTAAAATGCAATATTATAGCTAATTTCAATAAAAGTTCAGATTTTTTGAATGGGAGTGTATACTTCCCAATCGCACTTCGATTTAAGACTGTTCCATACATCCTATCAAGGAACTGATTGCGCCAGTCGATTCAGCATCACAAAAATACCGTTTTCCATAATTTCACGCAATTCAAAAGCCAAAAGTGTTTTTGTCAAAAAAATGAGCAAGGCTATAGTCTTGGATTTTTGTCGAAATTCAACAAAAATTTAATTATCCCAAAAAAGGTTTAGAACCACTATTTCGATAACGTAGAAAACGAAAATCGCAAGTAAAATGCAATATTATAGCTAATTTCAATAAAAGTTCAGATTTTTTGAATGGGAGTGTATACTTCCCAATCGCACTTCGATTTAAGACTGTTCCATACATCCTATCAAGGAACTGATTGCGCCAGTCGATTCAGCATCACAAAAACACCGTTTTCCATAATTTCACGCAATTCAAAAGCCAAAAGTGTTTTTGTCAAAAAAATGAGCAAGGCTATAGTCTTGGATTTTTGTCGAAATTCAACAAAAATTTAATTATCCCAAAAAAGGTTTAGAACCACTATTTCGATAACGTAGAAAACGAAAATCGCAAGTAAAATGCAATATTATAGCTAATTTCAATAAAAGTTCAGATTTTTTGAATGGGAGTGTATACTTCCCAATCGCACTTCGATTTAAGACTGTTCCATACATCCTATCAAGGAACTGATTGCGCCAGTCGATTCAGCATCACAAAAAACACCGTTTTCCATAATTTCACGCAATTCAAAAGCCAAAAGTGTTTTTGTCAAAAAAATGAGCAAGGCTATAGTCTTGGATTTTTGTCGAAATTCAACAAAAATTTAATTATCCCAAAAAAGGTTTAGAACCACTATTTCGATAACGTAGAAAACGAAAATCGCAAGTAAAATGCAATATTATAGCTAATTTCAATAAAAGTTCAGATTTTTTGAATGGGAGTGTATACTTCCCAATCGCACTTCGATTTAAGACTGTTCCATACATCCTATCAAGGAACTGATTGCGCCAGTCGATTCAGCATCACAAAAAACACCGTTTTCCATAATTTCACGCAATTCAAAAGCCAAAAGTGTTTTTGTCAAAAAAATGAGCAAGGCTATAGTCTTGGATTTTTGTCGAAATTCAACAAAAATTTAATTATTCCAAAAAGGTTTAGAACCACTATTTCGATAACGTAGAAAACGAAAATCGCAAGTAAAATGCAATATTATAGCTAATTTCAATAAAAGTTCAGATTTTTTGAATGGGAGTGTATACTTCCCAATCGCACTTCGATTTAAGACTGTTCCATACATCCTATCAAGGAACTGATTGCGCCAGTCGATTCAGCATCACAAAAAACACCGTTTTCCATAATTTCACGCAATTCAAAAGCCAAAAGTGTTTTTGTCAAAAAATGAGCAAGGCTATAGTCTTGGATTTTTGTCGAAATTCAACAAAAATTTAATTATCCCAAAAAGGTTTAGAACCACTATTTCGATAACGTAGAAAACGAAAATCGCAAGTAAAATGCAATATTATAGCTAATTTCAATAAAAGTTCAGATTTTTTGAATGGGAGTGTATACTTCCCAATCGCACTTCGATTTAAGACTGTTCCATACATCCTATCAAGGAACTGATTGCGCCAGTCGATTCAGCATCACAAAAAACACCGTTTTCCATAATTTCACGCAATTCAAAAGCCAAAAGTGTTTTTGTCAAAAAAATGAGCAAGGCTATAGTCTTGGATTTTTGTCGAAATTCAACAAAAATTTAATTATCCCAAAAAAGGTTTAGAACCACTATTTCGATAACGTAGAAAACGAAAATCGCAAGTAAAATGCAATATTATAGCTAATTTCAATAAAAGTTCAGATTTTTTGAATGGGAGTGTATACTTCCCAATCGCACTTCGATTTAAGACTGTTCCATACATCCTATCAAGGAACTGATTGCGCCAGTCGATTCAGCATCACAAAAAACACCGTTTTCCATAATTTCACGCAATTCAAAAGCCAAAAGTGTTTTTGTCAAAAAAATGAGCAAGGCTATAGTCTTGGATTTTTGTCGAAATTCAACAAAAATTTAATTATCCCAAAAAAGGTTTAGAACCACTATTTCGATAACGTAGAAAACGAAAATCGCAAGTAAAATGCAATATTATAGCTAATTTCAATAAAAGTTCAGATTTTTTGAATGGGAGTGTATACTTCCCAATCGCACTTCGATTTAAGACTGTTCCATACATCCTATCAAGGAACTGATTGCGCCAGTCGATTCAGCATCACAAAAAACACCGTTTTCCATAATTTCACGCAATTCAAAAGCCAAAAGTGTTTTTGTCAAAAAAATGAGCAAGGCTATAGTCTTGGATTTTTGTCGAAATTCAACAAAAATTTAATTATCCCAAAAAAGGTTTAGAACCACTATTTCGATAACGTAGAAAACGAAAATCGCAAGTAAAATGCAATATTATAGCTAATTTCAATAAAAGTTCAGATTTTTTGAATGGGAGTGTATACTTCCCAATCGCACTTCGATTTAAGACTGTTCCATACATCCTATCAAGGAACTGATTGCGCCAGTCGATTCAGCATCACAAAAAACACCGTTTTCCATAATTTCACGCAATTCAAAAGCCAAAAGTGTTTTTGTCAAAAAAATGAGCAAGGCTATAGTCTTGGATTTTTGTCGAAATTCAACAAAAATTTAATTATTCCAAAAAGGTTTAGAACCACTATTTCGATAACGTAGAAAACGAAAATCGCAAGTAAAATGCAATATTATAGCTAATTTCAATAAAAGTTCAGATTTTTTGAATGGGAGTGTATACTTCCCAATCGCACTTCGATTTAAGACTGTTCCATACATCCTATCAAGGAACTGATTGCGCCAGTCGATTCAGCATCACAAAAAACACCGTTTTCCATAATTTCACGCAATTCAAAAGCCAAAAGTGTTTTTGTCAAAAAAATGAGCAAGGCTATAGTCTTGGATTTTTGTCGAAATTCAACAAAAATTTAATTATCCCAAAAAAGGTTTAGAACCACTATTTCGATAACGTAGAAAACGAAAATCGCAAGTAAAATGCAATATTATAGCTAATTTCAATAAAAGTTCAGATTTTTTGAATGGGAGTGTATACTTCCCAATCGCACTTCGATTTAAGACTGTTCCATACATCCTATCAAGGAACTGATTGCGCCAGTCGATTCAGCATCACAAAAAACACCGTTTTCCATAATTTCACGCAATTCAAAAGCCAAAAGTGTTTTTGTCAAAAAATGAGCAAGGCTATAGTCTTGGATTTTTGTCGAAATTCAACAAAAATTTAATTATCCCAAAAAAGGTTTAGAACCACTATTTCGATAACGTAGAAAACGAAAATCGCAAGTAAAATGCAATATTATAGCTAATTTCAATAAAAGTTCAGATTTTTTGAATGGGAGTGTATACTTCCCAATCGCACTTCGATTTAAGACTGTTCCATACATCCTATCAAGGAACTGATTGCGCCAGTCGATTCAGCATCACAAAAAACACCGTTTTCCATAATTTCACGCAATTCAAAAGCCAAAAGTGTTTTTGTCAAAAAAATGAGCAAGGCTATAGTCTTGGATTTTTGTCGAAATTCAACAAAAATTTAATTATCCCAAAAAAGGTTTAGAACCACTATTTCGATAACGTAGAAAACGAAAATCGCAAGTAAAATGCAATATTATAGCTAATTTCAATAAAAGTTCAGATTTTTTGAATGGGAGTGTATACTTCCCAATCGCACTTCGATTTAAGACTGTTCCATACATCCTATCAAGGAACTGATTGCGCCAGTCGATTCAGCATCACAAAAACACCGTTTTCCATAATTTCACGCAATTCAAAAGCCAAAAGTGTTTTTGTCAAAAAAATGAGCAAGGCTATAGTCTTGGATTTTTGTCGAAATTCAACAAAAATTTAATTATCCCAAAAAAGGTTTAGAACCACTATTTCGATAACGTAGAAAACGAAAATCGCAAGTAAAATGCAATATTATAGCTAATTTCAATAAAAGTTCAGATTTTTTGAATGGGAGTGTATACTTCCCAATCGCACTTCGATTTAAGACTGTTCCATACATCCTATCAAGGAACTGATTGCGCCAGTCGATTCAGCATCACAAAAAACACCGTTTTCCATAATTTCACGCAATTCAAAAGCCAAAAGTGTTTTTGTCAAAAAAATGAGCAAGGCTATAGTCTTGGATTTTTGTCGAAATTCAACAAAAATTTAATTATTCCAAAAAGGTTTAGAACCACTATTTCGATAACGTAGAAAACGAAAATCGCAAGTAAAATGCAATATTATAGCTAATTTCAATAAAAGTTCAGATTTTTTGAATGGGAGTGTATACTTCCCAATCGCACTTCGATTTAAGACTGTTCCATACATCCTATCAAGGAACTGATTGCGCCAGTCGATTCAGCATCACAAAAATACCGTTTTCCATAATTTCACGCAATTCAAAAGCCAAAAGTGTTTTTGTCAAAAAAATGAGCAAGGCTATAGTCTTGGATTTTTGTCGAAATTCAACAAAAATTTAATTATCCCAAAAAAGGTTTAGAACCACTATTTCGATAACGTAGAAAACGAAAATCGCAAGTAAAATGCAATATTATAGCTAATTTCAATAAAAGTTCAGATTTTTTGAATGGGAGTGTATACTTCCCAATCGCACTTCGATTTAAGACTGTTCCATACATCCTATCAAGGAACTGATTGCGCCAGTCGATTCAGCATCACAAAAAACACCGTTTTCCATAATTTCACGCAATTCAAAAGCCAAAAGTGTTTTTGTCAAAAAAATGAGCAAGGCTATAGTCTTGGATTTTTGTCGAAATTCAACAAAAATTTAATTATTCCAAAAAGGTTTAGAACCACTATTTCGATAACGTAGAAAACGAAAATCGCAAGTAAAATGCAATATTATAGCTAATTTCAATAAAAGTTCAGATTTTTTGAATGGGAGTGTATACTTCCCAATCGCACTTCGATTTAAGACTGTTCCATACATCCTATCAAGGAACTGATTGCGCCAGTCGATTCAGCATCACAAAAAACACCGTTTTCCATAATTTCACGCAATTCAAAAGCCAAAAGTGTTTTTGTCAAAAAAATGAGCAAGGCTATAGTCTTGGATTTTTGTCGAAATTCAACAAAAATTTAATTATCCCAAAAAAGGTTTAGAACCACTATTTCGATAACGTAGAAAACGAAAATCGCAAGTAAAATGCAATATTATAGCTAATTTCAATAAAAGTTCAGATTTTTTGAATGGGAGTGTATACTTCCCAATCGCACTTCGATTTAAGACTGTTCCATACATCCTATCAAGGAACTGATTGCGCCAGTCGATTCAGCATCACAAAAAACACCGTTTTCCATAATTTCACGCAATTCAAAAGCCAAAAGTGTTTTTGTCAAAAAAATGAGCAAGGCTATAGTCTTGGATTTTTGTCGAAATTCAACAAAAATTTAATTATCCCAAAAAAGGTTTAGAACCACTATTTCGATAACGTAGAAAACGAAAATCGCAAGTAAAATGCAATATTATAGCTAATTTCAATAAAAGTTCAGATTTTTTGAATGGGAGTGTATACTTCCCAATCGCACTTCGATTTAAGACTGTTCCATACATCCTATCAAGGAACTGATTGCGCCAGTCGATTCAGCATCACAAAAAACACCGTTTTCCATAATTTCACGCAATTCAAAAGCCAAAAGTGTTTTTGTCAAAAAAATGAGCAAGGCTATAGTCTTGGATTTTTGTCGAAATTCAACAAAAATTTAATTATCCCAAAAAAGGTTTAGAACCACTATTTCGATAACGTAGAAAACGAAAATCGCAAGTAAAATGCAATATTATAGCTAATTTCAATAAAAGTTCAGATTTTTTGAATGGGAGTGTATACTTCCCAATCGCACTTCGATTTAAGACTGTTCCATACATCCTATCAAGGAACTGATTGCGCCAGTCGATTCAGCATCACAAAAAACACCGTTTTCCATAATTTCACGCAATTCAAAAGCCAAAAGTGTTTTTGTCAAAAAAATGAGCAAGGCTATAGTCTTGGATTTTTGTCGAAATTCAACAAAAATTTAATTATCCCAAAAAAGGTTTAGAACCACTATTTCGATAACGTAGAAAACGAAAATCGCAAGTAAAATGCAATATTATAGCTAATTTCAATAAAAGTTCAGATTTTTTGAATGGGAGTGTATACTTCCCAATCGCACTTCGATTTAAGACTGTTCCATACATCCTATCAAGGAACTGATTGCGCCAGTCGATTCAGCATCACAAAAACACCGTTTTCCATAATTTCACGCAATTCAAAAGCCAAAAGTGTTTTTGTCAAAAAAATGAGCAAGGCTATAGTCTTGGATTTTTGTCGAAATTCAACAAAAATTTAATTATCCCAAAAAAGGTTTAGAACCACTATTTCGATAACGTAGAAAACGAAAATCGCAAGTAAAATGCAATATTATAGCTAATTTCAATAAAAGTTCAGATTTTTTGAATGGGAGTGTATACTTCCCAATCGCACTTCGATTTAAGACTGTTCCATACATCCTATCAAGGAACTGATTGCGCCAGTCGATTCAGCATCACAAAAAACACCGTTTTCCATAATTTCACGCAATTCAAAAGCCAAAAGTGTTTTTGTCAAAAAATGAGCAAGGCTATAGTCTTGGATTTTTGTCGAAATTCAACAAAAATTTAATTATCCCAAAAAAGGTTTAGAACCACTATTTCGATAACGTAGAAAACGAAAATCGCAAGTAAAATGCAATATTATAGCTAATTTCAATAAAAGTTCAGATTTTTTGAATGGGAGTGTATACTTCCCAATCGCACTTCGATTTAAGACTGTTCCATACATCCTATCAAGGAACTGATTGCGCCAGTCGATTCAGCATCACAAAAAACACCGTTTTCCATAATTTCACGCAATTCAAAAGCCAAAAGTGTTTTTGTCAAAAAAATGAGCAAGGCTATAGTCTTGGATTTTTGTCGAAATTCAACAAAAATTTAATTATTCCAAAAAGGTTTAGAACCACTATTTCGATAACGTAGAAAACGAAAATCGCAAGTAAAATGCAATATTATAGCTAATTTCAATAAAAGTTCAGATTTTTTGAATGGGAGTGTATACTTCCCAATCGCACTTCGATTTAAGACTGTTCCATACATCCTATCAAGGAACTGATTGCGCCAGTCGATTCAGCATCACAAAAAACACCGTTTTCCATAATTTCACGCAATTCAAAAGCCAAAAGTGTTTTTGTCAAAAAAATGAGCAAGGCTATAGTCTTGGATTTTTGTCGAAATTCAACAAAAATTTAATTATCCCAAAAAAGGTTTAGAACCACTATTTCGATAACGTAGAAAACGAAAATCGCAAGTAAAATGCAATATTATAGCTAATTTCAATAAAAGTTCAGATTTTTTGAATGGGAGTGTATACTTCCCAATCGCACTTCGATTTAAGACTGTTCCATACATCCTATCAAGGAACTGATTGCGCCAGTCGATTCAGCATCACAAAAAACACCGTTTTCCATAATTTCACGCAATTCAAAAGCCAAAAGTGTTTTTGTCAAAAAAATGAGCAAGGCTATAGTCTTGGATTTTTGTCGAAATTCAACAAAAATTTAATTATCCCAAAAAAGGTTTAGAACCACTATTTCGATAACGTAGAAAACGAAAATCGCAAGTAAAATGCAATATTATAGCTAATTTCAATAAAAGTTCAGATTTTTTGAATGGGAGTGTATACTTCCCAATCGCACTTCGATTTAAGACTGTTCCATACATCCTATCAAGGAACTGATTGCGCCAGTCGATTCAGCATCACAAAAAACACCGTTTTCCATAATTTCACGCAATTCAAAAGCCAAAAGTGTTTTTGTCAAAAAAATGAGCAAGGCTATAGTCTTGGATTTTTGTCGAAATTCAACAAAAATTTAATTATCCCAAAAAAGGTTTAGAACCACTATTTCGATAACGTAGAAAACGAAAATCGCAAGTAAAATGCAATATTATAGCTAATTTCAATAAAAGTTCAGATTTTTTGAATGGGAGTGTATACTTCCCAATCGCACTTCGATTTAAGACTGTTCCATACATCCTATCAAGGAACTGATTGCGCCAGTCGATTCAGCATCACAAAAAACACCGTTTTCCATAATTTCACGCAATTCAAAAGCCAAAAGTGTTTTTGTCAAAAAAATGAGCAAGGCTATAGTCTTGGATTTTTGTCGAAATTCAACAAAAATTTAATTATCCCAAAAAAGGTTTAGAACCACTATTTCGATAACGTAGAAAACGAAAATCGCAAGTAAAATGCAATATTATAGCTAATTTCAATAAAAGTTCAGATTTTTTGAATGGGAGTGTATACTTCCCAATCGCACTTCGATTTAAGACTGTTCCATACATCCTATCAAGGAACTGATTGCGCCAGTCGATTCAGCATCACAAAAACACCGTTTTCCATAATTTCACGCAATTCAAAAGCCAAAAGTGTTTTTGTCAAAAAAATGAGCAAGGCTATAGTCTTGGATTTTTGTCGAAATTCAACAAAAATTTAATTATCCCAAAAAAGGTTTAGAACCACTATTTCGATAACGTAGAAAACGAAAATCGCAAGTAAAATGCAATATTATAGCTAATTTCAATAAAAGTTCAGATTTTTTGAATGGGAGTGTATACTTCCCAATCGCACTTCGATTTAAGACTGTTCCATACATCCTATCAAGGAACTGATTGCGCCAGTCGATTCAGCATCACAAAAAACACCGTTTTCCATAATTTCACGCAATTCAAAAGCCAAAAGTGTTTTTGTCAAAATAGTCTTGGATTTTTGTCGAAATTCAACAAAAATTTAATTATCCCAAAAAAGGTTTAGAACCACTATTTCGATAACGTAGAAAACGAAAATCGCAAGTAAAATGCAATATTATAGCTAATTTCAATAAAAGTTCAGATTTTTTGAATGGGAGTGTATACTTCCCAATCGCACTTCGATTTAAGACTGTTCCATACATCCTATCAAGGAACTGATTGCGCCAGTCGATTCAGCATCACAAAAAACACCGTTTTCCATAATTTCACGCAATTCAAAAGCCAAAAGTGTTTTTGTCAAAAAAATGAGCAAGGCTATAGTCTTGGATTTTGTCGAAATTCAACAAAAATTTAATTATCCCAAAAAAGGTTTAGAACCACTATTTCGATAACGTAGAAAACGAAAATCGCAAGTAAAATGCAATATTATAGCTAATTTCAATAAAAGTTCAGATTTTTTGAATGGGAGTGTATACTTCCCAATCGCACTTCGATTTAAGACTGTTCCATACATCCTATCAAGGAACTGATTGCGCCAGTCGATTCAGCATCACAAAAAACACCGTTTTCCATAATTTCACGCAATTCAAAAGCCAAAAGTGTTTTTGTCAAAAAAATGAGCAAGGCTATAGTCTTGGATTTTTGTCGAAATTCAACAAAAATTTAATTATCCCAAAAAAGGTTTAGAACCACTATTTCGATAACGTAGAAAACGAAAATCGCAAGTAAAATGCAATATTATAGCTAATTTCAATAAAAGTTCAGATTTTTTGAATGGGAGTGTATACTTCCCAATCGCACTTCGATTTAAGACTGTTCCATACATCCTATCAAGGAACTGATTGCGCCAGTCGATTCAGCATCACAAAAAACACCGTTTTCCATAATTTCACGCAATTCAAAAGCCAAAAGTGTTTTTGTCAAAAAAATGAGCAAGGCTATAGTCTTGGATTTTTGTCGAAATTCAACAAAAATTTAATTATCCCAAAAAAGGTTTAGAACCACTATTTCGATAACGTAGAAAACGAAAATCGCAAGTAAAATGCAATATTATAGCTAATTTCAATAAAAGTTCAGATTTTTTGAATGGGAGTGTATACTTCCCAATCGCACTTCGATTTAAGACTGTTCCATACATCCTATCAAGGAACTGATTGCGCCAGTCGATTCAGCATCACAAAAAACACCGTTTTCCATAATTTCACGCAATTCAAAAGCCAAAAGTGTTTTTGTCAAAAAAATGAGCAAGGCTATAGTCTTGGATTTTTGTCGAAATTCAACAAAAATTTAATTATCCCAAAAAAGGTTTAGAACCACTATTTCGATAACGTAGAAAACGAAAATCGCAAGTAAAATGCAATATTATAGCTAATTTCAATAAAAGTTCAGATTTTTTGAATGGGAGTGTATACTTCCCAATCGCACTTCGATTTAAGACTGTTCCATACATCCTATCAAGGAACTGATTGCGCCAGTCGATTCAGCATCACAAAAAACACCGTTTTCCATAATTTCACGCAATTCAAAAGCCAAAAGTGTTTTTGTCAAAAAAATGAGCAAGGCTATAGTCTTGGATTTTTGTCGAAATTCAACAAAAATTTAATTATCCCAAAAAAGGTTTAGAACCACTATTTCGATAACGTAGAAAACGAAAATCGCAAGTAAAATGCAATATTATAGCTAATTTCAATAAAAGTTCAGATTTTTTGAATGGGAGTGTATACTTCCCAATCGCACTTCGATTTAAGACTGTTCCATACATCCTATCAAGGAACTGATTGCGCCAGTCGATTCAGCATCACAAAAAACACCGTTTTCCATAATTTCACGCAATTCAAAAGCCAAAAGTGTTTTTGTCAAAAAAATGAGCAAGGCTATAGTCTTGGATTTTTGTCGAAATTCAACAAAAATTTAATTATCCCAAAAAAGGTTTAGAACCACTATTTCGATAACGTAGAAAACGAAAATCGCAAGTAAAATGCAATATTATAGCTAATTTCAATAAAAGTTCAGATTTTTTGAATGGGAGTGTATACTTCCCAATCGCACTTCGATTTAAGACTGTTCCATACATCCTATCAAGGAACTGATTGCGCCAGTCGATTCAGCATCACAAAAAACACCGTTTTCCATAATTTCACGCAATTCAAAAGCCAAAAGTGTTTTTGTCAAAAAAATGAGCAAGGCTATAGTCTTGGATTTTTGTCGAAATTCAACAAAAATTTAATTATCCCAAAAAAGGTTTAGAACCACTATTTCGATAACGTAGAAAACGAAAATCGCAAGTAAAATGCAATATTATAGCTAATTTCAATAAAAGTTCAGATTTTTTGAATGGGAGTGTATACTTCCCAATCGCACTTCGATTTAAGACTGTTCCATACATCCTATCAAGGAACTGATTGCGCCAGTCGATTCAGCATCACAAAAAACACCGTTTTCCATAATTTCACGCAATTCAAAAGCCAAAAGTGTTTTTGTCAAAAAATGAGCAAGGCTATAGTCTTGGATTTTTGTCGAAATTCAACAAAAATTTAATTATCCCAAAAAAGGTTTAGAACCACTATTTCGATAACGTAGAAAACGAAAATCGCAAGTAAAATGCAATATTATAGCTAATTTCAATAAAAGTTCAGATTTTTTGAATGGGAGTGTATACTTCCCAATCGCACTTCGATTTAAGACTGTTCCATACATCCTATCAAGGAACTGATTGCGCCAGTCGATTCAGCATCACAAAAAACACCGTTTTCCATAATTTCACGCAATTCAAAAGCCAAAAGTGTTTTTGTCAAAAAAATGAGCAAGGCTATAGTCTTGGATTTTTGTCGAAATTCAACAAAAATTTAATTATCCCAAAAAAGGTTTAGAACCACTATTTCGATAACGTAGAAAACGAAAATCGCAAGTAAAATGCAATATTATAGCTAATTTCAATAAAAGTTCAGATTTTTTGAATGGGAGTGTATACTTCCCAATCGCACTTCGATTTAAGACTGTTCCATACATCCTATCAAGGAACTGATTGCGCCAGTCGATTCAGCATCACAAAAAACACCGTTTTCCATAATTTCACGCAATTCAAAAGCCAAAAGTGTTTTTGTCAAAAAAATGAGCAAGGCTATAGTCTTGGATTTTTGTCGAAATTCAACAAAAATTTAATTATCCCAAAAAAGGTTTAGAACCACTATTTCGATAACGTAGAAAACGAAAATCGCAAGTAAAATGCAATATTATAGCTAATTTCAATAAAAGTTCAGATTTTTTGAATGGGAGTGTATACTTCCCAATCGCACTTCGATTTAAGACTGTTCCATACATCCTATCAAGGAACTGATTGCGCCAGTCGATTCAGCATCACAAAAAACACCGTTTTCCATAATTTCACGCAATTCAAAAGCCAAAAGTGTTTTTGTCAAAAAAATGAGCAAGGCTATAGTCTTGGATTTTTGTCGAAATTCAACAAAAATTTAATTATCCCAAAAAAGGTTTAGAACCACTATTTCGATAACGTAGAAAACGAAAATCGCAAGTAAAATGCAATATTATAGCTAATTTCAATAAAAGTTCAGATTTTTTGAATGGGAGTGTATACTTCCCAATCGCACTTCGATTTAAGACTGTTCCATACATCCTATCAAGGAACTGATTGCGCCAGTCGATTCAGCATCACAAAAAACACCGTTTTCCATAATTTCACGCAATTCAAAAGCCAAAAGTGTTTTTGTCAAAAAAATGAGCAAGGCTATAGTCTTGGATTTTTGTCGAAATTCAACAAAAATTTAATTATCCCAAAAAAGGTTTAGAACCACTATTTCGATAACGTAGAAAACGAAAATCGCAAGTAAAATGCAATATTATAGCTAATTTCAATAAAAGTTCAGATTTTTTGAATGGGAGTGTATACTTCCCAATCGCACTTCGATTTAAGACTGTTCCATACATCCTATCAAGGAACTGATTGCGCCAGTCGATTCAGCATCACAAAAAACACCGTTTTCCATAATTTCACGCAATTCAAAAGCCAAAAGTGTTTTTGTCAAAAAATGAGCAAGGCTATAGTCTTGGATTTTTGTCGAAATTCAACAAAAATTTAATTATTCCAAAAAGGTTTAGAACCACTATTTCGATAACGTAGAAAACGAAAATCGCAAGTAAAATGCAATATTATAGCTAATTTCAATAAAAGTTCAGATTTTTTGAATGGGAGTGTATACTTCCCAATCGCACTTCGATTTAAGACTGTTCCATACATCCTATCAAGGAACTGATTGCGCCAGTCGATTCAGCATCACAAAAAACACCGTTTTCCATAATTTCACGCAATTCAAAAGCCAAAAGTGTTTTTGTCAAAAAAATGAGCAAGGCTATAGTCTTGGATTTTTGTCGAAATTCAACAAAAATTTAATTATCCCAAAAAAGGTTTAGAACCACTATTTCGATAACGTAGAAAACGAAAATCGCAAGTAAAATGCAATATTATAGCTAATTTCAATAAAAGTTCAGATTTTTTGAATGGGAGTGTATACTTCCCAATCGCACTTCGATTTAAGACTGTTCCATACATCCTATCAAGGAACTGATTGCGCCAGTCGATTCAGCATCACAAAAAACACCGTTTTCCATAATTTCACGCAATTCAAAAGCCAAAAGTGTTTTTGTCAAAAAAATGAGCAAGGCTATAGTCTTGGATTTTTGTCGAAATTCAACAAAAATTTAATTATCCCAAAAAAGGTTTAGAACCACTATTTCGATAACGTAGAAAACGAAAATCGCAAGTAAAATGCAATATTATAGCTAATTTCAATAAAAGTTCAGATTTTTTGAATGGGAGTGTATACTTCCCAATCGCACTTCGATTTAAGACTGTTCCATACATCCTATCAAGGAACTGATTGCGCCAGTCGATTCAGCATCACAAAAACACCGTTTTCCATAATTTCACGCAATTCAAAAGCCAAAAGTGTTTTTGTCAAAAAAATGAGCAAGGCTATAGTCTTGGATTTTTGTCGAAATTCAACAAAAATTTAATTATCCCAAAAAAGGTTTAGAACCACTATTTCGATAACGTAGAAAACGAAAATCGCAAGTAAAATGCAATATTATAGCTAATTTCAATAAAAGTTCAGATTTTTTGAATGGGAGTGTATACTTCCCAATCGCACTTCGATTTAAGACTGTTCCATACATCCTATCAAGGAACTGATTGCGCCAGTCGATTCAGCATCACAAAAAACACCGTTTTCCATAATTTCACGCAATTCAAAAGCCAAAAGTGTTTTTGTCAAAAAAATGAGCAAGGCTATAGTCTTGGATTTTTGTCGAAATTCAACAAAAATTTAATTATCCCAAAAAAGGTTTAGAACCACTATTTCGATAACGTAGAAAACGAAAATCGCAAGTAAAATGCAATATTATAGCTAATTTCAATAAAAGTTCAGATTTTTTGAATGGGAGTGTATACTTCCCAATCGCACTTCGATTTAAGACTGTTCCATACATCCTATCAAGGAACTGATTGCGCCAGTCGATTCAGCATCACAAAAAACACCGTTTTCCATAATTTCACGCAATTCAAAAGCCAAAAGTGTTTTTGTCAAAAAAATGAGCAAGGCTATAGTCTTGGATTTTTGTCGAAATTCAACAAAAATTTAATTATCCCAAAAAAGGTTTAGAACCACTATTTCGATAACGTAGAAAACGAAAATCGCAAGTAAAATGCAATATTATAGCTAATTTCAATAAAAGTTCAGATTTTTTGAATGGGAGTGTATACTTCCCAATCGCACTTCGATTTAAGACTGTTCCATACATCCTATCAAGGAACTGATTGCGCCAGTCGATTCAGCATCACAAAAAACACCGTTTTCCATAATTTCACGCAATTCAAAAGCCAAAAGTGTTTTTGTCAAAAAAATGAGCAAGGCTATAGTCTTGGATTTTTGTCGAAATTCAACAAAAATTTAATTATCCCAAAAAAGGTTTAGAACCACTATTTCGATAACGTAGAAAACGAAAATCGCAAGTAAAATGCAATATTATAGCTAATTTCAATAAAAGTTCAGATTTTTTGAATGGGAGTGTATACTTCCCAATCGCACTTCGATTTAAGACTGTTCCATACATCCTATCAAGGAACTGATTGCGCCAGTCGATTCAGCATCACAAAAAACACCGTTTTCCATAATTTCACGCAATTCAAAAGCCAAAAGTGTTTTTGTCAAAAAAATGAGCAAGGCTATAGTCTTGGATTTTTGTCGAAATTCAACAAAAATTTAATTATTCCAAAAAGGTTTAGAACCACTATTTCGATAACGTAGAAAACGAAAATCGCAAGTAAAATGCAATATTATAGCTAATTTCAATAAAAGTTCAGATTTTTTGAATGGGAGTGTATACTTCCCAATCGCACTTCGATTTAAGACTGTTCCATACATCCTATCAAGGAACTGATTGCGCCAGTCGATTCAGCATCACAAAAAACACCGTTTTCCATAATTTCACGCAATTCAAAAGCCAAAAGTGTTTTTGTCAAAAAAATGAGCAAGGCTATAGTCTTGGATTTTTGTCGAAATTCAACAAAAATTTAATTATCCCAAAAAAGGTTTAGAACCACTATTTCGATAACGTAGAAAACGAAAATCGCAAGTAAAATGCAATATTATAGCTAATTTCAATAAAAGTTCAGATTTTTTGAATGGGAGTGTATACTTCCCAATCGCACTTCGATTTAAGACTGTTCCATACATCCTATCAAGGAACTGATTGCGCCAGTCGATTCAGCATCACAAAAAACACCGTTTTCCATAATTTCACGCAATTCAAAAGCCAAAAGTGTTTTTGTCAAAAAAATGAGCAAGGCTATAGTCTTGGATTTTTGTCGAAATTCAACAAAAATTTAATTATCCCAAAAAGGTTTAGAACCACTATTTCGATAACGTAGAAAACGAAAATCGCAAGTAAAATGCAATATTATAGCTAATTTCAATAAAAGTTCAGATTTTTTGAATGGGAGTGTATACTTCCCAATCGCACTTCGATTTAAGACTGTTCCATACATCCTATCAAGGAACTGATTGCGCCAGTCGATTCAGCATCACAAAAACACCGTTTTCCATAATTTCACGCAATTCAAAAGCCAAAAGTGTTTTTGTCAAAAAAATGAGCAAGGCTATAGTCTTGGATTTTTGTCGAAATTCAACAAAAATTTAATTATCCCAAAAAAGGTTTAGAACCACTATTTCGATAACGTAGAAAACGAAAATCGCAAGTAAAATGCAATATTATAGCTAATTTCAATAAAAGTTCAGATTTTTTGAATGGGAGTGTATACTTCCCAATCGCACTTCGATTTAAGACTGTTCCATACATCCTATCAAGGAACTGATTGCGCCAGTCGATTCAGCATCACAAAAAACACCGTTTTCCATAATTTCACGCAATTCAAAAGCCAAAAGTGTTTTTGTCAAAAAAATGAGCAAGGCTATAGTCTTGGATTTTTGTCGAAATTCAACAAAAATTTAATTATCCCAAAAAAGGTTTAGAACCACTATTTCGATAACGTAGAAAACGAAAATCGCAAGTAAAATGCAATATTATAGCTAATTTCAATAAAAGTTCAGATTTTTTGAATGGGAGTGTATACTTCCCAATCGCACTTCGATTTAAGACTGTTCCATACATCCTATCAAGGAACTGATTGCGCCAGTCGATTCAGCATCACAAAAAACACCGTTTTCCATAATTTCACGCAATTCAAAAGCCAAAAGTGTTTTTGTCAAAAAATGAGCAAGGCTATAGTCTTGGATTTTTGTCGAAATTCAACAAAAATTTAATTATCCCAAAAAAGGTTTAGAACCACTATTTCGATAACGTAGAAAACGAAAATCGCAAGTAAAATGCAATATTATAGCTAATTTCAATAAAAGTTCAGATTTTTTGAATGGGAGTGTATACTTCCCAATCGCACTTCGATTTAAGACTGTTCCATACATCCTATCAAGGAACTGATTGCGCCAGTCGATTCAGCATCACAAAAAACACCGTTTTCCATAATTTCACGCAATTCAAAAGCCAAAAGTGTTTTTGTCAAAAAAATGAGCAAGGCTATAGTCTTGGATTTTTGTCGAAATTCAACAAAAATTTAATTATCCCAAAAAAGGTTTAGAACCACTATTTCGATAACGTAGAAAACGAAAATCGCAAGTAAAATGCAATATTATAGCTAATTTCAATAAAAGTTCAGATTTTTTGAATGGGAGTGTATACTTCCCAATCGCACTTCGATTTAAGACTGTTCCATACATCCTATCAAGGAACTGATTGCGCCAGTCGATTCAGCATCACAAAAAACACCGTTTTCCATAATTTCACGCAATTCAAAAGCCAAAAGTGTTTTTGTCAAAAAAATGAGCAAGGCTATAGTCTTGGATTTTTGTCGAAATTCAACAAAAATTTAATTATCCCAAAAAAGGTTTAGAACCACTATTTCGATAACGTAGAAAACGAAAATCGCAAGTAAAATGCAATATTATAGCTAATTTCAATAAAAGTTCAGATTTTTTGAATGGGAGTGTATACTTCCCAATCGCACTTCGATTTAAGACTGTTCCATACATCCTATCAAGGAACTGATTGCGCCAGTCGATTCAGCATCACAAAAAACACCGTTTTCCATAATTTCACGCAATTCAAAAGCCAAAAGTGTTTTTGTCAAAAAAATGAGCAAGGCTATAGTCTTGGATTTTTGTCGAAATTCAACAAAAATTTAATTATCCCAAAAAGGTTTAGAACCACTATTTCGATAACGTAGAAAACGAAAATCGCAAGTAAAATGCAATATTATAGCTAATTTCAATAAAAGTTCAGATTTTTTGAATGGGAGTGTATACTTCCCAATCGCACTTCGATTTAAGACTGTTCCATACATCCTATCAAGGAACTGATTGCGCCAGTCGATTCAGCATCACAAAAAACACCGTTTTCCATAATTTCACGCAATTCAAAAGCCAAAAGTGTTTTTGTCAAAAAAATGAGCAAGGCTATAGTCTTGGATTTTTGTCGAAATTCAACAAAAATTTAATTATCCCAAAAAAGGTTTAGAACCACTATTTCGATAACGTAGAAAACGAAAATCGCAAGTAAAATGCAATATTATAGCTAATTTCAATAAAAGTTCAGATTTTTTGAATGGGAGTGTATACTTCCCAATCGCACTTCGATTTAAGACTGTTCCATACATCCTATCAAGGAACTGATTGCGCCAGTCGATTCAGCATCACAAAAACACCGTTTTCCATAATTTCACGCAATTCAAAAGCCAAAAGTGTTTTTGTCAAAAAAATGAGCAAGGCTATAGTCTTGGATTTTTGTCGAAATTCAACAAAAATTTAATTATCCCAAAAAAGGTTTAGAACCACTATTTCGATAACGTAGAAAACGAAAATCGCAAGTAAAATGCAATATTATAGCTAATTTCAATAAAAGTTCAGATTTTTTGAATGGGAGTGTATACTTCCCAATCGCACTTCGATTTAAGACTGTTCCATACATCCTATCAAGGAACTGATTGCGCCAGTCGATTCAGCATCACAAAAAACACCGTTTTCCATAATTTCACGCAATTCAAAAGCCAAAAGTGTTTTTGTCAAAAAATGAGCAAGGCTATAGTCTTGGATTTTTGTCGAAATTCAACAAAAATTTAATTATCCCAAAAAAGGTTTAGAACCACTATTTCGATAACGTAGAAAACGAAAATCGCAAGTAAAATGCAATATTATAGCTAATTTCAATAAAAGTTCAGATTTTTTGAATGGGAGTGTATACTTCCCAATCGCACTTCGATTTAAGACTGTTCCATACATCCTATCAAGGAACTGATTGCGCCAGTCGATTCAGCATCACAAAAAACACCGTTTTCCATAATTTCACGCAATTCAAAAGCCAAAAGTGTTTTTGTCAAAAAAATGAGCAAGGCTATAGTCTTGGATTTTTGTCGAAATTCAACAAAAATTTAATTATCCCAAAAAGGTTTAGAACCACTATTTCGATAACGTAGAAAACGAAAATCGCAAGTAAAATGCAATATTATAGCTAATTTCAATAAAAGTTCAGATTTTTTGAATGGGAGTGTATACTTCCCAATCGCACTTCGATTTAAGACTGTTCCATACATCCTATCAAGGAACTGATTGCGCCAGTCGATTCAGCATCACAAAAACACCGTTTTCCATAATTTCACGCAATTCAAAAGCCAAAAGTGTTTTTGTCAAAAAAATGAGCAAGGCTATAGTCTTGGATTTTTGTCGAAATTCAACAAAAATTTAATTATCCCAAAAAAGGTTTAGAACCACTATTTCGATAACGTAGAAAACGAAAATCGCAAGTAAAATGCAATATTATAGCTAATTTCAATAAAAGTTCAGATTTTTTGAATGGGAGTGTATACTTCCCAATCGCACTTCGATTTAAGACTGTTCCATACATCCTATCAAGGAACTGATTGCGCCAGTCGATTCAGCATCACAAAAAACACCGTTTTCCATAATTTCACGCAATTCAAAAGCCAAAAGTGTTTTTGTCAAAAAAATGAGCAAGGCTATAGTCTTGGATTTTTGTCGAAATTCAACAAAAATTTAATTATTCCAAAAAGGTTTAGAACCACTATTTCGATAACGTAGAAAACGAAAATCGCAAGTAAAATGCAATATTATAGCTAATTTCAATAAAAGTTCAGATTTTTTGAATGGGAGTGTATACTTCCCAATCGCACTTCGATTTAAGACTGTTCCATACATCCTATCAAGGAACTGATTGCGCCAGTCGATTCAGCATCACAAAAAACACCGTTTTCCATAATTTCACGCAATTCAAAAGCCAAAAGTGTTTTTGTCAAAAAAATGAGCAAGGCTATAGTCTTGGATTTTTGTCGAAATTCAACAAAAATTTAATTATCCCAAAAAAGGTTTAGAACCACTATTTCGATAACGTAGAAAACGAAAATCGCAAGTAAAATGCAATATTATAGCTAATTTCAATAAAAGTTCAGATTTTTTGAATGGGAGTGTATACTTCCCAATCGCACTTCGATTTAAGACTGTTCCATACATCCTATCAAGGAACTGATTGCGCCAGTCGATTCAGCATCACAAAAAACACCGTTTTCCATAATTTCACGCAATTCAAAAGCCAAAAGTGTTTTTGTCAAAAAAATGAGCAAGGCTATAGTCTTGGATTTTTGTCGAAATTCAACAAAAATTTAATTATCCCAAAAAAGGTTTAGAACCACTATTTCGATAACGTAGAAAACGAAAATCGCAAGTAAAATGCAATATTATAGCTAATTTCAATAAAAGTTCAGATTTTTTGAATGGGAGTGTATACTTCCCAATCGCACTTCGATTTAAGACTGTTCCATACATCCTATCAAGGAACTGATTGCGCCAGTCGATTCAGCATCACAAAAACACCGTTTTCCATAATTTCACGCAATTCAAAAGCCAAAAGTGTTTTTGTCAAAAAAATGAGCAAGGCTATAGTCTTGGATTTTTGTCGAAATTCAACAAAAATTTAATTATCCCAAAAAAGGTTTAGAACCACTATTTCGATAACGTAGAAAACGAAAATCGCAAGTAAAATGCAATATTATAGCTAATTTCAATAAAAGTTCAGATTTTTTGAATGGGAGTGTATACTTCCCAATCGCACTTCGATTTAAGACTGTTCCATACATCCTATCAAGGAACTGATTGCGCCAGTCGATTCAGCATCACAAAAAACACCGTTTTCCATAATTTCACGCAATTCAAAAGCCAAAAGTGTTTTTGTCAAAAAAATGAGCAAGGCTATAGTCTTGGATTTTTGTCGAAATTCAACAAAAATTTAATTATCCCAAAAAAGGTTTAGAACCACTATTTCGATAACGTAGAAAACGAAAATCGCAAGTAAAATGCAATATTATAGCTAATTTCAATAAAAGTTCAGATTTTTTGAATGGGAGTGTATACTTCCCAATCGCACTTCGATTTAAGACTGTTCCATACATCCTATCAAGGAACTGATTGCGCCAGTCGATTCAGCATCACAAAAACACCGTTTTCCATAATTTCACGCAATTCAAAAGCCAAAAGTGTTTTTGTCAAAAAAATGAGCAAGGCTATAGTCTTGGATTTTTGTCGAAATTCAACAAAAATTTAATTATCCCAAAAAAGGTTTAGAACCACTATTTCGATAACGTAGAAAACGAAAATCGCAAGTAAAATGCAATATTATAGCTAATTTCAATAAAAGTTCAGATTTTTTGAATGGGAGTGTATACTTCCCAATCGCACTTCGATTTAAGACTGTTCCATACATCCTATCAAGGAACTGATTGCGCCAGTCGATTCAGCATCACAAAAAACACCGTTTTCCATAATTTCACGCAATTCAAAAGCCAAAAGTGTTTTTGTCAAAAAAATGAGCAAGGCTATAGTCTTGGATTTTTGTCGAAATTCAACAAAAATTTAATTATCCCAAAAAAGGTTTAGAACCACTATTTCGATAACGTAGAAAACGAAAATCGCAAGTAAAATGCAATATTATAGCTAATTTCAATAAAAGTTTAGATTTTTGAATGGGAGTGTATACTTCCCAATCGCACTTCGATTTAAGACTGTTCCATACATCCTATCGAGGAACTGATTGCGCCAGTCGATTCAGCATCACAAAAAACACCGTTTTCTATAATTTCAAGCAATTCAAAATCCAAAAGTGTTTTGGTCAAAAAAAATTAGCAAGGCTATAGTCTTGGATTTTTGTCGAAATTCAACAAAATTTTAATAATCGAAAAAAGTTTAGAACCACTATTTCGATAACGTAGAACACGAAAATTGCAAGTTAAATGCAATATTACAGCTAATTTCAATAAAAGTTCAGATTTTTTAAATGTAAGTGTATACTTCCCAATCGCACTTCGATTTAAGACTGTTCCATACATCCTATCAAGGAACTGATTGCGCCAGTCGATTCAGCATCACAAAAAACACCGTTTTCCATAATTTCACGCAATTCAAAAGCCAAAAGTGTTTTTGTCAAAAAAATGAGCAAGGCTATAGTCTTGGATTTTTGTCGAAATTCAACAAAAATTTAATTATCCCAAAAAAGGTTTAGAACCACTATTTCGATAACGTAGAAAACGAAAATCGCAAGTAAAATGCAATATTATAGCTAATTTCAATAAAAGTTCAGATTTTTTGAATGGGAGTGTATACTTCCCAATCGCACTTCGATTTAAGACTGTTCCATACATCCTATCAAGGAACTGATTGCGCCAGTCGATTCAGCATCACAAAAAAACACCGTTTTCCATATTTTCACGCAATTCAAAAGCCAAAAGTGTTTTTCAAAAAAATGAGCAAGGCTATAGTCTTGGATTTTTGTCGAAATTCAACAAAAATTTAATTATCTTAAAAAAGTTTAGAACCACTATTTCGATAACGTAGAAAACGAAAATCGCAAGTAAAATGCAATATTATAGCTAATTTCAATAAAAGTTCAGATTTTTTGAATGGGAGTGTATACTTCCCAATCGCACTTCGATTTAAGACTGTTCCATACATCCTATCAAGGAACTGATTGCGCCAGTCGATTCAGCATCACAAAAAACACCGTTTTCCATAATTTCACGCAATTCAAAAGCCAAAAGTGTTTTTGTCAAAAAAATGAGCAAGGCTATAGTCTTGGATTTTTGTCGAAATTCAACAAAAATTTAATTATCCCAAAAAAGGTTTAGAACCACTATTTCGATAACGTAGAAAACGAAAATCGCAAGTAAAATGCAATATTATAGCTAATTTCAATAAAAGTTCAGATTTTTTGAATGGGAGTGTATACTTCCCAATCGCACTTCGATTTAAGACTGTTCCATACATCCTATCAAGGAACTGATTGCGCCAGTCGATTCAGCATCACAAAAAACACCGTTTTCCATAATTTCACGCAATTCAAAAGCCAAAAGTGTTTTTGTCAAAAAAATGAGCAAGGCTATAGTCTTGGATTTTTGTCGAAATTCAACAAAAATTTAATTATCCCAAAAAAGGTTTAGAACCACTATTTCGATAACGTAGAAAACGAAAATCGCAAGTAAAATGCAATATTATAGCTAATTTCAATAAAAGTTCAGATTTTTTGAATGGGAGTGTATACTTCCCAATCGCACTTCGATTTAAGACTGTTCCATACATCCTATCAAGGAACTGATTGCGCCAGTCGATTCAGCATCACAAAAAACACCGTTTTCCATAATTTCACGCAATTCAAAAGCCAAAAGTGTTTTTGTCAAAAAAATGAGCAAGGCTATAGTCTTGGATTTTTGTCGAAATTCAACAAAAATTTAATTATTCCAAAAAGGTTTAGAACCACTATTTCGATAACGTAGAAAACGAAAATCGCAAGTAAAATGCAATATTATAGCTAATTTCAATAAAAGTTCAGATTTTTTGAATGGGAGTGTATACTTCCCAATCGCACTTCGATTTAAGACTGTTCCATACATCCTATCAAGGAACTGATTGCGCCAGTCGATTCAGCATCACAAAAAACACCGTTTTCCATAATTTCACGCAATTCAAAAGCCAAAAGTGTTTTTGTCAAAAAATGAGCAAGGCTATAGTCTTGGATTTTTGTCGAAATTCAACAAAAATTTAATTATCCCAAAAAAGGTTTAGAACCACTATTTCGATAACGTAGAAAACGAAAATCGCAAGTAAAATGCAATATTATAGCTAATTTCAATAAAAGTTCAGATTTTTTGAATGGGAGTGTATACTTCCCAATCGCACTTCGATTTAAGACTGTTCCATACATCCTATCAAGGAACTGATTGCGCCAGTCGATTCAGCATCACAAAAAACACCGTTTTCCATAATTTCACGCAATTCAAAAGCCAAAAGTGTTTTTGTCAAAAAAATGAGCAAGGCTATAGTCTTGGATTTTTGTCGAAATTCAACAAAAATTTAATTATTCCAAAAAAGGTTTAGAACCACTATTTCGATAACGTAGAAAACGAAAATCGCAAGTAAAATGCAATATTATAGCTAATTTCAATAAAAGTTCAGATTTTTTGAATGGGAGTGTATACTTCCCAATCGCACTTCGATTTAAGACTGTTCCATACATCCTATCAAGGAACTGATTGCGCCAGTCGATTCAGCATCACAAAAAACACCGTTTTCCATAATTTCACGCAATTCAAAAGCCAAAAGTGTTTTTGTCAAAAAAATGAGCAAGGCTATAGTCTTGGATTTTTGTCGAAATTCAACAAAAATTTTATTATCCCAAAAAAGGTTTAGAACCACTATTTCGATAACGTAGAAAACGAAAATCGCAAGTAAAATGCGATATTATGGCTAATTTCAATAAAAGTTCAGATTTTTTGAATGGGAGTGTATACTTCCCAATCGCACTTCGATTTAAGACTGTTCCATACATCCTATCAAGGAACTGATTGCGCCAGTAGATTCAGCATTACAAAAAACACCGTTTTCCATAATTTTACGCAATTCAAAAGCCAAAAGTGTTTTTGTCAAAAAAATGAGCAAGGCTATAGTCTTCGATTTTTGTCGAAATTCAACAAAAATTTAATTATCCCAAAAAAGGGTTAAGAACCACTATTTCGATAACGTAGAAAACGAAAATCGCAAGTAAAATGCAATATTATAGCTAATTTCAATAAAAGTTCAGATTTTTTGAATGGGAGTGTATACTTCCCAATCGCACTTCGATTTAAGACTGTTCCATACATCCTATCAAGGAACTGATTGCGCCAGTCGATTCAGCATCACAAAAAACACCGTTTTCCATAATTTCACGCAATTCAAAAGCCAAAAGTGTTTTTGTTAAAAAAATGAGCAAGGCTATAGTCTTCGATTTTTGTCGAAATTCAACAAAAATTTAATTATCCCAAAAAAGGTTTAGAACCACTATTTCGATAACGTAGAAAACGAAAATCGCAAGTAAAATGCGATATTATGGCTAATTTCAATAAAAGTTCAGATTTTTTGAATGGGAGTGTATACTTCCCAATCGCACTTCGATTTAAGACTGTTCCATACATCCTATCAAGGAACTGATTGCGCCAGTAGATTCAGCATTACAAAAAACACCGTTTTCCATAATTTTACGCAATTCAAAAGCCAAAAGTGTTTTTGTCAAAAAAATGAGCAAGGCTATAGTCTTCGATTTTTGTCGAAATTCAACAAAAATTTAATTATCCCAAAAAAGGGTTAAGAACCACTATTTCGATAACGTAGAAAACGAAAATCGCAAGTAAAATGCAATATTATAGCTAATTTCAATAAAAGTTCAGATTTTTTGAATGGGAGTGTATACTTCCCAATCGCACTTCGATTTAAGACTGTTCCATACATCCTATCAAGGAACTGATTGCTCCAGTCGATTCAGCATCATAAAAAACACCGTTTTCCATTATTTCACGCAATTCAAAAGCCAAAAGTGTTTTTGTCAAAAAAATGAGCAAGGCTATAGTCTTGGATTTTTGTCGAAATTCAACAAAAATTTAATTATCCCAAAAAAGGTTTAGAACCACTATTTCGATAACGGAGAAAACGAAAATCGCAAGTAAAATGCAATATTATAGCTTATTTCAATAAAAGTTCAGATTTTTTGAATGGGAGTGTATACTTCCCAAATCGCACTTCGATTTAAGACTGTTCCATACATCCTATCAAGGAACTGATTGCGCCAGTCGATTCAGCATCACAAAAAACACCGTTTTCCATAATTTCACGCAATTCAAAAGCCAAAAGTGTTTTTGTTAAAAAAATGAGCAATCTTCGATTTTTGTCGAAATTCAACAAAAATTTAATTATCCCAAAAAAGGTTTAGAACCACTATTTCAATAACGTAGAAAACGAAAATCGCAAGCAAAATGCAATATTAGAGCTAATTTTAATAAAGTTCAGATTTTTTGAATGTGAGTGTATACTTCCCAATCGCACTTCGATTTAAAACTGTTCCATACATCCTATCGAGGAACTGATTGCGCCAGTCAATTCAGCATCACAAAAAACACCGTTTTCCATAATTTCACGCAATTCAAAAGCCAAAAGTGTTTTTGTCAAAAAAATGAGCAAGGCTATAGTCTTGGATTTTTGTCGAAATTCAACAAAAATTTAATTATCCCAAAAAAGGTTTAGAACCACTATTTCGTTAACGTAGAAAACGAAAATCGCAAGTAAAATGCAATATTAGAGCTAATTTCAATAAAAGTTCAGATTTTTTGAATGGGAGTGTATACAAAATATAAGCCATTTGCAGCCATGAAGTTTTTAATCTCCAATTTTGTATTCTTTGAGCCAGAAATTTTTTGCAATGGTCGACTATGATAGTGCGTTGTCCATTACTATAACGGTGTTTGGCGGAATGTTGGGTAACAAACAATTTTTAAACCAATCTTCAAAAAGCTCTGCTGTCGTATCTTTGTGATAATCAACACCAGAGTCCTTAATATTTTTGGCAGAAAGCCACATAGCGTTTGGGATCCAACCATTTTCTGATCCTGCGTGTAATATTGTGATTCTCTTTCCTTTATTTAATGGTGCTTTTGTTTTACACTTATCAGAGGAATCAGACCATCCTTTGGAAGGGGTGTCATGCGTGTCAAACCACGTCTCGTCGAGGTAGAGTATTGGCCGATTTTCAGACCGGTATTTTCTCAGTGACGTTATATATTTAGAACGCCAGTTTATTAAACGTGTGGATTATATTATTACTTGTCTCTTGTCAATTTTGCTATATTTAAAGCCCATTGCAGACAGAGCTCGCCAAAGAGTAGTGAGGCCACAGTTGATGTGAGTTTCGTCATTGATTATCAGCTGTTTCAGACTTTTGATTGTAGGAACACGCTGCTAATCTACATAGTGTAGATTTTTCGCCTTATCAAATCTTTTTCCCAGTCGTGTAGACTTTTTCTGACACCGGAACTGAAGTAAGAGACACCTTCGTCAAATTACTGGTTACTCTTGCTGCAGCACCCTCGTTATATCCTTGCTGAAGTAAGGAACTATACTCATTTTTTATAATGATTTTCGTGTCACAAGATAAGTGATTCTTCTTTAACGAACCACTGGAAGAAGCATTATTACTTTTTATCCACGGACGCCACATACTGCCTATTCTGTACATTGCGGTATAAAATTTTTGCTATTAATGTCTGTAATAACAAATAAATGTTATAAAATTATTGCACTCCGTAATACAAGTGAACACTTCCAATGAAATACAAAGACTAAAATGAACAAGAAGTGTACGCTGTAATCCTCTACAAGCCTCAGAGTAATAAGTAAACAATGAGATGCCACAACAACACAATAACATACAGTTTGTAGTCAATATAGCAATGAATCTATAATTGAGAGAAAATAAAATTAACATCTACAGGCGTTAAATGAAAAAAAAAAACAAAAAGAAGGAAATCTAAAAGGATATGTTTTTCATTATTAATTTAATTCTTTTGTATATGTAATAAATTTTAATTTAAATTTCTAATTCTACGCCAATGAAGTGAATAACTTACCGGTGTTAGGTTAGATTATCATTTTGCGAAGTACCACAAATTATACACACTTTTCGAGTTTTCACCATTTTCAATATTGAAAATAAATAAAAACACTTTATGAAGTTCACTTAAATACACAAAAATTCAGGAAAAATCAAACAAAGCGCTAATCACCTCTAGACAATAACAAACAAAGGCACTGATTGGTGGTGCAGAGCTTTTTTAACAGTATTATCGAAAGGTAAGAAAGTGAATATTAAAATGTATTAAAGAATATTTACTCTGACTTAAAATCTCCTCTTAAAAGTAAAATAAAATTGTTGTAAATTAAACTATTACGTTTTTGTTTCCTACTTTGTACTTACAAAACACAACGTCTGGCAAACAAATCTGCTGGTAAACAAATCTGTCTCGACGACAAGTATTAGGGAATATGCCTACTCTATGTTTACTTATGACTCTGAGCTACAATCCCTCTCTGAGAAACAAAATTACCTGAATCAGGTCCTTTTACATTTATGATGTGCATCTCGGATTTTACAACTTAAGGGTCTAATTGGTTTTATTATAATCCTTCAGTCAATACCATTTATTGTGAAAACTACTACACACTTGTTTATTCAATAAAGTAAAATTTTTTACAAATAAATTTAATTGATAACGTCTCTAAATTAAATATTTAAAGTTTTTAAGATTTCCTTCAATTGCTCTTCCTAGAGCCACCTACAAAGAGTTCAATAAAAAACACTAGTAATGCAATGAGCGATAAAATACAATACAACTGAATGGAAGGTAAAATCGTTTTGAAGGATATAGTTAAGACATTATTAATATTTATCCATTTATTTTCAATTTCTTGCTCCCATTTTGTAATGAATCCAGCAGTGATAATCATGTTCAGTATATCGTTGAATCTATCAAACATAGGAAATCCCTTTCTCATTATAAAATTAACAGGATAATGAATTTGATCACTACGCAGACAGTAAAGATATTTTACAGTACCATTATTTAAAAGAAAATATTTATACAGTTTGGTTATACATAAAGCCGAATCTTCATCTACTGTTACATATTGTAAACACAAATTTAAATCATGGCAAATTTTAAATTTTTTTTGTAATTCGGATAATATTTTGTCTTCGACGAAATTCTGCAAAAGAAGCTTTTCTTGGATAGAAATGTATACCTTTAGATTATAACGATCAATATCCGAAATTGTAGAATATCGTTGTTTGAACTTCGTTCGCGAGAAAAAACTTACAAAATAGCTATTCTGTTCCGCAAGGAAGAAGAATGCTAGTAATATAAATAACAATAGAAAGTATCTAACTTTTTGTGTCTTTGCTGCGACCGGCATATTGCTCCCAGTGAAAACACCAAAACCGTGAACACAAATATGAATAAATCTTTTATAAGTATAATGTTCGCGACTATTGTGACGACTTAAACAATAAATAATGCAACATAAAATTAAATAAGTTAAAAGTAACAATAAGAGACACTTAAATTTTATAAAAGTTAGCATATTTTCAAAAGCACCGACCAATGGAATATTGGGGACACAGAAAATTACAGAATCTTGTATGTAAGAATGACTTGTATCAAAGATTTTGCTCCAAATATACTCTTTGGGAAATCCTCCTATAGCAACGTCAACAGTTTTATCTTCTAAATCTTTAAAAACACCCGCATTAACAACATTTGGGGTGTCTATTACGGTTGATTCTTGGTAAAATAACTTTAGATTTAATTTTTTTTCAATGATTTCTAAAATGTTGATTTCGATACCTTTGAGCATACCATTTTCTTTGTAACTGTATGGTGGATTGTTTGTATATTTAACTTTTATCAAACAATTTCCAAATTTTTGTGGAATCTTGTTTCCAAACCAATCAAAGTTTTTTTTCGATACTCCAAATTCACATGAGTCAAAAGTATGCGCTGTCGTCTCTAACGTGTGGTCACATCGACCATATTTAAAAGGATTCCAAGTGAAAACTATTAAATGCGTTACATTTTGTGGATTTACTAGTAGAATAACAGAGTCCACCACATTTTCATTCCACAAATATATTGATACATTGGAAGCTATTTGTTGAGGATTTTCAAAAATTCTGGTAGAAATTAATAGAAATTTAGCATGTGGATTGAACAAACTTCTTCTCTTCATAGCCACCATTTGATTGTTTAAATCTTCTTGACTTCTAAAGTGCACTATAAACTGTTTTGATAATTTTTTTTGATAAATTTTCTTAGTAGTAGTTGTTGCATTAAAGTTTTTTATTAAAATGTTCGCAACTTGTAAGTTGTTTAAACTTTGAAGTAAAAAAAATTCTAGAGTGACCGACGAAACAGAATTATCAACCAAGGGCAATGAATAAGTAATGGTTTTGTAATCATCAATCAAAAATCGGTTTATTGCTAAAACAACGCATTGAGACAGTGATAATCTCATATTTATGTCTCTTGTAGACAATGACATAAGCTTATTATCTGTTTTTACACTAAAAAATAAAACAACAATTAGTGGTTTCCACATGACACCAAAATATACTATAAATTATATTTTTCAACTTAAATATTAAATAGTAAACCTGGCATGACTGGAATATATTATGTATTATTAATGACATAATTACTCCTAGTTATAATTAGGTGGTGTTCATGAAAACATTTTTTTATTACTCAGTGAACTAGAGGATAGATGTAGATAAAAATATTGATCATTTAATTATTTACAATGTTTCTATATAAAAAGCAAAAATTTTCCACGACATTTGTCAGGAGAATGGAATAGTTCACTCTGAGAGCATTCTATACAACATTAAATTGTTAAGAAGTAAACCTGTTAGAAAAACGCATTCAAACAAATACAGCTGAAAAAAACAAACAAATAACCTTAGAACAAAAAGAAACAAGAAGGAGTCTGTCATATAAAACTGAATTGAAAATATTTTGAGATTGAAATGAAATATCTGTATCCATTTTATTTGCATGATGTAAGAATTATGTGCAATAATG
The DNA here is from genome assembly GCA_035357415.1 of Ophraella communa. Lineage (NCBI taxonomy): Eukaryota > Metazoa > Arthropoda > Insecta > Coleoptera > Chrysomelidae > Ophraella > Ophraella communa. Next base: position 8,435,543 of record CM068984.1, read on the forward strand.
TTCACATTTGTCAGAAGAAAGGAATAGTTCACTCTGAGAGCATTCTATACAACATTAAATTGTTAAGAAGTAAACCTGTTAGAAAAACTCGTACAAACAAATACTTCTGAAAAAAAAAACAAACAAATAACCTTAGAACAAAAAGAAACAGGAAGGAGTCTGTCATATATTAACTTCAAGGAAAATTTGCGACGGAAGTCGGCCATCTTGAAGCTCCTAGCATGACTCATTGTTTATGTTTACAAGTTATAAAAATTTAGTTTTCTGTTAAAAATTTGGATTAATTATTTATTGGTAAGTAGCTATTATTATAATAAATATACATTATATATACGTAAACTATATTTTTATGTTTAAATTTAATTAATACTTTGTATTGATCCCTAACCTATCTATTTAAATTGACATAGGCGTATCAACAATGGAAAGAGGATATTTTATTTTAATTATCATTAATTTACACTTTTTTGGCTAATCTTATAACTGTGTATGTCAATTATTTTTATGTCTATGGAGTGTTCTAAAGCAACGTTGTACAATAAATGTATTTGTGTATTGATTAACACATTATTATATTCACAGTTTCCCACGGGATGAAAATATTAGACGGAAATGGTTAAATATTGTGGATAAAGATAACTGGAGTCCAGTCAAGAATAGCTTTTTAGGCTTTAGAATTTCTTCAGTAATTGTTTTACTAGTACCAAATGCTATATATACCTACAATTAAAATCGCAAGAATGAAATATGTAAGTAATTATTACATCCACAAAATTGCTTTAATAACATTGACCAAATCTATATTTTTTCTCAAATCTATTTACAGATATTTTACTTAAACATATATTTCACTAATATATACCTTTTCTATGCAGGTAAGTACTAACGACCCTTATGCTAAAAAGATAATAACTACTAGCAGTGAAACTATTTCACCAGTTCCTGTTCCTGAAACTCTACCATCTACTTCTGAAAGTCCTCGTAGGAAACAACTTATAAAAAGCATCTGTGAAGTATATTTAAAAACAAGAATTTATTATTTATGTAAAAGTAAAATAAATAATGTAGAAAAAATTAGACATATTTACACAAAATTCAATGTAAGGGCCAATAGTGGTAGAATGAAAAATTTTAATAAAAATTGTGTAGTAGATAACTGGTTTTATTTCCCTAAATCTAGTACCCCCATTTTAGGCAATGTTATACTATTTTTTTTCCTCCACTTTCCTTATTAAAATAGTTATTTTAATAAATAATGATTAGTGTCCATACTGAATAATAATAGGTATGTTTCAATAATAAGGACATTATTTTTCTACAAATAAAAACATAGGACGCCACTGTTAAAAGTAACTTCCGGTAGCCATCTTGGTTAACCATCCCGGTCACCTGTCCTTGAACGAACAATACTTCCTTACTATTTTATGTTCTAAGTTTTGCATATACTCCTTCCTGCAGAGACAACCAACTTCCTGTATCTTTTTGTTCTAAGCAAATAACACAGATCGACTCAACCCACGTATACCTTGTCCAGTATAAATATAGATGCACGTCACAGCTGTCAGCTGCCAAGCATTTAAAATAGTATTAGAATCTAGTAAATAGGGAGTTATCGTACACACTTGCTTAAGGTTATACTTTTCTTTATTTTAATAAGGCAAAACCTTAAGGTTAAAACCATACGGGCCACTCTGCAGCGCTGCTGAGAGGCGCCACAAAGTCGCTCCAGCTCATTAGCCGTAAACCGCCCTGCAAATTCAAAGTACCCTTTCAGACGAGCGACAGTGGCGCTACTAGTAACGTCGACACGTCGCCTGGTCCCTTTCAGACGAGCCACTTTTGATACCTGCTGCAGTTGTTTACTAGAGTTTACACTGTGAGCACAATAAAATGTTAAGAGTAATAAAAAACTCTTCGTTTTAACAAAACTTCCAATATTTATTTAAAAAATTGCTTTTTTAACTATAATGACAGCCGTTTCGCTAGACTTAGCATCGTCAGGCTTTAATATTGTTATGTCTTATTACTTCCATACTTGGTCTAGCCTTATAACTACCTAATAAACATCAGGTACCTAGCTACAAACAAACAAAATGTAACTTCAATATGTCAATCTGACGATGCTAAGTCTAGCGAAACGGCTGTCATTATAGTTAAAAAAGCAATTTTTTAAATAAATATTGGAAGTTTTGTTAAAACGAAGAGTTTTTTATTATTCTTAATAAGATGGACTTCCAAAAAGTAAGAGTTAGTACAATCAAATAAACAACAAAATGTCTTTTGATTATGGGAAGAAATATGTGATATATTTGTTCCTCTTTTTCAAGAAGCTTTCAATTCATTAATAAGTGTATGGTATTGTCCAGTTAATAATTTGTGTGAAGCCTTTGATTATATCATGTTTGACCGCGGCAACATGGCGCAATTTTGCTAACATATAAAATATTTTAGCACCAGTTATGTTCGTTTGAAGTTTATATTTGATTAGTCCAGGAGTTGTATTTGATATAAAATTAATTACGTAACCTTTCTTAAAGCATTTATTCATTTTTGGTAATAATTTGCTGCCTACCTCCTATCTCTTTATTGAATACTGTAAGACATTTTTTTTATCACACCCTATTATTTAAAAAAAAGTCTCTTGTTATTTCAAATATACTAAATTCGATTATGAGCATACCCTAATATTTCAACAATGCATGTTTAATAAATAGAACAGCCAATTGCGTGAAACCGGTATCATATTTCACGTATTTGAGAGGGTGTAAAATCGAGGTCACGAAAGGGTAAAGAATATTTGTGCGAAGCAGCAGATGTCGGTAAACCCCCGTGAAATATCTGGGAGTAATCCTAGATAGAAAACATACCTGGAACTCCCATCTGGAATCTCTGAAGGATCTGTGAAAAATCGTGGGGGATGAATCCCAAACAAATTTACTGAATTTATCAAACGGTGACAAAGACCAATGGTCACGTATGGCTCAGTGCCGCGGTGGGTCAAAGGGACTAGAACAAGTTACTGCAGCGAAGTTGTCTAGTCTGCAGAGAACTGCATGCTTGACCATTCCGGGCGCTATGTCCACCACTCCGACGGCGGCTATAGAGACTTCTAGGGTTAACTCCTCTCCACATTCTTTTGGAGGAGGCTACGATGGTCTCTTACAGAGCCAAGTCGATAGGTAAGTAGATCACGAGGGAAGCACTATGGGACCACGCGGGACTGGTGGGGAAGTTAAATTTCCATTAAGTAAATTTTCCTTGGAATGGTATCAGACATGCTTGATACACGTGGAAAAGGCCTATAACGTCCTATTCCTAAGTGTATAGCAGAAAGCCGTGAGTTGACATTTAAATAAAACTTGGCAAGGGAGTTGATTGTGAGCAAGGGAGTTGATTGATCAACCCCTGGTAAACAAAAGCATATACATAATTTCGGACAGCCAGGCAGCTTTAAAAGCACTGAAATCCACCCGGGTTGATTCAAAGCTGGTGTGGAGCTGTATCCAATCCCTTAATAACCTTCTAGCAAATAACAGAGTAACGCTACTCTGGGTTCCAAGGCATGCGGGAGTGAAAAGCAAAGAGAGCGCCGACACTCTGGTAAAAAAAGGGATCCGCATTTATTGGACCGGAACCATTCCTTGGCATAGCAAAAAGCACTGCCAAGGTCATTATCTCCAGTTGTGCAGCGAGGGAAACCCTTCTGCATTTGGAGAATATACCGGGGCTTACCCACTCGAAAGCGTTCATCTCAACCTTCAAGTAACAAAACAGCACAGCTCTTCGGATGGAGTAGAAGTAACCTACGCATTCTAACTGGACTGTTGACTGTCGTCTGAAAAACCACCATCTGAGTAATATATCGGACTGTCGCTACTGCAGTGTGGCAGACGAATAGGCAGAGCACATTCTATGCTACTGCCCCTTTGGAAATGAACAGGCTCCGCCCGTTGGGTTCATACAGCTAGAGCCTACCGACTTTGGACAAGTCTCGCCAAAATCGATGTGCAGACTGGATGGCGAATTGTAACCCTTAGGGGTGAGCCAAAATAGGCCCGAGTTTGGCCGCAGTGGAGGGGCGGGAACGCCCCGCTCAAATTAAACCTAACCTAACCCTAGTGGCGTCAGGTACTATTTAAGAGATTGCTGACTTTCATTGCTGTTGCGGAATCACTTTTATTATGAATCATGAAATATATACCAGGAAAGCAGTATTTTCTGCTAATTGCTGATCATGTATTGAATTATTTTCAACATTTGTCAATTTTTGCTTAATTTCTTATTTGAATTAACTCAACGGCGAATAAGGATTATTAATGGATTATTAAAACATAATTTATTGACTGAAATAACAATAATTATTAATAAAAAAGAAAATCGTTAGTGATATGTTTATATTAATTAAAAATAATATTATTACCTACTTACATAATACTTAAAAACATAATATATAAATATAAGAGTGAATACAAAACTTATCGTCTGTTTGTATATCATAAAATGCAAGTTAAATATTAATATATAGTTGGGCATTATTATTATTTTTAAAAATAGCTTTTATATAACTTCGGACTGTTTTTTAAAATGTTATTTCTCGAAAAAAGTTTCAAACAATTTTATTTGTTTTTTAATGGAAATGAATAGAAGTATTTTAGCAACTATGGCCTTTTGTATGTACAAGCAATTAATTGTCAAAAATATATTACGAGGTAAACCGTGAAAAATTAATTGGATTTAAAAATACAAGTAGGTCGCGCCAGCCAACAAGGTTATGGCAAAAATTTCTCATTTATATAATATACGATATTGAGGTTATCAAATTTCGTAGGTTGTCGAATACGTATATTAAGACGTTTGATTTGATAAAGTTTACCTGTCTAATTTTAAAACATACCTCGTCATATAATAGTTATTTACGTCACAATTCCGATTAGATATTCTTGCTCCTTCGTCGCCTCGTCCATAAACATCTATCTCGTACCGTAATAATCACTTCACGGACGTGTATCGTACTATATTTTTTTCATACTGCCTTGCTTTATAAATAAAAAATGAACAGCGGTTACCAAGTAACAATGTAAATATAAAGGCAGAAATATTCAATTTTTCTGCACACACGAAATATCTGCGGAGAAAATGGATCTGAAATTAGATGGCGTGAACAACACAATTTGAAAAGTAGTGCTGATGAAAATGTGATGTTGGCTTACTTTTTGGATGTGGTAAGAACAGTTTTTTTAAAGAATATTCTTTTTAACAGTTTAAATTTTCAGTCAAAAACATTCAACCCGTCTTCATTATGGTCCAAACACTCGATGGTAAAATCAATAATTATGGTTAATGAGAATATCAACATATCAAATTTCCCAAAGTTGATAGCTTTTTTGAAAAAACAAAATGTAGACCATCAGCCAAACCAGTCGAAGGTGCTGACAAAGGAACAAATTGAAAGCTTCATGAGGGACGCTCCAGATGAAGATTATCTATTACTCAAAGTGATAGCATTACTTGGAGTTGCTGGAGGTTGCCGAAGGGAAGAGATTTATAATTTAGAAGTTAGTGATGTGGAGGATACGGGTACTCAGCTAGTAGTTAAGATTAACCAGACAAAAACGCATATTCGACGAGCTTTCATTGTGATTAACAGTGATGAGCTTCACTATTTGGATGTGTTTAGAAAATACATGAATTTACAACAACACGTTTCCCTGAAAACTCTTGGTGGGTTATAGACAAGGGAAATGTCTGTCTCAAAGAGCTGGTATACATACTGTTGGCGGAGCACCTAAGAAAATAGCTGAGTTCTTAAAACTAGATCAACCAAAAAAGTATGCAGGTCATTGCTTCAGGAGGACATCCTCAACGTTGTTGGCCAATGCTGGAGCTGATCTTAAAGTTCTAAAACAGCACGATTGATGGAAGTTCTTCAGTTGCAGAAAAGTATATAGAAGAATCGATTGAAGGCAAAAACAAGATTGCAAGAATGATCCAAAGGAGCGAAACTTTTGTTGAAGTGCTACATCACAGCCACACGCGATTACAGAAAACACTGTAAATCCATCAACAACTCCATTAATACATATTGCTTGCAACAGCAGTTGTACAATTAATGTCAATCTTCAAAATCTAGAATAAAAGCTTAGTTTATGTTGATTCACTTATTATTTCAACATTGCGAGAATCGAAGAGTACTATAAAGTACAAGTGAACCGTAAAGTACCACTTTACCGCACAGTATGAAAAAAAAAGAGATTTAAAATAATTTAAATGGAAAACCTATGGTCTGTTAGACCGGCAACAGGTTTATGTAATGGACTAAAATATTTTTACAATTAGGCAACGATGATAACAAAAAAATCATTAAGAAAATTTAGTTAAACCTTTTTCACACAATCAGAAATTTTGGACAATGTTTTAGCGGTTTAGTTCGAAAAATAAATATCTAAAAGACATGAGCTCAAAAAATTCATTAAAATAATTATTATATACAAGTAGTCCTAGTTTTGTATACACTCTATGTATTCCGTAATCAATATGTTAAGAAGCACCAAATACATTAAATAATATAAAATACAGAGGTAGTACACGGTAGGATAAAAACAACTAACTACAAAAAATGGGTTTAAAAAAATTGGCAAGATATACACAATACGGTATTTTTTTATAACCTGAGGGAAGTCTATTTTCAACTGGTGTGTAAAAAATATATAGATAAAAACTTCGCATCGCGATAAATGATAATAGGAATTTGTTGATAAAAATAAAACACCCTGTACAAATAAATCTGATTTTACACCTATCCCTGTTTTCTGCTTTACGTACACAACAAATTCCGATTACCATCCTTTACATACAATCTGAGCAAAAAATTACTTTCACGATTTTTTTAACGCCGCTCTCTACAGATATTTTCGGGAATTATAGAGAAATGCTTACTCCAAAAAAATATGTATCAGAAATTTTTCCTTTAAAGCATGTTACGTCCGTGGTAACATCAATAAAAAACAACAATCAGTCCCACGTTTTTTATGTATTATTGGTATTCCTTATTATGTGACAACATGGAGTGTTGGGTAATTTAAACAATTAAATTGTGTACTGAAGCTTTTTGCGTTAATGGAGATTTTATTAGTAATTTATTAAGGGTAAATTAATGTTTTAAGCTCGTTTGTAATTATCAATGATTCATTACAAGTTTTAGTCAATTTTTTAGGATGCTAAATTCAGGACCATAAACATTGAAACAATAAAATCAAATGTATGCAATGTTCAAAGTTTTAATAATGTATTTAACATGTGATCTGCAGTAGGCGGGAGCCTTTTAAACGGTGTTTAGCTAAGTTACTTTATGTGTACTGTGCTATTGCTAATGCTATTATTTCTAACTTTTCGGTGAACTATAAACATGGATGCTGAATTTTTATTACTAACAGCAACAGCAGCAGCTGTTATAAATATAGTGATAATTAATATTGCAAGAAAGAGAAAAGTTATAAACAAGAGCAGAGTAATACGAAAGCCTTGGTTAAAAAGAAGGAGTGAAAAAGGCTTGGGTACCCTTAAAATGTCCAATGAAGAACTGGCAGTACAAGATCCAGATTCTTATAAACATTTTTTTCGCGTATCAGAGGAACAATTTAATTTTTTACTTTGCTTGGTTAAAAATGATATAGAAAAAGAAGAATCTCTGATGCAAGAAACTATCTCTGCAAGCAGCAGGTTGGTACATAGAAGTCGTTTTAAATGTACATACTTTACTATTCATGTATTTATTATGGCAGGTTACAAATTACTTTACGATTCTTAGCAACCGGAGAATCTTTTCGATCACTCATTATATTCAACAAGAGTTCATGAAAGTAGTATTTCTACATTTATTCCTGTCGTTTGTGAATCTTTATATAGACGTCTTAAAGATGATCTCAAAGTACGTATTTTCACAATAAAATTTGAAATGAATATAGGCTGTTAAACTATATGATTTTTATTGTAGACTCTAAACTCTGCAGAAAAGTGGATGGGCATAGCACAGTAACAAATAACGAAATAACTTTCTATTCTATACAAATAACAATAACTAAAGTAGAGGTTATTTTATATTACAGAATCAGTTATACCAATTTCTGCAAAAATAAACAACATTGAAGTATAAATTACCCTATATTTTTGCTCTAATCTGTCAACTAATTGATAGAAAATAGGAACGGTTCTAAAAATATATCACGTCAATTCAAATTGAAGAGAAATAGGACAAGTTTTGATGATTTGAAACTTGACAAAAATATTGACACAAAATGTATATGTATTTATCAATTATTTAGGATCCTAAAAAATTGACTAAAACTTATAATTAATCATTGATAATAACAAACTGGCTTAACAATTAAAATGAATATAAACTACCTTTTCATAAGCGCCTATGTTAATATATCGCAGTGGCGAAGCTTAGGAATAGACAAGGTAGACAATGTCTACACAAAAATTTACAACAATAAAATGAACAACGAAAATATTTCTTAAAATATACTACTTAATTTTAAAAAGATTTAATAACAAAAAATATTAAACAATTGATTAATTCGGCTAAAACCAGGACGAAAACCTACTAAATAAATAGGCTTCTCCGTTCCGACATAAAAAAGACATTTTAAAATATTTCTATGCGACCCGCTCTTCTCTTGCCCTGGGCAATTAAGGTCGATGCAAATTTCGGGCTCGAACGAATGTCGCTTCGAAAGACAAATACTAATTTGTCTAGGCAATGAGACACTAATTAATTCGTTATGCATGGAGCGGGTGGGCCGGCAGTATTCGTTTGGTTTATTATATTATTGTGTCTACGAAGAGATTTGCTTTTTCACGCATGTTTTGCGGAAATCTGATTTATTGTACAAAAAAAATTTAAATAGGCTAAGAAATCTGCTTTGTATTTTAAGTGAAATTCATATTTGTTTTTTTTTGTATTATATGCACACATAATATTTCTGTTACTGTTTTCTAAAATTTATTCCTTTTTCCTTTCCTTTTTTGATATACATATTATATGTATTAAATATTTTTTCTGTTTGTTGTTATTGTATATTCTTTATAACTGAAACAATAAAAGAATTTAAGTTTTTTATTTCTTTTTATAATGGCGGTATACCATTATGGATTCTTGATGGTGATTGGGTCTATGTCTACCCAAATTTTATTTCCAGGCTTCGCCACTGATATATCGCAATTTTGCTCACAATTGCTGGCAATAAGCAGTTTTTAAAATGGAACCTTAAGGCGCCGAGGTCTGGGACTTCTTCAATACATCTAAATAATCATCCTTGGCACCTAAAATAACTATAAAAAAGTATTATTTTTAAACGTTTTAAAACATTGAGATAGTTGCCTAATAGCTGTCTTAAAAATTAATAAAGACATAATATTTTTAAACAAAGTTTTAAAATCCATTAAGCTCTCAATTTTTGTCCGAAAAATATGTTTTTGTTTTATTTTCATATATAAATTTTATTCATGTTTTGTTTCATTTGTACATAAAAAACTTGGGACGGATTACAGTTTATTTTGTATTTTAGTCAAGTTAAGGATTTAAAATTGAAGTTTTAATTAAAACTCTAACTACAGCTTAGAAGATATTGATAAATATTTTTTCTTTTTGTATGCTTCGTGACATTCCAACTAAATGTTAACATCTGGAGCATATGTCTATTGAAAACCTGAAAATATGCTACAGTACTAATAGATCAAACGTATTCAAAAATCGAGATAGTTGCCTATTAGCTGCCTTAGAAACTAATCAAAATATAAATAGAAAATATTTTTTATCTTTTTAATTCAACCACTTCGAAACTATCATATGGAAGTACCATCAGATATTATAAATTGATCACTTATTCTATACCTAAATTTTAATGCCAATTACTCTTTCAATTTGTCGGGCAATGGTGCCCTATATGTCCGAATTTCAGTCTTAAACATGTTCTCAAAAATTTTTCTATTTTTTCCTAATTAAATTTTACGTATGTTTCATTTCGATAATAATTTGAAATTGCAAAATTAGACCACGTAACTAAAAAATCAATTCCTATTCACAGATAAATAATTTATTACAAAATATAAGCAATTTAATCAATGTTTTATTTTTAATACCTTGATTAATCAGAAACTTAGTTATGTAAACTCTAGTCTACTAAATATCAGTAAAAAAATATAACATTCATATTTTGTCACTATAAAATTGTAAAGGTGCATTTTATCTAGATCACTAAGTTCCTGAAAATTGCCAACTGGTAATTTGGGGGGAGAGGCTTGCACTCCAAGAGGAGGTCGAATATCTGGGAGTAAGATCTACTAACTGGTCTACTATTAGCTGGTTGACCGTCGTAAGAATCACTCTTGACTTAATGAGGAGGAAGGCCAATCTCATCAAGGCATTGGGTGGAACTATCGGAAGAACCCATTCCTCCACACACTTTATAGTACACTCCTTAGCCATCTTTAGCAAAAAATGCAGTCCTGTGACTGTGTATACTTCGCTTTTGCTGGTATCAAGGCCGCCTCATACCTTACAATGTAGTCTTAAAAACCCCTTGGGCTAGCCGCCTACGTTTCTCCCAAAAAACTCAAAAAAAACTCCTCCTCCTCCCACTACGCCTTCTCAGTACTGTAAATCCCCAGGAACTACCTGAGGAATACCACTTTTTCATCGACAATTCACCTCTTGCAATCCGCTAACTACTCCTTATCTCCTATCAGAGGATACAGAAATAACTGACAGGTAGCAACGGCGCTGTATCTGAAACATTAGTTGATTAACACTTCACTTTTTAAACCTACTATTACTCATGTCCAAACCATCTCGCTACATCTCAATAAGACCATCTTGTGTCGCCCGAGCGACACCCTTATACCCTTTTACCATCAAAGCTCACAATCATTACAGAGGATATAAAATGCTATATGGGGGCTTAAATATCTCTTTATTTATAAAACCCAGAAGTTTTTCAAATCTCAGTTAAACTCTTTTTCATTGCATTCATTCATTGACAATAGGCGATGGCATGATATAGAGTGAACTTAAAAGCAAATTCATAAATTAGATGAATAATTTTTCATGAATGTTTCAATTTAAGAGAGTGAAATCATTATACATAGTTCTGATTATAAAAAATTTCTGACATAAATCACACTTTTCACCTTAGAAGTAAAAACAGAATTTAACTAAACTTATTTAATACAAGAATTTAGCAATATTTGTTACGTTAATAACAAACATAATTATTTGCAAACTTTAAAGCAAATGCTCAATCGCAATTAAGGACATCTGCGACCTAGATAAAACTAGTCCTTACATTGAGCACCCTTATTTGAAAAAAAAATACTTTTTTTAAGCGAGTGTCACAAAAAATGAAGTTTTACGGATCTATTAACGTCCCTAAAGTGTATCTTTTTTGGCGGCTTTTTTACTTTACGGCCGCTGTTTTACTTTACGGCCGCTTTTGCAAACAAAGTCATTATGAGGGCAACCTACTAGACACATTTAATTTGCTTATTTGAGTTATTTCCACGTCCGATATTAAGATTGTCAAATTATGAAGGCGGCCTACTAGACACACTTAATTTGCATGTTTGGGTTATTTACCCATAAAACAAATAATGCCCTAATTTATTAACTTCGTTATGACCCAACTCATACTTACTGTAAGTAATTCTGTACACATGTTTGTTACTTAATAATACACTTTTCATTTGGTTAATAAAAATTTGAATCTAATCTTCCAGTTTCGTCTCTGAGACACTCGCTTAAAAAATTTTGTGTGCACCTCAGCCGTATGATCTTTTTTGGCCTCACCTGAAGTTTGCTTGGCCTCGGCTACGCCTCGGCCGCAAATTTCAGATTCGGCCAAAAAAGATCAACATTACGGCCTTGGTACACAAATAACTATTATAGCATGCTCCTTTTTTGTGCTGCCTTACACCTTTTCTCTTATATAATTAGGTCAATTATCCTCCCGAAGATGTCTTTTATTTTATTTTACTAACCCTTGCTCTATGGAAGTTCATTCTGTTAAAAACATTAAACAGAGATCTTTTTAACACAGTTTCCACAATTTATTTAAAGTATTTTTACTTTTTAGCTCAATGAAGATGATATTAATTTTTTTAACTAATGTTAAATGTTCATAACACAACACAGAGTAAGGGTTGGTATAATAAAAATCATCTTTGAGAGAAGAATTAACCCGATTATATAATAAGTTAGCATTCTCTTTATTAATATTTTTAAAGATTTACTGTACCCCCTTCGTATTTTTTTAGGGGCTTTGAAAAATTTCAAACCAGTTTCTGAAGGCGATTTGATTTAGTATGCATATTATACATTTTCAGCAATTATTCTCTTATCCAAAAAATTTTTTAGTATATCTGAATGGTACATAAATAAAAATCGAAATCAATAGCTTAATTACATAGTTGACATATGTTATAACTTTTGATTTAGAAAATGTCTGAATAAAACTTAGGATGTCCACACAAAACCAGAATAGTACTGAGAACATTCAATGGTTGTTTAAGTAGTTTCGCATTCATTTTTATCATTACTTCTCCTTCAGTAAAAATTATAAGAAAATGCAAAAAATAATAGGATTCAAGATGTAACCCTGCGGAATTGAAATAGGATATAGGTGGCTCCAAAAGCAATAACTAAAGGTAAATAAAGGCATTTACAGAAAAACGTATTGCACCAATGGATATGTATTAAGTAATAATCTTTAAAGGCCGGTTCATGCAACTTTCATTATAATTACATTAACATTACATTATCATTAAGAAAAGTTGAGCACCCAATTTATAGTGGAGTCGTTCATGAAACACATTAAGGCATTACAATTACATTAAGCCCACTAAGAAGTGGGGAACTTTCAACTTTTCATTTACATTACATTGTATTGTTAGTGGAAAAAGTAAAAGCGCATGCGCAGTACGATAGCATGAAAATTTGAATTCGTATTTATGTCAAAATTCCTATGTTTAGGTTATGTTGATATTGAAGGCCGGTTTTAAAAGCAATAAAAAATATTAGAACATAATATTATCAATATTATATTATTGTATATTAGCTAGTATCACATGGATCAAGGTGCATTAATTGATCTAGTTTGTCAATATGAATTTTTATACAACAAAAAGCACAAGGAATTCAAAAACAAATTGGCTATAATTATGGATCATCCAAGTAGGACTTTTTTAATATTGTAGCAGATGCATAGAACATAACTGTCAAGTGTCAATAGTGGACAATATACGCATGCGCTAATACAGAATTTATAATGTAATGGAGCCTTGCCTGAACGACAACATTTTTTTAGAGAAAGTGTAATTATAATGAAATGTTAATGTAATTATAATGTTCGTTGCATGAACCGGCCTTAAGAGACTATTTTGTAGCTGCGTGTAAAAATATGACAAATATCTTATCCTGTTTATCAAGGGAAATATTTGCTAGGTTTTCGAAACGCACGGCTAAAGGTGTGTATTAATGTAGTGGTAGAGTAATTTTCGATTGATAACAATAGGAACTTTTTGAGCCACCTAAAAATCTATGTACGTAAATCACGTTTCGGTTATTATGAGCATGCGCTTTCGTAATTAGCCGGTTTACAACTCAGAGTAATAAGTAAACATAGAGGTGACACAACAACACAATAACATACAGTTTGTAGTCAATAGCAATGAACCTATAATTGAGAGAGATGGAAAATCTAGAGGTGTAGGTAAACACAGCCGTACAGTACTCTGACTAAAAGTCTCCTCTTATAAGTAAAATAAAATTCTTGTAAATTATACTATTACGTTTTTGTTTCCTACTTTGTACTTACAAAACAAAACGTCTGGCAATGCTCTGCTGGTAAACAAATCTGTCTCGACAAGTAGTAGGGAAAATGCCTACTCTATGTTTACTTATTATTCTGAGGTTTACAACAAAACAGTTTTTGGTCATCGAATTTAACGTATTTACACAGTCACATCTGTCGGTGTCACTTGTCACTAATGTCAGTGGTGAATGTTTGTTTTGATTGGATAATAGGTATTTTCAGTTTGTGTTTAAATCGTAGATTTAATATTTAAATGGAAAACGTTCTAGATATTGTAATTCATCGAAGAAATCCTGTGTTAGATCATAATTTAGTTAGAAATGTGATTTTGCAAAACATATTTGAAGAGGAGGCAAATGATCCTCCAATATATAGACCAGAGTTGACAATTAAGCACACGTAGCAAAACAAAGCACAACAAAATTAAGCACATTCGATTACAAACACAAATTAGACCTAACCTAACCTTATTATTTCGTTGTTGGCTAACTTAACTAAGGTTCGATAACGAGTTGTCAAATTTACTCATGGATTACAAATATTAACCATTTCAATCGAAATACAAACGAAGGTTTAGTATAGCAATGGTTTAATTATGTTTTAGAAGTTATAAGTAAACAGTCCAAATTACTATTTTTGTCTTATAAGAAACATAAATACAATAATATTCTCTAACGGCAACGCCGTGAGAACTTTATCGTTTAATAACCGGTACGTTGTAACTTCGCATATTACGGGATACGTTATCGGTTAATAACGTAATTCATAATTTTATAGTGACACGTACGTTAAATAGGTGGCTCAAAAACCCCCAAATAACATAACAATAAACATATGTTAAAAACTAACTGGTTTTTGCGACAACCCTTGTTTGATTCATTTATTCAATGTATTTTTTGTGTTTTATAAAAATATTTAAATGTAATGGAATTGATTTTCGTATCGATAGTCTATGTGAAAAATGTACATAAAGTAGATTTGTTTTCCGATAAAACTACAAAAAGTAAAAGATATCACCAAATTTATTAAATATAACAAATAGAAAAACTGTACAATTTCTCTTTCTAAGATTTTCTCTCTAAACAGACACGGTTATTAAAAATATATGTTTTTTTTTTATTTTTTTTACCAAACTTAACACTTAATTGCACAAATATAATCTCGATGAGAAAAATGTATTAAACGTGCACAAAATAGATTTTCTATGGCACACATACTTCCTATGAAACTTTACAACTACGAAAATTTTGAAACAGTTACCTTGTTGAGTAAAATTCATTTTAGTAAAAAACAACTTTTACGTATTTAATTCCACTTTTTTGCAGCAAAACTTTTCAAATGTTCCAAATTCCATTTTTCATAGTGTATTATTATGAGACTTTTACATTAAATTATTCAAATTACAATACAGTCAAGCCCACGCCAATAGCACTTTTCAAAGTCAAATACAGGAAACGAGAAATACAATTATTTGAAAAAAGTGCACACATTTAATCTGTAACCCTAATAACTCATTAAGATATTCATTATATATCATACACATTTTTCGCAATCGTATGCTTGAGTTTCTTTGGCTTTTGTATATTGAGTTCTTCTTGTTAAATTTTTAGGTCACAGACAAATTTTAGAGAAATTAGATCTCAATATAATAAAAACTATATATAGTCGAGAAGTCATTTAAATCGGATTTGGGTTACACCGATCCAAAAAATCTGATTTTGGTGTCAATCGATTCGAAATGACAAATATAAAAATGTTCCTGAATATCAAAATCCTTTTTACAAAATTTCCTATTGTTATTGACAATTTAAGATTTTAAAAAAAGGGGGTTTACATTTTTGCTAATAACTCAAACTATAATAGCTAGAACAAAAAACTGAACGGATTCTTAAAGGGCAGGAAATTTCCAACAAAAATGTCTCAACTCCCCGAATTGTAGCTCAATTATTTATAGGTCTAAATTAATGTTGAAAATGGCATAAAAAACGGGCGGCACGTCACCGTCGCAACTACCAAATGACAAATAATTTTTTTTCAATAAGTAAATATTGATAAAAAAAAAATTTTAAAAATTCTAGCACTAACAGAACATATCAGAGAACAAATTTCTGCAGTCAAAACATTTTTTTCGTTATTTTTCACATTTCTATCCATTTGTTAATTAAAAAAGTACATCTTCATTGTTACTAACTTTAAATTCGTTAAATAAAAACACAAGAATTTTTTAACTCTTGGAATCCTTTATCATAAAGCTACTGAACAAAGTTACATAATAAAATTTTTAAATTTTTATAAATTGAAATTGTTATTAACAAGCAAAGTAAACAAATGCGATTTTAGATGTGAAAAATTTAAATTTTTTTAAACAATTGTTTACAGTCGTTTTTAATACGCTATAAACAATATAAATCCAATTTTTTTAAATGTTTGTGACCAATTGTTTAAAAAAAATTATAAACAAATGGCTTGTTTAACAATTTTTAAAAAAACTTTTTTTGCCATTCTATTGTTTATTAAAAACTGAACATGTCATAACGTTTACTTGTTTTCAGGTTTTGATTATGGATAGTCTCCCGTTTAAACTTGTGGGAATCACTCGAACTGAAGAAGAAATAGAAATTATTTTGAATGAAGTGACTGATGCACATGATTTACCTTCAAGTTCTGCGTCTACTGATGATGAGTATGAACAAGATGAAGAGAATGATGGTGAACCATTGGTAGATGAGGAAGAAATGGATGTTGTAGAGACCGAACAGGAGTTGAAGGATGAAATGCCCCTCTCAGTTCGCCTAAAAAAACTGCAACAAGCTATTCAGGAGAATTTAAACCTGTATAAAATTGATAGAAAGTCCAGAAAATGGTGGCATAGGATATTTTTCTATTTAATGGATGTATCTGTGGTAAATGCGTTTTCGCTGTATATGTACCACCCTATTACAAAAAACTGAGCAATTTAGAAAAAAATTTTTTGTTAGTTTTATATCTAGGAATGCTGTTTTAGTTATGTTATGAAATAAAAACTATAATTTTTCAACTTTTATTTTCCTTGCCCCAGTAGGTGTTTTCTTTGAAGGAATTTTCTGCCCCTGAAAGAGTTAAAAAACAATACTCATAGAAAACAAAGAAAAAGATGTGCAAGAGAAAACAAGAATAGGATTTTCTTGAAAAACTGAATATTACCGGATCTAGCGGTTAACAATGAACAAATAAATCCTGGAAGGTAAAATATTAAATTTAATTAATGCTTTATATTTACAATAAAATACACTAAGTTATTGTAAAGAAAAGCAAGATATAGTTTTTTTCTGAATTTTCCATATGGTTAATAATATCCAGACTTTATTAATATTATATTCTTGTAATAAATTATTTTTTCATAGCAACAGCTTCGATTGACTAATAAAGCTGATTTGTTAAGTTTTATTGTGGAAGAAATTAATAAAGTGTTTTTAATTTTTATATCCTAAATATGATGATTGTTGTTTCGATCAAGAACTCTTCATTAGACGATAATCTAAATATGTATGACCCAGAGTAAAGGTTGGTGCAAAAAAATGTGAGAGTTTTTGTCTAGAAGTAGCTGGAAACAAAAAACCGGTTGTGTACCAAGGACAAACCAGTAAATAATAGTGCTATTGGCTTGTTTTCAGACCTTAACATTTTTAATATTCTACAGCACATTTTTGTCATATTCATTATATTTTAACGCTTCCATTACACCATTTTTAATAACACTTATTATATTAATCAAATTAGAAAAAAATTGAAAACAAAATTCACAAAATTAATATTTAATGTGATTTTTCGGCTAAACTCTTGCTTATATTTTGTTCTACTTCTATAAAGTAAGGGTTAAAGTTAAAATTCAAAAACATTGTCAATACTCTCTAAATAAATTCCATCATGTAAAAACAGTATTATTTCCTTTCTGTATTTTGCTCCTTGAGAATATTTTTTAAATAATAAACAATATTTGTACAAACTTAAATGAATTCAAACAGTTTATTCATTGAAAAGTTAACATTCAATGAGAATAGTTGTAAAAAAAATTTAACTAAAATTTTACACTAACTATCCGCCAAAGAAAAAAATAGTATTTGTCAAAAATAATTGTTCAACATATGGTCAACTATTATTAAAATTTTTTAAATGTTTAAAGCAACGAAAAATCACATCTAACGTAAAACGTCCATGCAAATAAAAATCAAATTAATTAAAAGATAAACATACAAAATATGTGCTTTCCTTTTAACAACTGTCCCAGCTCAGTTCAACTGAGAGGAAACTTTCAGCTCAATTCAATTTTAAATTTAAAAGATATATAAAAAAGAAATATCTCACTATCTACATAAATAAAAACGCCAAAAATAATTCATAGTCTAAAGATTTCTGGATGAAATCAATACCTTTTATCGTAATGTTGTTAAATCCCCTACATATAATTTTAGTTTCCTTGCTCCAGTTAATATCTTCCTCTTTATTACACATATGTTTATGTTGGCAGGCTACTGGCTGGTCAATTCTAGTCATAAATAAACCATTCTAGTAGATCCAATTCAAAGTGACGATCTGAGTATTAAAAGTCCCTTGTGTTTTATCTAAAGGGAGAAGTGAGAATCTCAGTTCACTCGAACTGAGAAAATTAAAATGGAACATCTTTACTGAATCAAATTGAGCTGAGAATTGTTACAAAAGGAAAGCTATGAATAACATTAAAAGTCAATAAGGTTTATAGATAATATAAAAGTCTTTTACACCACAATTTAAAATTCTCAATGTCACCACACAAGTCATAAAGAAAAATCTTCTGGTATAATAATTTCTGTATAAAATCTGTATATAAACAAAATAAAAGTACATTTTTTCTTCTATTGGCACATGAGATTGGCAATTCAAAATCAGGGGTTCTTTGTTGAATTATTTATATATTAACCGCAAATATTGCGGACACAAAGATATTCTATAATAATTAACTGTCACTGCAGTTTTTTATGTTTTTGATCTACAAATAAAGTTTTATTCGATAATTAAAAAAATTCCTCAATAATTCAGAAGCTAAGATAAACTATTTTAATAAATAAATATTATCTAATGTTGGAAGTAGTTCATAGAAGCTATTTAACCAAAAAAAGAAATCCAAATTATTTATTTTAACCCACATTCATATTCCATCATAAAATGTGTAAAATAAGCAAAGTAGAAAAAAATATCGAATTATGGAAACAAAATCAATTTTCTGAAGACGGCAAATCAATTATATCAGCAACAATAAATAAAATACCATGCAGATGTTACAAAACAAGCTATTAGGATATAGAAACAATAATAACTATTTTAGTGATCAATATAATGAATACAGAAACAACGATAATAAAGATTTAAGAAATCAAAGGATAAAATAATGCTACTTTATAAATGTCTAAATAAAATCATTTTAATGGAAAATGGACTAGCTTTCATACCAAAATAATTATTGTGAGATTTATTTATTACAATAAGCATATCCTAGTTATTTATTAACCAGTTGATAAAACAAGGATATTTATTGTACTAACCATTACTATGTGAAAGTCCATCTTATTAAGAATAGTAAACAACTAAAACGTATTTCCACCGTTTAGTTGTTTACTGTTTTTAAAAACAAGGATAGTTTTAAACTTGAAATTATATAAAAATCTGCATTGCCAGTAATTATTTCTTATTCTACAATCATTCCGATAAAATATATTTATGAAATTATCTCAAAATACGAACCATTCTGTATCTTGAATTGCCTATAAATAGACAAATAAAAAGAAACTTAGTCAACGTGCATAAGAAAAACACTATTAATAAACGTATAAAATCTTCGCTGGATTTGTATTGACTATGTTTCTTTTTGGACAATACTGTAGTTTGCTATTAAAATTAGGCTATGTAAATGTAGGCAAGTGTGGTAACAGGCTGCAGGCGCAGGTACTTTAGTTATGCAGGTACGGTTCGTCTAAAATTCCGAATCCTACTGAAATAAAAAATTATATAAATAAGAAATAATACACGTAAGCAATATCAAATTTTAATTCAAATAGTTATCTTATAGGCTGATGCCATACTTTTTTGAAAAAAAAATAGCAGGCAAGAACCAGGTGAAAAATGTTGTTGAGGCTCCAACTGTAAGGGAAAAAAAATATTTAAACACGAAAACATTCGGAATGGTGAAATGGGGATGCAGTTTAGGGGTTGAAAACGGTTCTGCAATTTACGACGAAATGACCACTTACCGGATATTGACATGACCTCAAATTAACCATCAAAAATTTGTAAAAGTATGTCTTTTTCATCTTGAATAAGCATGATTTTTTTTTCAGTTTCAGAACACGTATATTTTCCGAAAAAAAAAACACCCTTATACGAAGAATTGTCTTGATGTTTTTTTGTATTTAGAAAGTCTATAAGTGGGCATTTTAATTAAATTTATTGTACTCTTGGAAGTCCGTCTTACTTTTATTTAAAAAATATATTTTTAAGTGAAATGACAGCTGTTTCGCTAGAATTAGCATCGTCAGATGTTTTCTGTTTGTTTTTGTTGAGATATAAAAGTAACAGCTTACAGAACTCCGTGAATGTCCTAAAAGAATATAAATATTTAAAAGATAAAAGTAAAACTCTTACATTACTTTTAAACAACGGAAATAATAACTTGATAAAAAACTCTTAAAAAATATTCAATGACCGAGAAAGCTAAGAAATGCCATCTTATTTAAACCAAATTAAAGATTTAAAGATGTATTAAATGTATTTGATATATTTTGCTTAACTAATATGTAATTATGGACTTAATTCTCAATAAAAAACATAGACTAGGTGTTGACAATTATTCTCTGTAGACACATTGGTTCTCTAAATCATTTAATATGAAAATTTCCAAATTAACACTAAAGGAGATTATGTGAAAGTATCTCAGAGTAATAAGTAAACATAGATGTGCCACAACAACACAATAACATACCGTTTGTAATCTGTAGCAATGAACCTATAATTGAGAAAATTGGAAAATAAAATTGACATCTAGAGGTGTAGGTAAACACAGCCGTACAGTGGCGTGTAATTGGTTAGAGTATCACTGTAATATTTATATAAATGTTTGTTAAATACATAAATACGCATCTAAAAGGAAATTGATAATTCTACGCCAATGAAGTGAATAACTTACCGGTGATAGGTTAGATTATCATTTTGCGAAGTACCACAAATTATACACGCTTTTCGGGTTTTCACCATTTTCAATATTGAAAATAAATAAAAATACTTTATTAAGTTTACTTAAATACACAAAAATTCAGGAAAAATCGAACAAAGCGCTAATCACCTGTAGACAATAACAAAAAAAGGCACTGATGTCAAATTTTCGGTGTGGGTATTTGATACAATTGGTGCAGAGCTTTTTTATCAGTATTATCGAAAGGTAAGAAAGTGGATATTAAAATGTATTAAAGAATATTTTCTCTGACTAAAAATCCCCTCTTAAAAGTAAAATAAAATTGTTGTAAATTATACTATTATGTTTCCTACTTTGTACTTACAAAACACAACGTCTGGCAATGCTCTGCTGGTAAACAAATCTGTCTCGACGACAAGTAGTAGGGAATATGCCTACTCTATGTTTACTTATTACTCTGAGGAAAGTATTGTAGTAAATAAGAAATGTTTAGTTGGGTCCAAAGAACACCACATTACATAAACAAAAAATATCTCGTTCAATTGCACTCCTACATCTAAAGGTTGGAAAAATCACTGAACGCTGTCTAGAAGATGCCACAAGAAGGTTTTAGCTTCACTTTATCAGACCTACATATCAAACAATTTGAATATATGACATATATGTGCAGCCTGGAAGTGATTCTTCCATAGACTATAAAAATAAATAGAGGCAATTGTTTACGTTTGGATTGAAGCTAACATGCAAATAAATAAGTGGGGATTTTGTAGGAGGAATACAATGGGTTGCCGATGTTATAGACTTTTCAGATAATCCCATACTATGAATGTATCGATGACGTTAGATTCGTTAATCCATATTAATAATAATATTAAGCTACTCCATACTTGCAAATTATAAAATGAAAGAATAACTCGATTTGTAAAAAATGTCTATCATGGAATTAGTACTGTTCAATTTCATTTCACAAGTATCCATGACAACATGTATTTAAAAAAAAAGAAATAATGTCAAACAGAACTGTCACTGTTCTCAGTCGTTTTTAAAGTGAAGAAGGGTCAATTCTCCTTTTTGCACTACAAAATATATCCTAAAGGTTCTTTTCAAATTATAAATTAACATAAAAGTTAAGTGAAAGTGATGTTTTCCATTCTCTAATTTAGTAAGTCCAAATTCCTATTCAGTTAAAAAAAATATCTAAACAATGTCTCAGTGAATGACAAAATTGTCAAATAATATAAATTTCAATCAAAAATATTTCCGGTATTTGAAGCCGGTGGTCTTTCGTTTCATGTTAAGTTATATTTATATTTTGATCTTCGTTTGCATACTCGTTAATACGGGTTTGCTTGTACATGTATAATAAATGGAAAAATTATAATGTGGTCTTGATTGATGTCTACGATTCCAAAAATCAGTGATTCAAGCAGTTTAAGTAGTCCATTCGAAGGTGGGAAGAGTGATTAGCGGCTTTACCCGATGTTGACGCTGATATGAATGTCTAGCCCCCAACAAGTACGTTTTACACATAGAACATTTTTAAACTCTATGGTTTTACGTTTCAGCTTTCTTTTTACTTCCGAAATTGCTATGGTCCACGGAGACTTATTTAACTAGGATAAATAGCCATATTTTTGTTGAATATTAAGTAGTTGTGATTGTTGTATCTAGTTATTTAACTTCCAAATAGTTTTTAGACGTTTAGAAGTAAAGTGGCAATGGTTCGGACGTGTTTGATTTGCAAAAATTATAGTTATTCAAATACCAACATCTGATTTGACAGGTTTCAAAACTGATGTAGTTTCAGCTCAAGCTCGACCCCCCACTCTTCTTCAATCCTCACCTCATTTTGTTATTGAACCCGCTCTTGTCTATAGGGTATGTTGGCCACAATTAGATTGAGAATTTATGAATGACTGATTGTCTCTATGTATTTTTATACTCAATGGATCTTTCACCTTTTAGAAAATCGCGTGCTACTGTTGATATATATTAAAAGAACAATCCTAGATTACTGTTTAACATTATTCTTCAACGTTCAAAAACATTTGATAACAAACTATAAAAAGTTAACAACAAAATAAATTATACTTGATATTTTATGAATTAAATTAATTAAATAAAATAGAAAAATAAGAAGAATAATATTGCAAATACCCAAAAATTTTATGAATCAGGTTTTGCACTTACTTTCCTCCCTACATACTGTTTTCCTTTAAAATATTCAAAGGAGTTTCGTTTTCAATTCTCCATCCGATTGTTTGCTGTTGGTATTTAACTTGCGAGAGAATTCTTTCCATGACACAAGATGCTGATAACCTAGCTTCAGCATCGTGATCCCAACATTCTTCCATCGTATCGCAAATTACCGACAATCCCTGAATAAAACAAAAAAATTGTATTTAGAGCAAAGAGGAAATGGATATAAGGGAAAGTAAATTATCAAGGAATTTTCTATTTCACAATATAATTACTATTTGCAATTCATTCAATCTTTATCTGATTTTTTAATCGTTTAAAACATTAAGGTGTAACAATTCATATTAGCAGTCACCTAAATACGATTTTTTGAAACAAACTCAAATAAAACACCGTTTGTTAATAGTATATTGTGCTACAAGTGCGAGAAGTTGTCGATTGCCCATCAAAGAGAAGTTGGCTTGAGTGGGAAATCGACAACCGCGCACGAGTTGCATAAACTATTTTGTATCACAAATGCGGCGATTTATGTAGATACAAACAAATAAAAAGTGTAAAAAATGTGAAGTTTCTAATTTTAACTATTGACTGAAACTGATTTAAGAGCGCAAACTAAAATTTGCATGGGCAAACGGTTCTTTGTCAGACGGTATAGCGTGCGTCAATATACTACTTTTCCACTATGAATATCTTTAAATTGTAGAGGTTATCTATAACTCAAATGTGGATGATACGAATAGTAGCAATAAAACTCAAAGTCAACCCATTCTAACACGTTGTGTTCTTCTCTTAGAGCCTGAAGATGGTCTTGTGACCGAAACATGTCGCTGATGTAACACTATCATTAAATACTGTGGCTTGACTTGAGTTTTATTGCTACCATGAATATTTTTATTTATTTTTTCAATCAGTTGTCTTGTATCATTTCAAAGTCTTATTATTTTGTTTATTTTTAATCCAGTGGAAAATAAAAATGCTTTAAAATTAAAATTTTACAATTTTACAATAAAATTTGTGGACAAAGCTGTTTAAAAAAAAAAAAGCAAATCACATAGAACAAAACAGTAATACAAGAGTATTTACAAGTAAATAAAACATAAAACATACAAACATATAAAACATTGCGAAAGGTCAGTTAAAAAAAATAATAAAAAATAAAATAAAATAAATGTATACTTTATGTATACATTATACAATGAGACTGATAAATAATAAGTAATATAAAAAAATTAAAATTTAAAATTTTAATTTAGTCAGAGTAACAACAAAAAAAAACAACAAACAACAAAATAGATAAATATCAGTGCGTGAGATGGTCCAAAATAATTTATGTAAAAAAGTCGTCAACTGCATACAAAGCTCTCTCCACCAAGTATGATTTTAAAGCGATACGAAATGCGGTTATTGATGAAATGGACTTTATTTCCAAGGGAAGATTGTTGTGCATTTTCTTAGCGTTATAAAAAATAGAGCTTTTGATTAGTTCCGTGCGAGAGTCAACGACCTCTATAGTAGAATTATTCAACATAATAGGTTGAATTGCAGATGTGTATGGTAAAACTTTCGTTTTAGAAACGTTCAAACACATATGGTTAGAATCACACCATGATTTGATGATGGTTAAGTCATGTGAAACGATTCTATGCAGTTCGGTGATATCCGGGTGACTCCAAGAAAAGCTCTAGTGTCGTCTGCGAATAAACAAATTTTTCCGCCGATGCTCAAGTCAGCAATATCATTGATAAATAGCAAAAACAATATAGGACCCAATACCGAACCTTGTGGAACCCCATATTCTATATGCTTGCATGAAGACCTTAATTCATCAACTCGTACAAGCTGCAGTCTATCACTAAGAAAGGACTCGAACCACCTGATCGAGGTGCCTCTAAATCCATAGTACTGCAATTTTTAAAGTAGTATTTTATGATCCACGCAATCGAAAGCTTTTGAGAAATCACAAAATATTGTAGCTGTAGAGTGTTGATTGTTTAAGCTGGAGTAGATATTATTAAAAAGAGAAAACATTGCATCATTTGTGCATTTACCACTTAAAAATCCAAATTGATTTTTAGCTAGAATATTGTATTTACTCACAAATGAAAGAAGCCTTTTTTTTACCAACCTTTCAATGATCTTGGATAACGTAGGAAGAAGCGCGATTTGGCGATAGTTAGAAACTTGATCTTTATCACCTCCTTTATGCAAAGGAATGATTATGGCTGTCTTAATGCAAGTAGGAAAAATACCAATTTGGAACGACTCATTAATCAAATTAGTTAGAAGATCTAATACACAGTCCGGCAGATTTGCGAACATTTTGAGAGTAAGCCCATCTACTCCAGATGCGGATTTGTTTTTAATGTCTCGAATTGTATTACGAAGCTCTTCTGTTACCACAGGTGAAAAAAAGAAACTGTTTAAGTATTCATTAACATTCGGTAAATAAGAAAGTGGATCAATATTGGAAGTTATAGAATTAGTTAAGTTTTTGGCAACATTTATGAAGTAATTATTTAGGCTCTCAGGTGTAGTAGGAATAGTGCTGGGCGAGGAAACTTTATTTCTTAAATCATTAACTATGGACCATGTTTCCATAGTAATATTTTTGGATCCACTCAGTCTCCTATTATAGTAGATGTCCTTTGCAGCTTTTATAGTCTTATGATACACTTTTTTATACATTTTCACGTATTCATGAAGAAATATACTGTCAGTAAATTTTTTTATGTAAGAGAGACAACGCATATTTTTTGAGGATGTACGCAAGCCCTTGGTAGTTCAGGGCTTATGCAGTTTGTTTTTGATAGGCCTAAGAGGAAATGATTTGACAGCTAAATTAGACAATGTTTTAATAAAAGATGCAAAGGCGGTATCGACATCAAGAGAAAGACAATCCCAGACGGTTGTTTTACAGAGATTTCTGAAGTTAAGAAAATTTTTATCCGTAAAAATTCGACAAAATTTGCGTGGAGCAATTTTTGTTTTAGAATTTACTAAAAACTTAGTTAATACTGCCTCATGGTCTGAGAAACCCGAACTAAAGACGGAACAGTCTACAAATTTATTTGATTTATTGATGATGAATAAATTGTTTTTGTTTAAATAGTTTTAATGGTTTATCAAGGGCTAACATTTTAGTTATGAATTAAATACTTTATTTCTTAAAATAATAGCTTTGTTCGTAGAACGACGGTTTCCAACTGCAAATCGCATGCATATTAAATATTTTCGAACGCCAAATAATCAATGCTCATGAGATTTGCAGTTGGATACGGTTGCGGATCGTTCTACGAACAAATAGAAGTATGTACTGACAAACATAACAACAGGTTACTAACTAAATTATAACTTAACCTTAATATTAAGCTAATAGCACAGAATACATCAATGCTTAAAGTCACAGCAATTTCGAAGATTACTTTGAAAATAGAAGTACTGGAAATGAAAAAGTGTTTAGTTTAAATATAAAAATGGATTGCATGGCACATCTAATGAAATTAACAAAGGTTAAAGATAACTTTAGAAATGATTTTTAAACATAATACATGAAGCTACCCTTAAATTTTCACTTTTGTATTTGGTATGGTTTTGACCAAAATACTATGGTAAGGTGCATTGTCCATAACAATAACAGTTTCTAATATAAGGTTTTGGTCCAACTGATTAATAAATAGCAATAAAGTAATACAAGAGCTCTCTAACTTCTCTTTAAAATATGATATTAAATGATATTTACCTATTGTTTAATATAATAGGTGGTCGTAGGAAAAATAGTGTACATTACTTGGATAAAAGTAATTTCCCAATTGTGTGAAAAATATCTCTTTGTGTCCCAGTAAACTACCGTCCTCAGCCCAAAAGTCGTAACTCAATATTGTCTAGTTTTGAGATATTCGGCATTTTGAAAAATTACAATCCGCACATATTTTGTTTCAACATAAAATAGTAGTTTACCTAACATGAATACAGTATGATATTTATTAAGTGCTGTAATTTCTTAATATGGCCCTCTCACATTATACATCCCCATAGCTGATTTAGCTAATTAGTTGATAATCTACTTTAAAAGTGCAAAAATTCTAGAGAATTTAATTTTTACAGCATCATGTGTCAAATATAACCAAGAAAAATATTTAAGCATTCATCAAAAGCGGTGGCATGAAGGAAAAGAGATGTACTATCGGCTTTAGAATAGCATATACTACATTTTCAAACTCAAATCGCTTACATTGAATTAATTTTAAGGATGGCCTATTTATTGTGTATAACCAATCACGGTTTAAATAATAATAAATTTGAAATCAGTTAAACAGTTGTCCACGCCAACATCTTTAATGTTTGTAGCATAAGGTATTTTATTGACAAATTGCCTGTGTATTATATAGTACGGTTTTATTTGTTTTTTATTGCAACCTCTCTACTGATTCCTTTTTTACTTCACTTAGTTTGGAACCCTCGATAATAAATGTTTGTTTGGGATTAAAATCCCTTTTAAAAACATGTTTTTTTATTATATCAGTGCAAAAATGCGAAAACAACCTATTTATTCGGTACATGACCGACCTTTGTAAATAAACTTAATTCCCAAAAACCATTTAATGTAGGCGTTTTAAAAATTGCCACTCCTATGTTGTTAAAGAAGGGCGTTTTTATAACTTCGGTAGGTAAACGAAATTCACATTTAACATGTATATGCTATTCTAAAGCCGACTGTACACGTAATGTAGTTTAAATAGTGGAAAGTTATCCTTTTTATTAATCTAAATATTAAAGTTGTGCATTCAAGAGCTGAAGGAAATGTAATGTTAAAAATGAAATTTGAGTGGATTGAAAATAATATTCAGATATCTATGGAAGCCAATTACGATAATTCAAAGATAACAAGTAGGGACGGAAATAGTATCGACTAATAGGATATATATTATTTCTGGTAACAAAAAAAAAATATGAATCATATACTTTTCTTATGAATATCCATAAAACTCGATCAAAAAAACTTGCATTGGTTTATCAGAATTAATATCTGTTATGTATTTATGTATAAATATTTAAATCTTTTCCTTTTGGTTATTTAATACTTATTAAAAGTTTAAAAATTAAAATACATTACATTTTATTTGTACAATTAATATTAACGATATTATTTAAGTGAAAAATTTAGTATTAACTATTCATAAATATAGTCCAATAAAAACAGCTAAATAATAACAGATATAGCTATTCCCATTTTCAACAAATAGCACGCCACTGATTACAAGCGTAAGCATAACTCCTGAATAATGATACAGCCTTGCCAGCACGAACACGGAACAAAGAGAATCGATTGGTATTATTTGTCATACTCATAGACACTCTCTTGTAATCATTGCGACAAAAAAAACAGAGTTTCATGAATGGTATGTTGCGTCTCTTCTGATAATATGTATATGTTGCTGACGGATCATGGTAAAAAGATCAGATAAAAAAATTACAACACTCTCTCTGCTTAGCGGTGATTATTGGAGTAGTTACCATGAAAATTTTTTATTTGGGCATTAAAAAGAAAGATTTTTAGCTCCTAGCGGAAGAATTAGCAACTGGACCCGACGTGAACAACATAAATCAAATGTTAATAATCTGTTTAAAACGTGTGAAAACAAAGTGAATATAAAGCTGTACATACTTTCTGATTTTCATTTTCTTTAATGAGATATTTATTTCATAATTATGAAACGTAAATCGAGGTGTGTTTGTTCAGTACCTACCTCAGTGCCAAAGTTATGCAAAAAAAAAATATTAGTTCATATAAATTTCCTAAAAAATTTGAGCTTATATACTAGAAATTGGTAAACCAATAATAGTATTGTATTTATACAAAACTATCGTATTTAATATACTTGATTAATATAACAACAATAATTTAAAGATGACATTTTCAATATAATTAAAAAATTTTTTAAAATATATTATAAATATTCCAACCTTCAATTTCGTGATCACAGTGAATGCGAATTATATTTGACACATTATAAAATGTAAAATATAATTAATTATTGTTTATATAATAGTATATTATTACACGAGCAAGTAAAGAAGGTTTTTATCCACGAAAATGAAAGTTGCTTTGCTTGCGAGTATAATACTATACTTTATCTACGATCAAGTATATAAAAAACTTTTCATAAACACATTTGTACTTGTGCCATGATTTTTGTGGTAGAAGATTTTCTATTGCAGTCGTTGCAATATTGCGAATGCCAGGTGGCGTACAGGACATCTCATTCTCTTCTGTCGACATATTATTCAGTCACAGTCACAAAAAACTACCTTAAAACCCACGAATTTCACTTTGTACGTTTTTGCTGTCAATTGTGTGATTTTGTTTGTTTGAATTTTTGGTTATGTCACCGTAGCAACTGAAAGCTGTTGCCAACGTAATAATGGGGGAAATATAAAAATCCCAATATGTCCGGTCCTCATTCCAGTGGATAAAAGTTCCTGTCAATTTTACCCACAGCTGAGAACCAATTAAACCTCTCCTTTAGGTTATCGATGGGTAAAATGAAAATTTACAGTGGGGTTTTCACATCAATAAAGTTTATAATATTATGCTATGATCGTAGATAAAAATATAAACATATTTCAAGTTTGATTTTAAAGGCAGCCATTTTCTTATTCTAATATACAAAGTAAGTAGGTTGGTATTCAAAAATAAACTTACCGGATGGTGCTTCCAATGTTCCTGTATTAGAGGTCTAACTTTTTGTTGAACAACAGACTCTTGCATATCTTCTAACGAAGGATGTTGTCCAACTTCTTCCTCGAAGGGTAACCTGTATTCCGGTATAGGACCATCTTGAGCAGTGCATCTGGAAACTAATTCCCATAAAACAAGACCACATGCATACATGTCGATTCGTAAGAAAGCGTCTTGAGTAAAATTGATTGCACCTTCAAGTACCTCAGGAGCCATATATCTAAAAACGATATTGAAAGATTATAGATCATTTATCAACACTGTATTATTTAAATAGTTTTAAGCGTTCTGTTTGGGAAATCATCGTTTTATAATTTTTGAAGCTTCGTTTTCTTGTATCGTTCGAATATTTGATTTTCAAATAAAGGAGGGCCCTAAATCACTAGCCATTTAGTTAAAGCAGTCGGAGGAAAGCATTTGCATTAAATGTATTCTAAATCGTATACCAACCTGGTGTTGTTTTAAATTATCAGGAAAAAATACTCAGTGAAAAAACGAACTTTTCCAAAAGAGATGTAATATTTTGATAAAAAGTTCTACTCTGTCCCAGAGAACGATACTTAGGAGATTTAACAATAGGACAAGAAAAGAAAAATGCAATTGAATATTCAATAAACTTAATCTTTGTAACTTTTAGTATTTTAATGTGCGATGCTTGTTTTTTATTGTAGCATAATATATCCACAAATAATCCCAAGTTACGGGAACCTTTCAATCAATAACCACTAAGAATGCGTACATTTTTTTTATTTTCGATAAGTTTTAAATATGGGGGGCGCAGTAAGATAATCAAACGAAATTTAAACTGCCTGTGTGCTTTATATAGGAGTATTATAATTATAATTTTATTATAGTTGTGTTGGTAGTGTCTGTATCTTTAAGTATATACTTGTATTGAAATACAAAAAATGGAGACTAGTTTCTTACCTTCTAGTACCAACTTGTCCGTGTGTGTCGCCACAAGACTTTCCTGCTTCAAAAGTAATCGCCAAACCAAAATCAGCAATACATGCTGTGAGATCGCTTTTCAATAATACGTTTTTACTTTTAAAATCTCTATGTGCAACAGCTGGTTTGGATACTTCTCCAGGAACTCTTCCTGGGATAGCCTCATGCAATCGCATTAAACCTGAAATTGAAATATATTGACAATATATATTAACACAAACCATTCGAAGGTTATTCATAAAAAAATTTGAATAATAAGGGTGTTTCCTACGACCCCCTATGAAAACGACACCTAACAAACAGTTTTGACACTTCCAAAAATTAGTAATGTCATAAGCGTTCGGAAAAATAAGAAAAGCAGAAGCAATATCACAGGAATTACAGGAGTTAAATGTAAATGAAAATGTTCAAAAGACATTACTAACACATAACGTTTCTCAAGTTCCAATTAATTTCACCAATTGCTCCAATAACCATTTTACTCTTAGTTTTTATGAAGCCCACGAAAAAATTGAAACATCATTTACCTAGCTAATAAAGAATTTTGATGTTATTTCATCTTCCACACTTGTTATGTAATATACTATTTAACAGGAAACGAAAAAACTATTATTTCTAAGATCAATTAATTAATTTAGCAGTTGTTTCACTTTTATTTTCAAATAAAGAGACATAAAGTATGATTTTGTACAAAAACAATTTCATCGATTTCTCTATATAGAGAAACCCTGTACAACAGGATAAATTTTACATCGATGTTATTAAAATCGCATTGTTAAATCAAATTTAACAGCGCGGTTAAAAATCGTATTCTGAACAATCCGATGTAAAAAAATTATTAACAATGCAATATTAGATTGCAGCTAACTTCACTTATATTATGTTGGTTAGTATAAATTTCCTACTTTTTAGATTATCGTTAAATTTATTGAATGATATTTATTATTAATTATTATATATTTATTTTTATTAATATTTTTTTAAATGGATGAACTAGCATCACATTTGCAGAATATTTTCCTTTTCTATTTATAAATACAAAAGGAGGATAATAACCAATTTACTAACCCCATCTTCACACTATTTATTTTTCATTTCCAAAGTAGATGGAAATTTTATAATTTCCAGCAGTAACACATCTATTAACCAAACTGATACTGGTTGAAGATGAGTTTCCCATTGGTATTTGGTAAGATCCATTTGCAAAGAAACTTAAGGTTATGAATGGCTTAAATATTAACCACAAAGTATAGATAAACCTTATTAATAATTTATATTAAATTTATTGTACTAACCCTTACTTTTTGGAAGTCCATCTAATTAAAAATAATAAAAAAAACATAATAAAAAACTCTTCGTTTGAACGTTCAAACGAAAAGTTTTTTATTATTTTTAATTATAATTTATATTTTAATATATTAATATAGATAACACCAGTTGTCATGGCAAGGAAGATGTGGCCCACCAGTTGGAGACTATGCACAGTCACTGGAGAAGCTGATACAGTCTATGGGGAGGTTAAAATTAAAGTGACAGTGTGGTTCAACCTCTCATTCTCAGAAGATATTGGTGGCTGATATTGATGAAGATGCAATCCTGGGTATAGACTAGGGCGTTTCAAAAAAAAAAAAAGTTAAACTTTGATCTTGAATAACTTTTGACTGAGTTGATTTATCAAATTTGACTTCAAACCTTTTTTGTAGAGCGTTAAATTCTCTACAAAAATAATGAATGGGTATTGCAATACAATATATCGTTCATTAGTTATAAAAATCAAAAGAAAAAAAAATTTTTTTTCTGTGTTATTCTTATGGGAAATCGAAAAGTGCGATGCGGACTACCTTAATATTAATATTAAGGGCTCATATTTTCACAGGCCTATTTTGGCATCTAAACGAAACATTTGAGCCTGGTTCCGAGAACGCCCTAGTATAGACGTAACCCACCACGGTGGTTTCCGCTTGGATTTGAGACGACGGATTCTTCATACTGGAAAGGAAGAACTGCTTCTACATTGAAAACATGAAGCCATCGCTCAGTTATTATTAAACAACATCGGATTTCCCACAACTTGTGAATGCCTTGTTAATGCACGACTAGAGGAATTAGAACCAAATGGAACTCCAAGAACCATGATCAGAAATTGGAAAAAGGGCTTCAGAAACTACAGAAAAAGCGGGAAGGTCAAAAAGAGGATAAATGACGCGTTCTATCGAGTTGCTGGAGTTCCTATGGAAAAACTCAAGGTGGCCACATTAGAGAGGTGCAGCAACTTCGGAAAGATGGTTTTACCAGCACGAGGTATGATTGGGATCATGGTCAGGAAGATCACATTCCGGGAGGTATGGATTTAAGGAGGGGACAGTGCAACGGGTTGATAACACGGGATAGAAAACTTAAAAATAGAAGAAGAATATGACGGTTTAGTAACGTGAAATTATTTTGTTATTTAGTAGTTAAGGCTAGTGTTTATAATTGTTCTGGAATGTTCTAAGGTCCCTATTGGTGGAACTCGAAATATTTATCTATCTAGTACAATACAATTATGTATAAATAGGATGTAATTCTCAGTTGAGAGTCAGTTTTAGTTATGTTATCGAATCGAGTAGTTGTCAAGTTGACAGTTAGCAAATAGTTTCCAGCCTCAGAGTAATAAGTAAACATAGAGTAGACATATTCCCTACTACTTGTCATCGAGACAGAGTACTGTTTACCAGCAGAGCTTGTGTTTTGTAAGTACGAAGTAGGAAACAAAAAGGTAATAGTATAATTTACAACAATTTTATTTTACTTTTAAGAGGAGGCTTTTAGTTAGAGAAAATATTCTTTAATATATTTTAATATTCACTTTCTCACCTTTCGATAATACTGATAAAAAAGCTCTGCACCAATTGTATCAAATACCCACACCGAAAATTTGACATCAGTGCCTTTGTTTGTTATTGTCTAGATGTGATTAGCGCTTTGTTCGATTTTTCCTGAATTTTTGTCTATTTAAGTGTTTTTATTTATTTTCAATATTGAAAATGGTGAAAACCCGAAAAGGGTGTATAAATTGTGATACTTCGCATAATGATAATCTAACCTATCACCGGTAAGTCATTCACTTCATTGGCGTAGAATTAGCAATTTCGATTAAAATTTATTACAAATAAGAAAATCAAATTAATAATGAAATACATATTATATATAAACTAGGAGTTAAAAGTGGAAAGTTTCTATTAAATAGTTTTCTTTTTGTTTTTCTTTCATTTAATTAAAATAATTATTTTTAATGTGTGTAAATTATTTACTAACATTGTACGGCTGTGTTTACCTACACCTCTAGATGTCAATTTTATTTTCCATCTCTCTCAATTATAGGTTCATTGCTATTGACTACAAACTGTATGTTATTGTGTTGTTGTGGCACCTCTATGTTTACTTATTACTCTGAGTTTCCAGCTGAATTCTTAACTTGTGACAGTTTATAAATAAATTGTATAAAAGTGCTCACAAGTGTTTCAGTATCATATAATGTCTCACATAACTGCTTTTTATTCTCAATTCTTTCATTTTCTCTTGGTCCATATGTAGCTACTAAAGTAATATTATGTTATTTAGTTACTTGAATTTCGATTTTAAGTATTTTTTGAGATCATCAAGTTAGTCGGCTTTATTGATACATCCTAATCCGGGTTCGTTTTCCCACCGTAAATCAGTAAATAGCATCCTCCTTGTATTTCTCTTTTTTTTTTGTTTCACACAGACCTAGTATAACTCGATGAGTTTTGTTAAATTCTTCTATTGATTCAGATTATTTCCCATTTAAATTTCTCGCATTCCAAGTTCCAGTTTTGCATAACTTTTATATTCTTTGCTGCCTTTGTTATTATTTGGTTTGTTTAGTATTTTGAATTTTCCTAATTTAACTGAATTCTTCATTTATATTTCTTCTCAATTTTTTATATTGCCATAGTCCAGAAACATCTATAGATCTGTTTTGAAATTGAATTGAAATATCTGTATCCATTTTCTTTACTTGATGTAGAAATTATGTGAAGTATATGCAATAATATTGACCTTTTTCACAAGAATGGAATAGTTCACTTTGAGAGCATTCTATACAACATTTTAATTATTTTTATCTGATAATATGTAACAACTTTGAATTTAATTTTTCGTACATTTGATAATAGAAATTTTATTTATCTGTAGATTTCAATGAAATATTTACCTTTGGCCATTGTTTCTGCAACTCTGCATAATTCACCCCAAGTAAGTGTATGAGCCTTGAGGAAATCACACAGCGAACCTCGTTCGTGATAAGCAGTAATCAACCAAAACTCCGTTTGCAGATTTTCACCGTGTTTTTCAACACCAATATATTGAAGAATATTGGGATGATCCATGTGAGGTAGTTTGAATATGTCTTGTTCGGTTAACCATGACTGTTTATCCTGAATCATTAATGAAATTAATTAATTTAAATAAAAACAAAAACGAATTATGCTTAATTCATAACATGTTAGTTAATATTGCTAGGAAACAACAGAATTTGATTGACATTCGACAATGTATATCTTGGTTTTAATGAATAACAAAAATGGAAAAAGAAAAGGAAACAAATTCAAACAATCAGATTACCCTAGAAAATAATACGTTTTAAATAATATATGTTTTTTGTTAAATTTAAATTCAACTGTAAGAAAGTAGATATTATATTCTAAGTAACGTAGTTTTGAAATAACCTGAAAACTGTACAGACAGTAAATTTCAAGAAATGTATTATATTTTAACTGAATACTCACTTGAATGGGGAATATCTTAACAGCTATATCTTCACCTTTGAACTGAGCTTTCCATACAGCTCCAAAACGTCCCCTAGCTTTTATTTCGATTAGTTTTATAGGTCTACTGTCCAATATAGGCGTCGAAGGTGGTAATGGATGTGGTTCAGATGTTGGTAACTGTAATAATTATAAAACATCTGATATTTCTATAATCAAGCAGGCATATTTGGTAATAGCTTTATTACTGATCTCTATTGAAAATAAACTATCATTTTATTTAAAAAAATGATCTCTCTACTACTTTTGACAAAACAGAACTTACAGTACACGTTTAAAAACCTGATATATTTATAACTGCGTAATAGGTACCTATAACGTTAAATTCAATGAAAGCATGGTTTTACCAGATAAAAACATTTAAGGTATGCAAAAAATGTTCTCCCAAGCAGAATATATTATACATATCTTTAATCTAAGATCAGGGCTGTCCAAGTTCAAGTAGACCATGGACTTCATTAAAAAAATTTTGGTTTTTTTAAAAAATAATATATACATATTTAAAATAACCCTCTGACACTGAATGTGTAAATCTTTATTGCAAAATTCGCTACTAACCTCACCTGTTGGCGATATAATATCTTTTGAATTTTAATTTTGATCTGGATTTCCCTTTTCTGATTCAAAAGGTCTCCAAAAAACTCCCATAATATATGTAACTAATTTAAGGCTATCAATTAATATGGGCAAAAATTACAATACGTAAACCAATTATTAAAAATGAATTACCGAAACAAAGATATATCGAAAGTTAATACTTAACTGCCCCAAATAAAAATCTGAACTCTCCGCCTCCGCACTAGACACCGACTTTATGAGCTATATAAAAACCACCCCCGAGATCCCTGCACGCAACAGAATACAGCGGACCATTAAAAGCCGTCAACAAGTCGCATGCGTAGGTACCCCACTTGTTTTCGCGATGTACAACTACCAGTCTATAGAGAGCTGGGTTCCGACGATACAGAGTGAATGTTTAACGGGACAAATATGTTGTTTTCATGCCATTCTTTCTACTTTGAAGCCTAGTAAACTAACTCACTCTGTATGACATTTTTAAATGGATTTTAGCAATTAATATTGGAAAAACTATAACATTAATCGAACATAGAGTGACACCAACTTATTTCCAGCTTCAAAAACAGACAGGTAAAATATTTACATTTTTCAACAATGTCGTGCAATTTTTAGGATACTTATTTTATTGTAATACCTATTAATATAAGAATTGTGCATATTCGGTATTTAATAGTAATTGATACATTATTTTTGTGGTCCGTTTCACGGGCTGTAAAAAATGAGGTCGCGGGCTATATATTGGGACAGCCATGATCTAGATCAATACGTTAGTGTAGGATTTTTAAATTCTCATCTACAAATCAAGCTAGAATGGTAAAAAGGGTATTTTTTAAATGAAAGCGGTCCAAACAAAAAATCTAGAATCCTCATAGACACCATTGCATAGCAATGATAATCTATAAATGTTCACAATCCACTAGATGTGGATAAATCTGAATATTTTTATAATGTACATATAAACTTAAGATTCCAGTTGTTTACTACTTACTATGATAATAAAAAAATGGTTAGATTATGTTAGAATAAAACACAATTCAAAAGATAAATATGATCATAGAAAAACAAAAAAGTGACCCTCAATATGTTTCGAAAATTAATTAAATTTTTAATTTCATTTGATTAGTATAGGAGTACTTTTAGGTACATAATCATATTTTCTTTTAAGTCTTAAAACTAACATCTACCTTAAATAGATAATAGCCACTTACACCCCACTAGGCGAATTAAGCATGAAACAAAAAAATATGTTAATATATTTAAAATTAAATAATTGACTTTATTTACAGCGCCATGTTTACTATAAAATAACTTCAAGAATGGTAAAAACTCACATCGTATCGACAAATTTTAAAAGTTTTTTATATAAAAATGAATAACATGCCACGCACTGAATGCTATTATTGTAATTTCTAATAAGGATATTCTAATAATTTTTTTGACAGGATTCAGACCACCCAAAGGATTTAATGCAAAATACATATATATGCTATGAAACATTTATATGATTAGTAGAGGTTAACAATGATTATTAAAGTGAAGGAAGCATGGTTTTTAAATTAGTATCCTCAACCTGGTTAATACACCATATTCCACCAGAAATCATGTATCATATAATAAAATACAACTACCTCAAAATCTACATCTTTCTCGTACATATAAAGTTGAGAGTAACAACTTATTTTAAGAAATTACAAAACTGTTTACAAATTTTTTCTACATTTTTGTGTGTTGAAACTATAGACCTTTGTCTTCCACAGTTTTTTGACATAAAAAATACTGATGATTCAAAAGAACAATGTACTTTGTAGAATTAAATGGTACATAAATACACACATTACTTAAAATTCGCAAGCATATACCTTAATTAGAGAATTAGTTTGGCTTTACAATCCCCTACGACGACGTGGCTTGTGTCCCAAACAAGAGTTCATATACCATCAAGAAAAATATTTACAGCCTCATTTATCGTATCCTCAAAATTCAATTAGAAATGACCCTATAGATACATATTCAACGAGAAGAGGTGGTCCAACAGATGACCCAACTTATTGAGAATTTTAGAGACATGAAAATGCATTAACACCATGCGCACCTAGAGCACCTGCAAATCTGAAGAGAATCTGGCAGTCCAAGCTGTCGTCGATGGTCTTAGAAACCAGTGCTATGGGCACACCATAAAAAATTGATAGACGCATTGTCAGTTGCACTGAAATTCGAATCTACGATATAAGCTATTCGCGGGAGAAAGTGCTGCAAATGGTAGCTAAGGTAAGGGGTAGCTGGAGCTGTGGTAAACTTGGCAACACAAGAAGCGCCTGCCCACGGCTTAAAAATGCTTCTGCTGAAAATCCTGCGACAGCAGAAAAACCAAAAAGGGCCGACTCCTGGACAGTGATAAAGTAGAAAATGCCGTTGGAACTGAAACAAAGAAGCAGCTGGTAGTTCCCACAAATACCGTCCCAGAAATTCCAAGACCGCTACATGATGGTAGTTCTGCAGGTCATCTCGGCGTAACGAAGCCCTTGCGTAAAATCCGAGAGGGATTGACCAAGGAAGAAAGCAGCTTGTTCCAAGATGTTTGCCAAAAATTGGGCGTTAGAAAAACCAGAACCATGACAATTCATCCTCAACTGGGCGGAATGGTGGAACGAATGAACCGTACTTTAAGCAATTATTTGTCGAATGTTGTGACGGAGCACCAGTCTAATGGAGAATATCCATGAAATGTTGCATATCAACCCCCAATTGAATAGTGACCGGATGAAGAGGTACTATGGCACAAGAATAGAAAAGACCCATTATTAAGACGGATATTTAGTTTGGCTTCACAACACCCGATTACAACGTCTATTGTGTCCCAAACTACAGAAAAACTGGGAGGGTCCATAAACATCAAGAAAAATATTAACAATGTCATTTACGTATTGTTAAAGTTCCCAGAAGAAAGCCCATCATTATCGTCTTTTAGGGAAACCATACTGAAAACGGGCAAATTCAACAACCGAAATGTGGTCAGAATACATTCAAAGTCAGCATCTTTCCTAGAGGAAGGAATTTAAGGAGGCAGGAATGTAACGAAGTAAGAGACCATTTTAGTGATGTTAGTTGTCAATTCATCGACATAACCTTAAACTAGACTGCTACTAATCCCATATAAAAAACTTAGTGAGCCTTTAGGGCATACGCAATGAATTTTCATGACGTTAACAACTCACATGGGCGTATCGCAGGAAAGAGATATTGGATCTAATTTGAAAAATATCTGTCTTTAAAATAAGTCATTTATTTTTATTCAGCTAAAAGTTTATGTCATCTTGGGTTCGATACCCTAACTTAAGGGTCGTATTGGGGACTATCTGTTTTGTCTGGTTCGCCGTGAATATTCATGGCATAAGGGCGAAAAGGCCTACTTGGCGTTTGGTATGAATATACAATAACCAACTAAAGATAGCTGATGAGTTTTAAAAAGGAGATTACAAATTTCGAATTAAAAATTATTATAGGAAGTGGGTTTTGTAATTTTTCTGAACATTCGACAATGCAAATTAAACTGAAGATGGAACGTTGACTTCTTCCTAGTACTTGCCAGTAGATGCTTTGCATTTAGAGATATGAGGTGAAATACTTAGTTTTCATAATTATGTTCATAAAGAAATATGCGAAACAGAGTAGTAATACTATTAATACTAAGCACAGCTCGGTCACAAAGGTACTTATATTAATAAGGACCTGTTTAAAGTCGTTAGGCTCCAATTTTGGAAAACCAAGAATGCGGTGACTAGTAATTTCCAGGGCGGAGCATGAACATAATATGTATTCTGCAGTCTCGTCTTCCACCTATTTTCTTCAGGTGGTATTTTAGACCACAGTGTCCCGTAAGCAGTTCTATAAGTTCCTATTCCATTCCAGAATCTGCTTAGTTATAAGGGTTTGGAAATGAAAGCCTTCGAATGTCCTGGGATATCATTCCAGTACATAAGGATTTTCCTCTATGTGAAGCCGGAGATAATGTCTTTGACAGTACTTTTGGTAATGCCAAAGAATGGTTTAGGTCCTATAAATCTAGACTCTGTTCGTTTTTTGGCAAGAGTGTCGGCTTTTATGTTACCCACCACTCTGCTATGTCCTGGTGCCCAGAGAAAAGTTACCCTGTTGTTGGAACCAAGACGTTGTAAGGATTTAATACAGTTCCATACCTGCTTTGAATTAAGCCAGTTAGAGCTCAGTGCGTTAAGAGCTGCCTGGCTATCTGATACAATATACATGTTTTTGTTAAAAAGAGGGTGATTTATCAGCTCTCTTGCACACAATTCAATGGCGAAAACCTCTGCCTGAAAGATGGTAGCATATATGCCGAGGTTTACTTCGATTTCAACACTCGGTTTTGGTTTTGGAGCCATCAGAGTCCCAGAGATAGATTATCCCCTTTTCCCATTCGTCTCTCTTCGGAAAGAGGACTTTAAAGGACTGTTCTACGTGCGTGCGGGTAGCTAGGATATCTGAGACCATCCCAAGCGTGTGGTGATCTTTAATTTCACGTATCAGGCGCGAGTAGTCCCAGAGCCTCTCCCCTTTCACTTGACTATCTACCGACAGAAGCCTATAGGACACCATCCTGGCCTCCTTCTCCAATAGTAAATGGAGTGGAGTTAGATCCAGGATGATCTCCATTGCTGCTGTCGGGGTAGTGGCCACGCATTGCTCTGGTGGATTTCTGGAGTTCCTTGGACCACCAGGCCACCGACTCATACGTGATCATTGGTTTTATCACTGTTTGATAAATCCAGTAAATCTGTTTGGGGTTCGTTCCCTAAGATTTGCCACAGATTCTCCAGGGAAATCCTGGCTTTATTTATTGTTCTTTCCACATGGGCGTTCCAGATAAGTTTACTATCCAAGATGATCCCCAGATATTTTACTTCCGTCGCAAAAGGATTCGTTTCGCCATATAAAATTGGTTGGCTAAACTTAATTAAGTTTCTCCTTTTTGTAAAAGGAACAATGACAGTCTTGCGGGGGTTAACAGACAACTGCTCCACCTCATACCAACTGTTAACCATATTTAGAGCATCCTGAAGGATCTTCAAGATAACCTCCCCAAATTTGCCTCTAACTATTATAACCAGATCGTCTGCACAGCAAAGAAGAATTGTTATCCCATGCACAAAACACCTTATTTTTTCAACAATAACTATCAAGCCAACTACGCCCATCAATAAAATGTTTGTACTCTTGTGCCAACGTCTGAACCTTCTGCGAAATGCGCAGAAATACGATATTTAGCAGTCTAGTTTAAGGTTATGTCGATGTGTCAGATTGATAATTTTTAGGTTAGATTCTTCTTTCTCTTTAAGTTGGTCTGTCTGCTCCCGATCAAAAACATGTTAACTTAAAGTAAATTCGTGAGAGTTGACATAATAGTTATTAACACTTTTTGTTATTAACTTATATACAAAAGCAATTAACATACCCCATTAAAATAGTGCTTATTTCTTCTTGTCCAATAAAAGATGGCTCCTAATGTTAATGCTAGAACTGCAACAGCAAGACCTATCCAAATACTGTAGTAAAATCTATAGCCACTTGCGTCATGCATGGGAAATGATGCTAAAATTACAAAATTTATTGGGGAAAAATTGGATTTCATTTTTTTAGCTAAATGGTGATGGTTTTTTAAAAGTAATGTATGAAAGATACTCTGCTACACAATAGGAATTTATAGTAATTACCCATTTATAAAAATAAAGTACTGCATTTTGAAAAATTCTTATATAAGATTAGTGTCTTAAATCACACAATCAACTTAAGCTTCTCTGAATTCCATGCCAAGGAATGGTGTATTTACTCTCTCATCAACAGCCTTGCTGTTTTCTGTCAGTTTTTAATGGTTTGTTTACATACTTAAACTAACTTTGACTCAAATTAGCCTTTACCGCTGTATCTGTAAGAATATAGATCTTTATTCTTTGAGTGATACTATGGAAATTCTTTTAGACACACATCTAGAGTCTGTATTCTGCCTAAACAATAGCTGGAGAGGTGTATAAATTGGTTTAAAAGTGAGTTTTGATCCTTCTCGGAAAAATTTAGTTTGATTTTGTTGTGTTGGAGCAGTTAAAAGTATGTTGAGCTGAATAACGACATTATCTACATAACCTAGGATTTGGAAATCTGAGTCATGTAGCTGTTATAAGGTCGTAGAAAACTAAAAACCACAGCAAAGGCGATAGCACTCTTCCTCATGAATAAGCACCCTTTTGCTGAGGTTACACCAATTCCCCTGCATTAGCTGTGATGATTCTGGTTAACATTGTTTGCATGCACTGTGCAGTACAATGAGGTTTCTGTGTTCCTCTTTTCCTGTGCATTTATAAAGGATCTAAACAATGTGTCCCTTGGGTCAAGGTTAAGGATTTAAAGTAATTTCCCACAAAAATAAAGCACTGTATTTTGAAAGTATTTCATTTTAGATATACTTACTACTTGGAGGTGCAGCTTCTGTGGGTTTGGGATCCCAGGAAAACTCCCGATTACACATGTTCCCTTCACAACAGCAAAAAAGTAAATTATTTTTTGGCGCTAGAGCAGTTTCTACACATTTGGTTTGGTTGACACAGTCAGCTCCATTTAAAAAGCAGCCCTATTAAAAAATGTTACAAATATTGAATATTAAAAATATATAAAGGTTGTGCATTTCATTTATTAGCTTTCCTTTATTTCAGAATTTAATATAAAACTACATTTTTGGAATTGTTTATGTGTTATAGTGTAACATATAAACAATTTAGTATCAACAAATAACAAATTATTTTTAAAAATTTTATTTAAATCATTAACTGTTCCTTTGATTTGATTAGAAAAATATAATGTAATAAAAAATCAGAAATAGCAAATGGATTATAAAAATTTCAAGGAAAATGATCTGCTTATTTCTTGTATCTAGTCCTGATACTAAATACATGTACTTTTAAAATGACAATTTAATGGTATATTTAGGGTGTGTTCGGGGAGCACGCTTTCGAGCTATGTAGCGCCAAGAGCCATATAACGCAAACGAGGAATAGTACTAGATAGCGCCAAATGGCGCAAATAGCGTGCTCCCCGAACACACCCTTATAATTCGTTACAGTATAATAAGAGTATGTAAAATACCTTCAGAGAAACATTAATTGTGCCATTTTCATCGACGGACCAAAGGACGTAACAATGGTGTTTTTGATCATCAAAATGACATACTTCCACATCTACACATCCATTCTTTTCCTTACAAGTACTGTTATAATATTCACATTGTACAACTGATGATTCATTTTGCAGTACTGCAGCATCAACTATGGAATTACCTTAAAATAAAAGATAAAGATATTAATTCATTTTTTAAAAATAGATCATGCTTTTGTTTTGGCAAATATTTACTTCATTCATGGAAAGTTGAGAATTCTGGATCCTCTATGATCCTTCACTGAAATATTTTTTTCTTTAAGCTCAACTCTTCAAATAGAGACAGTATTGAAAACACTAAACATACAACTACAATTGAATGGATTTATTTAGTAAGGGTTGGTACAATAAATTTGATTAGAGGCAGTATTCACTTCTTTTACTTATGTTATTAAAAACATTTCTGTCATGAAAAAAAACTTTTTTTTGAGGATTATCCAAGGAATAAAGAGACATCAAATTACTCTTAATAGAAAATTTGACATACATTTCAACCAAATCTACAGAAACTATAATTTTTTGTTAACAATTATAAAAATAAAATAAAAAAATTATTGGTTAATGAATAAAATAATTAAGATTATATTATAATTTAACAATATTAAGGGAGAGTTCCCCTGAAATGGACATTTTCTGTATTTTACTTGTTTCAAATTTAAAAATATACAAAATTATTCTGAATAGAACATTAATTTGTGAGCTTTTCTGATAATAAAATAATTGCAAATAAATATTACATGATTGTGAAGTAGGTATTTATTTATTTTTAATTTGTAAAATGTCCAATTCATGAGCAATTACCTTTGGAATGGGCAGCTACACCTATGAATAGGACAGCTACAAGAAGAAAAGGATCCAAATAAAATGAACTATACAAATTATGTATTTGTCCAATTTTTAGTAATTCCAATTTTTGAGGAATATATAGAAATTATGTTCCTACTACTGTTGGTTTGACCCTTGTAAGTGATCTAATTGAGGATCTAATATTTTAATAATATCATTGGTATACTGCGAAAAGTGACCAAGTCATGTTTTCTTAAATTCGACTTATTGTTACCAAATGACTTCAAAAACGTGACTTGGTCACTTTTCGCAGTATACCCACGATATGTAATATTTTACTTGAAACTTACTCTTTTACTGATTAATTAAACCACTTCTTGTAAGTCATATGTTAAATTTAAATTGTTTTATTGGATTTTCAACAAGCATATCTAAACAATTTGTATGAAAGTGAAAATACCAGAAAATATTTT
The DNA here is from genome assembly GCA_035357415.1 of Ophraella communa. NCBI lineage: Eukaryota > Metazoa > Arthropoda > Insecta > Coleoptera > Chrysomelidae > Ophraella > Ophraella communa. The sequence continues at coordinate 8,480,386 of CM068984.1, forward strand.
ATTTAGTATGAAATGACAATAAGAAATAATAATAATATATGTAGCATTTATTGTCAAAACAGTACATACTATTTATTATAGAGCAAACAACAAAAAAGTAATGAAAATTTAAATTTATATTAACTATTGTATAATACTTAAATAATATTACAAAGACATTTTTTCAAAAAATAATGTTGAGAACATAACTATAATACTTAAATTACAATAAAAAAAATGTGCAGGCTCCAAATATTATTTTTTTTTAATTCATGAAACCTTTAGTAGTATGTACAAATATATTTCTAGTTCAGTTCATATATAATGAAATACAAAATGATTTATGTTAAATAAAACCATTTAGTTAGAGACTAAAATATATAACTACATTACTGTTGAAATTAATAAGTATAGATAAAAATTTGGATAAAATAATTACACAAAAACTCAGAACATAGGTAAAATACACCAGTTTAAATCAAGAGGTTTCTTATCAATGTAATATTAACTGGTTTTAGTCATTTAAATGTATATATTAATACAACACTTGTACATCAAAATAAATCTCATATTTTAGCAGACAGAAGAACTAGAAATCAAATTATTTAACACTAGACTGTGTAGTTATCCTAACACAAGTATGTGAAATATCTACTTTTTAATGTCTTAACTCATAACATGCTTATAATTAATGAAACATACTTCTATATTACAAAATCTAACATATGTATTATGTTTTATAATCAACATGTATGATTTTCCTTGAAATTAGCAAAAAATATTATTGTAGTCTGGTTGTGTACTAATATATTCAACTACTCACATTTCTGTAAAGTCAACAAGATCCAAATTGGTAAAAGGTGGTATAAAAAAGTTCTAATCAACATAATCATATTGTAGTTTTCTTTTCTTCTTAAAACGTTATTTTAACGCAAAACTTTATTTTTATTTTCGTTGAAAACAAACATGGACAATAATTTGGCCCAGGTCAGGAACGTAAAAAATAATATGTTGGAAAAATAAGGTCTATTTTTCATATTTTTCCTGTCAGACACTGATAAGTTTTAGTTTCCTTTAAACGAATTCGTATTATCCTAAAATCCTTTCAGAAACTTAAAAATGCGTCTTTTTAAAACACTTAAATCATTAATAGCAAGCTACACAATCACTAATCAGACATTATAATCAGGTCAAATCAGAATGATCTGATCATCAAATTGATTGACAGCCGTTCCAATATTAGTCGATTACATTACTACAGAATCGATTCCTTTATATATCGATGTTGCACGAAAGAAAACAAATTTTACATAAAGATGCAATTTCAACAGTTTTAAAATTTAGATTATGAATTTTTGAACTGGAATTTATTATTACATAATTTAATTTCTCAGTTTTGATGCTATTGTTTATTATTAATTTTAATTTTCAGCTTTGCTTAACAAGATAAAAGCATTGTACATAGATTTCCGCTAGCTAGGCTTTTGGAAAAAAGATGTCGCTCTTCTAAATTCCAAATAAAAAAGTTAAATATATTTCAATTAAATTTAAAAAAAATATATTAATGTAGTTATAAAAACATTTGTTACCAATATATAACCCAAAAAGTAGGGGTAGAAAGGTTAAATTAATCAAGATTATATCATGTTAAAATATTAACAATAGGTAGTTAATTTAAATGATACTTTTCTAGAGAAGTAAACCTTGATAAAATCTGTCACTATCAGTCAGGAACGGTGCCTACGGGATTCCCAGCGACATTCCTGAGTACCGCCTTGTCATCAAAACCGGGCTCTGTGAAAAATGATAAGATAAGAGAGCAGTGGCAGCTCGTGCATTGATGAACAGGGGAGGTTTATAAAGACTATATGCACACAAAAATTGCCGTAAAACGCTTTATGGCGTTTTATGGGGAGGCATCCTCTGACAAGTCGCTACTGCAGGAGAGACGAGTAATTGGAAGGAAAAAATGAAGAAGGATAGGGAGTAGAAGAAGAAACAGGAGTAATAATGGAAGGAAGGGCAGAATGGGAAGGAGAAAGATAGATGTAGTGTAGAGGAATTAAAGGGACTAGTAAGTTGGCTGGAGGGAGGGTGAAAAAGCTGAGGTTGAGAAGAAAGGAATATAGAAAGGAGATAATGCAAACATAATGGGAGGTGGAGCAATAAAGAGGTTAGGAATTATGGAAGGAGGTTAAAGATAGGGACTGGGACTGTAAAAAAAGGGAGGAGGTAAAGGTGGGAAATCCAGTATGGGAGATGAAAAGGTAAAAGTGGTGTGGGTAAACAAGGAAGATAGTAGAATGGTGGTGGGTTACAAGGAAGAGGGAAGAAAAGGGAAAGGTACACGATGCAGGTGGAAAAAGGAAAGAATATGGAGTGGATTAAAGAGGTACTCACTACAAAAAGTAAAGGCATTTACCGGTAAAGGATCAATGTGGAGGAGTTGAGATGAGATGAGAGAAAGATGTTGAAATTGATAAGTGGACTGTTTGGGGATGTGGAGAGGGGGAAAAGCGTTGGCTTCACAGGATCCTTATCAGGTTTTAAGTTTTCTCTGCTGCAGTTGATATGCACGGCAAAGGGGTGTGCGGTATATAAAGAAAGACTGAGAATATGTACAGCAAGATATTGTAAAAGACAGACTGTTAATGAGGGGGCGAAACAGGTAGGGGATTCCCTTGTTTCTTTGGAAGACGTTGCCATTGACTTCCCTTCCAATTCTGCTTTCTTAGCTTATCTGGCATTGAAAGTTACCTTTCCCAGTCCAAATACGGCGACATTTTGAGCCTTTGGGGCTCCTTTACGGATTCCAGATCCATCGAGAACGTCCTGATTACCTTCTATCTGTAGGCTCGCTCCCATTCATTCCATTGGTCCAATTTAGTATAATGTTATGTATCCACGACCTCTTAATGATCTTTTTGAACAAAACTCGCTTCCCATCTTTAAAAGGTATGTAGTGTGTATCTTATTTGCCTCAAATGCTATAAGAGATAAACAATTCAAATTCAAATGCATTTGAATTGAGGAGACCTCCTTCAACCATATTGTACTTGGCCAAACAAGTGAGTTCTGAAAAACCGGTATTTTTGAGGAAGCGGAACTGATGCCCCCTTCCGGAATCTACTGCTTTTAGCTTTTACTACAACTATAAGTATGGATGTTGTGCCTTCACCTTTAGCTCTTGGTTTTTGCCTTTGCAATGACATTCCGGTTAAGAAGAATAACTTAACTTAACTTGCACATTTAATTAAAAAAATTAAAATTTTAAATTAAAAGTAAGAGTTAAGTTCAAACGAATAGTTATTTATTATTCTTAGTAAGATGGGACTTTGGTCTTGGTCACGGATTTTTACTTGAATTTTATTTTGGCATTATTTTATCAATTTACTTATCTTGACCATATATCCTTTAAGAGCTGTTATGCTGTCAACTTCTTCAAAAGTTATACAAGATCCAGGCCTTTCTTCCCATGATTTCCATAGGCTTCCGGCTCCTTGGCTTTGGGTAGCTTGTTTTCAGGTTTGTTTTTTATTTTTGTTTTTCAATCCATATTTGATTCTGCCAGTAAGATGTGGCCGACCTGGTGCTTCAAAGGAACCTTTTGCGATATGACCCTAGTGCCATTCATCCTTCGTCCCGGTATCTCACAATTTGAACTTGAGGAATATGTTTCAACCTCACGGTCTGAAACTGCTCGATTCAGTTTCAACAAAATCACCACGTGTAGGTTGCAATAAAAAATCAAACTCTCAATCCAGTTGGAAGTACCCAGCGGTTTTGGAATTGTTCACCACTGATCCCCTGGGATAGTTAATTTTCCGTTCAGCTTCCTGCCGCTTAGAAAAGGAACCAGGGCCCCCAACCTCATAAATTTAAATAATGAATAGGTAGATATTATATTGTAGTAGTGCTGGTATAGGTAAAATTTAAATAAAATGAGGGCGAGCTGTACCGACAGTCGGCTAAGCCTGGTTTATCTAACCATAGGGTTAAATTTAACAAAAGTTTAAAAATTTAAATGCTGTTTTCGTGTAGTTTTGCTAATTAATCATTTTGAAAGCTTGGTATCAATGAATGTTAGTGGAATGAACTACTGTGGCGTAAATTACATGCAACTTCTTCTTGACTTAAGCCTTCGTGTATCCAACGTACTAATTGATCGAGTTGCATTGTTTCTAATAGCCGTAGCGCCATTTTTTTTCAGGTAAACAAATTTATGGACTACAGTACGTACAATGTTAAAGTCACTGCAAGCACTTCTACGCGACTAAAATGTTAGTATTTTGAAATCGAATTCCTACAATTATATGATTAAGGCCGGGCATTGGCAGTGTATTTAATATAGGCAAACGCGACGTCCTTTCAAAGAGCTTTTAGCAAAAACTATAAGGCAATGAAAATTGAAAAAAATCAGTAGTATACTAGATATATAAAGTTATTCAATAAAGAATTTTGAAGCTTGAGAGTACAAGGAATCATCCAGAAAAAATTCCCGAAATATGTCTATTTTTACATTTCATAAAATGATTAATATCTCACTTAAACGTGATATGATTTTAAAAATATTTCTTCTTTGAATAGATGGTATATTTACTCATAAGTCAGTGTTTTTAAAAATTACAATAAATTCGTTTTTTTCCTTAAAAGCTCTTTGAAAGTAATTTTTAAGAAATCAGAAATGGTGCCATTTTTTTACAAATTTAGGCAACTCTTTTATCACATATAAAAGGATCTTAAAAAATTATTCCTAAATTAGTGTGAGCATTGTCTAATGGAGGGCGTTGTGATAGAACATCTATTAAATCTTGTTTATCAGGTCCGCATTAGGAATTTAGCAAATCTTTATTTAATTTAATATACTTACTATAATATTAATACTAATATACAGCGTGTCCAAGGATGGGGTATCCTAAAGGTGAAAAATGTTTAAATACCTATTAGTTTTAGTGAAAAATGTCATTCTTGATAAAAAGTTTTGCTTGTTCTGAAACCCCATAAAATACAACAAAATTCAAGTTTATCAAAATCCGTCTGATTTTATAGCCGGTTTTATTTATGAAAACTGTATGAATTTTTGCACTAAGTTCAAAAATAATGTATTAATCTAGTGAGTGACGTTTAAGTGTCCCAAGTAACTGTCAACTTTTATAAACCAGTTAGTTTGTTGCTGTTACTTAGTTAGTTGTCAGTTTGACATTTTGTAAAAAGCGTAGACGGAAGGCTTTTAGAGAAATTGATATATTTTTAGTTTTATTTTTAAAAAATGAGTAATTCAAGTTCTGAAGAGCTACCAAGCGATATTGAAGAGGCAGCTGGTAATGCTCTATTATCAGTAATTCCCAACAAGTCAAAGTCAGTTTACGAATTCGTCGGGAATTAATTTGAATAATTGCAATAATTGTGTTATCAATATTTATAATAATTAATTAATTTATAATTTATGTTTTTAACTTTGTGAGCGGTCGTAAATCATCGGTACAATAGCAGAAATACGTTATACGAGGGTCAATGGGGTATGTTTATTCGAAAGTGTGTCTACGAGGGTTAAGCGTGGGGTGTTTTGATCACATTCATTATTTATATTTTTGTATTATCTTTTATTGCGATTATTACATATAATATTCTAATAACAACAATGAAGAAACTTTTCGTTGTAATAACTAACATTAATTACCTGATTGCTTAAATTGGGACAGGTAAAAGGGTAAAATACTTAAAAAGGGAATTCAGAGAAAAGACACAATGTTTAAGGCTCTTTATTTGCTTATCTTGAAATATGTTGATTTCATGTACAATAGTTTATCTCTGTTAAAATAGTTAATAGTTAAGATTATTTTGATTGAAAAAGTGAAAGTTTCCATTTATTTTAACATTTGGTAAACATGTTGCAAACCTTGTAAGGGTTTATCTTTGTAGTAAGAATAAGGGTACTCGAACACAATAATAAAACTCAGGTAGACTTGCTTACTCTATTCTAAAATAAAGTAACAATTTTCGTGCAATAAAACCTTCAATTATTTCATAAAAACTAATGATATCGACATCCATAATCTCAAACTCTTACTATTATCATTGTTTTCAATTATTACATATTTTGCAAAATTTTATATTTCGGATGTTATTTTTTTAAAGGTTGATCTTTTATTTGTCGGTTTACAAATTTGATTGTATAGTATATTCGAACTCTTGTAAACAATGAAAGTAAATAACCTTTATTGCCATATGGGAGGGAGAATTCTGCATTGGAAAAATCTTTAAAAAATATGTTTCCTATACCATCCTGTATACAATAATTATTAAAATTCAAAGCAAGCATATTCTCTAATCTACGTGCATTTCCTTTCTCCGATATCAAGTTCCTATAATCCGTTGATCAATTTTTATAATAGGAGAAATATTTTCGTAACTTTTTTCCTGAAAACTTTCAATATTTTTCAATGACTTTCCATGTTATATTAAGCAAAATATCGCCACTATCGCGTCCATAGAATATATCTTAGAATATCTTTGGACGATGTTTTCACTATTGGAGTTTTACTGGAGTCCTTTACTAGATTTTTGGATTAATAAGTAAAAAAAACATAAAAAGGTCGAATATTAGTTCTTAGTGGATCTATTAATCGTGTAATTTTTTTAATCCATTTAAAAGGTAAAACTTAGTTCCTTTTAATTTTTTAAAATGAACTGGTAGTTACTGCTGCTACACATTTATTTTAGGTTTACGCATCATTTTCTTAAATTTCTTTACTAAAAAACTTGTTAATCGAATTTTTGACCATTTTAGTTTTTCCAGTAAGTTTACTTTGAACTTTTGGAACCTATTTCTGTTTTTTTATGAATATGTATAGGTAATGGTAACCTAATATATTTAAACACTTAAGATTTTTAAAATAATCTGCTCAACTGCTTTTTGGTAAATTTTAATTTTTGTTTTCTTCTTTTTTCCCTTTTAAAGAGCTTTTCAATATATTGCCATATATGAATATGTATATCGTGAGTTTTTAATAACCATCCGGTATGTAGTATAAATATTTTCCTTCGCTGTTCGGTCCTTACCTACTCGTTATTGCTTAGTTAAGATAAACAAATGATAACATTTTACACTTGAAAAAACTTGAATGATTGCCTTTTTAAAAATAATACCCCAATAAATATTCTATTTATAATTTTGATTTGAGAAAAAAAAACATATATAAATAAAAATATTGTGTAAAATCTATAAATTAATATCGTTTAATGTAAATACAAATAGCCAATTCATATTCAACAGAATCAAACATGTTTGTTTTAAAATTAATCCAGCCCTGAAATTTCTAAAGGAAACTGATATACTCCAAGAATAAATGTAATATTATTTCGTTTATCGCGTAGGGTCATTGCAAGAGGCAGCACCTCTCGGGTATACTTATTCGCTCTCTTTTTAGGGACGTTTTCTCACTCCCAATGCCCAGCCTTAAAGAGATAACAGCATATAAAAAGAAAAAAAAACGATAAAAATAATTTGATATAAATGGAGTTTACTGATAGCATGAAACGTATATTGTACGCAATTTTCTGAAATTTAAAAAATATCCACTTCATTTGTTGAGCACTGTATATTTATTTTAAAATATGTAATACTAATATACAAACATAGGTATTTTACATTTTTCTACAACGTAATAAATAAAGAGAGAATAAAGTGTTTATTACTAAAGAAAGGAATACTACTCTTGAATAAAATCATCACTGAGTTAATTTAGTTATGATTGTAATTGACCCGTAGGTAGAAGACCTTTTTAAGAATATCCGTTGCATTAAAATTGAGCACTTCTCCCTTTTCCCGTCTGGTCGTGGCCAGTCATTCGAAGCGTTACGTATCCTGTACTACACTTCCACTTATATTTATTTAGGTATTCATCTTATATAAATATGTTGCCTATGTATGAGAAAACACTTGTCTAGAACTTAATACCCACATGATTGCCATTGTACTTTGTTTCTGTTATCCCCTAGGCGTTCTCACAATCATTGTATCAGATTTGACGGAATTAACACTAAGAGGAGTTTGTTACCATGACTTTTACATTTTTATTCTATACAAAGGAATTCATAACAATGGATTTATTTTTTATATAAACTAATTTTAATACAAAATGGTACAATAAAACATTATAAAGCTACAGCTTACCTAGGACCTAGAATGTTAAATGTTAGATAGGTACAGTTCTGTTTTAAATAAAATAGTACATAGCCATAATTATGTACTTTATGTACATAATTAAGTACCAAGTACTCACTTAATAAGTACTTATTGAATAAGTACTGATTGAAGTACTAAAGTGATTGAATTATAGTTTTTTGAACTCCGTTAAAATATTATGTTAACAACCTTGTGCATATATTAATTAAAACATTAGAAAATTATATATTTTTATTAAAACTCAAGAATTTATTATTAAACGAGCTCCAAATATAGAGGAAATATTAACAAAAAGGTAACACCGTCTCTAGGATGGGCAATAAACTAAAAAATAATTGAGGTTTGCAAAAAGGTTTGAGGTTTGTAAAACATTTATGTAACGCCTAAGATGTGCGTCTTTATCGGCAGTCCATGTGCTACATGTATAGGATTAGGTATTGACAGAGTTTTTAAAAACTCTTCTCGTTCTGTGGTGTTTTATGGATTTGGTAGATTTGTGTCCCTAAAAATTATTTTCTCAAAGATTATACTGGGTAGCTATAGTAAAATTAAAACAAAAAGCGTTGCACGTCATAATTGTGATATTGCAAGAAAAATTTGCGACGGAAGTCGGCCATCTTGAAGCTCCTTGTATGACGAATTTTTTATGTTTACAGTATGCTGTCACAGCAATTTTTGCATATAAATGTCAAAAATGATCGCATAGGCTTATCATTCGGTTTTTATAAACACAATAGTATATTATTTAACGAGCGGTAATGTAGGTCATAACTCACGCAGATGAAGTTTGCAGCACGAGCCGCAGGCGAGTGCTGTAATTCATCAAGCGAGTTATGACCATTACCGCCAGTTGAATACTATACTTTATCTACGACTTTAACAATAAATAGATGATTAAAACGTTTGAATTATTGTGTAATCTATTAGATAGGTACCTTTGTCGCCAGATATTTTTCATGAAATTATTAAGTTCTGGTGTAAATGTTTTTGCCTTTTTAGCTACATGCTTCTCTGATTGACGTTTAAGAAACGCAAGTAATTTCCAATAATTTTCTATATTTCTATATTTATTTCATTATTTAAATTGAGTGTGCTTCTCAGCATAGAGTAGAAAGTCCACAGAGATGCTTTATACTTACTGCTCAGTTCTTTAAAATATACCTAAAGAACATTTTCTGTAAAAGAGTTTACATTCTTACTGATACAACAATTTTAAAAATTTTTGTTGACCGCTTTGTTTTGTGTCTTTTCGAGTAATAAATTTTATACTGTAGCATTAGCTACTTGCCTCAATTCTGGAGGTGTACATAATAATTCATCTTCACTCTCTGAATTCATCTTTCTTAACACCTTTATAATTTTTAACAGATTTGAAAACGTCAAAATATCTTTTTAAAAATATCAACTGACATTACTCCCCTCAATTACAATAATGGACTATTCCGTTTCATCGAATCGGCCACCTTTGGTTTGGTATTCGGTTCTTTAATTGTGATTTAGAATTAAAATTTAATTAATTCTATGGATTGAGTAGACATTTATGTAAAAAATAAACACAATGAATAAAATAAAAAAAAGGTTTGGTAGGCACAGGGGATCGAACCGCCATTGATTCCGTGGCAGTATATAGTTACTGTGACAGTATGGTGTAATAACTCACTAGAGAGTTATTATAACTCACGCTTTTTGTTTATGGATACTATTAATTCCTCAAAAGCAGTTGAATAATTAATGTATAATTTAATAGGAGTAGATAAAATAATTTACACACACCCGGTACAATAATTGTCCCTTTGCATGTTTTTTTTATAGATTTTGCATGTCTTTTTTATAGATTTGGCACCAATTTGCCCATATTATCTCATTTTGTATGTTTGCAACTTCTCTGTAATGTAGCTTATGGTTCTATATGTCTCCTTTATTACTTGTTTCATTTGCTAATTTGTCAGCTTCGTTTCCTGTTATGCCAGGGTGTAATTATGTAATTTTATTAAGTGCACTCATGGAATCTGAACCAATTATAATTTTTTTTGATTCGTTTTCATATTGTGCTTTCTTAATAGCTAATATTGCTGTGTTATTTCCTAGTCTTTCTGAAATTGTAATGCTTGTTTTTTTTCCTGTGTCATCTTCGTATTCTATAATTTTAACATTTCCAATATTAAGTTTGCCTAGATCTCCTGTGTATATGTCGTAGGCATATTTGAAAACCAGGCTTTTTATAAAATGCCTAGGCTTTTTCAAAATGACTTGGCATATTGTAAAACCATTATATTTCTACAATCTGACTACAATTTTAAGGCATATTATAAAACGCCGATGAGATTTTAGGCATATTGAAAAAATTAAAACATTTTACAATTCACCTAGTTTGAGTTAGGCGTTTCGTAATACACCTCTGCCTTGCTTCGGCTCAAAAACTGTTACGGCGGATACAATGTTACAAGAGGCTGACGATATTGTCGAAAGGAGGGAGAGAAATAATTATTACATAGAATTAGATAAATTCTATGCAGGTGAGTACAAATGATACAAATCTTAGAATTTAACGTAGAAATAGGTAGCCATAACCTCCAAAAATGAGAACGCGGTAAATACCATGTTTTGGACGGGGTTGCCAGATCTTTAAATTTATTTGTGAAAGCAAAGAATACACCAGGTGTATTCTGTGGTGGTGAAGGTATTCTCAGATTTCTGTATCGATAATATATGCTTTTTTATTGCAGAACAAGAAAAAAGTATTAAGAAACCATGGAATTCGGCGAAAATAGAGGAAGTATGCAATATTTTAATACTCGCAAGGCAAAATAGAGAGCGGGGTAATAGAAGATCAAATAAACAGCACTATTTCTCAAGAATTTATGAGATATTGGATATTGGTGGAGTGAAAAAAGTCGTAAAGAAAAGGTGTAATGAAGATGAACTCACTTTTATTGTGCCTTATGAAGAATTTTTTGAGAAGTTGAAAGACATTCACGTGAGTACAGGTCATGGAGGTCGTGATAAAATGATAGAAGCTCTTAAGCCAAAATATGCAATACCTCGACCAGTCGAAGTTTTTGTGAAATTGTGTAGAACTTGTGATACAAAAAAACAGCTACCAAAAAAAAAGGAGTTGTCGTCAAGCCCATACTTTCCAAAAGTTGGAATCACAGAGGGCAAGTAGACCTAATTGATTTACAATCAACTCCAGATGGCGACTATAAATGGTTGCTGAACTTCCAGGGTCACCTGACTAAATTTGTTTATTTGAGACCGTTAAAATCAAAGTGTGCATCAGATGTTTCATCAGAACTTTTTCGCTATTGAAACGGCTGTCATTGCATTTAAAGTATTTATAGAATAAATAGTGAAATTTAATTCAACCTTTTAGTTGTTTATTGTTCTGAATAAGATGAACTTTCACACAGTAAGGGTTAGTACCATAAATTTCAGAATAGACAGTGCTATCGGACAGAAATGTGCCGCCGAAAAAATGCTTGAAACCTCAAACAAGAGGTTGCAACCATTGAAAATCGGACGAAACGTTATAATTGAGGTTTCAAAAGTAGACAGGGGACCTCTAGATCCTAAAAATATAATTGGATCAATTTTGGATTTTAAAAATGGAGTGTATCAAATTGGTACGAAGTACGGTCTGTTAAATCGATGGTTCTACAGAGATGAGATCAGTGGAATAGAGAGTAACGAACAAATTAAAGTTCCAAGTAAAAAAACTATTTCTTTAAGAGAAGCAATGGGAATGTTTTCCAAGTTTGGAAAGCAAGGTTTTAAAAAATGTATGTGCAAACCCAACAAAAACCAATGTAGAATAAATAAGTGCTTTTGTTTCAAGGCCCACATGAAGTGTACAAGCAAATGTCACTTTAGTGGCTCCTGCGGGAATAAATAATCACTATCTGGCGTTGATCCTTCAGATCCTTCAGATACATATTTAGTTTATTGGTCCTATTATTGGTCCTATTATTTCCCACGAATTTGGTGGACTGATGTAGATGTTTTGATATTGAGCATGTAAATGTTTTAAAGACATTGTCATAGTCTGTAAATTGTTGAAATCTCTCCTCTTTCTTTTACCTCATAGTATGTCTAGCTTTAGCTTCAGCACTCCTCTACTCTATGTATTTCTCTTGCCTATATTTGTCTTTATATGTTTTTAATGATTCACCTCTTGCTTTTTGACATTCTTCTTCCCACCAGATTGGTTTTTGTATATATCTTAGTTTTCCAATAGTGATCTTTGGATAGTTTCTGGGATAGCTATTCTAGCTAGCTTCTTAATCCATCTATTGTAAGTTAAATCTATTTCTTTGTCATTCAAAAATACTCTCTTCGTATAGTCCCTTGTTTGCTGTCTTTGTTTTCCATCTTGAAACAGGTTGATTTTTATACATTAAGTTGTTAATATTAGTTTCAATATTTAATGTTGTTGGCAAGTGATCACTATTGCCTGCCGATTTGAGTAGGTACATCCCATTCCCTTTTTAGGCTTATTTCTGGTGTTCTTATTATTAGGTCAGTACAACTTGTATTCTGACCTTGTAGGTCCATTAAATTTCTATCTTTTGCATTTGTCATACCCGATTCCCATGTTTCATGTTGTGCATTGAAATCACCCAGTAGGACAAATGGAGGTTGAATTTTTAGAAAGATGAACGGCAGTTGGTTGATTGTAAATGTTTCATTTCATTTTTGCACCTCCAATACCACTTTAGTTTTTAATTGCTTGTCTAGATTTGTCTGCTCAAAGATTGTTTTCATAAATTCTGTAATATCTACTTTGATACTTTGATCGTTTTTTTCTTTACAGTTAAATAACTTTTTTGTTTTTAGAGATAAAAATTAACAAAAAAAAGCTGTAGCATCGGTTTTTGGTATGCTTACGAGTACCGAAATATGAAGAAAAAAAATATAGATGGATGATTTGCTTCATTTTAAAAATATAGTAGTTTTCTAGTAAAAAATAAAAAACTGGTTGATCAATGTTATACTTAAAGTGGGGATACTTTGATTATCTATGTTATTTTCTCAAAATACGTATCCCCAGCGCTTTAAATATCTGAGTTTTTAAAAACACATTTATTAATTCTATTTCAATTTTTCCAGCCAAATATAGAACGGGAGGGGAAGTGGTAACAATGATCAACTGAAAATTTAAAAAATAAACTTTATTTATCTTAAAAAAGTACAATTAAAAGGAGTTTGAAACGAAAAATTTCTTATAAAAATACGTTGGTATAAGTAGGTAAAACTGAGTAGGTATAAATTAGCTAGTTTTGCTTAACACAGCCAATTCAATCACGTTAATGCTTTTGTTGAAAGTGTAAATTATATGTTCATCTTTATCTAGTTCTTCAGTTGGTTTCGGCAATAACTCTAAAATCTCTTCTTTATTAATTTCTGAAATATCATTAAGAACTCACCCGCATGCTGCGATAAATGTTACCCTATACCCCCTATCCAAGTTACCCCAGTCATCAAATATAATTATTACACCACTGTCTCTATATACAGGGTGATTCATTACTAATTGGAAATAATTAAATACTAGAATCCTGACTTCAAATTATGAAGATTTAACCCAAAACACCTAAATAAAATGTAGCTGGTTACTTAGTTACAGGGTGTTTTGTTTAAAAATTTAAAAACTATATGGGTTCATTACTTTAAGACTGTTTTACGTATTCATTTCATATTTGGCAGAAACAAAATTATATTAAACAAACGTTTCTAGCTACCACCAGAGGCTTACGACAGGGGCAAGTGACAGGTTAATCGTTCCCAAATTCTACGCCACTGGCGGAATAGAAACTTTAGCACAATTTTTCGATTCTCCAATACTTTTTGCGTAAATAAAGTACTCTCTTTTCATCTAGTATTAAATTATTTCCAATTAGTAATGAATCACTCTGTATATATATATATTATACTTAAAGAAAATCATAAAAGCAGTGACATTAAAAATTATTTAAAACCTACCTTTGCAGCGAGAAAGTTATTTTAGTTGGAAAAATATCGATAAATGATAGTTGACCTTGTATCACCCTTTTTCTGCGTTCAGTAGTCAACTAAATCGAGCGCTCACAAAATTTCGTTTTCAAAACCATTTTAGTGTAAACCTGAGTAGGAGAAATGAATTACGTTCGAGTATACCCGTTATTTAAAGTATCCCCATTCTACGGTATATCCTCTGTTAATTGTGTTTTCTTTTTGTTGAAGTATAATAAGTTTGTTTGTCTTATTTTGTGGTGTTCTGACAAATGATAGGTATTTTTGATACACTTCCGCAATTACCTTTCGCCTTAATAAACATTATTTATTATAAACATAAATAAAAACCTTTTCCTGTCGACATTCCTTAAGTTTAACCTGACAAATTTATGGTTACTTTGAGACGTTTTTAAAGCGACGCGCTACGTTAAGCCGATAGGTCTCACGAGCTTTCACGTACTCTTTTAAGCTCTCCTTTTCAGCATGCAACAAACAATGAGAGCGGGCACCCCTAGTTTCTCTTTCAGACATTTAAATTATTGCCGTCTGTCTACAGTTCAATTTAAATTATCGACAAATTTAGGTCTAGACTGAATTACACACTACTTACTACTTTAATAGTTGGGAGGATTAGTTGGCGAAAATAAGTATTACAATTGACTGCTGATATTACAAAATTGATGTGTAGTAGATTTAGGCGAGATAGGTATTTATATAAAAATCTTTGTAAATATTTATTCTATTCTAATACCTATTAGGTAGCATATTTTTTTATTTATCAAAGAACTGAATTATTTAAAAAAATTGGCATTTAGTACTTTTATGTTTCTAATAATTCTTGAAACTGAAAAAGGGATTTTAGTAACTTATAGCATATTAGGGTTTAAGTTTAAAAATGTGCCGTATTTAAAAAAAATCAGCTTATTCTCACACTGAATAGACAATGACAACGAGTGAGAAGTTGGCTCCTGGTTCCAAAACGGTAAAATCGATTTGGCAACACCGCTCCGCTGTATATTCCGTCTGCCGGTTTTACGAGGGAGTTATCATAACTATTTAATATTTAAAATAAATCATAATACTAATACTTAGTATTAATATTTATATGATAATAATAAAGGTCGGTAATCAGAGAATTTTTAATAATAATAATAAAAACATTGAAAAGCATTAAATTAATGGTGAAGAAAACATATAATTGTTTCTTCCGATGGAGCTGGGGGGTATTCTATTCTATTCTTCTGGGGTGCGTTTCATGCATGTACTGGAGCTCTAGGCTCATTGTACCCCCCTGAAGTAATCATACCAGGTTCGTTTCCTTCATGTATTCTAGAACGTCCCTGATATTCGCTTTCACGATTTCCTCTGGCTCAGGAAACTGAATGCCAAAGTGTCTCTGTCTAAGCCACTTAAGGCTCGGACAGTGACATATTACGTGAAGAGGAGTTTCGTCTTCCTCACCACATTTTCTGCATAATGGGTCCTCAGCGAGTCCTATTATGTTCATGTGTTTTCGGAGATGGCAGTGTCCTGTAAGCAGTCCCATTGCCTTTCTCAATTGGGTTCTACTTAGGCTGAGTAGTTCTGTAGTTTTCTCCCTGGATGGACCTGTTATGAATAATCTGGATTGCCTGAGTCCAGGCAGTTCCATCCAGAGTTTCTTATGTTGTTCCCTTAGTCGTTCCTCTATTGTTTCCCTTACATGTTGGTATGAGACCCCACATGTGGGAAGAGGTCCGATCAGGGTTCCTTCTGAAGCTTCCCTGGCTAGGAGGTCATCTTTTTCATTTCCAAGAATCCCTGTGTGTCCTGGTACCCATTCAAGGATAACCTTGTGGCGTTGTGCCAGTTCAGCTACAGTTCCTTGGCAGTGCTTCACTGTTCGTGACGCAGTGTGTACGCTCTCTATTGCTTTGAGAGCTGCTTGGCTATCACTTCTGATCCTGACAGTCCTGTTAGGGACTGTCTCGTTCAGGATGATTTCCGAGCATGTGTTGATGGCAACCAC
This sequence comes from Ophraella communa, assembly GCA_035357415.1. NCBI lineage: Eukaryota > Metazoa > Arthropoda > Insecta > Coleoptera > Chrysomelidae > Ophraella > Ophraella communa. The sequence continues at coordinate 8,496,552 of CM068984.1, forward strand.
TTCAGCTTGCAGGATAGTCTCTACTGAACCCAGGTTGAGACTATACGTCTTCCCTGTATTTTCATTGTAGATTCCAATCCCAGTGCTGGTGCTTGTTTTGGATCCGTCTGTGTACCAAACGGATTCATGTTGTTTCCTAGTCTGGGGGTAAATGAAGATGTCCATAAACGAAATTTTGCACAGTGGTAGAAAAAGCAATTCTCTTTCATCTGGTGTTTTCAAAGTTACTGATAAACGTTACGAGTGGGTTTAAAATTGACTAAAAGTGAATTTTTTATCAAAAATATGATATGTAGGGGAGAAGGGGGCACGTTTGAACGTGGGGCACATTTGAACAGTATTCAAATTTCCCACCTCAGACGCGATAATCATTTTAAAACTACACGTGGTTGAAGTAAACAGTTCAAGCAATCAACTCTTTTATGCGGCGCATTCCATGTTGTTTGTAACGTAAATACGAATAACCCTTGTTTTTAATCTTTTTTCTTCTAATATTTACCACCTAAACAAATTAGGCTCAGTATTAAACTATAATAAAGACATTTGTTCTGCAGTGGGTAGTTAACTAGCCTAGGTAAGTAGAACATTTTGTGAAATTATGTGACTTTTGAGGTTAGAGTGTTTTTAGTAAACGTTGTTGAATTTAAGTGTAGGCGCAAGGGGTACCTTTGAACTCTGGAATGGGGTACTGTTGAACATTGTTCAAAGGTACCCCATTATAGTTGTGAAACGCTTTCCAAGTAGCATTTTTATTTCCAGATTTACAAGCTACGATGGTGAGACAATATAAAAGGAAGAAGGAAGTTGGATTTACTGAGGAAGACATGGAGAAGCCGATAGCTGCTGTTAGAGAAAACGAATTGTCTTTAAGAAGAGCTGCAGAAGTTTACGGCGTGAAACATACGGCTCTGTTTTATCGTTAAAAAAAACAACCTAGGGAGCAGGTGTTTTCCTCTAAACATACGTTTCGACAAGTCTTTAATCAAGATCAGGAACTCATGTTGGTAAAATATATTTTAACCTGCTCTAAACTACAATATGGTTTATCTTATAACAATCTAAGGGTGTTGGCATTTGACTATGCAAAAGCTATGATTATAAAATATCCACCTAGTTGGGATACCAATAATATGGCAGGGTTAGATTGGGTCCAAGGGTTTATGAAACGCCATAGCAATCTAAGTCTCCGAAGACCTGAGAACACAAGTATGTCACGTGTTACCGCATTTAACCAGACTGCATTAACCGAGTTTCAAGATAATCTTGTACGCTGTTTCGAAAAATACACTTTTCCCGCACATAAAATTTTTAACTTGGATGAAACAGGTATAACCACTGTTGTAGATGCGCCAAATATTATTGCTGCAAAAGGGACTAAGCAAGTGGGTCAAGTAACTTCCGCGGAAAGGGGCACCCTTGTAACTATGTGTGCCATCGTGAGTGCAGATGGAAACAGTTTACCACCAGCTTTTATATTCCCACGAGCTAGATATCACGACAGTTTCCTTACAGGCGCTCCGCAGCTGGAAGTATAGGACTAATAAATAATCCTCCTAGTGGTTGGATGACAAAGGCGTTGTTTATAAAAGTTTTGGAACATATAAAAACATTTACAAAATGTACCCCAAATGAAAAAATTTTAATAATAATGGACAATCATGAATCCCACTGCTCGTTGGATGCCATAAGATTTGCAAAAGAAAACGGGATGGAGATTGTCACCATACCGCCTCACTGTAGTCATCGTCTACAGCCACTGGACGTTTCAATAATGGCTCCGTTTAAGGCTAAGCTAAAAATAGCGCAACATGACTATTTAATTTCAAATCCCGGACTGGCAAATATAGCTATTCAAGCATCATTCACTCCAAAGAACATAATATCTGGTTTTCAAAAAACAGGAATCTGGCCGTTGAACAGAAATATATTTTCAGACAGTGACTTTGTGGCAGCAGGAAAAGCATCTAATAATAATGCTGTTACTGAAATACCAGACGGACAAAATGACCCTATAACGTCTGCTTCTGCAGCTCCGATCACTGCTGCAGAAGCAATTTCCACAGCCGTATTAACTGACCCTGAAGTAATGTCTCCTGAAGTGGTCAGACCACTTCCAGATATTTGCTCGACCAACAAGCGCCGCCGAAGTCGCAAAACAAAAAAGTCTCTGTTCCTAACTGATACACCGATTAAAGATGGCATTGAAGCTGAAGCACTTGCTCGTGAAGCTAAAAAAAGAGCACAAACTGTAGCCAAGAGGCCGAAAGTGAAGAAAGCAATATTCGCTGAGAGTGACTCATCATGTGATGATGCTATATCCCTTCACGATGAATCTGAATATGACTTTGACCAGTCAAGCTCGTCTGATGAAAATGAAGATGCATCAAATTTGTCGTCGGATGTACAAATAAACAATTATGTTCTAGTTCGATTTTGCACCAAGAAAACATTGGTTCACTATGTAGGACAGGTTATTGGACAAAATGAAGATGACTATGTCATAAAGTTTTTAAGGAGAAAACAACAGAAGTTTTATTTTCCAATAGTCGATGATATAAGCACTGTAGCGTCTGTGGATGTAATTAAGAAATTACCTGTTCCGGTGCAAAAAGGTACCTACTGAGAGGACATCTTCATTATTGGAGTTTAAATTCAAGTTAAATAAGTATAATTTACGATAGATTTGATGTCATAAAAAGTAATAAAACTTTAAAAAAATCACTGTTCATTTGTGCCCCGTTCCTCGTTCAAATGTACCCCACAAGTGGGGTACATTTGAACAATATGACATTTATCAATAATTAGCGTGCCACACAAAATACATTAAAAATTTAATTGGTTTTTCAGTCAGAGCTTAACGTAAACATACTATAGTATTGGAAAATGTTCACCTCACTTTTGTATTGCATTTTAGATTTTTTCTGGACTTGAATTTTCCCAAATATGTGCAAAAGTGCCCCCTTCTCCTACAATATAAATGTAAATTAAATTTATTGTAATAACCCTTACTCCATGGAAGTCCATCTTACTAAGAATAATATACAATATTATGCAATACTTTATTTTTAACTCAATCTCTGCTGGATATTTCTGTACGTTTCTGATCATATATTAATTTTTAAAAATTAAATAAATTTATCATTACGTTTAAAGAAATGCTTGAAGATAAGTAGATATCTAATGTTTTTATGCTCTATTTGATTTTACAAAATAATCAGTTGCAAGGATCCAACCTATTCTTATTCATTTTCACCTCAGTGAATTCTGCACTTAATAATAGTGTTTGACGAACAAATCCGATTTCATAATACTGAACGTTCCCATTAAAATCGACACCATCCACGTAATTACTTCTAATTTCTTTATAAAAAACACAGTAGGTGTAATCCGTTTAGTGAGTGGTACCAGCGGTACCGTACCAATTCGGTAAAAAACATTATGCGGGTACCAATATCTACATCGTAGGTGTATCCCTGCTATCATATCTATTTATACAACATTTATACCGTTGATTGATTCAGGAAAAATCGAAAAAAACGCTAATTACCTTTACACAATAACAAACAAAGGCACTGATGCCAAATTTTCGGTGTGGGTATTTGATACAATTGGTCTAGGGCTTTTTTATTAGTATTATAGAAAGGTAAATGTATTAAAAAATATTTTTTCTGAATAAAAATCTCCTCTTAAAAGTAAAATAAAATTGTTGTAAATTATATTATTACGTTTTTGTTTCCTTTGTACTTACAAAACACAACGTCTGGCAATGCTCTGCTGGTAAACAAATCTGTTTCGACGACAAGTTGTAGGCAGCATGCCTACTCTATGTTTACTTATTACTCTGAGGTTAGGTTAGGTTAGGTTAGGTTAAAATGTCTTTAAAAATTCATTACGTCTACACCACTGGATATTAAGGAACCAAATACATGTTAATTAAAAAAAGGACCAACTACATTAACATAAAAAAATACATTTTAAATTTTTTTTTATTACAGTCCAAGTTATTGCATTTTTAAAAAATTCAATTTTTATTTCAAAGGGTTGGAGATGATTTTCGATAAAAAAATCATTGATCTTGGATTTGGACCAAAAATTGCATGGAGGGGTTTTTTAGGACGGACATTCCGAAAAAAAGTCGGTTTCTTGAAAAAAAATTTCTTCATGAAAATTTTCCAGGAAAACTGGGTTGTTATTGATTCCACCTAAAAAAAACATCATTTTTTAATTTTTCGGACCCAAAAACTATATTATGCATTATTTTTCCCATTACTTTATTACAGTTCTAGTTTTTGTAAATTTGACCGAAAATCCGTGGAAATTTTTTATAAATGTTTACATCGGTCTCTTGCATAGAGAGCATAGATAGATAGAGGAAAGATTAAGCTAAAAGATGAACCTAATCTGGTTTCTTCGATTTCATATATGTCAGAGTTATACTACAGGGTCAAATTAAAAAAAAATTTAATTTTTTTCTTCATTACGTCTACACCAGTTAAGAAACCAAATACACATCAAACGAAAGAGGACCACCTATATTATCATAAAAAAATACTTTTCGACATTTTTTTAATTACATTCCAAGTTATTTGTGTTACATTTATCTGTGTATAGAATTAAATAATCAATCAAAGTAAACGGTTTAGTAGTGCAGAAGATTTAGATGTTCATTAACAACTTTAAATTGTTGATCTGCTAGATGTCTTTTTATTTTGAGTTCTTCAAAGAAATCTAAATTATGTTTTTATCAGATAAGTCAAACTATGCTAAACACCTACTTGAACATCCAGAAGACCAATATATAACTCCATAAAACTCCACGTTATAAAGATACGTTTATTAGATAAAATGCAAATATCATGATATATTAAGGATAATAAAAAACTCTTCGTTTTAACAAAATTTCCAATATTTATTTAAAAATTGCTTTTTTAAAAAACTCAATGACAGCTGTTTCGCTATGAAGCATCGTCAGATTGACATTTAAGTTACATTTTGTTTGTTTGTAGCTAGGTACCTGATGTTTAGGTAGTATTAAGGCTAGACCAAGTATGGAAGTAATAAGACATAACAATATTAAAGCCTAGATGTTATTAGCCCTAAGGGATTATCCTGGATGTATTTCCCTCTAAGATCAGTATAACTGTGCAATGATATAGAAAAACCAGGAAAAAACTATATCATGCTGATCTTTACAATAACTTAATATATTTGTGTTACAATTACGTCTTATCTATGTATAAAATGAAGACTCAATCAAAGCAAACACTTTAAAAGTGGAGAACTTCCCAGATTTATTTGTTCATTAACAACTTTAAATTGTGGATCTGCTAGATGTCTTTTATTTCAAGTTTTTCAAGGAAATCTAAATTTTGTTTTTTATTACAAATGTGTAGTATTTGGATGTCATTGGTGTGAAAGAGTGAGGTTGGATGTTCAAGTAGGTGTTTTGCATAATTTGACTTATCTGGTTGTTTTAATCTATATGCTCTTAAATGTTCGTTAAATCTTACTTCAAAATTTCTTTGTGTTTGACCTATATATACAGCATTACACTTTGGACAATTAATTTTGTAAACACCAGATTTTTTTAATTTAGGTAATTTTGTTTTTACATTTAACAATTTTGTATCAACATTATTTTGTGTTTTAAATGATATTATTGCTGATGTTGCCGAAGATATTATTTTTGATATTTTATTGGAAATACTTCCACAATATGTAATATTTTTATAACTTTTAATTTCTTTAGTTTGTTTAGGAAATATTAGTTGTAGTGCCACTTTCTGTTCTTTTTTATTAATTAATGTATTTATCAAATGAATTGGGTAGCCATTAGATGTAGCTATTTGTTTCTTGTTTCTTGTTTCCAATGGGAAGTCCCATTTCTCCAATTTTAGCAAATATTTTTATGGATAATTTAGAAAACAAAATCTTTAATTCTAGTTATAAAAACAATATTGTATTTTGGTATAGATATGTTGATGATGTGTTAGCAGGATTTGTAGGTAGCGAACGACAATTAGATATATTTTTTAATTATATTAATACCTTGCATCCTAAAATTAATTTTACTTTAGAAGTTGAAGAAAATAACTCAATTAATTTTCTAGATTTAAAAATTGAAAAAGTTAATAATTTACCAAATTATTCAATATACAGAGAAAACCAACACAAACAGATGTAACCATACCATATAATTCAAATCATCCTATAACACATAAATTAGCAGCTTATAATTCTATGATACATAGGGCATTTTCAATTCCAATGGACAAAATTAACTTTGATAAAGAAATTTATATCATAAAACAAATAGCTACATCTAATGGCTACCCAATTCATTTGATAAATACATTAATTAATAAAAAAGAACAGAAAGTGGCACTACAACTAATATTTCCTAAACAAACTAAAGAAATTAAAAGTTATAAAAATATTACATATTGTGGAAGTATTTCCAATAAAACATCAAAAATAATATCTTCGGCAACATCAGCAATAATATCATTTAAAACACAAAATAATGTTGGTACAAAATTGTTAAATGTAAAAACAAAATTACCTAAATTAAAAAAATCTGGTGTTTACAAAATGTATATATAGGTCAAACACAAAGAAATTTTGAAGTAAGATTTAACGAACATTTAAGAGCATATAGATTAAAACAACCAGATAAGTCAAATTATGCAAAACACCTACTTGAACATCCAACCTCACTCTTTCACACCAATGACATCCAAATACTACACATTTGTAATAAAAAACAAAATTTAGATTTCCTTGAAAAACTTGAAATAAAAAGACATCTAGCAGATCCACAATTTAAAGTTGTTAATGAACAAATAAATCTGGGAAGTTCTCCACTTTTAAAGTGTTTGCTTTGATTGAGTCTTCATTTTATACATAGATAAGACGTAATTGTAACACAAATATATTAAGTTATTGTAAAGATCAGCATGATATAGTTTTTTCCTGGTTTTTCTATATCATTGCACAGTTATACTGATCTTAGAGGGAAATACATCCAGGATAATCCCTTAGGGCTAATAACATCTAGGCTTTAATATTGTTATGTCTTATTACTTCCATACTTGGTCTAGCCTTAATACTACCTAAACATCAGGTACCTAGCTACAAACAAACAAAATGTAACTTAAATGTCAATCTGACGAATGCTTCATAGCGAAACAGCTGTCATTGAGTTTTTTAAAAAAGCAATTTTTAAATAAATATTGGAAGTTTTGTTAAAACGAAGAGTTTTTTATTATCCTTAATAAGGTGCACTTCCAAAAAGTAAGGGTTAGTACAATCAATTTAATCATGATATATTAATATTTTACACTCAAAATTAAGAATTTAAATTATACAAAGTCCTTTTTTAATCCGACAAAGTAAATGTTAATTTTTTATAGATAAAACTTAAAATTAAATGAAACTTCCTACGTTTTTAACAATAACGTATTATGTTCTGCTTTTAGTTCGATAATTATTACGATGTAGTTTATATATTTTTTTAAATAATATATTCAAATTATTACTTCTGTGTTTTCGCTTTAAGAAACCTTTTCAACAAAGATCTAATAGGATTTTGGTGAAAATTATATAGTTATATAGAGTTTCATGCTAGTGGAAGGTGTAGCTGATAACGCGCCTAAAATAACTGTATAATTAGTCAAATAAGGGCAGGGTCAAAAACCGCCACTCCGGGCATCGTTCTCTTTGCTTTTCCCTTACTTTGTTTAACCTCATAATCCAGGGGTCACCGGGTTATCATCTACTTCACTTATGTAGGACATTAGACAACCTCCATTTTCTATTGACGTAAATGCTCTTTCCATACCCTATAATTGGGTCAATTTATTATATAAATTCATTTTTTGTCAAATTTAATATTTGTAAGATAAATATGATTCTAATAGAAGCTAGAAAACACAAAAAATACATAGATATGCCATATGTGCCAGGTTTTTCTCAAAAACTTAAAAAATACATTTTATCCAAGCACTATAAAATTGTCGTAAGGCCCAAAATTTTATATACTTTCATTTTACAACACTAAAATACTGGCTATAAATACACAGAAAATGCTTCCATTTCAAGCATAAACATGAAGCAGTCACTAAAAATTAATTTAGTTTTAAAGAAAACCAAATATTGTCACACGTTTTAAACCATCATAAACTATTCATAATTGAATATTATTATCCGAGTGCATCTTTTAATCCCAAAGGGAGGGATTAAAAGACACTTTAGTTCTGTGGGATATACGTTATTTTTTACATCGTAGGGTTCAAGATCCCTAAAGTTCAAATAAGTATTGACAAGTATGGAAAGTGAAATATTAAGTAACTACGACTTTAGCTCGAGCCGTAGCGGCGAGTGCGGATACGTAACGAGTGCAAGAAATACACTTTTCAACGCGTTGTGTACCTGATTTTTCATACGACCCCAATATTTTTTATAATTATGAACTTTTTAACTGTATATATAAAATTTATTTTAATTGTTAATTTTTAATTTTTTTCGTGGGCTTCATAAAAACTAAAAGTAAAATGGTTATTACATTCAATATTGCATAAATATTTGACGGTCAAAAAAATTTGTTCGCGTTGGATCCCACACAATTTGTCAATCGTTCAAAAAAGGCTGAAAGACAGAACAGTCAATTCTGAGTGGTACACAACCATTGGTTTGCCAGTTGCCTTCCAAGAAATCAGGAAAATCAACCGCCGAAGACGGATCACTCTTCACCACTATAAAATTGTCGTAAGGCCCATATTGAATATGTCAATCTGACGATGCTAGTTTATAGCGAAACAGCTGTAATTGTGATCTTAAACCGAATTTTTCAATTAAACTTGGAAGTTGAGTTAAAGCGAAGAGTTTTTTATTATTCTTATTAATATAACAATTAGAATTCCAAAAATGTACTCAACTCGCCATTTTGTATTTTTTTATAAAAAAATATTACTTTTAAATTGCCCTCAAAATATACTTGAAATAATTATAAATGTGAAAATTCTCCTCTGATTATATAGTACTGTCAAGATTTATAGAAATTATATTTGAAATCTTTTACCAAAAATATAAATCAAGAAACATGCCTGTGTGTAACACCAATGACAATAAGAGAATGAATCGTGGTTAAAGGTATTGGACTGCCACATTAAAGATCGTGTATAAAGTTGGAATTACTGACAGGTATCGTTTTTAATAATTAACATGTTAAAAACTCTATACATTAGATGGTGTTAGCGTTAGCCATATAATTAATTTAAAAATACTACGTTTTTAGTTAACATATCATGTTACAGAGGTAAAACTGACATTTATAACATTAGTCTTTAATATGACAAATTTCTTCAACATTCTAATTAATCAACTATTTTTCAATTCAAAAACTAAAAAACAATTCTATTATACAAAACTCGCACATTTGTCGCCTAACGTGGGGAAAATGCAGTATAAAAGAATGTTTTATTTGGCTTGCAAAGGAAATCGTGAAACAATTGGTAGCCGATGGCCTGGATATGAAAAATGTAAGAGGCAGTCTTATAATAATGGGGTTAATATTACTGGAAAATACAAGCCGAAGTAAAAGCAAGAAAAGAAAGATTTTTAACATTTTACGTTATTTTTTTGTTAACTAACCAAAAAATTTTATTATAATTATTATTTGTTGGGAATAGAAATAAGTAAATATCCATAATATTGCTTATTATTTTTAAACTGTAGCCACAATATATGACGTACTTGAGTTTTTATCTTTTATTTGATTATTTCTGTTATTCATTGTCAATTTGGATATATCAGAAATTTTGCTTGGATTTTTATGACCTTGCATGGTGGAGAAGTAAAGGAATGACGTGGAACAGTTGAAACACAGGATCAATTTGCTTTGGTTTGTTTGCGCACGTCAGTCATGGTTTTTGAAATCACATCTGCTATGGTTTGGTGAAATCTGTGGGGCTTTCCAGGAGACGGTTCCCATCAAGATTAATTATTTTAATCTTCAGAATTTCGAATCATAAAATTATTCAAAATTTGATGCTTGGCTTTTAATTGAAACAAGCTCCACAGGCGCTGTCTAGTGTATTGCCACAGGGGCAGTAGTACCCTAGATACGGATCTGTGTGTCTGTACCATTTTTTTATTAATATGTCCCATTTGAAGTATTCAAAGTTTGTTATTGGTATTTAAATAAACTCAGTGTACATATTTTACACAAAAAGTTAACGAAATATTATTCCTACAAAAAAACTGTTCTAAATGCAACTCCTGACGCGTTCATTTTGATTTAAGTTAGCTCCCTTTCGTGTGTGACCAATACGAATTAAATAGAGAAATTAAGGGAGAGTGAATCATGTCTGAAACTAGGCGCGGACTTGAACAACACATCTGGTAGGAAATACTGTAATATCGTGTTCATCACTTTATCGATCAATATATCAACAACGTGAAAATAAGAAAAAACACATTTTTAAGTTTCTGGCAGACTGGCAGACATAACACGAAAAAGCGGAAATTCTACACATAGTACAGAAGACTGTGGAGTAAAAATAATTAGAAGATTTTGAAAATAAAAGTTACTTTAGAATTGAAAGTATTGCAAAAACTTTATAAATAAATAAAAGAAGAACCTCTTTCCAAAAGCAATAATAAACTTTATTATAAAAAAATAATTTGTAGAAATATTTCATTTGTTTGGAGTTGGCAGATGAAAGGAATGATATTGATATATTTTTATTGTTAACAGTAATCTCTAAAATTGAAAGGGTAAATCTGTAGGAGGCATGAGATTGTAGGGAGAAATAAAACCATTTCACTTGTCGCTAATCGTGACTGGCAATATCGATACAGAAAGTTATTTCTATCAATTTTGCGCAAGTCGTTCAGATTTTTTTTAAACATGTTTCTATAGTTTATTTGTTTGGAGTTAACAGCCTAAGAAAAGTCATTAAATCGTAAAATGTAAACAAGACCCTAAATCAGTAGCGCACGTATTAAGACATTTATTTTAATCGTTATACGGGGTTGGGATAAAGTATGGAACCAAGTAAATATCTTTTAAACGAAAAGAACGATATTTATGAAAATGTGCAGGTTAGTGCAAACGCATCTGATGTACATTTTTTTGATAATAATATACTTCCGGTTTAACCGGAAATGCCATCAACTTCTTTAATTTAAATGGGACACCCCATATATTTTTACAGATTATGAAAGAGCTTGTTATTTTGAATGCAAACATACTGAGTTTAATGTAAACAAAATTGTAAAAACGAGGAATAACTCACCGTTAGTAGTACAATAGATGTACATTTCATTATTTTAGAATAATGAGAAAATTACTTCAAATGTTCAAAATGCTCGCCGTTTACTTGCTGACAATATGCCATCCTATTAACAAATTCTTGAGTCACTCTTTCCAAGACTTCTCCATGTATTAGTTCACATTCATCAATAATTCTTTGTCTCAATTCCTGTAAGTTTGTTGGTCGTCTAACGTAAACACGTGATTTTATATAAACCCAAAGAAAAAAATCTAACGGGCTAAGATCCGGAGAACGAGCAGGCCACTCTATGAATTCTCTACGTCCAATCCATCAATTTGGAAAATTCGCATCCAGAAAATCCCTAACCGGTCTATCATAGTGGGGAGGTGCTCCATCTTGTTGAAACCAAATATTTTGTGGTAATTGCCCATTCTGTTGAAGTGCAGGAATAAATTCGGTATTTAGTAGATGCAAATACTTGTCACCATTCAAATTTCCGTCGATAAAAAATGGGCCTATAAGCTTATTTTCGACAATCCCCATCCAAACATTTAACTTCTGTGGATGCTGGGTATGTGCTTTATGAATCCAATGAGGATTCTCATTTGACCAATACCTTGAGTTATGGCGATTAACTGTTCCATTTAAACAAAAAGTTGCATCATCGGAAAAAAACTATGCTAGAAGCAAAATTATCGTCGACATTACAGATGTCCATTAGCCGTTCGCAAAATTCCAGCCGTCGGTCAAAATCATCGTATGACAATTCTTGAACCAACTGTACCTTATACGGATGATACTTTTCACTTTTTAATATCTTTCCTACAGAACGTCGACTGATACCATGTTTTAGTGCCAAATTTGCGGTGGAAGTTTGAGGTGATTCTTATTAAAAATATGACACACTTCTTCATGAGTTCTAACACGATCACCATAACCGATCATCATTAAAATTTTAATACGCTCTTTTTCAGTTAATTGAACCATTCTAAATTGTGCAATTTATTTCCGTCAATTAGAATTTGACAATTGAAGAACAAAAGACGTACTAAACAGTACTTGTTTATTTATTACTATGCATACAAACAACATCAATTAGTTTATCTAAATAGTTTTTTGCTCTAATGCAAAAAACTCAAAGGAGGTTGGTTAAAGTGCTACATTCCTCGTTTTTACAATTTTTTTTACACTAAACTCAGTATGTATGAATTCAAAATAACAAGCTCTTTCAAAATCTGTAAAAATATATAGGATGGACACTAATATTTCAAATTCCTGTCAGGCATTTTTTGGAGGGATATTTAACAGGATTAAATGCTCTTCGAGGAAAAGGTCGCAGACTAATACTCGCACACATTGGCAGTGAACATGGTTTTGTAGAAAATACGTTATTAGACTTTGTACCAAAGTCAACTAAAGATTACCACGAGGAAATGACCTCTAATGTTTTTGAAGATTATTTTTTTGCATTATACTGCCAAAGCAATATTTGCGTATAAATGTCAAAAATGAGCGCATAGGCGTAAATAAATCAAATCAGAGCTGGAAGAGGGCTCACTGGTGTGGTACACAGATGGGTCCAAGATGGATAATAGGGTTAGAATGGGAGTAATCGGCTGTCCGAAATCTTTGATAACGCCCCAGCTATCATTCAGACGGAGATATATACTATATATGTTAGTGCCAAGGAATGTCTTCGTAGACGCACCCGAAGAGCAAACATCTATATTCTTACAGACATTCAGGCAGCTTTAAAGGCTCTGAGTTCTTTTACTTATGAGTTAAAGCTAGTTTGGGAATGCAAACAATCTCTTAAGAAATTGATTGTGTTAACCTCTACTTTTTGGAAGTTCATCTTACTAAGAACAATTAATAACTGCACAGTTAAACTAAACTTCCACTATTTATTTGAAAAATTCGCTTTAAAATCAATTACAGCTGTTTCGCTATCACTAGCATCGTCAGATTGACATATTGAAATTACATGTTGTTTGTTTGTAACTAGGTGCTTGATGTTGATAAGAAACTGGCAAGAAACAACAAGGTCACCTTGATGTGGGTGCCAGGTCACAGAGGGATAGTAGGTAATGAAAAAGCTGATAGACTCGTAAAAGAAAGGGCTAATACCCCTTTCCTTGGTCCGGAGCCCTTCTGTGGTCTTACAAAAAGCCACATCAAAAAGGAACTCCGTTCCTAGGAAGAGGATCGACTACGACTAGGCAAGCTAAAAGGTTTGTAGATATATCACCTGGAAAATCAAAATGCCTTTTCGAAAAAAGATACTGGACACTGCTCTTTGAGGTAACAGCTCAAAATAAGTGGCAAATCGGAAAGTGAAAATTGTCTTTTCTGCGAAAGCGCCAATTAGGAATTTGTCCTCTAGAAAGCTGCTTAACTTCACTAGAAGTATTGACATTCTGGAGTTCAAGTAGATTAAGGCAGACACAAAAGATCTTCATAGGTCGAAGTGCAGAGAAGTCTGACTGGCTTTTATGACTTAAGACAATCTAAACTACGCATTGTGTGCAAATGTAAAGTGCATTTTGTTTATTGTGAATAATTAAAATTATTTTACCTTAATACCTGAATAATGTGGCTATCTGCATTTAGATATACGAAATTGACTAATAAAATTGCGTACAAAGCGTTCGGGACATCCCGAACTCTGGCTAAATATAACTTACGAGCGAAAAACACATGCCAGAATTAATAACGTTCATAATTCCTATACTTCATGTTTTCGATTTTTTTGGTATTTTTGTTAAACAGCAAAAGTTCTCCAAACTAAAACTGTCTAGACGATCGTGTTATTCAGTTTTACTGCAATGTGGCGTATTAAATAGAATCAGTCACGGATATGTTCAATACTTGCAAAAAGCATGTGTTTCATTGTAATTATTGCTTTGTTTCTACTAAAGAAATAAAGAATGTTCTGATCAGGCACACGATAGAATTATTGTTGAATAGTTGATAGGGCGAAAAAGTACCGGAACATCTAAAATAGTGGTTCAAATCTTATTAACACAGTATGAAATATGCAGGTTAAAAGCATAGACTTTTATTCCTAGTCTGGGGTTAAAAGCATACAGTAGTGGCCGAGACCGACAAAAAAATGAAAACTTGTTGAAAACAAATTCTATTTTTCTAAACTTTCTGAGCTTATACCACAAAACAGAATATTGGTTAGCACGAAACAGACTAGCAAATATTCTGTTTTGTGGTTTATACTCCCAAAAAATGGCTGCTCTTGTCTTATGAACATCTAAGGAGCCGACAGCGAGTCTATATACTTTGATTTGTATTATATACTCTGTGACTGTACACTTACCTTGAAATCTGTCTGGTCTTCTATTGCGTTTACTTATAAAATAACCACGAGCATCGAGTAAGGGAATTTACGCGATGCAATCTCCGCTTACCTCCTCCCATTCTTCTTTCCCTTTCAACATTATGTCCACCATGTGTTTCCAAGACCCGCCTCCTCAAGTTTGCTCTCCAACTTCTTTTGATAATTTTTCATTCTTCCAACCTCTAAACACGTAGCCTTTTGCAAATTCCTGTCTCCCTCTTCCCAATTTTATGGAGATACCCTACTCTTTACCAATGTCCAGTAAGGACCTGAGTAAAAAAGGAGTTTAACTAGGCAAACTTTCAGTCCATCCAATCGCTCCTACTACAAATCGCCCCTTTTAACAACCATTCATACTTCTCCCGCGTGTTCTCCATTTCCTTCTCTATCCACCACTGTACTTCTATTCTAGTCGCCCCTTTCCACTGTTGCCTCTTTGCTCTAGCAATCAAGTCCAATGGGTAGGATCTTGACAATATCGCCGCTGCCAGACAAACCAATGTCCTGATGTACCACTCCAGCACCCTAAGCAAAACGGCTCTTTGCACCTATGTGATGAATAATACACTCCATATATTATTTGATATTTAATAATTAAAGAATAAGTGAATAATCGAAGGTTTGTTAAAAAGGCCACCTTTAACAGATATATTTAACAGATAGATAAATTAAATGGAGTTAGGTCATGTACGGTAAACAACATTGTATTATAAAATAGCTAGTTGGCCTTTATGTGGGTCAGTTTGATTCAGTTCATTTCAGGTATGTTTAGCTCGAGGGCTTTAACCAATTGATTATTAATTCCAAAATTTTGTCGAATCACATTTCGAGAAATTTAGCAACAACAAAAATAGAAGGGTATTAATCAAGTTCGTGTTATATTTAGGAAGATTATTTCCCGCAAAGATTAAATTAATTTCAGACAAGTAAATTAGAACAAAACTTTATTAACAGAACACGAACATCAGGAATACAACTAAAAAATAATAAAACTGACAGTAGTATTTCTTTATTTCTCTTGGGAGATAGTCGCCGATGTCAGGTCTAGTGAAATAGTCAAGGGTAATATAACAAGACCTTTATTATAGTCGGCTAATTTTGTAGTAACTAGATTTTGAGAATATTTTAGTATCAATTTGTTGAGACATAATTTGACATTAATAATCTGATTAAAGCCCGAGAGTTTTAATGTCAAATTATGTCAAAACAAATTGTAAAATATTCGAGAAATTTAGCAACAACAAAAATAGCATTAATCAGGGTCGTGTTATATTTAGGAAGATTATTTCCTGAGATTTTTTTTATTTAAAAACAATAAATAAGAATCACTTTATTAACACATTTTACACCATAAGAGTACAAAGCAAATTAAAATAAAAAAAATTAACTTTCCATTTTAAAAAAATTTTAACAATAATTAATAATGCCGTTGTTAAACTGACAAATATTTGACGTGACTAATTGTCTAGTGCAATAGTCGCTGATATTTGATTCTGATTGGTCCGATTTCAAAAAATTATGACATTCTATTGGTTAATTTAAATCGAAGGAAATAATCGCTGATAATTGACTGCGATTGGTCGAAATTTTAAAAATTGTAACATTTCATTGGTTAATATCTTAGAACATAAAATAGTAAGGAAGGAGTTTATGTTATATCTACAATGTTAAAATCTGGTGACGGAAGTCCGCCATATTGGATAACCATTTATGACTCATAGTTTGTTTACAAGTTATAAAAATTTAGTTTTCTGTTAAAAATTTGGATTAATTATTTAAGTTTAGAATATTTTTCGTTTATAATAGGTTTGTTTAAATATAAGTAAGTTTTTTAATTCACAGTTTTAGTAGTATATTTATTGTAAATACTTAAAAACAATGGTTAGTTGTAGTACTTATGGGTGCTGAAAAACTCATAAAAACGACCATAAGAAAATTACTTTTCATTGGTAAGTAGCTATTATTATAATAAATATACATTATATATACGTAAACTATATTTTGATGTTTAAATTAAATTAATACTTCGTATTGATCCCTAACCTATCGTTTTAAAGTGACATAGGCGTATCAATAATGGAAAGAGGATATTTTATTTTTATTATCATTAATTTACAATTTTTTGGTTAATCTCATAACTGTATATGCAGGGCCGGCCCAAGCTATTCTGCTGCCCTAGGCAAGATATTTTTTTGCGCCCCCCCCAATTTGATTTTTTGTTTCCATTTTCCTCCTCAATTGAATCAAATCAATCAAATAAAAATAAAAACCGATCATTTTAAAGAAGAAATAACTTTAATTCTAAAAGTTTACATAGATTATAGGGAAAAGTTAAAAGTGAAAAGTTAACAGAGAGAAGGTCTACATACTACATTTTACAATTTAATTTTTCTTAATTTCATCTTCGTGAAAGAAGTCACCAGTTCGTTCAAGTCGATGTTTTTTGCCAAGTCTTGTTCAATTGATAGAGGGGCCAGTCCTTGAAGCCTTTCTTGCGTCATGGTAGATCGAATATAAGTTTTAATTAATGTTAATTTTGAAAAACTACGCTCACCACTAGCAACAGACACAGGCAGAGTCAGCAAAATCCGTAAAGCCACGGACAAATTTGGGGCACAATCTTTAAGGTCATTGCTTATGATGAAGTTAAGGACATCTTGTGGATTTGCGTTCTTGGGTACTCTCCTAGCAATGGCTTGAACTTCATTGCAAAGTTCGTGGCTTTCAATATCTTTAGCCTCATTGTTTGAGAGGAAATGTTCTAAATTCATACAATCGTCTATCAGGGACTTTGTTGTTGCGGCATTCACCTTGGATATGTTGTAGAGAAATCCGAATATAGAATATCTAACTGTTGAAATCTTTCATCCAGAGAAGATATTGCAGTATCGAGAATGGCAAAATGGAAATTGACTTTGAACTGTTCTTGAGGGGATACCAAAGGTTCATCATCCGCTTCGTAATCAAACTGTTTTTTCTTCTTTTTCTTTTTTCTTCTTTTGCCGCCCTCCCCAGGTTGCCGCCCTAGGCGGCCGCCTAGTTTGCCTAGTGGACGCGCCGCCACTGTGTATATGTCAATTATTTTTATTTCTACGGAGTATTCTATAGCAACGTTGTACAATAAATGTATTTGTGTATTAATTAACACGTTATTACATTCACAGTTTCCCACGAGATAAAAATATTAGACGGCAAAGGTTAAATATTGTGGATAAAGATAACTGGAGTCCAGGCAAGAATAGATTTTTATGCTCACATTTTACAGAACAATCATTTGATAGAACTTCTTCGGTAATTGTTAGACTGGTACCAAATTCTATACCTACAATTAAAATCGCAGGAATGAATGGGCCATTCTTACGCAGAGTGACGCACCTTGTTAATTAATAGTAGACTCCTTATATAGTCTATATATATTCAAATATATTGTGTCTAGTAACAATTAGTGCAAAAAATTAGGATTTTCTTTTAATTTTGTGATATTGGAAAATTCACTATTTTCACATCAAAATGTATGTATTTGGTTAGGTTAGGTAAGGTGAGGTTGGGTTAGGTTTAGTTTAGTTAGTGTTTTAAAAATTTTCTCTTCTTGATTTTCATGCTTATTATTCATTTTTCCTCAAAATAAACACAATCAATATTATTATTAGAGCCTACAGAGTCTATTTTCTAGGTGCGTCACTCTGCGGAAGAATCCCCGAAATATGTAAGTAATTATTACATCCACAAATTGCTTTAATAACATTGACCAAATCTATATTATTTCTCAACTCTTTTTAAAGATATTTCACTTAAACATATATTTCACTAATATATACTTTTTCTAATTAACCTTATGCTGAAGAGATAATAACTACTAGCAGTGAAACTCTACCATCTACTTTTGAAAGTCCTCGTAGGAAACAACTTAAAAGACAAATTAATAAGTTGCAAGTACAAAATAAAACAAAGACTGCTAAAATAAGAAAACTACAGTAGACTATAAATATGGAAACAACGAAAAGTCATTAAATCTTTAAAAACATTATTTCTGGAACTTAAGAGAAAAACTTGATTATTGAGGAGCAACAGAACATTATTTTGGAAAATTTTAATATATAATGATTAGTGTCTATACTGAATAATAGGTATGTTTCAATAAGGAAATTATTTTTCTATTAATAAAAATATAGGACGCCACTGTTAAAAAGTAACTTCCGGTAGCCATCTTGGATAACAATCCCGGTTAACTGTCCTTGAAGGAGCAATACTTCCTTACTATTTTATGTTCTAAGGTTAATTTAAAGAAGGGGAAATAATCACACTTAATACAGAATTATTTACTTATGAAAGGAAAAGTAACATTAGTATTAGTAGTTATTCGGTTTTACAAAGTTTAAACAAGCAGGTTTTTCCATTTTCTTCTTTTAGTGTCTTAAATAAGAGTTAAATACTGACCTTTCTTGCCATCTACTTCATACTGACTCATCTCTTTTCTTATTCTGTTCTAAGTTGTGTCCCGGATTTATGTTTTTCTTATTCTTATTTTTCTCATAAAATGTGTTTTCCTCATTCTTCTATTCGAGTAAATATTGGTGATTGAAGCGAGTCGTTTTCAGAATTCAGTCCATCATTTTAAACTCCAAATACTCACCGGGTCCGGTTTTTAATCTTCAAAAGCACCCCGGATGAGCGTTCCTGATCTTGAAATTTTTCAAATATTTATTGAATTTAACCTGTACCATTTAATCTATTTTTTTTATACTTCGTATTTGCTTATACAATTTATGGGATATGTACACATCCCATAAATTCTATTGGGTTGCTGAAATACACATTTCACCAAACCAAACTCTTTTTCTCAATCTTTATTTATATCGGTGATTTCTTTTACATTGTAGACAAAATTGCGAGACACTAATTTATCAAAGTCAAACGCGGTAGCTAACCACATCATGGAATTCCCCTCATATAAACAATGTTTTGGATACATTATTGTGCTATTTATAAGGAGCAGGAAATGCAAATTTAAATGAAAGAGAATTGTTAATACGGTAAATCACATTATAAAAATGTCATTTTCAAATAAAGCACATTCAGTCCATTGAACCAAGAAGTGTGGTTTGTTAAGTTTTATTTCGTAACCAACCATTTGCATCCAGCTGTTTTGTTATGGAGATAATGCGAATTCAAGAAAAACTATTTTGTATAAAGGAATCAATGCATCGTAGTAAATTTAGAATTACAAAAAATATATTAAATGGAGAAGTGTGTTTCATTTATTTAAACATACTTATTCTCTGTGAAAATAAAAAATACCTATCCTGTTATTTGATTTGTCTTATTTATTATTACTGAAAGTGGCAAAATTTTTACTCATTTGATTGTTTAAAATATACTCATCCTCATTTTTTTGGTAAATATTGAATATGTAAGCAAAAGAATTTTAATGTTTTTTGTATATAGCCATAGAATAAAGTTATAAACAGAACAAAAAAAATGTTTCCGAATTTAGATCTAACCATAAACAAATAATAATAATATAATAAATACCCTCCTATTGAATTTTAATAAAGTAATTCCTGTTATCACAGAGTGATAATACAAATCGGAGTATCGACTCTAATGGAGGGGGTAAGCATCCATTTTCAGGTATTGAGTTTCTTTCGCTTTCCAAAAGATCTCAAAAAGTAAGTTAACTTAAAAACTACTAATGAGCATATGCTTTTAAATATCACTAATTTAAGACTAGAAGAAATACTAGAAGAAATTTAAACAAACTCAGTCTTGTATAGTATTTTTCACAGTAAATGGTATTGGCTTATTAACTGCAATAAACTACCCGATTTAATCTCATTGTGTAGAAAATCATCAGGTAAAAGATGCAAATGTGCTACAGGGTCGAACTTAAGAAATTTGAATTTTGCATAATATAGGAGTTATACAAGTAATTTTTTTAAATGTTATAATTCTATTCTATATTTAGTTCAGGGTCGCTATCGCTATCCTCATCTAAATTAGTTATAATTGGCGCAATTAATTTTACAGAAAGGTACGAGTTTTCAACATTTATAACATACTAACAGAAATTTTCCAACTCCCGGTAGGAATGTCCTAAATAATTCTACCACGCTACCACTTAAAGTCGGAGAAGTATTTTTTCCGCGCACACTTGATTTAAGTTGGTGCCACATAAGCTCTATGGGATTGAACACACATTTGTAGGGGGGTAGTCGTAACACTGTATGTCCCAATTCTTCTGCAATTGTATCACAAACATACGCTTTTTTAAAGAAAATGACTGCAGCACTGGTAAAAGTTCTTTTTTTGTATAATTTTCCTCAAAATATATGTTATTTGCACTCATGAAGTTTTGAATCTCTAATTTCGTATTATTTGAGCAAGGCATTTTTTGCAATTGTCAACTATGGCAGAAAGCCACATAGCGTTCCAACCATTTTCTGATCCTGCGTGTAATATTGTGATTATCTTCCCTTTATTTGATGGTGTTTTTGTTTTACACTTATCAGAGGAATCGGACCATCCTTTGGAAGGGGTTTCATGTGGGTCAAACCACGTCTCGTCTAGGTAGAGTATTGGCCGATTTTCAGACCGGTATTTTCTTATTGACGTTATATATTCAGAACGCCAGTTTATTAAACGTGTGGATTCCATTATTACTTGTCTCTTGTCAATTTTGCAATATTTATAGCCCATTGCAGACAGAGCTCGTCAAAGAGTAGTGAGGCTACAGTTGATGTGAGTTTCGTCATTGATGAGCCGCTGTTTCAGACTTTTGATTGTCGGGATACGCTGCTCATTGCACATAGTGTAGATTTTTCGCCTTATCAAATCTTTTTCCCAATCGTCTAGACTTTTTGTGACACCGGAATCTTTACGCTTTTTTCTTGATTCCATGGAATGTTTAACAATTCGTCCAACTGAAGTAAGAGGCACCTTCGTCAAATTACTGGTTACTCTTGCTGCAGCACCCGCGTTATATCCTTGCTGAAGTAAGGAACTATACACATTTTTATAATGATTTTCGCGTCACAAGATAAGTGATTCTTCTTTAACGTACCACTGGAAGAAGCACTATTACTTTTTATCCGCGGACGCCACATACTGCCTATTCTGTACGTTGGGGTATAAAATATTTGCTATTAATGTCCGTAATAACGAATAAATGTTATAAAATGATTGCACGTCGTAACACAAATGAACACTTCCAATGAAATACAAAGACTAAAATGACCAAGAAGTGTAAGCTGTAATCCTCTACAATCCCTCTCTGAGAAACAAAATTACCTGCATCAGGTCCTTTTACATTTATGATGTGCATCTCGGATTTTACAACTTAAGGGTCTAATTGGCTTTATTATAATCCTTCAGTCAATACCCTGTACTTAGGGTACCTTACTAAATAAAGGTACTGTTATAATAACGTGTCTAGAAGGGTGGCCCAAAGTTTATTTTACTTACTCTGTGAATGTCCATTTTACTAAGAACAAGAAACAAAGAAACGGTTGAAGAAAACCACGTTTGTTTAAAAAATTAGACTTAACGAAACGGAGTATCGTAATAATACAGATATTTGAATACAAGATGCTGAACGTTATGTATGTGTATATTTAAAAAGATATATTTACAACAACATACATGACCTAAATGTGAGCAATAATCTAAATCCATAGAAAATTAAGATGATTCAGCTATATTCAGTTTATTTAAAGCATATATAGAAATAAAGACAATGGTCTCTTTGGTAATCTTTTAATGCCTGGTAATAATTTTATTATATTTATTCCTCAACTAAGTAACATTTTTGAAAAACTGTTTGAAGAATTGTGCAATAAAAGATCATGTTCTTCAAACTCTAGTAAAATAAGCAGTGATGAATTTTTTATATATCCTTGTACACATTTCCCATTGCTGTATGTGAAAAAATTATTTTTTAAAATTTTAGGTTAAGACTATACACTACCATTAAATGTATCAACCGAAATTTCAAAACTAACGAAAATAAAGATGATGTTAAAGTTTGTGATGTGTTTTTTTTTAATTATTGATATCCTTCCTTACTAACGAGGCAAATTGCGTGCAAGATATACATATTTTGCTATTTTTTTGACCTCCCAATTCTTAAGGCGAGTTGTCGCAACAATCGGCTAAACCTGGTTTATCTAACCATAGGGTTAAATTTAACAAAAGTTTAAACCGCTACGTGTTGTACCGGTGGTGTTTTTATGCAGTTTTATTAACCAATCATTTTGAAAGGTTGGTATCAATGAATGTTAGACGAATGAACTACTGTGGAGTAAATTACTTATGTTTTGCAAAGAAAAATATAAAAGAAGAATTTTTAGCCTCAGCTCCTTTCAGTTCAGTTACAATCTGTTTTTAGTGTTTTTGAAGTGTTGTTTATTATTTTATAATATTTTATTTGACTAAAAATGAATAAAAAAAAATAAAATAAAAAATGCATCTAGCGTTTTTATTATTGTTCTGTTACATGTGGATTTATCAATACCACAAAAATCTTGTAATATACAGCCAGTTGCCAGATATCGAAGAGTTACAAGAACCATATCTTCTGAGGACAGTGCATGGTTTCTAAAAAGTAGGTACTTATTCCTGTATCTATTTTGTACTGATTAAAAACATATTGATAATTTGGAACTTTACTATTAATCGAGACTATTATTAACCATTATTTTCAAATAAGATTTATTTATTAATAATACATACCTATTTGTAATAGACTCAATGTCTGCCGATACTTCTTATACCAACGTATGAATAGTATTTTTAGATAATCGAAATCTATCCAAAAATTCCTGTTCATTCCATTCTGTAAAATTGTTAGTTCGTCGCCGAATGTTTTGTGGGTCTCGGATATACTTGCAAATTTAATAGTTCATTAAAATCTTTAAAGTTCAGTATATTGGGATATTCCATTATATTTGGTAAAAATAGAAAAATCAACAGAATTCAATGACGAACAAAGTTTTTAGGTTACAAAACTAGTGTTATTATTTTAACCACTCATTTTTGCGCGGTTAATAAAACCGTTGGCAAAACTAGTTACCAACTGATCCAATTTGGTACAACACCAATTTTGCTTAAACCATTAGTTAAGTTTTAAACCTTGTTGGTACAACTCGCCCTTAGGGAAATGTTTCCAGGCTACCTGACCCTCACTAAAAAATTCCCCTATTTATTACCTTAGGATAGGTTAGAATCAGATAACATGTTTTATAATGTATTTTCAAGGGGTAAATGTGTTATCTGATTTTCCTTTATATCTCCGCCCTAAATCCTAAAGTGGTGCCCGAAAATAACAATCTTCTCAACAATAAAACATGTCAAGTACGGGTCTGATCTATAATAACGATTTTTTTAGTACTATCCTGAGTTTATACCACAAAACAGACTAACCAATATTCTGTTTTGTGGTTTATACTCCCAAACAATGCCTGCTCTTGTCTTACGAACATCAAAGGAGCTGACAGCGGGTCGATACTCTGACTTGTATTATTACTCTGTGCCTTTATTGAAAGACAGTAATAATCCTATTAGGTACCAAATTTTCAAAATTGATAAATAAACTGGAATATTTAATTTTTAAAGTGCTGCGTTCGTGTTCTCAGTAGAAGTGGAAATAGGCACATTTCATATTTACTTTGTTTATTAACAAAAACTATAAAATCAACTCATTTTCCTACTAATATTGCACAATAATTTAAAACACTTTCAGCCTGCAATATTATTAAATTTATTATTTCTAATTATCGCGTTTTTTTGTTAATATTTACTGCAGAAAAAGTTGTTAATAATTAACAAATGCATACCTAACCAATGAAAAAATTTGGATCAAAATTTTTTAAAACCGAATATTGTTTATTTAGTAGGTAACAATCGACTCGACATAACCTTAAAGGTTAGGTCGATGTTCCATACGGTGTTGCCACGTTTTTCTTGTAAATCCCATTTCTCATTCATAAAAGGTAAATACCACCAATTTTATTATTTTTCTCCATAAACAATATGGAAACTACTAATTATTATTTTCTTATATAGATACTTTTTAGATATATTGTCTGTTAATATACAAATTTACGAATTTTTTCAATCATAATTTTAATACTATTTTTCCACTTGATTCGGACTGATGGCATGTTTTCCAATTGACTACGTGTAAATTTGTGGCAACTTAAAACTTTTATAACTTTTTAACAAGTTTGTAAAAAAGTTCCAGATTTTTTGAGGAGCTTCAGGAAACTAGTCAGACATATATATTTTTTTGAATAGATTTTCATTAAATCCAATATACCGACAAAACATCCTTAATGTAGACAAGAATATTGCCTTTGACCGAACACGATGTTTTTGTCTTGCCAACACGACACGAATCTTCGCCCGCTAATGTAGCCTCAGCAAAATAAATGGATGGCACTTTATCAATGGGGAAAGAGAGTACAGAGAGGGGAGCTATATAACTACATAAAACGATGCTTAGTTCTTGAGTGCACGATGGAATATAATTTTAATGCACATCTTGCACACCATCGTCTTGTACATCTCTAGCGGAACATAACTTTCCAATATGTATAGGAGAAATGAAAATAAACAAAGTGTATTGCATTTACAAATGAGATATCCTTCTGTAAATCTACCAGTCCGGGACAGAAATGTTATAAATCCAAACGTTCGAAGCAATAACACAATATATCATAAAATATGAACTGTATTTGCAAGACATTTCTTCGTTCATCTTCCCCTGATTGCTCGTGTCTAAAATTAAAAGTAGCATCTGGCGAAAAACCCTCACAAACATTATTCTTATCTTTATGACGTAAATGATAGATGTGAAGTGATTCAGCTGGAATGTGATGACACAGAGACAAAAATTTATTAGCTGTTTCAGTTAATCAAACGATTTCCTATTTAAGTAAAAAAACACATCTACTAATATAAACTTAAAAGGTACTCCTACAATAATAAAAATAATTTTTTGTTTCCAACATTTAAATGTCATAAATTTCCTATTTTAGGCGCTTGAATGGTTCCATTTAGGGTTGCCATCTCTAAATTTTGGAAAACAGGACAAAACGCGTGAAAACCCCGGATTTTAGAGTCTGAAAGCCGGACATTTCAACAAGATCTTTTAAACATATTCAATGTAAAAAAAACAGTTGAAAATGTCATAAAACACCTTTTTTCCTTTTTATCAGCAGTCATTTATATAACAAAATATATCTATTCTAGCCTAGCTGTAGCAGAATATAACCTAAATAAATGCAGTCTTCTTAAATATTAAACAACAAAACAGAACATTTTTAAAGTTTAGACCTACATCAATGTAAGTTACATTAATAAAATTTTAAATCAAAATAATCAATCCTATACTTATTTTCATCAACTTAAAGTTTTGATTAACAACCATATTTTAAATAGTTTTTACCTACTCAATAAAAACAATCATAACTTTAACTACAAAAATAAAAAGCAATTATTGCACTCACAACACGATTTGTCTATCTAGCTATTGTAAACTTCGAAAATAATAATAATAATTCTTATTACAAAAATATATTTATAAAGAGTACGGATATAAACATTTTGTTAATAGTGGTAAACCGGACGATGAGACTGTCGTAATTCAACTAACTTGACGAGGTAGGTAAGGTACTTGGTCCTTTTTTTCAATAAGGGTTCATACACCCTTCTTACACAGAACGAAAAAAGTACGTAATATTAATTAAATAGTACGACGGATCAACGGACGGTAACATCATTTTCGGGCCGATGACGGGAAACATTAATACAACGATGAAAATTTCATTAACTATGTATAGAAATTTCGTACATTGAATTAACGAACAACGAGCATAATTTTTAATGTTTGTTGTTTATTAAGCAACGAGCAGCGGACATTGAATTATCAACTTTAAACGTTGAATTAAGCTGCAACCAACATCAACCAAACATTAACTTATGAACTTCGTACGTTGAATTAACTAGCAGTAAACTGTTTTTAATGTTTTCGGTTATTAATGCTACTAACGATGAACAGTGACTTATGAACTTTGTACGTTGAATTAACTAGCACTTAACTTTCTTTAATGTTTTTCGGTCATTAATTTTACGAACAATCACATTGGTTTATAAACTCTGTACTTTGAATTAATGAACAGTAACCAACATTTGATGTTAATTGGTTATCAATGTTATGAACAGCGGACATTGATTCATGAATCCAGGGGGATTGATTGGGAGGTTAGTGCAAGCAACCCCCCTTCCTTGACCTTGCAAAATTACTGAATAAAACTATAACGGGTAAGTATCCTTATTTTTATCCTTATTTCTTGCATTTGATCATAATACAAAATGGGATATTGAAATTTTCAGACTTTTTTACAGAGTCATGAAAAACAGATATCCTGCAAAAAAATGTAATGTAAGGTGATATGATGTAGGTGTAAAAACTAGTGTTTAGAATTGTTTTTTAAATAAAAAAGTTTTCATTATTTGTACTGTTTATTTTTGCGATTGTAAATATTCACATAAAATTTGCACTTTAGGACTTTCAAGTTGTGTTTTACTCACTTTCTTCATTTGTATCGGCAAGAGCTTTGTCTACCAAAACTTTAGTAGCTTTATCTTTGACATGGTTATGATCTTTTAAAAATGTCATTATATGTGGAAAGTACTTCATCCATTTACTTAGGAAATCTCTACTACCAAATGCCATTTCGTAATTCATATCAATCTGAAGAGAATAAAACAGAATATTAAAGAATATACAGTATAAGTTTTTTTAAACTCACCAAACGATATCCTTAGGGTTTTTTATAGAATGGCCACTTTTGGAAAATATCAGCAGTACTCTGTATAGTTTTCAAATCGTTTAACCGATATTGGGCACAGGCCTTCCAGTAACTGTCGAATTCATCTGCTGACAAGTTTTCGAATTTCAATGCTGCTAGAGACGCTTCCGCATCTGTTTCTATAACTAAAGTAAATTCGGTAAGTATATATTTATATTTTTTAGTTGTTATTTAAATTCGTTTGATTCAGAACTTTATTGTACAATTTTACTTACCGAAGTCTTGTGTGAAGCGAGATTCTTTCTTATTCGATTGTTTGGTTACTTTGTCCAAAATATTAAGTCTTTTCTTATTCGCGCATTTATTATAAAGCTTTCCCCTTTTCTTGGTGCGATAGTATTCCTGAAATGTAATAGAAAATTTTAATGAAATGGCTATTTTATATCAATAATAAATTACCAATTTTTCAGTTTTGAATCGAGCTAAGATTTCATTCTCCAATCTATGACTTGTGGCTAAAGACATAGAGACCTGATTTTCATCAAAATATTGCCAAATTAAATTGATTAGATTGTTTCTTTGATCTTCATCAAAATTTTTGTTGATTTCGTAAAAGGAGCAAAGCATATGGCCTTTCGCAGTATGGAGCACATCAGCCAGATTGATTATTGTCCCAGAATCTGGTGTATCTGGTCGTGAATACGGTTGAAGAACCTATTGAGAAAGATGAATAAATTTGAAAGATGTGACTAAATAATAATACAAAAACATCAGCGTTTTATTTTATAAAATTTCTAGGATTTGGTTTCTAAATAATTTAAGAGTGCTTTTAAGTTTCGAAATGGCAATTCAAAAAGAACTGTGGTTCCTGTATTCTGAAATATTTGATCCTTTTTGAATTCATATATACCTAGTTTTCGATTGAGAAAGACCGAGAAATTCTTGCTTATTTTCTTAAATTTTGTTAAGATGAGAATCTAATTTTCATTATCTTTCAATAAAATGTAGGTACTTTATTGTATATATGTATTCAAGAACAAGTGTGACATTTAATTTATTACTATTATTATTATGTGTATACCAGTGAATAGCAATAGATAATTCCTAACATAATCCATAACCGAAAATAATTCAACTCAATATAATTACCGTACCTAATTGTTAATTCAAAATTAATTTTCTAGTTTTCTAACAATCATAACTTAAGAAATCTATTAAATAAAAACAATTTACTACTTACCTTACTACGAAGTTTTTCGCAAACCTATAGGTTAGGTACACAAATATTTTACTAATCTTTTACAAGTCCACTCAAGAATACTGGTGCATCGTCCAACTATTCTAACTAAATAACTGAAAACAAAGCTCTATAAGGCGCACGTGTGCATCATTTGATGCTCGATTCCGCAAAGTCAATGTTTTCTGTTCGTTGAATCAACAACAATGGATTTTTGATTTTTAACGTCTACTGTTCACAGATTTATCTCATAAAATCATTATTTTAACGACAAAGCACATAAGTTACTGCTTGTCAATCGTTAATTCAATGCTTGAGCACATCATAACAATGAATGAAATTGTTAATGTTTGATGTTTCACTTTTATTAATTGATGTTTGCTCTGTGGTTGTGACAATGGGCTCAGTTATTATTTAAAGGATAGAAATAATTGTATTAATCACGGATTCGTAATATTAATGTTCAAAATTTTAATCACTGCTAATCGTTGATATTACGTACGACATTTTTTTCTGTGTATCGGCCCTGAAGCGTGCGGTCGCATAAATTATCCTTTATTGTTTAGTATCCTCACGTCTATTTTTAGAAATGGTTACAGTCGGCCTACCTGACTTTTCTTCACGCCCTCGTGAAGCTGGACTTACCTAAACAAAACAAAAAAAACAAAGCATTAGTCAAATGATAACATGATTAAATAGTACAGTGACAAAACACATTATTTGTCTACTGTTAATTCGTTACCACTGTCTTCATCGTCAGTAACAGTAGTAATGAAAGGTTTTACCCTTTCAGAAGGACAAATGCCCGTATAAGCTGTCCTACAACGTTAGAACATGTATTTCGTCAATTACATATCTATCGTTATCCAGTACTTTTGTTACAACAAAAGGACCTTTATACCAGGGTTCAAGCTTTCTACTTTTTCAGTCATTGGAGGCTTTACTGGCTTGAACCACCACATGTTGGCCAACTACGTATTTCGTAACAGGGGCATGCCTACTACCTAACCCAGTAGAGATGCTTAACAGGGGCATCTCTACTACCTCCTTACGTGTAGCTTCCAAGTCTTTACTCACTGAATCATCCCAACGGGATTCATCATCAATGGAAGCTATAAGGGCCGACAGGATTGAGCAATTCATCCTCTCCACTTGCCCATTAGCCACGAGCATATAACGTAGAGACAGCAAGCAATAGTGATTGTTCCGCATCACAGGGGAAACTGTCAGACACTACAGCCAGTGTCGTATCATTTTTAGGGGCTTGAAATGAATACCTTTATAATACATTTTAAAACATGCAACAAAATATTTTTTTTTTTTTAGACTTGAATTTAAGTAGTAATAGTAATTAATTATTTACATGGAATCATAAGATATTTTATAAAATAGAAAGTTGAAATTATTGCATACATTTCTAGATTTTCAGTATTCTTAATAATATGGCGGTATATTTGCTTTAAGCATTTTCCTATTTTTAAACAAGTGTAAGAGACGCTAATGCATATTTACTTGTAAAACGACCTTGATGATTCATTTTCATATTTTTTTATATTTACAAATCACACAAACTCTCACCATATAATATATACTCAAATTAATTTAAAAAATGGCTTTAAAAGTAATATCCAAACACTATTAAATTGTAAAAATAACTCTAGATGCAAAACAAATTGACAATAATGGCATATGTGACAATTCGACTTGACACGAAAATTCAAAACGGACCAATGAGATTGCTGGACACTATATGACATTTGTTTTCCCCCCTGATACAAAACAAAGCCCACTTGGACGCTGTCCACACGTTAGTATATATGCTCGAAGCATAAAACACGTTTAATACCTAACGACTGACAAAAGTCCGTAAAACTTTTGCTCGTAATCGCTGTGCCTCGTGAAGGTTTATCTGCAGATAAAAAAAATAGCAAACATTAGAACACTTTTCAAAAAAAATAAACAAATGGAACTATCCACTATCCGTGTCGCTCTCGTTAGAGGCTCCACCAGCAGTAAACAGTTTCATTCGTTCCGAGGGACAAATCCCTATATAGGATCTCTTAGATCCAGGCAATTCTTCGATCACGTAACGATCGTTATCTAACACTTTCGTAACGTGAAATGGTCCTCTAAACCGTGTCTCAAGCTTTCTGCTTTGACCGTCATTAGAACCCTTAGGTTTCATTACAAGTACTTGTTTTCCAACTCCAAACTTTATTGGAGACGCATGCGCTTTATCGTAATACTTTTTCTGATAATCCTGTTTGGCATTGATTCGCTGAGAAACGTCATTTCTCAATTCTGCCAAATCCAATTGATT
The DNA here is from genome assembly GCA_035357415.1 of Ophraella communa. Lineage (NCBI taxonomy): Eukaryota > Metazoa > Arthropoda > Insecta > Coleoptera > Chrysomelidae > Ophraella > Ophraella communa. The sequence goes on from CM068984.1 coordinate 8,527,543, forward strand.
ATCGTGACTTACCTGTGTCGACAAAAAGGCAATGTGAACTCCTCTAGGTCGATAACCAAAGAACAATTCGTAGGGACTTTTCCTTGTCGTGGAATTAACCGTCGAATTAATTCACCACTTAACACCACTTACAGCCTGATCCCAACGCGTTTCGTCATCGGTTGAGGCCATCAATGCTGAAAGTATCATTCGATTCATCCGCTCCAATTGGCCGTTAGCACTTGGAGTAGATGTGGTACACAATACTCGCTTAATTCCTAACCTTAAGCAAAATTCTGTAAACTGTTTACTCGTAAAAGCAGTACATCGATTACAGATTATTCTACGAGGCACTCCAAATGTATCAAAAATACCGTTTAAGAAATTAAGGACAGGAACTGTTTTTGTATTTGTAACTGCCTTTAAAAATGTGAATTTAGTAAAGCTGTCTACTGCTACTATCAAATAAGCATTTTTCTTGAAACTTTTCACAAAAGGACCTAGGTGGTTAATGTGCAACGTGTTCATTGGTACAGGTTGTTTTTCAATAGGATTTAGACCTCCTGGAAAGCGTTTTCTTGTTCTTCATTCCACGTAAAAATGGAATTTTTGCTTATAAGGCTAGTTAAAGGTTTGACAATGGACTCAAAACCATAAACAAATTTCCTGAAATAGCTGGCTAAGCCCAAAAATCGCCTAACTTCATGGACATCTTTTGGAGTTGGGAATTCTGATACCGCTTTAATTTTTCCACATCCGGGCTTCACTCCCTTGCTTGTAACTTCGTGTCCAAGGTACTCAATTTGGGTCTGCAGAAAATGGCATTTACTTAGCTTAAAAGTCATGTCTGCTTTCGTAAACGCTTGTAGCACCATCTCCAACCTTTCAAGACCTTGATCAACAGATTTAGATGGAATAAGTAGGTCATCAAGATATGTCATAGCCTTGTCAAAACGAAGTGGTCCTAGTACCTTATTAATCGTCCTCTGGAACACTGCAGGAGCATTTACCAAACCAAATGGCATCCTTAAATGTTCATAGTGCCCGTCAGGCGTGACAAATGCTGTTTTTGGAATGGCATCATCGTCTAACGGGATCTGGTGGTAGCCTGAAGCCAAATCCAGGGTACTATAAAATATGTTGCCATCCAGATTGTCTAAAAGGTCGTTGAGTCGTGGTAAAGGTTGGTTCATCTTCAGACATTTTCGGTTTATTGCACGGTAATCTATGCACATACGTTCTTCTCCGGACTTTTTCTTAACAAGCAGGATAGGACTAGCATATGCTGACTCTGATTCTTGCACAATACCATTATCCATTAGTTCCTTTACCATTTCTCTCACTATCTGTCTATTTGCATAAGGCAAGCGATAAGGCCTGTACGTCACTGGCTCGTTATCGATCAATGCAATCAAAATTTTTTTTTTTTTACGACATTTGTTTTACCAAGTTCTCGTAAAGAATTTGCAAAACAGGTACGATACTTATTAAGAAGATTTACTAAAACCTGACACTGATTCTTATTTAAATTGGGATTGATTTGATTTCTAATTTCTTCAAATGTTATTGGATAAAGTGGTGAAATATAAGTTTTGAGACACTCCCTAACATCAACATCGCCGGTACAATTTTCGTAACATGTATATCCTCTTATAACGACTCTTCCTTTTTCGTAACATAAAGGTCGATCGGAAATATTTAAGACAGGTATTGAGCAATCAGTATTGAGATCTATTACACACGGTAATAAGATGTGAGTGTTATTGCACCAATTTCTTTATTGAAGGTCAATAAATACTTCGTCTTGGCATTCATCATTTACTACCTGAATTTGACCCATAAAATTCGGTGGTATTACGGTTGTTTGCTTTGCATATAAACTTATTTTATGTAACAGAAATTTATCGATCGAATCAGGATCAATATTGGTAGTTTCGTTATATAGCCTAATTTTATTTCCTTTTAATACAACAGTGATATTTTTATTATTTAAAAATGTCTGACCTACGATAATGGGAATAGATTGTACCGCATCAGGTACTATAAGGGCCTCAACAGTAGAAGTTGCTAAATCAACCGTCAAATTGATGGTTTTAAAATAAATATTAACAGTAACCTCGTAAACTAACCAATGTTGGTTTGCGTAACAAACCTAAACTTTGAGCATTTGAATCTCGGATTGTGACAGCAGCGCATTAACATTACAATCAATATAATAACAATTATTGGTATTCTAATCGTTAGCAGAAAGAAGTAAAATAAATACTGACTTACCCCTATTAACAAACCTACCAGATTTGACTCTGCAGTGTTCGGCATCATGTCCTAACAGATGACACTTCGAACACTCCAATTTCGGCTTTGAACAGTTTGATTGATAATGGTCCCTCATCTTGCAGTTTAAACACTTTATATTTTCTATTCCATTTGCAGTCTTTTCTGGGCGGGAGTACGGTTTACATTTTCTGCCCTCTCTTTGTAGATTGCGAAACTCTACACGTCGATTTTAATAAGGTTGATCACTTAATGAATAATTACCGATGTTGCCTTCTTCACGCAACATTGCCAAATATTCTTCGAAAAGAGCCTCTGGTGTTGTGTAACGACCAACTCTAGCTGCATTTTGAATAGAAGGATTGGGTATACCATCTATTATACAAGCAACAGTATTTTTGCCAGTAATCTAACAGGTTCTAATCAGCTCCATTTTCTTAAAATAATAGCACATCATCGGTTCACTTGCTTGTTTGGTACGACCAAGCATCTTTCTTCGAACTTTAGCGTAATGAATATGATCCGGGAATGTTTTAATTATCAAACTTTTCCATTCCGGCGTACTTCGATCATTGCGCGGGGAACGGCGTTTTTCAGTAGCGGTTCTCCTGTATCTCTCCCGAGAACGTACACGTGACGAATCACTACTTGAACTGGAGCTCTGTCTCCGCCTATGAGATTTCCCCATTGTTTGTTTTATATACACAACTATGTTAATTAATCTTACTTAACCATTAAATAATAACTATAAAACACAAAACAAAACGCACAAACTATTACGGGATTGTAAGTTACACTCCACACCTGAACTGTAAACTTCGAAAATAATAATAATAATTCTTATTACAAAAATATATTTATAAAGAGTACGGATATAAACATTTTGTTAATAGTGGTAAACCGGACGATGAGACTGTCGTAATTCAACTAACTTGACGAGGTAGGTAAGGTACTTGGTCCTTTTTTTCAATAAGGGTTCATACACCCTTCTTATCGGCCCTGAAGCGTGCGGTCGCATAAATTATCCTTTATTGTTTAGTATCCTCACGTCTATTTTTAGAAATGGTTACACTATTACAGCGTTTTCTTCAGCCTCTTGCCTTTTTACTTCTCAGTTTTTTTGGATTTATCATTTTTTCCGATAGCTTTTAGAATATCTTCCCTTTTTAAAAGTAATTTATAAAAATCAGTGCAACTGTATTCTTGGAAATTGAATTTAATTTTAATTATTAAAGAAATTGTTTCTACGTTTAGTAAATTTCTTTCTTTAGTCCATTGTTGTGTAATTAATGAGAATACCCTCTCCACGTTGATATTATGCGCCGGAATGCAAAAAAAATAATGCGCAATTTTCAACAATATAAACTCGCATTTGGCGTTTTAAAAAATGGTACCCAAAGTTGAATCGTGGTGTGCGAGCATCGATAGTGTGTGACTCGCGGGCGACACAATTTTTTTTATTTTTTTATTTAAAAAACCCGGTCTACAAATGAGACCTTCCCCGGACGCTCCCCGGATGCTCTCTAAACTAGGACAAATCCGGGGAAACCCGGACGGATGGCAACCCTAGTTCCATTAAAATTTCTTCTCTTTTTCAAATTATTTTGTTATCGGGATAAATAAAACACTCTGAAATTCTAACTTTTGTCATTGCTTTCAAGCAGTAGATCACACTTATCAATTTTTACTAATAACATTGAGTAATAAACTATAACTTATTTATTCTGATACTACTTACTTACTATTTATGAATATAATAATAATTGTGGAGACCGATATCGGAAGTATGATTCAAACGAGATCGACTTTGATAACACCGACACCGACTATGAATAGTTATTCATTGACAAATAGCGAATTGTATTTCTATAAGTAAATTATTGTTATTTTTGATTATTGAGGGATTTTGAATAAAACCTGTTAAGTTTTTATTTAGTTAGAAGGGTATCACAATAGTAATAATAATCTATATTTGTCCCCAGCGGCGGCCTTAGGGGGTGGCGAACAGGGCAACCGCCCGGGGCCTCGCTCTTGCAGAGGCCTCGCGCTGCAAACCAAGCAAATTTTAAAAAAATATATATTTTTTAACTATATTTTCTTGATTTAAAACTTTCGATTTTGATGCTTAATTACTTATTAAGGTTATAACATAACGGTAAATTAAAATTAAGTTAGTTAACTAATTCATTCATTCAAAACATAATTGAAAAATTCATTATGTAGTGTTTGAATATCGCGCCTGGAAATACTTGAAGATCGGTTTTTTAATCGCATAGCACTTGGGTCAGCTCGGCAGGCCTATTCTGTAACTTGCGACTGCCGATAATTGCGCAATAATTGTCGCTGTCAAACGCGAGTTTCGTATTCTCGAAGAAGCAACTGCGATCGCGATCGCAATTTATTTGATAACTGCCTCTAGTGAGCAATTGGTTAACTGAAAAAGTGCATTTTTCAGTTGTTTTATGTAAATAATCGTATTCTGTAAGCAATTTTTTAGCAATTACAACGCGATTGCAACTGTCAAATAGCAATCACAAATATAGTAGTTGTAGTTGAGTTGTTTTATAATTTAATTAAGTTTTGGTGATAGAAATAGAAGGTAAGTTATAAATTATAGTATATCGTCAATAATAAACATGTTTTTATTATTTACAAATAGTAATTTAAAGGACCGTACCACCGTAATAGAAAAAATAATAGTCATCATTTGTTTTAAGTATTTATAAATGGCTCGTGCATTTATGATTATTGAGGCCGCAAAATATTTTTTAAATTTGTTTTGTTCATCAGCTGATTTTGCAGACAATCTAGTTACGTTGATTGCTACCCGTACTGCGTACGAAAAGTATACACCTTTTACTCCGAGCTTTCTTTTATTGGTATAAATAAATACAGGGTCAGAATAAAAAGTGTATAAAGTGTAAAAAGTGTATACTTTTCGTACGCAGTACCGATTGCAAGTGGCGCTAGTTTTTTTACGTAAAAGTGCATCTTGACAGCAACCAGCAACTGCGATGCGATTACCTTACAGAATACCACGTTTTGCGACTGATTGCGCGACCGTTGTACAATGGTTGCTAGTTGCAAAATAATTGCTGTTTTTACAGAATAAGCCTGCGGCAGTCGGGACATAATGCTCTGCTCCTCTATCGCTTGGGGAATCCCTGTGTTTTATTTCGTTCGTCAACTCTTGTCACCTTGGAATTATTTTGCTTGCAGTATGAGTTACAAAATTGTTACTGTACCGTAAAATAAATATTTTTATCTTTTATTTTATGGAATGTTATTTATTATTTCTAACAACCTACCTAAAAGAAGGAAAAAAATGTTTTGAAAAGGGATTTTAATATCAAACAAACACTTATTATCGAGGGTTCCAAACTAAGTGAAGTAAAAAAGGAATCAGTAGAGAGGTTGCAATAAAAAAAACAAATAAAACCGTACTGTATAATACACAGGCAATTTGTCAATAAAATACCTTATGCTGCAAACATTAAAGATGTGGGCGTGGACAACTGATTAACTGATTTCAAATTTATTATTATTTAAACCGTGATTGGTTATACACAATAAATAGGCCATCCTTAAAATTAATTCAATGCAAGCGATTTGAGTTTGAAAATGTATATGCTATTCTGAAGCCGATAGTACATATCTATATTGAATATTACGGTTTTATGGTATTTAAAGTATTTGGAGTGAGTTGGAAAAGTATAAATTATAGTATTTGAAACATTGAGTAAACTGAAAAAGTGTAAAAACTGTGTGATACTTAAAAATCATTTCTGACTGTTTATGCGAAACAAAACAAGATTTACAAAATGAGTTCGCGTGATCGTGATGCCGGTAGAAAATTTGAGTCAGGTAGTTCAAAAAGGAAACGAGCTATCAAAAGAAAGCAGGTTAAAGAAAATCTACGTGGATCTTTATATAAATATATAAAAAGTGATTATCAGGAAACCTCTACAAAACACTTATTGACTGAAAGTGACTCTGATCCTGATCCAGCTGAAAACATTCCTCCCACATCATCATGGGTGCCGCCGCCGTCATTAAGCAAAAACAGTGAGGATGATGATGAATTAACTACATCATTGTCTCTTAAGTCACCGCTGCCGCCGTCAACGCTATCCAGTCAAGAACACGAATCTGAGCCCGAGTCTATGTCTACATCCATGACTGCTGGAATGGAAATTCTGAATCCTCAAAATGACCCCGGTTTGTGGTCCATAACAATTACTGATGTAGACCGAACTGAAATTATATTAAAAGGTTCAATCCGGATTAAATTTAATTTATTTCTTCAGAAAAGCCGCAAACATCAATTTTAAAATTTATCATCTCTGCATTTGTTAATTTTGTAAATCTTTCAATGTAAAATATTTTAAAACTGAAATTCTTTTTATTTGTAACTTTAGTATTTCTCCTCAAACATGACAAATACCTAAACCAAACAACCAGACAAAGGGCAAAGGGACAAAGGGCCTCGCAAAGACCTGCCGCCCTGAGCCTCGCAATGGGTAAGGCCGCCTCTGTTTGTCCCCTTAGATAACTGGATACATTAACTGTACCACCCCAAAGTATAATCGTTGATTGATAAGTTTATTTTATTTTATCAATCAACGGTATAATGTTATACCCGATATGCGAGTAAACAAAAGCATAATATACATTTATCAGTTGATTTATATCAAGGGTACTTTTTAACTGCAAGCTATCATAATGACTACTGTTAAGCTTACTACATACATAATCAATGTTACTACTCCATGACATATATACGAGCCTCAAAATTTTGTGGATTTTGAAATAGTTAATTACGTTACAAGTCCGTGAAGTGACTTATTACGGTACGAGATAGATGTTTATGGACAAGGAGACGAAGTAGCCAAGTCAAGAATATTTAATCGAGTACCGCAATAATTACTTCACGGACGTGTAACGTACTGTATTTTTTTTCATACTGCCTATGGTTTTAAACGCAATAAAATATGAAACTGAAATGACATATTTGATCATTTTATTAGGAAGTCATGTAGACTGCTGTGAAAAAATTATGTTACTTGATTTGTTCTTAACATTTTTTGTTCTCTTGTGATTATTGTCGGGAATAATCAGTGTAGCTTTTATTTGCCTAGCAACTGTCAGATACTAGTCAAAATAATTACTCAATTGTGTCAACGCGAAATAGATTGTAAGTAATAATTAATTAAATTAAATTTTTCAATAATTTTATGATAGTTTTATTGATCTTTTTTATTGTAAAAATTTGTGAATCAAAAAATAATCTTGTCAAATATAACTCGAGAGATCCATAAATTAGAAAATTATTTGACAGATTTTGTTCAAACCTGTGAATAGAGAATAATAAGGAAGGAGGATTGTCATATTTAAAGTAGCAAATAATTGCGACGGAAGTCGGCCATATTGAAGAACCAAATATGACTCATTTCAATTTTGACATTTGATAAATTTGGTTCTTTCATGTTATTTCTTATTTTAATTTCAGTTTTTAGTGGTTATATGTATTTTTAGTAATTTAGTATAATAATTTGTAGATGTGTAATGTGTTTCTAGTGTAGTGACTCTTTAGTTTTTGTATTTTTTAAGTGATAAAGATTTTAAAGTAAAATGGTTAGTTGTGCCTCATGTGGATGCTCTAAAACCCCAAAAAATTCTCGTTTGGGAATTACTTTTCATCGGTAAGTGTCTATTTATTTGTATTATTAAAACTTAATAAAGAAAAATAATGTTTTTTTCCCAATGACAACCACATAACTTTATAATTGTTACCATAGGCGTCCCTTTATTTTTTAATATAAATATAGTAGTTAAGTAGACAATTTATTTTTTATAGTTATTTAGAAATTTTTTAACTACTCTTTTATTTAATTGCATTAAGTAACGTAGTTGACTATAAAAAACTTTCATTTTTAGTTTTTCTAAAGATGAAACTAGGAAAAAAGCATGGATGGAAGTTGTGAATCGAATTAATTGGAAACCAACTACAAACAGCTTTCTTTGTTCTGAACATTTTGATGAAGCATCCTTTGACAGGACCTCCAGTTTAAAACTGCAATTACAGCCAAATGCAGTTCCTATTGTGCTTGTTGACAGATTAAAACATGTAAGTACCTACTTACTCAAAATGCAGAAAGTTATACATAATCATCAAATTTGTGTTTGTTCCGAAAAGTTATTACGGGTAGAAAATAGTAAAGGTATACGTATAAATAAAAAAAAATAATTTTAAATGTCTTAAAACATTTCCAATATAAACCTTTTTTTGTAAATATGCCTTATCATGATGTATCCTACGAGCCACATGCTATCCTATTATTAAAAAGTGTATCCAATATGTATTTAGATACAAGATTACATTTTATATGTAAAAGTGTTCAAACAAATGTAGAAAAAATAAGATGTTTGTATACCAAATTAATACAATTTAAAGGACAATAAATAATATAACTATTAAGTTGTTTATTTATTGTTACAACCTCATCACAATATTACAGATCAATAAAATATTACTAAGAACATTGAAAAATAAAACTTTTAAACTCAAAGAAAGCTTTTTCGCTAAAACTAGTATCTTCATTGAGTTTGAAAAGCTAATTTTTAAATAAAAAGTGGAAGTTTTGTTGAAAAGTTTTATTTTTTAATGTTCTTAGTAAGATGAACTTCCACAGAGTAAGGGTTAGTACAAACAATTTCAATACAAGATTATTTTTATTAATAATACGGGGCATAACAATATAATACCCTATGTGACACCACTGGTAACCGGAAATTTGAAATCCGCCATATGCAAGAACCATTGCGGACTTTGTTCAAATCGTATTATACTCCTTCCTTTTTATTCTTTATTCGTAGGTTCAAACTTGTTGTTTTTCAAACAATCTGTCAAATTATTTTCAATTTATTCTCACTTTCTTGTTATATTATTACTGACAATTTCAAATTGTCAAAAATTTTGACAGTTTGAAGTTTCCGTGGAGAAAATGACATAGCGCGTACTTAACATTTTAAATTTTCACTTTTCCAACGGATATCACAGGAAGTAGCATATAAAAATTTGTGTAGAAAAGTGTGTTTTGTATAGTGGTTGTAGAAAAACAGTTTTTTCTCATAATTATAGTAAAGCAAAAAAGAAATAAAACAATGAAGAGAGTAACTTGAAGATTTATTTAGTTTGCAAAATGTCAGTCTATAAAATAAACAAACATAAATATGCACTAAAACTTTTTCTTTTAAATATTTCAATCACACCATTGTATGTTCACTATAAATATATCTATTTATCAAAAAATTGGGTTAATCAACATTTTCTCTTTTATTTTAATGCATGTATTTCACTTTCATTAAATAATAATACTCTAAGATCATTAGTGATAATTAAAGAGTACGAGTAGGTACATATAAATATACAGGGTGATTTGATAAGAATCAGCAATCTGTGAACTGAAGATCCTAAACACCAAAATATGGAGATTAAGTCTTATACGTCCTATACAAGCAAGTTTTATGAGATACAGGACATTTAAAGTTGAAATTGTAATTTGAAATTTCTTAATAATTTTTTCATTTTAAACCATCGTTATTATATTACTTTTTTTTCAACTAGGCTTGTGTCAGCACTCATCAGTTTTTCTTGTAAAGAAATATTTGACAATTTTACTGTCACTAAGCAAATGCCACGACAATTAATTTTCCAACAGTTAAAATACGTGATATGACGTGTTTTTGCTGTCAAATTATTATTATATTATTATTATTATATTAATATATTTGTCGACATTTGCTTTTTTTTAAATTTTCATTCAATGCCAAGATAGCTGGCATAGTTGGTAACCATAAATATGTAATATTATACTGTCAGTGACTTAAAAATTTTTACTGTAAAAGTCTATTTTTCGATTTGAAATCAAGTACGTAATTGTATATTTTGTCACAAGTACAGAAAGTGGGGATTAGTAGCCTGCGGGGGTGATTCATTTATTCACGTATGACACACAACTGTTTTCCGCTTACCTTTATGACTATTAATAGTATATTACGTAACAAGAGTTGTAAGTAACCCATTACGCACGAAGTCGCACAGCGGCGAGTAATATAAATAACTCAAAAACAGATAGAGTTTTTAATATAAAACTGTACTGCCTTTTAGATTATCTAGCCATAACCCATTAGGCAAAAAAGATAAGTTGTAATTTATCTAAGTTTCAGGATGTAACAAACGCCCTTAATAAATAGTACTAAATTCACAATAAAATCCGTAATTCTTATGCCAAACAAGGCACACATTTTCAAGACAATACTGTTTAAAATCTCAAAATTATTAAGAAATCTCAAATAATTCCAACTTTAAAAAATACCCTGTACATCGTAAACCTGTAACATTTGCTTTTAAGACATTTCAGAGATTACCAATGCTTAATTAATTACGTATTAATGAATTGAAAGTCCTAATTAATAAATATTATCTTTAAAAAATAAAAAAAGAAGCGACAGTGAAATGTATTCAAATAATATTAAGAACTGGTTAGGTATATTTAACATACGAAATATTAAATATATATTTCACTATCTTTAACAGACCATATAAAAATAATCCTACCGATTTACTTTATTCAACATTTAAAATAAAAATGTTCCAACAAAGTGTATGAGTCTACTGTTTATTTTTATTCTCATTGCCGAATCATGCTTTAAATCAAACCACAAATTAGAGTAGTTTTATTTTTATTTCAATTAACAATAAACTGTGTTATTATTTGCATTTACCCAATTGGAACCAATGGACCCTTCACTCTATGAAAGAATCTGATTTAATACCTAATTGGTTAGATACCATATATACACATTATTAATCTTAATAAATCAAAAGGACAAAACGTAGGAGACGATCACAAGTGGATTGCGGAAGAAGATATGGAGCTGAAAATATAAGAAATTTTATTGGCCGTTTATCCACTTATTGTGGATAGGTCCTGGTTTCAAGCTAATAGGTACCTAGGTATATTATGTGTTAAAATTTAACGATGATTTTATAGGAATAAATAACGTATTTTTCAAACCAGATTTAAAGAATTAATTATTTTAGTTTAATTTATTAAAATACAATCACCAATCTGAACCATTTTTATTACACATTCAAGGTCACTTCTGAATATAAACTTCAAAGTACACTTGTACTGAAACGATAGCTATTTAAAAATATTTTAAAATGGTAGACCCTAACTTTTTAACTCTAAGTAGGTACGTAGTCATAAGTATGGATCATATAATTATGAAAATATGTTAATAGGTACTCAAATTTTTATTCCGAAAGAAATCAAAATTATTAATTATGAAAATATTGTAGATGGAATGTATACATTACCAGTGAATACGTCAAGTACAATGTTGCCGATTTGAACCTTACATATTTCTCCGATTTTAAATTTCGTATTCTTTCAAAGCAAATTGTAATATTAGTTGGTAGTTGGGCGACAATTTGTAACCAAATTATTACGTTTAGCGTCAATTTGTGATATGATTTACCTGTTGAGAGTGAATTTATAAAAATATTTAGTTAACTTTTAAAAAATAACAATATACCAAAAGAAAAAATGTAATTTACAATAAAACAAACATTAATCTTAATTTCGTCTTTAATTATTTGTAAAAGATACTTCAATAATTAACAAAATTTATAAATGTTTATCACAGCAAAAATTATTATAGTTAAATACCTCGGCTAGGGGTGAGTAAGTTCATTAGCTCTGACAATAGTACAATATTTGTTTCTTTAAGAAATTATAAGGGCGCCACTGAAATCTTTTTATTTTTTATGATACTACTGAAGAAAGTTGTTTTAAGCTGTTATTTAAATAAGTATCATAAGATGACAGAAAGATGTCAGAAAAAACTGTCTATGAAGATAAAAAAATGAAAATGTACCAAAAATATGAAAATGTACCAAAAGATAAATAGATTTCCTTGGTGCGTAAATGAAAGAAATTGAGAATACGTTACAAAAAAATATAACGCAAACAGTTCTTTACAAAAACTTATTCTAATACAGTTGACGATACTAAAATGATTTTTATATTTTACGTTTAAGAAATGAATAAAAACGAGACAGCTGTATAATATTATAAATGCATTTACGTTGGTCGACTTATCTTTTTTTACATAGGATCCGTTGGTTGATCCAGGAGAGGGCTGGTCCAGTGAAGGGTTGGTCTGATGAACCGTCCACCAATGTAGAACCAATCAGTGTAATGTCTTTTAACTTTTGTAACGTCTTTTAACTTTTGTAACGTCTTTGGTATTGTATATTCCAATGCTGTGAAAAATTGTCAGCATCAGCCACGTGTTCGTTTATTTTTTTCCGTACAAAAAGTACAAAACAGCGTATTCCGAAATTTACATTTATCATTAGGATATATGACAGAAAATACAGTTAACAAAAGATAAATTAATATTACAATTAGAATTCCAAAAAAAGTACTCAACTCGCCATTTTGTATTTTTTTTATAAAAAAATTTACAATTATTACTTTTAAATTGCCCTCAAAATATACTTGAAATAATTATTAATATGAAAATTCTCATCTGATTATATAGTAGGTACTGTCAAGATTTATAGAAATTATATTTAAAATCTTTTACCAAAAATAAAAATCAAAAAACATACCTGTGTATAACACCAATGACAATAAGAGAATGAATCGTGGTTTAAGGTATTGGACTATGCCACATTAAAGATCGTGTATAAAGTTGGAATTACTGACAGGAATTGTTTATAATAATTAACATGTTAAGAACTCTATACAATAGATGGTGTTAGTGTTAGCCATATAATTAATTTAAAAATACTACGTTTTTAGTTAACATATCATGTTACAAAATTACATTCATTACAAAAAGTATCACATAAATGAATTATGAATAAAGTTTTTATTATTATTACATGAGGCGAACGTGGTCTTGCATAGGAATAAAATTCTTTTTAATTATTATAAATTCTCTTACGAATCTTATACGAGCCACATAACAATGTAGCAGTATCAGGTATTCTAGATCTGATTTCTGCATTCCTTAATCCTCACAGGATTCTGTGGCCGTCTACATTTACGGGGTTAGTACTTTAGACGTCCTGGAACTGGTTACTTGTTGTAACCTCCAGTTTCTCCTTAAATCTCTGGAAAAGCTGGATTGATTGATTTCCATTACTTCAGGAATGCATGTTCTTAATTTATAATATAACTTCCACAAAGTATGGGTTCGTACTACAAATATATTGCTGAGATGGTCCATCTTCTTGGCAACGATTTAAGTTGCTTGTTCTGGGGTTAAAATACTTATTTTTTATTCAAAATAGTCTAAATCATCATGATAATATAATCAATCAGCATATTATCCACTGCGGGACGAATGATTCCCATAGAGTTTTTCATTTGTTCCTGTTTTGTGTCTCCAGAGCCAATTCCTTGCTGCTCATCTGAGATCATTCCTCCAACAGGTTGGCGGCAGTCCTCAGCTGCTTTAATTCTCTTGTAGGTGTAGCTGTTGGAATTACAGTATCTGCACCATACGTTAGTACCGCCAGAACACACTGGTTCTGTTCAGGCAGATTTATCATATACTTTATCATTGAAACTCCTGTTTCAACTGGTATGTTGGTGACTGTTGCTTGTATCCAGCTGTACCTTCATTTTATATCTGTAGACGGCACTTGTCTAATGATTCTAATACTGCTTATGCTTATGGAGTAAAAATATTTGTGGAAGTCTACGAATATTATTAATAATGGTCTGTTATATTCAACTGATTTCTCTATCAGTATCTTGAGACATTATAGATGGTCATTAGTTTCAAATCCCTTGTTGAAGTTCAAAAGTTTGATAGAAATCAGATTATTTTCTAATCTACCAGCTTTGATTTCTTCTTCATTAATCTCGAGTTCTGATCCCTGGTTGACAACCTGCAAAATAAATTATACAAATAAAATACATCAACATTTAGTTTTATTCCATCTATTCAACCATCTCTATGCACCTTCTTTCACCCCACTCCACTGTGCACACAGGGGAATTTTTTGCCATCTACCAAGTCTTTAAATCTCTAAGCCCACAAATCAAAAATGTAGCAATATGTTCTGATTCTCTCGCATCTATTCATTCCATTTGAGCAATAAATACCCAGCATCCCCTGGAGCAAAAAATTCAAGAGATCCACAACCATATTGTATCACAACCTGGCTTAGCTTTCGAAAAAATTCAGTTAGCCAAGGACCTTCAACCAAGGACCTTCAAGCGTTCCATCTACAACTCATGGCAACAACGTTGGACCAGTTGCAATTCCAAGTTAAGGGAAATTCGGCCCACCATAGATCCTGTGTACTTGCAAATACTTTATGACCGGGTGCTGCGGTAGTGCCCTTAGTGTAAAACATGTCTTAATCGAGTGTCCACTATATCATCTTGAGAGTTTATCCCGTAAAGTGCAAAATGAACTACCTGACATTCTCAACACGACAGACCACTACGAGAGTATTATGGGTTACCTACGGAACACTGGTTTATATAATAGGCTGTAAACATTTTTATTTTGCATAGTTTATTAATGTTGTATATTTGTATTTAGTACCTACCTTATTGTGTTCATTCAAAGTATCTGTGTCAATTTTTAACCTCAAATTTGATTTGGTTTCCAATTCAAAATAGGTGGACTGTTTATTTTTTCTTTACCTTACTACATTTCCTTTTATAAAATGAAAATCTGATAACCAGAAAAGTAGTTATTTTCCTTTGTGATATCAAATGGGATATTTACTTCGTTTTATCTCTTGTATTTTTGGATGGATTTTTTTTTATTTTTAATTAATGTGTCTCGACACATATAATTAAACGTAAATATACACAAACCGTAGTTTTGATTCAACACTTCCCTAAAATAACTTCATCAATTAAGCATCATTCACAACCAGCAAATTATAATTACAATTAATACTTAGAATTAGTAGTAAAATTTAAATTTAAATTAAAGAATTATGATCATTTACAATATCCAATTAGTTGCAAATTAGTTACCACCCCATTAGGTACATCCTTTTCCCTTTACACGTACCTATAAAACAATTTTATAATATTTTTGTAATTTTAATTTGCTGGTTGTGAATGAACTTATTTAATTTTATGTGTATCAATGTAAAAACTGTTGAATTCGGCAACACTGAAATATAAAATTAATCTTATATGTCTATCCCCTCTTAGAAAGTATGTAGCAGCAATGGCGGTGGCGCCGCAGTCGTGATGAACTTAGTAGTTTGTGTTTGTCGTTGGTTAGGGTGATAAAAGTGAACAAAACAAAAATAAATAAGCCGAAATTACAGTGCTAGTGCTAAAGACGAATATTTGTGATATTCAGTGATTATGTGGATTACATTTTCGCGAATCATTTACTAGGTGTGTGTTTATCAAGGCTATTATGAGGATTTGACAGCTTTATTTTACAACTTGTAGTCACAGCAGTAGAAAGTAAGTGCATATGTGCAAAATGTGAACAAGCAACAAATCTAAATTCTTAAGTTTCTAAATATTCGTATGAATTTCTAATTAAAGTATTTTCCTATCTTAACCTACCTCTGATTTTTTCATGGATTGGAAAGGCACACCCTTTAAGAAAATGTAAACAGGAACATAAACAATTAGTTTGAGCAGACATTTGAAACGAATGCATAAAGAGATTTGGGAATGAGTTACGAGTTAAATATTAATCGTGTAAACATAGAATTAAGAGTCCCAATATTTAGCATTTCAATGTAATTATACATATTGCTCGACATATATGTAATGACATAAACAAATCAGCTAATAACTTATAATTTTTCATAAAACAAAAAGAATTTTGTCATAATGAATGAATTTAATTTTTGGTATAAATTGTATGTTGAAAATAGCACCATTAAAATTTTTCTCATTAAAAATTGTATTTGTACACATTAAAGAATGTTTCCAAATTTTTGTGGATATTTAAATAGATGGGTACTTACCTACCTCTATGCCTTTATGTATTTATAACTAAGTAGATCACAACAGAATTAAAACATAAGGATTTCAATTCTTAATTATTTGGCAAATGTGAAAAATATGAAGTTTAGTAGAGAGTTGTTTTAAAAGAAAAGTTTGCAGAATCAGTTGATGCCAATGAAATTTGGTGCTAATAAAAAAATAAACTGAAATATTAAATTAAAAACTGAGTGAATACTTTCTATTAATTACAAACTCAATAATTTGTTGTGCTCAAACTAGTATTTGGGTAGTACAGTTCCTAGCTTAATATTCTTGGATTGGATGGATTTCTCATTAACATAAAAAGCTTTTTTACGACTTTGTTTTAAGTCAAGAATTATTATGTAATCTTTCAAAAAATGTTGTCTAAACTTCTTTCCAAAGTGCTCCTAATGGTAGGTACATCCCAAGGTACATCCACAAGATACCAACTTTCACACAGATTTCTATAGAATTTTGCCTGTGCAAAGGTCTGCACATACATCTGTCATATTTATATGCATTTTTATTTAAATTTTAAGTCTACAAACAATAGTCTGTGTTGTGAGGATCCACCATAAAACATAACAGCATAAGAAGTTATTTAACTTACCTGAACTAAGTGTTTATTATAGCAACTAAAGGGTAATAACAATGGACTTCTTGGCAAAAGAAAGAAGACACATTGTGGCTTATCTAGCCTTATCTATATTTTAATTTTTTTATAACAAAAATTGTCCATACTAGACCTTATTGTATTAACCCTCCATAATACACTATATTTAATTTTTATTTCTTATACTAAGAGTTTGCCATTTTTGTAAATATAAGAAACTATCAGGGTAAAATAATACCATATGGTATGTATAAGCCTTAATGTGGCATAAAAAAAATCTCAAGAAGTAAAAAAATCAATTTTTAAAGCAGGAATATTTGAATGTGGAGGACAATTTTTAATTATCCAAAAAAATTAAGGGAATAACAAAACCAACACATCCACATTCGAGGCCAACAATCTTATTTTTTTTATTGGATTTAGATATGCATTTCTTTATGAATAATACAAATTTGATAAATCTTTTTTTTTATTTTGTATTCATTACTTCCTAAATAACAAAAATAACCATAAAAGAACAAAAAATATTTATTTACTCAGTTTATGCTCTTAACTAGAAGTCGAGCTAGAAGTAGTATTAAGTTAAATTAAAATTATTCAAGGCTTGAAAATATTCTATTGGTTAGGTTTTTTCATAACAAAAAAATTTAATCTAAAATTCTTTTGAAGCACCCAAAAGCAAGCAAAATGCTAACCAGGTATTTATAGTAACTAAACATCAATATTACCCTTAAATAATTAATATACAGGAAATAGTCTCTTATTTAGTACTTTATATATTTTTTGTCAGTTATAAATTCTCCTTTTTTAACCTATTAAAATTAATACAAATTAATAAACATTGACAGATGTCATTAACTTTTATAAGTTTTGTCAATTTTTTTTGTAGGTATATAATCAGTAATTCTCTAAGCTGCTATCATTAAAGTTTTGGTGATTTTATGAGAAAATTAAAGTCGATCTCTTTTATTATAGCTGGATTAAAATTTCGTCGTAATCAACCATTTCTCAACGTGCGATTATGAGGTCGGTGGTTAAAATGATGAGGTAAAAAGGGTGAATAATGAGTGGAGCTCCAGCAGGTGGGTTGATGCAACAGCATCAACCCAATGTAACGACTCAATTGAAACGTCAGAAACTGACAAACTGTAGAGATAGTGTACCCTCTGTTCATGGAAGACCTGCCACTTCCCTAAGTATCAAAACAAGACTAAGCAATCATCAAAGAAATTTAAGTCTTGATTTTAGGTAAGTGTTTAATTTTATTGTTTTTGTAGATGTTATAATACCTAATATTTTTAATAAAAATATTATGTTTTTAATGTAATACTAATGGTAGGTACTATTGGTCTTGTTCAACTTGAGGTTCAACTATTGACTTAGTAAGTTCATAAGTTACTTGTAGGTGACCTCAAAAATCCCATACTTAATTGAACTCTATATTCTACTGGTTTAATAACTAAGTAAAGATATTTATTTATTAAGTAATCAACTTATTGCTTCTTTTATAATTTAATTCATTTTTGTTTTTAAAAATAAGGACTTTTCACTCGACTTTTCAGGTATACAAAAAAGTTTTTTCTTTGTGAATTATTGGCATCCATTTCTAATATGAATAATAATAATAATTTGTAAATGGCCAATATAGAAATGTTTTTAATGTTAATTAGTTTTATTAAAAAGCCTTTAACGTTTCTTAATTTTATAGGACATAGTCCCTTATTTGGCTATTCAAAAATTAATATTGTTCTGCTTGTGCTGCTTAAATTAATATACTTTAACAACTAGCTGGTTAAGTGTTGTGTGTAAGTGTAACACCTACTAGGGGCTGTTATCAGGGGTTTAAAGATTCAAAAATATGCTTATGAGCAGAGATAACAGTTCTTGTTCTAATTGCTAAACTAAATTATATCATTTCATTCATAAGAACTCAAAGAAATATAAATGTATTAAACATAATGATTCATATTCTTTTAAAAAATCATGTTTTTGAAATGACCAGTCTTTATAATTTTATGCAGAGCAAGGAATACTTACAATAAATTGCAAAAAATCTATTTATAAATGATATAACTCAAATAATATATTATGTAGAATTTTTTTTAATATGATTAGTCTACCTAAAGCTTGATCTATAGCTACAGTAAAAAATCCTTTTCACTTTAGAATTTTTTTCCATTTTTTGGTAGGTGTACAGGGTGATTGGTTAGTGTGAGGAAGCTCAGTAGATCTGTTATAGTAAAAATAACAAAAAAAAGTTATTGACAAAAACTGGAGGCAGTTTTAAACTACATATTTTAAAATTAGTTACAATCTTACATAAGATGGTGGCATACCAAACATGTTTTTTAAAATGGGACAAGTCAGTAAGAATGATAGTAGGACTGTTAACTAGACATTCAGGTCAATACTCTTTGCAATAACAACATGATTATTAAAAAGATATTGCTCTGATAGGAAGTTTTGCCAAAAACGGTATTCTAATCGTTAGTTTTAAGCAATATGATCTGTCATTTATTAATAGATCTTGCTAAAAAGCTGGCTATCTTAGCAAGGTACTTTTTATATTGGTTATTACCATAACAAGGTAACAATATTGTGAAAATGGCGTTCCCATTACTTTTTCGAGTCTATTTTTTAAATGAGTATAAAAATATTATTATTGTTATTAAAATATTGATTTTTAACTTAATGACAGCTGATTATGAACTAGATACTTGGGAAGAAACAGTTAAAAATCAATCAGAACAACAAAAACTAAACAAACCATTAATTAAAAATCAGTAATTATAAATAAAATGATTTTTCTGTTTTTAAAATAATGAGGGAAATTGTACAACCTACCTACTTCTTTAAGTGTACAAGCCACTTCATTTCTGCTTTTGTGTTTTGTATTTTGGCACTATATATAAAAGAAATAATTTGTAACAAAATTACTTGTTCTATGCCTGTGTTAAAACTAATATATTTCCTAAACAGTTTACTCATAACTATATTTGTTTTTTAGAAGTTTTCTTATTTTTTATTTGAATGTTACTACCTTAGAACAAAAAGAAACAGGAAGGAGTATATGCAAAATGACCTTGAGTCCAGAAAGGAGCTTGCACATGGCGGCCAATTGTCAATTTTAATTTCCGTTTCCATTGACGTACCGAAAAAAAAATAAAATTATATCAAGGTTTTTATTTTTAATAAATTTCAACCAATCAAGTGTGTGAATACAATTAGTGTTCTAAATAATTTAGTATTTATAAGTACCGAATGATACGCCTATGCGCTCATTTTTGACATTTATATGCAAATATTGCTTTGACAGTATACTGTAAACATAATGAGTCATACTAGGAGCTTCAAGATGGCCGACTTCCGTCGCAAATTTTCCGTAAAGTTACTATATGACAGACTCCTTCCTGTTTCTTTTTGTTCTAAGGTTACTACTCATTTTGTTAGGTTATACTGCAAAAACTAACCTCAAATTTTTCTTTTTGATCCCAAAATGACATGAAACAATAATAATTCCAGTGTTGTCAGCTTTAAAATTAGAAATATTTAGCATTGTAAAAACAATATTGTTATGAATCAAAATAATAGCAAATATTGCTGTCATTGTCCAAACAGAATACAAATTTAAACTATCATATTGATATTGTTTAAAAGATTTAACAATATGGCTACTATAACAATGTTTAGACAGAATCAACCTGATTGTAGGCTGAATAGACACACGAGTCTTATATGCCAGACAAAGATAGACTTATGCAGGTTCTGTCTGGAAGAGAAGGCTGTTGAACTTCATTGGAAGGGCGGGCTAGATGAACTGCCTTAAAAATACAAGAGTAGCACAATAGATCCGCAAAGGTCGCAGTGTATTAGGCTGTCAACCTGGCCCAATTTGTAATCTTATGGTAGTTTGTTTACATTGCAGATTTTTGTATTGTATATTTTCTTGTTTTTGTGAAGTAATACATTATGGTGCTATAGATTGTGTCCATAAATTATGGAACAAGTTCATTTTTAGCTAAACAGGTCACATCGATTTTTGATTTTAATTTACCGTACATAATTTAAAATAATATTTTAATATACAGGGTGAATTACTTTTGAGTAATGATGTCACCATAATTTTTTTAAATAGAACATTCATTCCAATTGGTACAGGGTGGACAAAAATACAATAGTTTAGTGCGTGCTCTTTTTATAAACAAAAACAAATGGCCCATTTGAAAATAAGTTTATTGGAATTTCTGAGATATGTTGCCTTCAAAAAGGCAATTTTTCAAAACTAAATTATATCCATCAAAAAACTTTTTAAAGAAAGGCACTACATTAATAAAAATCAATGGTAAACAAACAAGAAAGTGTGGTTAGAAAAAAGTGGGAAACTAGTTTATAAAAGTGCCACCAGAGTGCGTATCGCTTCTCTTCAATAGTTTAGGGAATATAAAATAAATACATATAGATAGTAAAGAAATAGATTAACTATTTTTTTTTATAAATTTGAAATGGATGTTTTGTATAGCAATCGAGTAAAATTGTTTGATACTTATATGATATGTGAAAACTATTTTAAAATAAGCAGCTTTCTATTTATTTGGATCTTAATCTAGGTAAATAATCAGATCAATTAATCTGAATCAACTAAGTGGAATGATTACTGCCGATTTCTCAATTACAAGTTACAGCAACATGATTCCACTATCTATAATGTAATTGTATGATATGATGATGTTCCATGTGACCCACTTTTTAAAAATATGGTATTTGAGGAATGACATCAAATGTATTTTAAGGAATATTAAGGTATATACTAAGGAAATGAAAATATACAGCAAAATTAAAACAAAATGTTTAATAATCAGAGAACTCGTAATAATACCATAAAACAGAAAAATTACAAACAGTTTCTGGATTCAATTGATGTGGTGTCAGTGATGATGACATATTTGTATCAGTTCAATCGGTTGTCTTGTGTCATTTTAAAAACCTTAATTATTTTGTTTATTTTTAATCCAGTTAAAAAAAAATAGTTATTTATGATACAAGTGCTAAAAGTTTGGGAATGAAAATAATATTACTTTTAGGAGGTATATCATACACTATTTTTTCTACAAACACCATTAAAAGTCCAAATTAACGCTTACCTATTTTACATTAATTAATTGAAATAATAGCCTCGAGATTATCAGTTTTGAATCCAATTTCATCTAATCTGTTCATGAAATAATAAGTTGCCAAGGTAATCAAAAACAGAATTTGGTGATTTTGTTGCCTGGTAACCTTAATAAATAACGAATTATTCTTTCTCGTTTCTTATTCGTTCCTCGATGGAAAGTGATCCATAAAATGAATTTCTACCGACGGAAATCTAAGAAGCTGCCATTGTAGTTTCAGCAATTGTTCGTTTAATTGAATAAACACTACATTTTTAATTTTGTTTTTATATTTTCTCTATAAATAAATCACTTTAGCACTGGTGCTAAAAATTATTTACTTTTAACACCAGTGTCAGAAAATGGCATTTTAGACAGTGACAGCATGCTTCAAAAATTATACTTTTGGTAACGTTTGTAGAAAAAAATTCTATAACAAATATATAAATTTTAAAGAATGTGACAATATTAAAAGTTTGAATTAATCTTCTTACAAAAAGAATAAAAATATATAAAATAATGATTGTTACAGATTGGTTTGTTTTCTATTATGAATAAACTGTTTGACTTTCTTTATGAAACTTACTAAAATTTATGTACGTCTATCACTTTTTTTTATTAAAATTAGTACATCCCGTTACATCTGATCTAAATCGTATATTCTTTAGCATAGCTGCAACTCATTCGTTCAATACAAAATGTACCTTACGGTATACCCTCTTAAAATATATTTTGGTACGTCTATGAAATCTACTTAAATGAATGATTTATTACTCCTTGTCCTTTCTATATAGACTATAGATGATTTTTAATAACTTTCAAACGAGAAGTGCTGACGTACAGTTTTTTCTTAAATTAAAAATTTCTTTCCGTTTAAGCATCATCATTATTACTGAAATACAGATGAGTGTGAAGAAGAGGAAAAAGCAATAATTCAAAAATAGATTAAACAAGGAATAAATCAAGAGTTCTAATAATATTTTAATGTATTAAATTTTGTCACGCCCCAAACGGGAAGTTATGCATATCCGTTGTGTCTACTTTTGTTTTCCTTTCTATAAATTCCATTAGTTCACGAAAATTACTGTAGCACTGTTTTTATTCAGTGTTAAAAAGTAGATTTTGTTTATGCGAATTATAAAAAAGAGTTTATATTGTTTTCTTTGAAAAAGTTTGATTTTGAGGTTAAGTAATATTATTTTAATTTTTTCTCACCTTAGAATAAAATAAAACTTCTTTAAATATAACTCAAACTATTCCTTAATGATAATAATGTATTTATATAGCACATATTGTCAAAAACTCTACAAAAAAAAACAAGAAAATCCACTATACAAAAAACTTCAATGCAAACTAACTACCAAAAGTCTACAGTTTGTTTGGATATAATGCCATGACTTATGTCAAGCAATGGTTACAGTGACGTCACAATAATGTGGCGTATTAAAAAATATATCTAACTACCGTTCACTACCTACAAAACCTGCTAATACATCAACAACATATCTATAGTCCAGGCGAGCTGTACTTCTAGACGGAAATTCTGAGACCTGGAATGTAACAGTTGGAGGTGGTAAAGGGGCTTATAACACATCAACTATTTCAATTATGATCATAAAATTTTTAGGGGTGAAATGAAAAAGGGATAAAAAACTGAAGTATTGCTGTTTGCGGCTAAAATTGACGTCAAAATGAAAAGTGCCCAATAGAAAAGTTGTAGATCATGTAAAAATCTAAAACTTTTCTCTTGGTAATTTTCTCACATAACCTCAATTTTTCGAGGAAAATGAAAAAAACACGATTTTTCGCTAAATTTCCAATAATTGTTAAATTTTTGTTATAAAATATTAAAAAATGCAAAAGCCGACTCTTGCAATACATTCTACGGGAAAAAAACTAGACTCAAGTGAAAGTATATATCAATCATTTTATTAATTAAAAACAACATATTTTTTAATTAACATGTAAAGCTATTTTTTTAATAAAATAAATAAACTAATTTATAATTGATTGATTTTCCTTGTTGCACTTTTCATTTAAATATTATACATATATATATTTTTATTAAAAATAAACAAATTATTCCAAAAAGTCAAAGAAAATTGAAATTTTCGTGAAAATTGGGCTATAGGGCTGTGATGGAAGGGTACTTGAGCCTTGTAATATCAACAAATCGATTTATCGCATGTAAAACCTTATAATATAAACAAATCAGCATACAACAATAGTAAAAATTAAAAACTATGAAATCCCCGCTCGGATTTTTAACTTCATTAATAGACTTGAGTGTTTATAATAATATTACAAATGAACTAAAAATCCGACTAAATAATGAAATACATTTTCTTTTGTAATTTTTCCCGTAGAATGTAATGCAAGAGTCGGCTTTTGCATTTTGTAATATTTTATAACAAAAATTTAACAATTATTGCAAATTTAGCTGTTACAAAATTCATTTTTTGCTTTTTTTCATTTTTGAGCACATTTTTAAATGAGAGGTGTATTTTTTTTATTTCATGTGAAAGTAGACGTAAATACGAAAAAAATGAGCCCCAGGAAAACCTTTTCCAATAATATTTTCCGAGCAAACGTTACAGTTGATAAAAAAGAGATTTTTCCAGAAAAATCCAATTTCTCGAAAAATTATTATGTTACAAGGTTGAGAAAATTCGAGGTTATTTTGGACATAAAAAGGAAAGTTTTCACCAAGTTTCATCAAGATTGACGAATCCGTTGGAAAATTAAAAATTAAAAACGAAAAATCGTTTTTTTCCACTTTCCTCGAAAAATTGAGGTTATGTAAGAAAATTACCAAGTGAAAAGTTTTAGATTTTTACATGATCTAGGTACAACTTTTCTATTGAACACTTTTCATTTTGACGTCAATTTTAGCCGCAAACAGCAATACTTCAGTTTTTTATCTCTTTTCCACCCTTTCACCTTTCACCCCTAAAAAGTTTATGATAATAATTGAAAATTGAAATAGTTAATGTATTTTTTTTCATGTTTTATCATCTCCAACTGTTGCATTCCAGGTCTCAGATATTCCTTATATTTTATTTTTTTGGTACAGCACGCCTGGACTACTATACCAAAATACAATATTGTTTTCATAACTAGAATTAAAGATTTTGTTTTCTAAATTATCCATAAAGATATTTGCTGAAATTGGAGAAATAGGAATTCCCATTGGAAGACGTTCATTTTGCATATATACTTTGTTATATACTTAGACAAGACGTAATTGTAATTCAAATATATTAAGTTATTCTAAGGATCGGCATGATATAGTTTTTTCCTGGTTTTTCTATATCATTGCACAGTTATACTGATCTTAGAGGGAAGTACATCCAGGATAATCCGCTAGGACTAATAACATCTAGGCTTTAATATTGTTATGTCCTATTCTCGGTCTTATTACTTCTTACTTCCATACTTACTTACTTCAATATGTCAATCTGACGATGCTAATTCTAACGAAACAGCTGTCATTGAATTTAAAAAGCAATTTTTTGAATAAATAGTGAAATTTTTGTTTAATAATTTCTATTTTTAATGTTTCGTAATTAATCTAAATAACAGATATAACTCAAACTCTTTGTCAAAACGGGAAACAGTTGTAACAAAACAATTTTAAATTCGTAACTACAGACCTATCATCCATTCCTGATACTTTTTTGATAGATTAAAGTGCAATAAGATAAGATTTTAGATGCTAAATTCATCAATCTGGCAATGTGCTGTTTATAAATGTATCTATTTAACAGAACTCTTTCATGTCGTTTGCATAAGTACTTACAGTTTTTCTCATTATATATATTGACGACTGCTTATTTGCATTTTTATTGCGAACACAAAAAAAAATTAAGTAAAAACTCGTTGCTTCATTTACACCAACTAAAAATATAGATATTTATTTTATTATTTATCATTTATCGATAATTCAATAAGTAATACAATATGTCAAATTGTATTTGTAATTAGGAAATACACAGGTTTACTCAAAAATCAAAATATACCAGTATCTGGAGATTACTGCACGGAGAAATTAAGTCCATTGTGCGTTTTCTCGCGTCAACCCGTTACTTTATCGTCCAGACTAATTTAATTCTTATTAACACATTCTCGTAAAATAATAATTGTCTGCTTTCAAAGGTGAAATCATGCTTAATGAAACTATTGTTGAGAACTGACACTTTAAGTAGAGCCTTACCAACTTTTACATATTTGTAAAACAATAAATTTTAAAAATATATTTGGGTTTTATTGGTCCACAGTACAGTGATTGTGTATTCATATACACAAACTTTCATTTCCTGCAGTAATTTTAAGTTAAATAAAAAGTTATTTATAATATTCTTTTATGTCTAAGATGTTAAAATATTATTATATCTGTTACTTTTAAACTATGGGTTTAAAACACTTTCTGTGTTGTTAAACACAAAGGTGTGTTTTTATTTTGTATTGTATTGCTTGTACTATCGGCTTCAGAATAGCATATTTATACATTTTCAAACTCAAATTGCTTGCATTGAATTCATTTTAAGGATGGCCTATTTATCGTGTATACCCAATCACGGTTTAAA
Organism: Ophraella communa; assembly: GCA_035357415.1. NCBI lineage: Eukaryota > Metazoa > Arthropoda > Insecta > Coleoptera > Chrysomelidae > Ophraella > Ophraella communa. The sequence goes on from CM068984.1 coordinate 8,554,190, forward strand.
TAATAATATCTTTAATGTAGAGAGCGATGATTGTGAGGGAACATTGCAGCATAAGGTATTCTATTGACAAATTGTCTGTGTATTATACAGTACGGTTTTATTTGTTTTTACGATGGAGTTTGGCTATCGACACAGATTTAGAATTTTGTTTTTTGATTGTGACTATTTACTGGATTTTCTTATTCTACGACGACATTGGCACGGATTTTGGTTTTCTGTTTAACTATTGTAATATTTTAATTTTGAGATATATCAAATAAAATATTAAGATCTATGGTGGGATTCTGAGATTTTACCTATAAGCTACAGAATCTGTAAGCCGAGCTGTAAGCTGAACAGTTACAGATTTGTAAATTTTGCTATTCTACGCCGAAACCTATAAGAGCTCAAGTTACAGATACTTACCTTATAGGTTTCAACTTCACACCTATTTATAATGTCAAAATTATAACCTCAAATTTCTCAAAACTAAAGAATTGGTGTACTTGTAATGTTGAATGAGTGTTTTTTTATTATTATTATAAAAGAATGGCGTAAGTAAACTATCAAAATGATGTATATATAACATATATATTTATTAAATAAATGAAAATCTACTTATTTTATAGATTGCAAGGTATAAAAAGAAAAAGAACGAAAAATACATCAACTGAAGAACTTGAGCTGTATTTAAATTTAATGGAAAGTGATTATGTTTTTAGAAACAATAGTATAAACCCTATATTAGGCCCTAACTATTTGACCAATAAGTGGGAAGAGTTAGCGACCCAATTAAATTCAATTGGGACAGGCCCTTCTTTAACAGTCGAAGAAGAAGGTAATCAGTTAATTGTACATTTCTTTTTTTGTTTCCACCCTTGACATTTTTTAGAGATTTTTGGATTGGAAATATTCAACAAAATCGAAATATAGAAAAATAAAAGCCCATTCATTAGGAACCGGTGGAGGGCCTCAAAGTAACCTTCAATTGAGCGAATTGGAGGAAAGAGGCCTTTCAGTGTGGGGAAAGGTTGCGGTAGCTGGGGCAACCAATGTAACCGAATATGAGGGCATTGAATTGATTGAAAATGAAAGTGAGACAATCACAGAAAAAGCTCCTAAAAATATTTCGGAGCCTTGTGAAATAATTTATTTAAATACAATTAATAATGAAAACGAAAATTCTGAAAAAAGAGAAGAAAAGAAGGGAAAAAGGACGAAGAACAAACCTTTAAGTTTACTTTTAGAAAATTTAATAAAAAATTCAGAGAAATATTTTAGAAGATTTTTCAAATAAATATTTAGAATTAAAAAAAGAAAAAATTCAATTGCAAAAACATAATTTGAGATTGAAAAATTCAAATATTTGGGTGCCATCAATGGCACCCACAATTCCACAAAAATTATATTTTTCATAAAACCTATAAAAAATAATAAAACATTTTGTATACTGTACTTGTATTACCCTTGTTTAACGGCATTTGCTTCTATCTTATTTATAGGAAATTTGATATGTCTCTTCATTAAAATTTGGACAATCAATTGACAAACTTGAAAAATAACTCTACTCATAGATGTCTGACTAATTGATATCCAAGCATTACAGCCAACACTATTCTGAAATGAGCCCGTTGCTAAAAAGTTTAGAGTAGCAAAAACCTAAAAATTTTATTCAAGTGTATTGTAAAAAGACTATGTATTATTATTCTTACTTTTACTGCAAGGGGAATTCCTCTTTCTACGACATAGGGTCTTAATTGATGTATTAAAAAATGGACCGAATTTTTATCCAATATAAACATTTGTTTAAAACTTCTGTCTGGCATATCAAATGCATTAAATTGGTCCCTTAGGTATCTTCGTTGGATTCTCATATGATTTCTAAAAAAAAATGGAAAGAGTATTTTATAATAATATCATCAATAAACACGTACCGATTCTCATCTTCTTCCAACAAAATACCGGCGAAAAGATTTTATTCATTCATGTTATTTTTCTATTATATATATTTTATATCACTAAAAACACACAATTTAAAAAAAACACGAGTTGTATTAAAATAATGTTCTGTAACTGCTTACTGTGACAGCGATCGACCCTGTAAATATTTGCGAATCTATAAGCCAATCTGTAACTAACAGATGTGTTTAGAATTGCATTTCCTGTAACTTTTACAGATTTTGGCTTACAGACCTTACAGATGTGCTCAGAATCCCACCATTAGACTTGCGCTTTTCACTAATTTCTTTATTTTTTAAAATAAAAATAAAAATAAAAAAATAATCGACTTTTTTACGTAGAACTCCCTAGCGGACACAAAATTGTTTAATTTTGGCATTTTTGTTATGCATCTAATTAAACAGAAGAAACTCTTTTAAATGACGCCAAAATCATTGAAACCGGTTAAAAAACAAAAAAAAGTTATATGACATTTGTTTAAACAAGTTTTAACCTTCCCCCACCCCCCTATTTGAAGAGTATTGGCAAAAAGTCCTCAACCATTTTTCATAATCTCATCAAGATTTCAAAAATTGTATTTTTAGTATACCTTTAGTATATCTCTTTCGAAGATAATCACAATATTATGTTTTTGAGTATTCGTTGCGGACGACTTTTAAACTGGACAAATATTTCCAGCAATTTTTCATGATCGATTTTGTTATAAATTTTTTTTCTTTATGTTGTAATAAACTACCTCGCAGACCTTAGTAGGTCACCCTGTATATAAAATTTTATTACAATTACTTTATTCCTTTATTTTTAATGATTTTTTAATACCCTTAAACACCCCTTTAACATAAGCCAATAAGTTTATTATATTAAAAAATAAAAAAGCATTGATTTTATAAATGTTTTTGCAATTTTTGTTTAAATCTGATATCTATTTCTTTTTTTAACAACAGTTTTTTCGGAACTCCACAGAACTGGTTACGCCACCACCTATGCCAAATGTTTTTTTATTATTATATTTTATTTCTTAGTGAAGTAAGTAATTGTAGGCGTTTAAAAAATTGTCACTCCTATGTTGTTGAAGCAGGGCGTTTTTATAACTTCGGTACATAAAGGAAATTCACATTTAACAAGTATATGCTATTCTAAAGCCCACTGTACACGATATGCTTGCTACTTTCAGTGATGTTTTAGTTTTTAATCTTTTACTACATTATACATTTTGGAGTATTATATATTTTATAAATAAAGTATATATTTTTCATTTCCTTATGATACATTTTTACTTTAGAAAAAGTCTCAGCTTTGGTAACCAAATAAATGCTGGAAAAAATTTGTCTTTGTTCAGTGGGTATCTTGAGCATATTATATTATTTTATTTTTCGAACATATTGTAATAAACATAATAAGAAAATAAACTGATCGTTATAAAATCGAGTATAAAATCCCAATTATCCAAGATTATAATTAAATAAGTAAAAAATATAAAATAACTTCAGAAGGTATTTACAAGTTTTATGATCATAACACTCCCCTTATTTTGATGCACACACTTTTTGTTTTCTCTTTTTGCTGCTCTTCCACTTCTTGTGCCTTTTTGTTGAAGAAAGATCTCATTATTTGGTTAGGTTAGGTGAGGTTAGGTTAGGTTAGGTTAGGTTAGGTTAGGTTAGGTTAGGTTAGGTTAGGCACTTCTTGTGACTTTTTGTTGAAGAAAGATCTCATTATTTGGTTAGGTTAGATTAGGTTAGGTTAGGCATTTCTTGTGCCTTTTTGTTGAAGAAAGAGCTCATTATTTGGTAGGAATAACGTCGGAACAGTATCGGGTGGCAACTTTTTTCCTTGTTTGAACGGTAATTTAATAACTTATGTTGAAGATTCCTTTTAAATGAGTCTTCTGAAAAGTATCTTCAACAACTTCTTGTCGAATTTAAATTGTCTGAACGGCAGCAGTTATTTGGGCACAATTTCTTAAAATAACGTCCTTTGGAAACGGGTAAAAGAATACATTTATTGTTATAATCCTTTGCTTGATTTTCACGATTACAGTCAAACATCGAACAACGCATTTTAATGAATATTGAAAAATTTAATAAACTCTTAAAACAAAGCATAAAACGCTTGAAAACCTGAAATGTTTATTAAAATTGTAAAAATCCGTATACAGTCTATGCATAATTACCAGTGTTTACTTTCTGAACTACATCATAGCTATTTTGACATATCGATACCCTACTTTGAAAACCTAACACCTGATTTTACAGGAGCAACAAAAAAAACTGCGGTATTTTAATTGCGAGAACAATTGTTAATTAAATTTTGTACTTAATTTTGTACTTAATGCATTAACACAAAATTTAATTAGCAATTGTTCTCGCAATTAAAATACCGCAGTTTTTTTTGTTGCTCCTGTAAAATCAGGTATTAGGTACTTACGAGGTTTTCAAAGTAGGGTATCGATATGCGCAATATCATATCTTGTAAATTTGTTGTAGTTACCATGGGTGGCGCTGTTGTCAAAGTACACCTGTCCAGCTGTTTTTTTATATATAAAATATTTTTATAATAAAATTATTCACGGTCGTATGCTTCTAATCTGAAGGTATAAAGAAATACTTCATCGGTTTATTCATTAATAAGCCTTCAATAAAATACTCATTTATATAAATGTTCCTATCTAATAAAATAATTTGAGCTTAGGTTCAATTCCCATCATTTATCTTTGTATAAGAACATCTTTATTGCCCGTACACATTATTATTCGTCGGTAAACACTTCGCATGCCAATAGATCTTCCGTGTTCTGCAAACCATTCATTTGCAATGGACCTGGTAGTGGAGAAACGGTCCCCTAAGGTCAATCTTAGGCGGCGATCTTCACGGTCTGTTGTTCTACTGGGGCGTCCAGAGCCCCTTGCTCTTTGCGTACGGCCTTTTCGAATCCATGCCTGACAACACCTAACCACGGTGTCTACACTTCTTTGCACTCTAACTGCAATTTCCCGAAAAGAAAATCCAGCTTACCGAAGTCCCACTATACGACCCCTATCAAACTCACTAAGTTGACGAAATCGTACAGGTCTTCCTACCCTAGGCATCGTAACTAATCGTAAAGAATATCAAGAACCAAAATCCCCAAAATTTGGATCTTTACTACGGCTACAAAATTCATTTTTGGATTGTTAGTGGATTTCAAAAAAAGCAGTATAAAAACCGGAATCTTAATAATAATAATAATAAATGCTTTTATTAAATCTCATTTTTACATAGTAGTAGCACAGATGCGAGAGGAGTACAGAGATTTAAAAGGCAGGATTCAGATGACACCTAAAGTAGTAAAAACTTAGCTTTAGATGTATCTGCTCTTCCACCCAACCATAGCAAAAGATACATAATTATAGATGTTTATAATTTGCGTAGATAATAATTTTAAATACAATGAAGTTTTATATAAAATTCAAACACATAGTACATACAATGCAAAAAAAATAATAATAATACACATATATAATAATAATAATACACATCACAGAAACTAAAAAGATGTCAGTTTCTATACCATTGGCGACTTTACAATACCATTTAATAGATCAGCATGCAGTTTTTTTTTAAAATGAGTTTTACTAACATTAATATTAAACCTATCACAGAACCAATTGAATAGCTTTACAATATAGCATGAGAAAGATCCACTGTAAGCATTGGTCCGATGTTTTGGTATAGTAAGACAGTTTCTTTTCCGAATGTTAATGTTATGAATGTCTGTTCGGAATCTTATTTTATTATATAGATAAGGAGTTTTCGTAGAGATGATTGAGAAAAACAGAGCGGATGCATTCAATACCCGTCGCTGAAGCGTTGTTAGCCATCCAATTTTTTTGAGATGACCAGAAATATGCTCCTTTCTCCTAACTCCACAAATTAGTCGGACACATGAATTTTGTAATTTTTGTAACCTATAAGAATCATATTTGCTAATTTTGGGTCCATATACAACATCACCATAATCCAGGTGGGATAGTACAAGCGCATTACATAGTGTTTTTCTAGTTTTTGCATTTAGCATATCTTTGTTGGAATATATTAATTTTAAATTATTGTATCCTCTTCTAATTATCATGGAGACATGTGGAGAAAAATTGAGATTAGAATCGATCATAATACCTAAATTTTTGCAGCTATCTTTGATTTCTAGAACATCATCGTTTATAGTTATACGAATTTTACTTTTACATCTATTACGCTTAGCACGCCCACTAAAAAACATTAAGTTGGACTTTTTTGAATTTATAGATAATCCGATTTTATTTGAAAAAGAGACTAAAGAACTAAGCTCTTCATTAATGAGATTAACAGCATCATTCAGATTATTTTCATCAAACATGTAATAAATTTGACTGTCGTCGGCATAGTAGTGATGCAAGCAGAATTTTAAGCATTTATGTAACTGTGAAGTATACAAAAGAAAAAGGAAAGGTCCAAGAATTGAACCTTGTGGTACACCACTTGCAACTCTAATCCATTCTGATGTTTGTAGATTAAGATTAACCCTTTGGAAGCGATTTGAAAGGTATTGCTTAAAGAGAGATGTCGCATTTGGAGAGAAACCAAAGTATTTCAGCATCGATATCAACAAGTTATGATTAATTCTATCAAATGCCTTTGAATAATCAATCATTACAAGAGTACACAATTTATTATTATCCACTGCTTCCAAGGCTGAAAATTTTATCAATTGTTTATTTCAATAAAATAAATAAATTCACCAAATTTTATTAAAATAAAATCATTTAAACTGGGTGTTCGGATTTTTATGTCACTTAGTATACATTATTTTATTTTTCTTAATGGACTTTATCTGCATTTGAGTCATTAATGTTAGCTAATTTTTTTGTACAAATACAAAGTGAGAAAACAAAAAATCAAACTAAAACACAAGAAAAAAACCGTCTGTTCCTTGGTTAATATTTTGAATTCCTTCGTTATGAATTGGTACATTACTAATTTTCTTAAATAGAATCAATTAGTCCACTTAAATGAAATGTACTCTTTTTTAAATACGAGAGGAATTTATGAAAGAATTCTCTTTATCTAACAGACATGTATGAAGTCTCACAATTCCGTATCGTACCGGAACCTCCTACGGTTTCTAAGATAACATTTTTGTGTTAAAACTATTCATAAATGTTTCAATATCTATATATTTTTTCAAGTGGACAACAAGTTCTATTTTTAAAAGGATTATATACAACAGTAATACTTCCGTCAGTAAGAATACAATGCAAACTATCAAAAGCAGAAAATAGTAAAAAAATGACTGCGGAATTGTACAGCAAAATGACTGCAGAATTGTACAGCGTTATCAAACTGCAGCGGAAGTTGTAAAAGTATAAAGTAGGTACTAAAACCACCTTGACCCGCCACTGCGAAAGTGAAATATAAAATTCCAATTATATTATCAGGTTTTCTATAAATAGAAAGGATGGTAGATGAAAAAGACTTGGAATTACGTAATAGTAACTCGTCAAATGATCACATTTCTCTTAAAAAAATACTTAAAAAATATGTGATACTTTTTTATTTCTAGGCAGATTGTAATTCAAAGAAACAACATTGTATCTTGTAATTATTAAAGTAAATTATAATTCTGGACGTACAACAACTATGTTTGTTATGTTTTGTTAAATAACTAGAGGTAAACGTTAATGTTTTCAAGAAAACTCTTTTACTTGTTTTCCAAGGTTTCGTAATATATTTATTTCATTTTCAAGGAAAAAGTGCGAGTATAAACCAAATTGGTGTTAAAAAATTGGTAATTATAACATAAAAGTCAAATTATTTATAAAACAAAATAACGCCATAAAATTCATAAACAATTTAATTGCTAATGATAAAATGTAATTATTTATTATTATGTATACTCGCACTTTTTTCCTGAAAATGAAATAAATATAGTTCGAAAGCTTGGGAAATAAGTAAAAGAATTTTCTTGAAAACATTGCCGTTTACCCCAATAATTCTGATATAATACCTAAATTTAATTATACAAGGTATACCAACCTTACGACAAAGTTGTTTTAGATATCAAAAAATGTTATTAACAAAAATAGTAGATGTCTTTAGGGTCCATATTTTGAAATTACCTTAAACACCTCGTTCCTGTGAATATTAAAATATTTTATTAAAAATCGTAGACGTGAACCAGACTGACAGTTCAAATCGATTTTGTAGTTAGGTATTTGTTATTTATGTATTTGTAAACCAGACTATGCATGTGAATTGAGGATTCGCTCTTAAAGTTGAAGCTTGTTTTTAATGTTTTAAGTGTTATTTTGTTAAAAACCTTCTATTAGCGATATAAACAAATTGTGGCTTTAATTAATCAACGCATTTTGTGTTGTTTTTAATTAAAAGCGTTTATCCCATCTGTCGGATTAGTAATTAGGTTTGCCGTTTTTAAATTGTAACACAAACATTAAACACATTCTTGAACTGGGAAGCAAACTAGAGTTATCGGCTAATAAAATTATACTTTAATTACCAATGCAAATTGGAAAACCGTTTAATGTTCATCATATAAATAAACTATTTTAAGAATTCCTTCATTGCGAATTTGTTTAAACATCACTTTAATAATTAAAATTACTATTTACTACTATTATACAGGGTGGGGCACCGTAAACGAACTATTCTCTAGCATCCAAACGACAAACAATATTGAAAAAATTTAAAAATAGGTATATTTAAATTTGTTGGGACTACATTCTAAAAATATTTTGGATTGTACAGGGTGCTCCAGAAAAGCGTGACATATCAAAGTTAGGTTATTTTAAATGGAACACCCTGTATTTTTTTTTTGTTTTTGAATTATACGATCAAAAATAATGTTTATTCCTTAACACGTCCCTATAGCTACCTACTTCCGTTTCTGAGAAAAAACGATTTTACGTAATTTGTAGACCCCTCGAAAAAATACAATAACTTCAAAACAAGTATGAATAAATCAATTTGCCTTACACCACCTTACTTTAACGTCCTTCTTGCAATATTTATTAATATGTCATAATATACAGAGTGTTTGTAATATAACCATTTATTACTTACCATTTAAAACGTAAATAAATGGCTTAATTCAAATGGAACACCCTGTATTTTTGTATCCTATAGGAAGCTGTAACTAATTACCTTTCAATCGGTATTTGGGTTGCCTATACTTAACTCTAATAGTTTGGGAGAAATTTTAGAATATCTACTTTAACATTGGATCCTATATAATTATTTACTAACTTCTAAGTTGCTTTTGGTGATATCTGTCAAATCAACCCAAAATAAGTCTAGTTTATATTGTGATTTGACAACAGTTTTGTATATTGTAAGGCAATTAAAGTAAATAATTTGTTTAACAACATTTATGATATGAAAGAAAGGATAAGGCGAGCATTTCAAACAGTAACACCACAAGTGCTAACTGATGTAAAGATGAACTTTTTTAAAAGAGTTCGAGTCTGTATCCAACAAGATGGACGTCACTTTGAACACATCCTTTAATGTTTTCTTTGTTAATATTTGTTGGTAACGAATTAAGTATTGTAATTTATTCTCAAAAAAGAAAAACCACTGTTATTTTAATAAAGTTTATTATGTTCCTATTGTTCCTACTATTAAAACAATTCTTTTAATATCAACGAAATGGCTACCTGCGAGTATTTAAACAAATCCAGTTATCTTTTATTTATTTATTTGTTATAAATCTTGTAACTTCAATAACTTCAACTATTAAGGGTAAGAAGTATATTTAATTATTTTTTTACGATAAGATCAAATAAATTCGTTCACGGTGCCCCACCCTGTACATTTAAGTTATTGGTTGTTGAAAATAACTAGAGTCGTTGTTTTACATCTTCAGTCGCGTCCATAAAGTGTCATTTGTTTATGCTCAAACGTTAAACATAATTTTCAAATATAAATATAATTTTAAAGTGACCTAAATTTTTTATCGCCAGTGTGGCAAATGAACTTATAATGCCATCCTCTTTACTACTTATACCCAGGTTTTTGTCGACGAGCTTGCAATATTTATATTTTGAAAACTTTACACGATATTCGTGGAAATTGGTGTATGTGAATTAAATACTAAAATGTGAATTTACAGAAAATATGATAGGTTTACCAATTCCTAGCATATTTTTTTCCACTTTCATTCAAATGTACGACCAAAAATAATACGAATTAACCCGATAAAGTTTCAATTTAGAATAACGCCATATTGTTTATTGTTCATACCCCAAATTTTCACGAATATCGTGCTATTCCCAATGTATAGATGTAACTTCGTAGTGAAACAGCCTGTATATATCTATAACAATATATTATAAACAATTACACATGTATTTAAAACACATTAATATTTTTTTTGCTTACTAAAATATATTGTTATACAAAAACTATAATATACTTCCTACTATATTCACATATTTGTGGTTATGTATACATAAAGTAAAAAATAACCGCATACTACAACGTATTATGAATACAATGAAACTTTTGTCATCGCTTATCACTCGAGCATTTCAGGAATGCGTTTCAACCAGCGAAGCAAAATAAAATCTTCTGTTTCTATTCACGTTTTGTTTGATTTGTTGACAGGTAGTATCGTGACATAGTTTGGAATACTTGTAAATGCGCAGTTTATTCTAACGTACGAAGTTTTTTTCATTGAAGAAAATATAGTGTTTACGTTTATAATAAATTAGTTTGTGGATTGTATGTTATTGGCGAGGGGTGTCTCACTTTAACAAAATGTGTACACCAGATTGGATATTGTGAGATTCGAAGCATTTTTACAGGATTCGTGACAATATCTGAAGATTTCCAAGATTTCTAGGGATTTTCGAAAGATTTGCAAGATTTATATGAGATTTATCGAAGATTGAGAGATTTCTAAAGATTTGTCACATATTGACAGATTTATCAAAGATTGAGAGATTTCTCAAGATTTCTAGGGATTTTCAAAAGATTTGCAAGATTCATCAAAGATTGTGAGATTTCTAAAGATTTGTCAGATATTGAGAGATTTCTAAAGATTTGTCAGATATTGAGAGATTTATCAAAGATTGAGAGATTTCTGAAGATTTGTGGGATTGTTCCAAGATTCGCAAGATATTTTGGGATTTTTCAAATATTTGCAATTAAAATAACTATCGCAATCATAAAAAATTTTTATTATACACAAAATAACAAAATTAAAACAATATTCTAAAACAAAATAAAAACAAGAAAAAAAATCAATATTCTAAAACAAAATAAAAACAACAAATTAATACTCGTAATAATATTTTTTATTATACAGGGTGGTGGAAAACAAAACTTGATGTGTTTTTTATGCCCTCCAGCAAGCTTTCAATATCCCACACTTTATTTTCTCTAAATAATACTCAGGTACTATTACCGGAAGTCTTTTTAAATTCCTTAAATTTATTTTTAATGACTTGTAATATATATCTTTTAATTTTGAAAGGACCTGTTCCTTGTAGCTTTATGGGACCTTCCAGTATATAAATATTTTCTACATTTTGATATTCATCTTTCTTTGGCCACACAAATTGGTCGAGGTCGGTTTTCAGGAATTTGAATTTGGTTGTATTTTGATTTAAGTGTTCTATAACTCTTCCTATATAAAAGTTGTCATCGTAATATACAGCGTAATATTCCTCCAGTTCAGGTCTTATAATAGCTGGATTTATTACCGAATCTCCCTCAAATTCACTTTCATGATCAGAAGCAACCACTTCATCGTCACTGTCTTCCATATACTGTACAGAAATGTCACTATTTGATAAAAATTCGACAGGATTCTCACTATTTTGATTGAGTAGAAAAATGTCAATAATTTTTTCAAGGTTTGAATAATTGTCAATTCTTAAAATTCTATTTTTATAAATGGCGGGTGGTACAGAACAAATATATGAACTCATTTCTATGAATTCATTGCGATCTTCTTCATCCAGATGGAGTATTCCCTCGTTGTTAGTGGTAAACCACTGAGCTAATACTGCAATTTTACACTTCCCACTTGGAATAGTTTTCGCCCTGTCCAAGGAATATTGGCTCTTTTTTTAGATTTTATATTAATATATTTAAACGAAAGGACTTTTCCTATTTTCAAAAAGGTGAGAACATTTTCTGCAAGAGGAGTTCCTGTTTTGTTTTTTCTTCTGAAAGCAACCCAGTCACCAATTGAAATATATTCTTTTACTTTAACACATGACACATGGAAATTATTATTGAAATGTTCTAATTTATGCTTCACTCGTTCAAGACGATTGCCACTCATCCTATGGCCTTTTACATACAAAAACCAGCACAACGTAGTCTTTCTAATTACTATATATTTCTTTCCTGTGTAAACTTTGACGTAGGGACTATCCTCAAAAAACGAGTCATCACGATCCTTGAATTTGTCCGATAGATCTTTAAACTGTAATGGATCTCCATCAGCTGAGAGAAAACTGAGTACATGAAGATCTTGAACAATTTCTTCGGGAATTTCATCGGTAGAATCTATAAAAAAAATTTAAGAAGGTAATATGCGTGATTATTTCATTTAATAAATGACAATTATTCACAGTACAGGATATATATCTTTAACAACAATGTTTTATTATCTCAAAAAAGTGTACCAACCTTTTAAATTTTCATCAAAAGTCAATATACTTACCTCGTTATCTATCTCGTTGTGCTCCATTATATACACACACACACATGCACATGAGAATTCACAATAGGAATAGGTTGTTTCGAGGTCGTTTCGAGGGTTGTTTGAAATAAGATCAACCGTATGTACCCCCACTTTGAATTCTGGAAGTCGGATTGACAAGATTTGTATTAGAAATCAAGAGATTGTCACAATATTTTCAAAGATTGTGAGATTTGAAGAAAGATTGAGAGATTGTAACATATATTTGTGGATTTCTGAGATTGGGTCTCGGATTGGTAAGATTTCCAAGATTCGAAGCGGATTGTCACAATATTTCCGAGATTTCCAAGATTCGAAGCAAGATTGAGAGATTGGAACAGATATTTGTGGATTTCTGAGATTGGGTCTCGGATTGGTAAGATTTCCAAGATTCGAAGCGGATTGTCACAATATTTCCGAGATTTCCAAGATTCGAAGCAAGATTGAGAGATTGGAACAGATATTTGTGGATTTCTGAGATTGGGTCTCGGATTGGTAAGATTTCCAAGATTCGAGGGGGATTGGTAGCACAGTGTACACCAGATTGACAGAGTGAGACACCCCTCGGTTATTGGTATTGGTCCTTTTTTATTTCAAGCGGTATGTTCACAACAAAAATCTGGTGTTTCCATTGAAACGTTTTTAATTACACTTTTCACAAAAAGTATCGCGTAATTTTAAAAATTGAATTATGGTGTAAAATAGAATATCACATTTTTCAGAATATTTTAATATGAGTGTATGGTATCCTTTAGATGTATAAAAGCCCAAAATATTCACAGTTTAAATGGCCTTTTAGTTGAAAAACAAAAAATGAATAAATTTTGATAAATCCTATTTGTATTATTTACATTTTAAAATTTCTTGTGTGCAATAAGTTTGTTTAATTTTTCATTTGGAAATGTCTAGAAATATTTTGAGTAAAAATAAAAAAAAAATACCCCAGAACAAGCAGCTCAAATCGTGGCTTTCGTTGAAGATGGACCATATCCATATCCATATCTCCAATGTGACTCTTCTTAAATAAAGAAAGTCAAAACCAATGTCAATGTCACAAATTTTTATTATTACGAGGGCAGTCCAGAAAGTCTGTCACGTTTTGATATAAAAAAAGAACTAAGTGCAAGAAAACATGTTTATTATATACATTTGAAAGTACAACTAAAATACCATTTTTCAACATAATCACCAAACAAATTAAGACACTTATCATAGCGATGAACTAATTTGGAAATGCCGGCGTCATAAAAGTCTGCCGCCTGTAACGTTAACCAGTTGGTTACGCCCTCCTGCAGCTCCCCGTCGTCGTCAAAGCGCTACGTAGCAAGCCATGTCTTCATTGCCGGAAACAAGTGATAATCGCTGGGTGCAAGGTCTGGACTGTATGGCGGATGTGGGAAAACCTCCCATTTGAAAGCATCCAGGACTTTTCGTGTTCGATTTGCCGTATGTGGTCGGGCGTTGTCGTGGACATTAGTTCGGCCATTTTAGAACTGAATTCACAGACGCCGTACTACACTTTCACTGTAAACATCGTTTCCATAAACTTGACAGATTTGGCGATGAATCTCAATTGGTTTATTGTTTCTAGCCAACAAAAACCGTATTACCGACCGTACTTCACAACTCGCGGGATTTTGAATTGCGGCACACATTTTAAATTGTTATTGAAAAACAACGAAGATCGACACGAACCTTCCGCTAGCACGGCTGGATAGCCACTGAACGGAGGAACGCCCTGACGCCAAGATGGCCGTGATAGCCCCACCCCTAGCGGCTACAACGCCAAACGTGACAGACTTTCTGGACTGCCCTCGTATAAAGGTTGAAAATCTAAAGCGCAACTAGTTTCGGCCTATAATAAGGCCATCATCAGGCTATAAAAGTTGCAAAGTAAATGGTTAAATATAATCAAGAAGATTGCACGATTGCAGTTGATTGTGTAACATTGAAATTATAACAAACAATGCATAATATAAAATTAATGGTTAAAACCAGGATAAAGTATTAATTTATATAGAAAGAAGAGAAATGAACATTGAAAAAGAAAAATGGTAGATTAAGTAAAGAAGAGAGCATTAAGCTCAATGAATTAATTATAAAAATTAGCGCTTCAACCGCGATGAAGTTAAACATTAAACCGAATAGTTGAATTTTAGTTCATTTAATTTGATTATAAAAAAACGAACCTTAATATTTATAAATCAATGGACTTTTAATACCAAAATATTTAAATAATAAATGGCTATCTAGTTTTGATGTTTATTTGTGATTTTAATTTTTAATATGGTTTCGAATGAATAAAAAATATAAATTACTAGAATAAATAGATAGGGAATTAAAAAACAGTATTAAAAATAGAAGGAACCGAAACAGGTTTGTTGTCGCGATTCAAATTATATAATTAGTCAATATTAAAATTTCTTGTTTAAATGGTAATCTGTAATTTTGATGAACTAAGTGTCATATACTCATAAGATCAAAACGAATAAACCGTTACTTAACATAATTTAAAAAATATTTATCTCTTTAAATATCATTATATCAGTTATGTTAATTCAGTAACAAAATATAAGTGACGAAGTCCGTTTAAATTACGAAATATATACAATTTTCGTTTTTCCAACGTCTAGTCTATCTACTTATTCACTCTAAGAAATGTGACAACGTAGCTTAAGAATCAATTTTTACATCTCTCATAGACTAATTAAATTATTCTTAAATATTCAAATAGGCGCATGCGCTTCAGGGGGATCTAACCTTAACCAACTTAACATAGACTTAACACGCTGTTAAGTAACAGAGCTTTGACAAGCGTTTATGCAACCGGCCCGTTGTCTTGTTAATTTGAAGAAACTAAGAATGTTATGTGGCTTTGAATTAGATAATTTCTCTGCTTCTATCTTATACTCCCAAGTTTTTTTGTTGAATATATGAAATAGAAAAG
Organism: Ophraella communa; assembly: GCA_035357415.1. Lineage (NCBI taxonomy): Eukaryota > Metazoa > Arthropoda > Insecta > Coleoptera > Chrysomelidae > Ophraella > Ophraella communa. The sequence continues at coordinate 8,569,800 of CM068984.1, forward strand.
TGTAGTTCTTTTTCACGGGTATGAGGACAGGCATATAAAGAAACCAATTAAATTTTGGCCGACGTTTCGTCGATTTATTTCGACATCTTCAGGGCTATAAAAGAAGAAAGTAGTGGCAACGATACATAATACAAGTATAAATTTTGCAAAAACGTAATAAAACAAAATACAGTTTCAAAAATTACATAATAAAAAAAACAAAACAAAAGGTGAAATAACATGAAGAAACAATAGTGATAAAGTAAATGACTCAAAACTCACCAAAAACTTACTACCATCTTACTACCTCTATGCGCAAAAATCTTAAATCTTAAATAAGTTTTTGGTGAGTTTTGAGTCATTTACTTTATCACTATTGTTTCTTCATGTTATTTCACCTTTTGTTTTGTTTTTTTTTATTATCTTTTTTTTAACTATGTAACAATTCGTTTTCGTAAAATATTTAAACAAAAAAAAAATTTATATTAATGTTAAAAGTTTTGGAACTTTCTATCCATGACTATGATGTCACTCTGTTGACTTTGTAATTTTTGAAACTGTATTTTGTTTTATTACGTTTTTACAAAATTTATACTTGTATTATGTATCGTTGCCACTACTTTCTTCTTTTATAGCCCTGAAGATGTCGAAATAAATCGACGAAACGTCGGCCAAAATTTAATTGGTTTCTTTATATGCCTGTCCTCATACCCGTGAAAAAGAACTATATGAAATAGATTTCCACAGAAGTTTTAACTACAAAAATATATGTTATCTTCGTTTTACTTATCAATATAATAGGTAGATAATACATTGCAAATATTTTTGAAATTTCTGAGCCTGCATTTCAGTAATTTTAGATAAAAGGTTCAAAGGAAACTCAAAGTCTATCCCACAATCAATTTGTAAGGAGTGTATTGAATTTTAACTTGATAGAGTACTTTTAAGATCCTTTTTCTATTATTTTGTAATTATTTCAGCCTGATGATGGTCCTATAGGACCGAAACTAATTGCAACAATTAATAAAACAGTTGTGGGATAGACTTTGAGTTTCCTTTGAACCTTTTGTGTTTCAACCCACATTTGAGATATGGATAGCTTACAAGATTTTAATTTTAGATAAACCATATTTTTATAATTCGCGTCTACAAATAGACTTCATTGTAACACTCAATGGAGTGTGGAAATGAAATCTCTTTCCGCACTCGTCTTGTTATTTTTTGTGTTACGGTTGGTAATTGTATGCATTTTATTAGACGAATTTGAAATTAATTAAGATTCTTCCATTTTTCTTTAAATTGGTTAAATGATATATTATATTTTCTTAAATTATTTATCACTCCAATTTAATATTCAAATCAAATTTAAATTTCAAACTTCATATATCTGGCATAATATGTCATTACCAACATAATTTATTGAACACAAAAAGTCTGGCAAAAAGTACTAATTGCTGAATAATTTTATTTAAAAAACATAAATACATGCGAATTATAAAAAATATTGTGTAAAACTTTTACCAAAATTACCATTTGTCATTTATTTACTATTAGTGAGTTTACTGAAGCCCATGATCTTGATACATATTGAAAATTATAAACTATTACTGTATCATCCCATATTTTTAAACGTTTTTACTCGATTGAAAATTTAATCTTTACAAAAAATTAGAATAACCAAAATCTCCCAGCATCTTTGGTTAAATGATTTTTTAGCCACATTTTTTGTGTGTTTTTTCTCGTATTGCTAATTACTTATATTAATTATTCCATGTTACGTGGTAAATTTAAATTCTGTATTTTTTGTTTCAGGTAAGCTATATAACAATAATTGCAAGTGGTTAAACCTTTCGTAAGTAATTTTAAAACATAATTATTACCGTAATCTGTCTATGTAGGACTGTTTTGAATTAAGTGCGTCAACCTCGCCTTTTTTGGTACACCTTACGCTCGATATTATTTGATGAAAGGATCTATAATACATTGTTTCAGTGCGTCATTGGAATAATTAAGTATTTTTGGAGAAATGTTTTTAAGGTTTGAACTTATTGGTAAAAAAATTACGGATAATGTTAATAATACAAAAGTACAATACAACTACAAATAAGCTCATATTGTTTGTTTATTATATTCACAAAAGGTATTATGCATTAACACTAGATATTTCTTAACCTTTTAAAAATTAGTTCAGCTTATTTAAAATGCAGTTTTTTAACAATTAATTCTATGTAATATGCATATTGTAAACTTATTTCTATAGATTTCCATATTCGCAAACGCACAACATTCTAGTGAAAGTGACAAACAAGCACTGATGGCAATTGTTATTTGTTTCCAACTCGGTTTCCAACATACAAGGGTGAACAGGTTTTTAAACAAATAAATGTATCTAACATTCTTTGATATCTATCCTATTTTCTACACATTTTTATATATTGTGGAGAAAAAGAGAGAAAACTTGTATTTTCAATAAGTGTGTATATTAATAATTTGAAATTTCTTAGCTAAGCGCTTTCAACCATAAAATAGGCCATCTTCATAGCTAAATCTAAATTGGAAAATATGTATGTGTATAAATTTTATGAATTTACTTTAAATATAAATATTTCACAAGAGAGATCATCAAAAATACACTAACAAATAGGACACATCAAATAACGACACCCACAACAATTTAAAAAATACAGGTTGATTAATTACTAATTGGAAATAATTAAATACTACAATCCTGACTTCAATAAATGATGAAGATTTAACCCAAAACACCTAAATAAAATGTAGCTGCTAAAAAAATTTCTAGTTGCACTTCTACTGTCAGAGTGCAACTAAATTTTCTCGGGGAGCAAAATTCACATGCCTGACTATGGCCATCTATATGTCGGAGGGCAGACGGATAGCCAAATTAGTCCATAAGGTTGCGCCTCTTATTACTATATTATTCAATGTTATGGGGCAATTTGATACATTCGCATTCCCAGTATTGGATCTGCCTCTATTTCTTCATATAGCTTTTTTAGGCCTTACCGTGTCCTTGACTTATCGGATAACAGATCATGCATTACCCTATACACAGATATGCATTGGTGGTATGCTTAGTAATACCTCCAGGGCTGCAGCCGGCGTCGTTTTCATGGCCCCGATGATACTTAGGCAGCCTTGCCCTTGGATACCACTTAGCTGCCTCTGCGCTCCAACCTGAAGTGTCCTGGGCCTCCATACTACTGATCCATAGGTTATAATTGGCCTAACGACATGTGTTTATAACCATTTGGTCATGTTACAGAACACGAACAACAGAAATACAACTAAAATAATAATAAAACTGACAGTAGTATTTGACATTTTATATGACGTTATGTCGTGAGTATTTCTCTTGCGAGATAGTCCCTGATATCAGGTCTAGTGAAATAGTCGCTACTAATTTACTCCGATTGGTCTAAATTTCAAAAATGGTGACATTTCATTGGTTTCTATAAAGAAAGGGAAATAATCTCTAATATTTATCTAGTACTTAATATTTTTACTATCAAATTAAGGTGTTGACATAAGTTATTACCAAAATATTTTATAAGCAAGAATTATCTCTCTAAATATAATGCAAAAATGTAATTATAATTAATGTTCGCTCGTGTTTTTACAAGAAGTTAAAGTTTTTATAGTTTAAGTAAACCACTTTTATTGTTGAGTTTACACGAGTTACACAAGCAAGTAAAGAAGGTTTTTATCCACAAAAATGAAAGTTGCTGCACGAGCCGCAGGCGAGTGCATGTAATCATTTGAGTGGATAAAAACCTTTGCTTGCGAGTATAGTACTAAACTTTATCTACGATCATTTATGTAGTAGCATAAACACATTCGTACTTGTGCCGTGAGTTTTGTGGTAGAAGATTTTCTATTGCAGTCGTTGCAATATTGCGAATGTCAGGTGGCGTACAGGACATCTCGTTCTCCTCTGTCGACATTTTATTCAGTCACAATTACAAAAAACTACCTTAAACCCCAGGAATTTCACTTTGCACGTTTTTGCTGTCAATTGTGTGACTGTTTGTTTGAATTTTTGGTTATGTCACCAACTTAATAATGGGGAAAATATAAAGCTGAGAACCAATCAAAGCTCTCCTTTAGGTTATCGATTGGTAAAATGAAAATTTACAATAAAGTTTGTATTATGCTATGATCGTAGATAAAATAAATTAATAAATATTACTCTTCGTGTTCTTTATAAATAAAAGTCAAAAAGTAATGCTGCTTAGTTGTGATGTAAAAGAAAAGAAAACAAAAGGGTTATTACATTTTAGATTGTAAAGGTTGCAAGTTGCAATACTATATTTATATAGCGAAACATTCTGAGCGTATCTGCAAACACTAATAAACAGTTTGGTAAATAAACTGGTAAAAGAAAACATATTTTGCCAGCGAATATACAGATAACACGTGGTAAAGTTGACCTTTATTCCTGTTTCGTGTTACAAGTATAGTAGTCTATTTCTGTATCATGATAATAAGTTATTAATTACCCCAATAATAGTTTTGTAGGTACATGGCGATACGGTTATCAGAATTCTTATATTCATTTTATTATACCAACGGTATTATGGTTTTTCCATAAAACAAGAATGCATCAAAAGTGATTTTCACAATAAAAGTAAAGTAGTGAACCGAACTCTTCAGTGGGACAATTCTAGCATTTATCACATTCATCACAGGATCACATTCATCTTAAGAGGTATTAACCTGATGAATTTGGTGGAAACGCGCAAATTACAACAAACCAACTTAAGTGCTAAGTGTACAAAATCACACTTTACATTTTTTAAAAAGTGTGAGTTTAATGGAGGAAAAAATATTTAAAAAAGTGAACTTATAGCAGCATTTTAAACACTTTGTGTTTATTTTGAAACTAATTATACATTTTCTTTATGCATTTTATATCAAAAAGACCCTTCTATAATTTCTATTAAACAAAAGTTACATTTTTTTTTTTTCAGTAAATATTTTATTCCAGATAATTGAGTTTATCTATGTTTCTATTAGGAATTGGTAACTTTTGTTTGATAGAAATTGTAGAATTAATTCTCATCTACGAAATAAAAAAAAGAATTTTTTTAAAATGTAATTAGAAATAAATATCCCCTCCATACAATTTTGCAAGAAATCTTGACCACTTACAAATGCCGAACGTAAATCTGGATTTTTTTTTAAATTGATATTTTTTGAACCTGAAATTAACTAATTCTTTTAAACAAATTCAAGCGTGGGCAATCGGCAACTTTGTGCACTAGTTGCACAGTATACTATTATTTTTGTAAATTAATTAACACTGCTCGTTAAGGGTGCAAGAGAAAAGGTTTTGCTAGGGATTTAGGCGTTTCCGGAGGACGCCAAATGAATGAAATACAGAGGGAAGAATCTAAGTAATGGCAAAAAAGGCCCAAAGGGCCTACTTGCCAGGCATCAGCCACCCCGCCCACTACATTCATTTATTCATTCATGTCTATAATCTCCCATATTTCCCCACATTGCCTTGTATTCTCGAATAATTCCCCGTATTGTCCCGTATTCTTGATTAATTCTCGATATGGCCCTGGTACTGTCTCGTATTGCCGATGTATGTTCCCATATTGCCACGTATATCCTTCATATTTCCGGATAATTCCTGCTCGACGTCGTGTTCGATGACAGTCGCGTAATATACATTTTGGCGTCCTTCATTTATTTCCCGTAATTCTTCTTTATTGCCTCTTCAATATTTCCTCATACTTCACCGTGTTTCCCCATAATTACCTGTATTGCCCCTTAATTCACTTATATTGCCTCTAATTGCCCCGCAATTCCTTTTATTGCCTCGTACTGCGTCAAACTCTAGTAAATAATTCCTCGGTGGTTTCCCCCTCGGTAATAACTGACTTTTTTTACCTTGGCGCATAATTACTATTTTCAGTTGGTCTTTGCATCATTTAACCTAACATTCGGTCAAATGGATTGAGATTTAGTTCTACTCAAGTAGTCTCTGTATTTTTCTACCTTGGTTAATAATAACCAAATTTACTACCTAAACAAAAGTCAATAAAGTCAACAAACAAAAGTCAATAGTAAACAAATAGGTTTAATAATTGGATGGAAAAATAAATTGCTTATATAGTGCACATGTAAATCAAATTTGTTTGATAAATATTTTTTAAAGCAAGTTTGTGCAATTTTATTTAGTGAGATCAATTTAAAAATTAACTAAACTATACAATCAATATTTTAAATCTATAAAAAGTGGTTTTCCTATGAACTGTTGTTGCAGTCAAGGCAATCGATAATTATGACTAATCCATTTATCGTACTATCACTAATAAAAAAAATTACATAAATAAATATGATAACCTGAATAAATTATATTTGGTACAAACAATTTGTTTAAAACATTGTTTTGACATAGTTTCATCTGCGGCGCAAAATTTCTTAACAACCAGCTACTAGATGTATGAGTTAAAGTTAAAATAGTAAATTGTTAACTTTGTTTTTAATTATGATCTTTATTCGTTGAATAGCTTTTGAATGGTTTTAAATTTTAATAAGTTAATGATAATCAGTGTGATCTGGATTTTAACTTTTATTATACAGGGTGATTCATTACTAATTGGAAATAATTTAATACTAGAATCCTGACTTCAAATTATGAAGATTTAACCCAAAACACCTAAATAAAATGTTGCTGTTTACTTAGTTACAGGGTGTTTTGTGTAAAATTTAAAAACTATTTGGGTTCAGTACGTTAAGACTGTTTTACGTATTCATTTCATATTTGGCAGAAAATGTAGACACTGTACACCCTACAAAATTATATTAAATAAACGTTTCTAGCTACCACCAGAGGCGTACGACAGGGGCAAGTGACAGGTTAATCGTTCCCAAATTCTACGCCACTGGCGGAATAGAAACTTTAGCACAATTTGTCGATTCTCCAATACTTTTTACGTAAATAAAGTATTCTTTTTTCATAACGATAAAGTCAATATTTCTCGAGATATTTTAAGTTAAACATGAAGCTGCCCAATTTTAATGTGTGATAACTGTCAATGTTTTCGACCAGTGAATTGCGTTTAATACGCAAATGAAATTTTAATCCTTAGATAAAGGTATTAAATTATTGACAAAAAACTTAAAATAATATTAAAATGATTTTAAAATATTTTCAAACAAATAAACTGATCTCTATTTTGAATTACAATCAGATAAGTGGCATTTGATGGATAATTTTTCAATATTAGTTGGCTCTTCTTTGAATCAATTGCTTCGATATAGGGTGTGTTCGCTTTCGAGCTATGTAGCGCCAAGCGCCATATAACGCAAACGAAGAATAGTACTAGATAGCGCCAACTGGCGCAAATAGCGTGCTCCCCGAACACACCCATAGTGGGGTGCTGTCATTGCCACCATAGCTATTAATTAGTTGTTGCCTATGGTACTTGAAATTGTGATTGTTGTAAAATTTAAAGCAGCAAATGTGTTCTTTATTATTGACACGGATTAAAGTTTCATTTGCGTATTAAATGCAATTCACTGGTCGAAAACATCGACAGTTATCACACATTAAAATTGGACAGCTTCATGTTTAACTTAAAATATCTCGAGAAATATTGACTTTATCATTATGAAAAAAGAGTACTTTATTTACGTAAGAAGTATTGGAGAATCGAAAAATTGTGCTACAGTTTCTATTCCGCCAGTGGCGTGGAATTTGGGAACGATTAACCTGTCACTTGTTTCTGTTGTACGCCTCTGGTGGTAGTTAGAAACTTTTGTTTAATATAATTTTGTAGGGTGTATAGTGTCTACATTATCTGCCAAATATGAAATGAATACGTAAAACAGTCTTAAAGTAATGAACCCAAATAGTTTTTAAATTTTTACACAAAACACCCTGTAACGACCCTGTAACTAAGTAAGCAGCTACATTTTATTTAGGTGTTTTGGGTTAAATCTTCATAATTTGAAGTCAGGATTCTAGTATTAAATTATTTCCAATTAGTAATGAATCACACTGTATAGATATCAGATGTAGTAATTGTTTTGTGAAAGTAAGCTTCAATAAAAATACAGGGTGTGGCGCGACAAATTTTGTTTAAAGTAATGTCGGAAACAGTTATGTTAAAAATCTGAAATTACGAAGCTGTATAGTATTTTTTATTTTATTTTCGAATTCTACATGAAATTTTAGATAAAATTTGTGCAAAATGTCCTATACCAAAAATGAAATATTTTCGAGATATTTCGTTTTTTTTTTTCTTCAAAATTTTGAAAAAATTCTAGTCCACATTAAATAACAATATCTCCATTAATATCGAAGTTAATGACGTGAAATTGTACCCCGTTAACTCCATATGTCCAACTCAATGATACTTCATACAGGGTGTTTTAAACTTAGCCGCCAACATGTACAATTTAAATCATATATAAGTTGTTTACTTTAAATAGAACACCCTGTATTTTATTACATTTTCCGATGTATTTTTTTAAGCCAAATCGTTTGGTATCGGTATTCCCTATACCTAAATCCAACCACTTTTGACATATCGCACCTCCGGTGGAATAACGTCACTTATGCAAATAGTATTTTTTTTCAGGAGAAGCGATTGAATATTGGAAATCATATAAAATGATAACCCTTACAATTATATGCCAACTAAGTGAATAATATTTTAACTACTTCTATTAGCTTTTATTTTGTATAATAATTATTTGCCCTTTTAAATAAAATTTCAATAATATTCAGTATTAAAGTTGCTTACCCCCTCAGTAGTGACGTTATGGCACTAAGCTAAAATTAAAAGTGAAATTGTGACCTATGAAGTAAAACTCATTATTATATCACATTTAAAGTTTTTATTGCTAAAAACAAGTAACAATAAATAAACAAGTTCTTCTAAATGAATTAAACTTAAAAATTCAGCAAAAAATACCAGTAAGTACTTCCTAATATCAGTGAATTTACCATTGAGTGAATTTAAAAAAAGAAGAAATGAAATTTTGAAGTACCTAGGTATATAATTGCACTTGAGGAACACTAATATTTCTATCACAGTGTAGAATTGAGAGCCGATTTTTAAATAATCAGATAACTTCTATTTGGAGAATAAATTAACAACTTTTCATTGTAAACTCTTAGTTTATTAACCAGATAGTAGTTATCTGATTATTGAAAATCGGCCCTAAGGCGAAGGTTTGCTGCACACTGGCAACGTTAGTTACAATAATTAACAACAAACAACTAAATTTAATCCACTTTTAAAATCTGGTACCTATTCTTAGAATATTTCACTGTAGGAACTACTAGGTAACTTAATCAGACTTTAGGTTACTTAATAAGCAAATAAATGCAGTATTTCCCTATTTGGTATTTGTATTCAGTACTTAAACTTTAGGAACACTAATTTAATCAGACTTTAATCACAATGCTTATTAATCATCACAGACATACTTTTCTTCATAAATCAAAAAAAAAAACTGTCAATTATAAAATCAAAACTAAAAATAAACTTCTCAAAAAAGTTTTAGAGGGCACAAAAACAAGCGCAATCCTTAGAAAAGTTAAAATAATAATGCCCCGGAAATAAAAATATTTAGCACTTTCAACTTAAATAAACTTCTCAAAAATAGGTAAAATGGCACATACAAGCTAGGTTTGTGCCCACTCAACCTTATAATAAAATAAAAACAATTATAATAAAAAAAACCTCGGTACTTGGTACCTATGCCTAAATAAAAAAAATAAATATTGCGTGTAACCATCAGCAAACTATGATGGTAACATCTGTATGATAAATGCTAAAAAATTATGGTTTTGTGAAAAAAATAACTGGGATCTAAAGATCTATAAAAAACTTTTCGTAGAATCTTGGCACAATGTTTGTTGCAACCAATTGCAAAAGATCGCGTTTCTTGCGTTCTGTAATGGCAATTTTTGAAGAATAGGCTGGTTTCTTGGCAATGTCACCAATCCCTTGAATTCTACCTCTGTTTCCGCGAAGATTCTTTGATCTTGGCTGAATCCCAGTTCTCAGTTTTGTAGGTCGTTCGGTATTGGTAATTCTCGCAGTTTTTTGTAAACTTGATGTTTTTGATTTCACTTATTTTGATCGTACTTCCATCGATATTTTTTGTCATGTTAAAGTTCATCTCATCCTCTAGAGCCTTCAGATCAATGAAATCGTTGTAGTTCATTTCTTTAACAACGAATGATTTTCCAGTCTTCTTTGCTCCGCGAATCAGGGATACGTACTGTTCAGGCACATATATAGGACCTGATCTTTTAGCTTTAGTTATAGCTTTTTCTATAACAGAATGGGCTACATCCCCCTCATTCTGAGTATGACCTCAAATCAAAAAATTATGTTGGAGGGAATTTATGTTCAGCGTTGTGACTGCGTAGTGGTACATCGCAAATACGAACCTGTTTTTTTGCTGGCCGTAGCAATTGTCTGAGTAGATAATTATATCGCAGCCTGGATGTTTGAGAGCAAGTTCCTCCAAGTACGCATACACGCATGATCCTATTTCTATCGCTCCTCGGTTGGAGGAACTTCGTACGTTGTGTCGTTGTTGTTACAAATAATACATCGAAATCAATTCAATTCTAGAGAAATAATGTCACTACTGCACTTGAGTCATTGTTGCACCAAGATTAACAAATATAAATGTCACAATTACCTTAGTGCCGATGTAGCTCCCAGTCACATCCACTCGTGCGGGGGGCCCGCGCGCAACTACCAATGAGACGTTGTTTCTCCTGGAGGCCTCTCGATTCGCGCCTAAACCATAACGACACATCTGCCATCTAGCGAAAACTATACGAACTAGACAAGTGACATTAACGCACCATGTAAAGGGGTACCTAAGGAGATTTTTTTCATACTCAGCTCAATTTCGGAAAAATTTGCATAAGTGACGTTATTGCACCGGAGGTGCGATATTTCATTATCTTAGCTAAAACATAATAACATTAGTAAAGGGTAGACCATGATTTCCATGATTTAAGGTGATATTTTATTTTTTTTTCATGTTATTACTTCTGAAAAGTAACCAATAACATGAAAGGATTAACCTAACCTAACCTTTTATGAATTTTTAATTACTTTCTGCCCTCGGGACTATAGAGATCTTTATTTCTGCGTTTAAATTTTTTAAAAATAATAAGTGGTCTTATCAGGATTCGAAAAAAACCATTGCATTTAAAATGCATTAGGTAAAAATTTTGTGCCTACACTCTTAAACAAACCTTATTAAAGTAAGGCTACCCATCTTCTCATGTAAAACGAAATTTCCATAAAATATACGAGGGTTGTCTGAAAAGTTTCCGACCTAACAAAGATACTAGACATTTTTTCTTCAAATTAATTTTTATTTTTCTACATAATCTCCTTGTAAGTCTCTACACTTCTCCCAGCGATGCTCCCTTCTCTTCAACCCGTCCAAATAGTACTCGGCGTCTTTCTCTGCAAAATAGTTGTTTACCAAGGTGATGGCCTCCTCATCCGACGAAAATATCCGTCCTCCGCGCGCAACTTTTAGCTTAGGGAACAAAAAAAAGTCGCTTGGGGCTAGATCTGGTGAGTAAGGAGGGTGGTCAAGCAGTTCAAACCGTAATTCGTGGATTTTCGCCATGGCAACCGCTGAGGTGTGAGACGGCGCATTGTCTTGGTGAAACAAAATTCTTTTTTTCAGAAAATGTGGCCGTTTTTCCGCAATTTCTGCCTTCAGCTTGTCAAGTAATGATGCGTAGTATGCTCCTGTAATGGCTTTTTCTTTTTGAACATAATCGATTAAGATAACTCCATGACTATTCCATAAAACAGTTGCCATCACTTTCCCAGCCAAAGGAACAACCTTTGCTTTTTTTGGAGCCGATTCCCCCTTCGCAGTCCATTTTTTTGACTTTGTTTTTGTTTCTGGAGTGTAATGGTGTATCCAAGTTTCATCTACAGTAATTAATCGGCGCCCAAACTCTGATTTCTTGCGCCTAAACTGCGCCAACAGAGAGTTGGAAATGTTCATTCTAACACGTTTTTGGTCCAAAGTGAGCAACCGCGGCACCCAACGCGCGGACAGCTTTCTCATGCATAAATCTTGATTCAATATGTGACAAACACGTTCTTTGAACATGTTTTATAGCCTCTGCTATCTCTCTAACTTTAATTCGACGGTTGTCTAGCACCATTTGGTGAACTTGAGCGATATTATCGTCAGTGGTTGCAGTTTTTGGACGTCCCGAAGCGTCACCCAAGCTGGTATGGCCACGTTTAAATTCAGCAGTCCAAAATTTCACGGTGGTAAATGATGGTGCAGAGTCCCCGTACACAGCGTCCAACTCGTCTTTGATTTGCGTAGGCGTATTGCGTTTCAAAAACAAATGATTTAATGACAGCTCGATATCCGATTTTTTCCATTTTCATAACAGCACTTACATCGACTCACTCAAATGATTGTCAAACAACAACTGCGCGTCCAAAATGGCTGAAATTTTAGTGGGTACCTTTCAAAGCATGCGCAAACACATTCCCCAACTTTTGTTTACGAGAGCTGCCATCTTCATGTTGAGGTCGGAAACTTTTCAGACAACCCTCGTATTAAGAATGTAAATTAAATACCTAATAAGTTTGTTAATTTTCTTACATATTACCTATTCTTGAATAAAAATGTTTAACATTATACATTTTATTTTTGACCTTGACCATTAAGGTCACATTTGATTGGGTATTTACATTTAAAATATTGTTCCGTTATCTAAATGATAAGTACTCCATTAATGTTTATAGAAGAAACCAATTTAATTTAAAAATATTTTGACTTGTATTATTTTTATTTTTATTCCAAAAATAAATATTTTAAAACTGTTTTTTGTGATAATATGTTAAAAAAATTAAGAAAATTTATTTTCTTATAAATTTTTAATTGTGATACGTGTAATGGGTTTTTATTTTGTTGTCAATTGTTTTGCTTTCCATCCAATTTTTCTCGATAATTTTGGACGTCTCAGTAAATTGGAACTTTATGGGAAATTTTATAATCAATTTTAAGAAAAACGTTATATTTCAAGTTCTTCAAAGATTAGAAGATTAGTACTAACATTGTTTATCAAATGTTTTCAATGGTAGGTATACAAGATTTTTCAAAAATTTAAATTGCTTCAATCACTATTGTCAAGTCATTCAGTTTTTTTAACTCTGGAAAAAAATTATTTTAGTATTTTTTTTTTAATTCAATTATCTTTATACTTTAATCAAAAAATATACCTTCAGTACCTTTACCTAGCTAGAAAGTCCGCTTTTTCATTGCCTTCAATTCTATTATTGTACAGGGTGATCAGTTAAGGGTAGCGAGCGGCCATATCTCATAACATATTGGTCGTATATATTTGAGAAAAAAAATTATGATAAAAGTCGCCAAGAGAAATTGCTGTAAATTATTATGGAGTTTGTCAAACGTCCGCTAGAGGGCGTAACAACCAATACCAAGTAGTAAAATGAGATTTGTATAGAATTTTGCATAATATGAAAGTATATCGATGATATAATTTTTTTTATGTTAATTTTCGCATTAAAGTTAAAAACAATAACATTTTTTAATAGAGAATGAAGAGACCTTTCAAATGATATATCACAAGCCTATATACTTCCCATTTAAAAAATTGGGGGTTGTACCTGTCATTGTAAGGGGGTTGAAGGTAGGGGTTGCATTTTCACGTTAAAGAATGTCAAGTTATAATTTAAATTTGACGTGTTTCGGGATTTTTTATAAATATGTACAGTAACCGAAATAATGAATTTATTCCATTTGGCTTTTACACACTGTATGTGATAAAAGAGTTGCCTAAATTTGTAAAAAAAATGGCACCATTTCTGATTTCTTAAAAATTACTTTCAAAGAGCTTTTACGGAAAAAAACGATTTTATTGTAATTTTGTAACGAACCGTACGCGCTGCCTCGTCGGCGCACCCATACATTTGATTCCCCCATACCTATCCCCAGTAAACGTGATCGCCCCACTCTCCGAGAGCTGTATAAATTCACGTCCGCTAGCACAGAAAAGACACTTTCCTACGGATCGTCAACCAGGCTAGTAGCTTCCAGCGTGCTGAGCTGAGTGAACACTTGACTGGCTTCTTCCTTAGGAACGACTTACCTCCAGCGTGTTGAGCTGGGTGAGACGTTCAAGGCAAGAACGTATCCGTACTACGAACGCTTCGCCTACAGCGTGCTGAGCTGGGCAACAAGCGAAGGTAGAAAGTCCTGCGTCAGTTCCGCCGCATCGTGGAAGCACGAACGTTTCGTTTCTAGCGTGTTGAGCTAAACGAAACGACGGTGTTCTAGATCGAGGATTGACTGACCGCCGTCCTCCGATACCGACCCGTCCCTTCCTGTCCTGTTTTATCCCCGACTAGGACCGTAGTCCACAGAGTCCGGGATCCGTTGTAATTGCACTCCGATACCGCGGAGCGTGTTAATTAGTATACCGTAGAAGGTTCGTTACTTTCTTTCTGTCACCGTAAAGTATTTGTACATATTGTAAATAGTTGTTTTCATTAGATAAGTTTTAGCGATGTATATAGTCCAGGAATAAATATTTATTTTTACCGACCGTTTGCGTTTCCTTAATTCAGACCTTTCTTGGATAAATAAATAAAGTCCGATACAGATCCAGAACAGAAAACCGGTGACGTCCGGAAAACACGTCACATAATTTGGCGCCCGAGTATTTTTTTTGAACCGAAAGGAAACGCCCGAGTAATTTTTTTTTTAACCAAAAGGGAATGCCATAATTTGGCGCCCGAGTTTTTTTTTTTGAACCGAAAGGAAACGCCCGAGTAATTTTTTTTAACCAAAAAGGGAACGCCATAATTTGGCGCCCGAGTATTTTTTTTTTTGAACCGAAAGAAAACGCCCGAGTTTTACATAAACCGATATAACAGAAAAAAAAATGCAGTCAGAAGGCGAAGAAACAGTTGGTTTGGAAATCGCAGATGTCTCTGTTGGTTGGATTTACAAACTAAAAAAGGAAGAACTGCAAGTTGAACTAAGCAGGTATGGTTTCACAACTTCCGGGACGACAGATGAACTGCGACAAAGATTACGAAAGTTTGTTAAAAACGTTTCCAAAAATCAAGAACCGGTAACAAAACCAGAACCAACTACGAACATATTAGACCAGGTACGAAAATGGAATACACGTTTCGACGAGAAAAAAGATCCGATTTCATTTCTGGAACGAATCGAGGAATTGAGAGAAGCATATGGTTTCACTGCAACTCAAATGCAGAAAGCAATACCAGAAATCTTACAGGACAAATCACTTCTGTGGTACCGAAACAACAAACATACATGGAATACATGGGAGGACTTCCTCATAGCCTTTAAAAGTTTTTATGTACGACCAGAACAATACCAGAGAGAACTAGAAAAACAAATTGAAAAACGTAAACAAACACCAGGAGAAAGTGTAAAAGACTATGTGACCGCTATACAAACTTTACTTCGACGCCTAGATAACATCACACCGGAAAGCCAACTAGAACGGATATATTCCAACCTCAAAACAGATTACAAGAAGTACATAAGAAGAAAAGATTTTTCTACAATCTCAGAGCTTATGGAACAAGCTTACGAATATGAGAATTTATGCGAAGAAGAAACAAGTAGTCGAACACAAAAACATGAATCCGAAAAGATAAAAGATACACCAGTCTTCGAAATCCAGAAAAACAAATACCACCGAAACGATCACAGGAAAATAAGTCCAGTATCGTCCAGTTATAACAAACAAAACAATATACAGTTTACGCCGAAAAACCCACAATACATAAAAGGCTTCGATAGAAGAAAAGACTGTTGGAAGTGTGGTGGTAGAAATCATTCCCGTTTCCAATGCCGAAATAAACCAAAAATTTTTTGCTCCCACTGCGGCAAACTAGACATTTTAACAAATAATTGTCGATGTCAGGGAAACGAATTGTCGACTGGACTAAGGCGAGAGACGTCCAGTCGAGTCATAATAAACTCTCGCAGAGAAAAAAATCCAGACGAGTATTAGAACCGGTTACATCGTTGAATTGTTTAGAAAATAGATTAAAATTAAAAATAATATTATCAACTAAAAACACGGTCGAGGCATTAATTGATACCGGATCTTCAAGGTCATATATTGGAAGTAAAATCGCAAATTTAAAACAAGCAAAGGAAATACACTGCCCGTCGTATACCGTTCGGCTAGCGAATAAGTCAGAAGTTCTGATAAACCGCGGTTATATAATCAGGGGACAAGTAGTACAGGAATATTTCGAAGAATTATTTCTATATTTACCAGATTTAGCGTCCGACATGATAATAGGTATGGACCTTTTAAAGAAATGGAATGCCAGTATAGATTTTTCCAAAAATAGTTTAAAAATAATGGGAAAACATGTCAACCAGGAAGGCGACAATGTAGATAATTTCATAACCGAAGGACTTTGTGAGCTGGGACAACTAGAAAAGAAACCTTGGAAAATTTTCTTGCGACAGAATTAACGAAATTTTCCACATCAAAAGGAATAACCCATCTAGTAGAACACGAAATAAAATTGACAAATCCTACTCCTATTAAACAAAGACATAGACCTTTAAATCCAGCAATGCAGACAATAGTAAACGACGAATTAGACAGAATGCTCGAAGAAGATGTTGTAGAACCATCTAATAGTCCATGGAGCTCCCCATTGTTATGGTCAAGAAAAAGGACAATAAATTTCGATTTTGCATCGATTTTAGAAAAGTCAATGAAGTGTCAGAAAAAGACGCATACCCGCTGCCGTTTATAAATTCAATCTTAGAACGATTGAGAGAAGCTAGGTACATTTCCACCATAGATTTACGCTCCAGCTATTGGCAAATCCCGTTAAGTATAGACAGCCGTCCTATTACTGCATTTACCGTTCCGGGTAGAGGATTATTTCAATTTAAAGTATTACCGTTTGGCCTTCATGCAGCACCTAGTACTTTCCAGAGGTTGCTAGACAATGTTATTGGTTCAAGTATTAATTTTGCTTTTGCGTATCTCGATGATATCGTTATAATAAGCAAAACTTTCAACGAACATTTACAGCACATACAGACCATTTTCAAACAACTCCGAGAAGCAAATCTTCAGATACAGACAGAAAAATGCAAGTTTTGCAGAAAAGAATTGAAATATCTGGGACACCTCGTTAGTGAACACGGTATAAAAACCGACCCAGATAAAGTTAAAGCTATTGTATCTATTCCGAGCCCAAGAAAAGTCAAACAGTTACGAAGATTTTTGGGAATGTCATCTTGGTATAGACGGTTTATAGAATCGTACTCGGATATAGCAGCTCCACTCCATCGACTCCTGAAAAAAGATATAAAATGGAGATGGACTGATACAGAAGAGAAGGCATTCCTAGCGTTAAAGAAAGCACTAACCGAAACTCCAGTTCTTGTTTGTCCAGACTTCTCAAAAACTTTCTATTTACAAACCGATGCTTCAGACGAAGGTCTAGGAGCAGCTTTAACACAAAAGATAGACGGTCACGATAGAGTCATAGCTTATGCCAGCCGAACTTTGTCTACTTTAGAAAAGAAGATGTCCACAACCGAAAAAGAATGTGCAGCAATAGTTTTTGGGATCCGTAAAATGAGAGAATACCTTGAGGGTTATCACTTTGTAGTAATATCCGATCACCAAAGCCTTAAATGGCTGCACTCCTTGAAAAATCCAAGCGGACGTCTTGCCCGATGGGCTCTGGAACTACAACAGTACGACTTTGAAATCAAATACCGCAAAGGCGTTCTAAACAAAATCGCCGACGCTTTATCCAGAGACCCTGACCAGGAAGAACCAAGCGCAAACGAAGATTTATTCGCTCTAGAAAAAGCCGAAAATTGTCAGTGGTATAAACAAACCATGGAAGCTGTTCAACAAAATCCCGATAAAAAACCAGACTACTGTATCATAGACGGAAAACTATACAGACATTTGTGGGAAAACAAAAATTACACGGACCCAGAATTCTGTAATCCATGGAAACTCTGCATACCACAACCGCACCGTAAAGAAGTTTTAGAGGAAAATCATGACGCACCTACGGCTGGTCATTTAGGCATTGCGAAAACAATATCCAGAATCGCCAGCAAATACTACTGGCCGCGAATGTACCGAGATATAAGCAACTACGTCCGACAATGTAAGAATTGCCAGAAATACAAACCGTCACAGCAACAACCGGCAGGAAAGATGCAACGGTCTGAAGTTAAAAACTGCTGGGATACCGTTAGTATAGACATAGTCGGCCCATTACCGCGGTCTAGTAAAGGAAACACCAACCTGATTGTTTTCCAAGATAGATTTTCGAAATGGATAGAATGTCAACCTATAAGAAAAGCAACATCTAAAAACGTATGCACAGCATTTACCGAAAAAATTATATCACGGTCCCAAAACGGTCATTACAGATAACGGAAGACAGTTCGAAAGCAAAGAATTCGAAGACCTGCTGTCACAGTATGGAATAACCCACCGTTGTACTCCGCCGTATTCTCCCCAGTGCAATCCAGTTGAACGACCAAACCGGGTCATAAAAACAATGATTGCCCAGTATACCGACGCCGACCACAGAAAATGGGATCAGTACTTGCCAGAGTTCACTCTTGCCTTAAACTCGTCCAAACACGATTCAACAGGGTTCTCTCCAGCAATGTTAAACTTCGGAAGAGAATTGACCCTGCCCAGTACACTAAACCAGGTTCGATACCCAGAAGATGGGGAAAACATTACTCCGGATGAACAAGTGACAAAACTACAAAAGCTTTCCGATATTTATAGCCTCGTAAGGATAAACCTGGCTAAAGCTTTTGAGTCACAAAGTCATCATTACAACCTAAGACGACGCCAGTGGACCCCAAACGTGGGCGACAAAGTAATGAGAAAGGAACACCCGCTATCCTCAGCTGCAAGAGGATTTAATGCGAAACTCGCACCGAAATACTCCGGACCGTACATTGTTGACCAAATCGTGTCGCCAGTAATTGTAAATTTAAAACACCCTAAAGGAAAAAAATTAATCCGCGCCCATGTTAAAGATTTAAAAATAGCTTACTAACTAATACCTAATTTACCACTACCGATAAATTTCCACCACTCCACCAATTTACTCCCACCTACCTTATACCACAAAATGGATATATAAAGCGGCCGTTTCACGGTCTGAGTACTGTAACATCAAGATTAGCAGAAGAACAAGTAGATACTACAAGATGCCGTCACCACTACCATCAACACCGACTAGGTGCCACACTCCGGAACCTAGAGTAGATATTCTAGACTTGGAGACGTCCCCACTATCGCCCCAAGCGAAGAAGAGAAAAACCGACGAACTACTGTGGAGGCTGTTCGGCGACTCTCCAGTAGGGAAACCACCCACACCGGGCAGAAATATACCGTTTCTGCTTGCCGGAGTCTCCGAAGAAGTAATCCCGAAGTCCATTCCGGCCCGCACAAAGAGGAAGTTCCGGACCAGAAACAAGGATGGGTCAACCACCCGTGTGCAGATAAACGGGATAACGCCACTACCGAACAAGGACCAATAAAAATGTCAATGTTTCTTTTGTATTTTTTTACCGTTTGTAATAAATCTAATTAAGAAAAATAAATTTTTCTTTTGCTATGTAGGGGGGGGATGTAACGAACCGTACGCGCTGCCTCGTCGGCGCACCCATACATTTGATTCCCCCATACCTATCCCCAGTAAACGTGATCGCCCCACTCTCCGAGAGCTGTATAAATTCACGTCCGCTAGCACAGAAAAGACACTTTCCTACGGATCGTCAACCAGGCTAGTAGCTTCCAGCGTGCTGAGCTGAGTGAACACTTGACTGGCTTCTTCCTTAGGAACGACTTACCTCCAGCGTGTTGAGCTGGGTGAGACGTTCAAGGCAAGAACGTATCCGTACTACGAACGCTTCGCCTACAGCGTGCTGAGCTGGGCAACAAGCGAAGGTAGAAAGTCCTGCGTCAGTTCCGCCGCATCGTGGAAGCACGAACGTTTCGTTTCTAGCGTGTTGAGCTAAACGAAACGACGGTGTTCTAGATCGAGGATTGACTGACCGCCGTCCTCCGATACCGACCCGTCCCTTCCTGTCCTGTTTTATCCCCGACTAGGACCGTAGTCCACAGAGTCCGGGATCCGTTGTAATTGCACTCCGATACCGCGGAGCGTGTTAATTAGTATACCGTAGAAGGTTCGTTACTTTCTTTCTGTCACCGTAAAGTATTTGTACATATTGTAAATAGTTGTTTTCATTAGATAAGTTTTAGCGATGTATATAGTCCAGGAATAAATATTTATTTTTACCGACCGTTTGCGTTTCCTTAATTCAGACCTTTCTTGGATAAATAAATAAAGTCCGATACAGATCCAGAACAGAAAACCGGTGACGTCCGGAAAACACGTCACAATTTTTAAAAACACTGACTTATAAGTAGATATATCATTGATTCAAAGAAGAAATATTTTTAAAATCATATCACGTTTAAGTGAGATATTTATCATTTTATGAAATATAAAAATAAACATATTTCGGGAATTTTTTCTGGATGATTCCTTGTACTCTCAAGCTTCAAAATTATTTATTGAATAACTTTATATATCTAGTATACTACTGATTTTTTTTCATTTTTCATTGCCTTATAGTTTTTGCTAAAAGCTCTTTGAAAGGACGTCGCGTTTGCCTATATTAAATACACTGCCAATGCCCGGCCTTAAACATCAGTTTATATACTTGTAGATTTTATCACATTGGTAATTTCCCCATAAATTTTACAAGGGCCTAAATTTCTTATTAGGCGTAACTAATTATAGATCGACTGCATTAAGCGGATCTAATCATAAACAATGCAACAAACTAAGTACGTAATTACATTGTTCAGTAAATGATCTTGGGATTAGAAGTTTGGGAAGCCTTGAAATTTCTATTTAATCGTTAATTGCAACTTATAAGCAAGTAAATTTTGGATGGAAATGATTAATTGTGATAAAAATGAAATAATTAAAATATTTGATCGTAATCAATGCTATAATAAATGCAATAGGGGGGATTGTAAGGTGCCGCTACAATGACCTTGGACGAGTAAATAGAATTAATAGATAGTATCAATATACAGGATCATACACAAATAGGTGGAATCGTATTTAACTATAAAACAATAACAAAAATAAAAAAAAGGAACTGAAAAAGGAACTCTCACAAAAAATATTCTTGATTTCAAAGTTTATATCAAAAATTAAAAGGAATGTATGCTTCATACACATCTACTGGTGAAGGAAACTCATAACGAATTCGTTCACCATTAGTTAGAAGTTTTGGTGTAGGCAACAAGCCAAAAATACAATTTGTTTTAACAAATGATACATCTTTCTCATCAGTCATAAATACATTTTTTTCTATACTTGTAGATCTCATACACATAACTTTAATATCATTATAATCCGCAATATCCTGCACAATACACACATATCTGTAGGACACAGATCTTCGTTTTCCACCCAGAAATTTCACAAGTACATGTGCTCCCACATTAACTTCGCCTTGAATTATCTCGGTAAATTGTTTTTTATGATCTTCAACTGGGTCTACATCATCTGTAGGAATCCCTTTTTTAACTTCGACTAGTGCTTTTGTCCTATATTTCCATTTGGGCGCCATTTCTAGAATTAAAAAAATTGTTGATGACCAATTATTGCCTCTTGCAAACCAATGATGGCCACCAGTGGCAATAACTGGTAATAAAACAAATAGTGGCAACATTGCAAAAATGCATTATAACCTAACCTAACCTAACCTAACCGTTTATATATCGTCAACTGTATTAGAATAAGTATTTTTAAAGAACTGTTTGCGGATTATTTTTTGTAACGTATTCTCAACTTCATTCATTTTAGCACCAAGGAAATCTATTTATCTTTTATCTGTTGGTACATTTTCATTTTTTTTTTACTTCATAGACAGTTTTTTCTGACATCTTTCTGTCATCTTATGATACTTACTTAAATAACAGCTTAAAACAACATTCTTCAGGAGTATCATAAAAAATAAAAAGATTTTAGTGGCGCCCTTATAATTTCTTAAAGAAACAAATATTGTACTATAGTCAGAGCTAATGAACTTACTCACCCCTAGCCGAGGTATTTAACTATCATAATTTTTGCTGTGATAAACATTTATAAATTTTGTTAATAATTATTGAAATATCTTTTACAACTAATTAAAGGTTAATGGTTTTTTTATTGTAAATTACATTTTTTCTTTTGGTATATTGTTATTTTTTAAAAGTTAACTAATTACAAATTGACGTCCAACGTCATAATATGGTTACACCTCATAACTCATTGTTATAAATTTAATCCTTTAATCGAAGTATTCGGCATTATTTAGGGTTTGTATTATCCAGTGCCGTAGATTGAGGTTGGCGAGTTTGTAACAATTATTTCTGACGCCACGTACGATAGGCAAGTGGGAGTTTTTCATGATAAGATCAGGCTTTCTTAATAGGATTGGTATTTTGGATTTGTGAAGGGAGTCGCGGCTCCAAATATTCCACTTGGGACACATTAAATCCCCCAAAATAATTAGACCCTCGTTTCTTTGATTTATTTATCTTTCCAACATATTTTCAACATAAAGAAAGGTATCCAAAAAACATTTAAAATTTACTTAATATCTTAAACTAAAAACTATATTTGAATTCAATTCAATATAACAAGCCAGGAAGGTGCAATAGACGAATGAGACTAATCTTGCTATTAATTATTATCCAGTTAATCAAGTTATTTTTATTTAATTTGAAAAAATTAATCTATAACGTTAGAAGAAAATCCTGAAATTTCTATAGTTCCAGATTTTTATTGTATTAGAAATCATGAATATATATTTTGTTAGACCTCTGTTCTAATTAGTTGTGAGTTAATTTATTTCTTCTTTTTTACTGATACTTAAATCTAATTATTTATTATTACTTAAATGTATGCTATTTTAGTACTGAAGTTGCATTTATGATTATTTCTTTATTTACTTGTTATAGATAACGTTCTACAACTATGCATAGTTTAATTCAATTTTTAACCTCTATACAGGGTGATTGATTTGTGTGAGGAAGCCCAGTAGATCTGTTATAGTAAAATTTACAAAAAAAAGTTATTAACAAAAGTTGTAGGCAGCTTTAAACTCCACATTTTAAAATTAGTTACAATCTTACAGGGTGTTCCATAAGATGGTGGCATACCAAACTTATGTTTTTTTAAATGGAACACCCTGTATTTTATTTTAAATTTGAAATCTGCTTAACTTCCACATCACAACAATGTAAAGTTTTATTATGTTATACTGGGTATTTAAAAAGTTATAACCAATATTACCTGAAAATCGTATCAAGTTTAACCCCCTGTATAATTAAAAAGGAGTATAGGAACATTGATCTATTGCAACCATAGTTTTTTAATAATTGTTAAAAATTATAAAACATATTCGTTTTCATAATATTCGTTAAATCAAATACAGGGTAAGTCAAAATGCAGTACATTATTTTCTTGGTAATTTTAAATGGAACACCCTGTATTTTATATCACTATCGAAAAGTACTAATATCATACTTCAAATTTTATGAAGTACTCCCTATACCTAAAGTTATCAGTTTTCTAGATATTTTTATTTTTCCATCAAAGTATTGATTTGGTAGATATTTTAACGTTTACCAATAATTATTGTGAGTTGGCCATGATTGGTTTGTCAGAAACTGACAGTTTGACATTATTGTTTATTAATTCAGTATTGTGGTACACCGTAAATTAGCAACAATTATTATTAGCAACAATATCAATTTAATTTAAATTAGAAATAATGAATTTTACTACTAATGAATTGGTAGATATGATCTGGATTTTGGGGGAATGCAATAAAAATTCATTATTCTCCGCTAGAATTTATCAAGAACGGTTTCCAGATAGGCGGCAACCTAGACAAGATACATTTGAAAAATTGAAAGATCGATTTAACCGCACTGGTTCAGTGAGATATGAAAAACATGAACGAACAAAACCGAGTGTGACAGAGGAAAACGAAATGAGTGTGTTGATGGCAGTTACAGAAAACCCACACACAAGTATAAGGAGCATTTCCCATGAACAAGAACTTAGTTACTACTCTGTTCCAAACATTCTATCTAAAAACAAGATGCACCCTTATCATATTCAAAAGCATCAAGAATTAAACAATGATGATTTTCAGAAACGAATAGTGTTTTGTGAATGGGCTTTAGAAAAAATTAATGAGCAGAGAGATTTTTTTGATTATGTCCTATTTGGTGATGAAGCTACATTCCATCGAAACGGTTCTGTTAATAGGCATAACTTTCACTACTATTCAACAAGTAATCCATACCACATAGTAACACATAGTCAAACAAGATGGTCTCTAAATGTGTGGGGAGGTATCGTCGGTAACTATGTAATAGGTCCATATTTTTTGAAGATAACTTAAATGGTGAGATTTATTTAGATTTTATCGTAAATCAGTTACCGATATTATTAGAAGAGGTTCCACTTAATATACGTGAACAAATGTGTTTTCTACATGACGGTGCTCCTGCGCACCACAACGAATTAGTACGTGGTGAACTTAATGATCAGTTTGGAGAAAGATGGATCGGAAGGGATGGACCGGTCAGGTGGCCCCCAAGGTCACCAGATTTCAATAAAATGGACTCATTTTTTTGGGGTTACGTTAAGAACGAAGTGTATAAAATACCTCCAACAACAAGGGATGATATGAAAGATAGAATCCGAATTGCATTTCAAAATATTTCTTTACAAATACTTAATAATGTAAGCAACTCATTCAATGACCGCTTTCAAGCATGCATAAATGTTTTAGGAGGTCATTTTGAACATCTTACTTAAGTAAGATAAGTTAAAATTATGTTGTTTTTTATTTTTCTCTGGTGTTAATTTTTTTTCTTAATTTTCAGTCGGTTATTTTATATAAAATTTATTTGAAATAAATTGTTTTCTTTTCTGTAACGCTATTACTAAATTAATAAACAATAATGTCAAACTGTCAGTTTCTGACAAACCAATCATGGCCAACTCACAATAATTATTGGTAAACGTTAAAATATCTACCAAATCAATACTTTGATGGAAAAATAAAAATATCTAGAAAACTGATAACTTTAGGTATAGGGAGTACTTCATAAAATTTGAAGTATGATATTAGTACTTTTCGATAGTGATATAAAATACAGGGTGTTCCATTTAAAATTACCAAGAAAATAATGTACTAGCATTTTGACTTACCCTGTATTTGATTTAACGAATATTATGAAAACGAATATGTTTTATAATTTTTAACAATTATTAAAAAACTATGGTTGCAATAGATCAATGTTCCTATACTCCTTTTTAATTATACAGGGGGTTAAACTTGATACGATTTTCAGGTAATATTGGTTATAACTTTTTAAATACCCAGTATAACATAATAAAACTTTACATTGTTGTGATGTGGAAGTTAAGCAGATTTCAAATTTAAAATAAAATACAGGGTGTTCCATTTAAAAAAACATAAGTTTGGTATGCCACCATCTTATGGAACACCCTGTAAGATTGTAACTAATTTTAAAATGTGGAGTTTAAAGCTGCCTACAACTTTTGTTAATAACTTTTTTTTTGTAAATTTTACTATAACAGATCTACTGAGCTTCCTCACACTAATCAATCACCCTGTATTATCTTATCAGTGAAATAATTTTTACTTGAACAACACGTAATTCGCCAAATTGTTCATAATTAAATGATTTTAAGTATGTAATTAGTAATAGCTTCATTTTTGCTTGGCGTTGCATGTCGCAATCATTTGTTTATTTATACAATAATCGCTTTAAAAAAAATCGATGATTAATATTATTTGTTTTTATCAATTTTGTGTGATGTAAGATTCTTGAGGTTTTTTTTATTTGTGTTCATTTGGAGTTTATTTGATAAACACGCTATTTCATACAGTTTTAGAATTAATCTATTATTAACTATACAATGTGGAAAAGCTAAATGGAAGAATCTCATTATTTCTATTACTGTATATAAACTCCTGGACAAAATTATCGCACCACTCAATTTTTTTTTAATTTTAACCTAACGATCTGCTTAAGGTTACTGTGTTTTTGTTACTAATACGGATGGATGTCTGTTGAAAATCTAGACACCTGCTGTCAAAATTTCGTGTGACAAGAGCATAATTATTGTCATTATTTTACATGGTCTCCAAAAGTTGAGCACATTGTTGTTAGAAAAATAGTTGGTTAACAAAAGATTTCATTTGCTAGATGTTGTGTTGTTAGTAGTATTAGTTTTAAGAGTTTTAGTGTTAAAAAATGAATCGTCGCAGAAATTTATCGGTTGAGGACGCAGTAAGGCATCAACTTTACTGGAAATAGGACATTCTATGCTCTATGCTGCGAATTTGTTAGGAAGAAATCATTCGACTATAGGTCGCATGGTTCGACGCTTCAATCAGACAGGTTCTTACAATCGCAGACCAGGACAACGGTCTACGAATGCAAGAGATGACCGCATTCTGAGGCTATCTGCTCTTAGAAACAGGACAGTCACTGGTACAATGTTAAAAAATGAGTTGGCAATTGCTTCCAATGTCCTGATATCATGTCGAACTGCGAGAAGACGTCTAAAGGAAGCTGGATTGAGCAATAGAAGACCAGCGAAAAAACCTTTACTAACCAGGGAACACAGAGTAAGACTACGTTTCGCTAAAAATCATCAAAACTGGACGGTTGATTATTGGAAGAGCGTTTTATTCTCAGATGAGACTAGAGTCAACTTAAAATCTTCGGATGGGCGTGAGCGTGTCTGGCGAAGGCCAGGAGAGAGATTTTCAAGATGCAATATTACTCCAAAAATTCCATTTGGTGGAGGCACTGTTGTGTTTTGGGGAGGAATTTGTTTTAACGGTTGTACAGAGTTGGTGCCTATTCGTATGAGATCCATGAATGGGGATTATTATCTCGAACATGTCATAGTTGAACATGTGATGCCGTTTGCCCCCTTCGTGGAGCCTAATTTTGTATTCATGCAAGATAATGCCCGTCCCCACGTGGCTAAGCAAGTGATTGACTACTAAAATGCAGTTGATTTTCAGTTAATGGAATGGTCAGCCAACAGCCCCTACTTACATCCCATAGAGCATCTATGGGCAACTCTCGTAACATCCGAACACAAATGGAAGTTGTCGTGAATAAAAAAACGAAATCTTCAGAAAAGATCATTGTGATTGCAGTTGACAACAGCTACCAGCTGTTGCACTTCACAGGGTGTTACAAATTTCAGGAAATAAGCTTCGTCTCATTGTTGCACCCCGTATATGCTCAAATTCAAATCTGTATAAAAATTTCAGACATAGCATCGTTACTGATGAGAAGTCAATCTACAATTAAAAAAAAAAACATTTTAAAATCAAATGAGCGGTTTGTGATGAGCCAACTTTACAATTGGGACCAGTTTAAAAGTATTATTATTCATTAAATTTCAGACAAAGTGTAATCTTATCTGTTGACGTATTTCAATTGGTCATACCTTGATGTTATCACGTAACATAAATATATCGTTTGTTTTTTTTGCCCAAAAACTTTATCTTCCTTTATTTAATTTTATCTATAGTAGAAGGAATTAATTCAATGTAAAGAATGATTGTTATTGAATACTATAAACATTTAAGCAATGTCAAAATAATTTAGAATGTATTAATTCTTTTTCTTCAGAATCATATAACGTATTATAATATGTTTATTATTCCGGTCGTGACCTTAATGGCTGGCATTAGAATGGTGCATTCCTTTCCCACTTAATTATAATTAAAATTCCTGCGTTTTAGTCTTCATTCAATTATTCATATTGGCTCAAGGTACAAAATCAAAAATAATTACACTGTTAAGGAATATTCAACAAAATGTAGTGGTTTTATTTTTACTTTAAATTATATAATAAAATTCAATGCAAATAGTGGAAATTTTTTTAAACCTTGATGTCCAGTCCCAATAATAATTAGAAATATGCTATATCCGGAATATACACCCGTCACAAAAAGTATCGCATAAGTGATTTACAATATTTTTACATGTAACAGTATTCTATTCTATTCTATTCTTCTGGGGTGCGTTTCATGCATGTACTGGAGCTCTAGGCTCATTGTACCCCCCTGAAGTAATCATACCAGGTTCGTTTCCTTCATGTATTCTAGAATGTCCCTGATATTCGCTTTCACGATTTCCTCTGGCTCAGGAAACTGAATGCCAAAGTGTCTCTGTCTAAGCCACTTAAGGCTCGGACAGTGACATATTACGTGAAGAGGAGTTTCGTCTTCCTCACCACATTTTCTGCATAATGGGTCCTCAGCGAGTCCTATTATGTTCATGTGTTTTCGGAGATGGCAGTGTCCTGTAAGCAGTCCCACTGCCTTTCTCAATTGGGTTCTACTTAGGCTGAGTAGTTCTGTAGTTATTTCCCTGGATGGACCTGTTATGAATAATCTGGATTGCCTGAGTCCAGGCAGTTCCATCCAGAGTTTCTTATGTTGTTCCCTTAGTCGTTCCTCTATTGTTTCCCTTACATGTTGGTATGAGACCCCACATGTGGGAAGAGGTCCGATCAGGGTTCCTTCTGAAGCCTCCCTGGCTAGGAGGTCAGCTTTTTCATTTCCAAGAATCCCTGTGTGTCCTGGTACCCATTCAAGGATAACCTTGTGGCGTTTTGCCAGTTCAGCTACAGTTCCTTGGCAGCGCTTCACTGTTCGTGACGCAGTGTGCACGCTCTCTATTGCTTTGAGAGCTGCTTGGCTATCACTTCTGATCCTGACAGTCCTGTTAGGGACTGTCTCGCTCAGGATGATTTCCGAGCATGTATTGATGGCAACCACTTCAGCTTGCAGGATAGTCTCTACTGAACCCAGGTTGAGACTATACGTCTTCCCTGTATTTTCATTGTAGATTCCAATCCCAGTGCTGGTGCTTGTTTTGGATCCGTCTGTGTACCAAACGGATTCATGTTGTTTCCTAATCTTGGTACGAGCCTCGTCCCTATCCGGAATGTGAACCGTATATGGTTTGGAAAGGTCGTAGCAGATAGGTGTTCTATCTGAGGGCATGCTCAGTAATTGATTATGTTCAATCTCTTTCGAGATTGTGGAATGGTACCTAGGGATCGCCCTGCCCCATTCGTTGTTTATTTTCAGCCTGTAAGCAGCTGCCAGTGCTTCCCTTTCCACAATAAGATGTAGTGGAGGTAGTCCCAGCATAGCTTCCAGGGCCGCCGTGGGCGTTGTTCTCATCGCCCCGGTTATGGCTAGACAGGCTACTCTCTGTACCCTGCCTAGCTGTCTAGATGCTACTGAGCATCTCGCTTTATGCCACCACACAACAGAACAATAGGTTATGATAGGTGCCACCACCCTCGTATAAAGCCAGTGCATCATACTGGGTTTAAGCCCCCACGTATTGCCCACAGCTCTTCTGCATGCCCAGAGAGCTCTTAGGCCTTTATCTGTTGTGTTTCTAATGTGGTTGGAAAGGGTTAGTTTGCTATCTAGGGTTACCCCTAGGTATTTGACTTCCCCTTTAAACTTTAGCGTTTGGCCCCACATACGAAGTTCCCTCAAGTCAAGGTTCCTTCTGAGGGTGAACGCTATCACGGAGGTTTTTGCCGGATTAGTTGACAATCCCTCTTGTCTGCACCATTTTTCGGTAATCCTCAGTGCCAGCTGCATTCTCTCGGACACAGTGGCCCCGAATCTACCGTTTACAACTATGCTGACGTCATCAGCAAAGGCTTGGGCATAGATACCCTCGTCATTGAGTCTACAAAGGAGCTCGTCAACCACCAGGTTCCACAGAAGAGGAGATAACACCCCTCCTTGCGGACACCCCTTAGTGGCTGAGACCATCCTCGTCTCCCCAAAGAGCGTACCTATTATTGTTCTTTCCCGTAACATATTACCAGTCCATCTTACAATGTCCTGTTCTATGCCACGGTTCTGCATGGCCCTAAGTATGGAATCGAAGGAGGCAACATTAAATGCCCCTTCAATATCCAGAAACGTACCTAGGGCTATCTCTTTATTTAAGAGTGCCTGCTCCGCTTTCAGGAGCAGCTTGTGTACCGCGACTTCGCAGGACACCCCACTCTTATACGCAAACTGGTTTCGATGCAGAGGTTTTACCCTCAAAGCACCGTCCCGTAGGTATCTGTCCACCAGTTTTTCCAAAGTTTTAAGAAAAAAGGAGGTCAGGCTGATAGGTCTGAAGGAGCCCGTCTCAGCATACGTGGCCTTACCAGGCTTCGGTATGAAGACTACTCTTCCAGACCTCCAGTTCATAGGGATATAGCTCAGTGCCAAGCTAGCCCTGAGTAGTCGGCACATTGGTCCCTCGATGATTTCCCTGCCCTGTTGCAACAGTGCCGGGAAGATACCGTCTGGTCCCGCAGCTTTGTATGGGTGAAAGGATTTTATCGCCCATGCAAGTCTGGTTCTGTTCACGATTTTGTTGGCAAGGGCCCAGCTGTCCTTGGATGCCCTCCTACGGAGTGCCCCTGAACAGATGTGCCCCTGCTCCGTGACAGGTTCACATCCCGGGAAGTGTGATTTTAGAAGAAGATCTAAAGTCTCCTCACCGGTCGTTGTGTATTCCCCTTTTTCATTCTTCAGAGATCCTACCCTACCCATGGTGTCCCTCTGGAGAGTTTTTCTCAGCTTGGAGCATTCTGGAAGGCTGTCAATGTCCTCACAGAATTTTCTCCAAGAGTTTTCTTTGGCTTTGCGAATCGCATAACCATATTCTCTCCTTTTAGCCTTATAGGCTTCCCAGCCATTTGTTCTTTTGGCCAGGTTGAAGAGTCTTCTCACTTCTGTCCTGAGACTCGAGAGGTCTTTGGTCCACCATACAGTGTCCCTATTGGCCCTCTTCCTTTTCTCTGGGCAGTTTCTGTTATAGGCCTCCATAAGACCTCCAGTCAGTTGTTCTGAGAGGAAGTCTATTTCAGCCTCATTCTTTGGGGCTGGGAGGCATTCGCTTAGACCCTGCTCAAGGTGCTCCCTGAAGGAGTCCCAATCACAGGTTCTAGGGTTGCGATATGTGACCTCCTCCTTCCCCGTTTCACAGGTTAGGTTGTAGAGGACATGCCTATGGTCGGACATAGACATCTCCCTAGAGACATGCCATCCGTCCACCCACCTGCACACCTCTCTTGTACCTACTGTGATATCAATGACCTCCTCCCGCGATTCAATCACAAAAGTGGGGTCATTCCCAACGTTAGCCACTTCTAGATTATTGCAAGCAATGTATTCCAGAAGTGACTCCCCTCTTGAGTTAATGTCTGTGCTCCCCATATGATATGGTGAGCATTGGCGTCGCACCCCAGAAGGAGTTCGATCCCTTTGTCCCTACAGTGTGCAACCAGTTCTCTCACCTCTTTGGAAGGAGGGGGACCTGATTGGTCGTACGGTAGGTATGCCGAGCCAATAACAATCTGCCTCGACATATTATTTCTTTTAATCTTGACTGTAATTGCCACTAGGTCTCCTGTGCACAGGTCCCATTGTGGAAAAACATCAAGATTTCTCTTGGCTACTATACATGCCCGAGGGTGGCCATTCGTCGAATAGATCAAGTCGTAGCCTCCCGCGCATGGTAGCCCTTTGACCGCTCTCCCAACGACATAGGGTTCCTGCACAAGAGCAAGATCTATGTCTTGTTTGAGTAGACATCTCTGTAGTACAGCCGTGGCTGCCTTACAGTGATGTATATTTGCTTGTATTATTTATATGTAACAGTATGTTGGTACTTAACCCAAGAATGTATTCACCAAATCTCCAGAATCCAATTATTTAAATGTTTGATGTATTGAAACGTCATTCTATTTTTAACAACACTCAACATTTATACTGCATCACCCTATAACTCTTAATTCTGGACAAAACCACCAAAACTGCCAATAAACAATAATATTTGTACTGCACGTGCACAATGCGAAAAAATATGGTTATGCGATGTGCCTAGTCTCAAACTGAATTACACCACCAAAGACAATAATTTTTTCCCTCTTGATTAGCCGATTAGCGTGTCGGAACTAATTTCGGCATTGATCGTAAGGGTTCGTGGGATATTTTGCAGAACTGCCACACTAAAAATTTATACGATTAAATATATCTTACAGTTCTTGTAATACGGCTAACAGTTGTTGTTAGATAACCTAATAATGACAGTAAAAATATTTTCAGTCATAGTAAACTTTTTAGTATTAGCACATTCTTATTGAATCATTTTCCTCGGTGTAGACTGTATCATAATGAAAATAACAGTTAGCAAAAATTTGTATTGTAAAAATTAACCCTGTACAGATTATGTAGCTTATAGGAAATTAATTCCACCATTAATTCTATAGGCTTAAATCTGAGTCATAATGAAAATGTGTTTAATAATGAATAGATAACGCTATAGTTTGGGTCCAAAAATATGTATACAGTGTGGGCCACAGAAAACAGTCCACCTCGATATTTGGCAGTATTTATTAGATTTTAAGAAAATGCGAAAACAGTTCGATTTTTGTTACAAGGGGGACACTTTTTTACGATACTGTCATTTGTCAACCCCCTTCCTTCCACAACCCCAACCCCTTATTTTTAAATAGGAATGTACCATGTGTGGCATATCATTAGAAAGGTATTTAGATGGAGTATTCAGACATAACGATTTTTTACGTTTTTTTTTTGATATTTGCACCGATTTGCAAAAAAGTCTTGATTCATTTAAAATACAACATGTTATATATTTTATATCAAATTAATGCTAAGATTCGATTTACTTTTATTTGACACATACATATATATTGACATTGATTGTCAAAACAATAATCCTAACTAAACAATTTCTAATTGGCATGACTATATAACAGCTCCCCTCGTAATGTGCTGGCACAGGCTAGCAGTTGGTCAATGTGTCGACGCCATAGTCGTCCATCTTCCAGACGGATAAGGTAATGTAGTCGGCCACAACATTTTTCTACTTGACCTATACACCATTTCTCTTGATTTTCTGCGTAGTTTCTGGCTAACACCACTCTTTCACTTGCTATTTCTGACTTGACATTTTGAAAACTTTGTTCACAATTGCTCGACCATAAAAATTTTTGACCTTTCCGTAGTAACCTGTTAAGTGGATGTAGGATCCTTGCCAAGTTAGGTATAAATTTGTTGTAATAGTTTGCAAGACCTAAAAATGTTCGAAGTTCAGATACATTCGCTGGGCATTTCGTATTGACCAGCGCCTTTACTTTTTCTTCTGATTTATGTATTCCCTGTTGATCTATCTTGTGGCCCAAATAATTGATACTATTTTGAAAAAATGTACATTTCTCTTTGCTCAATTTCAATTTATTGTCACGTAATCTTTGAAAAACCATTCGTAATCTGTTCATGAGATCTTCGTAATTCGAACCTTGAACTATTATGTCGTCAAAGAAACATTCCACTCCTTCCAAACCCTGGAGGGTTTTGTCCATAAACCTTTGCCATGTCGCTGGCGCTACTTTGACTCCAAACATCAGTCGGTTTACTTTGTAAATGCCTTTATGTGTACTTAAGGCTTGAAGGTATGCACTCTCTTCTGTCATCTCCATATGTAGATAAGCTTGTCTGACGTCTAAAGTGCAAAATAATTTACCTCCGTTCATCTTTGTTAAGATATCATCGATTCTTGGCATTGGATAGTTGTCATCTTTGAGGTATTTATTCAATGTTACCTTGTAATCTGCGCATAGTCTAATTGAGCCATTAGGTTTGACAAGTGGCACGACTGGAGTTCCCCATTCAGCATTGTCCACTTTCGTAATAATTCCTTCTTTTTCTAATCTATCTATTTCTTCTTCTACTTTCTTTGTTAGTGAATATGGAATTCTTCTTGGTTTTATAAACACTGGTTTTACGTTATCTTTGAGCTGTAGTTGTGCCTTATAGTTCGGTATAGGTACTATATCACTTTCGAAAATGTCTTTGTATTCAGTCAACAAATCATCTATGCTTTTGTTACATTCTAAGGTTCGATTGTCTGCCCATTCTAGATCCACTTCACGCATCCAATCTCGTCCAAATATTGGTTCAACGTCTAGGTTAAAAATTTATAGTTTTCCATTGAACGATTGTTTGCCGTAGCGACACTTGACGTAAATAGTCTCATTGGCTTAATTATTTCCCCGGAATACGTTCGCATTTGGATATTAGTATTGAATATCTTGTTTGTCAATTTGAGTCGTTTGTAATCAGAAAAGCTGATGGAGCTCATTGCTGCTCCAGTATCCAGTTCCATTTTCAGATATTTACCCTCAATTAGGATATCAACTGTAAATTTTTGATTGCTCGAATGGCGTATAGCGTTGATTTCATATTCGTCTTCAGAGGTATCGTCATTTGCCTCATCCACTCCGTAAACCGGTTTTCTTTCTTTATTTTTAAAAATTCTTTGTAGACACACCCTTGCTAAGTGACCGTTTTTTTTACAATTTGTGCATGTTTGATTGGCGTGTTTGCACTGAGATGACCTATGTCTATTATCGCCGCAACGAAAACAAAGGCCTTTGAGTTCATTTATGTTTTTAAAAGTATTCTTAAATTCCCTTGAAGTACTTGGTTTATTTGAAAATGCTTCATTTGAAATTTTTGTGGGTTCTTGTTGAGTAATTTTTTAATTCTCAATGTTGTTTGACTTGTTAGAATACCTTGTTAAAGTTATACTATCCTGTTTGGCAAGTTCCATGGTAATAGCCAATTCGAAGAGATCCTTAAATTTACTTTTTGTTTTATTTTGAAGCAATGTAGTTCGAATATGTGCGTCGTTTAACCCCCTGATAAATTGTAGTGCCAAAAATATATCAGTAACTGGTTTCAAACATTGATTATTGGGGCATTGGAATTCACAATTTGCAGACAAAAGTTTTAGGGCTGAAGCATAATCTGTAATTGATTCGTTTTCATTTTGTACTCTAGTGATAAATTTATGCTGCCTAGCCCAAATAGTGGGTTGTGGATCTAAGTACTCCGATAGTATGTCGACGACTTCTTTATACCCCTTGGATTTTGGATCGTCGGGTAGGCAGATATTTGATAATTTTTGAAACATTTCTGTCGTTAATGTACTTAACAGCGTAAATACCTTGTTTTTCTCATCAGATATGTTGTTCATTTCGAAATATATTTCAAGACGTTGAATAAAATTTTTGAAAGATTCGTTTGGTTGAAAAGGTATGAATTTAACGTTTGTAGAGATCTGGGATTGAGTAGGGGTTATGCTACTTGTACTGGTACTGGCACTAGCACTGGCATAGTTTTCAAGAATCGTTTGGACCTTGATAATTTCTTCATCTATTTGATGTCTTATGTCTGCTTCTTTATCGATATTGTCTGTTGCTACTTCTATTTGCTCTTGTATTAAAGCGGCTACTGTACATCTTCAATCTTTCTAACCGTATAGCTGCT
The DNA here is from genome assembly GCA_035357415.1 of Ophraella communa. Lineage (NCBI taxonomy): Eukaryota > Metazoa > Arthropoda > Insecta > Coleoptera > Chrysomelidae > Ophraella > Ophraella communa. Next base: position 8,605,404 of record CM068984.1, read on the forward strand.
TCTTGTCTGGTAATTTCTGAGGTATTCTGTATAGTATTTAACATTCTTGTTACTTGTCCACGTATTGCGGAACGCATTTTTGCTAATTCGGCCGTACTCGTCGCCATTTGTTATATATTTTATATCAAATTAATGCTAAGATTCGATTTACTTTTATTTGACACATACATATATATTGACATTGATTGTCAAAACAATAATCCTAACTAAACAATTTCTAATTGGCATGACTATATAACACAACACCTCTTAAAAATGTAACGTAACGCCTATGGTTTGTAATTTTTTCTGTAATATCTGAAGTAAATAAAAACAAACATATATTGCAAAAAAAAAATGTTGAATCTGGAACCGTTGGCGAAACTGATACCGAAAACTGTTTACACTACCACTACAGCAACACACACTTTTATATGCCTGACGCGCGTTTCGATAACCAAGTTATCTTCTTCAGAGACAGAAGATAAACGGTTTTCGGCAAATATTGCAAAAACAATAAATTAATTGTAATGTAAGAAAATTAAATAAATTAGAAGTTATGATACATTAAACAATTTACTTAAATTAATATTAAATTATTTAATTAGATGTTCAACATGGCTGCATTCATATACTATTCGTCGTCTTAGTTCTTCCAATGAAGAGGGTTCGGTTTTAAAAATTTTTATCTTTAAATAACCCCACAGAAAGAAATCCAGGGGTGTTAAATCGGGGGATCTTGCAGGCCATTCAATAGGGTATCTCTTTCCAATCCATTTACTTCTGATATGACACAAAAAATGACAAACCATCGGCGTTACGCCACATTTTTAAGAGCTGTTGTACTTTAAATGAATAAAGACTTTTTTTTGCAAAGACGGTACAAATATCAAAAAAAATCGTAAAAGACCGTTATGTCTGGATACTCCATCTAAATACCTTTCTAATGATATGCAGCACATGGTACATTCCCTATTTAAAAATAAGGGGTTGGGGAGGAGGAAGGGAGGGGGTTGACAAATGACAGATGTGTGTACTTCCACTATTTCAACCGTTCAGTTATTTATTGTTCTTAGTAAGATGGACTTCCACAAATTAAAGGTTAGCACAATCAAAGACATGATGATTATTTTTTTAATATCATAATATTTCAAATAAGCATAAGTTGATACAAACCATATTGTTTGAGCATACTAATTTTAATTTTCTAAAGAAGTTAAAGCTAGAGCTAGATTATTTAGGCATGAAAAATATTGGGCAACATAGTATTGTTAATGTGGCTGAGATATTTTGCAAACGAAAGCTGTGTTTTAGAGAAAAAACTATTTTTAAAACGTTTCTTCTATTGTCTATTTATAAATATTCGTTAGTCACTAGTCACATGCAACCTGCAAGTAGTTTGTACATCTATTTAAAGCGATAGATTTATATTTTAAACATTGATTGTTTTTATAAACTTGGAATAATGCTAAGTAGTTAATTTTTTATCATTTTCTTCAAGTTTCGATTTATTTTTCTTACATTAGTGAATATTTATGCAAAAATATAACTTGCATAAATATCACAAATTAAATTTTATCTAGTTGGCACCATGAACTAAAAGTTCAAAGTCACGATCGCAATAAATTTGTCCCGCATTTCACGTACCTAGTCGGTAATAAAATTTAAAATGCATGTAAAAAACGCCAAACCAGTTAGGTAAGAAGGCACGTTATTGAATGGGCATACTCGTATGTGTACAGTTATACCGTAAACACATAAAAAAGTCTAAGTCTATTTAAATCATACATAAACTGTGGTATTTTACGTATATATATTTTTTACTTTTACTAATCTTGGTAATATGTGCGGCATGTCAATTTTTTAAATAATAACCATAATCAGAACTCTTCCGTACAAAAAAGTAATTAGGTCTGTTCAAGCAGCAGTTGAATTTGTATCAAACTTTTTGAAACGTGTGCAATGAATAAATAATACGTTTCAAACTGCTTAAATCAAGTTTGGCTGCTGCTTGAACAAACCGGGGGTTTATTACTTCAGATGAAAAAGTACACCTATTGCCAAAACACATGTAATTACCACTATTTCCAGGTATTTTCAAGGCATTACCGTGTAATTTCTCGTATTGTATTTTCGAGTACAAAATAATATTAAATTGTGTAGTCACTACACTATTTCTTAAAAATTGGGTTGTGAACATGTGGTGGTGGATTCGGAAAGAAAAATGGATAATACTTTAAGTGTATTGAAAATAGAAGAAAAATGTATACTTGTATACTAGAATGAAAACGTAATATACTCTGCCAGAAACTAGAAAAGCTGCAAAATATTAATGTATTTTCTATGACCAATGAATACCTATTTATCTAGGAGTAATACATTAATTTAAAAAAAAACATACACTGAACATATTATAAACAATACTTATGAAGTAAATTGAGGTTATGAAACCTCGATTGAATTTAGTAACCAGCCGAATATGGGCGATCGTAACTACCGGGTTTCTGACGTGGGTTCACTTAGAACCGACTGTTGGTGCATGCGGATCTTAACCATATAACCAACTTTGTATTTGTGATGGCAAATTTTATTTTACTATATTAGTTTTTAATAAATGTCAAACATCTTCTCATATTTTTACATTTTCCAGTTAAATATCACTAATAAGTTAAATACTAAATTTTAGAGATACATAGTAAAATTAAAATTATCAGTAATCTATTTTAAGTAAGTGTTTTGTCAGTCGAAGAGTTCTTTGTTGCGTTAAATAGTTTTTTTTTTAAATAATTCTACTACATGTTGAATATCACATAAAGGGGGTTTTTAAATACTAGAAATGAATTTTTCCTACGACCACATAATATGAAAGTGCTAGTTTGCACACTTATTTGTACTTAAGAAAATAGCTAATATCAATACACGTATTAAAAAGTAAATATCAATATACGTATTGAAAAGTAAAAAAATATAGTTCTATGATCTGTGACATTTACGTCAAATTTATCAATAGTAAAAACACATGAATGTCAAAGCAAGGACCATTTATTTTTTTTTTAAATCTTCCTTGTGTCAAATATTGTATGGTAATTGCCAATACAAATGTTTCTGTATAAAGTAAGAATAAAGAATAAAGTTTCTTATAGGTTTTTAAATTTTTAAAAAATAAACATATTTTTATTCAGTATTATTATTTTTATAAAAACACTTTTAGAAAGAAGAACAGTTTATTCTTCTTTTTTATATTGTGTTAATGTTCCGTGCATGTGTCGAATGTGGATTTTTGAAGTTAGTTTGTGTTTCTGTTTACAATTATCTTTGTGTCTATTATTATTACATTACTTAATTAATTTCACCAATTGACCATTTTACTTTTAATTTTTATAGAGCCCACAAAAAAAATTAAAATGTCATTTAGCTAATAAAGAATTTTGATGTGAATTCCTGAGAAAGGTGGTTATTTGATTTTAATTAATTATATTTCCATGCAATATATATAAACTCGTTTAAATCCTAATTTTTAACATGACTAACAATTAAAATAAATGTGCGTTTATGGACGACGGCGTTGCCATATCGGCATGTTCTTCGAATTTGGTTCCAACTGGCGCGGGAATATAACTTGCCATTGTGTTACTATTATGATTTAAATGTTGACTAAATTATTCATTTGAAAATCGCTTGGAACATTTGAGGGTTAAGAAATATATTACTGATCTTCATCGTCATCCAAGTCTTCCATTAAATGATCTGTTTGCCACATCTTTTCCTCTGTCTTCTCTACCTTTTTTTCATAATTAGACTACTGCATTGGGGTTACTTGCGAATACGCTGTTTTTATAAGTTTTTCCACATCCTCTTTTTTAAAAGTACTATTATTACGAGCCACATATCCTTTCACTTGGCTCCACATAATTTCAATAGGATTTAATTCGCAATGATAAGGTGGTAATCGTAGGACTGTTATATTATGTTCCGTGGCAATGTCGTCTATTTTTCTTAGGTCGTACTGCTCTCTAAACGCGTTTGCAGTAGCCAATAATTCTGTTTTTAAATAATCATCCTCGAAGTAAATCTCTTTTTCCAGTAGCCAGTACGTTATTTGTTCCTTATTCCAAAGTTGTCTTTGGAAAAGGTAACTTCGCCGAATGGTATGACGCATTGTCCAACACTACAACATTCTTTGATCCGTTTTTCGGTAAATTAGGGATCAATTGATCTTTAAACCAGGCCTCAAAGTCTTCTGCGTCTATTTCGTGGTGGTAATCGTCTGCACCTTTCTTTGCCAGAAAAGTTTTTTCTGCACCCTCAAGAAAACCGTCTTTCCAGCCTGCATGAAGAAGAACAAATCTCGGTCCTCGTTGACTTAGAGCTTTCAGTCCTGTTGTCAGTCCTTTGACAAATGCATCTCGGGCATTTTTTATGGTAGTGTCTTTCCATTCAAAATTTACACTGTGCATGGCCTACATTAATCCATGACTCGTCCAGATATATTACGTTATATCCTTCTTCGCGGAACTTCTTCACTGATCTTAAATATTTGTGCCTCCAGGCGATTATATCAGCTCTTTCTATTAGAATCGAGTCTCTTCCTCTCTTTCCATAAACAAACCCCATATCGTTAAGCAAGTGTCTTAGCGTACTTTTATAAAAATTTGGTACATTTTCGTCTGAATTTAATTTAGCAAGAACTTTTGCCAGTGTTGGTGGAATATTTTCGGAGTAGAATTCATGCACAGCTTTTCGTATTTGCGATTGGATACCTTCATCGTAGGTGATCAGTCTTGAATTCGACTGGCTGCTGTTCCGTCTTCGTTTATCAGCAGAAACAGATAGGTACCTGCCTATGTTATTACTTAGGTACCTGTACATTTACTTACCTCTAAGTAAACCATTCAATTGCAATGGACCTGGTAGTAGAGAAACGGTCCCCTAAGGCCAATAATCTTAGGCGGCGATCTTTACGGTCTGTTGTTCTACGGGAGTGTCCAGAGCCCCTTGCTCTTTGCGTACGGCCTTCTCGAAGCCATGCCTGACAACACCTAACCACGGTGTCTACACTTCTTTGCACTCTAACTGCAATTTCCTGAGAAGAAAATCCAGCTTCCCAAAGTCCCACTATACGATCCCTATCAAACTCACTAAGTTGACGAAATCGTACAGGGCTCCGTACCCTAGGCATCGTAACCAATCGTAAAGAATGCCAAGAACCAAAATCTGCAAAATTTGGATCTTTACTACGGCTACAATATTCATTTTTGGATTGTTAATAAATTTCAAAAAAAGCAGAATAAAAACCGGAATTTTTAACTGATAAGGCTGAAAATTTTATAAATTGTTTATTTCAGTAAAATAAATAAATTCACCAAATTTTATTAAAATAATACTAGATTATATCACTAGGAGTAGAAGTGACTCTTTTTGTGTTGAGTCAGATCAGGACGAAACACAAAAAGAACGTTCTACTCCGTGTAATATATACTATTTTTTCTTCAAGCGTGTAAAGTAACTAAAAATGAAAAAAAATTTATTTACCTACCTTAAACAACAAACTTTAGTTCTCAGTGAAATAGTTGTCGCCATCTTACTTTTTTTTGACAGTTGTCACACTGAACCAAAAAAGTACATAATATTAAAGAAAAAGTGCATCAATTCAATGATCACCAGTTATGGATTTACCTCCGATGAACGAATTCCTTGTAACAATGAATGGTGATTCATTAATTCAATGATTTGTATTTCATTGATTCAATGCTGTGTTGTACTAATTTAATGTAGGGTTTACATAATATTTATGTATTAAAATTCTTTGTATCAATGAATGATAATTCATTTAAATAAATATATTCATTAATATAATGATTTTGCGGTAATTGATCTAAGGTAATTTATTCTTTGAATTTATGAACTGTAATCTTTGAATCAAGGAACATTGTACATTAAATCAATGATTTTGATTTCCTTCGGTAGGGTAGGGTAGGGTAGGGTAGGGTGAAATTTAAATAAAATACAAGTGTATAACAAAAGGAACATATCATTTATATAAAATTATTTATAAAAGTAAAAAATATCTGATTATAAGTACACATTAAACGAAATTAACACTTAAACGAATACACGGAAAAAAATTGAAGGTGCTAAAAACCCTTATTGTGAATTTTGTAACAATTTGTTTTCCATTTTCTTTCCTAACGATCTTCTTAGTTGGGACAAAATATCCATGAAATGCCCATAGCAAAGCGGCATTTTTTCCATCTATAAATAAATTGCAACAAATTACATTACATTTCCTTATAAAAAAAATATGTAGAACTCTCTTTCTGATATTTCTTCATTATTTACCACACGAAGAATTTCACTGGTCTGTTTGTTTTTAACGTGGGTTGAAAGAAATTGATGAAAAACATAAAAGTTTATACTACACTTATCGATTAAGTCTTCGCTTTTAAATGCAACATCGAAATCGAAGAGTATCTAAAAAAGAACTTTGAGGAAAAATATGATGCGTGAAAAAATCAATCACTTACCAGATGGTTTGGTGTAAAACGGCCACTCCTTTAAAATTTCTTTTACTGAATTAGCTTGTTTTATTAACATCAGCCTGGCATTCGAGCACCCTTTCCAAACGTTGTCGCATTCCTCGGAGGACAAATTATCGAACTTAGAGATTTAATGCAGGATTCAGTATCTCATTCAGCATCTGAACAAAAATTTAAAAATGGCGACTAGAAACACAATTTTAATACAAATAATTTTAACTTACCTGCCAGCTCTTTACCGTGAATTTCATGTAATTTGTCTACCAGGGGAGCAATTTTCTTTCTCTTACTTCCAAAGCAATTTATCATTGCTTTTATAGAATTTGATCCATTTTGGTATTTGAAATACAATTTTCCCCGTTTAGCAGTGCGGTAATATTCCTGAAAAAAACAAAATTTCGTAACAAGTTCAGTTTAGAGAAGTTTACTACTTACAAGTTTCTCATTAGGAAATCGTTCGATGATCTCTTTCTCGATTTTATGACTTTGTGATAGTGTCATTCTCAAATCATTTTCTTGAAAGTGTTGCTCAATAAATTGGATCAGCAAATTTCGCTCTTTCTCATAAAAGTGATTATTGTTATTATTATTTAGAACCTGATTGAACTTGACACTGACTTTATACAACCGCTCTACCTCGAACTTCGATGCGAATAGCGCTAAACCGGCAAATTAGGCGGTTAGAGGCTGGAGACAATAGTAGCGTTCCTTAAATTAAGGAACGCGATACATTGTTTTAATAACCGCGTTATTCATATATTTGATGAAGGAATGCACATTTTAAAATTGTTCATTCATTTAAAGAAGTAAAGTTATTGAAATAATGAATTATATTCGTTAACTCAATGCACAAAATATTCATTAATATAAAGAAAAAAAACATTAAAATTAAGATATTTTTTCACTGATGTAATGAAATATTGCATCTTAAATTTAATGAACGAACTTTCATTGATTTAATGAATCGGTTTTTAATTTATAAAAATAAAGTTATTGAATTAATGAAATAATTCATCTATCCAATGAATTTTTTTTAATGTTCAGCATTCATTAATATTATGTACAAAAATTTTTTCAGTGCAAAGTAGTTGGTAATCGCGTATTGGAAAATAATATTCAATAACAATAACGTAACTGTTGTTTAATATATAACAGGTCGGCTGAAAAGTCCCCGGTCTGACCTATATATGATGACACTAGAATTAAATCCATTTCATTTTTAGATAGTATCAACCTTCAAAAGATCTGTGTAAAAATTTGACAGCTGTCGGACTATTAGTTTGTGAGATATTGCATTTTTAGTGAAGCAACTTTTGTTATTTTCAAAAAGATGAAAAAAAAATTTCGTGTGCTTATTAAATATGGTTATTTGAAAGGAAAAAATACAGTTGAAGCAAAAGCTTGGCTTGATAATGTGTTTCCGGACTCTGCGCCAGGAAAATCAACAATCATTGACTGGTACGCAAAATTCAAGCGTGGTGAAATGAGCACCGAAGACGGTGAACGCAGTGGATGCCCAAAAGAGGTGGTTACCGACGAAAATATCAAAAAAATCCACAAAATGATTTTGAGTGACCGTAAAGTGAATATGATCGAGATAGCTGACACTCTAAAGATATCTAAGGAACGTGTTGGACATATCGTTCACGAATATTTGGGTATGCGGAAGCTCTGTGCGAAATGGGTGCCGCGCGTGCTCACAATCGACCAAAAACAGCAACGAATTAATAATTCTTAGCAGTGTTTGCAGCTGTTAAGTCGTAATAAACCCGATTTTTTGCGTCGATATGTGACTATGGATGAAACTTGGCTCCATCACTACACGCCTGAGTCCAATCGACAGTCAGCTGAGTGGACTGCGGCCGGTGAACCGCCACCACAGCGTGGAAAGACTCAACAGCCAGCTGGCAAAGTTATGGCCTCAGTTTTTTGGGATACACACGGTATATTGTTCATCGACTATTAGGAAAAGGGAAAAACAATCAACAGCGACTATTACTGTGCATTAGTGGAGCAATTGAAGATCGAAATCGCGAAAAAACGGCCCCATATGAAGAAGAAAAAAGTGTTGTTTCATCAAGCCAATGCACCGTGTCACAAATCATCGAAAACGATGGCAAAATTGCATGAATTGGGCTTCGAATTGCTTCCTCACCCACCGTATTCTCCAGATCTATCCCCCAGCGACTTTTTCCTTTTCTCTGACCTGAAGAGAATGCTCGCGGGAAAAAAATTTGGCTCTGATACTGAGGTATTCGCGGAAACTGAAGCCTATTTTGAGGACAAACCGAAGGAGTACTACAAAAATGGTATCGAAAAGTTGGAAGTTCGCTATAATCGCTGTATCACCCTTGAAGGCAACTATGTTGAATAAAAAAAATGAATTTGGTCAAAATATTGTGTTTTACTATGGTAGACGGGGGACTTTTCAGCCGACCTGTTATTTTTTTAATTTGGATAATTGACAAATATTAATTAAATATTTTGTATAAATATTGATCAATAAATCGGTATTATTATTTAAGAAATTTTATATGAACCTTACTTTATGACGTCATAGGATCCGCCCATAATTTACTTTATCTCCCATGGCCTTTTAAAGACTTTATCTCCCAGTAATTAATAAAGACGTACTGGGTGTTCTGGGTGTTCGGATTTTTATGTCACTTAGTATATTTAATCTTCATATATTTAGCAAAGGATATTGTTTGATTTGTGGTTTTTTGTTTGTTGTTTAGGTCTATGGGAATTCTCCTACCTCCAGTCACTCAAGTCACCACTTCGACGACCAACCATCTAACCCATCATCACCGTAACCGCAGCCTCGATTCCGCCCTTCAACGCATTCCCGAAGTGGACGTTACTCCGAGTCCAGAATGTGAAACTGTAAACGCCATATTATGTTCTAATGTAGGATCATCGAACGCCCCTGAATCGCTACCGAAATCGTCTTCCAAACAACGAAACGACGAGCTCGCCAGCCTCGGTTCGGACGATTCTGGAATTTTGTGCGGATCGGACGCCGGTTCTTGTTCGGATTCGAACGCCACTCGAGAATCCAGTGTCGAATTTATTGATAATATCGCGATCGAAAGCAAAACCGAATCAAAAGACATTGAAGACGAAAACGATGAACGGACTAAAAATGTTACAATATCAAACGGAGAACCTCCGAAAAGTTCCGGCATGTTACGACTGCTCGAGAGTAAAGTATTCGACGTTTCGATGGCGATGCACTATCTTTTTAACAGCAAAGAACCGGGTGTTTTGTGTTATATAGTTAACAAAATGTTCAGTTTCGATCATCACGAAGTCGATTTTTATTTGCCTCAATTGGTGTGTATGTACATACAGATGCACGATGTTGCCGAAGTTATTCATAGGTATCTCATTCATAGGTAAGATTTATTTTTACTTAAGAAACCTGTCGCGTTTAAATCTGACGTTTTATGGTTAAATATAGTTCGAGCACCCTAAAGTATCCTCGTATAGAATATCAATAAATTCATTTTTCTACGATAACTATCCAAAGTAGGCTTTTGCACGTTCAAATCTAACTACAAAGTTGACGTTTTACGCGATCTGTCATAATTTGACACTAATTGCCGCTTTAAAGCAGAAAGTTTATAGTCTATATAGAAAGGACAAGGAGTAATAAATCATTCACTTAAGTAGATTTCATAGCCGTACCAAAATATATTTTAAGAGGGTATACCGTAAGGTACATTTTGTATTGAAAGAATGAGTTGCAGCTATGCTAAAGAATATACGATTTAGGTCAGAGGTAACGGGATCTTCTAATTTTAATAAAAAAAAGTGATAGAGGTACATAAATTTTAGTAAGTTTGATAAAGAAGGGCAACACAGTTTATTCATAATAGAAAACAAACCAATCTGTAACAATAATTATTTTATTTTTGTTTTTTTTGCAAGAAGATTAATTCAAACTTTGAATATTGTCACAAATAAATTACAATGAAATATATTTTTAAAAAATTAATTAAAGTCAAGATAGCAAGATATCGTTACAATTTTTATTAAATTCAAAGAAGCAAAATTAATATTTTTTATTTGTATTTATATGTAGTGTTTGGGGAATTTTTCTCAGAAATTTTAAATGGCAAGTGGCCTACTGTAATCGGCTTAATACGATTACACCTATTTACAGATTATTCGATTATTAAGAGGGATTTTCCAAACAACCCAGTTTTCATAGAAACATTATCGGGAATATTATTTTAAAAGAAAGTAGGTACATTAAATCCATACTTAGTATTAGTTCTTTGAGTAAAGTTGTATGAAGTTGTATGGTTTTCATAATATTGTAAACAGTTGGAATATATTTAAAATATTATTTGTTGAATGTTAATTGTGCAAGTACCAAAAAATGTCGATAAGCCAAGGACCATCTAAACGACCAAAAACAGGTCCATTATCTTTAAATGAAAAAACTCTGATATTGAATTGTTACATATCATTAAAAAACAAGGATCCATGTGCAAGTGTTGATGATATTGTGGAATTAACGGCTGCTATGTTGTGTGTTGCTAAATCAACAATTTATAGATTAATAAAAGAAAGGAAGAATGGAACTCTTCAACCCCCTAAAACTCCTTCAGGCCGAACACCAATTGAGATCGATGAGTCATTAAAACAAAGACTAAGGCGTAAAGTCCATGGATTTTACTTACGAAAGGAAATTCCAACACTTGACGAAATTATAACATCAGTGCAAGAAGATACGGACTATACAAAATTCTCCAGAATGACATTATGCAAACTTTTGAAAGATGTGGGTTTCAGATATACAAAACATAATAGAAAATCTCTCTTGATAGATAAACCGGAAATAGTTTTTTTGGAGAAGAGACTATTTAAGAAGCATTCGACATGCCAGAGAACAAAATTTTAAAATCTTCTACTTAGACGAAACATGGATAAATGCTGGATATACAGTTTTCAAATCTTGGCAAGATGAAAACATTAAAAGCGGAAGGCAGGCATTCGTGGAAGGTTTGTCGTTAGGTTTGCAGCCACCATCTGGAAAAGGAAATCATTGTCCATGTTGGAAGTTCTGAAGGTTTTGTTGATGGTTTGTTCAAATGTTGGATCTGATTTCAAAAGGGGCTGTTATTGTTATGGACAACGCCAGTTACCATTCACGTTTACGAGAAGCATTGCCCACAAGTCGTTGGCGTAAAGCAGAGCTTTTGGAGTGGCTTATTTCGAAAACTATTAAGTTTCCAAAAGATCCACTAAGGAAAGAACTTTACAAAATTGCAATAATGAACAAGAATAAATACAAAACCTACATTGTAGAAGAATTGTCTTCTTCTCGTGGTATATCAGTTCTTCGACTTCCCCCTTATCATTATGAAGTTAATCCCGTAGAATTAATATGGGCTCAGGTAAAGGGGGAAGTTGGAAAAAAAATACTACTTTTAAAATAAACGATGTTGTGAAATTGTTTGAGAGTGCTGTAAGTCATGTTAGTAAGGAAAATTGGACAAACTGTATCGAGCATGTTATCAAAGTAGAGGCAAATATGTGGAAAATTGACAATATTTGTGATGATTTAGCGACCCTATTATTATTAATGTCAACAACGATTCTTCCTCTTCCGAGTCGGATATAGAATAAAATGTAAGTAATAAATGTATTCCAATAATTATTTCTTTTATTTTTTTATTATATTATAATTTAAAACGTATTTTTTTCCAAAATACACACCACTGCATTGCCTTATTGCTTACTGCTAATCCTTTAACAATGAAGAAACCCTAAACTTTGCTACAACTGAAACAAATACGGGGTCGATCTACCTGGTTTTTAGATTTACGGAAGAAATGTAATTTAAAGTAAGAGATTTATCAAAAATTTTAAGGGTGCTCCCTGTAAAGTTTTTGCATACTTAATTAGGGTTTATTACTCCTCGTACTTTTTGTACATACTATAGTTTGTCGCTTGCTCATTTTTATTTAAAATAAATAAAAGAATGACAGTCATGAATAGAGTTCAGCGGTTTTTTGAAACATTGTAGACCTACCTGAATATTTTAGTTCAATATCTGATATATTTTAAAATACTAAAACCCATTTTCTTTTTATAAACGATAAACATATTATACCATGTCACTGTGGGACACAAACTATTCACTTCGCTGTTCGTGCGCTGTTGCCACATTTATTACCAAGAAACAACGCTTTAAACTTTAAAAACAACTACTTTAAGAAGGAATATTTCAAAAATTATAAATAATTTGAAGGTTTCGTGAATTAAACCTTAGTTTATTAACTATTAGGAATTAATTAAAAGAATCCCCATTGTGATGTTGCCACATATATAAAAATAATAAGAAAGTTTAATCAGAGAACTCATAATTATACCATAGAACAGAAATAATTACATACAATTCCGGAATTCGATTGATGCGGTGTCACTGATGATGACATATTTGTATCAGTTCAATCAGTTGTCTTATGTCATTTTAAAAACCTTAATTATTTTAAATGAAGTAAATCATCCATTGCTCAAATGTGACTAAGATATAGAAATTAAATGTCCAAGTCAATGTCACAAAGTTTTATTAAGTGTAAGTAATAAGTAAAGTTATTAACAGCTACTAGTTTCGGCTTTTTGAGAAGCCATCATCAGGCTAAAATATTCTTATATTGTAAAACTTGATGTCTTTCTTACCCTGATGATGGCTGATGATCCTTCTAGTGTCTCACGACTTTACTTTTACATGACACTAGGAAATTAGTAATTAAGTGTATTTATACCACGTTACCATAATGTGCTTAAATAACTAATTATAGCATTTTATATTACTCCAGTCAATTTTATTATACTCGTTGTATCCTATGAATGTGAAATTCATTTTCATTTAAATTAATTTGGTGCAATGAAATTATGTGTTCTAGTAGCCAATACTGCAATGCAGTCAACGTAAAAGTCAGTATTCCCTTGGATAAAAAGTATTCTCATATTTTTACTGGATTCGGAGTTAAGTGACAATCAATGCGACCAAATTGACCAACTTGATTACTAATAAAAAAATAATGTTTACCATTTATATTTTTCAAAATCGCTGAACTATTTTTTATACGTTTGTTTCTTAATTGAGCAAAGTAAAATCAAAGGTTTTCTCTGGTAAAATCTCAAACGAAATATACAGGGTGTCCCAAAAAGAATGGTCAGAAATTATACCACAGATTCTGGGGTCAAAAATATGTTCATTGAACCCCACTTACCTATATACAATAGTGCACACAAAAATAGTTACAGGGTGCTAAAGTTAAAAATTTAAATAATTTTTTTAACATTACTCTAAAACGGTTTAACGTTAATGTATGAAAATTTATAGGAAATACTAGTAGTAGTAGTAATACTATCGTCATTACGAACATTAAAACAAACCCCGACTTACCACTATCAATGGAGGACATCTGAAATAAAACTTGACAGTCTTAAGGGTAATTTAGAGTTACAAATTAGCGTCCTGCGCTAATAGTTTTTTAGAGTTACAATAAAATCATCTTATTACCAAAATTTGCCAAATACCCAAGCAAAAATCAAATGTTCTTTTTTTAATATCAATTTATTTAAAAAAAATCATTTAAAAAAATATCATAGCAATGGTAGTTTGTTTAAAATGCGTCAGCAAATTGGTTTGTAATAATTATAAATGCACGATATTATCAATATTACAATTGTCGTTTGAATTTCGTTAACTCCAATTCATAAAAATGGTTAGATTAACAGAAATGCATAAAAAAACAGTTTTATTATTAATTTTGCTGACATATCAATCAGCAAAGTGATTATACTAAATGAGAATAAAACATTTGACGTAAACATTTATTAGCAATTATTACATAACACTTTTAACAAGAATTTAAAAAACATATGTTTAGTTGTTATTAACATTGATGGTAAAATTACTACAATTTTGAATTAATAGGCCACCTTTTCTATCCTCAGATATCGTTCCCTCTACATTAATTATATTACCAGTTTGATTCGTCTCATAAGTAGTTCCTATATTTGTCAAAACTTTTTCACAAATGCTGGTTTTACTTGCCATTGAATTTTCAATATACCCTTCTGCTATAGTTGGGGATTTCCACCCACCAGGTCGTTTCAACATTGTTATGTCACCTCCTGCATTCACAAATAAAGTTGTAGAACTTTTGCGGAGGCAGTGTCCCGTATCTTCCTTAGCATTCGGCAACTTTAAATAGACAGCTATTTCTTGAGGTATTTTACCAAATTTATGGATTTATCTCTTGCGTATTTAAAAAAAAACGTGCATCTTTTAATTTGTAACATTAATAGTTCCCAAAAGAGATCCCGGCTATGAGACTCTCTCAAGGAGTGGTTCGACTCCAAGTTAATGCTTACTATAGAAAGGATTGGTGGTATATAAGGGTTAAGGGCGCCACTATCTTTTTATACGTTTACGATTAAACAACTGAAATTCCACAATGAAACTAGAGTGAAAAAGATAGAAACACCTTGTATTTAATCTGAATTTGAAAGCAAAAAGAAACTATAGTTAACGTCAACCGAACACGCTGCACCCTTAAGACTTATAGTTCATGGGTAAATAAATCAAACTGTTATTAAAGAATATTTGTTTATTAATAAAAGATTGTAAATTGCCACAGGAGACTTATCTTTGTTGGTAGTTGCTTCTTCATCAAAAGGGACTGCTACTATAATGGGTATATTTCTTCATCAAAAGGAACTGCTACTATAATGGGTACATTGCTCTCTACTAGAGACTATATTTTTCCCTACTAGCGGGCTGTATCTTCTGTCATACAACCAGCGAAATGGATTGTCTAAATTCTGCAGACACCTTGCCAGGGTTTTGTCTGAAGAAAGGAAGGAAACGAAGTGTTTGCCCTAATTTATAACAGTATTGACAGTGGTTTCCGGTGGGACGGTTGGGTTCTATGGTAAAGGGTCGGTTTGTAATGGGCTCTGTTTTATTAGGATTCTGTTTCGGGTGCGTTCTTATTTTAAGGGTAGGTTTGTTAGTGGTGATAAGTTGTGTCTAATATACGGTGGGTCGGAGTTGATTTTAGAGTTTGGGAGGACGGTAAACTAAGGAAAGGTATAGCATGGCGCTAGAAATTCAGCAGGCCGAAGAGCTATATATTTGCTAACAACATCCAAATATTCCATTATTAAGAAAGACCTCGAATTCTTCTTATTCGTATTTAATAGGGATTTCAATATTTTATTGTTCATATCTTCAATATCTTTAAATTTAAAAGTTCGTCGCAGCGACGCAATTCCAAAAATCAATATAACCTAAAAGACTGGATTATAAGTATTTACACACCTTACTTTTGCTAATAAATATTCATCATCTGGTGCATCCAGTATAAAGTTTGTAATATCTTGTTTTTTTCTAAAACTCGGGACTTCTTTGCCTTGCAGCCTTCAGATGACCGTTTTAAATATGCCCGCAAGTATCTTCCTATTTTCGCCATTTTTAACATCGTCGGCTGAAAAGTCCCCGGTCTACCGTAGTAAAACACAATAATTTGACAAAATTCATTTTTTTTATTCAACATAGTTGCCTTCAAGGGCGATACAGCGATTATAGCGACCTTCCAACTTTTCGATACCATTTTTGTAGTACTCCTTCGGTTTGTCCTCAAAATAGGCTTCAGTTTAGGCGATTACCTCAGTATCAGAGCCAAATTTTTTTCCCGCGAGCATTCTCTTCAGGTCAGAGAAAAGGAAAAAGTCGCTGGGGGCTAGATCTGGAGAATACGGTGGGTGAGGAAGCAATTCGAAGCCCAATTCATGCAATTTTGCCATCGTTTTCGATGATTTGTGACACGGTGCATTGTCTTGATGAAACAACACTTTTTTCTTCTTCATATGGGGCCGTTTTTTCGCGATTTCGGTCTTCAATCGCTCCAATAATGCACAGTAATAGTTGCTGTTGATTGTTTTTCCCTTTTTCAAATAGTCGATGAACAATATACCGTGTGTATCCCAAAAAACTGAGGCCATAACTTTGCCAGCTGACTGTTGAGTCTTTCCACGCTTTGGTAGCGGTTCACCGGCCGCAGTCCACTCAGCTGACTGTCGATCGGACTCTGGCGTGTAGTGATGGAGCTAAGTTTCATCCATAGTCACATATCGACGCAAAAAATCGGGTTTATTACGACTTAACAGCTGCAAATACTGCTCAGAATCATCAATTCGTTGCTGTTTTTGGTCGATTGTGAGCCCGCGCGGCACCCATTTCGCACAGAGCTTCCGCATACCCAAATATTCGTGAACGATATGTCCAACACGTTCCTTAGATATCTTTAGAGTGTCAGCTATCTCGATCATATTCACTTTACGGTCACTCAAAATCATTTTGTGGATTTTTTTGATATTTTCGTCGATAACCACCTCTTTTGGGCGTCCACTGCGTTCACCGTCTTCGGTGCTCATTTCACCACGCTTGAATTTTGCGTACCAATCAATGATTGTTGATTTTCCTGGCACAGAGTCCGGAAACTCATTATCAAGCCAAGCTTTTGCTTCAACTGTATTTTTTTCTTTCAAATAACAATATTTGATAATAATAAGCACACGAAATTCTTTTTTTCCATCATTTTGAAAATAACAAAAGTTGCTTCACTAAAAATGCAATATCTCACAAACTAATAGTCCGACAGCTGTCAAATTTTTACACGAATCTTTTGAAGGTTGATACTATCTAAAAATGAAATGGATTTAATTCTAGTGTCGTCATCTATAGGTCAGACCGGGGACTTTACAGCCGACCTGTTAGTTGCCTTCAACGTGGAATATACCGGGTAGAACTCTTCATTGTTTGAGATAATCCAGCAAAATAAGCAAGTAATACATTCTCTAGTACTTGGTGAGTTGCTTAAGAGGAAGCAGTATGGACATAATGACATCTAACTGCAGATAGAGGTAATGAGGAAGGTCATTGTTAGGAATCATTTCGCCTTGTGATCGATGATTACTTTTATTTTGTTTTGTTGTCATAATTATACAGTGTGGATCATGGACGATGCCAGACTTGCGTGTATCACCCTGTACATTTAAATTTATGTTCAAAAAGCTCACATTTGAATTTTAAAGTTGACGGATACCAGTTTTTTATAATCTGTTAAACCAGTGGTTCCCAACGTGGGCGGTACCGCCCACCGATGGGTGTTGAAGAGAGATAAGGGGGCTTTTGGGTCCAAGAAAAATTTAGAGAAGGTGAATCCGAAAATATGAAAGTTTAGAAACCGCAGAATTATCACTAAAGGAGGAATTGATAGAATTGTCAACAAATGAAGAGTTAAAAGTGAAATTTAAAAATGGATATCAAGAATTTTGGATGGAATGTCAAATTTCAGTATTATATCCAGCTTTATGGGCTGCACCATAGAAGTTTTTCATTGCCTTTCCTTCATCGTATTTAGCCGAAAGAGGATTTAGCATAGTCAGCAATTTATTAACAAAGAAGAGAAATATACTGTCCATAGTGGAGCGCCGTGATTTAAGATTGCTGATGACAAGTATGGAACCAAATATTGACAGATTACTATCATTAGATCAAGCTCAGCCTTCTCATTAAAAATGTTTGTATTATTATTATATTGTTTTTCATGATATGTATTTCAGTTAAAGTTTGATCAATACATGAATACTGTATTTTTGAATAAAACATTTTTTTTTAATTTGTTGTTGCTTGGTTTAGTTAAGGGGCCGTCGCATCATATTTAAGGTAGCCTTTGACCCAAAAAAGGTAAAACAATCGTGAATGACAGTGCGTTACTAATTTTAAGAATGAAAGAGTTTTTTAAGGGGGGCGTTAAGTATTTTGTTTTTGGAAAAATGGGCGGTAGGCCGAAAAAGGTTGGTAACCACTGTGTTAAACTAACCCCACAAATAATTTTATGCCATAAGTGGTTTCCACACTGTATATTTCCTTTTGTGGTCTGTCAAAAAGGCAAGCTAAAATATTTGAAAATGTGTCACCCAAAAAAGCCTTCTGGAAATAAACAAAAGAGACTAAAACTTCTTACTGGGCACTGCCCTTTGAGGCATAATTTCAAAATAATGAGCAAATAGGAATGTAAGAACTGACGTTACTGCGAAATCGCTTACTGGCTTTTTCGACAATCTTCCACTCCCATCAACTTACAGATACCTTATCGATTTTGAGGACCATCTTGATAGTTTTACCATAGCAACACAAACATAAATTTTAATGTACTAAAGCGCTGAAATGATAGTTTTTCTGTTGATTGTTGACTTAATTTTACAAGAATAATGAGAACGTTTCAAGTTGTTTTGTAATCTGCTGAGTAAATATTGGGTAATTTTGATCTAAATTTTAACGTATTCATAAAACTTTTATACCGGTTAAGCCAATGAGTCGAGAAAAATGTTTTTTTAATAAAAGTTCATTTTGTCTCTGCAACAGCTTCACATTCTGTCAAATGGATTGAAATTTAGTTCTTAGTTCTTGGTTAATAATGAACAGCTTTACTACCTCAACAAAAGTCAATAAAGCAGTGGAAAAAATTAATTTGGATATTAGAGTTAATAAAAAAAAACAATAAAATTATGATAACCTTTAAAACATTTAACAGCAGCTTTTTCTGTAGTGTTGTGGATATTTTTGTGCAATATTCAATATTTTTTAAATTGTCAAACTAGCAAAGTAGTCAATATTATGTTTGCAGTTTAACTCGATATTAAATATTTACCAATTTAAAAAACAAATTAGGAAATACAATTATTATTTTTCTCCTAACAAAATATAAACGTTCATGCATTCATCTTTGATAAAAAGATTTTGTTTTTTTTTATTTATGGTAGAATAAACACGTCCCAAACTAACACTCACATTATATTTAATTGAGTCTTATTATTGGTTTCATTAATTTAGACTTGGAAATAATTCTAGCAAAATAATTTCTAAAGAACTAGGTATTTTGATTATAGTATTTAAACTCTCAGTATTTGTTACGAATGCCACGACCACGGCCGCTGGTCATTAAATCGATCCTCCCATCGTATCCACCCAGTGTGTGGAGGTACTGCTGAACCATATCGTTTCACTGGACCTTAAGGGTTTCCTGTATCAGGATATACATTTGCCAAAGTTGGAATCACGACGAAAAAGGGACCAATCCTACAATCCCTCTTCAAACATTAACCTTTTGGGGGTATTGCGTGTGTTCTTCTCTCATCCAGGGAGGATTTTCTGCTGAACGGTATCTGTATCTCTATATCTATAATTCTGGAAGGGTGGATCGTCCCACTGCACTTAGGCCAGATTGGGCACATTGTGCGTCCTTCGGAGATTGAGCCTCTCATCAACCATCCTACCTGTTTAAGGTAGGTGATAACGTCGCCAGTTGGCATCTTCCTCAAGTTGGCATGGGTTAGCCAGTTCTCGCCGAATACAGTAAGTCTTATTAGAGAGAGTGCCGGACAATCACAAAGGACGTGCTCAACTGTCTCATCTTGTTCACATCCTTTGCATAGTGGGGTGTCAGATAAACCCAACCTGTTCAGATGTTTTCGCAAGAAACAATGGCCAGTAAGTATAGCTGTGACCAAACGCAGGTCCTTTCTGGTCATGGCCACGTATTTCTTGGCTGCTCTGCTATTAGGATACTTCAGATACTTTGAATAGTCTGCAACCTTTTTCTTCGTCCCATCTTCCCTTGATTTTGTGAAAGGAAGCGTTCCTTTACTAGGTCCCAATATCCTTTGGGAGGCAGTTATGCCAGTTATGCAGTTATGCAGACTTCGGTAAGGGCCATGTGACATTCTAAAACTAGACCTGATGTGATCCGTGGCTTATTCAAGGCTAATAGTACTTATCTGCTATCCGTAAGGATACGTATGTTTTTACCAGTGACTTCTCTTTTGGTGATCTCTTTTGCGGCTGTAGAGACGGCAGTGAGCTCTGAGCTATACTGGCATTATATCCCATTGCCCATTTTATATTTAAGTTTAGGGATCTGGAGTAAATTCCACATCCTGAACCTTCTTTTGTCTTAGATCCATCGGTGAAGATACATATAGTACCTGTCGCCAATGCATTTTGAGCGTTTTCATTAATGATTATCTTGTAGGGCCTGTGAAAGGCATATCTTGGTAAAATCGATTCTGTATTTTCTTGTAGCATTGGAAGCTCGTTTATAGTTTCGCGCTCAAAACCACACCTCGACTCACCAGATTCTACTTCAAGTTGTATACCGGTAGAGCGGAGCCGTAGAATGGTCATCAAAACCACCTTCTTGATATACAGGGGTTTTTGATACTTCTGAGTTTAACTAAAATATTTTCAATTTGATCGCACTTCCGGTTATACCGGAAACCGACACCAACTTCGCTATTTTAAATGCTCCACCCGGTTTATTTTCTTATTTTTGGTTAGTTCGTTAAATTTAAGTGTTAGTTTATGTAAGGTACTTTGTATCTAAAATTAACCGTTTAGGAGAAATTTAATGTTTTTCGAAAATTTTGACAGAAGTTATGCTTAATAAAATGATGATTTTTTCAATACCTAAATTATTTAAATTAAAAAGTAAATGTATTATTTTTTAATGTAACAAAACAATGTTATCGTATGACAACCGAAAAAGTAACAATAATGACAACCAAATTATAACGCAGAAATTCCAAAGCACTCAAAAATCAAAAACTGAAAAGATGATACAGGGAAGTAAAAAAAATATTTTTTGAGTTTGGTAACTATTTTGTTAATTCTTTGAATTAAAAGTTTTCTTTTGAAATGTTTCATTTTCTCTATTTCCTTTTCAAAACAAAATTGATTTTAATCAAAGACTAAACAACAATAATTAAACAAAGCCAAATAAAGTTGCATTGTAACCGAAAATCGTAAAGTATCTAATATCTCAAAAACTATTAGGAATTGATATAGGGAAGTAAATATGAACTTACCTTATTTTTTATAAGGATTTAAATTAAAATAAAAAAAATATGGGTTGCTATTTGAAATAAGGAAGATACCTTCGTTTTTTTAATTTAAAATTTTACTCAATAGTGTGATCACCCTGTATAATATTTTTTTAAATACACTTTATTTACTTACAATTGAAGATCTTAAATGCAAAATAATACATTTACTTTTTAATTTAAATAATTTAGGTATTGAAAAAATCATCATTTTATTAAGCATGATTTCTGTCAAAATTTTCGAAAAACATTAAATTTCTCCTAAACGGTTAATTTTAGATACAAAGTACCTTACATAAACTAACACTTAAATTTAACGAACTAACCAAAAATAAGAAAATAAACAGGGTGTTGCATTTAAAATAGTGAAGTTGGTGTCGGTTTCCGGTATAACCGGAAGTGCGACCAATTTGAAAATATTCTAGTTAAACTTAGAAGTATTAAAAACCCCTGTATATCAAATATCATTAATCTCGCGTTTTTCCTTCCCCATAAACTTCTAGATGGCACTCGTCGTAGGACACCCTGTATATATCAAGAGGGGTGAGACCGAGGATCACCTCCATCGCTCTAGTTGTCTCATGCCTCATGCCCGACTCATGCCTCATGTTATGAAGGCATGCTGTTCTTTATAAATGGTTTCTGCTGAACGGTAACTACATGGTTTTAATTTATTTAATATTAATTGCGGCAACATTTTTGAATGTAGAATAAAGAGACCTTTGGCATTTTCATGTTGATGAATGTCATTTGATATAATTTAAATTTGATGCGTTTTGTAATTTTATTATAAATATGTACAATAATTGAAATAATGAATTTATTCCATTTGGTTTTTAAACACTGTATACTAGAATTAATATTAATTCCAAAATATTGCTTTGCAACTCTAATAAAATCAAGAAAGTTGTTTCATTAAATGCATGATGTTAAATCCGAATTAATTCAATTTAAAATGCAAGTAGAAAGTATATAGGAAGAGAAAATATCAATAAGAGAATGTATTTTTTTGGTCTATAAAAAACCATAACGCATCAGTTAATTATTGTTATCTAATACAAAAATGATTATAATACTAGACTAGAGATTATTGATAAAATAATATTATAGGAGATCCGGTCATTAATTAATATTAATATAATCCTTTTAATATAACTGATTCTTTTGAAAGTGAATTAAGCCGAAAGTTTCATCTCAGTTGAGCTGAAGTGATACAGTTGTTTTTAGAAAAAAGGAAATCACCACAAGTGTCATTTTAGACTTTCACAATCAGGGCATTCTCACCGAAATTTAAAAATATTAGCACTATTAAAGATTTTAATATTGTCTTCTTATTTTCATTATCAACGTAGAATGTTAATAAGTAAGAATATTATATTTCATATACACCAATAGTCTGGTCGAGAAGTCATTTAAATCGGATTTGGGTTACACCGATCCGAAAAATCTGATTTGGATTCGAAATGACAAATAGAAAAATGTTCCTGAATATTAAAATCCGTTTTAAAAAATTTCCTATTGTTATCAACAATTTAAGATTTTAAAAAAAGGGGTTTTACATTTTTGCTAATAACTCATAAACTATAATAGCTAGAACAAAAATCTGAACGGATTCTTAAAGGGCAGGAAATTTCCAACAAAAAAGTCCCAACTCCCAGAATTGTAGCTCAATTATTTATAGGTCTAAATTAATGTTGAAATGGCATAAAAAACGCGCGGGGCGTCACCGTCGCAACGACCAAATAACATAAATTATTTTTTTCAATAAGTAAATATTAATAAATAAATTTAAAAAATTCTAGCACTAACAGAAAATATCAGAGAACAAATTTCTGCAGTCAAATAATTTTTTCCGTTATTTTTCACATTTCTATCCATTTGTTAATTAAAAAATTACATCTTCATTGTTACTAAGTTTAAATTCGTTACTGTGAGTAAAATAAAAACACAAGAATTTTTTTAACCCTTGGATTCCTTTATCATAAAGCTACTGAACAAATTTACATAATAAAATTTTTAAATTTTTAAAAATTGAAATTGTTATTAACAAGCAAAGTAAATAAATGCAATTTTAGATGTGAAAAATTTAAATTTTTAACTGCTAAAAACAATACAAATCCAATTTTTTTAATAAATGTTTGTGACCAATTTTTAAAAAAATTTTTATAAACAAATGGCTTATTTAACAATTTTTAAAAAATTTTTTGCCATTCTATTGTTTATTAAAATCCATGATTTAAAAAAAAAAATTTTTAATTGCTAATTAACTTTCTTTTTTATTAACAATTGTTTAGATTTAACATTCAGAAATGAACAAAATCCTAAAAATCATAATTTTCTCTTCTCTACAAAATGGTATTTTTTTCGAATTTGTCAGTTAATTATTTAATTGTTTATTAATTAATTAATATTTTTTTTGTTGGAAATTTCCTGCCCTTTAAAAATCCGTTCAGTTTTTTGTTCTAGCTATTATAGTTTATGAGTTTCGAGCAAAAATGTAAACCCCCTATTTTTTAAAATCTTAAATTTTTAATAAAAATAGGAAATTTTTTAAAACGGATTTTGATATTCAGGAACATTTTAATATTTGTCATTTTGAATCGATTGACGCCAAAATAACATTTTTCGGATCGGTGTAACCCAAATCCGATTTAAATGACATCTCGACCAGACTAATAATTTTCATTTTAGTATAGATAATCAAAAGGGAAATACATCAAAACCTGTCTATCTTCATTTTGGACTTTCATTTAAAAAATAACAAAATATTTCAGTTGTTTTTTAAAAACAAATGAAAGATGGTTGGACATTTAACACCTGTGTAAATGAAATCTGATTCACAACCTCAAAATAGTGAGATTACATGATAAATACATAACTTATTTATGCTTCATGCAATGTAAATAAATAAAACCAAGAGGTTAACGAACTAATGAAAATTTCATTTACGTCCGTTTTAATAAAACGATTTCAATATTTGATCTTTAATATTTGCCAGATTCATAGTAATTGTATGTAAATGCTACCATACTTAACCGTTACACATTGAATTCTATTTTTTTTTTGTTTTAAATGTAGAGATTAAGCAAAGGTGCCGTTTACGAATCAGTTATAGTTCATTTGTTGGGAGTTGACAGCACAGTGAATTCATTATAAATGTAAATCCTTTAAAGCCCAAGCAAGGGTGATTTATGAAAAATAACTAAAAGTAGTATACCTACATTTCTATTGAAACATAGTCATAGTTGTTATTTTTAAAAAGGTCCACCCTGTAATTAGGGATTAACTAACCCAAACACAATAGAAACCCTAGATAATATTGTCACAACAGGTGGCTGAATAGATCCCATGACCGTAGAACCGAAGTTTTTTTAAAGCATAATTCAAATTAAAATAAAAATTAAAAGTAAAATAAAAATATGCTACATATTGAAAAGTAAGGATTAAATATAAATTAATGCAAAAAACACTTACTCCTTTAATGGACTAGTTTAGTGATTTTTTTTTATATTTGCATCTTATAAAATAGGTTTTTAGTAGTTCAACTGTACAAATAAAATTTTTATAAAATTAATTCTCTAGCCATAATCGGCTTTTGAAATTTAAATTTAATGGTTACATACGTCACAAGTGGTAATTGACGTGTTTCAATAAGATTGGTAGAAAATTTGCGATGTTGTCGATATGCTTTAATATTAACCGAGAAACTTATCTCCCTCTCTTATTTGTTGTCATTAAAAAGAAATAAACATATCGATATTTTTGTTCTCTGATTGACACTTTATCAAAGTAAAGGAGTAAAACACTAAACAAAATATTCTGTCATTTTCGTTAGTTTAATTTGTTGTTTGGTTGTGTTTGGTTTATGAAAGAAATTACTTCTATACTATTTTTGATTCGAAAATAAAAATCCCTAACACCTTCTCTTGGTGTTATAGTGGTTCCTTCAAAAATAACCAATAGAAGTAATTGTTCTCTCGGGAAGCAACCCTTCTATCGGTACAGTGAGAGAACGAATTTCAAGAATACGGTTTTGGCATTTTCAATAGAACCACGCTCACTTTCTATTGGCTGTTCAATTCTATCACCGTCAAGAGTCAGAGTCAGAGTCTTGTTTGTTTATTACAGATAAACACGATTTTCTCTCCTGTCATATATCTTGTCAACTGGTACAATCAGTTAGTCACAGAACACGGTGTTTTTTGCCGCCAGTTCTTTGAGAATACTTGAAACGCACGTAGCTAAAATGTGACAACGTTGACTTTTAAACACACTTCATTATTGGTTATTAGTTGGCGCTACGTTTAAAACTTACTAATTATTTATTGCTAAATTTTACGAAATGCGAAAAATTACTTGCAAAATGAATACCAATATAAGTAAGGAAGTATCTTATCCTAAATATATATTGATTAATGTGATCCTACTAAACTAGTCCATTGTCGGCTTCCATTTCGTCGTATTCATCCGACGATGAGTCAGATTCGTTGCCTGGTGCGATAGGAATTACAATGGGTTAGAACATTTCTTCAATATTGATATCAACACTCCACAATCGTTCTTCTTCGTTCTTCACATGGTTTGTGGCATTGGTCCAATTCTCCCGTGTTCCGTTTCCAAAAGAATTTATAAAATATAAGAATATAAAATCTAAGGAAGGAGCCTAACGCCTTTCCCAAGTTGGTAGTTTACGACGGAAATTACGCCACAGCTGCCTTTTGCAAATACCATATATGATTCATCATTATTGTTATTGACGGTTTTTTTGACATTCGAGACAGTACTGTTTTAGTGTTTTAGAAACTAGAATTCAGAGACGTACACATATGCAATTTATTTACGTAAGTGATTTACTGAATGTGCACAGCTATGTAATATTTAAATATGTATTTAATAAAAGTGTATATAGAAATATGGTCTATAAAAGGTATTACGTTTTAAAACTTTCTTACATCACTATTTTTATTTTTGAAATTAATACAACATTTTATCATAAATTTAAATTTTCGCTGAATAGTTTATGATGTATAATCGATAGTATGAGTGAGTAATTTCATGGCTTGGTCCGAAATATCTTAATATTTTAATTACATCGCTCATTGAAAAAATGGCATTATTAAACGAAAAACACAAATTTTCAGTACAACTCTTTAAAGATATATTAATATTTAAAATTTTTGATAACTACAGCTTATAAATCAAAATGTTAGTGGCATTAAACAAAAAGTGTCAGTTTTTTACTTACAAGGATATGTTTTTTGTACATATTCACGGCACTAACTGAAATGTGTGTCGGTTAAGCGATGCATTTTACCGAAAGTAAAAAGTGGCACTAGTGTCATATATCGGAAATGGTAAAAACTAAAAACGCAGAAGTCTTTGGAAAGTGTAGTTTATGTCTCCAAGAATGTAGATGACGTCATAACTCAATTTCGATATTTTTTGTATAATGCCATTTTTGTTTTCAATGAGCGACATGTTGAAACTGGCTTAATGGCAAAAGCCCAAGCCAACCAAAATAAAAAAAAAATTGATACGCCTCTGACAAATCGGAAACTGCGGACGCCATTTTTAAACATCATCTAGGACTATTGGTATTTATGTATAACGCTCCTTCCATAACGTCATTCAATTTAAAAGTTGTATTGTTTCTTTGTCACCTCACCTTCTTCTATGCCCATATTAATTCTATAGAGTTTAATTGGCAGTGATAAGGTGGCAAACGTAATATAGTTATTCCTTTTTCCTTCGCTATTTCGTCAATTACATATCTTTTATATTGTAATTTGTGGCGCTTTGCAATTTGCAGTAATTCCGTTTTCAGCAAGGTGTCGTCAAAAGAAATATTCTTGCTCTGAAACCACTCTTTATTATCTTCTTTTTTCCATGAAGTCGTTGGTAACTTTTCTATCAGTTTTGAGTGATAACTGGCGTTATTTAAGACAACCACTGCAGCACTTGGCAAAAAGTCCAATAGCTGGGAAAAATAATCTTCAAAAACATCAGAGGTCATTTCCTTGTGGTAATCTTTGGTTGACTTTGATACAAAGTCATGTTCACTGCCAATGTGTGCGATTATTAGTCTGCCACCTTTTCCTCTAGAAGCATTTAATCCTGTTTAATATCCCTCCAAAAATGCCTGACGGAAATTTGAAATATTGGTGTCTATCCATGCTTTAAAAACAGTGTGTCCTTCATTCAACCATGTTTCATCTAAATAAAAGATAGTTGTTCCCTCTCTTCGAAACTTTTTAATACTTGTTTGGGACTTTGGGCCTCTTAACATCTATTGCCCTTTTGCTAAATAAGTGAACATCAAATAGTTACATGCTAAAATAAAACATCTATTAGAGTAGACCTGTGACGTCAACCGGCGCAGTACACAAATTTGTGTTTGAAAATTGTCCTATTAACTATACTCATACATTTCTAGGATCTAATGCACCACTGCCATTCAGTTGTGCGCAACTATTTACGACGTCACGGGTCTACTCAGAATCCACGGCCTTATGTTAGAAACAGGAAGGATTCTGGTGTTGTAATAAAAGTGGCCTTGTTGGAGCTTGCAGAAGGAGGAAACTGACAAACTTGGGAATATGCTAGAATAAGCTTTAGTTTACTTGGAAAAAAAACAAAAACATTAAGCCAGCATTTTTTTGTAACTCATGAAAATACCAGATTTTAATTTGGTAAAACTTGTAATAATATGTAAAAATAAACACAATGAAATAATACATTAGATAATGCAAACAATCAATCATTAGAATAAATAATTGTATAAAAACAAAACAAATAGAATTCTTAAAATGCCAAGTATAAGACTAATATTTTATATTGACAACATCAAGAAAACAGATTTCCAATAATCAATTAAGAATGAGTAATTGCATTAGAAATAATTTTAAGCATCACCAAACATCGAGCTTCAGTGAAAAAGATTAAAATGCTTGAATATCTGTTCGCAGAACATACCGTCAATACATACAGGGTGTACCAACCTTACGACAAAGTTCGGTATATGGGTTGTTTTAGAAGATATCAAAAAAAGTTATTAACAAAAATAGTAGATGTCTTTAGGGTTCATATTTTGAAATTACCCTAAACTATACAGAGTGTTGTATAACTCCGTTACAAACCAAACATATGATTTTTTAAATAGGAACCCCGAGGTAAATCCGGCCCTGATAAAAATTATATCACCACCACCTAACTAGTTTATTTTTATTAATTGTTTCAGATGTAGAAAATCTATAGACTTCTCACTGAAGTGTGCCTGGTTGTTAGACGCTTTCAGCTCCGATGCGTCTTTGCCAACGAAAAAGAAGCCACACGGCGTCAAATTACGCAATCTCATACTCTCCGACGAACTGAGACCAAAGGACCAAAAAGTTATGACCACGTCTTTAAATTCTGCAGTCGGAGATAAATTGACCGTCCCACAACACATCAAGAAAACACATCAACGGTCACAAAGTGACGCTTCAGCCTTGATACCTAGTCTTAAGAAGGGACCTCCGAATACCACTAAACTTAGTCTGGGAGATTTGAGTTCGGGCAGGGCGTTCGATAACGGCTGTGTATGTTTTGATAGTTGTCAAAATGTAGTCAACGATCTTAGGGGAGAAAAGACTGAATGTACCTGTTCGGTAAGTGTTTTTTGTATTGTAGTACAACTTACTCTATTTGTAGTTATTAATTTTAAATACAGGGTGTTTCAAAAAAAGGTAACACCGTCTCTAGGATAGGTAAAAAACTGAAAAATAATTGGGGTTTGCTTAGTAAAATTTTTTTCTAACGCCATCCGTTTTCAAGATAAAGGGCGTTGAAGAAAATAAAAAATTACACATTTCTTACGATTTTGCCGAAACTACTGGCACCATTGCAATGAAATTTTATACGAGTATGTTTTGGAAGCTGATATATCCCATGAATTTGTTTTTATAACTAACTCTCATAGAGGGCGCTAGTTACACGATTCATACAATGTATTATTCAACATAACTTTTTTTAGGGTAGAATTATTAGTCAAAACTCCAAGTGAACATAATCATCGTTTAATTCTACACCAAAAAGGTACTCTTGGTAAAACTCGATATTATGTACCGTTTTCGGAATATTTTGATTTGAAAATTATGAAGTAATAATCGCTCCTCGTATAAGTTAATGATAAATTTATTAATTAAAAAAACTTACAATAAGAAAATTAAAATAAAGACAAAGAACATAACATAAAATTCAATTAGAGTAAATGTTCAAAATGTCCTTCGTTTTCACGAATACACAAGTCTATCCTTTTTTCTAAAGAATCCATTAATCTTCTTAACGGTTGGGGATCATCTATGCTATGATGTCATTAAAGTGACGTTTAATTCTGTCTATTAATTCTTGACGAGAATTTACCTCTGTAGCATAGACTTTTTCCTTAATATACGACCAGACTGTGTAGTCCAAAGGATTAAAATCGCATGACCGAGGAGGCCAATGAATCGGAGCTTCTGCACCTCTACCAATCCATCGATTCCGAAAATTGTTACTCAACCAATTACGACACCTTCTATCAAAGTGCGGTGGACCTCCATCATGCATAAAAAATAATGATGTTCGCTCATTTATCGATAAATCTTCTAATATCTCAAATAAGTGATTATTTAGAAAATCAAGGTACATATCACAACTTAAATTTCCAGGTAGAATATGATAACCTATTAATCTGTTACCTAAAGTTGCTGCCCAAACATTAACTTTAAATGAGTGTTGGTAATGTGATACCCTTTTGGCTTGTGGATTCTCATCACACCAGTAGTGTGCGTTATGGGAGTTAAACATACCTTGTCGCGTAAAGGTGGCCTCGTCCGTAAAAAGAATACATTTTAAAAAATTTGGATTGAGGGCTGTCCTCCTTTCTCGCAATGTTTCACAAAAATCGACTCTAACCGGTAGATCGTCCGGCAAGAGTTCTTAAACTTGTCTGTAATGGTAAGGATGTAGCTGCTGCTCTTTAAGTATCCGCCAAGTAGTTGAAGAAGATGTAATTTGTTTGTCTTGCCATATTCCTTACACTTAATGTTAGATTTTGATCAACTAAATTTAATATAATATTTTCTTTATTAATTGTTCCTGTTGTTCTTGGTCTACCTGAATTTATTTTCTTTGGTCTTACATTCCCAGTTTCTCGACAACGTCGTACAACTGCTCTAAATGTTTTTTTATACTTGGTAAGTTTCTTCTAGGAAACTTTTCTGCATAACGCGTAAAAGCTGCACTAGTTTCCTAAACACTCGCCTAAAGTTAATAACATGTCGGTGTATTCAACATTTGAGTACATTTTGTTTAACAATATCTAATTTTACAAATCACAAGGTTTCAAAACTCTATTTATTGTTGACTTATTTTCATAACAATCAATAAATGTCAATTTTACATGGCAAACTTAGAGAAAAGCGAACTTTATCATTAGTTTATACATGGAGCGATTATTACTTCATAATTTTCAAATCAAAATATTCCGAAAACGGTACATAATATCGAGTTTTACCAAGAGTACCTTTTTGGTGTAGAATTAAACGATGTTTATGTTCACTTGGAGTTTTGACTAATAATTCTACCCTAAAAAAAGTTATGTTGAATAATACGTTGTATGAATCGTGTAACTAGCGCCCTCTATGAGAGTTAGTTATAAAAACAAATTCATGGGATATATCAGCTTCCAAAACATATTCGTATAAAGTTTCATTGCAATGGTGCCAGTAGTTTCGGCAAAATCGTAAGAAATGTGTAATTTTTCATTTTCTTCAACGCCCTTTATCTTGAAAACGGATGGCGTTAAAAAAAATTTCACTAAGCCCACCCCAATTATTTTTCAGTTTTTTACCTATCCTAGAGACGGTGTTACCTTTTTTTGAAACACCCTGTATACAGATAACACCGGTTACTAGCTCAATAAATTAATGTTCTTTGAAACTTTAGAGGTAACATGAGTAGGGTTTTTCCATAATACTAACCACCAGACTACTGAATCATCTCATAAACAAACACTTTATTTATAAAATATCATGGCAAAAGTTTTCAAAGTGCTAACTGTAAATATATTTCATCTTTATGACACACTCGGATGAAACAAGGTTAGAAAATATTAGAAAGTTTTATGCGTCTTATCATATTCATTGACCCCTAATAATCGCTTCATCATCATTCTCCTTTATTATTTTTTTACCACCCAACCCTATTCCTACCACTATCCCATCTCGTTACCAAGTATAAAACTTATTTTGTACTGTATGCGAACTTTTACAATAAATAATGGTTTTAAAACTAAATAGTGGCATATTTAAATTTGGTACCGAGAGATGGGGTTTTAAGAATATAAAAATTAATTATAATATCCTTCGATTTAATATTATTATTTTACTTAATATTTTTTATTTCAGGCGCCTAGATTACGACCCGAACTGGAATTTATGCAAGCACTTATAATGATCGGCAAATTACTTAGTTCCATACCTACTAAGGAAGCAAAGACCACTAGACTTGTGGCAGAATTGACAACGCTAAATCTAAATCTGCCATCCAGGGTATGGTTGCCACTAATTAGTCAAAATCCCCATTTTATAGTTAGGATACCACCCCAAGTGGCAGCTGTATTAAACTCAAAAGATAAGGTATGTTTCACAAATATAATATAGCTTTTATAATATTAGAAAATTAATATTGAAATGATTTTCTTCTTCCTTTAACAAAAGATAACATTTTTTTAGAAGAAATCTGTAATTATTGGTTTATCGAATCTCTGAAAACTGTACCAGGTGGCGTTGTTACTTTAAATCTAATGGACTAGTTTAGTGATTTTTTTTTATATTTGCATCTTATAAATTAGGTTTTTAGTGGTTCAACTGTACAAATAAAATTTTTATAAAATTAATCCTCTAGCCATAATCGGCGTTTGAAATTTAAATTTAATGGTTTAAGTGGTAAGTGACGTGTTTCAATAAGATTGGTAGAAAATTTGCGATGTTGTCGATATGCTTTAATATTAACCGAGAAACTTATCTCTCTCTTATTTGTTGTCATTAAAAAGAGATAAACATATCGATATTTTTGTTCTCTGATTGACACTTTATCAAATAAGGAGTAAAACACTAAACAAAATATTCTGTCATTTTCGTTAGTTTAATTTGTTGTTTGGTTGTGTTTGGTTTATGAAAGAAATTACTTCTATACTATTTTTGGTTCGAAAATAAAAATCCCTAACACCTTCTCTTGGTGTTATAGCGGTTCCTTCAAAAATAACCAATAGAAGTAATTGTTCTCTCGGGGAGCAACCCTTCTATCGGTACAGTGAGAGAACGAATTTCAAGAATACCGTTTTGCATTTTCAGTAGAACCACGCCCACTTTCTATTGGCTGTTCTATTCCGTCACCGTCAAGAATAGGGGTCTTGTTTGTTTATTACAGATAAACACGATTTTCTCTCCTGTCATATATCTTGTCAACTGGTACAATCAGTTAGTCACAGAACACGGTGTTTTGTGCCGCCAGTTTTTTGAGAATACTTAAAACGAACGTAGCTAAAATGTGACAACGTTGACTTAATTATTGGTTATTAGTTGGCGCTACGTTTAAAACTTACTAATTATTTATTGCTAAATTTTACGAAATGAGAAAAATTAATTGCAAAATGAATACCAATATAAGTAAGTAGGTATCTTATCCTAAATATATATTGCTATCATTTTGATTAATATGATCCTACTAAACTAGTCCATTGTTAGAAACATGTTCCAAAAAAAATATGAACGACGTCAAAAAATTGATAGAAATAACTTTCTGTATAGATATTGCCAGACACGATCAGTGACAAGTGAAATGGTTCCATTTCCCCCTACAATTTCATGCCTCCTACAGATTTACCCTTTCAATTTTAGAGTTAACTGTTAACTATAAAAATATATCAATATAATTCCTTTCATCTCAAGAAGAAATATACAAAATATATTGCAAGAGAAAGATTGTTTTATTCATAGAGAGTGCGGAAAATTAATTTATTTTAAATCAATAACTGATAAAAAATTTGAATATAAAATAAATATAGAATTATTCCATATCTATTTTTATAAATGATATTTTTTTATAAAAGTTCCTTACTTAAGTCAACAACATATCTATTTTTTTGTATTCAATATACTATACTAATATTTTTTGTTTTATTTAAGGCCCCTTACATTATCTACGTCGAAGTAGTCGAAGTGGATGATTTAGAAAGTTCACCCGTACCACAGAAAATAATGCCTACTTTGAGGCATACTAAGTCTGAAGAAAATCTAAAGCATGAAAGTATTTCTCTATCAGCTTTTAGTATGTGTGGAGGTTGTTACGATGACTTGGATCCTGATTGGAGTCAAGAAGATGATGAAATTTCGCAACAGGTAAATATTATTTATTACTGTCACGATGCCAGAAAGTTTTGTACCTAATTTATATCTATAGTGAAGTTATTGAGTTGATATGACATTTTTTTTATTAACCTTTTTAGTACACTCAGATAAGAAAATCAATAGACAGAGACACTATCTCCCAAATGAGTCAAGAATCTAGTGACTCAAGGGAACCACCAATGTCCATACCAGCCAGTGAAATCCGTAGAAGATTATCCGATTTCTTTCACGAGGAGAAAAATAAACAATTCACTCACGATCCAGAAGATCCTTCTGCTGCAGTACTGAAAGAACCTTGGCAGGTAATTACAAACCCTTAACTTTTCCTTTGATCACTTTACTCAAACATTTGTTCAATATTTCTTTTCTGAAATTTGCTGAAAATATTGATAAATTTTATTGTATTTTGTTTAATTAAATTTAGATTTATTTTAATTGTGAAATATTATACACAAACTATCACATAAATATTTTGAAATTTTGTTTATTTGCCCTAATATTGAATTTTGAATGCTAGTTCAAACAGTTGTGAGAAACATTAAATCTTATTTCCAGGGTAAGTTCCGTATCTCTATACCTAAGACTTCAATTGAAAAATAAAATAAAAATAACCTTTAATGTAAATAATTAATCAATTGAAATGATTTGCCTCACAAAATACCTTAAACTTTCCTTTTATTGGTACAAAGGTATTTATTTGCCTTCGCAGCACTCACTATACACACTGACAATATAATAAAAATTTTTTACTTTTTAAAACGACTCTTTGAAAGAAAATTAAATATTACCGTCACCAAACGATTTCAGCTTGTCAACGAGCTGCTTTTTACTGAGAGCGAGTCTTAATTATAAATTCCTTATATAGATTTATACTTAGTTACTTGCATCTACGCCTTTTTTGATTCATAATAAACTTAATCTGAATTTAAACGTGAATTTTTTAAATTTATAATCCAAATTCCTCTTTTAATTTCATGTTTTTGAATGAGTTTTCCCCTGTCTACACAAACTGACATCTTCTATTCTAAACTCCTTTTTAGTGTCGAAAATTTCTTCTTATCATCTGAAAAAAATCGGAGGAGAAACAAGTTAATTTCCTAAATAAACATCTTTCTATAATGTTTACAAATTTTCTGGACACACTTTAAACCAAATTTGGTAATATTAAAGTCTTTTTACATGTTTAAATTTTGAGTTTGACAGATGATTTGTTAAGGTTATAATTTTGCTTTTAACATCTAATTTCCTGAATAATACGGATACATTTATTCTCCATCTGTTAATTTACATTTTATACTCCAAATCCATACCTAAATATTGCCATCATGGTTCCTTTTTTATACATTTTTGTTTTTACATCTATCAAATTAAAGGTTTTTGGTTTTAATGCTGATCTTTTACAATTATTCAAGCATTTCATGTTTAATACCCAAATTTCATATACTTATGAAGTAATTGTCAATTCTGCCTGTTCTGACTTTGCACTGGTTAACTAATAACAAGGAACTTTACCTAATCTTTATTATAAATATAACTACTTACTTAATCCAAACTAATATTAATCCCAATCTATTGATTGTCTAAAAATGAATAAAATTGATTCTTTATTTTATTTTATTTTAGGAGCTACATTTAGAATTCCATTGAAATAAAGAACTCTACCTAGGAATTCTGGTTTATTAGATTTACTTCATTGAAATATGAAAGTTTAATTTTACTATATTTATGTGAATATCTGATTTTATTCATAGCTCTATCTCAGGGGTCATCAATTAATTTCGCTCGGGGTCCGTTTTAAGAAATTAAACAACCCTCGCAATCCGTACATTGAAAATTTTTTTTTATTAACTTATTGCTAATAACAAAGCTGGTATTTTGGTACGTGTTAATGTGAAAAATGACATTTTTTGTTGCGAAATATTTGTATGAAGTTTGGAGTAAAATTGGTGCAAGCTATTGACATTAAATCCTGGAGATGTTCATTTGTAAGTCGAGATCTAAATTTATTCTTAATAAAGTTCATCTTTGAAAATGCCGCTTCACAAATATATGTTGATCCAAACAAAGTAAGAAGTTTCAAAGCTAACTTTTTTAGTTCCGGATATTTATTAGAACACACAAATTTGATCCAGAACTCTTCACTGGAAACTTCCGCATGTTTGTGTTTCAAAACTGCAATTTTTTTTGCTCCATTCACCATCAGGGTGCAGAGTAAATACTGCTGCTAATGATATCCACAACATTTTCAATTTTCTTTAAATCCGCGAACCGTTCTTTGACGCGAGCCTCTATTAGTGCAAGTTACTGTGTTCTCGCGGTCCGCCATTTGGTGACCACTGCTCTATCTTATTAATTTTACCCAATCTATCTCAGTATATATAAATTAACCCGAATCTCTTAACCTTTTCATGGGATATTTACCTACATTTATTTATTACAAATTTACTTTTATTTTCAGGAAAAAGAACAAAGAATTCGAGAAAGTTCACCATACGGTTATCTGTCACAATGGAAACTATTGTCGGTCATAGTGAAATGTGGAGATGATCTTAGGCAAGAACTGATGGCATCTCAAATATTGGAAACTTTCCAGAAAATATGGGAAATGGAACATGTTCCGCTTTGGTTACATCCATACAGGTAAAATATGAGTTCCTTATTTATTATTTAGTTATCAAATATTAAAAAAGGTGCTACTTGTCCCAAACTTTCTTAAATTATGAATTATAAAAACGCTCCCTGACCCTGATAAATATAAGAAAGTTCAATTCAACATGTCGCACCTCCGGAGAAACAATGTCGTAAGTGCAAATCTATAAAATGTTGAGGAAAGCCTTTTAAAGATTTTTAAATATTGAATACATGATAAAACACAATTTATTTCAACCTCTTTGCAAGGGATTTGAATGCTTCCAGGGGTTTTGTAGTTCTTACTTCATAATGTTATTTGTTATTTTAAAGCGTTTTGTGTTTTGCGATTGCTAGTGGCATTTAGGGGGTTAGATGATCACAAATAAGTCTTTGTTGCTAAAAACCTATATCATGCTGATCTTTACAATAACTTAATATATTTATGTTACAATAAGATGAACTTCCACAAAGTAAAGGTTAACACGATAAATTTTTTTAAAAAAGTTTTTTAATGGCAAGAAAAAATTAAATAAAACAGCTTTATTTCTTATTAATATTTAATAAAATACTGAAACAAAGGTCTATAAACAGTTTCGTAATAGGTATTTAGGCACAATATTACTATTTAATAACTTCAACAGATCATCTTTCTTTCTTTCTGAAACAAAGTACGTAAATACACTTACGTCTTTGTTGACCCAATAATGACAATAAAATCTAGCTACCAAAATTTAAACATGTATTTCAGTCGTTGTTTCTCCAAAATAAGTTAATGTGTCTTGTCATATTTACCTTTGTGACAATATAGCTCCACACACGTCGACATCTAGCGGTAGATTATTAAAATATAATTCTGACTTTGTTGCCACAGATAGTTTATACATTTTTAGTAATGTTGGTAATTAAACCTACATTTTTTAAAAAATTGCACTTACGACATTTGTAGCGGTTTCTCTGGAGGTGGGATGTGGTATCTGTATCTGTAGAGTAGGGAAGGTGAGTATAGACCCACAGCACTTAGGCCACAATATGGCCCATTGTACATCCTCCCAAAAGGAGTCGCCCTCCTAGAATATTGTCCATCCTGTCTTATCCAGGAAGGAGGACAGGTCACCAAGGGACATCTCCTTAATAGCGGCAGGTGTAGGCCAAGACTCACCGAACACACACTCTTTTATCGACGATAGCTCCAGACATTCACATAAGACATGCCTGACAGTTTCATCTTCCTGTTCACACATCCTGCATAGAGGTGTATTCACTAGCCCCATAGCATGGAGGTGTTTCCTTAGTTGACAGAGTCCAGTCAGAAATCCCACTGTTAAACGTAGGTTCTTTCTGGTCATCGCTAAATATTTATTCGGATCCAGCTTCTCAGGATCGCCCAGGGTGATCCTGGCAAAACTGCATCCTTTGGTTTCATCCCATCTATTAAAGGATTGAGTATGAGTGTAACGTTTGGCTAGTTCCGCAATTGTCGAAGTCGTCAAACCATGGGTGTCGCCTGGTGCCAAAATTTTCAGTCTAGCCGCCATCCTGGCCAAAGAGTTAGCAATCCGGTTACCTTTGCTCATGTCGTGTCCTGTTTGAAACACGCTGTTATTTTTTCCCCATTCCCCACTTAATCCTTAGACTAAGTGATCTGGAATAAGCCCTACATCCTGATCCTTTCTTGGTGTTTGAGCCGTCTGTGTATATGCGTAGGTATTGCATTTCCAGCATCCGCCTCAGTGTTCTGTTTCCTAACATGTGGTATTCCATAACGGTTTATTTTTTTGCAAACAGATGTGAAATTGAAGTCCACACACAAGTTCACACAGAGTTTAAACCGTTTATCGTAGACTAAAATTTAAAATTACCATTAAAACCTGATTTAATTTTTTATGGACATCTTTTTTTATCAAGTTTTCTAATAGTTTGCCAAGAGTTGAGAACATTGTTAATAACCATTTTTATGCTAAATCAGCTAAGGTTTTTTGTTTAATAAAATATTACATCTTGCTAGACCCTCTGTAAAATTAAGAAAACTAATTTTTTAGTTTTCTTCCTTTATTGGCTCTATGTACATTTCTAACTGCAATGCTATAACAGTTTCTTCTTCGTCCTATGTAATGCTAAAAATTAAAAAAATTATATAATAAAAGTTCACGATTTTTTATCTCTTTTTACAGAATATTGTGTTTATCTGACGACAGCGGTCTGATCGAACCCATATTAAACACAGTTTCTCTTCACCAAGTAAAGAAACATTGTCAGCTGTCACTGCTTCAATATTTTATCAACGAATTTGGACCGATTACTTCTGAAGAATTCCTTACTGCTCAGAAGAATTTCGTACAAAGTTGTGCTGCTTATTGCCTTATTTGTTATTTGATACAAGTTAAAGACAGGTAATGATTAGTATTATTAATATAGATATATTATTGTTTACCAAAATTTAATTTCCAAGGAAATATTCGTTTGTAATTAAGATGGCCTAAGTGACGAATTTTATTAATTTTTTATTAAGAAAATATAGGAATAAAATGTAAATGGATTTATAAATAGGGTAAATACAGTTCAAAAATAAGTATTTGTTGAGTTTGATTATATTACATCAAAATATTTTTTTCACCTGTCAAAATATCACAATTTTTTTATTTCGTCCAATGAAAACATCTTCAATGTTTTATGCTAAATGATAGCCAATCATTACTTTTATTACTGATGAATTAGTTTTGTATATTATTTTTTGTGTAAAATTATGAAGTACAAGTTGTTTTAGGAAGTAGTTTTTGCACAGAACGTTTCAAAAAATAATCTTCTCAAATACCACTTTCGCTTAAAATTTTATTTATAAATTTTACCATCTTTTAGGCACAATGGTAATATTTTGTTAAAAAGTGATGGACACTTAATCCACATCGATTTTGGTTTTATTTTATCAACATCGCCGAAAAATCTTGGCTTTGAAAAGTCTCCTTTCAAATTAACTCCAGAGTTTGTCGAAATTATGGGCGGTGAAAATTCCGATATGTTCGAATATTTCAAAATTTTAATTCTTCAAGGATTGATTGCAGCCAGGAAACATCATGGAATGATTGTAACTTTAGTGGAAATAATGAGATCAGGTAAATATAAAAAATAATATTACGACTTTTACGATTCTACTTATTAATTTGAAGTCGTTAAATTGATATTAAAATATTACCTTGTCATAAACACTTAAAACAATAATTATCATAACTATATTTATAACTAGTTATATTTTTACTACATGTTAATTAAAATGTTAATTGAATTTCCATGTTCTTAAAGTCGATTACATGGTACGATTTAAAGGAATATTTTGTTATTTATAGTATCAAGATTGTTTATAATATCATATTTCCAATTTGCTGTACAATCTAAAACATTCTTTAAATAATGTATAGCAATTCCATTATTAACTATGTATT
Source organism: Ophraella communa (assembly GCA_035357415.1). Classification (NCBI taxonomy): domain Eukaryota; kingdom Metazoa; phylum Arthropoda; class Insecta; order Coleoptera; family Chrysomelidae; genus Ophraella; species Ophraella communa. The sequence continues at coordinate 8,645,394 of CM068984.1, forward strand.
GTAAAACAAAACCAAATATTTAATTAATACAAAAGATCCAATAAAACGCAAAGTCAAAACCACAGACTTTTATTCAAATGTACAATTATTGCAACTAGATGAGACCATCATCAGGCAAAGTCACAAGAGTAGAAATTGAGGGTATTAACGCAACGTAGGTAGGTGAAGATTGTAATATTACATTTCATTAAGGAGTGGATTTGAATATTGTGTGTGGTTTTAATTTATAAAGTTGTCAAAAATTAATAAGATATGGGGGGATTTTTAGTGGAAACCTACTAGATGGAGTAAGAAACCAAAAGTAGAGAGGAATGTGATATTTCCCTACTTGATGGGGTAAAAAACCATAAGTAGGGTAGGAGTTAAAGAGTCAAAGGGAAGGAGGGATTATATCCCACTAGATGGAATAAAAAACAAACAGTAGGACGAAGGAGAGGGTGGAGGGTTCCCATTAAATGGAATAAAAAAACCAAGAGTTGGAAGGGATTTAGGGTTGAATGTTTATAACTGGGATGGGAATATTCAGGGTGTAGGAGAGTATAGTAGGAGACAGAAAAACCACAGTGGATATAGAAAAGACAAGTAGTCCAAGTTTTAGCAAAGTCAGGTGGAAAATCAGGACGGATGGTCCAGTCGTAGAATGGAGATTTGAGAATTTGGTTGTGGGAAAACCCACTAAAATTTTTTTTTGGTTTTAAATATTTAGGTACTGCGACATGTCAAGATAGACATGATTAGATGTAATAGGAGATGCATTTTCGAAAAAGTCCATGTCAAACGACAAATAACTCGGATTTATATTTCACTCACTTAAAGCACTGATACCAGTACCACAAGTTAAAGTTAACTTCATGTCGAAGGCCTTTGACACAGTACCTCACCAACAACTAATTTCTGTTCTTGAGAATTATGGTGTCAGAGGTACTGTGTTGGAAGTCTTTAAAAACTTTTTAAATGGGAGACAACAAATGGTCAAAATCAGAAATACACTTACACTGTTACTAATAAAAATCTCTTATTCTTACGTTATTCCTTATTTAAACTTAGAATAGTTATTCTAAGTATAAGGTTGGTATAAATTGTTTACAAATAAACTTGGAATAAATTCGGTATAACTATTCCCTCTCTATTCCAAAATATTGATTTGGCAATGTAGCAGACGTTGACACAAGTACATGGAACAGTGTTAAATTAAATGAAGTATGACAGTACGACTATTAAAAAAAAAACAAAAAGAGTTGTCGGCGTCGGGATTCGAACCCGCATCAGCTGCGTGAGAGCCTTAGACAAGGAAAGAGAGAGGACTGCGCATTGGAATCAATTTATGTAACCCATTTACCACCAAACTAATGGCGGACAATATTGACATAGGCGTATCATACGATTTTTCTTATACGATTATTAAATAATAATTTTCATTATTTCGTATAACAAATCTAATTTAAAAAAGTCTTTAAATATATACTGCTCCAAAAAAAAACAACAATCATTTTAAAACATATTTATTTAATAAATATTACAATTTTAATCTATTTTATCTATTTTAAATATATGTTTTTGTTCCACGCCACTGCAAAACTATTACATCTATGAGAAAATAATAACAATTAAATGAAAAATAATCTTTAAAACTGAATGAAAACAATGTTCAAAATGTATGTACAATTAATTTAAGTTATCGTACATAACATATGTGATTTAGTTAAACATCTATTACCTGAAAGCTGTAATATTAATAAAAATAAATTTTAAGGAAATAGTTTTAAAATACTTTTTACCTATGAAATGAAATTCCTTCCTCTTTTTTAGCACTCTGACTGTTGCACTTATAAACTGCACAATTAACCATTTTAAAATGTCTATTCAGGTTATTAAAAAAGGTGAAAATTAAGAAAAAAACTAAAAAAATACAATTCGATGTTCCAAATTTGTTTACCACCAAACGTTTGAAAATTGGCTTCACTCACACGCATAAGGTTTTCATTGCCATGCGCTGTCCTCTCTCTTTCCTAGTCTAAGGTGAGAGCCCAGTGCGTTAACCAATACACCACGAGGGATCATACGTTATATAGATTTTTTTTGGTTTATAATTTGTAAAATTTTGTTTGAGAAAAGTTCTAATAGTATCTAATAGTATCTATAAAGTGGAGGATAAACCGCCTCCTCGTCTGTACGTTTAAAGAATTCCCTATATATTAGTTCATTTAAAAGCCTGACTCCTTGTTTTGAAAATCTATATTTTACTATTTGTCAGAATATATTGTAAATGGGTCTATTCTTTCTTTAAAAGCTTTTCTTTTTTTGTATTTTTCATATCTTTGTCCGTATTTATTAAATTATTAACCTCCTCAACAGCCTCTACACCTTATCGCAAACATATTTTTTAGGTTATACTACACTTAAACAAGGCTTAGGGTAGGTATAACTTTATACCGAGTTTTTATTCCGAGTATAAGTTATTCCATATTTATTAGTAGACATTTTGCCTATTCCGAATTTATTCTCGGTATAAAATATTTATTCTCGGTATAAATATTTATACCCCGTTTATTAGTAAGGCTGTTAGTGATCCACTAACAGTAAAAATTGGAGTTCCTCAAGGAACAGTTCTGGGTCCACTCCTATTTATAACATATATAAATTCTCTTCTAAATTTAAATTTAAATGGCATGTCTATCTCTTATGCAGATGACACAGTTCTATTATTTAAAGATAAATCATGGGATACAGTTAAACAAAAAGTTATTAAGGGTCTTGAAATAATTAAAGATTGGCTTGATCTGAATAAATTAACCTTAAATAAAGAAAAAAACTTTGTATATAGCTTTTACATTGAAATCTTATAAATAAAAACAACAAACTATGAAAAACAAACAAGGAACTAATTATTGCTTACCTATTTTACCTAAATATAAATATAAGAATTAACATCATACCATGCACATACAAGTGTTTAGTCACTTAGGTGCATGTTTCGATATGGTTTTTTTTTTCTTTCTTTTTTTGTAGTATCTCTTATTTTAATTCATAGGGACAATTTTAGTGATTGTAAATGTTCGGTCTTTGGATCATAATTACTATTTTTCTTACGTCAATATTACTTTTTTTAACTTAAATTTATTGCTTAATTGTTGTATATGGTATATTGCATGTCGATATTTATATATTGTATTGTATTATTGTATATAATAATCCTAAATATAAAATTTATAGAACTATATAATAATGTAGGATCGACATTATACTTGTATTGTATTTGTATTTGAATGAATAATAAATAAATAATAATAAATTCCATCTAGTGGGATATAATCCCTCCTTGCCTTCGACTCCTTAACTCCTACCCTACTTATGGTTAGGTTAGGTTAGGTTAGGTTAGGTTCCCCTAAAAATCCCCCCATATCTCATTAATTTTTGACAACTTTATAAATAAAAAAAATTTAAAACCACACACAATATTCAAATCCATTCCTTAATGAAATGTAATATTACAATCTTCACCTACCTACGTTGTGTTAATACCCTCAATTTTTACTCTTGTGACTTTGCCTGATGATGGTCTGATCTAGACCGAAACTAGTTGCAATAATTGTACATTAATTGAATAACAGTCTGTGGTTTTGACTTTGCGTTTTATTGGATATTTTCTATTGGATTCAACCACATTTGAGATGGATAACCTATCTACTTTAATTAATAAACAGATATGAAAGCTAATCAGAGTTTTGATCAATGTACTAAGACTGTAGTTGCTGTGTGAAAGAATTTAATAAAAATAAGTGATATTAGCTTTATTCAGATTTTGCTAGTTACCGTCCTGATTTCCTTGAGCTTAGGCATGACAATTTAAGAACGTTAACTGGCAAAACCCAAACAAAGCTTTGATATTAATTTTATCATCTGTTTTTTTATTGTCAGGGTCTCAACTACCATGCTTTAAATCAGGAGCATCAACACTACAAAATCTCAAGAACCGCTTTCACATGAGCATGACGGAAGAACAACTTCGTCTTGAAGTCAATCGCATGGTAGAGGGTAGTATTCATTCGTTGTCCACTAAGTTATATGATGGCTTCCAGTATTTCACAAACGGCATTCTCTAACTGTGCCACGATGTCCTCATCTAGTTGGCATTTTGTTATTAGATAATCAACTGTACAGAGTGTCATTTTATTTACACATAGGTTTAATTATATTACTACTATTATTATTATTTTGTCTTTAATTTAATACCAGAAATTAATATTAGGGAATGTATAAATAAATTGTTGCATGCTGTTAGAGATCTAAATTAGATATATTTTATTTAACGCTGCATCTTATTATGTATCATACTTTTTTAATAAACTTGAAATATGTTACAATTCGATTAAATGTTTAACTATAATAGTTCATTGGAATGATGTTAATAATTTTTTATAGAACTGCTCTTTGGTATTATATTAAAGATTGATATAATAATAAAAACATATTATAGTTCAATACAAATATTTTTTAAAATATGAGTACTATTGCGTTTCAAAGTAAATTTTTATTTGCATTATTTTTTTTTGCAGAGACCAATTTGTTAGTTAATGTTTGTTCTAAAAATTTATAAACATGTAGATATGAATAAAATATAAATAATTGCACATTATGTTTATAAAAGATCTGTAAGTATAAATTATGTGTTAAATGAATTATCCATGAAGATTAATAATAAAAACCAGTATATGGTTACTCATAATCTTGAAAATGAAGTTTATTAATTAAAATGTTTTAATAACACCATCCATTTTATGAGCTTTTGATTTACATAATTTATAATTCAATTGAATATCACAGAGGTATAATATTTTGTCTTTCACCAACTTAAATCAAATATTATTATTGGCCATTATCTTTACGATTTTTTTTTTTGATAAACCGTATCCACGATAAGTTTACGGAGTTTGACTAGCCAAAATACTGTTATCTGTTTGAATTTTAAACGTATCTACAAACGTTTCCTGTAAACTGTTTATTAATCTTGTTTCTGTATTTTTATTGGTCTTTAAGAGTATACATGCGTACTGAAAATTATTAAGAATATTATCAATCACACCAAAAATTATCTACATTGGTATTGGACGGATTTTGTAACTTGTTCGGTATAGGTACTTCCTCTAAGTTTATTATGATAATCGATATCTTAACGGAAACTATTACAGTGTGTATTATGAGTTTGTGTTGTGAACAGCTAAACGCGTTATTTTGTGTGTGGTAAACATTTTGAACTAGACCTAAATACAGGTAATATTTTTGTGAATATGGTGGTAAAAAGCTTCATTATAGTAAATACCCAAATTGATGGTAGCAAATTATGTATTATATTATTTTTTATAATCCTCTTATTGATTTTTGTCACAAACTGTCAATTGGTTGCTATATCACCGTGATTTGAGTTAAATATAAATCATTTATACATCTACGGTGTTAAATTTTGCAAAAATACCATAGGGGAGAGTAGGGAGACTTGATCCCATTTTTTGTTTTGTAATTTTGTGTTCTCTTTTTCTAATGACAAAACTGTGGACGATATCCTGTAAAATAGATTCAAAAAATTTCTCTTGGTGCAAATAAAATACACAAGTTTTAAATTTTCTCATGGTCTCTGCAAAATAAAACTCTGCTTTGGACGACGCAATTGTTACTCATTTTTAAAGTAAGAGTCTATTTCAAATAGTCTCCCTTTTTCCTAAAACATTTCAAAGTAACATACAATTTATTACAAGGCTAATTGAAATCGTCTCGCGTTTTTATCTTATTGCTGTTAAAATGCTCAAAGTTTAGAAAATCATTTGTATAAACGTATCAGCGGAATTGTGAATTCTCTTATAGATAACATAATAATGGTGTTTTATTATACAATGTTAGTTCCAACTATAGATTAAAATTATGTTTTCTTAGAAAATTATTAAGTAAGACATAGAAGAGTTCTAGAAAATGACAGCTTTGTATATTTTTGAACAACTGCTTGAGTTCAATTACAAGTTTTTAAATAAAAGTTTAAAATAAAACATATTTGCTGCAAATCTAGCCAGATAGTCATTCCGTTAGTTAATCTATTTAACTACATTGAAAATTGTCCAAATACATTTGATAACTTTCTAAACTAGAGTAAAATATAATTTTAATCTATTGAGTAAATATAAATGTTAAGATGGGATTTTTATAAATTAATTAATTGATATATTTACTATCTATATGGGCTGCATGTACATAATTTTTTTTAATATAATGTGTATATTTTAATTAAGTGCATAAAAATACTCAAGTCAATTTTTCATACTAATACAGAAACTTTTCGAGGCCAAATATGTAAAAGTGAACGTTTTTATGTATTTTATTTTGTTAAATATAATTTTTAAAATATTAGATATATTTATTTCTACATTTAATTTCAAACATTGTGGATTTAAACAGTGGTTATCTTATATTTGAGATTTATTGATATTAATATAAAAATGTATAAATAAAACATTCCAAAAAATTTAAAATATTATTAATTTATTCCTGTTTGCTGAAACGTCGTAACACTTGAAGTGTCAGGAGAAAAAATTACCATAACAAAATTTTCGTTATACCTGTAATTTTACAGTGACTACTATTGTAATATTTAATATTGGGGGGTTGTATGGAATAAACACTTTTTACACTAAAGACATCAAACTATATTTTCTATGAATAAATTAGAGTACAACACTTAATTACTGCAAATAAATTACATTAATGCTGTATCAGCAACATAGTGAACTTAATCGTGAATATCATATATTGAACCCGTCGTCTACGCATTGCTGTGTATTTATGTTCATCTCTTGTTTATTCAACCTTAATTGCAGACACGATGTGACATTGAACTTGCCATACTATAAACAAACTATGATGGTCTAGGCCATCGATATTCTTAATAAACAATTTAATTAAATATACAAAATATACTGGGTGTTCACACCACACTATGTTATTTTTGTAAATAAGAATAGATCACAAAATATTTCTGCAAAACTATTTTCTAATAAACAGAACAGCAGAGGAGAATACATTGACTATCTATTCTACAAAATTTACTGGTCAATCCCGGAAATGAGTTGGTGGTGTTAAAATAATGTCAGTACCTACTTCATATAACTATTTTTCTACGGACGCCAGCCTACTTGGTCATAACCCATTTCCTAAATAATGATGGAAACTGAATGTGTTCTGCGGCAACATTTAATATTACTCATAAACCACTAATGTTATCGATTTGGAAAAAAGGAACTTTTTTCAGAAAAGTAGTTGGGGAATTAAATGGCGGTATTTTAAAGTTTGTTGTCTTGTCACTTTAAAAGTTCTAACCTTTTATCCGGTGAGCCAAGTCCCATCCTGACGTTCTGCAACATTAGTACAATTACTGGTAAGGACAAAATAAATGAATTTGTATAAATTATAGTTTTGGAGCTGAGGCGTATCTAGGTACTATTGCGCCTGTGGCAATATACTTAACAGCACCCCCTATTTATGAAGTCATTAAAACTTCGTTCCCCACGTTGGGCGCCAAATGTGAGACGTATAATAGGTATGCACATAGTTTTTTCCATGGATTATTTTTTAGTTTTTGATTTGAAAAATAGTTGATTGATTAGGTTGATGAAGAAAGGTGTAATCAAAAAAAGACAAAACGTCAATGAATGTTTAAAGTATACTGATTTATGGACCAGAATGAAGCAACAGGCAGAAAATTTGGCAGAATGACTTGTTTGTGACAAGAAATTAAGAAAAAATATGCACGCAACGTAGTATAAACCATCTGCTCTTCATCTAAACTAAAGTACAGTGAAATTATTGTAAAATAGGAGAGTTGGTCTTTGTTGTGACTTCTATTTTTTGACGCCCTTGTGGACCTTGCGCCCGTGGCCAGTACCACCTTTGCCATGCCATGAAGTAAATAAAAATGTATCTTTAATTTCGAACTTTAAAGCCCTATAACTCAACAAAAAAAGTTATATGAAGTACTGCCATTATTTTAATACTACCTAATCATTCATGGCATACAAAGGAAACAGAAACATCATCAAAATAATGGATTTTTTCAGAAGAAATGGGGAGTTAATTGGGACATCTTATGGGAACAGTAGTAGGTAAATAAACAGCTGTGGAAATGAAGTTTGATTGATAATATAATACAATTCACAAAAATTAAAAACCAAAATTTAAGTGGTCACCATATCGAAGCTAATCAGGAATTCACAAGACTGCACATTCACAAGAAAATGGACCCTTGAAAAAATGTAAGAAAATTAAAAAAAAAGTTGTACTAAGAAAAGCAAACAGGACATGCTAAGAAAAATAAACGAGAAAAAAAAGGATGAAAACATTTATACAAACATTAGTTCATAGGGATATAAAAGAATATCATATTGGAAAGACTATATCATGAGGGGGAACCCATTTTTTCCAATCTTGGATGATCCGTTTCCGCAGTTGTTCCAGTAGAAATGTTGGTTAACAATATGATCAGCTGCTACGAACTTTTTTATGCACGATCCCTTTGCTATCAAAAAATGATATCATCGTTTCCTTCGGTCTGGATAGGTGAGCTAGAAAACAGCCTCTGCTGGCTCTGACACTTTCAGTACTAGTAACTACACGATCGAGAAGCTATGGATCACTTTCTTTGAAACCTTTTGACCGTTTTTTAACATTGTTGTCAGTGCGCACTACAATCGGCCTTCCGTGTTTTAACTTTGCTACTGAAGAATGGAAACGGAAGAAAATTATTCATGAATGATAATGGGTTTTTTTATCTTAAAATGTGAGATTTTGAACTGAAACGGTTTGAGTTCATCATATCCTCTCTTTTATGATATCAAAATATTTACAGTAATCACAGCAAATTTTTAGGATTAAAATAATGTGATAATAGTATATTATATATCAAGAGACTAAGGTGCATATTTTAATCCCAAAAGTGATCACCTGATTAAAAGAATCATTATAGTCCTATTTTATATACGCTATTTTTTACATCGTAGGGCCACAGTATACTAAAACATAGTAGGTATACTGTGGTAGGGCCCAAGATCTTGAAAATTGAAATTGAAATTGAAAAATATTGACCATAAAAAAATATAAAAAACAATCAATTGTTAAATAATAAAACCTATAAAAAACAAGATCAAATAAACATTTACAACTAAAATTTAAAAACTAAATGAATGTGGAAATAATAAAACATAAAAAGAAATCAAAAAACAAAATAACTGTCACCGTTGGGATTCAAACCGCCGAGTGTACTGCTACTTGAAATCAATTACCTAATAGCACAGAATATTCGGTGAATGTTCTACCGAAATCCTATGAACGTTTGAATGTTCTGAACTTTGGAGGGATGTTCTTGGAATGTTCCTGTAGGAATATTTATGGAATATTTTATTATAATATTCTATGAATGTTCTGAGAAAGATTAAATTTTCTGGACGTGAATTAAACGTTTGAGGAATGTTTTTCAGGTATAAGTTCCTAAAATATATCAGAACGTCATTCTATAAATAATCATTACGATCTTTTTATTGTGTCTCCATCACTCCATGATTTTAATATTTTTTCTACTCTACTTTCAACAGAAGTAGCCTTTATCCTGTATTGAATATTGACCGATTATTGTTATAAGAAATCTCTTTTATGCGGTCATATTTAGTTTTGTGTTTCGGAACGTATCGCGTATGCTTCTAGTATTGCAATTACCGAACTCGATCGTGCGTTTGACAGTTGACATGATGGTGACACTGTTTGACGTCGGCAAGTCGGCACGTTGTGGAAAAAAACTTCGCATTTGCATTTGTTCTTTGTACTTTGTGTAAAGTGTTACCATTGTTTACTAACCACTCTAAAATTGATAAATTGGCCAGTTGTCAGTCAGTTTCCCAGGCTGCAGAGCAGACAATAAGTGAAACTGTTTTGGAAAGAAGCAAGATAGAGTTTCCTGTTAATAGCAGTGACAAACTTAATGCTTTTGAGATGTTTTTATCATGTACAGAAAATTATAAATCTTTGGTGAGTAATTTTGTATTGTTATGAGTTAAAAAACAGGTCAACTATAATATTATCAACTTCCGTTTTCACAATGTTTAAATCACAAAATAACATTTAAGTTAATATTTAGTTGGTTGACTGATTTAAACGCAATTGGGTCCCAAAGTTAATTCCAGTTTTAAATGTGTCAAATGTCTTTCGGGAACTATAAGATGAAAAATTCTAAACTAATAATTAAACTTGGTTCCAAATTGTGTTCACTTAGCAAATTTTTTATTATTTCATTCTTTTAAGGAAAAATTATAGCTAAGTTTAATTTTTTTCAGGTCCTATATTTTTCCAAAATGGGAGGCATTAACCTATATGAATTCATAAAAAGGTGTTTTGTAGGGATTCTATCTGATAATATTGCCACACAATATTCCTACCTAGGTAGGAAAGGAAAGAAAAAATTTTGCGACTTACTGCTTTCAAAAGCCATACTTGGTAAATACATATTATTAAATTATGAATTTTAGTTTTATATTTTATTTTTTTTTCTGATTTATGTTCTTATTCAAACCATTTTTCAGAATCTGCTGAGAAAAGTGGGATCCCCAAAAACAGAAAGGAAACTGAAGTTACCATAGGACTTTGGCTTCGAAAAGCAAAATTTAGAAACAACTAGAGGCGACTGATGGCCTAGATTTAGTGTATATAATATATATATATATATATAATTTTTTTATTTTTACAGTATTTCTCTGATAGTATAAATTGTTTTAATCTTATAACCTGTTAGGTAAATCATAAATTTACTACTATTGAAAATGAGGCTGTAGTCGTTTTCAACAGACTCTACATTTGTGTCCAAAAGTCGAGTATTACATCCAGTACATTATTTTGGGAATTGTTTAAATCTTGATTACCAATTGTCGATTTTTAAGATAATTAAAAAAAGTATTTTATTATAGTAAAATTTTACATTTTATTTAATATTTTTATTTATTTTAAATTGTATTTTTTGTTATGTCTAAGAATTAAAATTTTTTACTTATTTGTGCCATATTCTACTGTTCTTTATGCAATATTCTAATGTTCTTTGTTCAATATTCTACTGTTATTGTTGTTTGTATTTTTAATGCACAAGGTGTTCCACTGAAATGTGACATTTAATTATTTAGAAATATCGCCGATGATTAAAAACACTGAGACACATCGTTTTTTGTCATGTTTGAATCATCAACTTTTCAACCCTTCAGTGTGGAGGTCAATAACCCTTCAAATTTAGATAGGGAAAGTATCATGAGTGGCATATTTTTAAACAGATAATTTTTTGAGCTATTCAACAATATTTAATAAGTGAAAACAAATGGAATTCAAAAGTATGTTTGTAAAGTTTGTTTCCCTTTTTAGTCGATTTCAGTTGTTAAATATGGTTTCAGGATAACATTTTATTGAATTGAATTGTCAATAAAAATTGCCCGTAATTTTTCCTTAGTAGTTTAACAAAACAATATTGATATTGCTGAATTCCTCATGAAATTACCATTTCAGAAATGTGCAACTTTTTATACTTTTCCTATCAAGTGTTAGGGAAGGTTCATTCTTCTGCTCGAGGGTTAAAGTGTCGATGCTGCAATCAAAAAAGTGGCTCCTTTCTGACAAAAATCGACGTGTCACAGCTTTTTTATGTCGTTACTCAAAAACCCATTGTCAAGTTTTCCATGGACCACCTCTAAATATACTATTTATTGTATTTCAGTTTCATTAAAAATTCATTAAATTACAATAGTATATTTTTTTTTAAATTTGCCAACCAAACATTCCTAGAATATTCTAAGGAGTTCAACAATAAAAATCCCTGAATGTACTATGAACGTTCCAGGACATTCGGTGTATGTTCCAATAAAACGTTAAGAGAACATTCAAAATGCTGACAGAGACTTTTACCTGAATGTCCTTGGAATGTCCCAGAACATTTTAGAACATTCATGGAACGAGTCTTATGTTCCTGGTTTTAGGTTCTTTGAACATGCCTGGAATGTTATGTGCTATTAGGGGCGGTGTTTAACAAACTATGGCTTGTCCAGTATAAATATAATTGCACGTCACAGCTGTCAGAACGGGACTATGTTGCCAAGCATTTAAAATAGTATTAGAATCTAATAAATGTCAAACGAAGTTTCTCTAATATTCTTTTTATTTGACTACAATACTACACCACTTTTGAACGCGGCAACAGCGAGCGCAATTTTGCCAATATCTAAAACATTTTAGCACGAGGTATGTTCGTTTGAAGTTTTTTATTAGTCCAGGAGTTGTATTTGATATAAAATTAATTACGTAACCTTGATATAATTTTTATTTTTTTTCGGTACGTCAATGGAAACGGAAATTAAAACCGACAATTGACCGCCATATGCAAGCTCCTTTCTGAACTCAAGGTCATTTTGCATATAATCCTTCCTGTATCTTTTTGTTCTAAGGGACAAGCCATATAGGTTGTGTGCTGTCAATCTAATGTGTTATTATATTCTCTTGGGATTAAAAGTGGCAATTTAGTCCCTGTAATGTAGGATTAAAATAGTAGTTTTAGTACCTACGGTGTAAAAAATATATATTTACTAGCTTAACCGCAAACGTTGTTTTGTCATATAAATTATGTCTATTTGTTTTCTTCTATTTTTTTTAATTAAATAAAAAATATATAATTAACTTACCATTCGGTGTGTGGAGAAGCGTTGTAAGCAAGTTAAATTTACTTGAAATTATTAAATAGTTTTCGATCAAAATAATAAATAAATAAATAAACAATTCTTGATAAAAATATTTACATCAAAAATAGTTATTTTTGTTTCTACAACCAATTACGGCAATTAAAAAAGAAAGGAAGATTAACTTCTCAGCGTTCTTCCCTAGGAGAGGATGGAGTTCTTCCTACCCTATTACAAAAAGGACTGGACATTCTGCTGCCCATTCTGAGGAAGCTTTTTAGAACAAGATTAGCTCTGGGTTAAGGACCCGAGGCCTGGTGCACTGTAAAGGTCGATTATATTAACAAGGTAGGACTAAAGAATAGCTCCCTACCTAAATCCTTCAGGCCAATTAGTCTCACTTCATTTCTGTTGAAAGCACTAGGCATATTAAGATGATACCACTGAGGGAGCAGCCTCTCAGTACCTACCAGCATGCATATCAGGAAGCAAAATCAACAGAAACGGCACTGGACGAAGTAATGAAGCTGCCCACAGGGAATAGTACTTTCCCCCCTCTCCTGTGGTCGCTACTGGTGGACGACCTGATCTCTGATCTCGACGATCAGGGGCTGCGCATGCAATCTGGTGATATTGTTAAAAGGAAAGCATGAAGAGGTCATCTCTAAAGTGACTCAACAAGCACTTAACATTTTTACTAGGTGGTGAGACAAAGAACAACTCTCGGTCAACCCTAGAAATGTAACAGTTGTCAGTTTCACCAGGAGGCGGATATCTAGGGGTTACGCTGGATAAAAGATACATGGAATAACGCTCATTTGGAGAGAATTTGCAATAAAGCAAAGCTCTCCCTTTGGACATGCCGTAGAATATGCGATAAGTTATAGCAAAAAGAAACAGCAGTTACAGCTACAGCTATAAAGAGGTCTTGAACAGAAGTTGTAGCTCGTTCTCGTCATCCTCCATGTCTATACTCTGCAAACCCAGTTTCCAAGCATCGATTTCATGCACAACTGACAACACTTTGGGACACATTTAGCCATGTAGCAACTTCTTCTTGACTTAGCCTTCGTGTATCCAATGTACTAATTGATCGAGTTGCACTGTTTCTAATCGCCGTAGCGCCATTTTTTTCAGGTAAACAGATTTATGGACTACCTACACTACAGTAATAATGTTGAAGTCACTGCAAGCACTTCTATGCGACTAAAATGTTAGTATTTTGAAGTTGAATTCCTACAATTCTGGTTAAAAAGATAACAGCGTAAAAATGGAAAAAAACGACAAAAACAATTTGCTATAGCTTTGTTCGTAGAACGATCAGAATCCGTTTCCAACTTGTACATCGCTTGCGCATTGAATATTTGGCGTTCGTAAATATAAAATGCGTATGCGATTTGCAGTTGGAAATGGTTGCTGATTGTTCTACAAACAAAGCTTATAAACAGAGTTTAGATATCTATTATTTAGAGATAGCATGAAATGTATATTTAAAATATTATTTTAGTACGCAATTTTCTGAAATTTAAAAATATCCACTTCAATTGTTGAGTAGTGTATATATATAAATGTATAATAAGGGTTGTGGTTCAATTCCCATAAATTTAACAACAGGAAAATCATTATTACCACAACGAACATACAGAAGATATTTGTGAGTAATATAAACAATCCTATATTACCTATGAATTGGGCCAAAAAATAAATATCCACAAAAGTTTATTTGGTATTGTTAACTGTTAAGTAGTTTAGGAATTTATGGCGTTGCAGCAGACCAACAATGTTTATAGGTTTGTTCAAGCAGCAGTTAAATTTAAAGTTAAACGTGGAACTAACTATAAACGTTTGAAACGTGCGTGAGAATAGGTATAGTATCGAATAGATAGATATAAGTTCCATGTTCACTTTTAAAAGCAGTTGCTATAAAGCAACTTTTACTGCTATTAGGCCGATGGGCCTAATAAATATTTTTACTTTTCTCATGTCATAACCACAAATAATTTTTGGTTTGTAAAAATACGCCTAAGAATGATAGATATTTGACGTTTGTCACTACGGTCATTTGACTTGGCGAACTGGGGATGTCAAGGTGACAATTTGTTTTATTAATCTATGAAATATTGTTAGAAAATGTTGTGTTATAGTTTGTGAACTTAGTTACAAAATAGTAATTATCTACTGTCTTGATTAAGAGAGTGATTAGTACGTACTCATTTACTATGTAGCAATAGTTTTATAGTTTGCGGCTTTTGTTTATGTGAAGTGTAGCTATAATTTAATAAAAAAAACTGAATTTTTTCGCGGTTTAAAAATTGAATAAGAAAGCAGACTAAGCATGTCGAAAATAATAAAAACAAAATGAAAACAAATTTGTCTTCGTCAAATATTGTAGCATGTGATAAACAGTCAGTTAGCAGCGAAAACAAGTAAGCCTAGATTATTTTTTTAATCAATATATTTTAAATAATTATTATTTTAGATCCGTTAGTCCGTCTTCAAGTCCTAGAAGTAGCCCCAGGCCTTCTCCAAGACCTCAAACAAAAAGAGATCACTGTAAATCTGACACTTATTTAAGTGTTTCATATAAAGAACAACCCGTTAAACAAGATGGATCTCCATCTGTAAGTACTTATATATATGTTATTTTTTTGACCTTTTAAAATTAATAACACAGAATGTGCCATTGCTACGTTTTTTGTTTATTTAAAAAACTTTCAGGATATGAACAAAACTATATATTATTTGATTAGTTAAATGTATGTAGTGTATAGTATATCACTTTGTTCATTCCTCATTTATCAAGTATTCATTTCCTTAAACAATCTAACAGGCAATATCAATTGCTGCCAGTCAGTGAAATGTTTATATTGCTATTTTATATAAATTATTATAGTATAAACATATATAAGGTTTGATGTCTGGTTGTTTAACTTTACTGTTTATGCAAAATATCTTCAGGCAAACTAGGTATTATAAGGTTTAGAATTTAATATTTATATTTATTATATATTTTTTATATGGAAAAAAATGTAAGAATCAGTACCTATTGTAGTTGATTAATCTAGTTTATAAGAATATATCAATTAATGTTTGTTTTAATCATACATTCCTTGTCACATCTAGCTTAAATGTATAAATGACTTTAAGATACTAGCTGAGTATGATCAAATATATGTATTTGAAATTTGAACAAATTAGTGTGGTCAATTTAAAATACGCTTAATCCTTTTTTAATCTCCAAAAACAAATTTTTATACTACTTTAATTTTTTATGGAGGGTAGAAAGAGAGAGAAAGAGTAGGAGAACTAACTCAATATATTAAAAAGTGTCCATTGAAAGAAAACAAATTGGTGGCTCCACAGTAGCAAGAGTAAGTGTCACAGGACATTACAAATATTAGAAAAGAAGAATTTGTCCTTTGATCTGCTATGTCAAAATGAATTGTTATAGCCATTCGCACTGTTTATTTTAAGCAGAGCTGAGGCTTAATGTTCACTTAAAGTAAATATTTTTGTTGCACCAGAAGTCAAACACAACTTAAGTTTTAACTTGGGCCTTCATTTTCAACGACTTAAAGAAAATAGCCTAAAAATTCTCTCTGTTGGCTGTTGTCAGATCAAATATTTAATTACCTAGAGTATATACTCTATTTAAAAACTAGGTATACTTCTTACCAAACCCTTCTTTCAGTTCTTCATAGTTTATTCATTTCTTTCTAACATATTAAGTTGTAGCCGACAGAAAAAACGGTAGTTCCGTGATTATTTTTCAAAAAATATCAAAACAATGCAGAGCTTATGAGTAATTAACGTATATTCGCGTATTTTGAATGCTCCCAACTTCTAACCAATCAATCATGCAAATTAAAATATTTTGTCGCAGAATACTGTAATGCAAATGCCCCTTACAGTGTCAAACACTGAAGTGTCACAATTGTCGTTCAGGTCAGTATTTTACGTTATTTTATGTGTTAAACACGCTATAAAGTGAAAAAATTTATTTTATATTCATTATACTCAAACAATCTAAAATAGTTTATATAGTGTAAAAGTATCAACTTTTTGGCAATTATTTGATAACTTTTCCATTTTTAAGAATCTCATAAATACTAATGTTTTGTTTTTTAAATCCAAGGTGCAATAAAAGTTAGTTTCATAATTAGCTGAATACGATCCTGGCAACTGTCAGATTTGCATAGAATTACATGCAATAATACTCAACATTCCCAAAATAGTGTATGACGTCACAAAATATGACGAACTGAAAGAAGGGTTCTGTGATTCGCTAATTTCCGCGTGAAGTCAATCAAGGCATATTTCATAGATTTTGAACACGACTGAACATACATTTTAAATGCCTCCTCCTATAGTCCGTCTCACCTTGACTTTGCAGTACAGGGAACATAGGGCAATGCAATCCTTATGGGAGTTTTTAGCGCGGCGATACCGATTTTAATTTGAATGCTAATGACGTATGTCATGATTTTGTCATTTTAATGCGCTTTTTTGAATCTCTTCACGTTAAAGGTACTCGTACATTTCAGCCTTTTTCCTGCAAGTCTATTTTGAATTGCTAGCAAATTTTGACCATGCCTTCGTACATTGCCGCAACTTTTGAGATTTTTTTTTCGTCATTTGACAAGTGTTGTCAGTTTCTGAATATTTGAGTTTACGTTACCTTTAATTTAAAACATGGATTTTCATACAAATACAAACTGTAAGTACACACGAACTTCGCAATAAACATATAAATATTATCATAAAATACTTCAATGTTTATTATGCTTATAGAACAACAGGATAGAATCAGCTGACGTAAACTGACATTTCTGCCAACATAGATTTTGAGTTGTTCGTTCAAAATTCCCTAAAAACAGGCGAGATTGCGAGGATTTGACCTTGAATAAATAGAAATGGTTCTATACTTTTGTGCGCCTTTTTGTTGCAGTCAAAAGTCTGAAACGCATGCGCAGTTGTTTCACAAAAAAAGCTAGCAATAGAATTGCGAGCAAAAGGCTGAAATGTACGAGTACCTTAACATTCAAAGCAATGGGCAAAAATCACACTGCATCGGCCGGGAATCGAACCGGTTTTTTACAAAACATATTCTGATGACATTTGGCATCGCTCTTGGCCGTAAGAGCCTGTACTGCAAAGTCAAGGTAAGACGGACTATAGTTTTTTAATGAAATAAGTATAAATGAATAAAAAAATAACTATTCAGAAGATTGCTATGATTTAAATCAACTTCCGACTCAACCATGGCAATATAATTAATGGTTTTTTTTATTTTTGAAGGTAATTTTTACATGTAATTGATTATTAGAATGTATAATTGTGCTGTAATTCTTTTTAATAAATCTTTTTATTGAGAGAGGACTGCGCATTGGAATCAATTTATGTAACCCATTTACCACCAATCTAATGGCGGACAATATTGACATAGGCGTATCATAATATTTTTCTTATACGATTATTAAATAATCATTTTCATTATTTCGTATTACAAATCTAATTTAAAAAAGTCTTTAAATATGTACTGTTCCAAAAAAAAACAACAATCATTTTAAAACATATTTATTTAATAAATATTACAATTTTAATCCATTTTATCTATTTTAAATATATGTTTTTGTTCCACGCCACTGCAAAACTATTACATCTATGAGAAAATAATAACAATTAATTGAAAAATAATCTTTATAACTGAATGAAAACAATGTTCAAAATGTATGTACAATTAATTTAAGTTATCATACATAACATATGTGATTTAGTTAAACATCTATTACCTGAAAGCTGTAATATTAATAAAAATAAATGGAAAAATTTCGGTATAGGGGAACAACTCCGATTTTAACGAATTTTTTTTTGGACACTCCCTAAACATCCCTGAGCACTACTGTGAAGTTTTTTTTTTCCGGAAATGAAAACTAAAATTTTGAAAAAATTTTGAAATTTAAAAAAAAAAAAATTTTTTGGTTTCAATTTGCACAAAAATTTTTTTGGAGAACCCGATAAAATGTAAGTTGAAACCTAACCTAACCTAACCTAACCTAACCCAACCTAACCTAACCTAACCTAACCCAACCTAACCCAACCCAACCCAACCCAACCCAACCTAACCTAACCTAACCTAACCTAACCTAACCTAACCTAACCTAACCTAACCTAACCTAACCTAACCTAACCTAACCTAACCCAACCTAACCTACCTAACCCAACCTAACCCAACCTAACCTAACCTAATCCAACCTAACCTACCTAACCCAACCTAACCTAACCTAACCTAACCTAACCTAACCTAACCTAACCTAACCTAACCTAACCTAACCTAACCTAACCTAACCTAACCTAACCTAACCTAACCTAACCCAACCTAACCTAACCTAACCTAACCTAACCTAACCTAACCTAACCTAACCTAACCTAACCTAACCTAACCTAACCTAACCTAACCTAACCTAACCTAACCTAACCTAACCTAACCCAACCTAACCTAACCTAACCTAACCTAACCTAACCTAACCTAACCTAACCTAACCTAACCTAACCTAACCTAACCTAACCTAACCTAACCTAACCTAACCTAACCTAACCTAACCTAACCTAACCTAACCTAACCTAACCTAACCTAACCTAACCTAACCTAACCTAACCTAACCTAACCTAACCTAACCTAACCTAACCTAACCTAACCTAACCTAACCCAACCTAACCTAACCTAACCTCACCTTACCCAATCTAACCTAACCTAACCTCACCTTACCCAACCTAACCTAACCTAACCTTTTTTTGGAAAAAAATTTCAAAATTTTAGTTTTCATTTCCGGAAAAAAAAAACTTCACAGTAGTGCTCAGGGATGTTTAGGGAGTGTCCTAACCTAACCTAACCTAACCTAACCTAACCTTACCTTACCTAACCTAACCTAACCTAACCTGTGCAAATTGGAGCAAAAAAAATTTTTTTTTTTTTAAATTTCAAAATTTTTTCAAAATTTTAGTTTTCATTTCCGGAAAAAAAAAACTTCACAGTAGTGCTCAGGGATGTTTAGGGAGTGTCCAAAAAAAAATTCGTTAAAATCGGAGTTGTTCCCCTATACCGAAATTTTACCAAATAAATTTCAAGGAAATAGTTTTAAAATACTTTTTACCTATGAAATGAAATTCCTTCCTCTTTTTTAGCACTCTGACTGTTGCACTTATAAACTGCACAATTAACCATTTTAAAATGTCTATTCAGGTAATTAAAAAAGGTGAAAATTAATAAAAAAACTAAAAAAATACAATTCGACGTTCCAAATTTGTTTGCCACCAAACGTTTGAAAATTGGCTTCACTCACACGCATAAGGTTTTCATTGCCATGCGCTGTCCTCTCTCTTTCCTAGTCTAAGAGTGGTACAAATTAAAGAAAGTTTGTTAAGTAAAATTAAAACATAAAGCATTGCACGTCATAATTGTGATGTTGTCATATTTATATCAAAACTAGTAAGGAATTTATCAAGTTTTATAATCAGAGAACTTATAATTACACCATAGAACATAAATAATTACATGCAGTTCCAGGATTCGATTGATGCGGTGTCAGTGATGATGACATATATTTGCATCAGTTCAATCAGTTGTCTTGTGGCATTATTTTCCAAATTATGGTGTGAAATTTTCTTACCAAATACTATGGCGTGCCGTTTTGGTATTTAATAACTACATTTAACAAGCAAGAATAAAAAATAATCTTTAGTTTCAAAATTTTAATTTCTTAATTATTTTTTTACAGAATTAAAATTATGTATTTCATAATTTTAATACACGTATTTCCATTATGATAAACATAATAGAAATTGCAAATTTAAAATTATGAAATACATAATAGAAATTCAATTTCCATTATGTATTGAGGTTGTCTAACTATATAAGTGACATATGTACCTGAAATGCATTACAGCAAGATAGGCAACCGCATTACATAATAGAAATTGAATTTCTATTATGTTTTTCATAATGAAAATTCAAAAAATTTTGAAACTAAAGATTATTTTTTATTCTTGCTTTTTAAATGTTGTTATTAAATACCAAAACGGCACGCCATAAAATACCACACAAGCCTAAATTATTCCTGGAAATTTTCTTTCGGGCACGAATATTCTAAGAAAACTTCTGTTAATAATTTAAGCTATTGTGATATAAGTGAAAATAAAAGTAGAAATGATCCAATAAAACTCAAAGTCAAAAACCACAGACTTTTATTGAGGTAAAATTTTTATAATAATCGCAACTAGTTTCGGTCTACATCAGACCATCATCAGGCTGTAAAGAACAATACAATGGTAAAAACAAGAAGTGCAAAAAACATTTTATAACAGTAATAAAAAAGTATTGAACAGGATCAATACTAATATCAAAGATGACAATTGTTGAAGTATAAAAGAGAATGTGTCAATGAACCATAGGTTTATGCAATGTTAAATATATGTATGTTAAATATTATACATGTACATATACATACATGAGATTTGCTTCTTATAATCAAAAATCAAAATTAAAATAGTGATATTCTCATTGTAATAATCTTACACTACCATTATTTTATCTATTTAAAATGTAAAAGATTTTTCAAATATTAATATTATACATATATACTTTAGTTTGCTTATTGTAATCAAATAGAAATTTAAAATTGATATTTAACATTGCATAAACCTATGGTTCATTGACACATTCTCTTTTATACTTCAACAATTGTCATCTTTGATATTAGTATTGATCCTGTTCAATACTTTTTTATTACTGTTATAAAATGTTTTTTGCACTTCTTGTTTTTACCATTGTATTGTTCTTTACAGCCTGATGATGGTCTGATGTAGACCGAAACTAGTTGCGATTATTATAAAAAATTTTACCTCAATAAAAGTCTGTGGTTTTTGACTTTGAGTTTTATTGGATCATTTCTATTGGATTCAACCACATTTGAGATGGATGACCTATCTAATTGAAAATAAAAGTACTGGAAATGTAAAAGTATTTATTTTAAACATAAATGGATTGATAAAAGTCCTTCCTCTCTCAGCTGTTTATATGTTCTTAAAAACTGTATTCGCTTAATTACAGTATACATTAAGTTCCATTAGGCCTCTATGTGGATTGTATTTTTACCATTTAAAGCCAATTTTATATAGTATTGTCTGCAAAGAAGACTCACTACCTTCAATGTACAGCTTTTAACAGCATCCAAATAACAATGATAATTAATTCACTTAAGATATATCATTCTGTTCTAAAAGGAACAGACTTTTTAATTATGTTAACACCACAAGAAATAACCTTATATAATAATAATTCTGAAATAGTTGTTTATAACTTTATATAGTATGCATTTTTTGCTATAATCATAAGTAACCTTGGTTATTTAAGAAAAACAAATTTATAAATAAATTTTAATATTACCTACGAATCATATGGATTTCCCACACTTTTTCGCTTTTTATTAGTCACCTATTAATTATTATATTATATTTTTAATTGGAAGTTGGATACACATAGTTTTGTTTGCAAAAAAGACTACAATTTAGAAAACTACTAATTTAAGTAAATATATTCTTTATTTTGGAATAATTTTATTAATTGAAGATTCTGTCAGTTAGTTTATGTTTTATTTAACAAATGTGTTGCATTTTAGCACTGTATTTTTTCAATTGAATGCGTTTTATTAATTCATACAATATTCTGTTCAATGTTCTATCTCATAGTACTATAGAGCGGATCACAGTTATTATGCAGCGTGGCCGGCATAGGCCAATGTAAATCTTATGGGCGAATATTCAAGACTGTTGTCGCTTTGGTTACGGCTTGAACCACAATTAACTCAGCCAATTTATTTTCGTAGAAACGTTTTATTATGAATTTTGCAAAACAGATGTATTCTATATAATAAATATTATTAAAAAATGGAATTCAAATCTATTTATGTAGATTGTAATCAGTATATACCTGATCACTTGATGGATTATTTAGGTCTCTACTAAATCTTTCAGACAAATCCTAATCCTATTGCCAGTGAAAATATTATTTAATTACAAGGATGCTAATTATTTTTACCTCTTTGATCCCTTGATCCTCGTAAACTGTTATGTAATATTCCTGGAATGTAGAGGTAAGTAAATGTACAGGTAAGTAACAACATAGGCAGGTACCTATCTGTTTCTGCTGATAAACGAGAGGGCATTATTGAAACAACAGCCATGCAGTTAGCAGCACCGTTTGAAAAATTTAAACAAGGTGAAAATCTTCATCGTCAAACCAAGAGGCTTTTATTGAATATTTTAACGTATATGTTGTATACAAAAGATGACAAAAGTGTGACAGCGAAAATAGAACTGATTTCTGAAATGATTGGCCTTAGTGTGAGAACAGTGTATAATCTGAAAAGCAAAGCCGCTACTGGACCTTTGACATCGCCAAAAAAACGAAGACGGAACAGCAGCCAGTCGAATTCAGGACTGATCACCTACGATGAAGGTATCCAATCGCAAATACGAAAAGCTGTGCATGAAGTCTACTCCGAAAATATTCCACCAACACTGGCAAAAGTTCTTGCTAAAATAAATTCAGACGAAAATGTACCAAATTTTTCTAAAAGTCCTACGCTAAGATGCTTGCTTAACGATATGGGGTTTGTTTATGGAAAGAGAGGAAGAGACTCGATTCTAATAGAAAGAGCTGATATAATCGCATGGAGGCACAAATATTTAAGATCAGTGAAGAAGTGCCGCGAAGAAGATATAACGTAATATATCTGGACGAGTCATGGATTAATGTGCACCACAGTGTAAATTTTGAATGGAAAGACACTACCATAAAAAATGCCCGAGATGCATTTGTCAAAGAACTGACAACAGGACTGAAAGCTCCAAGTCAACGAGGACCGAGATTTGTTCTTCTTCATGCAGGCTGGAAAGACGGTTTTCTTGAGGGTGCAGAAAAAACTTTTCTGGCAAAGAAAGGTGCAGACGATTACCACGACGAAATGGACGCAGAAGGCTTTGAGGCCTGGTTTAAAGATCAATTGATCCCTAATTTGCCGAAAAACGGATCAAAGAATGTTGTAGTGTTGGAAAATGCGTCATACCATTCGGCGAAGTTACCTTTTTCAAAGACAACTTGGAATAAGGAACAAATAAAGTACTGGCTACTGGAAAAAGAGATTTACTTCGAGGATGATTATTTAAAAACAGAATTATTGACTACCGCAAACGCGTTTAGAGGGCAGTACGACCTAACAAAAATAGACGACATTGCCACGGAACATAATATAACAGTCCTACGATTACCACCTTATCATTGCGAATTAAATCCTATTGAAATGGTGTGGAGCCAAGTGAAAGGATATGTGGCTCGTAATAATAGTACTTTTAAAAAAGAGGATGTGGAAAAACTTATAAAAACAGCGTATTCGCAAGTAACCCCAATGCAGTGGTCTAATTATGAAAAAAAGGTAGGGAAGACAGAGGAAAAGAGGTGGCAAATAGATCATTTAATGGAAGACATTGAGCCAATAATAATAAATATAAATGAAGATGATGAAGATGAAGACTTGGATGACGATGAAGATCAGTAATATATTTCTTAACCCTCAAATGTTCCATTCAATTTTCATTTATTTTAGTTATTACCTGCTAATCATTGTCATTTTTAAAGTTTAATTTTAATTCATGTTAAAATACGTAATTATTAATTCATTTACTTATTCTATATTTTGTTTGTTATAACAACCCGCCAGAAGAAGAAAAATCCTCGGAAAAATCATCGAAACGGCGGCAAGATTTCTTTAGCTTTTCTCTGTTAATCGTTCTCCCTTAAAATTTAGATGACAGCTGACTTTTTTACCACTCGTCTTGTAATTTATGTATATATTATTATTATTGACATATTTTTATTATTAATTATATTATTATATTATTATTTCATAATTTGACAAAGGTCTTTTGTAAGGCCGCTGTATTTATTTATTTCTTTATAAGTGATAATTAAACGTATAAAATTTGAATATTTTAGCGGATTTACAATATTTTCCTTTAAACGCGTAAAAATTAATTAAAAGCATAATTATAAATATTCTTAATTACTCACTAAACGATTTTCAAATGAATAATTTAGTCAACATTTAAATCATAATAGTAACACAATGGCAAGTTATATTCCCGCGCCAGTTGGAACCAAATTCGAAGAACATGCCGATATGGCAACGCCGTCGTCCATAAACGCAATGCTGCATAATAACTGTGACCCAGGAATAATGCATATATGTGTTCAACATGATCCATCAGCCTAGGGATGAATGAGACCCTTACAGTTGCCACTTACAAACAATTTTAATTAATTTATAGATATAGATTAAACTTTATTACAAAATTTTATAAGGTAATTTTTTAATTATGTTGTCAATATTAACATTTAGTAACAATTCAATACAGTTCTCATTTTGGTGGTACTTTTTTTTTAAATATAAATTATGAAGATTGTCATATTCATTAGATCAGTTTATAAATATTATTTTTAATAAAGCCAAATTAGCTTAGTTGGATTAATAGATAAATAAATAAATTAGTCAAACTGGAAATATAAATTGTAATGATGCCCCATTTGTAATAATAATTGTGTGCAAAAATATTCTCTATAGGTATTAGATTTATGGTTTTAGTTTTGCACCCATCACAAGTGTTAGTTGGACTTTGCAGTGGTACAAACATTATAAATTAGTAGCCTTAAAAAATATAACAAATACCTATTTATTAAAAACCTTCAAGGACATTGACTATATATACGGTAATTTGTCTAATTTGTCGTATGATGAGTAGTGAAAAATATGCCAACTAGCCACAATGTAAATTAAAAAGTGTATTAGTTCATTTATGTCGTAGATGATTTTATTAACTAAATTTTATAATTTTATTTAGAAATACTATAATGTATCATTCATAGTTGTGCAGTGTTGTAGTCGGCGCAAACAATAGCTTTAAAAAGCACAAAAGATTTTCTACTATTCAATACACTTTTTTTCTTAAATTTATTTTACTAACCTCTACTTTTTGGAATCCATCTTACTAAGAATAATAAAAAACTCTTCGTTTTAATAAAACTTCCACTATTTATTTAAAAATCTTACTTCAAAATTTCTTTGTGTTTGACCTATATACAGTGCGTCCATAAAGTAACGCATAAATTCATTATTGGCTGACTTTCGTGTGACGCCATCACCATTTTTCTCAAATGGAACCCCCCCTTTTTTCAATTTCCAAATAGTCTTTGCTGAGCTGATTCCAAAAATATATAATATGTTGCTTCAAATTGGTACAAGGTGGGCAAAAATTAAAAAAAAAATGTATGAAAATTATTTATGGAAAGTAATACGTTACTGAATGTAATAAACAAATTAAATGGAATTATGTAGTTATGCAATTAATGTGATACACTTCCAAAAACAAACAAACGAAAATTTACAATAAATGTTCCATTGACCGTTAGACAATGACTGAACCGGGCATTACTTTCGTCTCTAACATTATGTAGCATAGCGGGTGTTATGCCTTTTATTTTTTGTATGATTCGGTCTTGTAGTTGAGGCATATTTCCAGGTCTGTTTGAGTAGACTTTATATAACCCCATAAAAAGAAGTCTAATGGGCTCAAATCAGGTGATCTAGCAGGCCATTCCACTGGTTCCCTTCTTCCTATGCACCTTTATGAAAAAGTTGTGTTTAAAAAATTGCGCACAGCTACTGCGAAATGTGGCGGTGAGCCATCCTGTTGAAACCAGCGGTCTACATTAGTGAGTATTTGCATATCTGGAAAAATCTGGATCAGATCAGGAAACTTTTTGACCCGCCTTGATTTGTTTTCGAAAAAATGCTGTAAATGCTCGTAAATTCTCCCATAATATCAATTTCCTTCTGGAAAAAGTTAATCTTGCAGTTTACGGCCTCATTGCCTCTCCAAGCAAGTTCAAATGAGCAAAGGTAAAAAAACTTTTTTTTGCTCCATCGGGGGTTTCTTTGTCGTAGCTATTGATCATTTTTAATAGTTCTTCGGTGGATAATGAGTTTTCTTTTTTCTGGACAACTTTGAAGCTGCCTTTGCTTGGTTTCTCTGGCCAATCTTGCACGTTTGAAAGATATATCCGTGAAAAGGTCGATTTTTATGCCATATTCCGTAAAATATTTTTCTTGTAACTACCATTTTTGCTGTTGTATTATGTACTTTTGAAAAATGTAAACTTGCATTCAAAATTATAAAAAACAAACAAAAATGCAATACTGTTGTCCCTGACAATAAAAAAATTCATAACCATAATACAAGAAATAGAGATTTAAGTTATAAGGCCAGTATTCATACAAATTATGGTAATAAATTATTAACTTATGATTCTGTAAAACAATTTGAAAAACTTCCGAAAATCATTAAAAATTATTCTGATATTAAAATTTTTAAAAGAAAATTAAAAAAACATATATTAGCAATTAGAAATGATTAAAATCAAATTTTAAATTATTCTATTTTTATTATTTTTTTTTTTTGTTTTAAGATTTGTTTTCCTACTTTTTGTTTTCATTTATGTATTAATATTTATTTGAATATTTGTATATTCACCTTATACCAGCTTTAGCTGTCTGGTGATATATTTTTGTAGTTTTAAATAAATAAATAAATATTGACTTTACAGACGACTCTTTATAGTCTTCGCCATTGCCTTTTTTCATATTAAGAGAATTTTTGCTATACTCCGGGTCACAGTTATTATGCAGCTTGGCTGGTATAGGCCAATGTAAATCTTATGGGCGAATATTCAACACTGTTGCCGCTTTGGTTAAATTTATTGGTAAAATTACTCTCTAAACGATTTTCAAATGAATAATTTAGTCAACATTTAAATCATAATAGTAAATCAATGGCAAGTTATATTCCCGCGCCAGTTGGAACCAAATTCGAAGAACATGCCGATATGGCAACGCCGTCGTCCATAAACGTAATGCTGCATAATAACTGTGACCCGCTCTATAGTTCCGTTATGGTAGTACATTTTTCTAGTGTAAAATTTCTCACCCGTAGGAACTCCGAGAATTGGTTTCAAATAGAGCTTCTGGACTTCTGCATGTTTAATGGGATATTTTCCGAAACCAATTTTCTGATTTATTCGCCTGACCGGCACCCGAATCTTGATATTTCGTCTGGATTCATTATTTCTTTTCAAAATTATGAAGGCGCTTCAATGACGTTTGTGAAACTGACAACTATAGAAATACCAGACACCTTAGTAACGGATCTGTCATAATTTTGTCGCTGAGATATTACGTATTGTCAATATGAACCGTACCGTTGCTATGCAGATTTTTCAGTTAAAAATAGTTGATATCAAAATTTCTTTTCGTTTAACAACAATGGGTAGTATAGGCTGTCGTTCGGAATGAATTAAAACTTATACATACCGCATGTCCTAACATTAAAAATTAGCATATCGCAATGTAAAAGATCGGAAATTAAGTAACGAGTTATGTAAAATATTATATCGGTAATTGAAACAAGCTACGGAAAAAAATAAAATAAAATTAACTTAAGCAAGAGGGCGAGAGAGCGCGAGATACTTTTAATAGTTCCACTTATGTAATATTATTTTGTCGAGATGATTTACCTCAAAACTCAATTTAGTTTTCATTTAAAAAAATTGTAAATAGAAAAAAAAATATGGTTACGATAACAATGCTTAAACAGCATTGACCTGAATATCTACTCAACTTATATATACTCAGTATATCAATCCTAATTTATTTATAATATTGTAATAAAACACTACTTATATAGTCTTATTTTACTCGCTTGCTGTCTCGCTTCCTAAGACCGTTAGATTAAAACTGACGGCCTTCGCTCGGACATGGCGTTTTTATATACCAAAAAGGGCGTCGCAAACATTCCACTAGAAAAAAGTTCTAATCGGCATCGTGTTCGGGAAAAATCGGGGGACAATGAGAAGTAAAACCGGCACATTCACCCCGGAGCATTCGCATTTATTTGGAGCTTAGATAAGTCGGTGTTTGGCGCTTGAGATTGGCGAGTTTGTAACAGTATTTATTGAATTTGGTTAGTTATGTGTTAAACTGAGGAGAATGCATGGCCCGATTCCAAATTTGATTCATTCTAAAGTGTGTGTGAGAGCTGGTATCGTCTGGAAGTACCGTTAGTTTGATTAAATAGGTGCAGGCTATTTTATCACAGTTTGTCGTTGTGAAACCTTTAAATAAAGGTCCTTTTAAAAAATCGGTATCGGGCATTTCTTGCCCTGTTTCAACAAAGTAAAATAATAAACGCCCAATATTTTTATTTTATTATTTGTTTGTAACCCTTTTTAGTCCCAAAAAGGCAGGGAGCCAATTTGTAACTATAAAAAACTCTCCAAAAGAGATCCCGGCTAAGTGACCCTCTCCAGGGGGTGGTTCGACTCCAAGTTAATGCTCACTATAGGAAGGATTGGGATGTATAAGTAATAAGGGCGCCACTATCTTTTGAACGCTATCGATTAAGCAAACAAACTAAACAAAAACTAAGGTGAGAAAGATAGAAACACCTTGTAATTACTTTAATTAAACAACAAATAAAGAAGCTACTTGAAATAAAGACCCACCACGCTAAACCTTAAGACTTATAGTCTAAGGTACATAAATGAAATTTTTTTTTTAATTGATTATTTATTGAAACTGTAAGTACTTGCTGATAATGAACTGGAGTTGTAAAAAGTGGACTTTAGGTTTCTGTGCTGTCTAGCAGGGCGGCTTCAGCTTCTTCGTGGAGAGATGAAAGTTTCTTTAATGGTTCTGGCTGCTTGAGATGTAATAGTTTTATTAACAGCTCAGAAGTGGTTTGAAGGACTGTCTTCACATAGGGACCTTCCAAAAGCGGTAACTGGGTTCTATATTAGCGATAACTTGACTCCAACTTAGCGGTATCTTAGCGATAACTTGACTCCAACTTAGCGATAACTTGACTCCAACTTAGCGATAACTTGACTCCAACTTAGCGATATCTTGACTCCAACTTAGCGGGTTGTTTCCTTCAACAACCAAAAAGGAAATTCACAAGATATGAGGTACTTTAACGTTTTTCTTCAGGCTCTTCAGTCGGCCGGTTGGTCGATGAAAGGAGATATGGTTGCCTTAAGGGTCTTTAAATAGTCTTGCTCAAAACGGAAATCGTGTTTGTGTCATTTGTCAGAAGAAATGCGTTCGTTATTCAATTGCAAGCGAGGGTCGCGTTCTTTGATTGGCCTCGTTCAAACAGATAAATAGTTAGCGTCTATAAGGGGTGTCTCGTGTACAGTAGCATTAACAGTGAATCGGGGTCGGTTTTAACGGTAATAATAGCGGTATCGTTTACGGTCGGTAATAGTGCAAGGTGACATGACGATAGACATGTTACATGTTAATTAACTTTTTTACTAGCACAGGGTAGTTTATTTCATTGTTTACCAACTTGATTCCATTATTTACACAAATGTATCATAATTTTATGAATTGCTTTTCGGAGTTGTATTTAATAAATTAATTGTAATTTATAATTGATTGAATAATACAAATAAAATTGATTGGATTTTTATCTTTTTTATCTTATCGCGACGAAACAGACCTAGCTATTAATATACCTGCATAAAATCCTTATACATTTCAATAATAATATAAATATTTAAGTTACATCTATAGTTTAGTTTTGATTAAAATGAATGTTAACTTGGAAAAGGCCGTTGTGGAAAGTATGAATAGATTAGTGGCAAGTATTTTTAACTGCAATTGAAAAATAAGATAGGACTATATTATATAAGTATTTATTAGTCAATTACAGGTTATATTATTTATGTTTTACCTATCTATTATTGATTTATAATACCTTAGAAACGGAATATGTTATGGTAGCAATAATACCTGCTATCACACCTAGGGCATTATAAGCGGGCATTATGATAATGCCCGGAAATTTTATTGCTTATCCAATTTTATTTTTCTCATAATAAAGAATAAAGATCCATTTTATACAAAAAATAATGTTTCTTTAAATACTAAAAATTAAACTTTATTTCCAAAATAAAAATTACAATTTTGAAATGTCCCGGAAAATGTAACTGATCCCACTATAGAATGGTCGGTGTTTTTTGTGATGGTAGAGGTCGTAGCACTAACGCTATTTTGTACAGTTTGTAAATTGTCCATTAAAGAATTTTCAATAATCGATACGGAGTTAACCTCGGAATTAACTGAATTGGCAATAATTTTGGCTACTTTATTTTTGGATGAAATACTTTCTTCTATATATCCTTCAGCTACTGAAGAACTTTTCCATTTCCCATGTTGTTTAAGCATTTCAAACGAAGCACCTGCCTCAACAAGTAAAGTTGACGATGTGCGACGCAAACAGTGGCCGGTATAAGCTTCTGTATTATTCAGTTTTAAAAATTTTGCGATCAATGTTGGGACGCTTCCTATGGTATTTTTTCCAACAGGTTGTACTGTACAGCGACTCTTTCTATAGGTAAGAAAGAATCTTCGCTCCTTTATTCCAGCTGGTCATAATGCTGCGTATTTTTTTATTAAATTTAAAGCTCCTAAATCTTCTTCAATGATAGTAAAACTTTTTGAAGTTGAAGTTTTAGTTTCTGGTACCTTTATAACCAAGACCGTTCCTCTATCTTCAATATCATCAATGGTCATTTTGACCAACTAATCTCGTTTTAAATCTACAAAAACACCCAT
This sequence comes from Ophraella communa, assembly GCA_035357415.1. Taxonomy (NCBI): domain Eukaryota; kingdom Metazoa; phylum Arthropoda; class Insecta; order Coleoptera; family Chrysomelidae; genus Ophraella; species Ophraella communa. Next base: position 8,676,913 of record CM068984.1, read on the forward strand.
TACCAATATGACTTTGTTTACCAAGTAGATATCATCAGGAGCCTTCTTAATAAATTTTATTATTTGTTCTCCTTCCAAAACTTTAAACTTCTTCGGGACATATCCCTTCGACTTAACTTTTAAAAAAGATGTGAGACGATGGTATTGCCAGATGTCTATATTTTTATAGACCATTAACGTAGACCTTAGGGTAGAATACTTGGTCCAGAGAGAGTTCGGACTGTATTTTTCCGACTAAAAATATTAACATTTGTTAAACATATGTAACTATTAAAATAAAATCAATAACTTACCAGTTCCTGAAAATATGCCATTAGAACGGTTTCTGTTATTTGAACAATTGCGTTGGCATCTTTCCAAATACCAAATATGCCATACTCCCGATCATACTGTTGCCTTAATTTAACTGGCAAAAGATTTTCGGTCGCTTTTATGTCCTATTCTCTTATATTTTGTGGAATTTCTTCCATTTTAAGCAAATGTTTAAACAAAAAATGCTAACTGACTAACTGACAGAAACATTAAAGTCAAACTTAAATTTATTCACACTTGATAAATATCTGTAGAATTATTTTTGTTCATAAAAATCAATTTTTAGGTAAAACATAAAGTATTGTATGCACCACGGGCATTGTTAGACTCTAATACCCATCAGGCGGAAACCTAGCCCTCGCGGGCACATTCCGGGCATTATCGTCCTTACAATGCCCTTGATACATAAATAGCTGTTATTTACACACTTACAATTTTTGCAGTATTAACTAAACTGCTTTAATTCTTACATTAAATTATTTTTACATATTTTTTTACATTATGTTCTCCATGTTCACTTCAATTTTAAAACCACTGTTTCTCGCTTGGCTTAAAAAGTGCGTCCATAAAGAAATTACCGAAACAAGTCGTTTGTTGATTTTAATTAAATATTTGTTTAAATTATATATACATTATTTATGAATAAAATTTTTATTTTTCTCTTTTCATTTTTTTGGGAAATGCTAGGAAATGAATTTGGAATTGTTTCAAAGTAGTTTATTTAATTAAAATAAAAAATCAAAAAATAATCGGCATAAATAATGAAAATAACAATTATTCTAGAAAAATCAAATAATACAAAGTAACAAAATCAAAAATTTAAACATTTCAGTATCTGGCATTTGCCACCTCTGGCTCTAATAACATCTCTCATTCTCCGTGGAAAGCTTCTTATCAGGTCACTTATGTAATCCAAATCCAAATTTTCCCATTCTTATATTAAAACATTTTTCAGCTCATCAAGGTTGTCTGGAACGATATTACGAGTTCTTATGCTCCTGTCCAGGTAGTCCCAAACATGTTCAATTGGGTTTAGGTCTGGACTGCTTGCCAATCTAAAAATTGGATACCAACCTCTTGAAAATATTCCATTGTTATTCTGGCAACGTGCGAGCGTTATCGTGCATTAGAATAAAATTCTCTCCAATGATTGGAACAAATGCCACTACATTTTCCTCAAGAACCTCCCTTATATACCGATAAGCTGTCAGTGATCCCCTACGAAACACAATTAACTCCATGTGGCCTTCAAAATAGATGCCTCTCCATATATCATAATCGAACCACCTCCATAATTTCTGGCTGCTCTTATGTTACACTGAGCAAATCGCTCACCTGTGCGTCTATAAACTGGAATACGTCTATTGGATCCAAAAAGTGAAAATCTTGATTCATCCGTAAAAATAATATTAGCCAATCGTTAACATCCCAATTAACCTAAACGTGCTACACGGTGTGCTCTGGTTAACAATGGGGCAGTAAAAGGCATTCTGGGTCTGATTTCAAAATTGCTTAATCTGTTTCTAACCGTATTGATAGATATTCTTACATTACGGACTTTTTTTTTGTGACTTCGCAAAGGCCTTCGATTGTGTTGATCATGGAATTTTGATAAACAAACTGGAATATTATGGCATCCGTGGTATTCCTTTAAAATGGTTTGAATCTTACCTGGGATGTAGAGAACAACTGGTGCGAGCAAATGGAAAACTTTCGAAACATTTACCAGTTAGCAGTGGTGTACCCCAAGGTTCAGTTTTGGGTCCAATTCTCTTTTTGGTATTCATTAACGATGTCACAGACTTACGAATTAATGGTAAATTCACTTTATTTGCTGATGACACTAGTGTAACATGGAACAGTCCAGATATACTAACTTTACATTCTACCATAGGCAAAGATCTCATTACTATTAAGTCCTGGTCTGACTCGAACGGGCTTTGTTTTAACACTGAGAAAACTTTAGTTTTATCTTACAAAGGAGTTTTGCAACCTCTCAAACTTAACAACGACTTAATAAGATCTTCAAATTCAATTAAGTTTCTTGGTCTCCACATTGACGATGCCCTTAAATGGTCTGTACATGTAGACACTTTAGCTAAAAAATTATCCTCTGCTTGTTTTGCCATTAAATCTGTATCTAAACAGCTTGATTCTTGTACTGCTTTAACAACCTACTACTCTTTATTCGAATCGCACCTTCGCTATGGTTTACCTTTCTGGGGGTCTTGTAGTTTGCACCTCTTTGAATCTATCTTCAAGCTACAAAAAGAGCTATTCGTTACATTTATGGTTTGAGTAGTAGGACGCATTGCGGATTCTATTTTAAGAAATACAAAATTTTAACTCTTCCCGCTCTATTCATTTTGGAATCCGTGTGTTTGGTTCGCAAACACTTTCACAATTTATCTGAGAGACCAATTCATAGTTACCCTACTAGAAGAAAAAATTCCGACATTTACTTAACAATACCCACCTCTGATCTGGTAAAAATTCCATCACCTTCAATGCCAAGAAGCTATTCAATCAGCTACCTTTAGAATTAAAGGTGGCAAATACATTTGTTAGATTCCGGAGATTGGCAACGGCATTTCTGCATGAGAGACCTTACTATTCGGTGGCTGAATTCTACAATCTACCCTAGACTCTTGAGTAAATTGGCGTAGTTCAGTATTTAGTATGATGTACGTTGCTTGCATTGTATTATAATTATTAATTATTATTATTATTATTAATTTAAGTTTGTATTTTATATATTTTGTTTTGTATTGGTACAGTCAGTATTTTTTATGTTATTTTTTATATTTTTAACTATTTTTAAATTGTCGCTTTGTCCATAAAATTGTAAAAATTTTCATGACAATAAAGCTTATGTCTCTCTCTCTCTCTCTCTCTCTCTCCAGAACATTTTGCAGTTGCCTGACTGTAACATGACGAGTTCGCAAAGTTTGAATTCTTAAATAACGGTCATCTGCAGGATTAGTACACCTAGGACGTCCTGGAACTGGTCTTCTATATATAACTTCCAGTTTCTCTAAACCTTCTTAAGACTCTAGAAACGCTGGATTGGTTGATTCCCATGACTTTAGCAACATATTGCTGAAATCGTCCATCTTCAACTAAAGCCACGTTGAGCTACTTGTTCTAGGGTTAAATTAGTCATTTTTACTCAAAATGTTTCCAAATGAAAAATTAAACAAATGTACTGCACACAAGAAATTTTAAAATGTAAATAATACAAATAGGATTTATCAAAATTTATTCATTTTTTGTCAACAAAATATTTTGGGCTTTTATACATCTACTCTACATTATACATACTCATATATTATAATATTTTATTTTACACCATAAATTAATTTTTAAAATTATTCGATACTTAGTGCACACACATTCTAACCAAACCCGTCCCTTCCAGAATGCATCCCTCCAGGAGCGGTGCATTCCGGGAAGAACTTCCTCCACCCCCCCATCACTTCCGATGGGGGCCTCAGTCCTCGGGCTTATGCTCTTCCTTCCACTATCTTGGTTCGGATATGGTTTCCAGGTGTCTTCTGTTTGGTCCGGGATGGTGCTTTCCACCTCTATCCTCCTGTCTTCTTTTTAGGCGTTCAAGAGTGTGTGCTTTTCGCTGCCTCTGAAAAGTTGACCCTTAGTCGACGAACTGTGGCTAAAGGTAACCTTAGAGAGTGGATCCACTTGTTAAAGCTGTCCCTACTCAAGAATCTGCGCATCTCGCTAAGAATGATCAGAATCTTTTATAGGTGGTTCCTCTTCTGTCTGCTTCTTGACAGATGTTGTTTCTTCTTAGTTGTCCAGCTGTTTCCTTGGTCTAGCATGTCTCCTGTAGTCCTCTGCTGTGTAGTTTGTTAATTCCCTAAGTGCTGTGTTCGGGTGTGTCCTGAGTTCTTCAAATCTTCATCTGGCTCTGGCTTTCATGATTTCTTCTGTCTTCTCTTGGTCTAGTTCCCTGTATAGTTGTATGTTTCTTATGTACCATGAGGCGTCTGCTGCTTGCCTAAGGCAGATGTTCCGCTGTGCTTGTATCTTCTTTTTGTAGGGTTTGGCTGTGTGTCCCCAGGCTACGGAGGCGTACAACATGATCGGAATAATGATTGCGTTTATAAGATGTATCTTTGTCTTCAGTGCTAGTTTGGATTTTCTTCCTATGAGTCCGGCTAGTCTTCCTCTCGCTTGTTTGGCTTTCTTTGTGATGTTTTAGTGTGACGAGTATACAAATAATTTTCAAATTGGTACAGGGTGGGCAAAAATGCAAAAAAACAAGTTTCAAGTTGCTTGAAAATAATAAATGAAAAAGAAACGTAATAAATACATTAAATATAATTACTTTTTGTTATACAACTACTTTAATGCACTATTAAAAATAACTTGCATTAAAATGTTTATTGACCAAAGGAGATTATTAGTGTTTTTTAAGTGTTTTTACAGTGATAAAAATAATGGATAATAGTAATTATGCGCCAAGGTAGAAAAGTGAGTTATTGTTGCCGAAAAGCGAAGATTCCCAAGGCAATGACAAGGCAATCAATACCATATCCAATAATTTTTGTTTTGATTTGTTAATAAGTATTGTGTTGTATAATTCGCTATGCAAATACATGGATTAGTCGATTGATTTTCATTTTTGAAAATTGTTTAATTTTGTCATTCCATTAGTTAACCTCAAATGGACTAAGATTTATTTCTAATCAAGTAGTATCTGTGTCTACCTCAACAAAAGTCAAGTTAGGTATACAGGCTAGTAGTGAAAAAAAAAAGTATTTGTAAAGGTAAGCCTGACAATTTGCCTAAAATAGGCATGTGGTCCATTTGTAACCATATTATGACGTTGGGCGTCAATTTGTGATATGATTTACATGTTGAGAGTGAATTTATAAAAATATTTAGTTAACTTTAAAAAAAAATAACAATATACCAAAAGAAAAAATGAAATTTACAATAAAACAACCATTAATCTTAATTTCGTATTTAATTAGTTGTAAAAGATATTTCAATAATTAACAAAATTTATGTTTATCACAGCAAAAATTATGATAGTTAAATACCTCGGCTAGGGGTGAGTAAGTTCATTAGCTCTCACTATAGTACAATATTTGTTTCTTTAAGAAATTATAAGGGCGCCACTGAAATCTTTTTATTTTTTTATGATACTACTGAAGAAAGTTGTTTTAAGCTGAGTGATTTAAATAAGTATCATAAGATGACAGAAAGATGTCAGAAAAAACTGTCTATGAAGTAAAAAAAATGAAAATGTACCAACAGATAAAAGATAAATAGATTTCCTTGGTGCTAAAATGAATGAAGTTGAGAATAAGTTACAAAAAAATAATCCGCAAACAGTTCTTTACAACTACTTATTCTAATACAGTGACGATATAGATGGATATAAACGGAGATAAAAAAGAAAAAAAATATAGGAACAGTAAACTTGATATACCACAATAAACTTATCTGTTAACAATAGTGGACGATCCTTCGCCGCACCTTGGGTTCGCTACGGCACTGTTTAGGTGGTTCCAAATGACTATGGAAGATATCGAGTGGAGGGAAGATTTGCCTAAGTTGTAGAGATGATCCAGTTAAAAATGTTCGTGCGTACGAGAGCTTAAAGTTTACAAGCTGTTCAAGTTTACTGAATCTTCAAATTAAAGAGATGCTTCTAGTTTACTGAATTATATTCCAACTTTCTGTATATGACAGTAAACCAACACAAGAAATGAGACTGGGAATAATTATTAAAACCTCTTGAACTCGATAATGGCAACTCATTAGTACACCTCGTAGCGTAGCTACTTTGAACTTCCAATTATAATTATAGAGACCGTATTCATTATTTTATTATTAAGAATTCTTTCGGAAAGATGGAGCTAGCGGTACTAATTTAATTTAATATTTAGGATACTAGGTGCTTAAAATGTTAACAGGTACTGTTACAACTTGCAGAACAAAGCACCCCTGAGAAAAAGAAGATCTTGCTACTTTAAACGTTCAAATAATATCAAATATTAATCAATCAAATTTATAAATACAAATAAATTAATTAAACTATAATCATTAAATCATAATATGCATTACAATATATTATGTAGAGGTAACAAGACGGTAAGACAGCTGTCGATATTAAAATTTGCGCAATTAGTGAACAGGTAACAAGCAACAATACTAAATAAAATTGTTACAATAAAAATTATTTACCTATAAATTAGTTAAAAAATCTAACACGGGAACTATACAACACCGCATCAATCGAATCCCGGAACTGCATGTAATTATTTCTGTTCTATATGGTGTAATTTTGACTTGTCTGATTAGTAAACTTCATAAATCCCGATTTTTCTTACTAGTTTGGATATATGGCAACATCACAATTATGACGTACAACGCTTTTTGTTTTAATTTTACTTTATAATAAAAGTTTTATGCCATAGGCGTGGATAAATACATTTTAATTTATATTGTTCGTTTCTTGAAATTAACCGAGAGCGTTTATTTCAGTAGTTTTTACAAGATTTATTTTATGGTATGTCGACTAAGTGTATCCAAATTAACTCAGCATTGTCTTAACATGTAAAATATTTGTTTCAGAGTCTAGACAGTTCTTCAAGTCAACGAATAAGTAATGCAAATAGTATTGATATAACCCCTCCGCAAGATATTAAAACAGACTCGACAAATTCCAGTAAAGAGAGAAGAGAAGGTAGAGGAAAGAAAAAGTCTTCATGGTTTAATTCATTGTACCCGAGCACTTACAAGTCCAAATCTGAGGTTTACAAGAAACTATTTAAAGAGGTACCTGATGATGAACGACTAGTTGTAGGTATGGCATAAACAGATCTATAAAAATATAATCGACCAAAATAATTATTTATTGTACAAAACGATAAAATTGTACTTTATCTTCGTGAGCGTTTTTTAGGCGTCGAGACGTTAATTATGCTCGAGAAGATAATGCGATTTTTTTTGTCGTGTGTAATACAACATTTTTTTTTTCTACAGCAAGACTTCAAGTTCAGGGGAAAAATAGAATTTCAAAGAAAATTGTAATTTTGGGCACATAAATCGCAATTCTGTTGCTCCATTGCTAGGGATATGAATTACTCTGTTAACAAAGGTCAAAGAAATGTTACTCTTTGGTTTTTTCGAAGAATATTGTTGCGTTTTGTTTACCAAGTGTAATGTATTAATCTAGTGAGTGACGTTTACATGTCCCAAGTAACTGTCAACTTTTATAAACAATTTTCAAATTGTCATTCTTTAATAAATATTTGACAACAATGTTAACTATTCAAGAATTATAATCACTATCAAAAATAACAATACAGAATAATAATGTAAGAAACACTAAGGGCCGGTTTTTCAATCGCTTGTTAAAAGCTTCTGTTACTTGACCAAAAGTTAACCGTGACCAACAGCTAAAGTTTCTGTTAAAGGTTATGGCGTTTTTCAATACATTATCTAACTTTTAGCTACGAAACTGCCAGCTATCATTAAATTTGCTGGGTTGGTAAAATTGATTTTTTGGTTTGGTTTGCTAATTTCTTAGAACGGTAAATAAAGATATTGTTTTGTGTTCAATTTAGTTGAGTTAACGTAAGTTTGTATGGTTTTAAATAGAAAAAGAAGATCTTTGTTTTTATTAATTTTATTTATTTTGTTGAGTATTATTTTAAAAATTTTTTATTTTCAAATGGAAACACCAAAGAAAAACAGGATATCTAATTTTTCACTATCTGATAAATCCTTGTTATTAAAATTAACAAATCATTTTAAAACAACTATTGAATGCAAAAAGACGGATGCCGTTACTTGGAGAGAAAAATATTTTTAGTTTTAAAAGAGAATTGAAATAAAAGCTTACCTGTCTGTGGGTGTTTCAATTTGATTTTCGATTTGTTCTAATAATAACATAACAGTTTCCTTTGAAAGTCGAAATCTTACGCGAAAATTTAAATCATCAAACTCTTCAAAAGGGTTCAACCTTTCTTTAACAATATATGGTCTCCTTCAAGGTATTCCAATATTTCTTCATCATCATCACTCATACAAAAATCAAATACCTATCTCCATTTTTCCGTTAAACAACTTGCTAACTACTAGTTACAAATCCAAACAGAGACTTTGAAGTGTTTGCTAATATAACAGAAACGTTAGCTTGTAGTCAACCTTAACAGTTAGTTGAAGAAACACTTTGACTCCTTGTTAGGGGTTAACGATAGCTAAATTTGCTTAGCTGGAGATTGAAAAACCGGCCCTTAGTAAACAAAAAAAATCTATTCAATATATCCTCCCCCAGCTTCAAAACATCTCTCAATTCTCTTTCTAAATTCTTTGTAAAGTATTTCGCAGCATTTCTGTGGTAATTTCGTAAACGGCATCAGTGATAGCTCGTTTCAAGTTTGTAATATTATTTTTTAAATTATTTGCGTTAAACTGTTTGTTTTAAGTAGCCCCATAAAAAAATGTAAAATAGTTAAATCGGGGGATCGGGGCGGAAAAAATATTGGTCCATAACGTTCCATCCATCGCCCAGGAAAATATTCATCCAGCCATCCTCTAATTAGCAAAGTCGAATGTGACGAACATCCATCATGTTGAAAGTACATCTTAGACCTTTGCTCCAAGGGAATATTTTCTAATTCAGGTATTAATTAAGAAGTTGTCAAGCAAGTACAAATATACCTACTGATTTAATGTATCTTCCAGAAAATACGGTCCGATTATTCGATCCGGTAAAATCGCACACCAAACATTAACTTTTTTAGCAAATTGGCTATTACAGTTTATTAGTCCAATATCGACAATTTTGGGAAGAAACTACTCCGTTTGTTGTAAACGTTGCTTCATCAGAAAACAAAATATTATTATGAAAGAGTCGGTCATGCATAAGTTTTTCACCAATCATCGCAAAAAAGTCCAACCTTGTGTCATAATCATAATCTTGTAAGGTATAAGTGAATTTCGGTTTGAATGGATAATTTTTGTTTTGCTTAAATATTTTTTGTAAGTGACTCTTGCAAAATCCAACCTCCACTGCTCTTTTTCGTAGACTCAACTTGGATTTTCCCTAGCATAACTAGTGCAGTAGCTGCATCATCTTCCTCAACGAACGCCTTTTTCAATTTCTTTTTGTCTTGAACAGATCCTGTCATATAACTTCTTTATTAATTTTTTTTTAATCCACACCTCGTAATGTATACATCTAGATTTTTTTCGTGAAATTTTGCAATTGCATACTGGTACGAAACTTCCCCAATACTATAACACTTAATAAGATATACTCTTTGTTGAATAGTTACCATTGTTGTCAAATATTTACAGTCGACAGAAGCAAACATGGTCCGCGGAAAATATGCCAACTAATTTCAAGGTTATCACAATCAGCCAATCACGAGCCAATGTTAACGATAATATCAATTTTAGTGGCTGCATAAGTGAGATGAAAATACAACTACAGCGATAAGGACACGCCCACCCAGGGTTCATGTTTGCTTCTGTCAACTGTATTAAAGAATGACAATTTGAAAATTGTTTATAAAAGTTGACAGTTACTTGGGACACGTAAACGTCACTCACTAGATTAATACATTATTTTTGAACTTAGTGCAAAAATTCATACGGTTTTCATAAATAAAACTGGCTATAAAATCAGACGGATTTTGATAAACTTGAATTTTGTTTTATTTTATGGGGTTTCAGAACAAGCAAAGCTTTTTATCAAGAATGACATTTTTCACTAAAACTTATTTAAACATTTTTCACCTATATGATACCCCATCTGTGGACACGTTGTAGGTATAGAGGGTGATTGATTAGTGTGAGGAAACTCAGTAGGTCTATTATAGTAAAAATTACAAAAAAAAAGAAGAGGATGAAAAGGGGATAAAAAATATCCCTAGATGTTTCCCATGTGTGTATTTATTTTAAGATTGTTAAGAATTTCTTTGATATTTATTAATAATTTGCCTTTATAATCCTTTTTGTTTTTGCTACCTTTTCAATTAATGTTTTAAAATATTTATGATTCTACGACATTTAAAATGCAAAAAATCTATTTATAGCGGGTTACTAAATCAAAATTCCAGATTAAATTTAATAACAATGGGTCAAATTTACATCATATGTATTTTTTTCTAATATATTATACCCGATTATTACTTGCTGTAGTTTCATTTATGTAAAACAGTGAATAGAAAATTTTTGGGATTAAAAATATTCTCACAGTTAATAGATTTACTATATAAAAAAATGAATTGAGTAAAGACTGGTTTGTTACCAATAATAATGGGTGAGTACCATTGTTATTGTGCAAATACCTTTCAAATCGTTGTTTTCTACAAAAAATTATTATTATTAAGCAATTAGAGAATCAGAAAATATTGTTGAATTTACATCTTTAACTCATGCATGGGTATTATCATGAAATATTTAAAAAGGTTGCAGATTCTAAATATCCAGATCTAATTAGTTATTTCTGTGATTGCAGATTTTCAAAATACAATTTTTATACTTTTATTGCATTTTTAACTACTACTACTACTACTGTCTAAAATTGGAACACTCATTTAATTTTGATGATTTTTGTGTTAACATGAAATTTGTTTGTTCAATTGTTTTTTATATAAATATATAATAGAATATATCTACTTTTTCGCGATTGTAGAACCAAACTAATAATTAATTTGTAATCAACAAATGCAGGAAAACTATGAAAAAATACAGGGTGATCCATTTAACTCATTCAAGATGCAATTTAGTGTACACTCCCTTTATAAAAAATTCGGTTAGTTTTTAGTTGATAGAGATAAAATAATACAACTTTTATTTGAAACTTTTTTTAGGATTCCTGAAATTAATTAAAATAATTGGGGGTCAAAATATAATAAGAAAACTTGTAAATTATTTAAGTACTATTGTTCTGTTATTAATAATGGCTGCATCATTTGAATAAGTATTAATAATAAAAGAGTTGGCAGCAGAAAAAATCGAAATTCATTGCGTGCAAGTGCACACAAACAAAACAAAACAAACCAACTACACAAGTGCTACAAGCTGATAAAAATACAAAAAATGTGTGCGAATTCAATATATATGCCATGCCAATATCATAAACTAAATATCCCCAAATGCTACTAAAAGCCGAAATCATCCGGAATCGCTGACGATTGGCAGAGTCGGAATTATTTTGGAGTCAAAATTAATTTCAAGCCGAAATTAGATTTAGAATTAGAGTCCAGAGATAATAAGAATAGTAAAACGCCAAAATATTCATAAAACATGGGGCTACATTTTTGACACTTGCCTACCACAGTATTGCTACAGAAAGTACGCTCTATTAGTGTCACGTCACATAACAGTTACTGTATCTGTTGAATATTTGAAAGTATTATTCAATAAATGTATAATTATTTATTTAGAAGATTTTTATATATATTGACAATAAAGTAAATTTATATTTTGACAACTATCAAATCTAAAATAACTTGATTATAAAATATATAAATATAAATAACGAATCCTTGATGTCAGGTTCCACATTCCAACAGTATCAAAACACATGTATTGTCATTAAAGATTTAAATGTTATTCAACCTGCATCAGTTGAGCTTGTTAGTTGTTAATTTGTGATCATTCTAGGTGTTGTAATAGTATATTGTGCAACGAGGTGGAAAAATGTATTTTCCACCAAATTATTAACAAACATCGAAGAAATTCTTAAAAATATTAAAATAAATGCACACATCGGAAACATCTAGGGATATTTTTTAAAATCAACGTCAATTTTTTTTGAGTTAATGTAGGAAAAAGTAATATTTGTGTAATATTAATGTTTATTCTTACATATACCTAAATATTTTCTTTAAAAAATATGAAATCTAACTAAAACAAAAAATAATTTAATGTCACTAATAGGGTTGCACACCATACTTTTTCTACGGCTGCATATTAATAATAAATATAAAGAAGTGAATTCATAATATTTTATTATTATTATTGGTTATAAAATAAACGGCACATACTTAATACAAAAAAAACTAATTTAATTAATATTGTAATTAATTATTATATTACTGCAATTTTGTATTGAGATTCCTGGTGTTTCATTTTTTCGTAACAGCAGCTAGGTAGATTTTTTCCCACAGTTGATAGCAATACGTTACTTTGTAGTTCTGTCAAATGTGTCAAAAGCACCACATTCCATAACAGCCGTAGAAAAAGAAGTTTTTACACAAAAAATTATTTTAAGAGTAAGTATTTTATCTTACTTTATTCAATATTAGTTTAAAAAAGGTTTTTCCATTAATTCTTGTGTTAACAATGTAAATAGGATTATTATAGAGTAAATTTTTTGTACTAACCCTAATTTTTTAAATAAACTCGGAAGTTACGTCCAAACGAAGAGTTTTTTATTATTTTTAATTATTATAGAGTATTATAAAGGCTCTTGCTCTTTATTATCTATGTATTTTTTTTGTGTTACCATATTTGTACGTGATACAGATGTATAAACTTTTGAGTTTTGTGCAGTCTAATATAACTCTACAATTTGTAGAACTGCTACAACAATTTGGAAAACGTAGTTTACCGGTTAGGTTATTTTGTAATTTTATTCATTAATTGATTGCAAAATTTAAAATAATTACAAACTAACAACTGATGCAGGTTGAATGACTTTTTTTCCATAAAGTGTTGCTATAACAACTTTTTTGAGTAGTTAGAGTATCTCTTTATCCGCAAGGATTCATAAAGTGACATTTTTAAAGAAAAAGTAGATAAAATGTATTTTTATTCAATAAAATTTACAAATTCAAACACAAGCTCCAAAATTTGCGAACATAGCTGAAGAACGACGGAAACAATACCACTTGTACATTTCCGTTGATTGATAAACATTTCTGAATTGGCAAGTTTCAAAAAATCTTTTTGGATATTATATTATATAGTGTTAATCCCCACCGGTTGAGTAGTGCACTTTTGCTGTCGGTAATTCACAAAAAACTTACTGTGAGCAAGGCAATATACTTTCTCACAATTTCCAGAAAACTCACTCTACTTTTCTTGTCCTATCCTGCTTGGATTCAGTATCAGATATAGTCCAGGCGTGCTGTACCAAAAAAATAAAAAATACGGAATATCTGATCATAAACTTTTTAGGGGTGAAAAAGAGATAAAAAACTGAAATATTGCTGTTTGCGGCTAAAATTGACGTCAAAATAAAAAGTGCCCAATAGAAAAGTTGTAGATCATGTAAAAATCTAAAACTTTTCTCTTGGTAATTTTCTCACATAACCTCAACGAGGAAAATGGAAAAAAACTATTTTTCGTTTTTAATATTTAATTTTATTATTATTTTAAATTGAAATTTTGATAAAAATTGTGCTATAGGGCTCTGAAGGAAGAGTATTTGGGCCTTGTAATATCAACAAATCGATTTATCGCATGAAAAACCTTATAATATAAACAAATCAGCATACAACAATAGTAAAAACTTGAGTGTTTATAATAATATTGCAAAATAATGAAATACATTTTCTTTTGTAATTTTTCCCGTAGAATGTAATGCAAGAGTCGGCTTATGCATTTTTTAATATTTTATAACAAAAATTTAACAATTATTGAAAATTTAGCTGTTGCAAAATTCATTTTTTGCGTTTTTTTCGTTTTTGAGCACATTTTTAAATGAGAGGTGTATTTTTTTTATTTCATGTGAAAGTAGACGTAAAAACAAAAAAATGAGCCCCAGGAAAATCTTTTCCAATAATATTTTCCGAGCAAACTTTACAGTTGAAAAAAAAAGAGATTTTTCCTGAAAAATCAAATTTCTCGGAAAATTATTGTGTTACAAGGTTGAGAAAATTCGAGGCTATTTTGGACATAAAAAGGTAAGTTTTCACCAAGTTTCATCAAGATTGAGAATCCGTTGGAAAATTAAAAACGAAATATCGTTTTTTTTTTCATTTTCCTCGAAAAATTGAGGTTATGTGAGAAAATTACCAAGAGAAAAGTTTTAGATTTTTATATGATCTACAACTATGATATGATCCCTAGCAACAGAGCATGACAATTGCGATTTTTGTGCCCAAAATTACATATTCTTTGAAATTCTATTTTTCATCTGAACTTGAAATCTTGCTATAGAAAAAAATGTTGTATTGCACACGACGAAAAAATCGCATTATAGTACAATTTTATCGTCTTGTACAATAAATAACTATTATTTGTTTTGATACAGTAAATGTCATGTGACGTTAGCACTAATGTAGCGTATTAACCTACATCTTACAAAAAAATTATCAAATTCAATTGGCATCCAAGATATAACCACTTTTGAAAATGTGTCAAATTTTGAGGTGGCAGGATTTTTGTGACGGCCAATTTAGTACGTATATGTTCGCAATTGAGGCTTGTTTCTTATTTACTACACTTTTATCCCAAAATAAATAAATTATTTTATTAGTCTTGCGTAGGTTTATTGTATACCTTTGACTTCGAATTAACAACTCTCATTTTATTACGCTACAATATCCCCTCTGAATTGATTACATAATCACCTGCGTGGGTGTAGTATTATTCATATCAATTACTTCATAAGAATAAAACTATCACTGACTCGTATTACGCAGAGTTTTGGGATCGATTCTACAATGTATGAAACAAAAACTCTAATCCAGATTTAGCCTCTAGTGATTACTAGAATATATATTATTAACATTTGATCAACGGTTAATGAACAATTGAAATATCTGAATATTGAATCTGAACAAGTTTATCTGCTTTGTATTGTATTAAACTGACAACCGCTTTTACCTTATCTACACACAATATTTGATAAGCTATTACGCATATTTCTTTTCACATATGTTGTATATCATTATTTGATAGATCGTTGTCATTCGGCTAAAATTGTGAAAACATATCAGGATTTCGTAAGAAAATATAAGGTAATAACTTTCTTTACTTTTTCAGATTACGCTTGTGCTTTACAAAAAGAAATTCTACATCAAGGTCGCCTCTACGTAACCCAAAATTATCTGTGCTTTTATGCAAACATTTTCGGCTGGGAAACTAATCTGACTATAAAATGGAAAGACGTTGCTTCAATAACGAAAGAAAAAACGGCACTCGTTATACCGAATGCGATTCTAATAAGTACCAAACTAGACAAGTATTTCTTTTGCAGTTTTGTTGCGAGAGACAAAACTTATTTGATGCTATTTCGGGTATGGCAAAATGCTCTTATGGATCAGCCTATGTCTGCTCAAGAAATGTGGCAATGGGTATGTAAATATATCTGTTTGCTATAGCAGGCACATAAGGTTGTCCATATCTATGCATCATCCGTTTAATATCCACCGCAAGATCAAACCATAAGTTTTAACCTTCTCCTTAGCTTCATTCCAACACCCATTTGACAAGATAAAGTATGTATATTGAGATGTTCTTTCTCAATACTTAATTTAGTTTAAATTTTAATTTGTGAGTTTTCTTTATTTTAGGTTAGGGTTCATAAACAAAATTTATTTTAATTTTTAATATAGAATTTTGAATAATTAATCAATAATTATCTACCTAAATTATTTCTAATTAATTCCTATCTAATCTTAACTAACCTTAACTATCTTAACGTCTCTATTGTCCTTTTTACTGTTTTTCCTCTTCTATTGACTATATTTCTTCATTTCTATCATTTCATATCTCTTGTCCACCAATGATTTTCTGATTCTTATATTATCTATTTTCTCTGTAAGCCACTCACCTGCTTAGAATAAGTACTATTATCGACTTATTTCTTTATCTTTTTAATTTTTGTTAATAGTTTAAACTGCTTATATTTTTAAATTCCAATTGTCTTTAAAAAAGTCCCAACTTTCTATTTCCTCTCATAAACGTCAATTTAATAAAAAAACACCATACGACAACAGCTTTTCTATAACTGGATCCTTTTTTATTTATTATTAATTAAAACTTTTTTTCGTCGACATTTACTTCTTTTTGAATTATCTTTTTCCAAACTGTTTTACCTTTTTTTACGAAAACTCTTAATTCTTTCTGACTTTTTCAAACGCTAACTGTCAAAACCCCGCCTCACCTGGCAACCAACACTTACACTACCTCTCTATAATTAAAATTATTACAATATTTGTTTACATTACAGAGATTTTTTTATCTAACCTTATTATTTAACTTTGACATTTGACTTAAAATTTTGACTTTTCTCTACAAATAAAAATGAAATTAAAATAAATCTTGAGATGACCCTTAAATATTGCTTCACAATTCCCAATTTCCAATTGTATATTAATTTAAATTTTATTACATATTCTACTTTTTTTATAATTGTTAATTTCTTTTTTATTATATAACTAGATGTCTGTTTCACTTCTTGCTAACATCCTCATCTACTAAATTAAAAAATCTACTACCTTTTTAAAAATATTGTCATGAAATCCTTTAATCTAAATCCATTTACATTTACGAAATACTACTTCTCCCCTGCTCAATGGAAATCTGATTTTCTGCTTCACCTTTTTCCAGTTTCTTTCTATTACTTTTTTTATACTTAGTTTTTTGTATGCATTTTCCAGAATATCTTTTCAATTTAGTTTTCAGAGTCCATGCTACCAAGTTCTTCCGTGCTGATATCTATGTTTGATTTTTTAACTTTCATGTTTGATCCTTCAAGTTCCTTTCTATTTAATATTTTGGGTTTCTTCTTATTTTTCTCAGTTTCTTTTATATCTATAATTTTAGTTGAATTTGTCTTGTTTATGTTTTCATCGATGTCATCTTCATTTTTACATTGTTAATAATTTTCTTCTATATCATCTATGATATGAATTTCCTTTAATTGATGGTTGCAAATTTGTATTACTAGTTGCTTCTGCCTTTTTATCTTCTTGAATTTCTTTCTCTTCATCATTTAATTAGTTTTCCCCTTTGTCTAATTTGGGCTCTTCAGGTTCCATTAAGTATTCTTTCATGAGTTTTCTTTTTCTTTCCTACTATATGTTTCTCCCTCTTCATTTCTTCTCTGCTTTTCTTCATTTACTTTAAAGTTTCTATCTTACTGTCTTCTAATTTCTATTTTCATATGATTTATTTTTAGACTGTCATCAATCCATTCTCCGTTTTATCCTTCTTTCCACTAGCTCTTCTAGTTTGATCAGAATATTCTATTGTTTCTTCTCTTACCGATATATCTTCTAATTCATCCTGACTCTGTTCATGGCTTCCTTGTTCCATATATTGTACTTGGAAATCATCTATTCCCTGTCTCTCTTTTTCTTGCTCTTCCTCTAATCTTACCTCTGTTCGTTTTTCCTTTTCATCTTCTCTCCATTTTGGTTTTATTTTATTATTTGCTAAGGCCAAAAAAAATTTGTAATTTAATTTAAATTTTTATTTGTAAGTTTTCGTTTTTAATTTATTTATTTTTGATAATCGTTTAAACTGCTTGTTTAAATTATATTTTTAAATTCCAATTGTCTTCTATGAAAACATCCAACTTTCTATCTCCTCTCATAAATGTACATTTTTTTAAACACTATAATTTTAATTAAATTTATTGTACTAACCCTTACTTTTTGGAGTTTTTTAATTATTTTTACTATAATTTTAATCTAAAATTGTGAAATTTTGGGATACTTATTGGCATTATATTCTGCATTTTTTAATAGATAATTTAAGTTTGTCCTAACTCATAGTTAGTAGCCGCACTAACTTACATTTTTTAAAAAAAACAACAACATTGGTTGAGTGATAGATCACAGAAAAGCCTACTACATCCACTTTTCCAAAAGTGATAGTAAGTTGACGCAATAATAAATAATTAAGTAACCAAATAGTTAATGAAACTTTGTGTAATATATTAAACATGTAATTTATTTTAAACTAAATTACCATTTTTTTGTTCCGGTAAGTGCACAAAGTGTTGTCCATTTGTTGAAAATAAAACAGTGAAAGCTGCGAATAGAATTCATCATTTCAACAGAAATTCCCCGCATTTCACAACGTCAGCGATCTTTTAAATCATTTAAAATACACGCACTTCTAGTAACCCACAAAAAAAATCAAATGGTGTTAAATCGGGTGATTTTTCCGGATACTCTATCATACACCTCTTCGACCAATCCATCTCTGAGGGAAAATTGTATTTAAATATTGTCTAAGGGCTTTGTTAATGTGGAGGTGTACCATCTTGTAGAAAATGTACAAATAAACGATTTTTTTGCCAGCATTATTTTACTTTTTAAAGTCTGTAGGTATCCATTGTAAATAATCAGTTTTGAGAGTTTGCCGGTCTACCAATAATAGCTTTGTTCGTAGAACGATCAGCAACCGTTTTCAAGCGCAAATCGCATGCTTATTGATTATTTGGCCTTGGAAAATATTTAATGTGCATGCAGAGGCGGCGCAAGACCTAACTTGTGTATGGCCGAGATTCCTTTTGTGAAGCCCGATTCTGGTATACCCCGGTGGAGCTAGAAAACATGTTGGTTAATTTATAAGTCTCAAAATTGGAAATATTTTATATATAAAAAAATGCTACAGTAACATAATAAACATACCTAACTTATTTACATTTTAAAAGTTATATTTTTACTGTACAGTGTACAAATTTTGTTCTTGGTGTCGTGATGGTGCGGCCCGAGGGTCCCCTTAGACCGCGATAATTATCATTATAGATGTTGATAAACAATACAATATTTTCATATGGATTAGTACCTCTCAAGGAAAATTAAAAAATATTCGGAGAATAGATTGCTGACTAAAATCTTCAACCTTGTGGTCACAATATTCGATGCTTCGAAGCACGTTGCAAGTGATTTTTTTTAATTATTGGTCTAAAAATGTGATCGTAGAAAAATGTTGTTTGCAATTCGAGATTAAAGTGCGTTGACGCCTCAAAGGCAAAGTATTACTTTCCGCTCTTAATACACAAAGATCTCATAAGTCGTAAAATGCAGGGAATTACTGTAGAAATTTTAATTTAGTTCCATTGAATACTAGTGTTATGAGTTGTAAAATAGGATGTGTATAAACATTTTTAATATTTTTACCAAAGTTTCTTCAAATATTTTATTTAATTATTTTTTTGTATATAAAGTTGTATTGATGTACAAGTGTGACCGCTGTTTATATTATAGTCGGAGTAAAACTCAGTGTTTTTCAACAGTGATTGTTTTCTAAATATTCGAAATTACGTAAATTATTTATACAGTTTTGCCGTAAAATAAATCTGTTTTTCAACCTGAATTAGTGAATTTTGAACAGCGTTGCCGGAATGCCTCTAACGGGAACATATGAAATAGCTCTTAATACCCAAGTAAACGATGATCTAAATATCTACCTTAAATGGTTTTTTTCAAATATATTAAAAATTAATATCGCTAAGACCAAGTATATTATTGGGCATAATAGGGTCTTGACCCCCTGCCCTTGTTTAATTTATAATAATATATTTAAACAAAAGCATATAGTTACAAATGATCTTAATTTAAATATTAATGGTATATCTAGTAAAAGTGCCTTCTATAAGTTATTTGGGATTGATTCTTGATGAAAATTTAAGCTGGGGACAACAGATAGCCAGAATCTTGAAAAAAATTAATAATCAAATAGTAGAAACTATTTGACGAAGGAAAGTATGTTTAAGCTTTGTAACGCCTTTTTTCTTACACATTTTCTATATCTGCTACCGCTTTGGGATATGTGTGGTCTAACCAATATCAGTAAAGCACAAATATAACAAAAGAAAATTATTAAAATATTGTTTAACTATGATTGGCTAAGTAATCTCAGAAAAGAAGTAACATAAACATTCGATTTTACTGTGATGTCCATAATTACCAAAGTAGGTCACAAAATAAAATTTATGAACTAAGCTCTAGAACTAAATTTTATATATTTTAGATGCAATAAAAATTTACAACAATTTACATAGATATAAGTAATTATAATTTGTTAATTCAATGTATTTTATTTTCATTGTTACTCGAAGCCAGTGTTTCAAATACTGATTAGAGATTTTGTTATGTTTTTGTAATATTTTGTAAATTTTTGTTAAAATAAAGATTTTTAAAAAAAAAGTTAATGCGTCATATTTGAAAAGTGAATGACTTAAGATTTTCCGTGACGTATCAACCAACCCAAAATTTCATAATTTTAAGTTTATTCGTTTCAAAGATAAAGCCTTGTCGCGACTTTGTATAATTTTGTATGATGAGCGTGAAAAAACTGAACCTTAAATTAATTTGACTACGATAAACACATTCATTGATGTTTAAAAATCACGTCCAAGATTTTTTTGGAACATCTGTCAAAGTATTTTTTTATTTCTTCTGGATTTTAGTAAACTGATTTGTTTAGTATGTATATGTATATTCGTATGTATTCGTTACTTTCGTTATTTTGGTGTTAGATTACAGTACGCCCTATATTAAATGCAATAATATAGAATCAATTAATGCATGATGATTAATAGCGCGTACAGAAAATTGATTGTCTGAAATAAGTCGGGAAAAGAAAATATATTTTTAAATCAATATATTTATATCGAGAAGAAAAAATATTTATATATTGTTATGGTTTTTTAAACCCAAACTGATAAAAAATTTATTAGTTATTGTTTTGTTTACTTTTTTTTAATTAGGTATAAATATATTGATTATTGATTCAAACTGGATAGTTTGAAATAAAGAGTAATTTCGAGTTAAAAAAAATCAAAATTTATTTGTTTTTGAATTACATTTTATAGTTCATTTGTTTGGAGTTGCCAGAATACAATTCATTATAAATGCAAATCCTTCAAATCTCATTCAAGGGTGGTTCATGAATAATAACTAAAAGTAGTATACATTTCTATTGAAACATAGTCATAGTTGTTATTTTTCAAAGAGTTCACCCTGTAATTAGAAATTAACTAACCCAAACACAATACAAACCCTAGATAATATTGTCACAACAGGTGCTGAATAGATCCCATGACCGTAGAACCGAAGTTTTTTTAAAGAATAATTCAAATTAAAATAAAAATTAAAAGTAAAATAAAAATATGATACATATTATTAAAAAGTAAGAATTAAATATAAATTAATGCAGAAAGCACTTACTCCTTTAATTGTCGGCTTCCATTTCGTCGTATTCATCCGACGATGAGTCAGATTCGTTGCCTGGTCCGATAGGAATTACGATGGGTTTGAACAGTTCTTCAATATTGATATCAACACTCCACAATCGTTCTTCTTCTTTCTTCACATGGTTTATGGTAACTGTCCAATTTTCCCGCGTTACGTTTCCAAAAGAATTACATATCTTATATATTGTAGTTTGTGGCGCTTTGCAATTTGCAGTAATTCCGTTTTCAGCATGGTGTCGTCAAAAGAAATATTCTTGCTCTGGAGCCATTTTTTAATATCTCCTTTCCATGACGTCGTTGGTAACTTTTCTACCAGTTTTGAATGGCGTTATCTAAGACAACCACTGCAGCACTTGGCAAAAAGTCCAATAGCTGGGAAAAATAATCTTCAAAAACATCAGAGGTAATTTCCTCGTGGTAATCTTTGGTTGAATTTGATACAAAGTCTACAAAACCATGTTGACTGCCAATGTGTGCGAATATTAGTCTGCGACATTTTCCTCGAGGAGCATTTAATCCTGTTGAATATCTCTCCAAAAATATCTGAAGGGAATATTGGTGTCCATCCATGCTTTAGAAACAGTGTGTCCTTCATTCAACCATGTTTCATCTAAATAAAAGATGGTTCTTCCCTCACTCCCAAAAATTTTTAATACTTCTTAATCTTAAGTATTTTGTTCTCCAGCACCAAATCAATCTAAAAAATTTAAAAATCATTTTTTCTAACTCAATTATTTTTAAAATCTGTATTATTATAAATTTATGACCGCGTGATAATAGTATATTATTCAATAAGCATATAATAGCCATTACATGCGAGTAGAATACTATACTTTGTTCACGACTTTCAAATAAAATTTACTAGTAATTATAAAAAATCTTTATTTTATGAAGTAAAGTACAATGTCGTAGCAGCATTATCATTTGAGTTTATACTTAAATTACTCCTTATTTAAGTCAGAACTGTCAAAAAGCCAATATTTGATTTTGATGTAAATATTGCTTTTATACTTTTTTTACACAATATTGTTTGATTTTTAAGTTTTTGTGTAACTAACACATATTTTTGGACAAAATTATATTTATTATTATAGTGCCAAATTTATTTAATCTAATAAAAATATATTAAAATAAATTCTAACCTTAACATCAAAAATATCATAAAAAAATTGCAGAATAGCATGTAAATAAAAGTTCATATAAAATACTCGTATTGAATAGTATTCGTATGTATCTGTGTATAAAGTATACCATATACCAAAGTACATTCTGTATAGGCAACACTTATTACGCGCGTGTGTGTATTGGAGTGTATGCTACCGTGTTATGAACAAAGAATATTCTCATGCCAAGTTTAGACATACGTGCGGTTTTGACGTCATACAGTGTATAATGGTTCATTATTCACTAGTGAATAATGGGTAACATTATACTTGAGCAAGCACATGTATAATTAAGGTTTTATAGCACGGTCGTGGACAAAAATATGTTTTAAACTTAGTTATAATTAATTTCCACAAACACAAACGAGTAGGGAAATACCTATATATATAACAGTAACGGTATTTAGAACATTCCCTAATATTCGTTACCAAGTAACGAATACATACGATTCATGACAGTTCTTCTGTTTTAGCTGCTAGTCCTAGATTTTTCTAAGAACACCAAAAAAGTTAAATTTAATAATGTTTGAAAATAAATCATTTTTATTAATAATTAGTTAATTTGTTTAGTCGCCTAAAAAAAATAAAGATAACTTTTTTATCATCATGAACGTCTGGACAGACATGTAGTTTACATTCACTCTTTTTTACTTTTATCTGCCATGCACTGGTTTGTTTGTACGGATTCATTCAAATTTGATTTCACAGACAAGAAGGTGAAATACAGGGAAGTAATTGGGCATTTCTGTAAATAAAATTCAATTATATAAAAATAAAATGTCCAGTTATTCCATTTTTAACTACTTAATAAAAATTTTCAAGAATAGGACTATTTTTTGAAAAACTAATATTGGTTTTATTTGCAGGTTCACCAATGCTATGGAAGTGAATTGGGTTTAACGAGTGACGACGAAGATTACGTACCTCCTCTTAATAACGAGGAAGATAAATTATCTGTTCGACTTTCCGTTGAATCATTCTCAGAAGTGAGTAAAGGTTAATTTAAAACTAAAATAACTTAAGTAACAAGTCGGGAACAATAATAAAAATAAAAATATATACACATATACAACGTAAGAATTAAAAAAACATAAATACAAACAAATCTTCACAATTGCAGAATTATTTGCGTAGTCCAAAATGTTTGCGCTCTTGTCAAAGTAGACCTGTCAACATGTTTTTTTATATTAAAATTTTTTCATAATAAGATTATTGTGGTCGTATACTTCTAATCTGAAAATATAAAGAAATACTTCATCGGTTTATTTATTAATTAGCTTTCAATAAAATACTTATCTATCAATGTTCGATCCTAATATAGTATATAACATTACTAGCAA
Source organism: Ophraella communa (assembly GCA_035357415.1). Classification (NCBI taxonomy): domain Eukaryota; kingdom Metazoa; phylum Arthropoda; class Insecta; order Coleoptera; family Chrysomelidae; genus Ophraella; species Ophraella communa. Next base: position 8,700,885 of record CM068984.1, read on the forward strand.
GTTAGAGGGTTTTTACTGGCGAATAGAGGATATAACTGACGAGCCACAGGCGAGTCAGTTAAAGTACATTCATACTTATACCGTTCTGACTTAAAGACTTCGATTATATTGCCTCCAATAAATCTTCCTACCGGCCGGCAGGGCCGGGGTGGATTTTTTACTTTTACATTGAGAAGCAATTGAAATATTGATAGATAGATATAAATTGTCTAAAATATGTAAAAATGTGCAAACATCTATAAAAAAAGTAAATTCCACCCTGTTTCGTTCAGATTTTATAGCAGGTAACACCTGGCTGAAGCGCCGGCCGACAATACGGGACAAAAGGGTCATTTATTGGCCTTAAGAAGTGAGAACGAAATAAGTATGAATGTACTGTACCTCCTTGAGCCAGTAAAACCCGTTACCTTGCGTGTATTGTTTCTCATTTGTAAAAAGGTTAGATAAATTCCAAAAAAATTTTAATAATTATCTTTTGAAATCTGCAAATGACAACTAAACGTCATATTTTTCAATAAATTTTTTAAGGAAAACAAACCTGCGAACAGGGGCATTTTCTTTCAATTCCAAGCAGCTTTTCAGCATAGAACATTTTGCCTATAAAGTATTAGGGCTGAATCTAGCTGATAGTTTATTAAAATAGACCAACAAAATGTAAATAATACTACCAACTTGTAAAAATTTTGCAAGTTAACTGTCAGTTTTACAAGTTAGTGACTTGATAAAATAAACTTTCTTGATTAATATTGTGTTTTTGGAAACTGACGTTTACAAATTGACCATTCCAGAATGATGTCATTGACGGTCCGCCATGTTTGCTGGGTGGCATACAAACTCATTAATTCCATTTGTTTATACAGAGTTTTGCACTTTTTGCAATTTCTTGAATGGACCCAGCTTCATATTGTTTATAAGCTTGGTTGCTTTTATAAGCCTTAATCTGCTGTCAAGTATAAAAGCTGTGAGACAATATTAAATAGTTCATAAGGTCTACTATTGTAATATTTGGCACTAACATTATATCTAACTTGCAATCTGTGAGAGGGATTGCGTATGGGTCAATATTATCAACAATTTTAATTTTTTCGTCATACCGGCTCTTAACATCGCCGCTAAGGGATGTATAGTAGTGACTACGAGACATTTTAACAAAAAAATATCACTAAAAACAGGAAAAAACGCTAAAAACAAATTGAAAACAGACAAAACACACGTAAGCAATACGGAGAAAGTCAGACTGTGTGCCACCCAGAGAAAATGGCGGATCTTGTCAAAGTCACGTGTTCTGGAATGGCCAATGAGATACAAATAGAAATAATTTCAGGTTAGGTTCACTTCACATCATTTATTTTTGTATAAGAACATTATTTTTGCCTGTACAGTTGGGTTTTTATGTCGTGAACTGTGAATTCACCATATTTATCAGACTTTTTATTTAAATTCTCTCACTTGTTCAAATTCTTCTATAAAAAAACTATGTATTCATCATGAGGTACCTATTCAGAATTTTTAAAATCAAATGAACTCTTCTTGTGATAGTGTTTTTAGATTGTTTTACTTTATAATTTATAGAATTTTATTTGAGAATAGCTCTCACTATGATGAATTGGCCAAAATTTATATTATTTCTGATTTAAAGTGTCAAATTTTATTGCTAGAATAAAAAATCGTATTGTTATGAATTTCCGGTTGGCAAATAATTCTGTATGTCCTATTTTTGATGTTCATGTGATTGGTTTTCTGGTAAGGTAGGCGGAAAAAGCTTTTGCATTTCTCAAATTGGAAAAGTAGTATCTTGGCGCACGCTATTGCGGTTGAAAATGAGCCTTTTAGCCATTTGAGTGCGCAAATTATACTTGGCACACGTAAATCAGTTTGTCACTCCATGATATTAGAAAAGTCTCATTTTTTATTTGTACCTGCATAAATCGCCGTATTTGTAGTACAAAATGTACAACTGCCGCGATGATTACCCACTTACCCAATCAAATGAACTTCTCGCACTTGGAGCACAATATACTATTGCCGCAATCATTTTAGCGCGCAAAGTGTTTTCCACACTAGAGTATGACTCTTTGAACACTAAAATACGTGCGCAAACTGGAATTTTCCGTAAGCTAGTAGAAAAAATAAATAATCTTACTAAGAACATTAAATAAATAAACTTTTGAACCAATAAATTTCATTAAATAATCTTACTTTGTATCCTGTCACAATGCAACAATTGCGAATATCTACTAATAATCCTAACAAAAAAAGCAAAGTGAAGGTCAAAAGGTTTGTGGTGTAGTAAATAGAATTTTTAATTTAAAAGATTTTATAAATATTAATTTCTGCTATATAGGCAACATTGAATGATTAATACTTTGATGCTACTGATTTTTAAAACGGTGCAAAACAAAGTGTTTGTTCTTTATGAACTCATGACATTATAATTACAGAGGACAGTAAAATTATTGTAAATATTATGCTTCATTTTAATTTTAATATGATTTGCAAACAACCATTTACAGATGCAAAAAAGAGATGTAGAATACAATAATAGTGAAAACATAAAAAATTCAATTCATGTATTTTTATTTTCGTTTTTATGCAATCTCTTTAGAAATGATTGACTATAAAATTGATGTTAGGCAAAGGTTTTTCTAAAGTTTTAATGGATCTATCGATAACAAAGATCTTTCTTTAAATGTTTTTCGAATTTTATGTAATTAAATTATAATTATTTGTCAAATAATATAAATTACTCATCTCAAATATTTGGCAAATCTAATCGGTTTATATTATACACTTCCTTAAAAAATTGATAAAGCAAAATTTTTATAAGTATACTTTCTTTACTGGTTAATAATTCACTTATTTATATTTATCTACTAATACTGTAAACAAAAATTCGCAGTGTATGATATAGCAACACTGTCTAACCTATAATAGACAAATATTATTTTCCACTGGAAACAACATTTATTAGAACAATATATAATCTTACTTGGAAATTATACAAACTATCTTTATTGTGCATAGGTAATTATTTAGGAAAGGTCAGATGAGTATAAACTATATCTAAGGACGAAATCTGTGTTCACTTAATCGCCAAAATTATATTTAAATTAATATTAGTTTATTTGTTATGTAGGCAATTGAATTTTTTTTTAAGTATATTAACAGTATTTTTTTAATAGCAGGAGTATTCAGGACAAGTGGACGGCCCAATGGAGCAAAAATCTAATTTGGCTTACGAAAAAGTAGATGCAGAAGACATTAAAATGTCAAATGTCTTAGGACATAAGAGAAGTGGTTCAGATTCAAAGAATCCTACAGACGTTACAGACAATTCGGAATCTGAAACTGAAAAACCTATCAAGTGAGTAAATATGAATTTGAGATATGTGTAAGATTTGTTCAAAATTCTTTTTTGGTTAAAATAAGCCAATAGACCAAAGCTTTGTTTGGCAATGCTTTCTTCCTGTGATATAAATCATGTTACTCATTTTAACTGTTTTATTGAACCCACATATAAATTTTCTTTATAACTATTAGTTTAGTTTTGTTATTTCTTTTTTTATTTTTTTGAGAACTTAATATCCAAGGTCTTATATATAAACTACATTTGAACTTTTTTTTTGGTATTTTTTGTTTTGGTATTCCAGGTACAGTGCGTGGCTACTTCAGAATAATATTATACAAATTATGTATAAAAAATCATTCATACGAGTTTAAGTAAAAAGAGTCTTTTTAGTTACCATTCTTACCTGATACCTGTCCAGATGTCACACGGCAAATATATAAGGTTTCATCTATGATAGTTGTCTGATGGCCATGGGATCTTACTCTATATGGTTTTTATGAAATTTTTATTATACTGTGTTTCAAAAAGGTATAAAGTAATAAAATATCATCAGGTATTCAAAAGGACTACAGGGTACACCGTCAATAAATTCTAGCACCTCCATAGTTGGCATTGCAAAATTATTTCTTTTCATAAATGTAGTATCACCCTGTTTTGGGTCGTTATTTTGGATTTTCTCTATTTATATCTACAGATAAACATTGGATAATTGAGAAAAGAATATGCATTCATAAAAATTATATTAAAAGAAATAATCATTTAATGTAGACATAAAATGCATAACAGTTTTATAAAAAAAATAATTATTGTATTCTTCATCACCTGCTGATCGACCATGTTGTCCAGATCCCACAATTTTCCTCCTGTTTTATCCTCGAGTTTTATGTTCATTCACTGTGGCTAGTAATTTATTTTTTATTGAATGAGTCTCAAACTAAATACCTTTATTTGATTAATAATTTATTGCTTTTTCCAAGCTGAAGTTTGTATCTTCTCTATACGCCTTGAATGGTAACTTGCATTGTCCATAACCACTACTGAATCAGCTGGAAGAAATATTAACATTTCACTGACGTAATATTGGAAGATATCCGAATTCATGTCCTCATGATAATCAAAGGTTAACAAACCTTTTAAAAATCCTTCAAAAATCACTTCAAACTTGTTGCTAATCCTTTTTTAAGAAATTTTATCTAGATAAATTTAATTCCCAAAAAAAATTAATTTACTTCAATTATTAAGTTTAATGATCATAAGATTTACTGACCCCTATGGACGATACCCAAATTCATCAATTTTTTATGGTATTTAGAGTTTTATTACTCTATATCTTTTTGAAACAGAATACCCAGAGTATATTCCCGAAACCAAGCTTTATGGTGATAATTTGTGGTTGTATTCTTTGAAGAAAATTTTCATTAGTAGATTCATTAAATTTATTTCGCCATATTTGTTTCATTTTCGGTAAACATCAGTAATTTAATACTGAAAAAGTGGAAAAATCGTTTCCACCTGCACCCAGGGTAAAGAAACTAAATAGTTCCTATACCAAAGCTTGACCGTTTTCCATGAAAAAACAACTACTTCCTGGGCTATATGCCCCAACGGACATTGAATTACATTTCAAAGAAAACGTGATGGCGACCGACTTAGTCGATACTTGCAACCATCTCTATCGATTTGCAAATTAATACCGAAACCGGTATACGAGTAGTGTTCTTCCTGTTAATTTGCAAATCGATAGAGATGGTTGCAAGTATCGACTAAGTCGGTCGCCATCACGTTTTCTTTGAAATGTAATTCAATGTCCGTTGGGGCATATAGCCCAGGAAGTAGTTGTTTTTTCATGGAAAACGGTCAAGCTTTGGTATAGGAACTATTTAGTTTCTTTACCATGGGTGCAGGTGGAAACGATTTTTCCACTTTTTCAGTTTTATATTGACTGCACCTTATAGAAATTATTTCTTGATAGTAATTTAATATTTTCCAGATGATCTACATTTCCATCTCCATGTTTGCAAATGTTTCTGCTATGTTGACTTTTGTTCAGATAATAGATAGCTTTATGTTTGATGTTTTCATATGAAGAAAGGTATATGGTATATGTATAAGGCTAATTTTCGAATCCTGTGAGAAATTTCACAATCATAGGCTGCTTCTTCTTTGCCAAAAAATTTCTGTTGATTATATATTTTTGATAACTGATCTATTGTTGGTAATATTGTACTATCTCTCGAAATTAACCATACAATTAATCTTTCACCTATAGTTTAACCTTTCAGTTGAATTGATTGTTCACAAAATTGTGCCTCAATTACATTATTTATAGGTGTGTTTTTTAAATATGTTGTACACTTAATTTTTGTGAGTTAAATGTTATTAGCTGCTGAATAATTGTAAAATATTGAGCCATAGTCTAATGTGGATATTATTTAAAGTTCTGTAGAACAATAAAGCTATACATAGGTTGTCACCTCAATTTTGACCACAAACTGTTCATAATATAATTGATGATGCGTTTTTGGGTCTTTCACAAATATATTATATATGCTTCTTCCAATATCATTCAATATTTCTGATTTTATGATATTTTCCAATCTAATAGTATAAATTATATATAACAGTGGCCTTTAGGTGCTTCCTTGGGAAAGTCGCATTTATGTGTGTTGTAAAGGATTTAAGCCAATATTTGTTATTTATTTAAGAAAAAGTTCAGTTCCTATTTGATTTTGGATATACAAATATTTTAAATTATATTCATGAATTAATAAAGCAATACTGTAGATTTATATTTAGCATTCTCTTTCTACAATTGTCGCAATCTTTGAGTTTGATTGGGTTCGTTGTTGAAGTGTGTACTAATCGTACAGAGAAAACATTTGAGTACCTATCTATTTGTCTTCATGTTAATTTGTGATTTATTGCAACATTTCTAAACATTCAAAAGGGTGAAATAATCAGAGAAAAAAAAATTTCATGAACCAATAGTTATTGATTTTTTTCAAATTGTAGTTGTATAAGATATAAAAATTCTAAATTTACAAGTACATTTATTTTGATTAGTATTCTCAGTATTTTAGTCTTATGTGCAAGGTTTATGCTAAATTCCATTAAGATACGTAATCTAATTAATGTTACAATGGAAATTAATAGTTTTATTTTGAACATATCTTATATACATAATTAATTTGGTTAATATATTTCTATACAAAACCAACATAGTATATCTGAAAACTGAAAGAATTAGAAAAGTTCATAGCACTTACCTTACCTTGCCACAGTAAGAGGTAAATAGTATATTATATTCCAAGAGAAAAATAGCATATATAACAATGGACTAGTGTTTTATAATTCCTCAGGTGATTGTTACCTCAGGATTAAAAGGTGCACTTTATCCCCTTGGTATTTAATATACTATTTTCACAGAATTTTACTTAGCACACAAAATGAACAAAAAAATTATAATACTGCAGGATTCAAAAAATGTATTGCTACTTTCTCTTAAACAATCTACTATTTTTTATATATCTTTTAAACCAAACTCAACAATTTTTTTAATGCATGAAATATATGTGTAGTGTATAGAGTTGTATTTTAATGCCTTAAATTGTAACAGATATTCCCTCATTTCAAAATAATCTGGTGCGTTGTGCGGTACATATAATTGAATTAGTACAGACACCATGAGAAACTTTAACGATATTGAGAAAAGGGACCAAAGGGAAGCCCTTAACATCTATCATTTACATGGGTTTAAGAAGAGACTTCCTTTTTTAAATTGCTAAATAAAGAAAGGTAGCAATAGTTTTTTTTTCTTTAAATAGTTTGTGCTAATTTATAGTAGAATAAAATCTATTTTTAATTTGATTTAATTCACTTAAATAAAGTATTTCAATAGTTCATTTTTGAAGATGTAAAAGATAACAGGTTATCCAAAAATATATTCTAATTCTTTTAATTTTCTTTGTAAGATTGTATCATTCAATAATTAGTAGGTATTTGTGAATTATTTTATACTTGGGTTTATTTTTGTCAAGTGTTTCGATACTGCTTGCCGCGGTGGTGGTTTATAGTCATCATTTCATTTGATTTTTCAGAAAAAACTTTTCGTTTTCTTTCTTGAAGGAAGCTTTCACGAAAGAAACGTCTCCACATACACCACCATCTCCCGATTCTGATGGTCCACATCCAAATTTGGATAATTTCAAGTGAGTTATGGTTGGAATGCGTGCTTCTCTAACAATTAATAGCTATGTATACATATTTTAATTGTACATGATGTCTATTGCATTCAAATTGATTAACACTTTTTAAATTTTTGAATATTGGTTGAAAATATTACTACGACCTTGGAAAACAAGTTGGATCGGAATGCTGCCATCACTATACAAAGAAGATAATTTTTTGGATTAGTATATTATTTAAAAATATATGTGTTTTTTTTTAATTTCTCTTTTATCGCAAATGCCGTATAACACGTATTGGATGATTGCATGTAGTATTTTTTATTTTCTGAAGTATATCTATATATTTTTACTTTAATTTTAGATTTCTTGACATCCTCTTTATTTTATTAACATTCATCATGTATCACATTTCTTTTTTAAAAAACTAATTTAAATTAATTTATTCATAATTTTGTAATATATTCAATTTCATTATCGCTACGAATAAAAGAAGTGAAATAATTTAATATCCAATACGGTTTAAAAAAAATTATTCAAAAGCTTAAACTTGCCCTAAATGAAAAGTTCATATATTGCCACTTGTATTTATAACCCCAATCGAATAATTGTTTTATTATACGCTTGATAGATTTCAACGTACCTATACCGGAGTTTTAAACCAACTAAAAATTTCAAACTGACAGGCCCACTTTAACCAATAGTCTGGACGATATCTTGTTCCAGTTTTCCTACGCTGACATAAGTCTATAAACTTGATAAACAATTTCATACTTCTACTTCTGATGTCATCTGTCAATTGATAAATGCAAATATATTAAATTCAAATATTGCGCGTATTGTTTAGTTAGCTCAAAACTTTAATTGTTGACTAGTTTACAAACTGATGTGAAAATCCTAGCAGCTTTGATGAACTATTACATTTAAAAAAATTAACGATCTTTTTAAACATCACCGTTGTCTTGCTTTTTGTACGTTTTTGCTCTGCAGCTTAATTGATGTGCAAACTTTGCTTTTAACGAGATGTTGTATTAAGATATACTTCCAAAAAAATTAAATTAGGGGTATTTTCATTTTGCTCGAAAAGTTATTGCTTATTTATCAAAATGTAAGGGCTTCCTGCAAAGAATTTACTATCCTACCTATATACTTTTGATATGGTTTTGTAATTTTCAAAAAAGTGTTAGAAATTTGCAAAGTTTCTAATAATATTTAATATGTATACCATATCACGGCGTAACCTGGACCAAATATAAAGAACAGCATGTCTTAATATTACAAGAGGCATGAGAACTACACCAACTAGAGCGATCGGGGTGATCCTCGGTCTCACCCCTCTTGACATATATTGAGATGAATTTGCTTCGTTATTTTATTTTTAATATTGTTAGAATTTAATTAAAAAAATTACCTATCTATTAATCTCTTCTAACTAATTACTCTAACTTAACTAACCTTAACACTACCTCAGTGACCTTTTCTCTTATATGTTTACTATTTTCTTAACACTTGTCTTTCCCTCTTCTATAATCTTCCTAACACCTTTTATACCAAATTTTCTTAGGCAAAATTCTAGAATATTACCCCTTAATGAATTTCGACAGTTTTTTGCATAGGGCCTTTTTGAGGTATTTTTAATGGAATGACATCAAAAGATAGTCAAAATTTGGAGGTTATGTGCGATATCCAATAGGTTATAGCGTGGCCAGACCGGGTCAAACGGTGCCAAAGCTCAGCATAGCGGGGCCAGACCGGGCCACACGGTGCCAAAGCAGGGCATAGCGGGGCCAGACCAAGCCATACGATGGCACCTAACCTAACCTAATCTGACCTGACCTAACCTAACCTAACCTAAGAATTAACAATCTGTTTGAGTAAGATTAATAAAAACTCTTCGTTTTAAACAAGAGCAATCAGTTCGCGCATGCGCAGTAGTAGTAAACATAGATGTCATCTACTAAAAATAATTATTTAAAAAGAAAAATTATGTAGTGAAAAACGTTTCCGCGGAAAAATTAGCGGGTTTTCCATCATTTCCCCACCCATACATACGCTGTGCAAAAAAATTATCGAAGTCCGTTAAGGGGAAATAATCTAGAATTTACCCTTTTCTTATACCTTTCTATTCAATTACCTACTATAAAATAAGATCAATTGTTCTCTAATTGAATCTATCTATTCAATTTCAGCTACTTTCTCTTCATACGACATACTGTCCCTTACTCATTTTGATTATTTTTTATGTTATTTATTTTTTAATTTCTTCTGCTTTACCAACTAAATAACCTTTTTCTTGTAGCCTTTTATTTTAGTTGCAAACATCCTTTTTTAAGCTTCTCTGACTTTTTAAAAATAACCTCCTTCAACTTGTCAAAAAAATTCTTCAGAAACCATCTCATATGTCCCTGATCTTCTATATAGAAACCATCTTTGTTTATTCACTGACCAAATCATGTTTCCTACACTACACTATTCAAAACTGAATACAGTACATTTTCAAAAATTAACCTATGTTTTGATATACTTCAATTCTGACTTAAAAAATAAGTTAAAATAGATTTTGACATCACTCTTTACAATGACTAAATAGACCTACCCATCAAATATAAATTGTTATTATGTTCCAAATGTTCTCAAAAAAACTTCTTGATATAAAATGTTCTCATTATCAAGGAGGTGGCTCTGATTGCCATGCTACGTAAATCGAGGTGTAACTTGTGGTAAGAAGCTATGAATGAGCTTCCACTGGTACAAGTAAACACATAATCGATTCCACCAAGACATGCCTTTCACGGGCCCTACAAGGTGATCATTAAAAACAACGGTCAAGATGCTCTGATGGCAGATACTATTTGTATCTATTCAGGTGGATCTAAAACAGATGTAGAATTTTTTCCAGACTCCTGAATTTGAATATAGAATGCAAAATGGATTTTTACTCAATAGCTAACTCGTTAGCTAAGAAAGCCGGGTCAAAAAAACCTAGCACTCTTATCAGATCTTGACAAATTTAAGGGTAGATGGGACGAAGGCTATCTAAAGTATCTAAATAACAGAACAACCAGGAAGTACGTGGCTATAAGTCAGGCTGAACTCGAATCTGGAAATTCGAGTCCAGAGGTCGAGTCTGAAAATTCTAGTCCAGAACTAGATTTTAAAACAAAAGGGAATATTTAAATCAGATTTAACTTCAAAGAGCGTCTAGGTTATGTTAAGCATACATTAACTGCTAATTGACACAAAACACATAATTCAAAACAAAAAGATGCAAGTTCAAACTTGTTTTTATTATTAAACCCGCGCCACTTCATTGCTTAAGTAAACAGTTTGCGAGTACGAGCGAGTTAACCAAACTCGAATACAAGATTCGAGTACCAGGGACTCGTAATAAATTGGTATTCGAGTATGCGAGTTCTAAAGCAGGAATCGATTCTGACTCGAGTCAACCCTTACTCAGCACATCACTTGCTATGACCAGAAAGGACCTGCGTATGGTCACAGTCATCCTTACTGACCATTGTCATGTTGATATGTCATGTTGCGGTTATCTGACACACTACTAGGTAGAGGTGAGATTTTCTGTATTCGTAGAGAACTGGCTAACACATTGCAAAACTTGAGTTTTCAACATGTTCAAATTCCATTTTTCCTACCCTTATCATTTTGTTTACGGACTCCTTGCGGATTCTCATTTACTTTGTTTTCTTTTGGATTGGAGTCCTACTGCAGATTGAATGACCTACCTCTAAGATATTTTCTATTAATTCTATACATGAAAATATAGGATGAACTTTGAAGTTTATCTCATTTACATAATAAGCAGCTGCGTATGTAAATGAGATGTTCAACAAAATGGATTAATATCTACTAGACGTAGTACAGAATAATAAATATTTTAATTTTTTTTTCTAGATGTGATGTTAAAGTTAACTGTACATGTCCACACGATGGAAAACAAATTATTAACGAAGTATTTCCCGTTCACGTGGATCAACTTTTTACATTACTCTTTACTAGTTCAAAATTTTATTTGGACTTTCATGCAGCTAGAAAAACGACAGATTTAACTCAAACCCCTTGGACACATAATCCTTTAGATAATAGTAAAAGTAGAGTGGTTAGTTTAACTGTAGCACTTTTAGCTACTATGGGACCAAAATCTGCACAAGTTACTGAACAACAGGTACGTATTTTATTCAAATTATATAAAATAAAAATTAAAATATTAATTAACAATTTAAAATATATATTTGTAAAAATATACCAGGAGTATTTTTTAAGTTAGTACCCTTTTGAAATAAAAGGAAAATGAAAATAGATTTTTTAATAATTTTATTTTTAAACGAAAGCATGTATTTTAAACTATTTTTCTACATAACTACCACCAGTATTGAGGCACTTATATTATACCTTCCAACTAGCTTTTGAATTCCGTCGTCATAGAATTCTGACCCGTCTTGACTTCATCAGCACTGGCCAAGTGTTTCTTCAAATGAAGGAACATGGTATAGTCGCTGGGGGCTAGATCTGGACTGTAGGGAGAATGATCAAGTTGTTCCCAATTAAATTGTTCCATTGTGAAATTCGTACAAGAACGTCATATTGTATTCTTCAATTAATTATATTATAAAATTAAAATTATATGTCTTTTGACATATAACAAAATAAAGTAAATTATTATTATGAAATGAGTAATGCAGTACTTCAAAAATCAGAAAAAAATTGCAAAATAATTATTATATTCTAATTGTATAGAAGGAAAACTTCAGAGCAGAAACAATTTACGCTTATAAAGTTTCAAAATCAAGTGACTCATCTGAAGAAGAATTCACAGTCACAATTGAATCTATCATCCCATCCAATCTCCACATTTTCTCTTCTTCCTTGATCACATGGGCATCCATTACTATTAATGAATTTGACTCGACCCGTGAAATAAGGAATTCAAACCATGTTTTTTTAATAAAAAAAGTTAGTCTATGTCGTCTAAAAAGCCACTGTAAAATAAACTCTTTTTACTTTATTTCTATATATTTCGTCAATATTTATTGGCTTCTTCAGGAGGAAAAGCCTAATCACTAAATATAAACTACACACATGTCAAACAGTACAATATATAAAATGAATAACCAATCTGTCTTGCAACTAAAGGTTATTTTCCGCCATTTTTAATTATGTATTTATCATGTTTTAGATAATGAATCCCTGTAGTAAAGCTGGTCACCTATATTCAATAGACGTAGAATCTCTAAACGCTGGTGTTCCTTATGCAGATAGTTTTTATGTCTATGTTCACTATTGTCTTCAGAAAGTGTCGGAAACACAAAGTTCTTTGTCCATGTTTGCACAAGTCAAATATAAGAAATCTGTATGGGGTTTAGTAAAAGGTACAGTATAATATGTTGAAAGTCGCCTATTTCATATTTTTTGTAATTAAATTAAGAAAAAACCCAAAATCAATGGCACAAAATTTTTTTAATAATTTATTGACAGCTACGAGTTTCGGCCTATTTGTAGGCCATCATCAGGCCGAAACTAGTAGCTGTCAATTAATTAATAAAAAAATTCTGTGACATTGATTTTGGGTTTTTTCTTCATTTAATAATCAGTCATATTTGTGCTATGGACGACTTACTTCTTTTTTTGTAATTGTCTGCAAACGTTTAAAACAAATTCCTTCTGAATTTAAGAATCCCCTCAAAAACAGAAAGGAATATATTTTTCTATCAAATTTTTTGTATTAACCTTTACTTTGTGTATTGCTTTTATAAATTCAATGACAGCTGTTTCGCTAAAAACTAGCATCGTCAGATTGACATATTGAAGTTACATTTTGTTTGTTTGTAGCTAGGTGCCTGATGTTGATTAAGTAGTTAAGGCTAAACCAAGTATGGATTATCCTGGATGTATTTCCCTCCAAGATCAGTATAACTGTGCAATTTATTTGTTCATTAACTACTTTAAATTGTCGTCTTTGTATTTCAAGTTCTTCAAGAAAATCTAAATTTTGTTTTTTATCACAAATGTGGTATTTGAATGTCATTGGTGTGTATGAATGAATTTGGATGTCCAAGTAGGTGATTTGCATAATTCGACTTCTCTGATTGTTGTAATCTGTATGCTCTTAAGTGTTCAATACCGTATTTCAAAATTTCGTTGTGTTCTAATATATACTGCTTTACAATTTGGACAATTAATTTTGTAAACACCAGATTTTTTTTTAATTTAGGCAATTTTATTTCACATTTTACAATTTTGTGCCAACATTATTTTGTGTTTTAAATGATATTAATGCTGATTTTGCCGAAGATATTATTTTTGAAATTGTATTAGAAATATTTCCACAATATGTCATATTTTATAACTTTTAATTTTTTTAGTTTATCCTGGAAATATTAGTTCTAGTGACATTTTTTGTTATTTCTTATTAATTAATTTATTTATCAAATGTATTGTATAGTCAGAGTTACAGTCAGAAGAATAAGATATATTTTAAGTTAAAACGCAATAACGTTTTTGCTTGTTTTGTTCAGTTAAAAATTTTATTTAGTAAAAGGACTTAATGATTCTGTTTACAATATTTTTCATTGTTCTTATTAATTTCAATGTTAGTAAACAAGATTAGGAATTATTATAAATAGTCACATTTTGCGTTGTAAAATATCTTTTATTTTTGAATCTTTGATATTTGATTTTTAATTTTTCGTCTTTGATATTTGGTCTTTGATTATGATTATCAGTCTTTAATTTTTGGTTCTTGATTATGATTATTAATTATTATTATAAAGTTTAAGAAGATGATTGTTGGAGATTATAGTATTTTTGTCAATAGAGCTATTTTTAAAAAATCATCTTCGAATTCATTAAACATAAATCCATTAGATGTAGCTATTTGTTTTATGATCTCAATTTTTTTATCAAAATTATTTTAGTTCATTGGAGTTGAAAATACTCTATGTATCATAGAATTATAAGCTGATAATTTATGTGATATTGGATGATTTGAATTATATGTTTGTGTTGGTTTTCTGTATATTGGTATATTGAATAATTTAATGAATTATTAACTTTTTCAATTCTTATATCTAGAAAATTAACTTCAATATATCAATCTGACGATGCTAGTTTTTAGCGAAACAGCTGTCATTACATTTAAAAAAGCAATTTTTTTAATAAATAGTTATTAGTTATTTTTTATATCATTTTCTGCCAATTAAAAGTTATGAAATATGAGGCACATAGAATAACAGTGGTCCAACTCCATTTTTTTAAAATATCTGTTCTTTATTGTAAATACATTATCTAATGTGTATCTTTCAGTATAAAGGTGGGCTATCTTCATATCATCTTTTTGCAGAAATTCAAAATATGGAGATAGCCCACCTTCATACTGAAAGATACACATTAGATAAAGTATTTACAATAAAGAACAGATATTTTAAAAAAATGGAGTTGGACCACTGTTATTCTATGTGCCTCATATATTTTATTTTCATTATAATCAAGAATAATAGTACACTGTCATGATTATTAGAAACCTGTTGGTTTATTTGATTATTTATTAAAAGTATTTCAATTCGAATTAATATTTTTTGTCTAAAAAATAGTAAATATCCCGGTTTAAAAAGTTATCAAGACTTAAGCCATTATTTCATCGGGGGCTTGTCCCGCACAGATTGCTGGCTGGAAGAAGCATGAGATGCACACACTAGGCTCCTTATTTTTAGTACGCGGCCTATGCTCTGGATACCTTTTTTGAGGAGAGTAGTAGCAGCGACGACGAAGCACTTGCTACTTACACTATTTTTACCATAAAGAGAAGACGTAAAGTTAAAAGGTACTGGGTTACAATATTTTAAAAAGACAAAAATAACAGGACAAAAACAACTTTATGCTCAAGACAAACTACTGAATAAATAACTTCGATAAGCCTATTCAATAGAAACAAATACTTTAACTTTCAATTACTTGAATTTACATTGTTTTGGCAGAATTCAAATAATTAAAATTTTACCGAAACTTTTTTCTGTCCTAATTTATACCATAATATAGAAATCATGATTTATTAACATTGTAGTAAGTGGACCAACCATTTTGAAAAAAAAATGGTTTTTAAATGGTTTATAAACAGTGTTCTATTATTTATATAGGTATGATCGAGAGAAATGCTTATGCTGGTATTGAAGACTATGGTTCACATCTAATACGAGCATTACATGCAGAAGGTGATGATAGTATTCCAGAAATTAAGAGGAAATCTAAACGGAAAAGAACGATCAACAGTGGTGCAAGGGGACTTATTGAAGAAAGTAAGTAGATCTTTACAAATTGTAAACTTATATATTTGAAAATATTCCACTACCACAGATTATGCGTTTATAAGTATAGGTACCTAAGCTCCATTTTTTCAAAATATTATTTAAGGATTTTTTTTAATTTCCTATTGCTTTTCTTTATTTCTCTAGAACGAGATGTCATTTTAGTTAACAATCACTACTAGTACTTTTGAATGTATTCATATTCTGATGTTTGATTTTTGTTTTTCTCAATTTTGCATTTTGATTCATATTAAATTGAAGTTATAACTCAGCAAAATTATAGAGTACTTTAGTGCAAATTTGTTGAAGTTTAATTGAAATTAAATTGGAGTAATTATTGTCAGGCCCCTACTACGCTTCGCTAACGACATAGTGGCAATCAGTATCAATCTTCTGCAGCTGTAGGAGATACTAAAAGATATGCTTGAACGTAAAATTTAACGAAAGTGAATTTTCCTACTACAAAGTGTCGAAAGACTTAAAAATATATTAGTCATCATGTAAAATTAGGTAACGTAGAACCTGGCAAGTAGGTTGGAATAATGTTTGGACATCTCTCAGCAATCTTGTCCATACTTTCAAGAATATGAATCAATTGATCAACCGTAAAGAAAGAAACAACGTACGTGTTTTACTAACTATGAATTTTAGTGTTAAAACAAGCACGACCAAGTATTAGAAAAGAAGAAAGTATGTTCTGCGTTAGCATTCGGAATCTTACTAGAAATTAGATAATGCAGCAAATGCAACTTAAATATTTATGTAAAGATTACGAAATTCGATGGCAAAGAAGTATGGACTGGCACTCTGTAATTTTTATTTTAAGGAAAGAAATCAAAATTAAGCAAACGAAAAGAATCATTATATTTGATTAACATAACCGATTTGTTAGAGACCCTGCTAAACATCAGATTGGATTGTCATAGATTATATGCTCTGCTGTTTCATCATCTTCCAGACAAAGACGGCAAATCAGATTCGATCTGAATTTAACATAAAATTTGAAGATTAAAATATTATACTCAGGTTTCGTGACTCTTTCGTCATCGCTACGCCACTGGATGAAATTATTGTAAACAAACAAATATTTTAATTTACTTGCGAAAAGGAATATTGGGGCTTAACAGCTTACACACTTGACAATGACTAACAATTTCTTTCACTAAATTTCACTTAATATTACCTATAATTTCGCCAAAAACCACCAATATTCCTCCAAAATATCGTTGAATTTGCTTCGGCAACAATGCTTGAAATAATTAAACAGACTGTGTCAAATTTCATAGTATAACCGCTTCTAGGCGTGGTATCATTCAGACAAGCCGCGCGGCGTTGTCGCTTATTGAGCAACTAATTTCTCTGATCTAATCGAATGAAATAGTTCCATGGTTAAACATTCCGTTAAATTTGGTGGTATAATTTATAAATACAAATACAAATTCCAGTCGACCAGAAATAGGTAATGGAGCAGGTAAAAAAATAAATAGGTAGTTACGTTTTCTCTGATATTAGGTCTATGATGCCAGATAAATAGAACAACGGCCTAGTTTGATATATACAAATTTAATAGGCTGTGATAACTGGAGAGATGTTACACCAAATAATTAAAATAGCAACTGAACAAGGTTAAGATGTGAACACGCATATCCCTGGTATTCATTGTTATTGAGAAAGCTTTTGATAATAAAAACCAACTGAAAAAATTATTAAGTATATTCGGCATAATATACTAAAATAAACTATATTGAATTATTGTGCCAAATAATACACCTTGGTAAAAAAAATCCTATTGAAAAAGGAGTATCTTAGGACTATCTACAAAATAAAAGATTGGCTGACTTAGGAAATGCAGATGACATATTTATGCCTAATATAAAAAATCTAAGGAATATGATCAAATTTCTCAAAGAAGGAGAAAAAATAAATTTCCGCATTAAAACTTAAATAGTAAATAGGATAATTTCACTATTTAGAATGCAAAATAGATAAAAAGGAAAGAGCGAAATCGATTGTGAAAACTAAAATAAAAATATTTAACATAATCTTTAAAAATAGATTGGGTCGTTCTCAAAGCTGCAAGAATATACAATGACATAAAAACAAAAGTCTTAGAAAAAACCTGTACAATATATTGACCAAATAAAATAACAAACTAAGAACTGGTTAGACATGCATAAAATCAGAACTTAAAAAAATGGTTGTATTGTACATGCGCTAATGAATTAAGAAGAAAAATAAGCCCACACTTAAACAAACGCTGAACTCAGAGAAAGAGCAAGGTCTGCTCATGGAGTGAGCTATGTAAATTTGCTAAATACAACAATAAATGTAAGTGCTTTGTAAAGGCCCTATGCTCCTATCAGGAGTAAAGGAAACAATATAAAGAGAGTGATATTTTATATTATTTAAGGTACCTAGACAGCAGCCTGACGTGGTCCGACTACATTTTCTCCATTTGTAAGACTGCCAACTCCAAATTATATCTTATTCGGAGGTGTTTTTATTAATTAATTGCAGTAACCTTTACTTTGTGGAAGTCCATTTTACTAAGAACAATAAAAATAAAACTTTTTAAACAAATATTCCACTATTTATTTAAAAAATGTTCAGATAAAAACCACCCAAATTTCTTTGGAGTTAAGTAGACCTATTGAAGGGAGACTTATTGCGACCAACTTAACCACTTTTGAATTTCGTCGACAACGTGGAGACTTGATCACAACATTTAAAATATTGATGTTCAACATTGGTAATCTCAATAAAATGTTTGTTATAACTCAAGACGAACGCCTCAGAGAACACCAGTTTAAACTTTAAAAGAAAACTTTTCTATTAGACTAAGACAGTATTTCTTAACAAATAGAGTTTTTGTATCTTTTTATTGTTTTGTTTTTGTCGATGTCAAAAAGTTCCAATATTGTCAAATAAATTTATCATCTTGTCAAACTAAATTTAAAGTATTTTCATCGATTTCTTCAAATCTAAGTAACCATGAATCCACCATCCACATTCACAACACTTACGAATGACTCTTTTCTCTTTAAACTTTGATAATACTATATTATGAGACATATTGGATTAAGAACGGTGAATTAAGACAAGAAAAATTACCTTTTTAAAACTCTATAAACATATAATTATTTGGGATATATAGGTATCTTAACAATAATATTTTTTTTGTTATAGACGTTCCTACAAAAAAGAAAAATACGGAAGGTATTTTTAATAGCGAAGTATGTACCATGATAGTATTTTTTGTGTTAATATTGTTACTCTTCTTAAACGTAATGTTATATTACAAATTATGGACTTTAGAAGAGGCACCATCCTATAACTTATTGGATTTGCACTTACTCAAGTAAGGAACTTTTTATAATTATTTTTAGTGTTCCATCTAATCAATACATTTTTTGAAATTTTAGACATCCTCCTCAGTCTCACGAGGAATGGATAAAATTATTACAGCAGCAGGAAGCTTTGCATTCAGTAGAGGCTCATAAATGGCAAAAATTATTAAGGAATTCAATACAATTGTTACGACAAGTAAGTATTTTTAGAGAGTGTAGCTCGAGGCGAAAGCCGAGTGCGACAGTAACACGAGTGCAAAACTCACAAGTACCAGTAAGGTACACTATTTTTCCTACGACTAACTATTTTATTACGTTTTATTTGTGACTTCTATATTGGTATTAACCGATTGAGATTATTTAAAAATAATTATTCATCAACAGTTTGAATCATTGGTTTCCCTTTTATTTTTTATGAATAACTAGTTTTTATGTAAATAACTTCAATAAAGAAGAGGAATAAATAATTAAATTTCTATTTTTCCGCACGAGTGAGAATGAGGGTCACTTCCCATAGGAGTAGAGAGTGTCATATGTGATACTTTCCCATGTGGTCGTAGGAAAAGGTATTCTTTCATAGTGATAATCGCTTTGTTGTGATTTTACTAGCATTTATAATAAGGACTTTTATAAAAATATTTACTACCTATTAAAATGTATATTATCAATTTGTTCTGTTTTGGCTACATTTCAGGCTGAAGAATCCCTTAACGAGCTTCAAAGTTCAATTCAGTCGACGTATTCTAGTAAATTAGTGTCAATTTTACAAGCGGGTCAGGAAGAAAATAAAGAAGAATTATAGATATTTTATAAAAGGCTAATGAACTCTTTCATGCATTTGACAAATTTGTACACTTCAAATAACATGATACACTCTCTTTTTTAAAAATTTCTTTGTTTTGAATTTTAATTAATATTATTTAATAAATTCTAACATGAAATATGCGCTAAACTTGCAAAAAAATGTAATGAAAGAAAGCTAGAATATATTATAGTTGTTTCATTTATTTATTTAAATTTTATTGATTTATATTTTAAAGTTTTAATCGTTGTTAAATTTTATTGTAATTTTTTATGGAACAATCGTATTGTATCATGTATTTGTTGGTTTTTAGTATTAAAATTCTATGTTTAACTGTGATACTTAAATAAGCAGCTGCTACGTTAATTGCATTTTATTGGTGTTGATTGCAACATAAAATGTTTACTGCTATGATTGTTATATATGTTGGTATCTCAACAGAAAAGTAAATTTGATTTATTTTTTTGTGGCATTTTAAATTTTATAAAAATTATTCAAAGTTAATAAGAGGTAATAAAATTAAAAAAAAAATAGGTTTTTATAAACTGTATATTGTTGTCATCAAAGCAAATATCAATACTAGTGATTTCCAAGGAGAAGTTATGGATCTGTATAGTTTGACATATTTAATATTTTGCTAAACTTTCTTATTGTTTTTTTTAAGCATATACTAAGTTTGCTTAAATAAATTCGTTAAAACTCATACAAGAATATATGACACTATGTCTACTTTGTCAAATATTTACACATATAATACAAATTTACTTCTACATTTTTCAACCTGTCTTGTAAATCTAATCTACCAGGAAATATATTTCCTTGTAAATCAAAGCCAAATGAAATTTTTGATAAATGAATTTTCACATTTGATACCTTACTATATTAGATAATATAGTCAACATGTGTATCAAGTATATATCAAAGGTTTGGAAGTAGACAGTGGTATAATAACTATTTTTATTTTCGTAATCTACTTTTAAAATGACTACTGTCTCGTCAAATTATGATTATCAACTACATTTTTTAAATAATTGTTTTACTTTTATTTGCTATTACTCGGTAGTTCTATATAATAAACTATGTTTATCTGTCATGAACTACGTGTAGGTACTAGAAGAAAATATCGATTTTTGTGTACATTTAGAATTGCATCATCCCATCCTATAATAAAATACCCTTTAGCTTACAACGTAACGTTCAATTGAAGAGTTTTTTATTATTCTTAATAAGATGGACTTCCAAAAAGTAAGAGTTGGTACAATAAATTTAATTACAACTATTAACTATGGAGATACAGAAATAATAATACAATATGTCCTAAATAGTTAATCACCAAAAATGTATTTTGCTTGTGGTGTATATTCAACCCTTTTACTATACATAACTGTAAGAATATTGTCAAATGTTTGTAAGGACTTTTCCTATTTATTGTTACATTTTTAAGGTTCTAGTTTTTAATGTCATCGCGCACTGTGTTAGTTTTTATCAACTGTTCCTTATACACACTCATGTACTAAGATAATACAAAATATATGGAAAATTGTTTCTTGGACGTGATTTATTATTCTACGTTCATTTTCCTTTTACTGGTTGGCCTACTTTATGATACAAGATAATGGTCGGGACCATACCTATATCTCGATAATAAATAACCCTGAAAGATTTAGAAAAATCTGAAGACATGAAAATTAATTTTATAAAAATATCGCATATGTGAATTGTGAATAAATTTTTTATTTTATTCATTTGAAAGTCTTTTATGTAACATAGAATACTGTGCCCATAATATTGAAGGTTTAAATTTCTTGGAGATAATACCAAAATACACCAACAGAATATTTTGATAAAGTAAATTTGTTTAATGCTGTTTGCGCCATTGAATGAAGGAATTATATGCGAGTTGGTATTTCTCTTTCGATTTTTCCGGTATTAATTTGGCACACATATCATTTGCGGCTTCTGAAATATCAGGCGGTGTTTCCATAGTAACTAGTGCGAAATAGAAAACAGTGTACTATATATACTACATTTACTATTCAGTGAGAGATTTACAAGTGACATATTTCAGTATAGTTGTAAGAAAAGAATGTTATAAATACACAAAAACTATTACATTTTTGATTTCCAGCTCAGCTGGAGTAATCCGAAAATTGTGACAAAATAGGGGTGTTCCATTAAAAAAAATGACTGTGACGTCATTACTCAAAAGTAATTCACCCTGTATATTAGAACATTATTTTAAAATATGGTAAATTAATATCAAAAATGGCCTTGTTTCAAGATTATTTCTTAGTCTTAGTCTGTTTAGCTAAAAATGAATTTGTTTCATACTTACACACACAGTTTTTAGTATAACCTATAATGTTAATAAAACAAACACATTTAATACAACTTTATTAGAAATTGTAAAACATTCTTACTAGTATACAAAGAATTTCATTAAAAACTGAACGTAGATAACCGAAGATATACTATGGTTAATTTAGTTTATTGAACAATTAAGAAAACCCAGGCAGCTTATTTTTTATATATTATTACATTGCATTTCTGATTTCTCATATAATTTTCCTATGTTATGAAATATTTTGTGTTTAAATTTATTATATCAGAGACGTAGCCCATGGCTAACAAATAATCTTCAATTATTATATCCTGTTCTTAATGAGATGCTATGTAGAAATATACATAATGAAAAGTTCGTCATAAAACTTAACAATAAATGCCAACATTGTGTCTACAACAGAACTGGGCAGTGTTTGCCTCGAAAGTTCTTCGAGCACAGTCTTGCAAGAACTTTTAAATTGCAGTGCTCGGTAATTGATCATTGAAGCCCTTTACAAAAATTTGCTTGGTAATTGAATTTCGCATTTCAAGATCTTTAAAGTGTTTGCAAGCATTCTAAATGCTTGCAAGGGCTTTGAAAATTAGTAGATTGGAAATAAATAATAACAAATATTTAAAAAAAACAGTGTTTAGGGACTGAATGCATGCTAAATGATTTTTGCTAGTAGGTACGTTTTTAAATTTTGAAATTGTTTTCGAAATGAATATAATGTTTAATATTAATAACATAATTAATTGCCATTTTATTAAAATTTAGTTTGTTTTAAGGGTTTGGCAAATAATTAATATATAGGGTGATAAATAAGCTCAGTCTCAGTAGATCAGATAAAAATAAAATCTACTAAAATATTCCTAAAGCTATTTAGGTACAAAAATTACACTTTCATTTCAAAATTATATGATTTAATCAAACACTCTGTATTATATTGCATTTATAAAAACAAAGTAGAAAACAAGTACTTTGAAATAAGGTTAATAATAACTCTGAAACTTTGATAATCTCATTTTTTGAATTTACATCCACCATTGCGTCGAAATATATATGCTGCTCAAATTTAATGAAAACTACTTACGCGTCAATAATCTCAAGTTTTTGGAAACTCTACATAATTAAAAATGTCATACAATTTGATCAAAATTTTATTTTCACAAAAAAAATTTCAATTTTTGATCTTTTTTTTATACCATAAAATAGTTCTGAAAACTGAGAACTTTGTTTTGGGCTTTGGGTATTCATTATTGGAAATGGATACAGAAAATGTATCTGGATACTACCCAGCTCTGGTAGAGGATATCTATAGATATACATATAAGGTAGGTAACAACATTATAGTGTCTACAATACTGATTCTTTAACAATACATAATAAACATGGACTTCTTAGCATCAATAACCTTTGGATTTTTAACAATTTTAGATAATTCTGGATATCTAGATAAAATTTAGATAAATAGTAGTAATAAAATGTAATATCACTTTTCTGCTAAAAAACCTTACACTTCAAAACACATTTATGAATCGTTGGACTCAAGTACTCCTTCCATAGCGGTTTTTTAGACCTTAAAAAGGCATTTGATATTGTTAATCACTCCATACTTCTAGATACTCGAAGATATGTGTGTGAGAGGTAAAGCACATAAACTATTTATAAGTTATTTAACCAATACAACTCAGAAAGTTAAAATAAACGGTTATAAAAGTAAAGAAAAAAAAATCACTTGTATACCACAGGGAGCAGTAGTGGGATCAATATTATTTATAATATACTTAAACAATTTGTTTTTACAGGATAAGGTGCGAAAAATTATTAGTTTCGGAGATGATACCATTGTATACTATATAAATAAAAACTGGTATGATCCTAAATTGTCCATTGAAAGTGACCTAAGTAAACTTAGGTTAGATTGGTTTGATAGTAGATTGCTTTCAATTAATTCTGAAAAAACTGTTTATTTATCCTTTAGTAGCTTTGGAACCTCTTTGCCATACTACAACTTACATATTAAAAAAACTTCGTATCATGTTATTCCGATTTAAAAAAAACTTTTTAAGTTTGGTAGAGTCGCATCTAAATTATGGAATTATTGAATGGGGAGGAGTACCACGAGCCTCCCTCAATGCTGTTGAAATTACACAGAAACAATTCCTTGGTCTAAAATATATCCTAGTCATCTACTTTATTACGAAACTGAGATATAGTATCCAGTTAGGATGCCAGCTATATAAAAATGTATCGTATCTAGAAACCTCAAATCATCCGTATCCACCGAAAGAGAACTGTTTAATTATTTACCAAAAAAAATAAAAGATGAAACTTTTTTCCAACGCTTTAAAAAAGAACTCATGATGTTTATAAAAAATAGTAGGCAAACCGATGTACGTAAAATAAGGGAGGGTTTATGAAAATATCAGTTTCTTATTAGTGGATATTGAGCAGTATATTTTTATCTAATTATTTATTGAAGGAATTTAACATTTTTGATTATTACTCTTGTTGTACCTGGTAATTTTTGTTAATTTTGTTATTGTTGGTTTTACATTTTAACTTCATATTTAATTTTGATTTTATATTTTGACTGTAGGTGTATTTAATTTTGTATTATAACTTTATATTTAATAAGAATTTTATTTATTTATTTTACTTGATATGTAAATTTATTAAAAAAAATATCTATTCTATTCTGTGATGTGACCTATTATTAGCGATATCAATTGGCAATTTTATTGTTTTTTCATGATATCACGTACAAGTTGTTAGTGATCTTAATTGCTGACAACTTCAGTGATTATTAGTCTATTTACTTACGTGTATACTACCTATGTATGGTTTTTTCTTTTTATTATACTTTTCGGTAAATAAACACTATATTATATTATGTATTAAGTGCCTCCCCATTAACAACATAAAAATTGGATTCCAATGATTGAAAAAGAAAATATAATTTTTAAATACCAAAAATCTCATCAAATAGGCCTTGTATCCATCAAACTGTCTTAAATATAAATAGTTATCAGGTATTAATAAAAACCAAGTCAGATCTATTGTGGTTAGAATTAAGTACTTATAAGTAATTGTCTTTACAGAACTCATCTGTGGCTCATTCTGCGAATTTCACTCATGCTATATTGAGACGCAAATCCCAATTATAATATAAACAGCTATATGTTAGTCATTTGAACTGCCTTTTTAAAAAATAACTTAATGGTATTTGGCAATAATGTTTATACTTTTATGTAAGAGTTAAGGAAGGACCTTCTTAGGACACTGGTTCTAAGGTCACATTGGTCTTTGTGTCCCTTTCAACCAAAATAGGAACATTACATACAGAAATCCAAATTCCACCACTTAATATTTGGACAATGGCAATTATATTTTTTCTCAATCACATATGAAACAATATCTTTGGAAAAATTTTCGAACAATTAACGGAATTATTTTTAGCTTCGATTTCAACGATTTCTGTAAGAATAATTTTATTTGGATAATTGAACTCGCACATTTATTAATATATGAAATTTGTGTAAATGTACTCAGAACTTAATACTGTCCCCATACACACTCTTGATACAATAATTATGAAATGTAACTAAAAAAATTATATGTAAAATAAATAATTTAAAAATTAATTAGAAAAATACAAAAAATGAAAGAAAACATATGAATGCAACTCATGCAACTATGATTATTAAACATTTTAATTTTGCTCATTACATGATTTCTTCCCGCGGTGATGAAGATTCTGTAAACATAAAAAAGTATATTAATTTCTCATAAAACCAACCATTCTCAGCAACAAAATAATTAGTCAACAAGCAGTACAATTTTATCTCTTACAATTATTTTTTGATAATTTAACAGCCAGTTACAATTTTTTTTTATTGTATTTTTTAAGGCAGGTATTTATTATTTTATTTTATTAATTTCATTAACAAATTTACTGATAGTTTAAGTTATTAAAGGGCCTTTTAAATAACTAAATACGGCATTTACCTCCCGTTCTAAAATTAAATAATGATAAGATAAAACATGAAATGATTTGGTACTAATCATAATGATTAAACGTTTGTACTAACTCATTTATACAAATTAATCAATTGGAAACTATTTTGCAATTAATCTTCTAATAAACCTTAAGCTTAATAAGTCAAAGTACAGAGTTAATAACAGACTATTTACCAAATGAAAAGAACGAAGCAGTTTTTAACAATCATTCAAAATTAATCGTTAATTGGACTAATGACCTTTCATTATTTATACTTTGTTAAAGTTAAACAGAATGGTGGAAATTTATTTAAATAAATATCAATTTGAACTAACAATTTATGTATATAACACATTTAAAACTATTAAATACCAATAATGTTATTGTTGTGTAGGTCGATGATACTATTTATTATTTATTTATATTTTCCAATCATGGAATAATTTATGTATTATACAAATTCTTAAAGATTATCGATGAAGCTGAGAATGTTAAATAAATTTTAAATTATTGTAGTCCACCAATTACTGTACATAAATTAAACAAAATTCGCAATTTTATATTTATTTAATGCCTTGCTAAATATATACCTCATTAATTACACAAAAATAAATGCAATTGTTTGGTTTTACATTTTTCTACACCTACCATAATCCAAACATCATAGAGATGAATAATGGTAACAATCCTTCTCTAACGATGTACCATTTTTAATATTCCTCAATAGCCTACCTTTTTCACTTGGTTCTGCTTTAATATCTGCCGTTTGCGTAGTGCAACTTTGTAATGAAGTTTTCGGAACGCATTTTATAGCAAATAATCCAATGGATCCTATCACAGGCGGAACACCGGCCAAAATAAATGGTAAAGTGTAGTTATTGTATGTGTCAAGAATAAGACCAGCTATGTAAGGACCCAAGGTTAAGGGTATCGAACATACCCCTAAAAGGAAACCTATGGCTTGCGTTGCTCCTTCTCTACCGCAGATATCAAAGGCTATAGGACCTAAAAATTAAATTATTAACAAATTATATTGGTTAATTGCTTGAGGACTAGTACTAAACTTAAATGATTTATTCAACTCGTTTGTTTCAAGTTCAGTTTTGGATAAAAAATGTTAATATTGGAAAAGTTACCAATAGCAAAAAAAATAATTAAAACATAAAACAAAAAAAATTACAGTTCCTGGAACAAATTGCATTGCATTTTAGAAATTACACCTTATAATTTCAACTTAATACTTTTGTTTTAAGTAAATATCACGTTTTAATTAATGAATAAAGGATAAAAGTAAAAAAAACTTACTTGGTACATTGTGCTATTAACTATATAATTGAAATAATATATTAATAATTAAAATTGTAATAATTAAGCATTAATAAATAATTGTAAATGTTTTTAAAAAGTTAACCAAGCTTAAAAATTTCAATTTAATTATATTTTTTTATAAGGAAAGCATCATTAATGATATTTCAGCTAAATTAATTAATTAATTAATTTCAATTATTATTTTGCTTAAAACATATAGATTATTTTTTTAATTCATAATTTTGTATTTCTCTACTTTATAATTCCCTTCCCAAATCCTTTAGGCGGATCAGTATCACATCGTTCGTATTAAAAACTCTGGAAAGTATTCTAGATAGGCACATTAAGGAGGGGAACCTTCCTTTGAATCCTCACTAATATGCATCAGGTTGGAAAGTCCTAAACAACTTCGTAGTAAAACTCTGTGGTAAATTTTTGGGGGTGAATCCCAAACAGGTTTACTGTATTTATCATACCATGATAAAACCAATGATCATGTATTGCTCAGTGGTGTGGTCTAAGGTCCATTGTAGCAAAGTTGTCTGGCTTGCAGAGAACTGCATGCATGGCCATTAGGGGCCCTATGTCTACCACTCCAACGAGAGAGAAAGAGAGACTATAGCTAGAGCCAAGACGATAGGTAATCAAATCACGTGGGATAATGAGAAAGTAAAATTCCCACCAAGTCCTTGGAATGCTATCGGACATGCTCGTCATTATGGTACACGTGGAAATGGTTTATAACGTACTATTGGGGGAATGGTATCAGCAAATAGCAGAGTAGAACTACTCTGAGTTCCAGGAGTAGTGATCAATCAGAGGTCTGACACTCTGGTAAAGAGGGGAACGGAGTCCGCCTTTATTGGGCCGCCAAAGACACTATCTCCAGTTGGGAAGCATTGCAAACCCTTCTGTACTCTAAGCCCAAATCGATCTTGGACTTTAAGAAGTGCAGACTCGATGGCGAATTGTAACCCTTAGGGGTGAGCCTCAATAGGTCCAAGTTTGGCCACAGTGGAGCGGCGGCCCAAGTAGCACACAACATCCCCAGGATATCCTCTCAATATCCTATACATAGCGTATATCCCGGGATATTCACCGTATATCCTAAAGATACAGCGATGCATATATACCTCGTATATAAGAAAACCTATATCCTACGTATATCCTATATATAACGCGAAGGATTTGTCTGCTTTGTTCTATAAGTCGAGGCCAGTTCTTCTTTGTCTTTCGTTGGAATATATAAAAAGCAGAAGAAAAATATAGTTTATAGTTGTTTTCCAACCTAACTTGATATTTTAACAAGATTCAAGATGCTTTTTACTGTTTTATGTTTTATTGAGGATTGAGGTCCCAACCTAAGAGTTTTACATGTGTTTCTGGTGGTGAAGAAATTTATTAGTTAAAAAAATTATTGAATCGTGTGTAAACCTTTCGAAGTGTACCTTTTTTAGGCAAAAAGCTTGTGCAGTGTGTGCAAATTGTAATTGTTCAGGTAGGTAAGTACTGATTTGGACAGCACTATTGTTGCAGGTAAAGTATTTCATTTATGCATCAATGATTAATCTTTGTTCTCTAGTTATAGTTATAATTATGTATTACATCATTAAATATTGAATATATATTTTTTACAGAAGCTTATAAACGATCCAATATGTCGTCATCAAAGAAAGAGTGCGAGAAATCAATAGTATCTTGGCTCAAAAGATCAAAAGAGCGAATGGATAGAGTACAAAAAAATTTTCTTCAAATACCTAAACTACTTTTTTTTAATAAATATAAATGAATATCTGTCTTTGAATTATAAAATATTAATTAATGTACCCTTTAATTATTCAATTAATGTGTATACAAAAATAAGGATAGTCTATGGATGTAGTTCAGTGTATATCCTAGGGATATACTATAGGGAACTGGGAACATACTATAGGGATATACCGGGGACGTCCCGTTTTTTAACATCGTATATCCTGAGGATGTACTGGGGATAGCGCATAGCCAAAACCGTATATCCTAAGGATATAGACTATTTCCCTTCAGATATCCTCCAGATATACCTGGTATGGACTTGTGCTTTTTTGGGGGGAAGGGCTCCACTCACATTGAACCTAACCTAGCCTACACGAAATTTTGTTGACTGATATTAGTTTTGTGACAATAATTATTCTTTATCAGATGTTTAAAAGGATTTACAGTTTTGCTATTGATTTTCCTGAAGTTAAAAGTAAATATTCTAATATTAATTCGAGAAATTGTGTACAGCATTAAGGAAAAACATCGAATGAGATAACATACCCAGAAGAGCGATAAAACAGCCATCAAAAATACCCATAGCCAAAGTAATGACTACTAACCATGCGTAATGTCCAACAGTAAATGGTAACAACATTGTCATTAATCCTATACTAAAAAAACTTAATTGTTGCATGTATATTCTATTAACTTTCGGCAAATCGGCTATATAACCAAACATCAACCTTCCAATACCTGTAAAATAAATGTATAGTTATAATTATTGTTTGATTTTTTAATATTTGATATTATATTTTATTTATTAGTTTCAATAAGGGAAAAGTTTGATCCATACTACAAGTAATCACTAA
Source organism: Ophraella communa (assembly GCA_035357415.1). Lineage (NCBI taxonomy): Eukaryota > Metazoa > Arthropoda > Insecta > Coleoptera > Chrysomelidae > Ophraella > Ophraella communa. The sequence goes on from CM068984.1 coordinate 8,731,125, forward strand.
CTTTGGGCCCATTTAATGTTTGATATTATATTTCCCACAATTTAGATAGGTACGTGTATCATTATTTTTAGTCTCTTCATTTGAAGACTCTCTGCCATTTAGTAACAACAGAAAATGAGTATTTTTGTTCTATTTTCATTTTTTTAATTTGATCTTTACTGTTAGGCAATATATGTTATATATTACATATAATTAATAACTCACCTGATGCAATACCAATACACATGATAGGCAATTTGGTGTCTGAGCCTTTTTCAAAATTTTTCTCTACGAATTTGAGCATGTATACATATGGTACGAAATAACCAAATAAAGATAGAGCAATAAAACTCACCCATATTACATATGTCATATTTTTTAATAATGGTATATAGAAAATATTACCAAGTGTAAATTTCTTATATTTAGTTAGTGTAGTGTGGGTGATGGGTTTAAATAGGAATGCGAATAGCATAATAAAACATGATTGTACTGCCAAGATACGAAGAGTCCATTCTATCTGAAACAAAAACCAGGTATTTATGCAAAACTTAAAGCAAGAGCCAAAAAATAGATCAAAATAAAATTTTTGAAGGAAAGTACTATTTATATTTGTCTTTCAATTCAAATATAGGAAGTAGAAACTGTTTAGCTTTTGTCTCTGAAGAAGATAAATTGTTTATCAAAACGCACGTTATATAGTTAAAAGTGTTGTTGGCTTAGTGGTAGTGTAGGCTGTGTTCGGTAATTTTAAATAAAAAGTTGTAGGAATAAAAATGAATTTGCTATTACTTCTACTGTATTGGTTGTTGCGTGTCTTCGAGTACTCTGTTTAAAAAATAATTGTTCGCATAGTTTATTACGGTGATAAATTATATTAGCTTAATACAATTGTGTGCCTGGCAATTTTCGTTTGACAAAATCGATATTTGTATTAGCTAGATAAATAGATGTGTAAGTAGGAATTGTTTACTTTTCCATTACACTATTATTAAGACTTCATAATCTTTGTCATAAATTATGGCTACGCAGAATGTTTTCAATCGCACTTTAACAGTTATCTATTACAAATCAACAAAATACTGTAATATTTGTACAATAAATTGTAAGTAGGTACAGATTTTGTCAACTTTTTCCGATCACACATAATTTAATTACTGTCTGATAAATATAAATATTCTAATTAAGAAGACATACCTACTTACCCCAAATTTCTTCAAGCATGCATCAATTAAGTAAGGCATTACTATCGTAAATACGGAACTGCCAGTGGCAGCAAACCCATTTGCTTTACCCAAATACTTTTTAAAATAGTGTCCTAAAATAGCCAATGACGGTGTATACGCTAAGGCTCCTCCTAAACCGTACATGACACCATAAGTAATGCATAAGATAACTATATCGTCAATAAAAAATGACGATAGGAGCATCCCCCCGGAAGCTATTGCCCCACCCAGGAACGTCGTTTGTCGAAGGCCTATACTGTCAGTCAAAACTCCAGATACGGGAGATACGAAGAATACCGTTCCCATGGAAAAGGAACCAATTAAAGCTAAAACAGAAATATAATGTAATTAATAATCATGGATTTTCCATCGTATAAATAAATAACTATTTCTGTTCTGTGACTACAATAGGATTATTGGAGAGAGGTAATTTGATTTAGACTAAATTTGATTGCAATATAGGTATTATTCCCAGAATGTATAATTAAAACACCAACGATGTTTTATTCATACAAATTCATTCTGTCTGACAAGGTAATCCTCATTTGGTAATATGAAAAAAAAGTATATCTTCAGCAAATTTTACTCTACATCAATAAGTAACAGAGATGCAGCAATTTAAATTTACAAATTTATATGGTATACAGTGCTTTTCTGATAAAAGTATCCACCTTTAATAACTTTAGTAATACTGGTATTTATGGAAAATCCAAAAACATGTCAATTTATGTTGGAAGGGGCAAGCATTATGGTGTAACGTATCTCCCTATAATGTAAAATATTACCTATACTTATTTTATTATGTATTTACATATTTCTAATTATTATGTCGAGTTATTGTTACTGCTATTTTTCATTAATATTTACTTTACTACAAAATATACATACTATTAATTATTTTACTAAACTAAGGTTATTCTTTTTATATTCTTGTTATCGTATGATATATAGAAAATACGCATGCCGATGATTGTACAAGGATGTGAGTCAGTCTTTCACTCGATACAGAATAAATCGTTTGTTTCGGGAATTGTGGTATTATTTTTACCTTAGTTAAAAAAGTTACCGTAACAATGGCTTATTCAAACTTACTGGAAAAGCCACCTCCTCAGACCTAGCAGCATCCCTTTTTTTTTTAATTACTTTTCATATTTTTTATGTAAAATTTGGATACTCCTCTTTGAGGAGTATAATACTTGTAGGTTAAAGTGGTTAGTTTATGAGAAAACAATTTTTCTTTTAATGGTACAAATTTTACTCATTTCTTACTTTCATCTTATTTGCCTGTAATAAAATGGGTTGTACAACAGTTCAAACTCTTTAATATTATATATTTTTTAAATCAGCTCAAAGAGGAGTACCCTAATTTTACATAAAAAATATGGGAATTAATTAAAAAAAAGGATGCTGCTAGGGGTGAGGGAGTGGCTTTTCCAGTAAGTTTAAATAAGCCATAATGCTTGGCCCTTCCAACATAAATTGACGTGTTTTTGGATTTTTCCTGAATGTATTACAAAAGTTATTAAAAGTGGATACCTGAAAAGCACTGTATAAGGAGGTATGAATAATCATGGCTATATGAGCATGGGCGTTATCGTAGTAAAAACCGACATAAATACTCTTCAGTAAATGTCATGTATGTTGGAGGAAGTAAGGACTTAAGGTTTAAAACGATGAACAATATCAATCTAAAATGTAGGTAAAATGAGGCAAAATATCTAGGAATGATTCTAAATAAAAAACTAACTTGGAACAATCATTTAGAAAAATTATTAATAAAAGTCTTATTGGCGAGCTGGACTTGCAGCACAAACTTTGGGTAAACTTGGGGCTTGAGAGAATCCGAAAATGATCTGTTCATATCAAAAGGTCATGGCCATGGTCACATAAGCTTCTCTATTGTGATGGCGTAAAATTCAATTTCCTTGGAGTAGAAGGGACAATGACAATGTACCCCACAGCAGCCCAAGAGTCTGCGCAATATTTCTGCTTTATAGCTGTAACTGCAAGAAGAAACCAAACATTTACTGCTTCGAGAAATTAACAGCTTCTTTAGGCATGCTACCGGAAGAGTGATATCTGTACGTTTACGGATGCGCCCAGATTTTGGCTGAATATGTTTTATAGTCGAATATTGGTGTGGAGAGAAAGAGGACAGCGATATAATGAACGTTTGATGGCGCCAACCACTCTTTTTGGTGCTGGCTCAGTTTGCGTATGGGGAGGCATATGTTATGATGGCCGTACTGATTTAGTGGCGTTAATGAATTTGACAATGACGGCTGTACGATATAGGGACATGGTTATAGAGCCAATAATTGACCATTTTTTGGTGCAATAGGCGAACAATTTGCCTTTATCGACGATAATGCGCTCTCGCACCGTGCGTGAATATCACGGTTTTATAAGAATGAACTGGCCACCATGTTCACTCGATATGAATTGCATTTAGCAATAGAACAGCTCGCCAATGCCTTGCGGAGAATATGGGAAAACATACCTCAACAATTTATTAATAATTTAATAAGGACCATGCCAAATGAGTGACAGGCTAAGGCAAGCTACGGGTGGACTCATACTTATTTATTTATTTGGGATACAGACAGGACAGACCCATAAGAGTATCCACACATTACAGTTAAATTACAAAGTTTTACAAGTTTAACAACTATAAATATAATTAAAAATACAAAAAAGAAGAGACATCTAAATTTATGGTATTAAAAAATGGTTCCTCAATAGTTTTTTAACCGCAGTTGCATTATGAAAGAATATATCTACTTCCACGATATTAGATAATTTGTTGTAAGTGTTAGTTATTCTATGTACTGGAGAATTAAGGAAATAATTAGTAAATGCTTGGTCTGTAAAAAAGGTGTAATTATTTCTAGTAGCATAGGTGGGAGTATGGAGATTTATGGAATTCGTAATTTCGATACAATCAATATTATTATTTAAAATTTTATGAGCAAACATGACATCCGCAATTTGCCTACTGTGCTCAAAGGTAATTATTTTTTAAAAGGAACAAATACGTTGTCTATCTGTTTCAGGATAAAACTTTCTTTTACAATATGAAATGAATTTATTTTGAATAGATTATAATTTTGAAATGTACACCAAGTAACGTGGATTCCAAATGACTGAACCGAACATTAAGATACTATGGACATATGCCATATACAAAGTTCTAATGGTAAAAGGGTTTCGCAATTTGAAATAAGTTCTGTAAATGAAGCCTAATTGTCTGTTTGCTTTTCGGGTAATATGATAAATGTGTTTATCAAAAAGGAGTTTTGAGTCCAAAATTATTCCAAGATCTTTTATACTATCTACCGGATGGAGTACACAATTAGAGATTTCATATGTGTTGTCATTTAATTCAGGACTGCTACAAGAAAATTGTATGTAGTTGCACTTAGAGACATTTAACAACAGCTTATTTTTTACACAATAATCAAATAGATTATTTAAGTCTCGTTGAAATCTAAACTAAATAATTATATAACATATTCACAAATGCTTTTCAAGTAACGCAGTAATTAAACACTTGAAAATCTAAGAAAGAATTGAACACTAACCGATGTTGTATTCTACTTAAGAAGTTTCATCATAGATCAAGTTAATTGATTCCAATGGTTTTTTCTCTCGAGTAAATTAATATCTATTGATTTGGATACCAGCCAGTTCAATTCAAGTTGACCCCATTGTTTTATTAATTACTTAATAAGATTGAAGAGTTTAACAACCAACTTCCTACGTTCCTATTTTCTAATTTGCGACTATAATCATGGAAACACATACTTGTGAAAATGTTAATGATTAACTAATTTTACAATACGGGGAACAAAATGTTAGCATAATTCTATAAAAAAATTTTTGACACCTTAAGAATTTGTGCTGTGTATTAAGATAATGTTAATAAATCAAATATTAACCAATTTTTATAGAGAAAGAATACATCAATTTTCTCAAGAATAGGCAATTCAACCGAAAACAGGTGGATTTTTAATTTTCACCCAAACTTTGTGAATATATCATTTGATATATCATACTATTGAAGTTATCTAGGAACTAATAGATAACTTTAGAAGAATAAAAATGGTCCTGGTCTGGATGGTCTTGGAAGTTATATAAACTGCGTTTTCAAAATACACACAGTATATAAGAGAAGAAACCTATAATGGGAATCGCAAATCCAAAAAATAGTTTCTATTTCAATCACAACAAATAATTACAAATTAATTAACAAATAGTTGTAGACTTTATTTTTACTTGATGTAAACCCCTTGTAACATCTACTTGAGCATTGTGGGATATTATGTAATTCAATTCTGCATTTACTAAACCATGAAGGCAGTTCTTTCAAGAGTCCCTAGGAGGTAGTTGTTTAGAAATAAAAATCGGGAATGTGCTTCATCTATTCAGTGTTGTGAAAATGGTCTGATCATCCCGTTGCTTGTCAAGATTATTATTAATAGTCGCATTCAGCGGACTTAACCCTATATTGCATGAATAAAGAAGTTCCTATTTGAAAAATAAAAAAATGGGAAGGTTTTATTATTTAAGAATATAATTACATAAGCACTTAAATAGTGGCCTTTTTTCCAGTTGCTTGTAGGCAACATTATGCATCTAGGAATAAAAACCAGCTAATTATAATGAAATTTGTAAAAACAGTTACTGGATGTTGTAAAACATAGATATGTTTTACACTTCTTGCAAATTACTTTTGGTGTTCCTTTACGTCCAGGAAGTTTACATCTTTCCTTTGTTTCCTCAAATACTGGCCAATGTCCCACTTGGTCTCTCCTGATGTCGCAACAGGGAATAGGATTTGTTTCATATTCGATGTCAATCTTGCTGTTACTTGGACGACCACACTTCGTGGTTGTATTATTCCCTTGCAAACATAGAACAGCTTTGAAGACTAACAAACTTATTTGCTCTTTCTTCGACACCCCAATAGAATCGCTATCTCTTCGGTATAGTAACCAAGACTGTACTACGGCTATTACTATGAAATGAAAGAATAGCCTGTGGTACCATTTTTTAGATCTTATATGAATTCGATATAGTGCCAATAAATCAACTCCTCCCATACTTTTATTGTAATGGTGAATTACAGATGGACATTCAATACACATATAGTTTTTAGAAATACGGTTCCATCATCTTTTGGTTCCACAGGGATATGCTCCAGTATATGAACTGAGAATAGTAACACTTTTGTTATCAAACCACTTTAGTGCAGTAAGTTGAGTTCCCTCAACATTGGGTCTTTGTTCTTCAAAGGTACCTCTCCCTTTTGATTTTAGGTCCTTATCGCTAATAAAAGTGCATCCAATCACTCTGTTTGGCCTTACAGTACCTTAAGCACTGTATACCATTTTTAGCTAATTCCACTTGGAGTTGGATTCCATTGAACCATTTATCAAAGTATAGCTTATAATTCTGTTGTTTTGGAATCACTTCGGCTAATCCCGGTACGCCTACATCAGGTAACGACGAATCATGTATACACTTCAAATTTGTGAACTAAACCGGAAACTTCAGAGAGTACAAACCATTTGTATCCCCATTTTCGAGGTTTTTTTGGATTGTACTGTTTGAGACTGCTCTTACCTTTGAATGATAAAAATTCACCCATCGGAATTTTGGCAAATGTATCATTGAGTTTCATTATAAGCGGTCGCACTTTGTAGAGTTTGTCATTGCTTCCAGAGTCTCTCGGTGGCTGTTTGGCATTGTCATTTGGATGAATATTCCTTTTTATTGATTCCCACCTATTCAAGCTCATTATATCTGCTACCTGTGAAATGCGTGTAACTGAATTCCAGTATATTCTTTTTTTTGGTTTATAGATAGACATGAAACAAGAAATGACTATAAACCGTTCTAATTTATATTTACTCAAAGAGATTGGCTTATTGGGATTATTTTGAACGGAGTATAAATTGTTTTCTTTAGAGATCAAATCAGGTAAATAATCATTAACAACTTTTTTGAAATAAAGTATAGGAGTATATATTTCATTGGAACTTGGCAAACTCCCTTTCCAAGAAGGAATGGGCAGAGCAATTTTTGTTTTGGTAACTTTCCATGTAATAGAAATATTTTTCTTTCTGCTGATGGAATTCAGAATATTCTTATTTTGTGGTGCACTATCGTCTTTTAAAACACCTACATTTTCAATTGTCGGTGTATAAGAGTTGTCATCATCGTCTTCTGCAATATCCTCTTCACCAGAAGAATAAGCAATAAACCACAACAAACTATTTATTTATTTAATAAAATTTGCTTTATAATTATGCAACAAGTTATCGATGTATAACCTGATTATTTTGAAGTACTTATAGTATTACTACCGAGGTTACTACTGAAGAATATTGAAAAATAGAATAATACACCGTAAACTTTTATTAAACATTTTATAGCATGAACACAATATTAAAAAATAGGTAACATATTTGCAGTCGTCTAACATACGAATCAGATATGTACAGATAGTATTAAATTGAGAATTTTTATTTCGTAGTGCCATTTAATATACGGGTAGCGAAAGCTCACACATTTACTCACATTAAAATAAATATTTCTTAGGTAAATGCGAGGAAACTTGCTAATGAATTAATATATTTATTATACTGAAATTCGATACAGCACATACGTATCGAATGAAGCTACGTTTTAGTTACGAAGTCTTAGAAAAATCGGCTCAAAACATAAATCATTAGGAAGTAGTAATATTATTTCTAAAATTTTGATGTTGGTACAATTTTTTAAACATTCATATATTATTATTTCAATGTATTTACTTAAATAATAAAATAGACATGTTTATTCTTACATACAGGTACCGAAATATTTTCTTTAAAAAACATGAAATCTAATTAAAACAAAAAATAATTCAATACACCTGCTAACGTGTGAACTCCACATTGGTTTATTACATTCCCGTGAACTTGGCACACCATATTTAAAAATCTTAAAGTTTTTTTAAAATTCTGGCATCCTTTGCAATAGTTCTAGAGTTCTAGAGTAATAAACTTACTGCTCTACATCTTTGGTTCATAGACAAAATAATATTATCAATATCACTTTGATGTATACTCGCCCACTCTGCTCTAAGAAGCTGTCGAAATTGAGCCGGTCCATAAATGTAACCCATATTTGGAGTGGTTCTACGATTAAGAATATCCCATGCATGATCAATAGGATTAAGGTCCAGAGAATGTGCTAACCGTGGTATAACTTCAACTCCCTCACTTTCCAACCACTTGGTCACAATACGTGCAATATGTGGAGGGGCATTATCATGAATTAAGAGGAAGTTTTCACCAACTGTGCCTGTAGTTGGGTGCCCAATAGGACGAAGAATGGTATCTAAATACCTCTTAGGAAAGAATCAGGAAAAACGAGATCGGCCCTCCCCATACCATGATTGTGTCGCCACTGTAGCTGCTCACTTCCTGAACATGTTTTAGTCGTTCCACATTTATAGATCGTCACACACTCTTGTTCGATGAGCGTCTAGGTAAAATTCAAACCTAGATTCGTCACTGAATGAAACTGAGTAGCCCAATCTTGAAGCGCGGTGGACATCTCAGGGCCCGTCTACTGAACAAGTTATGAGCTCTTTGTAAAGGCGTAAATACAGTATAAATTATGTACAATATACTTCGGTTTGTTTTTGGTCAGTGCTTTAGCTTCTGCTTTCTGGATTCTTCTTCTTCCTCCTACTATATCTCCATCCTATGTTGATATTGATTTACCTCTCTTACGTTTTGTTTGAATTCTTGCTTCCAATATCTTTTTCACCGGTCTACTTTGCTCCATTCTGTGTAAGTGTCCCCACCAGCTCAGCTTTCTTTTTTCAATAAATTCAAGGGTAGATTCTATTTGTAGTTCGTTTCTTACTGCAGTGTTTCTTATCCTGTCTTTTCTTGTGATTCCTTACTTCATTTCTGTGGCCTGTATTTTAATTTTATCTTTATTAGTTAGTACCCAAGATCCACATCCAAACGTCAGGATAGGTCTGTATATGGTTTTAAATATCTTAATTTTTGTTTCCCGCGAGATTTCAGATTTGCTTATAAAATGCTTGTTCATTGCAAAGTAGAGCTTTAGTGTTTTATCTATTCTGTTGTTGATTTCAGCTTATTGTTTTCCTCCTTCTTCAATATCAAATTAATTATTTTTTAAAATTATCCCTAGACTTTTCCGATGTGTCTATTTACCATACCAGATGAGTTTGAAAGGTAATAAATTCAGATACCACTAGAATGTATTATATTTTAGAGAGAGCTGTACAATTAAAAATGTGTCAAAAGTTATCAGTAGCAGGGGGATAAATAGAAGTGCAGTTTAACAAATTGATAAAAGTGTTGAAAAACCAGAATTGATTTGTGAATTTAATTTTGTAGCTCGAGCCAAAGTCTCAGAAACACAAATGGACTACATATTTTGAAATGTGCACTACAAAATAATTGTGCTAAATTAATATATGTGATTAATAAAAGTTATGAAGAATATCAATAGTTTTGTTCTCTAAGAATCGTAGAAAACACGAGAATATTGAATACGATAATATATTGAATTTATAATACATAATTAAATATTACTATAGAAAAGCAAACCAATAAGTATGTAACAAAATTTTAAGGTGTTAACGATGGTATTAACAACTACTTTCTAGAGACATATGGCAGGTTCACACAGGAGATTTTGTCATTTCGAAAAAATAAGTCTTGTTCTTGGGTACACCCTATGTAGTCTCGGTCTGGTCTAAAATTTTTTCAAAAGTGCCTCGTCTAGTTTTTACGAGATAAGACGAGAAATATCTCGGTTTCGTGTGAAGCCCAAGCTACCAAAGAAATCGCTACTATCAGTTATTCCAAAGAATCCATTAAGATATTATTTATAATATTTAAGTGTACAAATTATTTTCGATATTTTTACAAATAAAGGTTGTAGTTTGATTATTTTTATTATACAATAAATAGTATAGAAGATATTTTTAAACCCCAGTTAAACACAATAGTATAAAATAGTTATGAATACCTATCTAACATCAACAGTTCCAAATTTTAATTACATTTAAAAATATACACCCCACAAATTTTTTTTTCCTTTTTTAAACAATTTTATTACTATAATAATTGAAACTCCAATAAACCCCACTTTTGCAACATTTATTGTAAATATCAGTTCAAGCTTTCAGTTTGACGAAAATTAACCTGAACATGCCGTCACCACGTCGCTCTGATGAATATAAGCAAAATCTTGATTCATCCGTGAATAAAATATTGGATCAATCCTGAATATTCCAATTAACGTGTTCTCTAGCAAATTGATCGTGCTACTCGATGTTGCCTGGTAAGGCTTGGTCCTCTAGCTGGTACACTGGCTTGTAAACCTGCCTCTCTAAGCCTTTCCAACTGTTTGTAGGCTTATTCGAACATTAGGGGCAGCCAATAGATCTGCTTGCAGCTTTCTAGCGGTGGTATGCTTAATTCTTAACCCCGTTAACCTCAAATAACGATCATCTATAGCCGAAGTTACCCTTCTGCGGCCTTGACCTAGTTTTCTGGATAGCTGTCCGATTTCTTGGTAGCGATTAACGACTCTGGATATGGTGCTTTGTTGAACACCCATAACGCCAGCGACGTATCTTTGACTGCGACCTTCTTCTATGAGCGCAATTATTCTAGCGGCTTCTTCATTAGTCACATGTCTTGTTAAACGTTCAGGCACATCCTAAATTTAAATTTTTGCTTAACAGTAACACTCTTCGCTTAACGACGTTTCGATCTCAATACGTACTAGGACAGAAATAATCTACTCTCGAGCAATTATCTTAAAAAAAGTCTGTAAGAAATTCCGATCGTTTTTTGTCCATGATAAGAAATCACAAATACCTTTTAAGTTGGCATATATACTAAAATATAAACAAAAACTAAAATTAAATATATCCTAAAATACTACTTTTTCTGGGGTGTATAGTTAACTTATTATATCTCAAGTTTTTGTAACCGTGTACAGCGATTCACCTTATTATCAAATAGTAAACATAAGCTTTTTATGTGTTGATTTCGAACTAATTAACAACAGTCGATAAAGTAATGCATTCCTTTGCTCATAGGAGTTATACACCTTTTTTACAGTTTGTATTTCAACAGTAGGTAATTAAAGTTTGTGGTAGCATTTCTCTTAATTCATACTAATCATTTTATTTTTAATTAATGTACTTAACATTTTTTAGTATGATTAAGAAATTGTATTCTAAAAAAAAATTCATTGTTTTTATAAAATGTAAAAGAGACTATCTAAAGAAAATTTAATATCCTATTCCCCTCGTAACTGGTGCCACCGACGACTTAACCACTAAACGAGCAGTGTTGCCATCAATAATTTATATACAGTTGATAGAAAGTTTAACAGTTTTTAATTATGTTTGGAAATTAAAATATATAAAATGTTTGCTGTTTACAGATAAAATAAATATAAGGTATTTCTCTTACGTGTATATAAATTGTATAGTTGTATAGAAGACAAGTACATTCATAAGTTAAAGAGATTGAATAAACAAATTGTTTGATTGATGTTCATACAAAACAACTTGTTACAGTAATAAAAACCATCGGTCCTGATACTCTTGTATCTATTTAATATTAATAAACAGATAATACGTCCCTTGGTTAGGCTTATGCATTATTCTCCAAACTATAAATACACTTTTTAATTGCTACTAATTAACATTTTAAAACTAATACCTACCTGCCTTTCCAGATGCATTTGTAACATTCCTACTTTGTAATTTGTCGTAGAACTTCGAGTACAGAACACCATAAGAATTAATAACTCCAAACAAAATTCCATTGCAAAAAAATGAAGCTATCATAATCACCCACGCTCGAGATCCGCCGTCTGCTGGAGCTTTATGACCACTATCATTATTCCTAGTTCCATTTTGTTGTTTTCCACTCAAAATTAGATTTTTTGTTGACACTAAACTAGTTTCGACGTCTTCAATCATTTCTTAACCTAACTTGATCTTTGCGCATTACCACGTTTTTAGTCTACAGGACACCACGTGCTTCACGAACTGTACAGTTCAAATAAATGCATTAAAGTAAAATGTATACATCCAATTACAAAACCGTAACCACATGGCCGAACCTGTCAGTTTGTGTTTCATAGGAAGGGGAATATTAGATTACATTTTACAATGCGACGACCAAAAATTGATTAGCTCCAACCTATGTTGCCATTTCGTTCAGTTTATTGTGGAATTGGTATACTTAATATCTACCTGCCGTTTGGGGGCTGCAGAGATAAGATTTTATATTAGTATATGTCACAGGGAGAGTCGATTCTCCAGTACGAGTTGACTCTTCCTAGATAAAGTCGACTTTTACTGGTATTTTCAGTAAAAGTTGATTAAAAGCGACAAGTGTTTAATTTCGATCAACATTTACTAGTCAGAGTTCAGAGTTCACTATACCTAGGAAAAGTATACCCTTACTGAATTGAGGTAGTAACAGTTAAATATTTTTAAGGAAACGGTACTAACTAACAAAAACGAATAAAAAAGCAAAACTAATACATCAATAGATAGAAATATTTATTTGCAATGAAACAGTACTAGCTAACAAAAAACAAATTAAAAGACAAAATCAACACAGAAAGAAAAACACAAAAATGTTAAAGAAAAACTAATAAAATCCAAAACTCTTATAAAACATAAATGTTAATTATTTATTACAGCAAGGTAAAAATTTGTAACACTTTGAGTTGCAAAGCACTTTTTTCTTTTTACACATATACACTTCATGGATTCGCATTGAGTGTTGCAAGAGAAACCTTGTCCACTAACCTAACCTAACCAGGGGATGTGCTGAAGCCTCAAGACGAGCCGAAAGGTAGCTGCTTCGGTCACATTTTCAGACAGCATCTGCAAATCAAGTTTTACTAAACCACGGCAGTCATAGTTAACTCTTTCTATGAAAAGTTAATCTGTCTGTTGTCAATCAACTGTTTCTGAATAATTTTAGTAAGTGTTGACTCTGCCTAGGGAGAGTCTACTATAACTAAGAATCGACTCTACCTGTAACATATATTGGATCGTAAATATAATATCGTCGGGTTACTGCAAAAACAAGATAACTACACTTTTTTAATTTTCTTAGTTAAGTGCTTCTCTCGGTTTAAAAATTGCACCTACTTATACTGCGAGAACAAGATACATTTCTTACAAGGATTAACAATGTTACTAGTTTGCAAAAAAATATAAATCCATTTTGGTCAAAATTTGGCCAGCACAAGTCAGATAAATGCTTTTATGTCGTATAGTACCTACTTCATTTTAGTTCGTATTACGCTGTAATGATGCTTGGCAAAGCAATATTATTACTAAGAATAATAAAAAACTCTTCGTTTTAACAAAACTTTCATTATTTATTTAAAAAGCTGCTTTTTTAAATTCAATGACAGCCGTTTCGCTAGACAACTAGACAACGATGCTAAGTCTAGCGAAACGGCTGTCATTGAGTTTAAAAAAGCAGTTTTTTAAATAAATAGTGGAAGTTTTGTTAAAACGCAATTTGAGCAACTTTAAACCTTCAAGAGCATACAATAATCCTAGACCTATTACGATCTCGAAAAAAGCAGATTTGTTGAAGCTTTGTAAAAGTGAAGTGATTCCCAAATACTTCCATTTCTACTATAAATCATTGCCAACATCAAAAGACACAAAAGATTTAGTTTCAGAACCAGCAGAAGAAGATACTGATCCAGAGGATAAATTGACTGAATGAGCTCAAATAAATATGTCTGAATTTTGACAACAAAAAGGTAAGTGTTATTTTTTGTTTATAAAAGAAAATTATATTCAGTTTTTTATCACTTTTGCTTTGGTCATAATAATTAACTTTATTATTAACATAAATTGAAATAAAATGTGCTTTATTCCTATAAACTGATTTTTCATTTCATTTTTAAGTTTAAAATGCTAAAAACTCAGAAAGTAAAATATGTGTCTTATCTGGATTTTGCAGAAACCTGACGATATGTAATATATGATTGTATTATAACTTCTCGGTTCCTATTTTATCCAACTAAGTTAAAATTAAAAAATAGGAAAACTAGGCAAGAGAAATAGTAAATGGTTATAAAGAAAGAAAAGACATGGAAACAGGTTTATTGAGCTCCTAGGTAGGTATGTGATTCAGAGGCTTACGAATTTTTTTAAAAGAATGGAAAATAGTGCACTGAATTACTGTGGGTAAAAGAGCGGGATATAAAAAACAGGATACGTACCTATTTACGATAATGTACCTATTTCAGATGACCAAAGTTAAAACAGTAACAAGCCACTTATTTATCATATCATATTTATTAAAATTAATTTAAGATTGATTAAAATTTTATCATTTATTGGCAATAACGCTCTAATGTAAATTCCGCTATAGATGTTACCGGAATCCATGAAAGCCCAACAGTGCTTGCGTCAGGTTATGAAATAATTTAGTGTTATTAGTATTAGTATTAACATTTTAGATATTCTGAATGGGTTGTGGAATTGTTGCATAAAAACTTGTATGTTTTTTGAATGCTGGTTCTGCAACTCCCACACATGTTTAATTGCTTGTTTATCGAAGGACCACCCCAACTATGACCCTTGGGGATAGGTTAATAAAACTAGGAGATAAAACAGATGTGTGTATTTTAAAAGAAAAATATCTAAGTTAGCAACATCGCTATCGTTGAAGGTTTCGCGACACTTTTAGCGAAGTCTATTTTCTCAAAGATAGAGAAAGGATGAATTTATACGCATTTTACAAAAGTCTGCATACCTGATAAGTCTAATTATATTAAACACTACATCACATACACTTGCGGATTTTATTACGTATATAATACGCGTAACACTGAGGGAAGGAGCATCATACCTTACCCTCTCAAGTCAACTCTATTTCTCTACTATATGTATAAAACTAAAACAGAACTAAAACGTCTGGAGTTATCTATCTAGGCTGAAACCAAAAGCACCTGCCTTCTACACGTGCTACTTCTGATGTCAGAGGGGTGCACAGGGGCATGTGTACAAAATTTGGCGTTAGAATTTAAAAAAGCCAATGGCGTCACATAATGTTAAAATAAGTGATTTTAACATATTCTTTTAATTGGTTAGCTGTAGACTTTTATGTCACAATTGTTTATATAAAGCCATATTTTTCGGGTTTCTATTACAAATTTATTAAACAAAATTGAATAAAAGCCTTCCCTATACCAGAAATTTTAAACATGTAGTTGCTAAATCTTATAGAAAATGTTAATTTAGAAACTATTTTATTAATGGTTTAAGCTCAAATTTGCCAAACAATACTTATTTCTTTAGCACTGGATGAAATTATTACTTAAGCTGTTTCATTAGAATATGCACTACTTACAATAAATATAACAGATCAAGATTGCCGAATCGTTAATCTAAATGTTCTAAATAATCTTTGTGCCGACATCATTATAGATCATGATATTTTGAAACAATGTTCGAAGCTAGAAGTTAACTTTGGAAGTCCTGGACCCCCTCCATCATTATGCGCTGTATCTTCAGCAACCATTGATCCACCATTCCTTTTTGAAAATTCATTTTCAAATTGTAGACCTATTGCAACAGAATCTCGCAAATATTTTATATTTAATGAAGTTAAAAAGGTGGTTGATGCATGAAAATAATATAGAAGAAAGATGTTCTCTTTGGCTCGCTCAAGTCTTATTCAAGGAATCAAAGTTTGTAATCGTTTACTTGAAAGCAGATTTAATTAGTCGTGGATTTGACGAGCATTTATTGAATGAGGTGAGATCTGAAAGGCAGTCTGGTGCCATGCTATGGCGGGACTGGGAGGAATTGGGAGCGTGTACTTTAGATTTTTTAAGTTGCTTCTGATTCTTGCATAGCAAGGTTTGGCAGTTCTTGGTTTGTTTTTCAAACAAATTTTTCAGTATAGCAAGTGGGATTGTTTGGATTTGATCTGATTGCTGCTGCATGTTAGACTTAAATAGAGCCTTCTGTCTTCTAAGGAGGGCTCACTTACTTCACAGTAAAGGCTCTCAATTGGTGAGGCACAGAAAGCACCTGATATTAATAAATTGTGAATACTATCTAGTTTTTTCAATAGTGTTTTACTTGCTGTAGAATAAACAATAGGACGATAATCTAGTTTTCATCTGATAAGGGTTTTATATAGCATCAATAGTGTTTGACCGTTAGCACCCCATTCTTTGTGAGCCAGTGTTTAAAGAAGATTCAGTATAGTCTTAAAGTCGGAGTTAATTCAATGTTTTTCTTAGGAAAAAGAATACATTTCATTTTTTCAGTGGAAAGCAAAAACCCTGTTGTATGTGACCAGAATTCAATATGTGCATTAGAGGAAACATTTTTTAGATTTTTACCTTTGCAGAAAACCACAAGATCATCTGCGTAGACACGTGCTGTTAATAGCGCTTTTAGGATTAATAATTCTTTGGTACCTTTATTAAATTATTAAAAATAATAAGTTTCTCATTACACACCTATCTCATTTTAAAAAAATAAATGATATAAAACACGTCTTTTTACAGAATTCAATACTGAAATTTTAGCTGCATATATCAATATCAATAGTAGTCAGTATACAAGCACATATCATATTTAAAACTGATCTCAATGCAATATTTTATTTTATTGGAGGGGACATGTAAATTATAATGCATCTTATAACAAATATTTTATTAGTATTTATTACGATTTAATGAGAATATATTAATAAATAGCCAACAAAATAAATACATGTATAGACACCAAAAAACAATATAAATACAAATTTTAATATAAAAATTACATCCAGATTATTTTTGGAATGATGTGTGTTTTTTGTTCATGAAAAATTGTCGCCCTTTAATACTCTTAAATCAAAAAATATACATTCAAAGCAAATTTATATTATTGATTTTTTACCTTCTAATGTCAATTACTACTTATCAGATTTCATGTAAATAAAATTGTTAGTCCTAAGTCATACATTTACATTTATTTTGTTACATCAAACAGTTATTAATTACTCTGTAAATTTTAAAATACAATACAAAATATAAGCCTTTGGAAATAGTGGAATTGTTGTCACCAGAGATTGATGCAAAAAAAACAGTACATTTAACTACCTATTAGTACATAAGCACTATATATTAGTTGTACCTATACATACCTACTTGCTTGCAAATATTTATTTGTGAATATTAGTTCGATCCAAAAATTTATTATAATATTCGCAATCTACATTTGGAAATTTGTAGGTAAAACTCCGGGAAAACAAAAATTTTTTCATAAAAACCTGTGTTGATTATTTCAGTGTTGTATATTTGGTTCGATTTTTTTTATATAATGCCAAAAGCATAGCTTTAATATGAGTAGTAAATAAAAAAAATTGTTCAGTGCCAAATTGCAAGAATAATTCCATCCATACATTGCTTTCCCAGAAACTAGCTAAAACATGGGGAATTAGGTTGAAAATCAGGAAACATATCAGTAAATATATGTGAGTTTGCAGAGAATTTACTTTGGAGGATATCAAACACTCAACACTTCATAAATTAAAGTTATGTTTATGTAGATAAATGGCTTTTTCTTTATTTTCCAGGAGTTTTAGAGCGCCACCTGATGCCAATGGTGATCGCGAATTTCCTAACCTCTAATAACAGATAATTGAAAAATTAAACAATAACGTCGTTAATCAAGTTTATATCTTGTTAAATTTGTTTGGAGACAATTTTCCTGAACCATATCACATCGAGAACAAGGTGAGACATTTAAAGCTTCAAAAAATTACAAGCCGTATTTTGGCAAAGTACTGTTTTCTACTGTTCTGTAACTCAATGTGCCATTTTTCTTGAGCGTTCCTTTGTGAGGATAGAGATTTAGAGGTGGTAAATTAGGGTGCTCTATTCTAGTAGGTGAAGATACTCTTGGTCTTGATATAGGTATACGTCGTAGAGTATTTAGACTTGAGCAACGCATATCGGTATTACCAATAATTTGATAATGAGACGAGTCAGGTTCTATGTGGTTAAGTTGATAGCTCTCAATCAGTGGCGTCGGATCTTCGTATTCGTAATCTAGGAAGCCAGAATTGTCAAAACTTGATTTTTCTAATACTGAAAAAGAAGGGTCCCCTACTGGCTAACTACAACTAGATGCTACGAAATTTTTCGCTTACTTCGCACTAAAATACTCGTGAAATTAATCAAATTAATCAAATTATTTTCGATTTAAACTAATCTAACTAATAAAATTCTTTTTATTAAGCTAGTTATCAAATAAAAATTATATTAAGAAGAGTAGCAAACTTTTTGGTCTCAGGTAAAAACATGCATGTAACAATTGTCATTCTAACAATGATTTTCAAGTTAAGCGCAAAGGCTGAGTAAATTTAATTATTTTTTGTCTGGCTGAGTCTACTAAACCACATAAAAATTTATTTTCTAGCTATAGAAAAAAATATATGATGCTTTTATTTCGAAATCTAATACCATTATCTTGCTTGTATACTTTTCATTCTTAGAAAATTTGAAAATAACATCAGATATTTAAACCTGCATTAACACCTTTCTTAGAAGGAAAAGATGTTTTAATACTCGCAACTACCCGCGTGCTACTACTCTTGGGAGCTATATTTTGAAGATGAATAAATAAATAATCTAAATAGATTTGCTTCACACTTCAAATCTTTGACTGTATGCAAAGTAAGATCATCCTTTTCATCCATCTTTAATTCATTAAACCTAGAATGAATCAATGTTTTCCTAAGAAATCTAAACGACTATGGTATACCACTGGTTAAACCACTGGTTATACTAGCTTTGTTCGGGTTTTGCCAGTTTTCGTTTTCAAACTATCCTTAAACTGTCAGAAGCCTGCGCAAAAGGAAATCCGTATACAATTTCTTAGAGCGCAGGCTGCTGATGGTTTAAGGACGGTTCGAGAACCCGAACAAATTTCGGTAACTCGCCAGCAAACTCAGTATAATCGGTTGAAACGAAGCAAACTGTTAAAACGGTGACACTCTATACAATGACTTCTCACTTGACTTTACGTGAAAATATTTTATTTTCTCGATTCCCTAAAGATACTACAAGGTAATTAAATTAATTCAACAAATACATAATTTCAATTATACCTGTAGGTCAAAAATGTTTAGAATGTAGTTTAATTAAGATACAATTTTAAAACTAATATTATTTAAACTATATTTCGCAGGTGTTTGTAGTGAAAAAATGCATTAGGTTTTATAGGAGACCACAGATATGCTAACTTAACACCTGAGGAAGCCTACACTAGAATACGAGTTTGTAGAAATGGTTTACTTCCTCCGAAAAACATTTATTAATAACTGCTGGGCCCTCAACATTTCTAAAAAAAATTGGATGCCAGAAATTTTCACCTTTACAAGAATTTAATATTTTTGAAAATAATTTCTTTACAGGTAGTGATCAAAACAACAATAATCCAGGCCACTACAACGTATTAGCTCCATCAAAGTTATATGCGGGTACACAAAAAGCTACATATCAGGAGCTTTGCCAAGGTAAATACCAAATCTTTAATGATAACCATAATCAATTATTTATAATAACGAATATTTTTAAGGATTGATACCCAACAAAGAAACGGAAGCAGCGCTACAATCCGACAAATCGATCCAAAGTGGATTCCCTCAAGAATTTGTGGAAGGTAAAAATGGACTAATTGAAACTTGAAAATATCATAAAATTCTTTGTATGTATTCCACCAATCACGTCTAAAATATGTTAATTTATTTATAGATGTATCCAAAACGACAATTAGTGTGTTCTTTTTACGGCATTTGCTCGAGCAGATCAGCTGCTCTGTTCATTTAAATATTTTTGCGTATTCTTTTTAAGCGCTCGCTTTGATCAGAACTGAACTATCGCTTCCCCCCTTGCCCCTAACTGCACTACCTCTAGAGGGGGCTCGGTTCGGATTACTTGTTCCGTTCAGTTGATCATAACCTCAATAAATAACGAAAACAATCACAATTTGGATTTATTTTAAAGTGGATACAAAATATGTGAGCACTTATATGCCAATACTAATAACTTATCTTCTACTTGCATCTTTTTTAATATTTTTATAATAAAATAAATAATAAACAATATGCTTACCTAAAATTTTATGATGCACTTTCCTGTCGATTATTTTTGTGCATTCTTTTTAGGATATCCTGCTCACTTTGGTCACCTGCTCAATTTGAAAATTATTTCAACAGAGCTGAACAGAATGATGTAAAAAGAACACACTAAATATGTTGAACCCTTTTTGGACGAACAGTACACCTACAGGAGGCCACAATGCTGATAAAAAATCAACTGACATTACTCGACAAAAATCCTAAAGGAGACAGATACTCTAAAGAAGTAAATCATTTTGCTTTATAATATAATAATAATAGAATATTTTAACAGGAAGAAACTATTGTACATGAAATCAATATTTCATCATAAGTAAATAAAGATTCGTAATCAAAAGAAAACATTAGTTTTAACCGATTTTGATGAAATTACAAGGTGAAAAATTGTAAATAATACTGTAGTCTAGAAAAGTACGAGAAGACAGTGGTGTATCTAAGCCTGTTGATTTATACAATGACAATTTAATTCGTAGGAAAATTTATCAAATGTTTTTTCATTTTTATCCAGTTCTACGTCCTTTGGAGTTTTTATTGGTATAAATATATACTAAAGCTAAGTTATAATAGAATCACATCACTTGCAATAGAATATCTGGAAAATATAAATAGGACTAGTTCGGAAAATCGAACGATATTATACATTTTTCTTTTCGGGGTGAGATAAGAAACTCATGTTCGAATGGGTCCTTGCAGAACCCAATAGAGTAAGAATCCCAAAATGATGCCTATCAACCAGACCCACCTCAAAACCTAGCCGCGCTTCTGAATCACTACCCTAGCCGGGTGGCGGTCCCTCACACACTCTTCACATAACATTGATACTACTGCAGCCATCAATAATATTCCCATCCCCTAACCGTGCTCTCCATTGCTCCGCTTACCTCTAGCCATTACCCCCTCTCAACATTATCTCCACCATTTTCTCCCAATACACTATCTCCTCTTCAACTTCTTCAATACTTTCTCGTTCTTTCAGCACCTGCCCCTCTTTATTCTCCCCCTCACACCTCTAGTACGTTACAGTCACTCTCTTCTCAATCTTGTGTAGATACCCCACTCTTTACCCATGTCCAGTGAGCACCTGGGTCAAGAAGTAGTTCACCTCCTTAAACTTCCATTCCATCCACTCACTCCTACTTCTAATTGCCCCTTTTACTGCACCTTCACACCCCTCACCTACTCACCATTTCCTCCTCCGTCCATTCCTGAACTTCTTCTCTTGTCGTACCCTTCCACCTTATGACCTTGACAGCACAGCTGCAGCTATGGCGCTCCGTACCGCATACTCTGCTCAATCTTCCTGACAATAACTCTCCTCTTTCATTCTCCAGGCCATTTCACATTATATATCCAACCACCCACAGATATTTCATCGACTCCTCTATGAGAATTTTCTTACCCTTCACCATCACCCCAACTTCTTGCTTCATCCCTTTACGAGCAATCCCACCGTCTTATCTTCCGCTACTTCCAATCTATATATCTATCTTCTTCAGATACTCTCCACACCTCCCACCTCCGTTCTGTACTTCCCCCTAGAGAGAAAATGAGCCGTTAGGTAATCTTCAACCAAATTAATCAACTCCTCACTCACTCCAAGCCTCAACAACGCGCTCAGCACCGCCCCCTTGTTGACACTCTTAAACGCGTTCCCCACATTGAACAACACTAGTAGCGCCAGCTTCTTGTTTCTCCAGCGGCTGCCTCTAGCCGTCAACCACTCTTCCTAGATATACACGATTTTTCCTTCGTGAAGCCATGCTGGTTTTCTCTAAAACCCCCATTTCCCCTTCTTCCTTTATTTTTTCTTAAATCACTTTACTCATACCACACAGCATCGACAACAGTTATAATCAATCATTTTTATAAAGAAATAATGTTTGACATTTTTTTTTATTTAAAACTATTTAAAACTTTATTTTGCACAACGCCTAGGTTTTTAAGAATTAGTGTACCTAATGAAATAAGGAATATGTAAGTTACTAAGAAAATGGCGAAACACTATTTTATTCCTAACTTAAGTAGAGTTTTAATTTTAGAATACTTTAGTGCGAGATGTGAAAATTTATCGAATGGATTAGATTAAATTTTATTTACATTATGGCTTGATAAAAAATTGTTAAACTTCGGTCAAAAATAGTAATTGTATAAAAGTGCAAGTGAAACAATGGATATTTAACTAAAAGTACCAAAATCATAAGTTTTTGTTACATAATAAATAAGGCAAAAATAAGCATCAATTTCTAAGCCAGCAAATACACACATCGGAAAAGTCTAGGGATATTTTTAAACAACAAAGTCAGTTTTTCTTGAGTTAATTTAGGAAAAAATAATAGTTGTTTAATATTAATACTAATACTAATTAAAACCAAAAATAATTCAATATAACCTATGTTAAGATCTTCGTAAAATCTTTCTAAAAAGTGGAAAATCAAAATTAAGATTTATCATAAGATAAATATTTATAAAAACTGGACTACAAGAAGATTGATAACTTATAAATGACCACTAATCCAGGATTATTAGAACAGGTTTATTGCAGATTTAATTAAATTAACCAGTAAACAATTATTTAGTTCCAGATTTGAAATATGGTTAGAAAAAGTTACTTGTAAAAATAATTGTGAATAAATATTAGTTCTAATCCATTCTGATATAATTTTAGCAATAATCTAATAAGTAACAAAATATACCAACCTTTTGGATAAGGAGGTACTGGTGGTACTACATTCCCAATGTTATCAATAGTTTCGTAATGATCTTCATCTCCATAATCGATTAAATCGGGTGGATAATTTTCTGATATGAAATGCTGAGTACCTCTTGGAGTCAATGTTGCCCAAACCATTCGGTTGTCTTGAACACTATTACCATGGTATAATACAGTATCCGAAGGGTGAACCATCTTTGTACTATTCAATGTGGTTACTCCTGAGCATTCTCTTGGCTCGTGGTTTTTTATTTGTCTGTGTAATGAGCAATCATTACTACCAAACATATTCATTCTGTCGACAAAAATTTTACAACTAAAACTTTTAACAAAATAAAGTCAAATTGAAATCGTAGAAATATATAATATAACTTTCATACTAAGAAAACATAAGTACTCACTCTCTACATTTTAAAAGAAACATTGCTAATAATGCTCCTAGCAGTAACACTCCAATCGACGATGCTACTAGAACCAATAACCAAGTATCACCAATACCGGACCAATTTTCTACATCTAAAAAAACATAAATTTTATTGTTTATTTTTTAGTATGGAGAACTATAAGCAGGAGGAAAAACAACGCTAAAAATAGGTAGGAACAACATAAATCAGTTTTCACCAATCGCCGCTAGTTTTGATCGTCTCATGCGCAAGTAAAAATGAATTATTTTTTATGGACGTTATAGCTAATTATTTAGTTTGTTCGTGATTTCAAAATGATTTAACTTAAAATTTTGTATGATTACTACCTATTAAATTTTATAAAATAAATTAACTAAAAGATGGACGTTTATATATCTAATAAAAAGTATAATATTTACGTAATGAAGAAACAATTTCAAATGGTTGAAACTGGCTAGTATTAGAGTTCAGAAATATTTTTTTATAATTCGCGTATACAAAATCTACTTTTTCTACGATTGTGCAAAAACTTAGTCGTTTTTGCACTATTCATTATGACAAAAGCTTAATTTTTTGCACTAGTGTAAAAAGTAATTTACTTTGGAAACGAAGATCATTTTGCATATAGTCCTTCCTTTTTCTTTTTGTTCTAAGGTTTAGTCAGATACAAGTTGTGTGACATTTGATTGACAAGCAATATGCCCATTTTCAGTTAAACCTAATGCTGAAGCATCTACAAGGTTCATTGACTGCGTATTTATAATAAAATGGGTTTCTAGAGTTCCTTCAGTAATTTTCTATCTAATTGTAAATAAAAATTTACGTCAACATAAAAATTTTAACAAATTCACAATCCATTGACACTGCACCAGCGCGGTTAAACTTCTTTCTAATCTATGAGCGCGGTTATTATATTTATCTAACTGCAAGTAACCCGTGTATTTTGCCCCCCCCCCGTGTTAAAATTTTCCCAATGTATGAGAAAAATTCTGTTTGTGTTTGTGGCATTGTAAAGGTAACGATTTGTTCGGTATTCGTATGAATTCGTTACTTTTAAAGTGACTATACTCGCTACTAAATAATCGTTATTTTTGATACTTTGGTGTCAGATTGCATTAAGCAATATCAGCAAAGCATATCCAACTAACAAGAAGAGTGTGGAGCTGTTTCAGTTAAATGTCAAAACATCAAATGCAAAACAATTTTATATCTCAAGCTTCTGCAGACCAAAATTAACGTTTATTTTATAAAGATATAATATAAAATTTTATTTTTTGAAAAAGTATAATTTATTATATTATATAAATAAATTTCTCTTGGCAACCGTCTTCCGGGGAACCCAACATCTCTAAGCAAAATTTACTAGACGTGATTCTTAAAACTTGGCTGACGTGTTCAAACAAACTGAGGCCGGTTGGTTCTGTGTTCTACTCCCTTCTCCGCCAAGGCCATAAGAATTCAGGCATATTATTGCAATATTTCTGATCCATCAAAATTGACATTTAATGAATGACAGAAATCAAATAAAAGATAAAAACTCATAACGAAAATGAAGTCACTACACATCTTCCCCCCCAAAAAAAAAAAAATTAAACAAGGGGTCAATTTAATATAAATGAAACTTTCTTTGAAACATCTACGGATTTATGCTCCATATCATCTACTAACAAAAAGGCAGGTTTAACTTTATCAATATTTATAATAACTTCTTTATTCTCCTTCAAGATAGTAAAAAGTTTATCACTTCTTTTAACTACTTTAAAGGGGCCCTCATAAGGAGGCGTTAAAGAAGGTTTAATACCGGGAACTTTAACAAAAACAAATTCCGCTTTCTCAAGCTCTGGAGAAACAAAAGTCTTAGCTGAACCGTGACGGACAACCTGAGAAACTTTCAAATTCCCAAATGTTTCGCGTAATCTACAAAGGATAGGATATGAGTCCACATCCTCACAAGAATCTAAAAAGAATTCACCAGGAAGTCTTAAAGGTTGTCCATACACTAATTCCGCTGAAGAACATTTAAGATCCTCTTTTACTGCCGCTCTTATACCTAATAAGATTAAAGGAAGTTCATCTTTCCAATTTCTGTTATTTCTAGCCAATATTGCTGACTTAAGGGTACGGTGAAATCTTTCAATTATTCCGTTAGCTTCTGGATGATACGGAGTTGTTCTAACACTCTTAATTCCTAATCTACTGCTAAAAACTTTAAAAATATGGGATTCAAATTGCCTACCCTGATCATGAGTGATAGAAAAAGGCACCCCAAATCTAGAAATGAATTGATTTATTAAAACCTTAATAACATCATCAGCTGTAACACTTTTCATTGGATATGCCTCTACCCATCTTGTACAGCGATCAATAACAGTTAGAATATAGCTACAATTACCCGAAACTTTTAACGGACCTACGATATCGATATGAATATTAAGAAATCGTCCTCTAGGGATTTCAAAATTTCCAACTTCAGATTTAGTATGTCTACAAACTTTACTTTTCTGACAATTAAAACAAGTTCTGGCCCAAAGACAAATCTCTTTATTCATTCTTGGCCAAAAGAAACGAGAATTAATCAATTTTTGCGAAGCTCTTATACCCGGATGAGATAAACCATGCATCTTTTTAAAGATGTGATAGCGTAAATCTTTAGGTATATAAGGCCGTTTTCCTTTATGGGAAAATTCACACCAAATGCTCACGTTTGGAATATTAGTTGCTATTTTACGTAAAACTGCTCTCTTACTTTTATTATTTCCATTCGCTTGGCAAAGTAATGAATTTAACTCATTGTCCGTTGCTTGAGCATTCGCGAGCTCTTCTAAATCTAAACCTAACTGTAAATCTATATCAGAAATATTAAATAATTCTGAACTGATATCATTGCTATTATAAACGGGATTTTGCTGTACGGTATCCACTTCTAATCTACTTAAAAAATCTGCTACAACTACGTTCTTACCCACTACATACTTAATGTTGCTTGTGAACTGCAAAATGTACTCTATATACCTAAACTGTCTAGGACTTTTCTCGGATTTTGAAAAATAGCCTTCTCAATCGGACGATGATCAGTAAATACTGCAAAATTTGGGTTATGTTCTAAATAATGTCTAAAATGACGGATGGAAACATAAATTGCAAATAATTCCTTATCAAAAACCGAATATTTTAATTGAGACTTAGTTAATTTTTTAGAGTAAAAAGCTATCGGCTTTGTCACACCATCGACAGTCTGCTCTAAGACACTACCTATTGCAATGCTTGAAGCATCTGTTGTTAAAGACAACTTCGCTCCTTCCGAAGGATGCGATAAAAGAGATGCTTTAACTAAAAGATCTTTCGCCTCATTGAAACTCCGATCACAAGCTTCCGGCCATGAATCGAAAGATTTGATCTTATTTCTGTCCAAATAAACTACAAAATCATGTAAAGGGCTTAATGTTTCAGCAAAATTACGTATAAATTTGTGGTAAAAATTGACCATACCAATAAACCTTTGTAATTTCTTTAATGTGCTGGGTCTAGCAAAATTAATAATATCTTTAACTTTCTCTTCAGACGGCAAAATACCTTCTGAAGAAATGGTGTAACCAAGAAAAGTTATCTTTTCAACTCCAAAAATACATTTTGAATGTTTGACATTTACGCCATATGAATTTAACCTTTTAAATAATTCGTCTAAATGATGTAAATGCATTTTTTCATTTTCACTAAAAATGACCACGTCATCAAGGTAAACAAAAATAAAATCTAACCCTCTAGTAACCTCGTTGATAAACCTTTGGAAAGTTTGACCTGCATTCCTTAAACCAAAAGGCATCCTGGTAAACTCGAAACTACCAAAAGGTGTTGTGATTGCAGTTTTAAAAACATCTTCTTCAGCAACTGGAATTTGGTGATAAGCCCTAACAAGATCAACTTTCGAGAAAATCTTACAATTCTGCATTTTGTTATTAACATCTGAAAGAAGAGTTAAAGGATATCTATCAGGAACTGTAATTGAATTAAGTTGCCGGTAGTCTCCACAAGGTCTCCAGTCGTCGCAATCCTTCTTTGGAACCATATGCAATGGTGATGTAACTGGGGACGAGGAGGGTCGACAAATCCCTAACTCAATCATATTGTCAAACTCTTTTTTTGCAATTTTCAATCTTGCAGAATCTAAACGACGGGGTTTGTTATAAGGAAGATGACCTTCAGTAACAATATAATGCTTAACATTGTGCACCACAGGCTTAAAGAAATCAGGAGATGAAAAAATTTGGGAATATTTCTTAAAAAGTTCGGTATATTTGTTTTCAACAGCGAATAATCTAGGTGAAATATCTATAGTTTCTATAATACGACCAATAGATTTAACTGAAGTTTCATTATCAATTAGGCATTTATTTTTAATATCAATCAAAATACCATAACGAAAAAGAAAATCCGCGCCAATAATAGGACGGGAAACATCAGCAATCATAAAAGTAAAAGGGAAAAACCTCCTTAAACCCAAATCAACTTTGATCAGTTTTTTTCCATACGTTGAAATATGATGTCCGGACGCAGATGTAAGAACTACATCGTCTTTTTTCGCTCCACAGAAAAGTTTATAAGGGACACAACTTATATCAGCTCCGGAATCACAAAGATATTCCAAATTATTCGTTTTATCATAAATAAACAATCTTTTTGAAACATCTTCACCTAAATTATTTACTGTTGAAAAAATTTACTCGTTTTTGATCCGTCAACGTTAAAATACTCATACATGAGACAAGAAGGCCCAGCACATTTCTTTGCTTTCTTACCAAATTTATAATGATCATTACACAAAGGTCTATTTGGTGTTCGATTATTTAATCTATCTCTACTTTTGGACCTAGTTCTACAAGAATTACATCGAGTTTCTTCGTGATTTCTATGTAAACCCTCATTTTTTAACAAATTAATTTCTGCCTCTAATTTATTTTGCTTATCAAACATTTTGTCAAACATTTTCTGAAAATTGTCTGTAAATTCTGAAAAAATTGTATTAAAAGATGAACTACCTTCATTCAAATTGATACCATAAATATTACCGTTATTAGAGGTTTGTGAACTTTCCCAAATATTGTCCGCTAGTTCTAAAATTTCTTTTTTGTGACTCTTACCAGAAACAGTGATAGCAATCATAACATATTTTGGAAGACGTCTCTTCCAAAGCCTCAACAACAAGTCTTGGTTAATAATTTGATTATCTCCCGCTAACCTTTCAAGTTCTCGATAGAAGTCTGAAGGCTTTCTATCGGCAATTTCTGAGTTAGAAATTAATTTTTCTAGACGTTTTTCATTGCTTAAGCTCAACCTCTCAATAATAGTTTTCTTTAAGGTATCATACATATTAATAACTGGGGGATCATTAGCTAGATCGGTAATATTGCTAAAAATATCCATTGGTAAATTTGATAAAACCAAGTGGAATTTGCTTTTGTCAGAATTAATTTTATTAATGAAAAATTGACTTTCTGCCTGTAGAAACCATAAATCTGGGTTAGTATTATGAAAAGGAGTCAACCTCACGTGTTTAATATCATCAATATTCGTATTTTCGTTCATTTTATCAAGTTTGAAAAATCTGTCACCCAAAAAATGACAAAAATGACAAATCAGAAAAAATTGCTTACCCAAAAATAATTTACAGGGTGGTGCTCTACAAGCACAGCGAAATCAGCTTACAGAGAAAACACCTCGAAAAATCGGCGATCTTTAGATGATTTCAGACGTGGCACGTTCTGCTCTTCTCTTCACACAGTCTTCTAACAGATTTACGAATGGATAAAATGATGCTCAGCTTCCGTCGGGGTCACCAAAAATGTGGAGCTGTTTCAGTTAAATGTCAAAACATCAAATGCAAAACAATTTTATATCTCAAGCTTCTGCAGACCAAAATTAACGTTTATTTTATAAAGATATAATATAAAATTTTATTTTTTGAAAAAGTATAATTTATTATATTATATAAATAAATTTCTCTTGGCAACCGTCTTCCGGGGAACCCAACATCTCTAAACAAAATTTACTAGACGTGATTCTTAAAACTTGGCTGACGTGTTCAAACAAACTGAGGCCGGTTGGTTCTGTGTTCTACTCCCTTCTCCGCCAAGGCCATAAGAATTCAGGCATATTATTGCAATATTTCTGATCCATCAAAATTGACATTTAATGAATGACAGAAATCAAATAAAAGATAAAAACTCATAACGAAAATGAAGTCACTACAAAGAGAATTTGATGAATGTGATTAGTAATTACACTGAGAGAAATATAAGATACATGGGGAAAAATAGTACATAGAATAAGTGGAGATTAATATATTTAAAACGATTTTAGTGTTTTCAAAATCAGTTATTGATTAACACTTTATTTTTACACGTTATTTTTATTATCAGTACATATGCAATACAGTATTCAAAAGGAAGTCAAGTAAGACCAGTAAACAACGCATTTCATATGACTTTCTGTTATGAGACAAGTTCAAGTTTTTTTAAAGGACGAGTGTCACAACAGCCATATGAAATAAGTTGTTTGCATGAAAATAACGACAATTATGATTTTAAAAAGTATGTTGGTATCACTGTGTAATTTATAACATTTGACAGTTTTGACATTTAAATTATGAAATATTAATGTTTTCAAATATTTTAAAATGACTAATACACCAATAATAATATATTATATAAGTAAAAGATAATATTCATATTCTCAAATACTTTCTTAAAGAACAATATAAAATTAATGTCATTGTCAAAAGTCTTGTCATTAGATACTTCACTCATGTCGCCAACCATTTAAAACAAAAATTTGCGTGCGTAAAAGTTACATTACGATACGCAAATGCGTTTTATAATGAAGATTTTTATAATTGCAAAATATAAAAAATACTTTTTGTATTCTGTGAACAAGATACAGTCCTGACAAATTACAACTATCTTTTTACAAACATAGCAATTTCAGATATACGCAAACAAAAATAAAATTGTTAGAAGCTGGGGTTTTCGCTTTATGTTAGCACAAATCTTGTTAGTTGGGGTATTATTTGATATTAGTTCCAACACGAGTTGGTTGTATTACACAAATCCCTGACGGTTAAGGGCACATAACATGTTAATATTTGTTTTATTTACCTTTCCTGGGTAGTTCTACATAATCACCACTTTCGGGTATTCGATTTGGTGCTGATGTTGATTCACAAATTTGTGCAGCTGAACAATGTGTGGTATTTAATAGAAGGTCAGGAAGCGATTGCTGTAAGAACGAAGGAACAGGTGGCGGTGGAAGAAATAATATTGAATCAGGTGGCGGACCTAAGTCTAAGCAGTCGCCTAGACAACTCATATCAAAGCTGAATTCTGAAAAAAAAAACAAAAATTATTAAAATACTATATCACTCATATGGAAATTTTCACCTAATCTGACCAATCACAAGCTAAAGAAAACTGGTATTATCGCAATTATTACTATTGATGATACAAATCATAATTACTATAATGAATTTTTTGTTATTCAAATTGCTATGCCGTTGAATTTGCCAAATAGACAGTAATATGAGAAAATAATTTGATTTTTCATTTTAATTTACTATTTCTTCTAAAAAGCAGGAAGAATCACCTTAGTGTGATGACATCATTATACTTTTTTATTAAATGGGGCAACCTTTTTTTTTAATTTTTAGTTTTCTTTTCCGGGGCTGATTCCAAAAATATATAACACGTTGCTTTAAATTGATGCAGAGTGGGTAAATATACAAAAGTAAATTACAAAATAATAAATACATTCAATGAAATGACATCTACTTTAATAAATTATTAAAATCACATTTTATTATTTATAATTTTATATCTAACAGCTTTTATTAGTGTTCCAAGCCCCGCTACAATAATTATCAACATTTTTTCCATTTAACTTTAAAAACTGACGAAAACACTGATTTACACTTCTCTAGAGAAGGTACATAAGCTACTCTAACTTTACTTTTTTTCGGGCTGATATGGAAAAGTCATGTTCGATGGGTTCTTAGGCATACTGCTTTAACACTTTCTCGTTCTTCCAACATCTAAACACGTGTCCCTTATCATCCTGCACCTCACACTTCTCGCACATTCCAGTCTCTCTCTCTCTCTCTCTCTCTCTCTCTCTGCCAATGTATGTAGATACCCCACCCTCAAGTGAGCACCTGGGTCAAGAAGTAGTTCACCTTCCCAAACTTCCGGTCCATCCACTAACTCCTACTTCTTATTGTCATTTTTAAAGTACCTTCATACCCCTCCCACCTTCTCACAATTTCCTCCTCCATCCAATCCTGAACTTCCTCTCTTGTCGTACCCTTCCATCGTCTTCCCTTTGCCCTAGCCATCAAGTCCAAAGAGTATGAGCTCGACAACACAGCTGCCGCTATTGCATCCCTGCACCACCCTCAACAGAATCCCTCTCTGCACCTGTAGTAGTAGCTTTATTCTCGCATGGGTTCTCTCTCTTTCATCCCACACTTTCGCTCCGTACAACATACTCTGCTCAATCGTCCTAAGAACAACTCTCCTCTTCCATTCTTCCGGCCCTTTCACATTACACATCAGTCTTTCCATGCCCTTACTTTTACCTTCTGTGCTGCCTTGACCATATGGTACTTGAAGGATAGTTAGCTAACCAAACAACACACCTTCACCATTCCTCCAACCTCCCTTGTCTTGCTTCGTCCCATTACGAGCAATCCCACCGTATTACCTTCCGCTACTTTCAATCTGCATTGCTCTATCTTACCCACAATGTTCCTACGCATCCTCTCCGTCTTTCCTTCTATGTCCGCCTCTTCCTTTGCCGTACACACCAGACACATATCATCCGCATACACTCTAATCTCACATCCCACCTCGCATACTGTTGGAAATAGGAAGTTCCTGTGAACCAATTAGTTGAAGTTTGTTTTGGATTTCAAAATTGATTATGTTTTGACAGATAAAAATATTAATTGACAGTTTTAATTAGAAAAGTAAAATAAATATAAAGCTCGTTGTTTTCGTTTATAGTATACATCCATTTAGTTCTTTTTGAAGTAATCAAGATTTCTCCTGGTAGATCTTTTTATTACATTTTTATACCACAAAACTCATCAAACACACAGTATTTGGATGTCATTGGTGTGTAAGAGTGAGGTTGGATGTTCACGTAGGTGTTTTACATAATTTGACTTATCTGGTTGTTTTAATCTATATGCTCTTAAATCTTCGTTAAATCTTACTTCAAAATTTCTTTGTGTTTGACCAATATATACAGCATTACACTTTGGACTTTTAATTTTGTAAACACCAGATTTTTTTAATTTAGGTAATTTTGTTTTTACATTTAACAATTTTGTACCAACATTATTTTGTGTTTTAAATGATATTAATGCTGATGTTGCCGAAGTATTATTTTTGAAATTTTATTGGAAATACTTCCACAATATGTAATGTTTTTATAAATTTCTTTAGTTTGTTTAGGAAATATTAGTTGTAGTGCCACTTTCTGTTCTTTTTTATTAATTAATGTATTTATCAAATGAATTGGGTAGCCATTAGATGTAGCTATTTGGACAAAATTAACTTTGATAAAGAAATTGAACAAATAGTAACTTCAATATGTCAATCTGACGATGTTGTCCAGCGAAACGGCTGTCATTGAGTTTAAAAAAGCAGTTTTTTAAATAAATAGTGGAAGTTTTGTTAAAACGAAGAGTTTTTTATTATTCTTAATATTATAAATATATTTATCAAGTATCAAATTTATGGTTCTTATCCTTACTTTTTAGAAGTCGTACATATTTATAATATAGGAAGAAAAAAAAATTATTGTAAATATAGTAACAGAAATTCTTTTTTTTATCAAACATAAAACAAAACTATTTTAAATTATAAAACCTTTTTTGCTTGTCACTACATAATACTAAAAATATTTTATAGTACATTGCATAACAAGTGTGGAAAGTGAAATATTACACACGAGTAACGTAACTAGTGACAAAATACACTTTCCAACATGTTTTGTACGCGATTTTTCCCACGACTCCAATATTTATTGTAATAATGACTTTTTAACTTTCTTTATAAAATTTATTTTAATTGTTAGTCATGTTAAAAATTAGGATTTAAACGAGTTTATGTATTGCATGAAAATATAATTAATTAAAATCAAATAACCCCTTTCTTAGGAATTAGCATCAAAATTCATTATTAGCTAATTGACATTTTTAATTTTTTCGTGGGCTCCATAAAAATTAAAAGTAAAGTGGTTATTGGAGCAGTTGGTAAAATTAATTGGAACTTGAGAAACGTAATTTGTTAGAAATGTACCTATTTTAAACATTTTCTGTTACGTTTACCTCTTGTTGTATCACCCCTATGTAGAACTCCTAGAGCTAAACACGAAAACAAACTCTCGTAGTATTATTAGTATGTAATAATTATTATACAAAAATTCAGAATAAATTCAACACATACAAGACATATTATACACAGAGTTTTATTACCCAATTCTTCACCTGTGATTCTCCATTTTTTGTTGTTTCTGTTATACCCATAGTATACCCATATTGCCCATATTAAAATTTCAAAGCTATTTTTATGAAAATAATTCATACCATTCATAACATACTTAAAAACACACTTCTATATTATAAGTAATTAAATAAATAGAACAATTTTAAGTGTATAATTGGTTGCATATAGATTCATTTGACATTTATTTTACCAAAATATAATATTTCTTTTTCAAATTGAACAAATCAAAGTGATTTCTTCACAAAAATTAAAAGTTTTTTATCCATTAATCTTCCCTAAATTGCTGGTATTGCTCCTTCTTTTTTTATTTTTCCGAAAGCGTATGATGTCAAAAATGTTTCATAGGGGGTCGTAGGAAAATAGTATATTGTGTATCTAGAAGGAAAAGCGATACATTTCCAGACGACAATGTAAATTGTTGACCGAGGCAAAGCCGATGCCAGTCTGGAAATGTGCTTTTACTCCGAGGTGCCCGTACTATTTTTTCTGAAATCACAATCAATATTGCGATTTTCTATTTAAAATTGTGTGCTTTCCTAGAACGTCAAAGTGACAACTACAAACCCAAAAAATCAAAAGTTTTGAGCCTTGAGCATATTGCACATTTATTAATCATTGAACGACGTAGAAGATTGGGGATCTAAACTTTTAATTAAAATACCTGATAATAAAACTAATAAACCAAGGTATTTTTAAATAAATGAGATATATATATACCCTTTTATAGAGCAAGGGAGATATATTTTTCTAGGCCTAGGCCGGGAATATTTTTCTCGTACAGTACGGGAAAGCTCGTTGGCTAGTAACGGAATATTGTACCAGATTAGCGTACTTTGGAGTTAGAAATTTATCCGAGAACATAGCTATTTCCAAGCGATTTTAGAAATAGTATATTGTATATCTAGTAGGAAAAGCTTAACACTCCCGGGCGATCGTAAAAATTATACGGAGTCCGGGAATGTGGCTTTTCCTACGAGGTCTACATAACTATTTTTCCGAAAATAGGGAATCATTAAAATTACGGTAAATTATTACTAATCACGTTAAAAATTTCAAATCAATATTATTATTTTTCCCTTAAATAAAAGAAGCCAAGAAACATTGTTTCGTAACTACGGAAACGAAGTACATATTTGGAAAATATTCAACAAAATAATGCTATTAGTTCCCAAGTTCTTTTAGTTTTCAATA
Organism: Ophraella communa; assembly: GCA_035357415.1. Taxonomy (NCBI): domain Eukaryota; kingdom Metazoa; phylum Arthropoda; class Insecta; order Coleoptera; family Chrysomelidae; genus Ophraella; species Ophraella communa. The sequence continues at coordinate 8,766,441 of CM068984.1, forward strand.
CTTGTACTAATTGTCAAATAACATTAAATATATCACAAATAATAAGTATAAAATTTAATGTTAACCTTGTTTGTGCTGAAAGTTTTAAAAATAAAATTGTTTAGGAAAAAACCTGTTCGCATTTATGTTCTAAAGTTTACTATATGGAAATAACATTTCCTTACAGTACAGAAATGAATATTTCCTTACTGTTATTTTCGGTTGCCAGGCAACAATCAAGTTGGAGGAAATATTGACTTTTCTTTCAAATATGTTGTCAAAAATGTTATTATTTCTTATCGATTTTCGGAAAAAATATTTTATGAAATAGTAGAAAAAAAATTATGAAATTATTATTATTTTTAAATGCTTGTTGTAGGTGTTATATAGAGAATTTAAAATAAATTATAAAACTACCTACATTAAAAAAAATAATATGTCGTACGAATTTATAGTATGTTTATATTAGTTTACATTATTGTAGTTGAAGTAATCTTGCTAAAACAGGAATAATAAATAAAACAAACGTGATGTACAAGTAAGAAATATTAAAAAAAAAACAAGTTCTTATTAATTAAAGACTTCCTAAACTAGTTTAGGTAAATAAAGAACTAACACTGTGTGTTAATATGTTCTTAAAATGTAAAAATTTACCTATAAGAATTTAGATCAATACATTAAATACTAGCAATTTGTATTACATAAGATTATTTTAAAAGTTGCAAAATTCATGAACATATTACTAAACAGAAAACTTAGATATATATAAATCAAATTAAAATTTGCTTACTTTTTTTTTAAAATAATACATTTTTATAAATTGTTTTCAAATGGATTTATATTATTAAAAAAAACAATACGTATTCAAAAAAAGTATTGCAATTAAATTGATGATTATGAAGTATTAAATTTGACTAGGGTTCTGTTAGTAAATATGTAAGAGGGATGTTTTCACGTAAAATATACTTAAAATAAACATATTACTTTTATAGATCTGGTAATACACAACAAATAATACACGTACCGTAAATGCCTTTCCTGTTTTTACACTAACAACATACAACACACACGTTAATGCTACCCCAGGACTTCAAGGGGTGGAAATGAAAATGCATCTCTATTGATCCGTTACTAGGGGGCATGCGTCGCGACGCTTAGCACGCAGCATCGATTCTCTCACAGTAAAGGATCAAGTGCAACATATTAATCTTTTGACATTTCTATGAAGACATTTACGGCTCTAACCATGCAAGTGCCCATAATTGACCTTTAACACGTGCCACTTACAAAAGGGGAAACAAAGGCTTAAAATTTTAATGAAACAATTTAATTAAATAGATTAGGTCCTATTAATTTTGAGGAATTTTTGATGCCTCTATTTACCACATTTATTAAACAAAAAAAACAAAATTTATTGTTTTCTCTGGTTGAGTAAAAATCATACCTTTAAAATTGAACTACCAATAATAATGCAATTTTTTATGTCAAAATATATAGTTGACTAAATATCAGAAAAATTTATTAATATGCTGCAATTAATAGATTTCTGTCAAAACCCAAATGATACAAATATTTGTATTAAACATATCATCAGAGTTAAAAAAAAACTTTGCAGATAAATCTTTTTGTCGAAATTGTAAATTTAACCAAGAAACTTGAAAAAGAAGTATTTGAGAGTTTTAAGATATTATTTTTATCCATTCACTACTCTAAGTCACTAGTTAAAAAGTAATTCATTTTTTATTTTATCTAAGGTATTTATATAGTTCCTAAATTCTCTATGTAACTTTTCTGAACACGCAAAAGTGTATTTCAATAATTCAGGAATTTTCTTAGTAAACCAGATTTACAATACTCCACATTATTGTGACATCACTGTCACCATTGCTTGACATAAGTCATAGCATTATATCCAAACAAACTGTGGCCTTATGGTAGTTAGTTTGCATTAAAGTTTTTTGTATTGTGGATATTCTTGTTTCTTGTAGAGTTTTTGACATTATAGTGCTATATAAACACATTATTATCTTTAAGGAATAGTTTGAGTTATGTTTAAAGAAGTTTTATTTTATTCTAAGGTGAGAAAAAATTAAAATATTACTCAACCTCAAAATCAAACTTTTTTATATAAAACAAAATAAACCTTCTTCAAATACGACTTGAAATATTCCTTAACGATAATAATGTGTATATTTAGCACTATAATAACTCATAAACAAGAAAATACATGAAAATACATAATATAAAAATCTTTAATCCAAATTAACTACAATAAGGCAACAGTTTGTTTCGATATAATAGCGACAGTGACGTTTCTAATAATGTGGTGCTCTTTGCACCTGCTCACTTTCTGTAGCATAACTCAACATTAGGCTATTATTAACGGAACAAACAAATTGCATCGTGTGAAAACAAACATTTTTGACGTTGTCAATCATCCACTCCTTTCTTTATCTATATACACTTAAATGCTACAAGTGTCCGTTCCAAAAAACAAAAAACGAGTAAAAAAATTTGAACTCCATCTTCTTCTTTAACAGTGCCATCTCTGCGACGAAGGTTGGCAGTCATCATGACTACTTTGACTTTCGAGACCGCTGCTCTAAACAGCTGCCTTGAACTGCATCCGCCATTCTCTTAGGATCCTCAACCAAGAAACGTGTCTCCTTCCCATACTTCTTTTTCCTTGAATAATTAATCTTAAGATGCTGTATTTCTCGCCTCTCATCACATGTCCTAGATATTGTAATTTCCTTTCTTTTATTGAACTTTCCATTTCCCTCTCTTTGCCTATTCTCCTTAGCACTTCTGCATTCGTTACTTTATCCACCCATCAGATCCTTAATACCCTTATGTATATCCACATTTCAAACGCGTTAAGCCGATTTATTGCTTCTTTGTTTTAATATCCATGATTTAATTACATAGTATAGAACGCTGTGTAGATAACATTTAGTTAAACTTATTCTGAGGGACAGGGTCAAATCTTTGCTACATAGAATCTTTTTCATAAAAAGTTAGCACGTCCTTTCTCAATTCTAGCTCTTATTTCTGCAGTGTAATCATTGTTCTCTGTTATTATCGTTCCCAAATACTCCATAGTAGTAGTTAAATTATAAATATGGTTTCCATATGATCGACTCACCCCTACCTAACGTTTCTATCTTTGGTTCTAATTATTAACAAACGATTAAAGAACGGTAACAGCCAAAATAAGTAAGTACCGAAATTAAGACGGACTGTGAAATTGCGCACGCAAGTTGCATTTATCATGTTTTGTATACTGGTCATTTGTAGATAACTTGACATTACATTACGGTTAAAATCTTTGTCACTATGGTTCTTTCTACCGAAGAAAAAGTTTTATTTCTACTCCTACGGAGTTGGATGGAATAAGGGGGCATGCTAATAACAAGTGTCAGAAAGATATCAACAACATTACAACAAGGCGACCCCCGCCTAGCTGTAATGCTAGCGGTTATTGAGAAATTTCGCCGCACTGGTAGTGTATTATGTCACTGTAAAGGCTCTGCAGATTGTCGAAAAACAGTTTGTATATACCAATGCTAATAAAGGTAACCATTTTGGGTTGCTGTATCTGGTCCTTGTTTTGTTGAAGACGAGAATGAATAGCCAGTTACTGTCAATCAAGCGCGGTACAGACATAATAGGTTTATCCTTTATTGCTGAACTTTCCGCACTAGTGACACGGAAACGTTCTTTATTGAAGAGAAACGTAGTATATATGAACCCGTTCTTTATTGCTGTGCAACCAAGTTCAGAGCAGTAGTAATCGCTGCCGTAGGTCTGAGGTAGGGTCAGGAAGTTCAGTGCAAGGACAGGGTATTTAAAAATGACCGAAAACATAAATAGAAGTATAAATAAGCACAACAAATTATAAATATTAAATTTAAGGTGGATTCATACAAGTAAAAATTAAAACTAAGGTTAGTTTAAAAGTAAAACTAGGAAGTTCCTATAATTTATCTTCGAGAATAACTATATTTTATTTTAATGATATGAAAATGTTATACAAGAAACTGAGAAATGGCATATTTATTAGTTTTAGTTAAAATCTTTAGTTTCTCGCATAACTATCTACATTACATGGTTTTATGTTCTTAGTTTTACTTTTAAATTAAACTTAGTTTTAATTTTTGCTTAGAGGAATTCACCTAACCTAACCTAAACAAGAGAATAATAATCTATTTAAGTAGAGTTAAGTGTATTTATTGTTTGTTAATATAAAATAACCTACTAAATATTAAACTAATGTATTTACTGCATAAAATTGTATTTATAATAAAAAAATTTTTTACATTATACAAAAGATCAGCTAAAAGCAAAGGCCTGTTGATTATTGCACTGACGCGTTTTTTTTATTTGTTGACTAATGACTAGTCCTGCTTGCACTAGTTTCGTTGAGTGCAGTGCAGTATGACTTAGTTCAGCAATAAAGAACAAACCTAATATTGCGATACCTTTTGTCAGAGATTTAAAGACAGAATGGCGCAAAAGGCAATACAGCCGAACGTTCCATAAATTTATCCGTGAACATTTTGGTAGCAGAATAATTCCTCGTCGCAGATATGTCGAGTATCCACCTCATTCACCGGATTTACACCACCTGACACTTAAATTTGGGGCGTGACGAAGGATTCCATATTTCGATCGGAAATATCGGCAGAAACTGTTGGAGAACTACTAGGGCAAAGATAATAACTTATTTTTAACATTTGCAGCAACCACTTTTCGTAAAAATGTTTATTGGTCTGTATGAAGCTTGTTTGCACTTTTTGAACAAAAAATAATTCATAAATATATTCTGTACTGTTTATTTTGGCGGATACTATGTTTGTGTTATATGAAATGTAAACGCACTTTTTGGAGAATTATTACAAAGGTCAAAGGACTACACATTTTCTGAGGGCCTCTGTTATAGAAAGAGCAAATGACGTCATTGTAGGGACGATTCACCCACAAAACCATACTTCATTTTCATCAGGTGTTTGCTTTGAATCGGATCGCGTCGCGACACCTTGAAACGGGCGCGTTCATTCCTATTCCTATTGTCATCCAACAGGTTAATTCGACATGTTCAATTAAATGCACGTTTTCTTATTTTGTTAATTACCTTCTATATTATTGTGCTATTCGGTTGTTCGACCTATAATAATACATAATGTAGTGTAGGTATGTAACTATTTTATTCATATTGTCAGTTTGTGTTTCTTCAATGGGTCAATAAGGGTTTAGGTTATGTACCTTTACATTGTTTTAACGAGGACATTTTCGTTTCAAATTTGATTACGTTATTTGTCATTTAATTACAGAGTAGTTGCTGAGAAACTATAGTTTTTGTTATTTCTAAATCAAAAAATATTTAATTTTTGTTAATACGTAAGAGTTATTGAAAAATTTATATATAATGATAATTAGATATTTTGTAGAATACTATGCTAATTTAAATTTAAATTATTTTTAAATCCGTACTAACTTAAAAATACAGGTTTAGTAACTATTACTTAAATTAAAGGTATATAAAAACCAATATATAACATTTAGTGCGTGTTACCAATACAATTATAGTTTTTAATTTTTTTTAAACATAACTTGTTTTATAGAAAATATCACAAAACTTTATTCTGTGGACGTTTGTACAAATGTCTAATGACGTGTTTTGTCATAATCTGGAAACAAAATTTTTTGCTTTTTCTAGAAACGAATGGTATAATACTTTCGCCGAAGTTTGAGTATTGTTTTATTAAAAACATTAAAGAACAAACTTTTTTATAAAACTATCACGTTTCACGTGTTCTTAATATGATGGACCACATACAGTGTGTAAAAGCCAAATGGAATAAATTCATTATTTCGGTTACTGTACATATTTATAAAAAATCCCGAAACACGTCAAATTTAAATTATAACTTGACATTGTTTAACGTGAAAATGCAACGCCTACCTTCAACCCCCTTAGAATGACAGGTACAACCCCCAATTTTTTAAATGGGAAGTATAGGCTTGTGATATATCATTTGAAAGGTCTCTTCATTCTCTATTCAAAAATGTTATTGTTTTTAAATTTGATGCAAAAATTAACATAAAAAAAATTAATATCATGTTGTTACCAAAATTCGCTACAATACAATCAAAAACTAAAATGTAATGCAAAACGTAATAAAATGTAGAACACGAAAAAGAACTATGAATGTTAATGAAGTAGATGTTCAAAATGTTCTCCGCGAACGTCTTGGCAACATCATCTCAAATAAAACTGTCTTCAAACATTATTTAACATATCAGGCGTGATCGACCTAATCGCAAGCGTTATTCGTTCTTTTTAGTAATTTAAATCAGAAGGTTTAGTTTTGTACACATGGCTCTTCACATATCCCCATAAAAAGAAATCTAATAATGTAAGATCAGGTGATCGCGCTGGCCATCCAATCGATCCTCGCCTCCCTATCCAACGATTGGGAAATATTGTATCGAGGTACTGCCGGACATTAAGTTGGTAATGTGGTGGTGCTCCATCCTGCTGAAACCATATCGTATTCGCTGGAACTTGAGGGTTACCTGGATCAGGATATAAATTTGCCAACGTTGGAATGACATCATTTTGAAGTAGTGCCAAATAATTGTTGACATTCAAGTTGCCCTCAATAAAAAAGGGACCAATGATATTGTTCCCTACAATCCCTGTCCAAACATTAACCTTTTGAGGGTATTGACTGTGTTCTTCTCTCATCCAGTGAGGATTTTCCGTGGACCAGTAGGGGCAATTTTACCGATTAGCATGACCGTTAAGTAAAAAAGTACACTCATCAGAAAACATAACGTCTTCTAATTGGATAATATTGTTATCCAGCATGTCCATCATTTGCTCACAAAAAAAAGTTCTCCTATCCAAATCGTCTTCCATGAGCTCCTGAGTAGGTATCATCTTATACGGATGCAATTTATTTTCTTTTAATATGTTTGCTATCGATGTATGGCTAGCATTGAATGTAGTGGATGCCTGTCTACTCGATGTATGTGGGTTTTCCTGAAAATCAAGCAACACATCTAATTTGAGTTCATCACTCAGTGCATTGGCAGCTGCTTTTTTTATCTGCCTTATATGACCAAACTCGCGAAACTGCTTTTCTATTTTACTTATTGTTCCTTGAGATATAGGCGGTAAATTAGGAAATTTCTCATGAAATAGGCGAGTTACTTCCTGTTGTGTTCGGATGTTATCTCCGTAACCAATCATTTGTAAAACTGTTATTTTATGCATTCCCGTTAATCTAACCATTTTTCAGAATTGAATTGAACAAACTTTATACTTAAATTACAACAATGACAACTTAAATAAAACAATTTACTACTGCTTGTTAAAATAGCGTTGCCACGGAAATTCTTTAAAGTTTTTTAATGGTTACCATCTAAAAACCACATTGCTATGGTTTTTGTTCACTTTCTCATTATCAAGACCTAAACGTGAAATAAGTTTTAAGTATATTGTAATAAGTTTCGAGTATATTTTAGCGAATTTCGGTAACAACATGATTTTAATTTTTTTTATGTTAATTTTTTTATCAAATTTAAAAACAATAACATTTTTGAATAGAGAATGAAGAGACCTTTCAAATGATATATCACAAGCCTATACTTCCCATTTAAAAAATTGGGGGTTGTACCTGTCATTCTAAGGGGGTTGAAGGTAGGCGTTGCATTTTCACGTTAAACAATGTCAAGTTATAATTTAAATTTGACGTGTTTCGGGATTTTTTATAAATATGTACAGTAACCGAAATAATGAATTTATTCCATTTGGCTTTTACACACTGTATAATGATTGGTACAATAAATCAATTCTTATTGTTTTATGTAATATGTTTATGTTTATAATTAATCAATAATATTTAACAACAAATAACAATAAAATCACCACCGATATCGGCGTCGCTATTTGTATGAAATCGAAGAACAAAAAAAATCCCAAAATACAGCCAGGTACACTTCAACTTATGGAACTAAGAAAAAGAACCCCTAGAGACACACCAGAATATTATCAACTAAATAAAACAATTCATAACCAAGTGAGAAGGGGTGTTAATATGAAAATATTAAGATCAAAATGAGCTTCAGGTAAATAGAGAATCACAAAAATGAAGGATCAGCAGGGCAACATAATTTCGGACAACATAGCTCAACAAGTTTTTTGTTTGTTGCAGTCGTATTTAAAAATATTTTAATTTAATTTTAATTGTTGGTTGTGGTTCCATCAAATTCTTAGTAGACCGGGAGATATTGACACAAATTATTTGGGTCATTTTTTACAGTATGGCGGTTCGTCAGGTTAGTAGACCGGAAGATACTGACACAAATTATTTGGGCCATTTTTTACAGTATGGTAGTTCGTTAGAGGACTTATGTCTTATTACACTATGACATAAAAGAAAAATGATGTTCACAGCGCTGGCACTGACGACCCAATAGAGTGGGCGCGCTTTACACATAAATTCTAGTATTTTCTGATAGTCCATAAAAAAAGAAGAGGCGGTAGTGTCAAGCCATACTTCTACGGTGACTTACAGCCCGCCATACCGATGCGAATGCAGGTGCATATCTAATAATTTTTATTTAGATTTGATAAGTATTGTGTTGTAAAAATCGCTATGAAAATCCATGGATATCTCAATTGATTTTCATTTTTAGATTGGTAGGGGGATATGTCTATTAAACAAGTAAGTAAAATATTTTTTGTTGTCTTTGCATCAAGTAGACTTTGTATTTTTCTACCTTGGTTAATAATAATGAACAACTTTACTACCTCAACAAAAGTCAATAAAGTAAGGTTCTACAGCGCTAGTAGTGAAAATTTATTTTTATTTATGTTGAAGTTCAAATATGTTGGCGCTGGCAATAATAAAAACAAAAACTCGTTTCTACAAAAACATTTCTTATCGAAAAAAATGGGAAACCTTTTCAATGAATAAATTTATAACTTGAATCCTCGATTTCTCTTTGATTTTTATATTTGTAAAACAACATAGAATAACTAAATGCATCATTTCATTTTTTTTACAGGAAAGATGTCATTCACCGGTCGAGATTTTTTACGCATTTTTGTTTTCTGCAGTGGATATTTGCTGTTTTTGGTATTGGGTGCCTCCGTTTTTTCAGCTATAGAAGCTCCCGAGGAAAAAGACAAAATTCAAAGCCTCAGAAAACTACGAAGAAATTTTCTAAGAAATAACCCCTGCGTACCTGGTGAGCATATTTAATATTTATACAATAATAGACCGATGTGCAAAGTTTGTACCACTTAGATACTGCATCAAGATCCAACTGAAGATGCGTTAGATTTGTTCTCATATCTGCAGAAATGTTAGTGTCATCTACAGATAGAGACACATTGTACTTTATTTAAGCTGGTAAGTCTGCAATATATACCAAAAGGGCCCCAAAGTAGATCCCTGTAGTACACAATTCACAGTTCACTTCCGGAAGAGAAATATTTACCCACTCGTACACAAAATCTTCGTTCGTTCAAAAAAGCTTAAATCCATTCCAATAAATTTCATCTTACTTCGTTGTAATTAAATTGATTGTACTAACCCTTACTTTTTGGAAGTCCATCTTATTTAAGAATAATAAAAAACTCTTCGTTTTAACAAAACTTCCAATATGTCAATCTGACGATGCTAAGTCTAGCGAAACGGCTGTCATTAAAGTTAACAAAGCAATTTTTTAAATACATATTGGAAGTTTTGTTAAAACAAAGAGTTTTTTATTATTCTTAATTACTCCGTTGTGTTCAAGTTCTAAAAGCCGACGCTTATGAGGAACCCAGTCAAAAACCTTTGAAAACTCGAAAGAAACGACAACTGCGCTCCTTAGTAGATTGCTCAGAACGGACCAACCAGGAGGCACAAAACCATGTAACTTTGGTACCTAATATGTTATTTTCAGTCTCAGGTACAGTCGGCTTTAGAATAGCATGTACATGTTAAATGTGAATTTCGTTTACCTACCGAAGTTATAAAAACGCCCTTTAAACGCCTACATTAAATGGTTTTTGGGGATTAAGTTTATTTACAAGGGACAGAGGGACAGAAAATGTGTTAATAAAATACCTTATGCGGCAAACATTAAAGATGTGGGCGTGGACAACTGTTTAACTGATTTCAAATTTATTATTATTTAAACCGTGATTGGTTATAAACAATAAATAGGCAGTCCTTAAAATTAAGGCCGTCCTTAAAATTAATTCATTGTTAGCGATTTGAGTTTGAAAATGTATAATATGCTATTCTGAAGCCGATAGTACATGAACTTGGCCCAGCAACAATCGATAAGTGAATTTAAAATATGGGAAATGATTGCCCTCGTTCTGCAAAAAAATATTTAAAGGACAAAAATCGCGGGACAACTTCCATTTCAATAATCGTTTTAATAACATTTTAATTATCTACAGTTGTAGGAAGTAAGATTTTTGATTGCTCGTAGTTTAGATATTTAAAAATTTGACTCTCTCAAATATTTGTCTAAATTGAAAATATAAACTGTTTTTTCTGTAATATGTAGGTGTTAAGATTTATTTTTTCGTATTTTCATAACAAATAATTATTGTGTAAACGCAAAACGTGACAACGCCGCATACCTAACAAACACCAGTTAGTTTTTTGCATGTTCTCTAAATATTATTACTACTAGATCTCCGACGGCCAACCGAGGGTACAATTCACTCACTATTTAAGTTATACAGTCCACACAATATACAATAGTTTATTATTTGAACCAGTAAATATTACAAAATATAAACAGTAGGTCTTCGTTTGCCCATGATCTAGTTGTTTTATATAATATGAATTTTAATACCTAGTTGCGCCTCCAAAAATAATTGGAATACCTACTAACTTTTTTTGCTGTGTTACGTAAATTTTGATAGGTATGCCCATGTTTGCTCTTGTTCCAGTTTTTTAATATAAGCATCCGAAAACCAATTTCGCGAATTTTCATTGCTTGTCCATATTTTTTTCGTTAGATTTTCACGATTGGATGTTAACGGCGCAATATTTAATTTAGGGAAATGTTAACGATTATCTGACACTTCAATTATCTGTTATCCACTTCAATTGTTGTGGAGTGTTTTATTAAGTCTGTATATTCTGTGTGAGTGTTTATTCTATTTGTTTGTTTAAGCCGTTTACTTGACACCTAAAGGTATAAGGGTAACCTATTAAGTGGATTCATGCAAGAAAAATTAAAACTAAAAACATAAAACCATATAATTTAATCTTTCAAGAAATTAATTTCGTACAATCCCTGAATTTGTTGAACGAACAGACTGTTTCACTAAAACTAGCTGTCATTGAGGCGTAAAAGCTAATTTTTAAATATAAAGTGGAAGTTTTGAGAAAAAAAAATTCTTAATATTCAAGAATCGCTTCTAAAAATATTATAAATAATTTGAGGTTAGCTAGTCTTGTTTTGACCATAGAAATCATACAACCTAAGGTTTTGACTTCTGACAAATTATAAATTATTGTGCGGAATGCGCATGTCCGGTCAGTTTATTAATTTTTTTAATTTATATTGCATGAACAACTGAATATTCTTAGTTTAAATTTAATTTTAATCTTAAATTAGTTTTAGTTGCCCATTTGGCAACATCGCATAATAGTCCACTCACTCTCTGCTTTCAAACTCAACCACGAAGTTGTGCTGAATGTTGTAATCTCTATTTCATAAAACTGAATAAAAATTAAAAAACTATTGATTTTTGAAATTTGTTATTTGATTTTTTGATTCTTAAAATTTGTCGCGCTATTGATCGTCACTGGTATTGATACAATGATACTGATACAGTCTAGTGTTTCAACACTTCTTATCAGCACAATTGTGTCAGTACCTACTTAAAATATATTATGATAAATTAACCAATGTAGAATATGTTTATGATTGATTAATTTGGCTGAAATCATATAATTTTAAAAATAATATTTGATATATAAATATAATGTTATGAATTTATAAAATTCAAGTTCAAACAGTTTTTATCCGATTTTATTTAACGCATGAAAAGTGAGTAATTATTGTCACTTTTCTACCTTGGCGCATAAATATTATTCTACCGTGGCTTATATAGCATTTTTTTACATGACATGACAGTGACAAGGCAATCAATAATGTTTGTTGATTTGATAATAAGTAAAGTAAGATAAAATCGCTATAAAAATACTTGAATAAATCAATTGACTATTAAATTAAAGCATAATGGATTGTTGCTCCGTCCTGCTGGAAACAGATATTTTCATCCGGTAGGTTCGGATCTATTGCGTTGGGATATAAGTTGGCCAACTCAGGAACAACTTCGTCTCTAATTATGCTTAAATATTTTCGGCTGTCAAATTTCCATCTACAAAAATAGGACCAATAATAATATGATCACCTGCCCAAACGTTCAACTTTTGACGTTACTGAGTATATGTCTCACTCATCCAATGAGGATTCTCCACTGACTAATATCTACCGTTTTGTCTGTTTACTTCCCAGTTCAATGTGAATATTTATTCATCGGAATCAAAGAATTGTAGCAACAGCTATTTCATTTCTGTTCAATCCACTCTACGATCTGGATCGTCTTGTATTAGTTCTTGCACTAAAGTCAATATGCAATATGGATAAAGTTTTTCTTTATGGAAACACCTTAGGACAGTTATTTTGACGAGAAATTTGACGTGAACTTGGCGTTGGATTCTCCACGACACTTAACCTAATATTCACTTTCACATCATCTTCAACGAAGTGCGGTTTTCTCTTTAATAGTTTGACATGTCCAAGTTCTCTGAATTGTGCATTAATTTTAGACACAGTACCTTGTGAAATATTAGGCAACTGAGGATACCTCTGATTAAATAAGTTTGCCACATCAACTTGACTTCTGCAATTATCACCGTAACCATTTATCATTACACCCAAAATATTGATACTTAGTGAAGAAATTTGAGGTTTGCATTCAGATAATTAAAAATAAAACTATTATTTAAAGTGTGAAACATTATTATACAATTCATAATAGACCCTACATGTGTGTGTGCAATAACTTACATTAGTTTCATTAACAACTTAAATTTCTTCAAAAAATCCCTGGTATACCTACATTGCAATTCCCGAAATTTTAATATTTTCTTATGCATTTTGGTAGTCATTTAAATCGGATTTGGGTACACTCATCCGAAAAATCGGATTGTGGTATCAAACGATTCGAAATGACAAATAGAAAAAGTTTCCTGCATATCAAAATACGTTTTAAAAATTTCCTATTGTTATTAACAATTTAAGATTTTAAAAAAAGGGGGTTTACATTTTTGTTATTAACTTAAAAACTATAGGCGGATTTAGCGGATGCATAAGCATAATTATATTCATAAACATAACTTTAACGTACAATTCATAAAAGTTAAACTATGTAGTTGCAAATGGACTGATTTATCCAACTCATAAGCATAAGTCATAGTGCACAATTCATAACGCATAACCTTGAAGTTCCCAACTTTTAACTTTTACGGATAATGATGTGTCGAAATAGAAAGTGCGCCTGCGTGGATTTCATGGAGCTGTCATACTTGTTAACCTCAAAAGTTAATTCAGAATCAAGTTTTCAAGATATAAAAAAATATATCAATATTCTATGATCAATATTCTATTTTGATGAAAATACAAAAATAAATATCAATGAATGAGCAAATGAGGTTATAAATTTGAAAATTTGTTATTGTTGTTGAATGACAAAGGTTACAGAACACACTAATTTTATATGTTCCGTGATAGATACAACTGTCACTAACACTTATGATTATGCTTATGCATTGAGGAACGGATAAATTACCCATCTGTTAAGCACTATGCGTTAGAGAAGTTGTTATAGTTATGATTATGCATTAATGAAAATGTTATGCTTATACATCCGCTAAATCCGCCTTATAATACCTAGCTATAACAACTGAATGGATTCTTAAAGGGCAGGAAATTTGCAACAAAAAAGTCCCCGAACTGTAGCTCAATTATTTATAGGTGTAAATTAATGTTGAAAATGACATAAAAAACGGACGGCCCGTCACTGCCGCAATTTTGAAATTAAACAATAACGTTAATTAACAATAAAAATTGTTTTTTTAAAACATGGTTTTTTATAAACAATTGAATAATAAAAACAAATTTTTGAAAAATTGTTAAATAAGCCATTTGTTTATAAAAACTTTTTAAACGATTGGCCATAAAAATTTAAAAAAATTGGATTTATATTCCTTATTGCGTATTAAAAACGACTATAAGCAGTTGTAAAATTAAAAATCTTCACATTTAAATTAATTTCTAATGAAATTATCTACTTATTTTAAGAAAATAATATTAGAAAGAGCTTTGAATAAGAATTTTATCATGTTAACTGATACCATAATCATATACAATATGTTTATATATTATAACTTCATACAAATTATCACTTATATAAGACAATTTGTTTTGAAAAAAGCCTTACTGATATAAGCTATCACCATTTAAATAATTTTTATCGTTACAATGAATTATTATCCAATAACAAAGATTATTTTTATTAAAAACCTACATATACAAAAATGTTTGAAGCTAACAGGTCGGCTGAAAAGTCCCCGGTCTACCATAGTAAAACACAATATTTTGACAAAATTCATTTTTTTTTTATTCAACATAGTTGCCTTCAAGGGCGATACAGCGATTATAGCGACCTTCCAACTTTTCGATACCATTTTTGTAGTACTCCTTCGGTTTGTCCTCAAAATAGGCTTCAGTTTCGGCGATTACCCCAGTATCAGAGCCAAATTTTTTTCCCGCGAGCATTCTCTTCAGGTCGGAGAAAAGGAAAAAGCTAGATCTGGAGAATACGGTGGGTGAGGAAGCAATTCGAAGCCCAGTTCATGCAATTTTGCCATCGTTTTCATTGATTTGTGACACGGTGCATTGTCTTGATGAAACAACACTTTTTTCTTCTTCATATGGGGCCGTTTTTTTGCGATTTCGGTCTTCAATCGCTCCAATAATGCACAGCAATAGTCGCTGTTGATTGTTTTTCCCTTTTCCAAATAGTCGATGAACAATATACCGTGTGTATCTCAAAAAACTGAGGCCTTAACTTTGCCAGCTGACTGTTGAGTCTTTCCACGCTTTGGTGGCGGTTCACCGGCCGCAGTCCACTCAGCTGACTGCCGATTGGACTCAGGCGTGTAGTGATGGAGCCAAGTTTCATCCATAGTCACATATCGACGCAAAAAATCGGGTTTATTACGACTTAACAGCTGCAAACACTGCTCAGAATCATCAATTCGTTGCTGTTTTTGGTCGATTGTGAGCACGCGCAGCACCCATTTCGCACAGAGCTTCCGCATACCCAAATATTCGTGAACGATATGTCCAACACGTTCCTTAGATATCTTTAGAGTGTCAGCTATCTCGATCATATTCACTTTACGGTCACTCAAAATCATTTTGTGGATTTTTTTGATATTTTCGTCGGTAACCACCGCTTTTGGGTGTCCACTGCGTTCACCGTCTTCGGTGCTCATTTCACCACGCTTGAATTTTGCGTACCAGTCAATGATTGTTGATTTTCCTGGCACAGAGTCCGAAAACTCATTATCAAGCCAAGCTTTTGCTTCAACTGTATTTTTTCCTTTCAAATAACAATATTTAATAAGCACACGAAATACTTTTTTTTCCATCTTTTTGAAAATAACAAAAGTTGCTTCACTAAAAATGCAATATCTCACAAACTAATAGTCCGACAGCTGTCAAATTTTTACACGAATCTTTTGAAGGTTGATACTATCTAAAAATGAAATGGATTTAATTCTAGTGTCGTCATCTATAGGTCAGACCGGGGACTTTTCAGCCGACCTGTTATCTCTTTATTGAATACTCATGCGCAAATATTTTTGAATTTTCCCCTTCCACTGCTAAAATATGATTACTTCTTACCATAGAACACAACGTATTGCTACCCAGGAATACCACAATTTAAATGAAAAAAAACCTTTTAGCTGTCAAAAGCTAGCTTCTATTTGTCGTATAGCAGCGGCAGCGCAGGCCATAAACCACAAAAAGGAGAAGTTTTAATTTTTATTTCGTTGGTGTACCCCAAGAACGATAAACATTTACCAGGATTGCCTAATCGGGCTGATTTGTCCGCCAGCTGTGTGACGTCACTGCAGTCCTTCATTATAACGTTTACCATATAAATGCATGGAAATAATAGGAATTAGACAGTATTTTTATGATTTCTGTAATACTAACGTACCACTATTTGGATTTTTAAGATTAAACACTTATAATTTATAATAAATATTCCCACAAAATCGTTTTAATACGGCCGAGGACTGCAGTGACGTCACGTGCGATCGATTTTTTTGGCGAACGTACGTCTTATGGGATTAAGCAATCCTGGTAAATTTTTTATCATTCTTGGGTGTACCCCGCTTGCTAGTTGTTATTGTGTTTTTCTTGTCTTTGTGTATTTAATATTAACGACTTGTGTGTGTAGGTACCTAGACTTCTCTTTGGATTTACTTTACTTTGGATTACTGATTACTTTTGCATGTCATACCAACACAATTTTATAAGGGGCACGAATATTAAGGAGGAACTACGAGAGTGGGAGTTGGTTCGCGCAAGAGTATTCAATTTGTGCCATTAACGAGATGGGTCTATTGTGGCAATAAACGGCACACAATCGACGTTAGACTAAAAAAAATTCCTTGCCCAAAATCGGCTGAGGTAGAGATGGATCATTGCCTGTTAATTTGTCCGTGGTTAAATTCATTTTTTATAAATTCAACATTTCTTGTTTTTATATATTTTTTATTATACTCCATCGATTGCTTTGATCATTAGCAGCTCCTACACAATTATTTATTTATTAATTGTTGAAGATATACGAACACTACGAACAGTAATATTTTATTCAAAATATTGATGGTTTCTTAATGGCTCAATATATCTATGGTAATATAATTTTTAATTGTTTTTATTAAGTTTGACTTTATATCAAAATTAATATATCAATAATGATTACATGAAAATATGTGTTCCATTTACAGACGGTTACTGCAGTGTTTACATTGTGGAGGGCGAGAAAATAGAAATGTATTAATCGTGTATGCCCTATACGTAGTCTTCATAATTTTATTTGTTTATATCGGAATAGGGATCGGAAATATGCCCATTTGTCTACCGATGATTTGAATTATAGTACGGGATCCCTGGCCTATTTTCACCATTTATTACTAACGAGCTGATTTTTCGTGAGTAGCTTCATTTTGACTAGACGCCCAACTTTTTCCCTTACAACAATTTTGGTAAATGGTAGCTAATAGGGGTAGCAGGGATCAAATATGTTGATTTGACAAATTCCAAAAATTTATTACTAACTGAATTTTTCCTCGTTAATTAGCAAGATAATTATCTAAATAAACCGAGAAAATATTTGTCCTACAAAATTCAAGGTTTTATCAAAGAGTCCCCCCTCTCAAACATGTATTATTAACAAGGTCATGAAAAATAATTACTAACCATCTGATTTTTTTTCTGTTAGTTAGTAAATATTTATGTAATTTAACAGCCACATTGTCCTACAAATTGCGTGGTACGACATCCTGGTCCTACGCCACCTTGGGTATATTTATAGATACCAAAGGTGCGTTTGATAAAACCACCTTCCCCAAAATAACACATATCTAACCAGTTCGAGATTGTTCCTCTGGCTACGCTATTCGCTATGCCTAGGAATGGCTCTGGGCCTATAAATATTCCTTCAGCACCCTTTCCGGCTAGAAGGTCCGCTTTTTTGTTCCCCTCAATGCCGGTATGCCCAGGTGCCCAAAGTAAAGTTACTTTGGTATTTTCCCCTAGATGTATTAGATCCTGAAGGCATTTCCAAACTAACTTAAAGTCGATCCGATTTGATTCCAGTGACTTTATCTGAATATCGGAAATTATTTTTATAGTTTTGTTCCTGCAGTCACCCTTAGGAATCTCCGACAGATACATCTCTGCTTGGAAAATTGTGGATACCTTACCCAAGTTCTGGCTCAGATCCACCTTTGGCTTCCCTCCATGTACGCCAGCTCCAACACTTCTTTCGGTCTTAGAGCCTTCCATGTACCAACACTGGTCAGCCATTATAAGATTTGATCTATTTGTCTCTCATTCGTCCCTTCCTGAAATAGGAATACAAATGGTATGTGGTAATTATATTTAGGTTGCATTGCATCTGGTACCAACTCCAGTATCTGATTATTTTTTATTATCTCTCCGGCCCTGTCTCTGACACTGCTCTGTCCTGCATCCTGGCATTTCACTAATCTTCTGTATGCACCATCCAACCAGTTGTAAAGTGGAAGAGAAAGATCTATTAAAATTTCGATGGCAGTGGTGGACCCTATATTCTACTACTTCTCCAAAGGGAGAGCTTGGATTTGTTGAAAATTCTCTCCAAATGAGCGTTTTATGGATGTTTTTTATTTAGCGTAATTTAGCGTAACCTATTGACTTCATTCGCTTCCTCAATAGTTTCTCCATAGAGGGCGGGTATTTGGAGTTTATCCAGTTTCCGTCTTCTGGTGAAACTGACAACTGTTGTTTTACTAGGGTTGGCCGATAGTTGTTCTTTGTCACACCACCTAGTAACAATGTAAAGTGCTCGTTGAGTAACTTTAGATATGACCTAACCAACCTCAACTAGTTGCACAAATAACTATTCTGTCTAAATCAAAAGAAACATATTTAACAAAACAATTTTTTTATTCCGTTATTTGTTCATTTCATTTTCTTTTAAAAATGTTCCATATACTTTAGTAAAATAATACTCTTTAATGAATAAAAGAAATAATCAATTTGGTACTGGTTTTGACTAAGGAAACTTTTCCATTATCAATATATAACTTAATATAATTTTTAAAAAACCAGTAAAAATATATGGAAAATGAATATCATTATAGGCAATAGGGTATCTTCTCCAAAATGTTTATTTTCATTAATTTCATTGATTTCCTCGTACCAAACTATTCCAAAATGTAAAAATTTTATAACAAATATACCCAACTTTTCCTTATATTTAATAAACATCTCAAAACATGTTAAAGTTAGCAAGATAAATGATAAGAATATTTACAAGACCCTAAAAAAATTATTAAATATTGTTATTACCTTAAATGTTATTTTTAAATCATGATATTGAAAAAATGTTTGAATAGAACCAATAAAAAAATTAAAGCATTCATAGACTTGAGCTTAGTAAAACATTTGAATAGATTAAGAATAGTTTAAGCAAAGAAAGTAATATGAAACTAAATCAGATCGAATTGAGTAAAAATGGTCGATTGTAAATATTACTCCTATGCGTACAAACTAAAATTTCAAGAGACGACATTTTATTTTCCATCAAAAAGAAACTGTAGTTTAATGTTTTACTTTAATTTTATTTTTCTTTAATTCCATGTCTAATACTTCTTTTGCTCTTACAATTTTGGATTGTAAATAAAACGACCCACCATTTCTTTTAGAATTGCGTTCGAATAATAGTTTAAAATGTCGTTCAATCTTCTTTGGACACATTTTACTCACGTTAAGAATTAACTTAGCTTCGCTTAACTGCATATTATTGTGTTTGTTTTCTGGTTTTACAATCGCTTGATTATTATAACGAATTCTAGCATTTTCTTGACTAGCAATTATTTCTTGCATTAAACTTTTTTTCAGTGACTTCAAAAATATTTTTACACTAAGGTAGATAATTTTGGGTAAAGTTTTAACCATTATAATTTTGACAAAATATCAAAACATGTCAAGTTGACAGAAATATTTATTCATAACAGGGTTTTTTATTTTAAAGTCACACGAAAAAATATTAAGCCAAGCCATAACAGAAATAAAATACTTTTTGTGTTTTGTGATTACGACCATAGATTAGAAAGAAGTTTATAGATAGCCGACTCTAAGGATTTTTTAAAAACGTGTTTACAGCGCCGCTCGTGCCCTGAGTACTAACTATATAATTGTATTTTAATTTTATTGGTTAATTTAAAATATTTATATTATAATATTTTAAAACTATTCTGATAAATATAATAAATATAGCTTTCAAAATATTTTTAAAGTATTTTAATATTGTTAACAATTTGGTATTGACTTATATAGAAATAAAAATAAAATAAGTTATAATTCTTTATTTTTTCAAAATAATTTTATTATAATTAGAAGCCAAATTTATTTTTCTTGTTTCCCCAATCATTTTTAAAATGGATATATTGCATTCTAGTGTCCTGGGAGTAGCTTCTTATGCTGGTTTCTGAAAAAGAAATATTAAATATTATAAAACTGAGTTGTCAATATAAGACTCATAATTAGAAATCAAGAATAAAATTGTGCACTAACCTATAATAGTAGGTATTTCAACTTCCCTATTTGTTGAAGGGATTAGGTCTGCATAATGCGAAGCTGGAAGGTGAATGCCTGGAAAAAATTATGTATGCTCTTGTTATTTAAAAAAGTTTATATTTAATTCACAATCAAAATTTTAAAATCATTCCCTTTCCTGCAAGTTTTAGAGTAGGCACAGCATCTAATTTTAAATCTGTAAAACTTCTGTGAGAAAAAGCAGTCTTTTGTAAAAAATACACTTATTTATAGTTATTTTTCTAAATGCAATCCTAACAGAACACATAAAAACCATATTTTAGTAAATAATTGGAAAATATAACTACTAACGAGAAAATACAATAATTATTGAGAAAATACAATACTAACTATCAAAAAATATTGTTGACAACATTTAAATTCAAAATTGTTGTCATTAACAGATTTCTTGTTGGTTGTGATTTTATTATCGATAGTGGCGACTTCCGTGACCAGTGTATTAACTACTAAGCGTGGACCTGTCATTTGAGGAGAGTGTCCAGGGTATGGCATGCTCTATATATGTGTTTTGTCCTTCATTTTATACACGTGCAGTTAGTGGTTTTTCTAATTTAATTACGGAAATCACTATTTCCAAATATTCTCCGCATACAGTGTGTATACTACGCTACTGCTTCTAGTGTATTCCAGAAAGTCTCGAACTTATCTCATCTAGAGTATAGGTGAGTAGGTTCTTTTTCGTTCTCTAAGCATCTCGGTAGCCGGTCATTGCAGTGTAAACAACTTTCAATGCCCGCGATCTCAATGTCTTAAAATGTGATTTTCTAAAAGATAGTCCTTCTGGAATTTTTATAGAGCTGGATGGGAATGACCGTATCTGCAGTGAGATCCTCTTCTACAATTTCCATTTGAATGAAAATAACAATGCTAAGGGAAGATTGTAAACTGGACACTGGGTAAATGGCTGCAAACCAATACTTGGACTTCGGTATTACTCATATTTATTAAATATTAAAATAAATATCAATATGCAACTAGGTGTCCCATTTTGAACACCTATTATTATAAATTTGAAATACTTAATCAGTCAGTCCAGAAAAAAGTAGTTCATCGAAAAATCTTTAGGCAGATAAATAGCCATGCTTTATTATTATGGCTACGAAAATTGCTATGAAACGCAACTGTTTTGAAATTAGTATAATATACAAGCATATATTATTCACAATGTTGCTTTTTAAATATAACGTTTTATACTTTGATGTTTTACAAAATATATTTTGAAATCATTTTATTTTTAGAAATGATTAGCACGATTTCAGTATTATCGTTGGTGTGATTCTATACTATCGACATATAATGTAAAAATTTTAATTTCGTCTTTTATATCAAACATTCTGGCAGAATAGTATTATGGACAATAATTTATTATTCTTAATTAATATTCTGAACATGGCTAGTTTTTCCACTTGTGGGAAAATTCCCAGATTGTATGATATTTAGAAAATACGGTTTAATTATTGAAGTGAAAATTTGCAGGTATTTATTTATTATTTATATGTTCGTCATAATTAATAAACAACTTATTGCTTATAATAAAATTTAATAATAAAAGAGTAGAAAATAATAGGTTATAATTTAGAAACGGTGGCTCGTAAGAAAAAAAGTATTGATACAATATTTATAAATAATTTTATGATCTACACTTTTTGTCTTAGGTACTACTTTTATGATAAAACTTACCGTTTTGCTGAAAATCGCGAAAAACTCATTTTTTTAACTTTTGACCTTGAATAAAATTTTTTCATTAAACAGGAATGATGGGTAACTTCTAGACATTGTTTATAATTATGTTTTGAACAATTTCACAGAAATTCAGCTTGTTGGGACTTTATGTAACTTCGAATGTCTAAATTGACCGGACTATTACTAATATTCTGCAAACAAAAACTACGGGAACTCAGTCGCCTTCATGACTATAACGATATAGGAATTGTAAAATCGCCGGTATGTTCACGAGAACAACATAACACCATTGATTAAAGAATCACGTAGTCGGTATACTCTAAGGCCAATGTGAAATCATACTTTACGGACATAGTGTATGCTCTTTACCTAAATGCATAGTTAGGAAAAGTGCGTGTTTTCAAATTGATTTTGGGTACAAAACCACGTCGATTATTTATCTTTATGAATTAATAAGTTATCAAACCATTGATGTTAATATAAATAAAAAATGCACATTTTTAGAAGTTTATTGGAAGTCCGTCGTGGACTTTCAACTTGGCATAATATACTTAAAATTATTGTATCACGAATGGTGCAGAGATCCTGTAAAGTTTAAAGTATATTCGGTCACGATACTTTAAACTGCATCATTGATATTATTGACCAATCCAGTTTTGTAAATAACACTATCGCATTTGAAGAATGTAACATGTGGGTGTAAAAAATTAACTATTGAACTCAATATAATATCTACTAAACTATTTCTATACTACTAAACGAAACCGATACTAGGCTTGTCAGGGCGTAGTCATCTGGAATTTTCCTAGTCCATCGGCCGTCCCAGATTCTAGGTACGTGTCCTCATGTCAGCCACTCCTGTTCTTCGCCTTATCTCTTTGTTCTTTACATGATCCCTCAGTGATATCCTAAGCATTACTCTTTTTATTTATTAATAATGTATCAATAACTTCCTCGTAGATATAGCTAGAGTCTACGCAGTAGACTCATCAGTAGATTGGTATAAAAATCAATATTAAACATATCTCTTGGTCTTCCGTAAGCTAACATGCAATATTAATTCTTCTATACAGTTCTGCTGTTCGAAATTCTAATTTAATGTCCAATTTAATGACATAATGGTCCAGTAGTTTAATATCTCCTTCCTCAGTTTTTATTTCCGCTTGGTATTGAAGTCGTTTCATTGCATATTCTAGGTCAGTAATAAATCATTTGGGTGATAAGGTATCCCTTTGTCTGCATTTCCACTGGTATACCTGCTGTTGCTTGTGTCCAGCGTCCAGCTGTACCTTCATTCACCGAAATTCAATTCATAACAGGATATCTCTGATTACGCCGAATCCAGGAGGTCCTGTAGAAATTAAACTCTTCTGATTACGAACAATCGCATCCTCTTACTATATCTCATCGATCCCTACATTGTTTCCTTCAGAAGCTTTATTATTGATTGCTCTATGGAGTCCTGCTTTTATTTCTTCCTTTGTTAATCTCGGGTACAAGTTGTGATCCATGGTTGCTAACCTCTTTCTTTGCATTTGTACATTCTAATGCCGGTTCTTCTCTTGTTTCTGGCCTTGGTCTACGTTTGTACAACTCTCGGTAGAATTATTCGGCTACATCCATTATGTCTTTCTTATTTGTCTCTATTTTATTTTATTTCATTCATTTCTGCGTTGGGTTCACCTTCCAATTTATCTTTTTTTTATGAGGTCTTTAGTAGTTGATTCTGATATTTTCGGGCAGTGTAACTTTTAATTTTTTTCTAGGGCCTGCTTAATTTCGTCACTTATCGATAATATTTTGTTGATTGGTTGGTTGGTTTTTGAGATGGTCGAGTTTCTATACAGGGTGAGTCAAAATAAGTGCAAAAAATTTAAGGACGTTATCGTAATAAACGTATAGGTTTGCATGCTTCCCCAAGAAGTGTCATCCACTTAAAGTTGAAGAAAATAATTTTGTTTTTCTCGAATGTGGGTGATGTTACAATAACAAATTTTAAAACTTACTCCTATCGATAAATTGGTTATCTACAGATAGCTATCTACAGATCGTTTTCTAATTATCTATGGGGTTGAAACTTATAACCCTTAACAATTCTTTTAACGGAACACAATTTGAATTATTATTAAAAATTATCTGACTTTAAAAACGAATAACGCTGGCGATATTGTGAAACGTTGGAGATAATACCTGTTAAAAATTATATTATTGCCAAGCAAATGTTTCACATCTAGATTAATGAATTTTTTTCCGAAATAGAAAGGTTAATAAACAAGGTACATGAAATAATTCTTATTGATAGAAATTTGTTGACGACAGATTGGTACTCATGAATAATAAATCAAAAGTAATTAAAGAAATTGATTGTATTAACCTTTACTTCGTGGAAGTACACAACATCCAGATAAGTCGCATTAAGCAAAACACCTACTTGAACATCCAAACTCACTCATACACACCAATGACAGCCAAATACTACGCATTTGTGATTAAAAACAAAATTTAGATTTTCTAGTTGAAATAAAAATACTTCCAGCAGATCAACAATTTAAAGTAGTTAATGAACAAATAAATCTTGGAAGTTCTCCACTATTAAACTGTTTACTTTGATTGTCTTCATTTTATACAAAGATAAGACATAAATGTAACACCAATATATTAGGTTATTGTAAAGATCAGCATGATATAGTTTTTTACTGATTTTTCTATATCATTGCACAGTTATACCGATCTTAGAGGGAAATACATGAAGACTCTAACCGTAAGGTTGAAGATTAATTAAAATGCCATTGACGTTTTTTATCTTTATTCTGAAAACTTGACTGACTCGAAAAAAACTGTTCCTTGCTTGTTTCTTCTTCCCTTCCCTTCTTCTTTTTCTATTTACTAAATGGTTGTATAACCTATGTTGACTAAGACTATTAAGAGAAACAGAAGAAGTGAAAATAGAAGTTAAGCTGTTGTTATTGACATTTGAAATACAAGTCACCACATACATCCAGGATAATCCTTTAGGGCTTATAATATCTAGGCTTCAAGTTAAGTTTAAACGAATAGTTGTTTATTATTCTTAGTAAGATGGACTTCCACAGAGTAAGGGTTAGTACAATAAATTTAAAAAAATACCTATTAATTTTGAACAAAGAATCACGTCCTTCAATTTTTTGCAACTATTTTGACCCACGCTACATACATAACATAAAAATAAAATAAAATTTTTCTATATCTGTTGGCCGCATCCACGATTGTTTTGTAGGTTTTTGGTCATTCCGTATCTTTCGTTTGTCTAATTTATTTTGAACGTGTACTTATCCTATAATCGCCCCCATGTCCATTTTCTTGTATTTGTTTAATAGCAATTATAGGTATGTTATTTTTATCGAGCAGATTGATTATTTTGATATTTATATCGCTATTAGTAGACAGTACAATGTAAAAAAGGACCTATTTATTTGTTTAACAGGTACTGTTATTGGAATGAGCTGGGTTTTCGGTTGAATATATCCAATACTATTTTCTCAGTGGCCACACATAAAAATTTTCAGTTTGCACTTTATTTTGCACAAATATCTCAAATAACCAGGATGATGCAGCTATTGCACTAGCTATGCATTCGTTAAGGGAAAATCCCAAGTTGAGTCTACGAAAAAGAGCAGTGGAGGTTGGTTTTTGCAAGAGTCATTTACAGAACATATTTAAGCAAAACAAAATTTATCCATTCAAACCGAAATTCATTCATACCTTACAAGATTATAATTATGACACAAGGTTGGACTTTTGTGCGATGATTGGTGAAAAACTTATGCATGACCGATTCTTTCATAATAATATTTTGTTTTCTGATGAAGCAACGTTTACAACAAACGGAGTCGTTTCTTCCCAAAATTGTCGATATTGGACTAATGAAAACCCGAGCTACAGGATTAACTGTAATAGTCAATTTGCTAAAAAAGTTAATGTTTGGTGTGCGGTTTTACCGGATAGAATAATCGGACGTATTTTGGAGCAAAGGTCTAAGATGTACTTTCAACATGATGGATGAATATTTTCCTGGGCGATGGATGGGACGTTATGGACCAATACTTTTTCCGCCCCGATCCCCCGATTTAACTATTTTAAATTTTTTTTATGGGGCTACTTAAAACAAAAAGTTTACGCAAATAATTTAAACCATAATATTGAAGACTTGAAATGAGCTATCACTGATGCCATTAACGAAATTACCCCAGAAATGCTGCGAAATACAAATAATTTAGAAAGAGGATTGAGAGATGTTTTGCTGGGGGAGGATATATTGAATAGATTTTTTTGTTTACTTAGTGATTCTTACATTATTATTCTGTATTATTATTTTTGATAGTGATTATAATTCTTGAATAGTTGACATTGTTTTCAAATATTTATTAAAGAATGACAATTTGAAAATTCTTTATAAAAGTTGACAGTTACTTGGGACACGTAAACGTCACTCACTAGATTAATATATTATTTTCGAACTTAGTGCAAAAATTCATACGGTTTTCATAAATACAACTGGCTATAAAATCAGACGGATTTTGATAAACTTGAATTTTGTTTTATTTTATGGGGCAAAACTGTTTATCAAGAATGATATTTTTCACTAAAACTAATATTTAAACATTTTTCACCTATAGGATACCCCTTCCGTGGGCACACTGTATTAAGTAGTACAATTTATTTTTAGTGGAAAACCGGTTTCTTAAAAAAAATTATTTGTTGTTAAAAAATGCGTTTGCTAATTAACAATCTATTTTTACAACTAAATAAATTAAAAAATCGTCAATACGTCTTTTTTATTAACTTTTAATTAATTAACAATTTTAGGTTTTAATAAAAGTCCTAGCTGTCTTTTAAAAATCACACCTGTTTTAATAACTATTTTCAGGGATCTGTAAAAATTATAAATATTTTTATCTTACAGACTTAATATGTATAAAAACCCTTTAATTAACTAATATTGGATAATAATCCAGATTGAATGACACCTCGTTCCTAATTTTCGGTGATTATTAAAATATTTTATGAAAAATCGTAGATGGGAACCAGACAAACAATTCAAAAGCGATATTGTAGTTATTTGTTATAATATATGTATTTGTAAACCATGAGAATTAAGAATTCACTCTTATTTTGTACGATGTTGTCACAAGGTAATGGAGGTAATTTCGGAATTTAAAAAGCTGTAAATAGAAAAATGATTCAGTTTATTGCATTTCAGTTGGCTCTCTCCTTATTTTTTTAATTATTAAAAAAACTATTAAAAAAATAGAAACTATTTATTAAAACAAAAAACTAAGTAGAGATGGAGTTGATGTAAGTCAAAAATTTTAGGAAAAAATCGATCTAAATAAAATAATCTCTAAGGCTGTAATTCGACATTTTTTCGGCGGACGCGGCCACTACTATATACAATATGAGAAACCGGCAAAATATTATACTGGTTATTTTGAAACTTAATTTTGCAAATTCCCGAGAGGTAAGTAGCTATGGTAAACAATCGTTTTTCTCTTCTACCAAAAAAATCAGAAAAAATAAAATTTATAGATTAGATAATCACTGTCATATAAAAGTACCTAAGTAAGAATGACTAATTTTAACCGATGTAACAATCTGTATAATATTGTAAAAGAAAACGTTTATCAATAGCAAATACCGTTGTTTGTTTGTCTTCAAATGTATATATCATTAACAAATTAAAGGCCAGCCAATTAGTTGTATTCAGGTAGTAAATAAGCAAATGAAAGAAACCAAATAAAAACGTCCTCTAATCGACACTGATAAGAACTGTACAAGCATATATAATAGAGCCCGAAATATTAATCTTAGTAGTTGCTTCCAGCGATTGAGTGATGTTATATTAAAAGTTTGTGTTTTACATTGATAGTTTAAAGTTTTCTACAATTACTAAAATGAAGGAACGGACTATAAAGTTTCTCGTTTACGTTTTCATATTGAAAAATAAACATTTTTCTCATCCCAGTGAATACATATAATAATATAATATAAGTGAGATTAGTTTTATTGATAGTTATTTAATATTGAACATTAAAAGAACAAAAAATGGATTACGCGGATTACGGATCAATAAGTTTTCTTTTTAATTCAGAGGAAATGGAAGAATTAATTCCTATTAAAAAATCGACGTTAAGAAAAGAATACCACGGCGTAAAGATATTGGGAATGTGCAGATCTACATATCTTTTTTCAGTTTTTTTGTTTTTTTATATTTTTTTCGTATGTAGCGGGGCAGCTGTATTTACATTTCTTGAAGATCCTCAAGACAGAGTTACCAGAGTACGGCTAAGAACAGCTATTCAGAAATTTCACGCGTCAAATCCTAATGTATCAGGTCAGTTTAATTAGTTACTTTTGATTTATTATACATGAGTACTTATCTGTCGTCAACAAATTTCTATCAATAAGAATTATTTCATGTACCTTGTTTATTTATCTTTCTATTTCGGAAAAAATGCATTAATTTGGATGTGAAACATTTAAAATGCTCTCTGCAATTGCTTTTCACAATATCGCCAGGGTTATTCGTTTTTAAAGTTAGATAATCTTTGAGTTTATACCTTACCTTTCAATCGGTATTTGGGTTGCCTATAATTAACTCTAATAGTTTGGGAGAAATTTTAGAATATCTACTTTAACATTGGATCCTATATAGTTATTTACATCTAAGTTGCTTGTGATGATATCTGTCAAATCAACCCAAAATAAGTCTAGTTTATATTGTGATTTGACTACAGTTTTGTATATTGTAAGCCAATTAAAGTAAATAATTTGTTTAACAACATTTGTTTTACCTTATCGTAAAAAAATACTTAAATATGCTTCTTACTCTTAATAGTTGAAGTCATTGAAGTTACAAGATTTACAACAAATAAATAAATAAAAGATAACTGGATTTGTTTAAATACTCGCAGGTAGCCATTTAGTTGAAATTAAAAGAATTGTTTTAATAGTTAGAACATAATAAACTTTATTAAAATAACAGTGGTTTTTCTTTTAGAAAGAATAAATTACAATACTTAATTCGTTACCAACAAATATTAACAAAGAAAACATTAAAGAATGTGTTCAAAGTGACGTCCATCTTGTTGGATACAGGCTCGAACTCTTTTTAAAAAGTTCATCTTACTTGTGGGGTTACTGTTTGAAATGCTCGCCTTATCCTTTCTTTCATATCATAAATGTTGTTAAACAAATTATTTACTTATGCCCCACCCTGTATAATACTTTTGAAATATTACTATTTGAACCCCTACTCTGTCACTTTTACAACTTTTATTATGTTCCTAAAAATCTGCAACGGAGTTAGTATTGTAATTAATCGTTTTCATCACGATTTGTTCATGAATTTGGTATTAATATACGCCAGCTGGTGAATTTAATTAAAATATTTCAGTTATATTATTATTTTTAAAAATTAAATAATTTTATCCTTGACATACATTCTAGAAACATTTATACAGGGTGTCCCGAAAAGAATGGTCATAAATTATACCACAAAAGTTTTCCTAGTTAATAACTCAAAATGAATAATAATAATGAATAAGATGTTTTTAATATTTATGAAAATGTCGTTTAAATATTCAATATTGAAATTGGCATTGTAAAGGGTGGCTGTACCTTCCATAATAAAATATTTACAAATAAATACAGAGAGACTTAAAAGTTTAAGAATAGACGTTTGATTCCAGAGACGGTCCATATTTTGTTAAATTATAGCCCTAAAAAAAGTTGAGGGGTGAAAGGATTGTTGTTCCCCCCTGTAAATCCATAATAAATCAAAATAATTGAATGGAACTGTTTCCAATTTATTGGGTATTCTCTACTAGTGTTTCCTATAAATTTTCATATATTAACGTTAAACCGTTTTAGAGTAATGTTAAAAAAAATTATTTAAATTTTTAACTTTAGCACCCTGTAACTTTTTTTGTGTGCACTATTGTATATAGGTAAGTGGGGTTCAATCAACATATTTTTGACCCCAGAATCTGTGGTATAATTTATGACCATTCTTTTCGGGACACCCTGTATAACATGTATAATTTTTACGTCACAATAGTCATAATGTCTGTTGCTAACCTATTTAATTCGTTTATAATCATCTTCAAATGATGTAACCCCATTTTTAAGATAATGTACACGATTTTTGAAATTCTATGATAACTTTTGACACTATGGTTATCCGCAGTTTTTGTCTATCAATGAGTGGAATGCTCTGGAATGATTTTGTACTTGTGATTATTAGGTTACTACATTGATAATTGCTTAAAAAACCAATATTTTTTTAGAAATTATGTTAAATTTATATTGCTTAATTATCTTAATAATAAATAATAGTTTCGAGATTATTTTTATTGAAATTGATCGCAAGTTTTAAGCGTAATTATTTACCAAACGATATAAGACAAATACAAATGTGCGGTTTTCACCAATGAGTTTCAAATTTCATAAAGTTTTTTCCCAATCATATTAAAACAATTTCGCAATTTTACAGGACCAGTTAAAAAATTGCCTTACTTAAATGGAAAACCCTGTATATTTTTACACCCTTCGAAAGCTTTAGTTTTTTAAGCTTTTATTTTCAATATCGCCTAGCTTTTCCAAAATACCATACGAAAAAAATCTGTATACGAAAACTTTTCGCACATGACTCACGCCACACACTATGTATAAATGCATTTCCACCACAACAGGAAAAAGAAAGTTAAGAAAGTATTTATACCAAATTTATCCTTTTTTAGGTTAACGGGTAAGTTTTTTTTTTCTTAAAGTTGTGTGTAGTGTCAGTCTGTAAAAATATGGAATCGTCAGTGATCATAATGTTTTCCATTCGTAAAAATTTAGTAGCGAGCTGCAAATATTTATTTATCACCATTAATACATAATTAGCTTCCCATTTAGCTACAGTCTACTTACTTTTTTAGGAACAGTCAAACCATATGATTTTGTAGGAGCATCCATATAAGGTTCCACTAGATTTATTAAAGCCTGCGTTAACCCTCAATTTCACCAAGTTCTTCAAAAGAATTTCTTAATTGTTGGAGTCGTATTCTCCTTGGTCTATTCCCTAAAAATTCAGCTTCTTCCAAAACTGCTAAGCCCGCTAAATTAATCATGTTATTAAACATTTCTATCTCTAATAACCTTTCTATCTTACTAATCATGTGCAATTAGTATATACTAATTCAATAATTCGCATCCCTTTGACCATGCGATGTATTTCAGCAAAATAAATTTCAAAAATAATACCTTCGGCAACATCAGCATTAATATCATTTAAAACGAAAAATAGTACAAAATTGTTAAATGTAAAAACAAAATTTGAAATTAAAAGACATCTAACAGATCAATAGTTTAAAGTAGTTAATGAACAAATAAATCTTGGAAGTTCTCCACTATTAAACTGTTTACTTTGATTGAGTCTTCATTTTATACATAGATAAGACATTATTGTAACATAAATATATCAGTAGCATAGAGCTAAACTGTCGTATCTCCTCAATTGGTCAAATTTAGGTTTACTTCATTATACTACACATAAAAATCTTTTTCTTGCGCAGATATGCGCGTAAGAAACTGTATTCGCTTAGGTAAACGATAGCATCTCCTCAAGCAGTAGTGCGCACGACTAGTTTTTGTAGTGATAAATAGTCGTATCTCCAATTCCGGCTTATTTTGTGCCCTCCGTGCTTTATTTACCTATAAATTAACTATAATAATGAACAAATCCATGCACATTGTTAAAAGTGTATACAAAGCGATAATAAAATATACGGTAGATCCGTAGGTCCTGTCTGCTCATATTCAGCAGCTATTGAGACCTCTTTTTAAAGAGATCTCCTACAAATGCCTTTGAGTGCCTTAAACCCTCTAGCTCGAACCAGTAAGAGTGTCTCCTCCGATCTACCCAGTTCGATATTGTTCCTCTGGCTATGCCTAGGAATGGCTCCGGGCCTATAAATATTCCTTCAGCACCTTTCCTGGCTAGAAGGTCCGCTTTTTCGTTACCTTCAATGCTGGTATAAGTAACCAAGAGAACAGAGAAGACTTTAGCTGGAAAAGAGCACATATCTAAAAGAGGCACGTTGATACCAGCAAAATCAATGAAACCAGCATGCCAAACCTGTAAAAAAAGGTGTTCGGAAAAAATAAATTAGAATTAAAGAAAAAAAATATTTGACAATTATTGGGACGGGTCAAAAAACTGGGACGTAAAGAGGCAATTCAAAATATCGCATATCAGCAGTAAACCCCCTAGTTTCACAAATAATAACAAGTAGTAACTCCTTTTTACCTATTGCTTATTGTTGAGGTAAATAGTCGCAAGTCCACTAAATCAAAGTACAGGTATGAGATACGAAAAGATCCTATTTAAACAGAATTCAAAATTCTGTTCTGACAGTAGCTGTTGTTAATTTATAGTTCTTTATATTATGTGAAATAATTGTTTTTTTCTAATTTCTCAAAACTTTCTAAACTGGAGATAAGACAGTTTACCTCTATGCTACTGATATTAAGTTATTGTAAAGATCAGCATGATATAGTTTTTTCCTGCATGTTTTTCTATATCATTGCACAGCTATACTGATCTTAAAGGGAAATACATCTAGGCTTTAATATTGTTATGTCTTATTACTTCCTTACTTGGTCTAGCCTTAACTACTTATCAACATCAAGTACCTAGTTACAAACAAACAAAGTGTAACTTCAATATGTCAATCTGACGATGCTAGTTATTAGCGAAAGAGCTGTAGTTGAATTTTAAAGCGAATTTTTCGAATAGATAGTGGAGTTTAGTTTAACTGTTCAGTTATTTATTGTTCTTAGTAAGATGAACTTCCAAAAAGTAAAGGTTAACACAATCAATTTCATTCACATGAGTTAGAAAAATCTGTGAACTAACCTTTGTGCTTTGTGACAACCTTGCTTTTAAAATATACCTACTTAGTTATAGTATATTATGTATGGAGAACGGTAA
This sequence comes from Ophraella communa, assembly GCA_035357415.1. NCBI lineage: Eukaryota > Metazoa > Arthropoda > Insecta > Coleoptera > Chrysomelidae > Ophraella > Ophraella communa. Next base: position 8,799,619 of record CM068984.1, read on the forward strand.
GGGTTTTATACCGATCGAAGAGGAGGAGCGGAGCGGCGACTCCAATTATTGTCTGAGATCGGTTACCCTTAACGTTCGTTATGCTTATAAAGTTTTTTGCAAGATTGATACGATTATAAATTATAAAATTAAACATTTTCGTCATATTGACTAGTTTCATTCATTTTATCAAGATAGATTATTACAAAGTGAATTTTAAGAATTTAAACGGGCTTGGGCCCAGATAACAATTTTAGGTACTATACATGTGATAGGAATATTCTCTAGGGAATCAAAATATGCTATGCATATGCGTTTTTTGCATTCAGCATGTACTAAGGATGTTCCAAGAATATGGAAATGTCCCGCGTAAGTTTGTGCTACAGACATTCTATGTACATACCAAAGCATATTCTTTGATTGTGCATTTCACATAGTATAGAATTGTGTATGGAAAGCACATACATAGCACATCATATGTACATCTGCTGGGAATGTGATTCGTGTGAAAAGCATATTCTGTAGTAGAACAAACTCACATCTTATGCATGTGCTATTCAATACTAAAAGGAATGAGTTTAGTATAAATTAATATTTTTTCTCATCCAACTATTTTATCACTCTTTAATTGTACCAATAAATTAAAGGATACATACAATTGTGATAAAATAATAAAATATTATTGATATAGTTATCTACTACTATCCTGAACATATAAACAGAAAATATCATATGAAAATAAAATAACAATCGCCTAAAATGATTGAAACCCTATTTGTGGAATATAATTTCAAACAATAAGTTAAGATTGTCTTTCACTGCATTATGTACATGCATAGCTAAAAAAATATTCATTTAGAACATCTGTCACAAACTCTTGATGTTTAGTAGTAGATTTTGTAAGACCCTAAACATTTTTTACAATTATTACAATATAATTGCCAGTAATATGCTAATGATACTCAAAATCACATTAACTTAAATATAATAATAAATAACAATATTAACATTTTTAGATATAAAATAAAAATAAAAACAATATTCTGGTGAAATTCATAAAATAAATTTTTGTATCCTCTGAATCTGAATCCTCTCCACATCTTTTACTCCAACTAAAAATAAAAAAAAAAAACACAATCAACTAAGCATTTTTAAGTTGTATTTTTTATATCACCTTTTGATTTTTCATTCTTTTCTTAGTCTTCAAAAGCAATGTTTTAATAACGATAATAATATCTGTTTCTGTACACATCCTAAATGAAACTTTTACAGCATCTGCAAAAAATAACCAATGGAATATGATTTTCTGAGTTTGTTAAAAATACATTAGAATGTTTTCATGATACAGTCCCTAAAAAATGACTTACCTAATATAACTCTTGAAAGAATTAAATTCTTGAATGCTTTTTTTGCTTCAGCCCATCCCACGAGAATTTATTGGCAACATCATTACTCAAAATTCTATACAATAATTTTCTTGTAGTTTGAGGCATTGAAGTTCTTCCAATTCGACCTAACTCCACAACCTAAACAATTTTATCATATAATTTACTATGACATGACACATGGCAAATATCAAAGAAACTATATAAACAGTGCATTTAATATACATAATATATGATTATATATTATATACATATACTAATTATTTAATAACCTAATTTTTTAAAAGTTACAGCTACCCAGTCGTTATTGTATATTTTTATTTAATAAATTGAAAGAAATTCATATTATCTGGGATGGTATAAAAATACAAAACTGTTTTTAGTTTTCAACTTAAAATATCTGATAAAAAATTTAGACCTAAATATATGGTATGTTAAAACAATTATTGAAATAAGGATGTCAAATTATTTATAACATTGCCCACATTTTAACGTACCTAAAGATACTACTTTACTATTTTTTACTGGTGAATCGTCATTACCTACAAGTAACTTAGGTTAGCCCTATTTTCATTATGTAATATGTAAGCTTTTATCACAATTGTTAAAACAAGATTTGTGAGAAAATAGAAATACATGCCTCTTTCACATATCATTGTTGCAAGATCACTATGAGAAGAAACTATTTACGGGTTTACCTATTATGTAAAATGACTGCTACTTACTTTGATTTAGTTTTTAGCATACCACACTTAAAAATACTAAACTTGTCACTTTATTCCCTAACACATTACATAAAATTGGAGCTTGGGAGGCAAAACTTTGATACTAACATAACCTGTATTCTACTTCTCACATAATTAATTTAAAATTGGACTTTACTTGTTAGGGAGTTACAACCACCTAAATTATTTTCTATTTATAAAATAGGATAATAAAAGAGTGAAGATTAAAAATAAGTATATTTATGTTTTTTACTTTACTAATACACACATACAATGGTTATTAAGATATCTTATTAAAAAATATATAATTCAACTCTTCAACTCTTCTACATAACAAAACGACACTAAACCGATTAATATTTATCAATAATAACAAATTTTTATTATTTTTTCTAGTATTACAACATAAATAAATTTTGTACAATTTTTATATTTTAATTTTTCAACATATTTGTTGGATAGTTGGAGGTGGAATCTAGTAAGCAAGTGCTTAGAATATGCCAGATAATATTCTTTTAAGCACATCCTTAATATGTACTTAAAGTAATGTGTTACTTAAACATTCTTATAAGTATGTACTTGGCAAGTACTTAACAGAATGTACTATTTCGAAATTAAATAGCACAAACTTATTCTTTTCGCCACACACTATGAATGTCTTATGTATATACTTTAGAGAATGTACGAATTGTCATCTTGTGAGCACATGCTAAGAATATGTTTATACCTTCAGTGTTATCTGGGTAAGAAGGGTGTTCCGCAATTATTCCCGAAAAATCCAAAATCCGTTATCAAAATACCTACCAAAGTTTTAAAAAATGGTGCGAAGACAAGAATTTAAGAATCGATGAAAAGACTATTAGCATATTTTGTTCAAAGACAATGCAGTTGAAAGCTCCTGGAAGCCTCTGGGCAGAATATTCATAATGATTAAATCCACCGTTTTTCTTTATTCTTTTAAAAAATAAATTAAAATTAAGAGATTTTTTAACTTGACGGTAAGTAAATTACTTAGCAACGAGTTGGAATACTTACCGTAGAGTTGGATTACTTACCGTCGAGTTGCTAGTAAATGTCACCTACTGTAAAATTTGTCACGGTAAACAGTAAAAAATGATCAATCGTGCAAAAATGCCTTTTTTCCATAGTTATCTAAAAAACTGTCGTATAGCTCGTGTTTACAACGCCACGATTTTTTTATTCTAGCATTGAAAAAGTGTGCTTTGGACAGTGTTTTTATAGATGACAGTATCATCCATAGGGGTTTCAGAGCAGATGCTGTTCTTAAATTAAAAGTTTCAGTCATTTTTCCTTCTTGTTACACTTTGTAAGTAGTGTCTTGAATTTGACTCAATCTATCATTTAAAATGTCCCAATACGACGATTAACTATGCTGTCAACAATCTATTCATTTCTTCTTGAGTGGCAGGATCGCCATGTGATGTTCTATTTTTAAGTTAAACTTTGAACATTTATTAAAAATCAAAGACAACCTTTCAACTTCAGGTATAAATATATTCCCTCTATTTTTAATCGATAATAATTTACATGTTCTACATATTAGTTGTATACAATATAGAAATAATAAATAAACTAAATTTGCTGAAATGTAAAACAATTGATTTCAACAACTAGATTAGATTAATAACGGAGTGGCTTTTTGTCCTCTACCACTGCGACCTTTGCACATCTATTGTGGTCCTCCCTATATTTAGAGTTCTGTATCCAGCTTTATCATTTTTAGTAGACCTATTAGCCTGGACGCCGCCCCCCTTGCATAGCTCTCTGCCGTCGGTTTTTCTTCTTCGAATGGGTGAAACCGCACCCTTGCTAGGCCTTCGCTCTAACCCAGACTAGGGTCACTCTATTATGACTCCCACACCAGTCTTGACGATATCCGAAATGAGCCTATAGCTTTTAGTGCTGCTTGGTTATCGGAGTAGATGACGATTCTTTGACTTTTTACCTCATTAACTAAGGCTTAATATAAAAGATTAGATATACTACAATTTTTTAAGAAATATTTTCAATATTATGATGAACGATTATAATATAAGAAAAAAAAACTTAACAAGGTAAAGAATTGAATCATATAGGGAGACCATAACCTAACATTTTTCGCAAGATAGGACTTAAAACCCACAGGTGATCTAGAGAGGAAGCCTACATCCCAAATGGTCAACATTAAAAAATCTGTATAGGTACTGATTATGAAAGACAAAAAGAAAAGTCGAGAAATAGGTAGAAACTATAAAAAAAAAATAAAAGCAAATGGACATTGAACCAAACCAACGAAAGGAAATGTACGTACCACTGTATTATTGTTAAATAAGAAACATTGACCTAGAGTTTAGATGATAAGCACGTGATAGCCATGTTCATCCACCACTACTCTATTTACATTTACTGATGTGGCTCTTAATGATAAATAAACCAAATATGAGGAACACAAACAGGTTTTAATAAGCGAAGAGTTTCTTAATCATATTTATTTTGGTATCGTTTATTTTGGATGGAATTATATACATTTTTAGATAAAATTTTTAAAAATATCTTAAAGAACACACCGTAATTTTAATAAAATAATTTTTTGTCATTTTTGTTTTAGATAGCGATTTGGAAGAATTAATTTCTGAAATTATACAAGCCAATAATAGAGGTGTATCAGCAGTTAGAAATGCTACCGGAGAACCAAACTGGAGTTTTGGACAATCGTTATTTTTTGCGAGTACAGTTGTGACAACAATAGGTGGGTAAAATGATGTTTCATTACAATACAAGCGGTTAATTACATCTTCAACAGTATTGTCTAAAAATTTACATTTTTTATTGAATAGATTGTTTTTAAACATAAATACAAATTATTGGAGTAAGCTGGTAAATTTTTAGTTAGAACTTATTGGCATTTTGGTAACTTCTATAAAAAAATGGTACCTGACCTAATACATTTATTATTTTGATTTGTAAAGGGTAAAACGGGAAACGCCGTATGTTTCTATCGAATTTACCGTCTGCGACAATTTCCAATCACAGATCCAAATATTGGCGCGTGTTCTTATGATAATTACACGATTGATCTGCCGAGACCAGGCTTATCTAAAGATCTAAACTCAGACCCCGAACTTATCAAGTATAACTGCAATGCAAATGACATTGGATGCATGATATTTCGGTCGAGCATCGTTATTATTGACCGAAAGGAAGAAAGAATTGTTGGAAAACTATTGGTTTCCGTCTCCAACATATGACTGCAATTATTCATGGTTACAAACGTACTCTCCATGAGCTTATTCAAGGCACCAAAAAGGAGCGTTTTGTAAATATTGTATATTGTTCTCGCCAAATCTAAATTCTGTTCGAGGCGTATTAGAACTATTCATTATCAGGCCATTTTACAAGTTTAACGATATTCACGACCACTGCAAAAAGCATAAGAGAATCCACTTTCATAAGATGGCACTAAAATCTCCATGCTGAATCAATTCTCGAAAATGTGCCTGTTGATATGCAACTAAACAAGTACTTTCATGTCATTACTACTATGAAGGGTACTAGCAGTCATATGGTCTGTATACTAATTTTTCCTTTACATTATCAACAGCTTGCCCCCTTCTGCTTATGGGCTGGCGACGCATTTGGGGTGTTAATTGAATATTCTTGACCAATTTTAAAAGCCACTATTTAGAAAGGCTTTATTTAGGATAAATATTTGTCTACTTTGCTATTTAATTTCCAATAAATAATTAAGTTTACTTGATTATATTAAAACAGCTTGCAGGGTACAATTTCAGATTTTTTGTGGCCAGAAAAGCAATTTTTTAACCGAACACCCAGTTTAAATGATTTTTTCTACAAACGTGTTAAAAATGCCATTTTTAGCACTCCATAAAAGCCTTAAAAATGTCACTTCAAGGTACTGAGTGCCTTAAAATCACTTTATGGCACTGAGTGCCTAATAGTATATTAAACAACTCATTTCATATGGAATTCTGTTATGACACGAGTTCAAGTTTAAAAAACGAATCGCGAAGCGATGAATTTTTTAAAGAACGAGTGTCACAACAGCCATAAGAAATAAGTTGTTTATAATATTTTTTATATTTTGGCATTTTATCATTTTTTTAATTAATTTATTATTTTTATGTAAATTACGAAAATTTTGATTTTAAAAAGTATGTCGGTAACACTGTGTAACTTATAACATTTGACAGTTTTGACATTTAAATTATCAAATGTTAATGTTTTTTAATATTTTAAAATGATTAATACACCAATAATAATATATTATATAAGTAAAAGATGATATTCATATTCATAAATACTTTCTTAAAGAACAATATAAAATTAATAAATTGCTATTAGCCACAAATGTCACTGTCAATAGTCTTGTCATTAGATACTTCACTCAAGTCGCCAACCATTTAAAACAAAAATTTGCGTACGTAAAAGTTACATTACGATACGCAAATGCGTTTTATAATGAAGATTTTTATAAGTGCAAAATATAAAAAAATGTTTATGGCACTGCGCTGTCAAAAGTGAATTGTCAGATTTTGAAAGCAAACGTCAAAATATTTAGATTTTATTTATTAACATTAATATTAACAGTACAATTTGTGCAATTTGACAAATTTCTTGCACTGCTGTTTTACCATTTTCCATGGCTAAGGAAGAATGATGATTCGTAAACAATTATATCAACATTGGTTGCTAGGGTCCGTAATATACGATGCAATTTAAAATTATCTCCTTTGGATGTATTAATACAGGTTTTTAAAATTTAATTCAAACTGTATAATTACTTTATTGAACGTTTGTAGAAAAAATATTGTATGATATACGTGTTAAAAGTTAATTCGTCGGTAAACACTTCGCATGCCAATAGGTCTTCCGTGTTCTGCAAACCATTCATTTACAATGTACCTGGTAGTGGAGAAACGGTCCCCTAAAGCCAATAATCTTAGGCGGCGATCTTTACGGTCTGTTGTTCTCTAACTGCAATTTCCCGAAAAGAAAATCCAGCTTCCCGAAGTCCCACTATACGACCCCTATCAAACTCACTAAGTTGACGAAATCGTAGAGGTCTCCGTACCCTAGACATCGTAACTAATCATAAAGAATGTCAAGAACAAAAATCCGCAAAATTTGGATCTTTACTACGGCTACAATATTCATTTTTGGATTGTTAGTGGATTTCATAAAAAGCAGTACAAAAACCGGAATCTTCAACTGATAAGGCTGAAGATTTTATCAATTGTTTATTTCACCAAATGTTATTAAAATAAAATCATTTAAACTGGGTGTTCCGATTTTTATGTCACTTAGTACATAATATGAGTAAACTTTAAGAGAGGTCTTTTATGTGTAAAAAATTGAAAACATTAAAAAAATACCTAAATTAGCCGACATCTAAAAATTTTCAGCAAGTTTAACTTGCTCTCATGTTAAGTCTAATGTTTCTCTATGGTATTCTTCTTTTTAGCCTGATGATGGTCTTTAAATAGACCAAAACTAGTAGCTTTGTAACATTAGTACAACTTTTTATATCAATACACAAGTTTGTGACATTGACATTGTTCTTTTCCTTTCTTCAATATTATTTTTATTTTCAATGGGAGTTATATTTATTACATCACTGAGATAATTATTTTTTATTATTAAAGGGTATGGTCATGTAACGCCACTTAGTAGAGCCGGAAAAGTTTTCTGCATGTTGTATGCCATGGTTGGTATTCCTTTGACACTTGTGCTCCTTTCCGCTTTGGTAGAGAGACTTTTGGTACCAACAATTGGACTACTACAATGGTTGAATTCAAGACTCGGTCATTTGTATAAGCCTTTCAACATAAGGATAATGCATCTAATGATTATGGGTAAGTTACTAATAACACACAAGTGTTTAAAAGTAAATATATTAAAGTAATTTTAATTACAAATATAAAGAATAATTTATATTCTCCATCCATTTAGTATATCAAAATTGTATTTTCAATTCCATACATAACATAACATATATTTACAAGAAATTTACAATGTTTCAGTCGGTGTCCTGGTGTGCTTTTTCCTGTTAGTTCCGGCTGCTGTCTTTGCTAGTATTGAACCTGAGTGGGACTATCTGGATTCAATATATTATTGTTTCATCTCCTTAACCACCATAGGCCTAGGAGATTATATACCTGGTGATTCACTAGATCAACCTTACCGTCCGTTATATAAAATAGCAACTACTTGTAAGTATAATAATTTTTTTCGACTATATTTTACTAATAGCTTATTCCATTGGGAAAAAAATTTGACACTGGGGGCAAAACTGACACTGGTTGCGTGCAGTTAAAAACCGCAATGGTACAGTGTCAATGGATTGTGTATTTGGCCTTGAGGGTTATGTTAATTTTTTTATATTGACGTTAATTTTTATTTACAATTGGAAAATTACTGAAGGAACTCTAGAAACCCATTTTAATCCATAAACATGTGGAAGGCTCAGATCGTTGATTCAAATTAACCAATAGTATATAATTTGATGTGAGTTTATTTATTTAATTGTTATATCAATTTAACACCTTCTTATTTAATAAAACATAGGCTATTTTGTCCATTTATTTGTCGTTTACTAATAAAACCTTAGAATATCTGTTGGCTTATGAAATTCGTGGCCTGTGATTAGTCAAATACCGTTGGCTTATGGTTCATAAGCCAACAGGTAAATATAAGTACTACTATTACTTAAAGAAAAACCGTAAATAATAGACATATTATCCCATAGGTGTAGAAAAAATAATTAAGTCATAAAAACACAGATCAGTGAAAAAATACAATTCTACTCTACCCGTCAAATTTTCTCTAGAAACTGGTGCTGTGCGACCTCCTGTGAAACTTTTTCCACTTAAAGCAGAAAGTGCCGCACTGACGTCCCAATGGATTAAACGAACCTGGTTGTGAAATTCGCCTGGTTCCGCACTCGTGCTGCATTTTTTTCCCAATGGAAACACTTCTAAACTTTAATTCTTGATATTCCGAATTAACAAATTTGCCTTTCCTTTCAATGAACCTAAACCACAATGAAATATCACTGGTTTCAATTAGTATATTTTGCTTGTAATACTTTACAAAAAAACTAGTTTAAGAGGGTGTATCCACTTGTATATTTTAGATAACATAAAAAATATCTCTGTAATGTTTATGTTGATTAATTCTGAACTGACTGCAAAATATGCATTGCCATAAAAATGATTTTTCATTTTGTTACAGGTTACCTTTTCTTGGGTATAACAATAATGATGTTAACACTAGCAGTTTTCTACGACATACCGCAACTCAATTTAGGTCTACTCTTTACTGTTAAAGACGATGAAAATTCTGAAAAATTAAGACTGGCTTCTAATCAGGATCTACAATATGGAGCTAATACTCTAACACCACGGAAGGAAGAAAATGATCACAGACAAGTAGTAAGGGTTAGATCTAGAAGAAACGATAGTCCAAGTCCAGAAGATCCAGGTCCAAAGACGATTCCATAAAAATAGTATATTACAATAACCACCTGAAAATGATTATCTAAAGGCAACGAAAATTAGTCGATTTTGAAGTAGTAGACAAAATCATTGTATTTACACCAATAATTAAGTATCTGCATCACACATAAATATCTAAAATGGAAAGAAAAAAACATATTTTAATAAATTTAAATCAGTTTAAACCATTTTGAAATTAATTTATATATTATTAATGGTACCTAATTTAGGGTGATAACATTATGTAATCTTGTAAAAAATCAATTATTAGATTAATATGACGCAGACCATTATTGAAATAAAATTGCCAAACTAACCGTTAATATAATATAAAAAAAATATGATTTGGGTTTTTTAATAAAATAGGCACTACAGAAAAATATTGATAGTTCAAAAATCCAAGAAATTGTTTCTAGTAAATGTGAAATAGATCTTGGATTAATTCTAGTACAAAAGTAATAACAATTAATCATAAATGATCTGACACTTGTATATATTTAATCACTCTGCAAGTCTGTGAGACTGTCAAAATAAATACCACGAAATTAGAAAATGTCCATATCGTTTTTCCAAATCCCTCAAGTTTAAAATTAACATATTAATTACATAACATATTTTTCCACTATTCAATTGTCAAAAACATTTCTTACCATTTTTTCATAATTACATTTCTACAGGGCAGCTTAAAAATGTTCGGTTTCGACTATATATAATTTGCTTCTGACTGCTAACCCAACTTAAAGGTTTTTGATTTAGAGAGATATTCTATAAATTCGTAGCTCGTAAGTTATAATTTAAGTTATTAGGTATACTTATTAAAACATTTAGACTAATAGTAAGTCATTACGAATGCAAAATTGTTAGATTTTAAAATGCATTGTATAACTTGTTCCTATAATTTCAACACTTTGTAGCACAGTATTTTATATATTTTTATAAACTCACAAATCATTCCATAGAGGTTAAACTGAAATTTTGTTAAAAGCAAATGACATGTCTAGACTTTATGCACTGAGGACTATATATTTGTATTTCATGAAGTAATAGTTGATAATATATTTATTTATTGTAATATACATCAATATCTAGAATAAAAACGTAAAATAAAATGATGCAATTATTTGTGGACCAAATAAAAAATAGGTTTATCATATATCGTCTTATTACACCAAATAATAATTTGTGAAGAAAAAGTATTCCTTATAGTATAGTAAAATCATCCTGAGAGTGATGAACAAGGATAATATGAGTGTATAACAAGAGTTGTAAGTAACCCATTGCGCACGAAGCAGATGAGTTTTCTTGGGTACCAAAATTGTAATTTGGATTTCCTTTCTTTATTATTGTTGATTTTAGTTTATTACAGAACATAAAATGAAATACTTTCTTTGTAATTTTTAATAAATTTCTTACAATAAATACTAAACACAACTAAATACAAATAACTTCTATATCGAATAGAGTGCTTTGGATCTTTCTCGTTATTATTTGACAGCCTCTATCATTATTATTCAATTCTATTATTCTAGTATTATCCGTTCCCTATAAACTTCTAGGTGAAGGTCGACATGGGATACCCTGTATATAAGTATACATTTTACTCAAGAATGATAAACATTTAATGTTTATCGTTCTTGCATTTTACTAACTTAGGATATGTCAAAGTTGGTACTTGTTTTGTATTCAATATTTTTTTGACGCCCCGCAACCAGTTTTGCACACTAAGGTATTTGAATTTAGCTACTCTTTGAGAATAATTCGTCTAATTGTTCCTTCCTTTTATTATTCAGCTTGTGAAACATAAGGCATAATATATTTTTGGTGATACAGTTGATTTTTTAAGAAAAATAGTATAAGAAATGAATAAAACTTTGTTTATTCTATGTTCTAGAAATTTCTTGGATTGTGGTAGGGAGAACATATCATAAGTTTTATGACACAAAATTTGTTAGTAATAGTTTCAGAAATTAAATAAAAACTATTTTTTGAAAACATAATTTTACTTCAAACTTGACTGTTTAAACTTTTTGTATATTCTCCTAAATTATAAACAAAACAGAAAAATCTTTATTCTTTGATTTAAATAAGGGAGTTGTAGATGCTAGAATATTTTTGTCTTCTTGTGTTTTTAGAGTAAACAAAAATTCAAATGTTTTCGAGCTGGATTTGTAGCCATCAGATCGACGAATAATATCTGATTTAAGATTGTCTATTATTAAAACGAAACATTGTGTTCGCATTTTTTCTTTTTCCCTTAAAATTTCCTCTGAATTATTTTCTTCAAATTGCAATTTTTTTTTAATTATTCGCTTTTGAATTTGAACATAATTTTTGTTTTCTGATAAAGATTTTCCTAAGGCCTCATAATGATCAAAGCGATCACGCAAAAAATCAAAGTACTCTGCTAAAGATGACAAAAGGTGAGCAGTGGTTCTTAAATCCATATTTTCTTTTTGGACTGCTGACTTCATTAACCCTTTGCAAAATGTCCAACCAAAAAGATAAATTTATCTCGTTTTTCCGATAGAGAAGCTGTTTCAACTCTACCAACATTTTTCTCATTTGTATCCTTTGCTATTTCATTCAAACAAGTTTTTATTGATACGTAACTATTTTTTAGCGCTTTTATGGCATCAAAGCGAGAAGACCAACGTGTTGTATTTACTCTTTTAGGTAACAATATTTGATTTCACTCAGCACTCTCAGAAGAATCTTTTAATACCTGAGACAGCAAGTCCCACCTATGCGTAGATGCAGAAAAAAATGTAAAAACGGCTTGTACCAGCATAAAAAAGGAGGTTGCTTCTAAAGAGCAGTCCGCCGCAATTTGAACAACTAAATTTAATGAGTGAGCAACACGAACTTGTAATCCAAAATACTTGCCACTGATATTACTGGCGTTATCATAGGATTGTCCTCTGCAATTTTTAATGTCTAGATTTAGTGATTTTAACATATTGATAACAGTCTCCTCAAGTTTTTGTGAACAATGCCCAGTGTTTTCATAAAAGCCCACAAATGTCTCTACTGGAAGTCGATTATTACAATATCTTAAGTGGTGTGTTACGTCAGGGCAGCGGCCGCGCATACGCATCGTAGGGTGCAGTGTCGCAACAGATTTTTTTGTTTTATACCCAGTTGTTTATTTTTAAATTTTTTGTGCCATTGCACCTGAAAATCCTCTGTTAAACCGGCACTGAGAAAATGTGGTGAGGAAGATGAAACTCCGCTTCACGTAATATGTCACTGTCAAAGCCTTAAGTAGCTTAGACAGAGACACTTTGGCATTCAGTTTCCTGAGCCAGAGGAAATCGTGAAAACGAATATCAGGGACATTCTTGAATAAATGAAGGAAGCGAACCTGGTATGATCACTTCAGGGGGTACCTACAATGAGCCTGGAGCTCCAGTACATGCACGAAACGCACCCCAGAACAATAGATAGATAGATCCTGATCAAACAATTCTCCAAAATTTGTCACACTCACTACATTGATAGACATTCTCTCTACTGCTGAAAAATAAACAAAAGAACGTTCCAAAAAGTTATTTATTCTTATATACATTTTTACATTTTTACACCGTAGATAACAGACAATTTAAATCTGTATTTAAAAAATTTATTTGGTGTATCACATAGTTAAGTATTAGTAATTATATATTTTGCTTAAGTTTTTTTAATCTGTTCTACGATTTTTCACTTCCAGGTTTTTTATATTCATTGGTTAGTTTTTTGATGATAGGAACTTTTTCCTTTAGCTTTTCCTTTGCACTTTCTGCTTCTGAGCCTCCACTTAACATTAAAGTAACAAAATCTAAAAAAAAAAATAAGAGATAAACTAGGTTTGTACCAACTAAGACAATCTAATCTAAGATCTTTCTATGGAACAAATATTGATGTTACTGAAAAGTACAAAGCAAACCTTGAAAATACATGAATAAAAAAAATTAGAACTTACCATAATAAAAAGTGAGCTCAGAAAGCTGTTCTTCTGTCAAATATTGCTTTAAAAAGGAAATAACCCCAGCAACATGTTTACCACTACAATGTAACATAGTTTGTGTTGCAGTTGTAAAAATGATAACGACCGCCAAATGTAAAATTAGAGGTAAATCTTCAACATTTTCCAGTTGTTCCAAAAGCTGATGTTTATGATTTAGTACTGTAGTACGATCCTTCTTTTTGTCAATCTTCTTTAATATCATACTACAGGCTGCCAAAGCATTCTCAATGGCCGATAAAAATTCGTCAATACTTTGTCCAGACAAACTTTTAAGAACGGGAATTAGGGGATTTTTAAATTCAGCTGGTAGATCATTAACAAATTTTAATCTTTGATCAACATTTAAATTATCTGCTGGAGGGTTAATATTTTGTTCTGTAGAAATATAGTTTAATATATCTGTTACAATATCTGTACATATAGTTTTCAAAAGATATTTAACCAGTTGAGATTGTAAATCTATTGGAAGCAGTTTAAGACCTACAAATAAAAAAGTAAACATTATCTTGTTTATACCAAGGAATATGAATTTGTTATTTAAAGTTATTCTTCCAGTTTTACACCTTTTCGAGATTTAAACATTTTTTAATGGACTATGAGAGTAGATAAGTAAGTAAAAGATTTGTTTGTTATTATTGTTCCTCTTTTATGTTTAAATATAAGTTGAATTAATATAAGTGCAAAGAAAAAAAAACAATATAAAGATGGTCTAAATCATTATTTTTCCTAATGCTTTAAAGTGCATAATATTACTAAGATATAATATTCCTTATGGATTTTGCTAAATTTCTCTTGATTAATCTATTATACTAATAAATAATCCAACTGTTTTTTTTTATTTTGGGTAAGGGGTCATTAAAACTAATTTAAAATTACTTAATATTTACTATATCTGTTTTCTCAATGATATATTAGCGAAATATTGAGAAAACAGATATAATAAATATTAAGTAATTTCAAATTAGTTTTACTAACTGCTTAGCTTAAATTAAAAAAAAAACAGTTGGATTATATAAATGTAAATATTTATAATTAATAGTGAAATATGCTTCAAGACTTTTTCTTGGCTGCAAATGAAAATGAAGATTTTCCATTGATATTTAAGATAATGTATATAATCAAAGTTGTAAATAAAAAGATAATAATTACCTTTATCAAAGAGTCTTACATCAACGATTTGAGCATTCAACTTATTTTGAATATCATTGTGTGTTTGACGACGATTTGCAGTACGATCTGCTACAGTTGTTAAAAATATTTTATTTGCTATTTGAATGCCTTCTTCGTTTATCTTAGGAAGCAGATATTGGACTATTTCATTTATAATTTCATCATCCAAACCTTCTTCTTCTAAAGGTAGTTGTAGAACGTCTAAAAACCATTGTTTATACAATAAACACATACAAATGGAAATTTTAAAATTACTTTTTTGAAAAATACTTTAAAAGTTTTGTAGTTTTATTGAAGATATTTTACACCTAGTTATTTTTACAAATTTTCCTGTCCAAGCCTATTTATGTTAACTAGTAATCTTATTTTCAGTGGCGGCTCGTAAATTCTGAAAGTAAACTCACAAGTAAATTCTTATGTATTTTATAGTAAATCCACTAGTATTTTTTATAGATATTCCTATTGAATACTCTTTTGTAAGTTTGATTACTACTTGTGGACATGTGGTTTATTTAAAAACCAGGAATCAGGTGTTCCTTTTTCCTAATTTTTTATTTGACCTTTTTTTCTAAATTAATTTCTTAGTTTTTCATCAAATGGTGAAGGTTTTAAAAGATTTTGCACACAATCAAATTCTATTGGTTCCATAACTATCATTATACCTGCCTTGTAGTAGATTATACTATCTATAAATATGTTTTTAAAGTTAAAAATTGTATTAATCAACTTACTTTTTACGTCATCAAAGGTAACAATGTCCAAAGTTGCTTTTTCTGGTGCACTTCCATAATCATCACTTTCTGAATTCCTGTGAACAGCTTTAACAGTCCTCTTTGTAGATTTTGTTTTTGTTTCTCTACCTTGAGACCCTCCTCCACTTTTCCCTCCAGTAGCTTTTTTCCTGCGCTCTTCTTTTTTATCAACAACTTTTTCTTCAATTTCATCAAATTTGTGAGCTTTAGTTGACCCTACTTGCAAACCAACTTGATATTGTTGATACTTTCCTGATTCCACAACTAATTTACTATTTTCTTGCAATAAATCATTACATTCTTTAATTAATTTATCTAGAAAGGCTTTACTAAAAACATAATTCATAATTTGTATTGTCTGAGAACGTTTTTGTCCACTCAAAACCAAATCAAGAATCATTTCTTCATCCTTTTGGTTAAATACTGAAGGTATGTTGTTTTGTAACTCAATGAATGTTTTACTGGCAATACATTCATCAATATCGGCTTCTACACGATCTAAAATAGTTTTTGAGGCTATGCATGAATTGAGAATATGGTAATCTTGATTAGGAAGTTGCTTTTTTATGTACGTTTTCTGGTCAGTTATTCCAAGACGTGAGAGAGCATCAAATTCAATATATTGGTTTTGTTTGTAAAAGTGATTAACCCATTCATTCTAAAAAAAATTCTCAAAATTTGTTTTTCTTAACTTTTTATGATATAATTTTTGAAAATGGAAGTAATAATTTTACTAAGAACAATAAATAACTGAACAGTTAAACTAAACTTCCACTATTTATTCAAAAAATTCGCTTTAAAATTCAATTATCAACATCAAGTACCTAGTTACAAACAAACAAAATGTAATTTTAATATGTCAATCTGATGATGCTAGTTATTAGCGAAACAGCTGTAATTGAATTTTAAAGCGAATTTTTTAAATAAATAGTGGAAGTTCAGTTTAACCCGAGGGGTCAACCACTAACGGTAATAGGTGTACAAGCTTTGGTAATAAATACGTAATAACCAGTAATAAGACGTAATAAACGGTAATACAGGTTAATAATTACGTAATATCCGTAATAATGCGTAATAACTGCGTAATAACACGTAATATACGTAATACTTTAATAATAAATACGTAATAACTCTTAATAATTAGGTGTTTTTTTCCACCCAATTTAGGTATATTTGTTTTGCTTCAAAATATTTTGGCCTTATTTATTCACGTGTGACCACGTGAGGCCAAACAACCAATCAAATCTATGAAAAAGCACCACCGAAAACGCACAAGTTCGAACCAGTCGGGTTAACGCCGAGTGTATACCGACATTGTGTTTTGTGGAGGATTCGAGATTAGTTTGCTGTTTTGTTTCTGTTGTTAATGTGATTATCGAGATGATTATTCTGTGTATTTAAAACTGAATTCTAGTTTTTAGTTATGATTAATTTGATCTGATTATTGTGTTTTTTGGATGCAAGCAAGGTAAGTTAACAAAACTGAAGAGTACCTAGAAAAATTTTGTAATAAATCGTTGGGATGATAGGATAAGATAAGATGATAAGTTGTCAAGACCATTATATATAAGAGCTTTCAAACCTCGTTTCAAACATACCCTCTTGTAGGTACGTTAAAATTAACTGTTTCTAAGAAAGTGAATATTTAATAAAATTATGTCATTTTTTATTTTAATTATTATTATACAGGGTGTTTCAAAATTGAGTACAAATGTTTTAAGCTCGGTTTTAAAGGAAGATTTGCCAGCCAAAAATAAATTGTTTTTCTCGCATAAAAATATGTCATAACTTGCTTTGTTTCCGAGATAGAGGATGTCAAATTTTTTTTTATCAATTGCTCAAAAAAACCGAGCAAAAAACTTTTGGCTGATTTTGACAAAATTTGGCAAGCTTATTTGTCGTCATAGTTATTTATTCCAGTAGCGTCCCAGAGGGTCATTTAATTGATATTTACTGGTAAAAATATAGTACGTTACGTCCCGTGGTATGTCACTGCTTTTTCAATTCAATTGCTTGCCAAATTTTGTCAAAATTAGCTAAAAGGTTATCAAGTACCTAATTAATGAATAACCGAGTTTTTCTAAAAACTTTGACACTCTGTATTTCGAAAACAATGTTAGGACATATGTTTATATAAAATAAGAAAACGTAAAAAACAATTAATTTTTGGCTGGTGAATGTGCCCTTGAAATATTTTTGTAGGTACTCAATTTTACTACTACAAGCTGAAGTCGAGGCTACATTTAATATTGTTTTTCGCTTTAAAATATTTCATTTATAGATACGAAAATGGAATTAGTTCAAAGGAAAGAAAAGTTGAGACGAATACTAATCGACTTCCAAATACAACTGCCAGATTACCTATTTCTTTTGCTCACTTACAATGGATATGATAACATGGTGTCTCTATCAAAAATAGATAATCTAGCTATCGAGAAAATGGAGACTTTTGCAAGAAGTAAGCTTTCCCAACTTTTAAAAGGTGAAGAGAAACAAAATTTTTTCGGCATTTTCGATGCAATGCCAGACCTATTTGAAGTAGTGGAAGGAGATAGACTACTTCTTTTTGATTTGAAGGATAAAATAGAAAATATATTGCAGCCAAGTCCGCGACGAGGCCTTCTACAAACGACAGTTAGAAATGTTGAAGAGAAATCTGTAGGAGCGGCTGACCTGGACGAGGACCTGAAGCAAAAAGCAAATGAACAATTGAAAAATCTAATAATGAATTATGTCCAAAATAACTTGAAAGATGTAAGTGAGCCAAATATGCAGTTAATCAAGAATATTGACTGTAATGTAAACATGAACGAAAACAAGGCAAAGATTTCCTGTTCTTTTTGTTCCTATAAAACGACAGTATACTTCACCATAATGAATGTGAAGACTGGAAAGAGGAAATGGGTACCTTCCAATTTCACGAGGCATCTGAAAATTTGCTTGACAAATAAAACATCCGGAATAGTGAAGAAAAAATCGGACAACAAACAAGGTAACTTGTTATCATTTGTTCATTTAAGGAGTGAAAACGTCGCCGAATACTCAACTCCAGGTCCTTCAACTAGACCTGATGTAGAACCTGAGATTCTAGAAGTTTTGGACAAGGCTATGGACGAATCCGAGGACGGATGTGATTTGGAACAGGTTGCAGGGGTCTCCAGTCTTGATAAAAACTCTGAAAAAAACTTTAAAGAGACACAAAAACCGTCAAAAAATTGGAAAGATCCTAAATATTCAAGAACCGCGAGAAATACTAGAAACATGATCAATATGCCTATTGACAATCAGAGGCGCATAACAGAGTTTTTTGATAAGTTGGTGGATTTTGTAAATAATTCTAAAGAAGTACAAAGTGTATTACAAAATAATTTGAAAAATCTTGAGTTGATCAAATCTACAGAAAAAGAAAATAATTTAGGTCCTTTCCTTAGAAGACTATTGGAAGCAACAGAAAAAAATTCTTCAGTGAATAAGCATGCCCGAATATTTGATGATTCTCAAAAAAGATTTGCCCTATATATTTTCCTAATAGGAGGCCGGATGCTATATGAAACTCTATACAGAAATATTACTAATGGGTTACCTTCTATAACTACAGTTCAGAGATTATTAGCTGATGTGTCTAAGATTAACGAAGGATCAATAAGGACTGAGGAATTAAATACGTATTTAACAAAAAGGAATTATTACAAAAAAATATTCGTGTCAGAAGACCAAACGGCACTTATCAACAGAACTGAATACGATCCAAAAACCAACAGTATTGTTGGTTTTGTTGGTCCAACTAATAAGAATGGATTTCCAGAAACTGGGAAATTTATTGTTAATTCTACAGGAGACATACAAAAAGCATTTGAAAATTATGAGACCAGTATCAATGCGTATGTTTATATGGCACAGCCATTGGTAGATCATGCTCCTGCATTTGTTTTGTCTGTTTTTGGTACAGATAACGTGTTTGATAGTAAGAAGGTTCTTTCAAGATGGAAATACATAGAACAGGAATGTAGAGCACAAAATATCGAGGTACTTGGATTTTCTTCTGATGGAGATCCCCGATGTCTTAAGGCAATGAAAGAAATTACAATGATTCCACAGATCTCTGAAAACCCTTATGGCAGATTTTTTCAGGTAGGTATAGATAATAAATATACAGATAAATATTATGTTTATCGCTCGGTTTATCGTTGGATTCTAGATCAATTATTACATGCACTTTTTAATGATACTTGTTAACTAAAATTCAAATACACCTACACAAAATATTAAAGTAGAAATTAATGTAGTTAGAATCTCGGTTAAAATACAAAGTGAAGGTAGATGAAAATATCTTTGTGGTAACCTTTATGAATTTTGGAGCGGTTTATAATTATTCAACAGCATTCGCCGAGGCATTCGCATATTAGTTTTTATTTACCTCTAAATTCAACTCGAAATGACTAATACAAATTTTTGACTAATTCAAGGCAATTTCTGATCTAGGTTGAACATAACTTAAACAGAATATCCTGCGTCCAAGATACAGTGCACATAGGAACTAAACTAAGAACCAAGCTACTTAAAACAGGAAAGACGACTGAGGAAATTTCTCAATTTGGACTTGGTATGGGCAACAAAACAGTTACAGTTGCACACATCAAGCAAATGATTTCTAGTTTTACCAAAGACAAACATCTGCTATCTGAATCACATCTTGATGGTAAGCATAGTTCTCGGCATAGTTCTTGTTCTACTATCGCGTACTACTTTTGTTTCCAATGAAATTAGTGTTATATTTTTGGTTACAGCGCAAGATAAAATGAATTTTGACGCTGTCGAAAAAATGTGCTCAGAAAAGGTAATCAATCTTTTAAAAGAAATTCCTAATAGTGAAGCTACAGTGCAGTATCTATCCATGACACGGGATATACTGGACTCTTTTTTAAAAAAAGACCTTTCCATTGGTGAGAGAATATATAAGATATGGGATGTCGTTTTCTTTCTGCGCATTTGGAAAAATTGGCTAATATCATCAAAAAAAAGCGTTCAGAAAAATTTTATAACCATTAATTGCTACACCTGTATTGAAATAAATGCGCATGAGATTCTCCTTCTTTTGGAAAAATGCAGAGATGAACCTAGTAGTTTTCTTCCATGGTTAATGAGTAGCCAACCATGTGAGAAAATTTTTCGTCAGACTAGAGCTATGACTACGACCTATTCTACAAAAGTAAATTTTTCTATTTTGGATCTCTTGAGGCGACTAAACAGAGTAGAAGCACTAGGCGAAATAACAACTGACTTGGGTGAGACCTGAAGCACATATTTCAAGTTTTTTTCGAGTTTTTTTCTATTTTTGTACTTTTAGGGGACGAGTATTGTTTTCCGCGGGAAGAAAACAGAAGATTAGGGAGTGGAGTCTCATCAAATGAAGAAATCCCTACTTTAGAGGAAATAAAACTCATACTTAAACGAGCCGAAGAGCACGCCAAATTAGCAGCAAGCGAGCTGGGTATTTTATGTCATGATATTGATACAGTGTTAATAAGACAAACCACAGACACACCCGTACTGAGCTCATTGATGATTATGATGAAGACTCCGACACTGAACTTACAAATAATTTAGTTCCTGAAGATGAGATTACAAACATAATTGGTGACGACGAACTTAACGACGACGATATGGACAACAACGATACAGTTGAATTTCTCTCGACACTCGACCTCAAGACATTTACGTCTCACCAGGTTCAAGACAATAAGTTTTGTTTAAAAATAGGTGAAAAACTTATTAAGAAATCTACTTTGGTATGGTTTTTTTCAAATAAAAAAGGCAGATTATCGACGGATAGGTTACTCAGAGTAAGGGGTATGAGCTCCAGTATTAATACAGTTAAAAAAAAAAGGAATAGAAATAATACTCGAAATGAAAAGAAAACAAAAAAACTTGTTAAAACAGGATCTAATTTCAAAAGAAGGAAAATTCAACCAGACAATTTATCCGATTTTTCATCGGATGAGGAACTTGATAACATTGTTTTGGAAAGTGAATTTGAGTGTGAGTCTGTAGAATCCTCGGTAGAATCAGATAAAGACGCTACCTCGCAAACGATCACTAAAGAAAGTGTATTGCTCAGTGAGCATTATTATTCGGTTTATTTTGATGAAGATTGGTTTATTGGTAGAATTATTAAATCTGATGATAACAATCGAAACAATACACATTATGTAATAAAATTTTTAGAAAAAAATTTTGATAAATTTGTCTGGCCAAAAAGGGAAGACATCCAACAAATAAAAAAAGAATTTATTTTTTATGGGCCCATTCAATTAGAAGGCAATGAGCCATTCACAGTAAAAAAGAATGATACAATAAAAATCAAAGCAAAATATAAATCAATAAAAAGGGATTTCAGGTCTCGTTAGGACAAAGTTCATTCTTTCTTCAAATCACTTGCAAAGTTATAGGTCAATAATGACAATAAGCGTATTGCAAGGGGTTTGATGAAAAATGATCTTTTTTTTAAGTTTAGGATGATTTTGTAATACTGATGATATACAAATAAAGTCTTTTTTCCATATGTTTCTTCTTTCTTAGTAATAACTCGTAATAAATGGTAATAACACGTAATATTTAGTAATAACAAGTAATATTTCGTAATAACACGTAATATTTGGTAATAAAACGAAATAATCGGTAATAACACGTAATATTAGGTAATAAATTGTAATAATGTTAATAATTACGTAATAAATGGTAATAGGTGTACATATTTTGATGGGTGGTTGACCCCTCGGTTTAACCATTCAGTTATTTATTGTTCTTAGTAAAATGAACTTCCAAAAAGTAAATGGTTAACACAATCAATGTGATAATTTTATTTAAATACAATTCAAATAGTAATGTAATTGGACACCAATGATACTAAAAATTCCTAGACTATGTCACAAAAATGAGAAAAAAATGTTAACAATTACAAGTTTTTTTTGGATTATCAATATTTAACAACAAAAATATTTATTTTGCTAAATTGATCTATTCATATCACTAATAATTTATTTTTGTAAGACAATTAAGTAGAGATTCTGTTAATTTAACAACTACTTACCTGAGATCTAGCATAAACATTAGGAATATACTGAGCACCAGTCATTCTTCCTGTCAAAGTTCCATAAGCTGAAGTTTGATCAAATAGTGAATAAAACAATTTCTCACTAATATTGGTTTGATTTAAAATATAAGATACAGGAGTAGGTCTGGTTAATCCCGCTAAAGCACCCTTAACTTTTGCTTTAGTCCTGGCAATAAATGATTCTGTAAAAAACACTTTTGGATCATTCTTATCTTGTTTCCCATGAATAATTTTTCCTAAATTTTTCTCAACCACTTGAGTCTGTAGAAAATCAGCAGGTAGATCATACTGTATTGTCAAATCACTAATGTTAACTTGTCCCTGTTGGAGTAGCTTTTCATTAATTTCTCCAGCTATTCTGAGAATGTATGAATTATCTATTAACTGTCCTAATACAGCTTGTATTTCTTTGTTATTCTTCAAAACATCATTTAAGTGTGCATTGATATGTGCAAGATCAACCCCTATTAATTTTGCTAGTTCAACTAAATTTATTCGACCAGCATGATCATATAATTCTCCTTGGATATCAGAAATTAACTGAGATGGAGTGAGATATTCTTTACCATCGCTGGTAAAAATTAAATCCAGCATTTTTTTATCAATCAACATTGATATTATTTCTATACAGTTTCTTTCAGATAACCTGTAAATAAATATAATTGTTACAAATTGCTAAATGTTCCATTTAAACCAGTAATTTTATTCGTCAATTATGGAAAATAAATAATTTATTAGACAACAAAACATACTTTTGTGTTGTAGTACTTAATTGAACTTTTTGAAAATCGGCTGCTAACCGCTTAACTTCTTCCCAATCTGTCATCTTCAATATAAAACAAAAACTTAAACAAAAATAATAAAAACTAATTGAAGGAACTAAAATATTTGACCATATGTTTTATTAACAACTGTTACTATGTTTATTTTATGTAAAATCTTACGTCTTACGTCACTGGTAACTGTCCACTCATTTATTGTCACCTGCCATACGAAGATTAAGTTCTGTGGTCACCCCACAGAACAATATCGAATATCAATAATTATTTCACTCATGAAATTATTTTTTTTATAAAACTGAGCACATACTGTCTAAGTCTAAGTTAGTAGCATAGATAATTTGTTAGTAGTTTCACTACTTGTAGATTCATTCAAAATTATTGCACTATGGACAGTGTTGCTAACAAATATACACTTGAAACGCTGAAAGATTACCCGTTAGTCATTGTATGTAAGCATATGAATAGGATAGAGAAGACAACAGTTTATAATTTAATATTATCGTTTGATATTTATAGAAAAGGACAGCACATAGAAAAGGTGTCGGTGATATGATCGTTGAATCGTGACGCACGGGTAATCTTTCAGCGATTCAAGTGTATTTTGTAATTTTAATACTCACACTGACCTACCATCCTTTTCAAAAATTCTATATTAAGTGCTGCATATTTTTTGTACATAGGAGCTATCAGTTAAATGGAAACCTGAATGTTGCAATAAGCCAGCAGGTGACCTGGTTAGCAGGTCAACTTCAAAAATTGCTGAATCCATGATTACCTATATGATTGGATTCGTTCATCTTGTGGCCATTAATGAATGCACTTGCCATTTTGTTGCCATGTGCATGTTGCCATTTTGTTAAACTCTACTCTGGCATATCTGGTCTAGCAAGTACAAAGTGAATAGAAATAGAATGGCATTTTTTAACATCAACTAGGGAAACAATAAACATAGCATCTATTTGACATAATTACCTTTAGACATACAGCACAGAATTGCTAAATTGATAGTTCATGCTTCCTGTTATTTATTCAGTCATGATTCAGTCGATTAGGTATTAATCAAGACTTTCAGAGTGATTTTAAAATTAGCTTACAGAATATCATTAAAATTATAACAATGCTGTTATAATTTATAGATGTATAACATAACCGTTAGATGAGGATATCTAAGACTGCTCCAAGAGCTATATAAGATTGCCATCTGGCCTCCTTTTCCAGTAAAAAATGGAGACGAGTAAGACCCCTCAGTCATCTTCATTGCTACCGTCGGCGTAGTTGACATAGCGTCCGTAATGGTCACACACTCTGGAATCCAGACAACTTAGCTGATGCAACAGACTGGAGTCCACCAGGCTACCCCACCGTAGGTCCCCTTTGGTTTTATCATTGCTTGATGATTCTGTTTGAGGTTCATTCCCCACAATTTGCCACACATCCTTCTGAGGTTCCATATAGAAATGCCCTAGCTGATTTTATGGTTTTCTCCAGATGGGAGTTCCAAGTAAGCTTCCTATCTAGGACCCATTAGCAGCCGCTAATTGTTTAAGTATCAAAATTCCTGTGATGTAGGAAGCTTCAGTCATCGGTATTCTCAAAAGTCTATGGGTGTGTTCGGGGAACACGCTATTTGCGCCATTTGGCGCTATCTAGTACTATTCCTCGTTTGCGTTATATGGGGCCAAAATGCAGTTTACAGGGCGGACCTTGAATTTTGTTTTAAACTTCAAAAAAGGATATTTTTAGTGTTTCTAATTAATTCCCTTAAGGATTAAAGGCGCGGAACCTAACCAAATCTAACCTAACCTAACCTAACCTAACCTAACCTAACCTAACCAAATCTAACCTAATCAAAACTAACCTAACCAAATCTAACCTAATCAAAACTAACCTAACCAAATCTAACCTAACCTAACCAAAACTAACCTAACCAAATCTAACCTAACCAAATCTAACCTAACCAAATCTAACCTAACCAAATCTAACCTAACCAAATCTAACCTAACCAAATCTAACCTAACCAAATCTAACCTAACCAAATCTAACCTAACCAAAACTAACCTAACCAACCTAAAATGGCGAGAGAAAAACACGCGAGTTAAAAACAACTAAAATGGGGAGAGAAAAACACGCGAGTTAAAAACAACTAAAATGGCGACTGTGGATGCTCTTACATTTAAAAATGCTGTTTGAGTGAATTTTAAGTTTGGTTAGGTTCCGCGCCTTTAATCCTTAAGGGAATTAATTAGAAACACTAAAAATATCCTTTTTTGAAGTTTAAAATAAAATTTAAGGTCCGCCCTGTAAACTGCATTTTAGCCTTATATGGCTCTTGGCGCTACATAGCTCGAAAGCGTGCTCCCCGAACACACCCTATGTATGGCTTGTCCAATATAAATATAATTGCACGTCACAGCTGTCAGAACGGGACTATGTTGCGAAGAATTTTAAATAGTATTAGAATCTAGTAAATGTCAAACGAAGTTTCTATAACATTTTTCGGCAGATTATAGTATGATATTGTATGCTACACTATATAATTATGAAATGATTGTTAACATTTAAATATTAACACACAATACTTACACTGCTCTAATTCTCTTATAATACAGAAAACAATTAAAAAGTTCATACACTAAAATATAAAATTCAATAAACTGAAAGAAACTTTCACAAATGATAACTAATTAATCAATTTAACGATAATCAACGGAAAAAGCACAGGCGAAACACAATTCAAAATTCAAACGTTAACGGTTAACAATTAAGAATGAAATGACAAATCATGATTAGTTTATAAATATGTGATGACAGTTCACGTTTCCTCCGATTGGGCGATACTGTAACGTCACGCTACAGATACGCCCTCAAGTGGGTGGGCGCAATAATATAACTTGTAGATAAGAGTTAAACTGCTAGGAGGGTGTGCTGTGAACGAACAGAGCGATTTGTTCACTTTGATGACGTGCACTTATATTTACACTGGACAAGCCATATATAACAATTTAAGGCTGCCATCTTTTGGTGATAAGGCTGATTAGAGTTTTTGGGTATTAGAAGATCAGTTGTCGTGGGTTTGAGAAATATAGAAAAGTTTAAAATGTTGTCGGTATTTCTATGTATCTATGTATTTCTATACAAGTCCAAGAAATTTATGGTGGCCAAGCTATATGAGCATATTGTCAAAGGGAGGTTAGTCAAGGAGATTAGGGAGAAGGAAGATCTTGCAGAAACGCGGTATGGTTTTGGGGAGGAGAGGTCTACGGTGATGGCAATTCAAGAGGTGGTGGATAGGGATAATTTTTCAAAAATGGATAGTAGGGGAAATAGGTGGTGTGCGGTGGCCCTGTTGGATGTTTGTGTTACAAATCATTTGATACTCGGGATTGAGCCACCGGGCCATTTTTCTTTTTGATAAGATCCCTGACGAACCGCCATATACACCTATCTCTTTATTGAATACTCATGCGCAAATATTTTTGAATTTTCCCCTTCCACTGCTAAAATATGACTACTTCTTACCATAGAACACAACGTATTGCTACCCAGGAATACCACAATTTAAATGAAAAAAAAACCTTTTAGCTGTCAAAAGCTAGCTTCTATTTGCCGTATAGCCGCGGCAGCCCAGGCCATAAAGCACAAAAAGGAAAAGTTTTAATTTTTATTTCGTTCGTGTACGCCGCTTGCTAGTTGTTATTGTGTTTTTCTTGTCTTTGTGTATTTAATATTAACGACTTGTGTGTGTACCTAGACTTCTCTTTGGATTTACTCTTAGAACTATTTTATGTTCTAAGGATTTATTTTACTTTGGATTACTGATTACTTTTGCATGTCATACCAATACAATTTTATAAGGGGCACGAATATTTAGGGGGAACTACGAGAGTGGGAGATGGTTCGCGCACGAGTATTCAATTTGTGCCATTAACGAGATGGGTCTATTGGAACAAATTACCCAA
Organism: Ophraella communa; assembly: GCA_035357415.1. Taxonomy (NCBI): domain Eukaryota; kingdom Metazoa; phylum Arthropoda; class Insecta; order Coleoptera; family Chrysomelidae; genus Ophraella; species Ophraella communa. The sequence goes on from CM068984.1 coordinate 8,827,002, forward strand.
TATTTTGTGTCAGTATCTCCCTAACAATTCTAGAAGTAATATAATAAATAGGACTATTTTACCTTGGAACCAAAAGCATACTATACCTTTGTGTATATTTGGTTGCATAGATATAAAAGTATTATTTTGACATTTATTTTAACAAAAGATAATATTTATTGTTCAAGTTAAACGAACCAAAGTGATTTATTCACAAAAATTAATAGTTTTTTATTCATTAATCTTGCTTAAATTATTACGTTATGTACGTTTTTGAAAAATATCACACGTGTGTGATATTGCTTCTTCTTTTCTTATTTTTCCGAACGCGTATGATATTACTAATTTTCTTAACTGTGTGTTAGGTGTCGTTTTCATAGGGGTCGTAGGAAACAGTATTTTTTGGCCAAATTTACTTGACTATAAAGATATACATATAATCATAAACAAAAAAAGAGCTAAAATATTTTGGATAATAATGTGGAAATATGTGACGATCGATAATAGACAAGGACATACAGTAACATTTTATCATTAATTTTATCTACACCTCGCTATCAGTTTGTGAAATTTAAAATGGGAAATGGTACTTTGTTTTTATTTCTTCATTTATTCATAAATACAATATAATCCTATAATCGGTTATACGATCAATTATTAATAAATTTTATCCACACTAGTAGTAGCGTTCGAATTAATAAAAGTGTTTTTAACATAGACCGGGAACCGAGAGGGGGTTTGCCTGTGTCATCGCTCCCCCCACGATGAGACTTTGGGGGTTGATAGACAAAGGTATTGGCAGTGTGGCCCTTGTATGTATGTATGGAATTAGGGGTGATAAGAACACTGCGACCTATGAGATCTATTGTGTCTCCTTTACTTGTCACTGATGTTTTCTCAGACTTTTAGCAGGTTTTCTAGTCCTACTTTCCTAAGAAATTTTAGGACATCATCGGGCTTCAAATTATGTAGATCCTCCTCCTCTATCTCGTGTGCGCCCAGGTATCTAACCCTAGAATTTTGCAAGGCGGGGCATTCCGAGAGTATGTGTATGGAGGTTTCAACCTCTTGCTCACAGAATCTGCACTTTGCTTCATCTTCTAACCCTAGTTTCTTCATGTGACTTCTTAACCAGCAATACTCGGTTAATATTCCCGTTAAAATCCGGAGACAGATTGCGCTGCTGTCCAAGATGTGGGGTTTCGGCTCCTTTTTTGCTAGCTTATCTGCTGTTTCGTTCCCTTCTTTTCCTAAGTGCCCTGGGACCCATAGGAGGGTGACAGTATTCTTCTGGCCCAGTTCATTTAGCTTGCCTAGGCATTCCCAAACCATCTTCGAACTGATTATATTTGAGCTCAGTGCTTTGATGGCTGCTTGACTATCCGACATAATCACAATCTCTTGTCTGCGGTAGTTTCTTTCTATATTAAATTCCGCACATCTTTTGATGGCGCGGATTTCTGCTTGAAAGATGCTTGGGTATGTGCCCAAGCTTTCTGAGAATTTAAGTTACATTTTGTTTGTTTGTAGCTAGGTACCTGATGTTGATTAGGTAGTATTAAGGCTAGACCAAGTATGGAAATAAGACAAATATATTAAAGATCATCAACATCAAAGGCATCTAATTATTTGGAAAGTGCAGCTTCTATCTCATCCATTAGAGATTAGACTGATGTTTTCCTCACTCGTGTCAGTATCAGTACAACTTTAAACTTTCATGGGCATTATCTTGTTTACAGCAATAAAAATTGAAGGTCAACTAATACTTTTGTTGCTGCCATATATTTTAATGAAGGTGCGGTATTTTTTTGAGTCACAAATTTAAATTGACATTAATAAATGACAGGGAGGTACTGGGTGTGGGGTTCTCAAAAAATGTACTGGAGTTCCTTCCCAAGTACTGCCCTACTCTGAATAGAGGAGAGGGAACTACTAGATTGCGACTTTTTAGTTAATTCATCGTCAGTAAACGGTTTACCCTCCAGAAACATATTATTTTTAAATGTTTGAGCTTTTAGTTCTTTGTCACGCGCTACCTTTAATTGTTCAATAAGTATTTGTTTTTATCTGTGTTGTGATAGTTAAATCAATATATAATTTACTTTCTTTCAATTTCTTTAGATAACTTGTTACCAATCTGATAAATTTCAAAGTCTCTCCCGATTTAACTAAAGCTTAATATTCAATAGTTGTAAAACATAAAACACCTCCTTGAAAATCAGACTTAAGCATTATCTCTAAAAACTCAATACTTTTTAAACATTCATTTTCACTTATCAGCCTATTTTCACTATCCTTTCAAAAAGGGTTTTTTAATAATACTGCACTTTTTACTTTTGTAATACATTTTTTAGATTTTCAAAGTCGTAGATGATAATTTTGTATTTAAATAAATTCAAGTATGAATTAGTGGAACTAATGGGCGACTGATAACTAGTTTTTGTTAATTTAAGATAATTGTAATGACCATTAATATCTATTTATATATTATTAATCTTATCACAGGCAAATATTAAAATGAATATGCTGTATGGAATATCTCTCAGTGAAGTCGCAACTAGACTATTACTGATAAATTTGAAAAACACACGATCCCCTTGCCATACGTCTGCCCTAACCTTAACACTTAAACACTTAAAAAATGTCGGCGTCAGTGAAAAATTATTTTTTTTTACACTTTTTAATTTATTTATTTCAAATAGGTAATAGAAATATAATTCACATACTAAATAATAAAAAAAAAATTAACATTATCAGTCAAAAAAGTTTAATAAATCATTTAGGATTTAGTTTAGTATTATTTAATAAACTTTTTAGTTTAGCATTCTTTTGTTATTTTTAATAAGCTCTCTTTTTTCCAGTAGCTGTTCGTTGAAAAACGCTACACGCTATACGCTAAATTACGCTCAAAAATCAAGGAGACAGGCGATTTCGTTACGCTTTGGTTGGTAGGGTATTTGGCTAACCAATTGGTATGACGTAAAGAACCAATTCAGGCAAAATCATTTGGTTCTTAGTTGATACAGCTGATTGGTGTAATTGACATTTAGGCATAATCTGCACCCAAAGAACAGCGCGATGAATATAGTCGATGGTAAAAGCATCATCTAAAAATAAATTTTAACACTCGGCAAAAACACAAAAAAACAGTTGGCAATTCTCCCTATTCTCGCAAATTGACATCTTCTTGCCATTTATAATAAAATTAACACACAAAATAAAGATTAATACACAACATAAAGAAAAAATAGACAAAGCTTAAATAATATTAAAATATTGACCAAAAATACAATTCTTCTAAAACGACAAACATAACAATGTAGGTTAATATTCTGTGTTACAAATACAGAGAAGAACAAAAACTACTTTAGGCAAGGATAGACAGCTACCAATTTCAGTAACCGTGCTGCAGTTAATAAAAAATGTTTTTTATATTTTGCACTTATAAATATCTCTATTATCAAACGCATTTGCGTATCGTAATATAACTTTTTATATTTTGCACTTATAAAAATCTTCATTATAAAACGCATTTGCGTGTCGTAATGTAACAAGACTATTGACAATGACATTTGTGGCTAAGAGCAATTGATTAATCTTAATATAAAAAAATATTATAAACAACTTTTATCTACTCCTATTAAATTATACATTAATTATTCAACTGCTTTTGAGGAATTAATAGTATCCATAAACAAAAAGCGTGAGTTATAATAACTCTCTAGTGAGTTATTACACCGTACTGTCACAGTAACTATATACTGCCACGGAATCAATGGCGGTTCGATCCCCTGTGCCTACCAAACCTTTTTTTAAATTTTATTCATTGTGTTTATTTTTTACATAAATGTCTACTCAATCCATAGAATTAATTAAATTTTAATTCTAAATCACAATTAAAGAACCGAATACCAAAGGTGGCTGTAGAATCTACATTCTAAAAAGCCGATTCGATTAAACGGAATAGTCCATTATTGTAATTGAGGGGAGTAATGTCAGTTGATATTTTTAAAAAGATATTTTGACGTTTTCAAATCTGTTAAAAATTATAAAGGTGTTAAGAAAGATGAATTCAGAGAGTGAAGATAAATTATTATGTACACCTCCAGAATTGAGGCAAGTAGCTAATGCTACAGTATAAAATGTATTACCCGAAAAGTCACAAAACAAAGCGGTCAACAAAAATTTTCAAAATTGATGTATCAGTAAGAATGTAAACTCTTTTACAGAAAATGTTCTTTAGGTATATTTTAAAGAACTGTGGACTTTCTACTCTATGCTGAGAAGCACACTCAATTTAAATAATGAAATAAATATAGAAAATTATTGGAAATTACTTGCGTTTCTTAAACGTCAATCAGAGAAGCATGTAGCTAAAAAGGCAAAAACATTTACACCAGAACTTAATAATTTCATGAAAAATATCTGACGGCAAAGGTACCTATCTAATAGATTTCACAATAATTCAAACGTTTTAATCATCTATTTATTGTTAAAGTCGTAGATAAAGTATAGTATTCAACTTGCGGTAATGGTCATAACTCGCTTGATGAATTACTGCAAACTTCATCTGCGTGAGTTATGACCTACATTACCGCTCGTTAAATAATATACTATTTTCATATGGCTGTTGTCACACTCGTTTTTTAAAAAACTCATCGCTTCCCGATTCGTTTTTTAAACTTGAACTCGTGTCATAACAGAAAGCCATATAAAATGCGTTGTTTAATATACTCTTTTATTTCTTATTTAATAGTTCACCTACTTATTCAAAAAATAAAATCAACTGACTTATTCCATGCCATTTCATAGCGATTTTAACAATACAATATTTATTATTAAATCAAAAGAAAAATTATTTAATATGTTATTGATTACCTTGTCACTGTCATGTCATGTGAAACGGGAGTGACTGCTGACCCGTCCAAAATTTTTAATGGCTTTCAAAATTATATTTAAAAAAATAAACTGCTAAGAATGAAAATATTGCTATTTGAGCTACGGTAGAAAAGTGTATTATTGTCTCGGATCCATTAAGAACCTCGACGCTTCTCAGTCTTTAATGGAGCTCGACAATAATAACTCACTTTTCAACCTTGGCGCATAATTACTATTTTATAATGGCTATGAAAAGATTCACAAGCATTAAGTGGTCCGTTCTCGAAGCCCACATTTCTAGAGGAAATCTCGCAGATTCAGAAATGTTATTCTCCGTTAAATAGTCGTAGAGGGACATTATACTGGTATCGCCCAATATTCTGTATTTTCCTCAGCGAAGCTTGGCTGCTGGAACCTGCAGCCATTAATCTTAAGCTGGGGCCAAACGTTTCTGCTTGCTTTGTGAATAGCTTCTTCGAAATCACATACACAATTTCACTGGGATTCTTACTATCACAGGCAGATATTACACTTCTGAACACTTGCTCTTAGGCGTCTTTCTTTTTATTTTTTATAAGTGCAAAAACTAACGGCAGATAATGTCCAATACGAACCGCGTGAATCGTGAATAACTTTTATACAAATACGAAAGCAGTAAGTTATCATTTGTTGAAGTTTTAATTTAAATTGTACCAAAGCGTCGAAAACATCGACCAAATTATTGGGAAGTAGTAATTTAAAATAATGAATAAGTCGATTTGAATTTAATTTATAGAGTTCGCATCTAGGGACATCTTTTTCAATTTCTAGGAGTCAACAGCAAGTGTTTCGAACTTCAACTTGCTTCACATTCGCAGTAATTCCTCTGTCGTCTACATATGGTGATACGAAGTTTGGATTAAAGATACGTTTTCTAAAGATTTTTGTTTAGCTGTCTTAATTGCATTTATTCTTCCGTTGCGCGCAATTACAATATACCGACTTATTTTAGCGCTTGTTCGCTTACGGTTCAGAACATCCAATACAACCTGCCCTTTTTGTCCGGCTGCAATTCATAAATTTGGCATATTCTGGCTACTATTTTGGTGGACCGTGAATTCCATAGCTTTTGTAGTATCGTTTATTTTCGTTTATTTTCGGTATAGGAACCGCGGTAGTAACCGCATCCGGTGCTGTGGCAGTCTCAAGCAAAGTATTAACAATGTTCAATATTACATAAACCAATAGTTTGAAATATCCTTCTTTATCATTTTAGAATTAAGGATTTCATGAACCATCCAGTATCTAATTCGTTCTGCGATTTCATTAACGGTGTGCATAAGTTAGGGACATTTTGACATGATCAACCAAACAATTTTTTAAATGTTTTTTAGATCAAAGGGGGATTATTTATACATCTGTCTATTTTTTTAAGTAATTATTTTCTTTTTTAATAAATTTACAACTTCATTTTTTAGTCGCTTAAATATTTTTATACATGTATTAACAAATATAAAAATCCGAACACCCAGTTTAAATGATCTTTTTGATCTTATCTCTTCTACCATTTTTCATTACTTTTTGAACGTCGTCTTTTTTCCAGATTTTTGCATATATTTTTCCATAAAATTCAAAAATACATACAAAAGAATATTGATTATTTAAACCTACTCTTTTATAACACCTTTAATGATGTAATATATAATACCATAATTAATTTTGATATTAAATCGGGTGCTTAAAAATTGTTCAGTAAGTAAGTAACGTGATTTAATGTTAAAGTTAACGACTTAGTAAAGGTAAATTAACTCTAGAGAAATGTATATTGTATATTTGGCAACGCCGCTTTACCAACAAAACTCATGAAACTGGAAACTATAATTTTAAATGTTGCGGATACGTTTCGGGTAAAAGATTTCTAATTTTTAAGAAGTGCAGGTATAAAGTGGTGGAACTAAATAAGTATTAGTATTTGGTGAATAAGTGCGATCTTAATATAGAAAAATAAAATGAAAAAAGTTAATGAACCTTACGATCTGGATTCGCTAATGGGAACATTAGGTAGGAATTGGTTTTATTTTTGTTCTTGTTATTAAAATAATTTAATTATTGATTTAAAATTTCATCATTTTATAATTTGTTTAGTTTAATTTAAATTTCAAAAAGCATGTCATTGTGTTCTTGCGTATTGCATACCTACTATAAACATGTGGTACCGCTGCGTGCGGATTTTTTTCGTATTTAAAAAATGATAATCTATAATAATGACATAAATACAATATTTTTTATAAAAAAAGCAATACTATATGATATAAAATGCTATAAATAACCACCTACCTATTGTATAGATAACACTAAAAATAACCAATATTATCAATTTATTCTACTTTTCAAGGTTCTGTTTTTTATAAGTAGTGTAAAAATGACATGGAATTCGTCTGCAATACTTAGCTAGAATCATACGAAGAGAGATGGGTACTTGTGGATTTTGAATTAATGGCATGTAAACATTGTAAATAAATATAATCTTTCCCACATAGGTATAAACACATTATGTTTAAGTGATATCCTTATAGGGTAGGTGAAGTGTTGTGTGACTGGATCGTAAAATTTTAATAAAAAGCTTGTAAAAATTAAATACTGTTCTACTGTTGGAGTTGGATTATTATAGGTTTTAAATTTTTTTAAGATTATTGAAAGCAATAAGTAATTTATAGTTCTAATGTTTTTATTTAATTAATTCGAAATGAATTGTTAGACTTTGTTGGTTATTTCTGATAAAATTAACTTGCTGGAAATATTAAAATGATAACTTTTCATATACATGTCTGTGTGCTATTTTAATTTTCAATTTTAAATAGTTTATTTTTTATTTTTATCTGAAGATTCAACTGTTTTTCAACAAAAAGTTTGTCAATTTTGTTCTAGCTGTTTTCCTCAAATATCTAGATTAATGAGACAATCGTTCATGACTGATAACCGATTCACAAAAGTACCTAAGCAGGCTAGGAATCAATTTGTTTGCATAGGAAAAAGAGTGAGACAACTTTGAGAGAGAAAGGGATATATCTTCCTAACAGTATATATTTATGCCTGTAAAAGTGCACATGGCACATTCATATAACATATTTCTACTGATTAGTAATGCACCGTATGCAGTTGCAAATTACAAAAAAAAATTTCCGTTGTTTATCAATAATTTGATGTTTAACTTATCTTCCAAGAACCCCAAGCATTCCTAAAATGGAATTGTTGGATTAGTATTGAGAATCTCAAAAAAATGTTGATTATAGCTTTTAATTTTCAATGTATTTTAGGTTCAAAAAAGTAAGTAAGAGTATTTTTCAAATGAGAATTCTGACTATAATTTAATATGGTATTCACTTTTTGGTCTTAAAACACTTTTTATTATTTAAGAATATTATTTTAATTGAATAATTTGCATCAGGACTGTCAAATATTATAAATTACACAGTGCTCAACATACTTTTTAAAATCAAAATTTTCGTAATTTACATACAAATTGAATTAATTCAAAAAATGATAAAATGGCAAAATATAAAAAATATTATAAACAACTTATTTCATATGGCATAACAGAAAGCCATATGAAATCGTTGTTTAATATACTATTAATGGATTAATTTCTTAAAAAGTCCATAAAGCACTTTGGCAATTTCGTTCTTAACATAATTGGTTCCATTACGCTGCGAATTGCTTCTTAAAAATGAAAAAATATGTTAGCAGAACTTCTTTGATTATTATTTCTTCTTTTTTTAACAACTAATTTCGGCAACTTTTTTCGAACGGTACTTTAATGATTCTGACAAGCGTCGTTCTAATTATTATTCGGAAGCCGAAAGTGAGCCTCAAGCTCGAGCAAGCAGACATGTACAACTGTGATTAAATACTCAGGAATAAAATGGGCTTTGAAAACCGTTCAACCATATAAAGCACCTGTACCGATGGCATCTATCCTGTATTATTACAGGAAGGTGTGGACCAGCTGATCCCCTATCGGTTGACCCTATTCAGGAAAAGTGGGAATATACCAACAGCATGAAGATCCTCCAGGGCGGTCTTTATACCGTGGCCGAGTAGGATATCCTACGCAATGCCGAAGACTTATAGACCATGGAGAAAATTATAGACAGGTACCTAAAGGACGTAGTACTAAGAGACCGTCCTTTACACGATAATCAACATGCCTAACAGCTTGGTAAATCCTGCGAAACAGCACTGCATCCGGGGCAGGATTGAGAAAGCTATTGGAAATAAAGAGATAGCGTTGGCGGCTTTTCTTAACATAGAATGAGCTTTTGATAACATGAGTACTCACTTAATATTGTCAAAGTTGGTATCAAGGGGAGACTAGAGTGCCATTGTGAGGTGGGTGGAAAATATGCTCACCAGCAGAAGAGTACAAGCAAGCCTGTGCGGGACTGCAAAAGAGGTAAAAACACGACGGGGATGTCCATAGGGTGGCGTTCTGTCACCGAGTCTGTGGAAACTGGTGGTGGATGAACTTCTTATAGTACTAAACGACCAGGGATTTTGTACTCAGGGACATGTTAATAACAGTCATTCTAATCATTGGAAAACACATGAGCATCTGCTTAGAACTCATGCAGAGAGTATTGCCAATTATGGAAAACGGGTGAAAAAAAGAGGGATTAATAGTGAACCATCTTAAAATCATAATGGTGCCATTCACAAGAAAGAGGAAAGTTGATATTTATTGTACTAACCCTTACTATGTGAAAGTCCATCTTATTAAGAACAGTAAACAACTAAACGGTTGAATGTAACTTCCACTATTCATTCAAAAATACGTTTTAAATTCAATGACAGCCGTTTCGCTAGATTTAGCATCGTCAGATTGACATATTGCAGTTACATTTTGTTTGTTTGTAGCTAGGTATCTGATGTTGATAAGTAGTATTAAGTTTAGACTTAGTAATAAGACTTAACAATTAACAATATTAAAGCCTAGATGTTATTAGCCCTAAGGGATTATCCTGGATGTAGTTCCCTCTAAGATAACTATGCAATGATATAGAAAAACCAGAAAAAAACTATATCATGCTGATCTTTACAATAACTTAATATATTTCTGTTACAATTACGTCTTATCTATCTAAAAAAAGTTTGTTGAATTTGTATAGAATTGTCAATTTTGATATATGTGCCAATAATTTTTGGTGTAAAATAAAATATAAAAAGTTTACGTCTAATAGTTCGCTGACGGCGTTTATTGCAGTAAGACTAGTAAGAGTCCCTTTATCTCTACCGTCAGTGGACAGCCGTCAGCTACTAGGGTAGGAATTAGTTAAACTTTTAGGCGGACAGCCAGTCATTTACAACAAGTTTTGTTACTTATAGCCCACATTGCTTTTACTTAGGGGGCAGATTTGTTTACTTTTCTAGTTAGGCTTGTAGCGTCTTCTGGATACTGTGGTTGTTCGGCACTGCTATATCAATTAGGTACGCTATTTGATTATCTTTATCCAGCAGTACCTACTATAAATACAAGAGGTCGCATAGGAGATATAGACTTACGGGGAATCTGTATAAACGTCCTGTGACCAGCATAAAGAAACTTTGCTTTGGTTAGGACTACTGACAGTAGCGTCGAAATTGCAACGACGTAGTTAGAACTTTTTTATTTCTAAATTTTTACACATTTTATTTGTATTTACACATTACATCTTACAAAAAAGATCAAGTCATATTTAAAAGAAAATAGTTTTGTATAATAGTGTTCAATTTAACAATGTTTGCAAATGTATGTTATAATCATGGGTATAATATTTGTATATTATAATTCTAAGAAATTCTGGCAACAGCGCTAATTCTGTAGCGTCTAGGAGCACCAATGTAATTTTTTCCGTTTTATTTTGGTAACACCTTCTCTCTCTCATACTACCTTTAGTGTTTATAAGCTATTTGTACATCATGACCGTTGTGGGGTATCTCCTTGTCAGTTTGCATTTTTAGTATTTCTAGCACTGCCTCGGCGTAAAATTTTTAGTACGGAGGTTTTTCATCAATAAGGTCGTACTTCTTAGCAAGTTCTTGGTGCAGTATTTTACTAACTTGGTTATGACGTTGGAGGTAATCTGACTAAGCCATGGCTGAGCAGGCACCAAGTTAAATGTTCATTGATCTCTGGTATTTTCTAGACTTATCATCTTTGACATTTTAGTTTTTAATAATATATTTCTCATAATTTCTCGTGCAAATTACCTGGTCCTTTATTGCAATTGGGTTATTATTATTATTTTCAAAAAGCAGTTTGGCGCTTTTCAAGTCGGAAATCATATTGCTTTTGGTATATACACCTATACACGGCATTTTATTCATCGGATATTTATAAAAGATGAAACAATAAATTTTTATTATTACATTAACGAGACAATATGAAGGCTGGGACAATCTACAGGGAGATTTGGCCCTAAAGAAGAAATGATTGCCGAAAGAGAAGTATATTCTGAGAGCAAAGATAATCGTCGTATAAGAAAGATATTTTTGGAAACTCGGTGCAATAAACGTTTTACTTTTGAAGTGATTACCTTGATAAAAAAATTTGTAGTTGTTTAATCCAAAACTAAGGTTTTTCGACACATAGGTATATAATATCATTCTGAATCTGTAATTTTATAACAGTATCAGTTTATTATGGATTTTTTGCTCAATATTAAGGTTTGCTCAATAATTTTTCTGTAATGTATATTTTATTCGTATGCCTAATTACCTACCTAATTTCCTAACAACAGTATTAACAGGAACAATTAAATTAAAATAATTGCTAATAATTACACCTAATGAATGATAATTTGAATGCTTCTGATATTTTGTTTTCAGTCAGGATGTGACAGAATTGAACTAATCAACAATTATGTCATTTTACGAGGGGTGGATCAGGGGATAGAACATCATCTGGTTTTGGAAATCTTTACCAATTTCCAAGTTAGATTTGAACATTTTCTAATAAAAAGACAAAATAATTCCTCTACTATATGCTATACTACTATATACTAACAGTAACAGTACTAAATACAAATAAAAATACCTCATCCTTTTCTACTGCTAGTAGAAATACATCAAACAATTATGCACACTTGTCTATCAAGCAATAACATACGTTATTGCTCCAATTATTATGACCTCGAATGTTGGAAAAAGATAGCACCAAAAACGTTTAAATGGCTGTAATGCAAGTTTGAGTCCGACAGGGTCCAAAGTCCAGAGAGAGAGAGAGAGAGCACTGTTGAAGTTTAAAGCTACTGAAGGCACTCCAGTTAAAAATTAATTAGGCAGACGTACAGATGTCTGGCGAGGGAGGGCTACACCCACAGCACTGTGAACTACTCTGAGAACTTTGTGGATCCAGTCACAGGAGCGTATACTCAGAGGATAGAGTCGAGTTGGAGAGCCCTAAAAAGGAAGCTGTCTGTGAGCGGGATACCAGCAGAAGGACTGGCGTTTCACCTCTGCGAGTACCTCTGGAAGCGAGGAGTGCGCTACAGGAAGGAAGACGTGGTCACAGCATACCTCCAGGAAGTTGCGAGGCAGATCCCAGGTGAACCATAGAAATGTGAAATAGACTGTAAATATGTTAAAAGAATAAAAGGATAACAAATTTTTGGTTATGTTAATTGCTGCTGAATCGCCAAAGCAGCAATTTCAGTGTATATTAAGTTAAGTTAGGTTAGGTTTGGGTTTGGTTAATTAAGGTTTGGTTAGGTTAGGTTAGGTTAGGTTAGGTTAGGTTAGGTTAGGTTAGGTTAGGTTAGGTTAGGTGGCACCTACTGATTGCAAAATTGTGGGGGGCATTCGAGTGTCACGTGACCAACTTTTTCGGACACCCTAGACCATAGGGAGTTGATTGACACCAATTTTTTCAAAATAGCGCCTGGGCCAGGATCTATACTATCCCCCAAATAAATTCTATAAAATCGGTTCTTTTCAAAACCTCTTATTTGTTATTTTTATTATAAGGTAAGTACAAAATTAACTTCAAACACGACACCACACACACGCACGACAAAGTATCAGGAGCCATTTTTGACTCCGATGCATTTCGCTAGGTTTGTAGGTATGACGTATAGGTAAAGGTCAATTTTTTCTAGTATACAACAATACCTATATAGAGCCAGTCTTAGACTGCAAGATAATGTGCGTAAGCGGGTCATATGAAATACTTGACATATTTTTTAAAAGCCATGGTACTTCATAGGATTCAGCTAGTCCCTAAATGCATTTATGAACTAAGAAGACTAAGAAGTGCAGGATGAGTAGGAATAATATTGGAACATAAATCAAATACATAATAAAAACCAAAAAAAAAACCCAAAATCAAACCACTGAATTTTATTAAAATTCTCTCCGAAGGTATCCAGATTATAGTGACTGTTACACCATGGTACGTAAAATTCTGTGGATTGCTGCTAAAGATTCTCTACAAATGGGAATGTTTTTATTTGATAGACTGAGGCTTTTGAATGCTAATAATACTTGACTTAAGCCTTCGTGTATGCAACGTACTAATTGATCGAGTTGCACTGTATCCAATCGCCGTAGCGCCATTTTTTTCAGGTAAACAGATTTATGGACTACAGTAACAATGTTAAAGTCACTGCTAGCACTTCGAAGCGACTAAAATGTTAGTATTTTGAAATCGAGTTTCTACAATTCCGGTTAAAGAGATAACAGCGTATAATAAAGGTACTCGTACATTTCAGCCTTTTTCCTGCAAGTTTATTTTGAAACACGAACTTCAGAATAAACATATTTATTATTATTTTATTATCATAAATAGGATGACAGGATAGAATCAGCTGACGTAAACTGACATTTCTGCCAACATAAATTTTGGGTTGTTCCATCAAAATTCCCTAAAAACAGGCGAGATTTGACCTTGAATAAATAAACATGGTTCTATAATTTTGTGCGCCATTTTGTTGCAGTCAAGAGTCTGAAAGGCATGCGCAGTTGTTTCACAAAAAAAGCTAGTAATAGAATTGCCGGCTGAAATGTACGAGTTACTGAAGAAAAAAAATGAATAAAACAATTTGCTATAAACAGAGTTTACTGATAGCATGAAACGTAGATTTAAAATATCCTTTATGTACGCAATTTTCTGAAATTTAAAAAATATCCACTTCAATTGTTGAGCAGTGTATATAAAAATCGACATATCTTATTATTATTCCGCAAACTAAGAGCAGAACTAATTTTATTCCAAACTGTATAGAGGAACTTGAATACCTATCTGTGTAATTTTCGATCCTGTACCAATTATTAATTGCAGCCAAGTTTATATTTGGTAAACATCACGTACTCTCTTAGAACTAGGCATGGTAAACAAACAAAAATATAGCTCAATCAAACAAAAAATAGGTAGGTATATATTTGTCTTGTGAATTTTTTTTCTAGAGAACGAGTTACACAAAAATGCAAATTTGTTAGGTTGATGGTCTATTACAGTTTAACAAAAGTTTATACACTGTAATTACCTTAAGTGTGACAATAATAGCAGACGGCGAGTAGATAATAACATGTCATTATATTACAAATAATGACTTCATGAGTTGGTGGTTTGTCTATAAAAAAATGTAAATTGTATGTATAGCAGACAAGCTCATAAAGCATTCGGGAATGTTAAAGACAAAGGATAATTGAGCAACATTTTGTCTTAGGTATTATTACCTACTTCTTGGAATAATTTGTTATTTTTACAACAACTTGACAACATTGTAGTCATCGAAAGAATTCAGATAATCTATTCGGTCAATACACGTTGTAATGGTTCAATTTTACATAAGCCAATGCTGTCTGCGAGTGGTACCTGAAATATTTGATATTTCTTGTTCTTGTCATTGGAATTCTTGACAATGGTTAAGTACTTAACTGATACGGTAAATGTGTATTGTAGTCTGGTCGAGAAGTCATTTATATCGGATTTGGGTTACACCGATCCAAGAAATTTTATTTTGATGTCAATCAAATAGAAGTTTCCTGAATATCAAAATACGTTTTTTAAAAATTTCCTATTCCTTTTTTTAATTTCATTAAAAAAACATGGAAAATTTGTTTTCTAAAATAAAACGTATACCATCGTATTCAGTATGTTGTAAGGTGTTATAGAAAAAATATTAATTGTTGATGCAATTGTTTATAACAAATTGTTTAATTAGCAATTAAATTATTAACTAAAAAATTCGAAAAAATACTGGTTTGTAGAGAAGAAAAAATTATGATTTTTAGAATTAAGAAATTTTTTTTTAAATCATGGTTTTTTTATAGGTAAACAATAGAATGACAAAAAAAATTATGAAAAATTGTTAAAAAAAATTATATTTGTATAAAAAAATTTTTTATTCAATTGACCATAAAAATTAAAAAAAGATTGAATTTATATTGTTTACCGCGTTTTAAAAGGACTATAAATTGTTTAGCAACTAAAATTAGTCTCATCTAAAATCGTTTTTGTTTACTTTGTTAATACCAATTTCAATTTTAAAAAATTTAAAATTTTATTATATAACTTTGTTTAGTAACTTCATGATAAAGGATTACAAGGGTTTTTATTTTACTCACAGTAACGAATTTAAAGTTAGCAATAGTGAAAATGTAATTTGTTAATTAACAAATGGATAGAAAAATTTAAAAAATAACGATAAAATTGTTTGATTGCAAAAATTTGTTCTCTGATATGTTCTGTGAGTGCTGGAATTTTTTTAATTTTTCTACTAATATTTACTTTCTGAAAAAAGTAAATTATGTAATTTGGTTAGGTTAGGTTAGGTTAGGTTAGGTTAGGTTAGGTTAGGTTAGGTTAGGTTAGGTTAGGTTAGGTTAGGTTAGGTTAGGTTAGGTTAGGTTAGGTTAGGTTAGGTTAGGTTAGGTTAGGTTAGGTTAGGTTAGGTTAGGTTAGGTTAGGTTAGGTTAGGTTAGGTTAGGTTAGGTTAGGTTAGGTTAATATTTACTTTCTGAAAAAAGTAAATTATGTAATTTGGTTAGGTTAGGTTAGGTCGTTGCGACGGTGACGCGCCGCGCCGCCCGGTTTTTATGCCGTTTTCAACATTAATTTACACCTATAAATAATTGAGCTACAGTTCGGGGAGATAAATCTTTTTTGTTGGAAATTTCCTGCCCTTTAAGAATCCGTTCAGTTTTTTGTTCTAGCTTTTTTGATTTATTAGCAAAAATGTAAACCCCCTCTTTTTAAAATCTTAAATTGTTAATAACAATAGGAAATTTTTTAAAACGTATTTTGATATTCAGGAAACTTTTTCTAATTGTCATTTTGAATCGATTAACACCAAAATCAGATTTTTCGGATCGGTGTAACCCAAATCCGATTTAAATGACTTCTCGACCAGACTATATTGAATGTACAGTTAGTGTTTTTATTTGCTTTCTACATATATATTTAATGGTAACGTATCAACCTTCGATAAGTTAGCCTTGTCTGGAGTTCACTTCGTACTAGGAAATACAACTTAAGTGACTTTCTGTTATAAAAATTAAGCTGTATTTTTTGGTCTTAATTTTAACTAATTAGCACTAAGAAAATATAATAGTCTACAAAGGCAGGTCTGCCGGTGTCCAAAAAATATAAGACATTTTTTAATTAAGAAATTTCTTTTCTTACAATTAGATTTCAATAAGTTTTATACTATTTTACCGTAAAGCTTTTAATTCCGAAGACAACGATAGAGGAAAGTTAAACATTTTAATGAACATTCAAAAACTTAATCATAGATTTGTTCCAACAAGCAGTTGTGAATTTAGTCCAACTGTTTTGCAACCACATTTACCGCAGCATCCCTTTTTGCGATTGCAAAAGATTGTGTTCAACAGTTTTTCCGGTGCAGGTGGGAGTAAAGTTTGGACTGGTTGTAGTATATTGTTTACCATCTTCCAACCCCACTTTGTAGGGTCTAACTGATAACCAAACCCCACTTGAACTTGATAATATACCCAAAAATTATTATGATGAGCACCTGATGCGGTTGGAGTTGGAGGAAGACAAGCCAATTGAACTTATTTTTTATTTTTAGTATTTTTAATGAATCATGTATATCGGGACTTCTCTAAGCAAGTCGTTTTTTAGGAGCTCCATACATAGAAAGAAGAAAGTGAATGTCGTTGGTGTCGACTTCTTGTTGAGTTGAATTATTGTTTTTAAAAACTTGAGCACATTGAACTAAATCTTGTTTTTTAAACATTTTAAAGACTGATATTTTGCTTCTTCTGTAAAATGTAGATGACGTATCACAACCAGTTATTGCATGTAAAACTAGTAGATGATTTGGACTCTTTGCAAAAGTAGATATCCTTAAAAGAATAGATGTATGTACTTGGCGCACTTTTCATATTATGATTACAACTTTTACAATTTTTAGGATCTTAATATTTCATATTATGCTCTACAGTTTTTGTCTGAAATATTTTTCCGATAAAACTTACCGTTTCTAAATTTTATTTATAATAATTATACAATTATTGTATTTTGAAAAAGTTTACTGTGGTTTGAAGTTTTTAAAGAAATCCGCATTCTGTTTTAAACTTAGCAATAACAATACAATACAAATAACTAAACACTCAACTTTTGAGCAATTAAAAAGCAATAAAAATAATGTTTCAACTTCAGAAAAGATATTTTTGTCAGTTAGAAAAGTTTTGCAGGATTGTCCAGTTTTTTGCAATTCTAATACAGACTCTTCTTATAGACGAACGAACGAAGGGATGAATTTATTATGCAGCAGAAGAAAATACTTGGTGTAGTAATTTTGTTATTGACACGTCTTCATGCCATAAATAAATGTGATTAAAAACAATAGCTAATTTAATAAAAAAAAATTTGATTTTGAAATTCACATTTTTCTTTATTTGACGGGAACCTGGATTACTGTTGCAGACCAATAATACCTAATGTGTGTTGTACTTGAAAGTATATTTTAATGAGTAATAATGGTTAAATATAAATATGGCAACATCGTCAATACTGTTAACGTCTTCACATTGTATAAAATGAAATGATCTAGATTTTTTTTTGAAGTACTACATTTTTAAAGCAAGTATCTGACTTGTAAAACAAAGAATGTTTTTCAACACTCAACGGAGTTTTATTGAACTAAAAGTATAAATCTATTAATATACCTAACCGTAAATGTGCCAAGTTCATATACCCGTTCACTTTCTAATGCTAGAAAAAAGTAATTGGCTATTATTATTTTTGTATCTGATTTGTGGAAGTGAATTAAAATGAATCATGTACTGTGTTCTTAACTTTTTTTATTTTCTATTAACTTCCTAATTTCCATTTTAAACAGTTGTGTCTAAAAAAAAGTTGAGATATTTTATTTTAGAAATTCGTTTAATTTTTTATGTGTACTATAATTTCGATCCAAATTAAAAAACCGCATTCAAATGAAAGTACTGATTATTTTAGATTTGTTTGTTAAATTAATAATAAAAAGTTAGTATTCATAGTTAGTATTATTAGTCAGGTGTACTGAGCATGTGATTTTCACTTATCGTTAACATTAGATTTTTAAGATAAAATTTAGGGGGATACATTTTTAAAAGATCTCAGCGGCTTAGTCGAGGTGTCTGGATGTCTGGTATTCCTGGTCAATCTAATAAATGGGTTCCCCTCTTGGATAAAAAAAAGAAGGATTTAGTAACATTTAAATGTGGTCAAACATTCTTTTAAGAAGAAATGAACATGGCAGATATAATAGATATCTACACAGACGGATCTAAAACAAAATATGGAACAGAATGTGGAGTTTACTAAGAATTCCTCGACATGCAAATTCAATGTTAAAAACAGTAAACGGTTGAACGAAACTTCCACTATTTATTCGAAAAATACGTTTTTAAATTCAATTATAGTTGTTGGGCTAAAAACTAGAATCGTCAGATTGACATTCATAAGATGGACTTTTACATAGTAAGGGATAGTACAATAAATTTCATTCTTTTAATGTGTTTTGCCCAATGGATTGACAATAATGACTGTTTACTGTACTGGTAACTTCAAAAAGGCTAATTATTGGCTAGTCAGATAGTATAATCCAAGTTTCAATATGATTCTTTGCCAATTAGGCAAGGCAGCGGAGCTCCCCTTGCACTGGCACTACTACGCTACTGAATATATACGAGGGTTGCTTTTTTATTTCAGGATTTGGCAACCCTGGTGTCGCAATCTGGCAACTGACAGCTCTATCGTAAAGTTGGACATTTTTGAGGTTATACGTACTCTGGACGTTTTGACTGCGCTATTTGTGTTGTATACAGTAACTTAAAAGATTCATCTCATGGAATAAAATCGTGAACATTTTCGTGCGATTATTTTATACAACTTTCGATGTGGATTAACTCAGCAACAGTGCATGGATGAACTTAATTCAATTTTTGCCGATGAAGCTCCATCAAGGACTAGTGTTTATCAGTGGTATGGTGAATTCAGTCGTGGCCGTAGTTCACTCCAAGACGAATTTCGTGCAGGTCGTCCAACATCAGTTGTTGTTCCGAAAACCATTGATGCTGTGCGCGAACTGATATTGCAAGATCGTCATGTGACCTATCGTGAGATTGAGACAACCTTAGGCATTAGTGGGACCAGCAAACATTCAATATTGTATAAATATTTGACGGTCAAAAAAATGTGTTTGCGTTGGATACCACACAATTTGTCAATCGCTCAAATAAAGGCTCGTGTCGATTTTTTTGTTTTTTTGTTCTCTAATCCCCAAATACAAAAGGCAACCCTCGTATAATGATCCATTTTTTTTATGACGTTTTAGTAATATCTTGATATTATGATTTAAAAATTACTACAAATTAACAAACCTATTAGTTATCTTTACATTTTTGTCTAAAGTGGGCTATGCTATTATTTTCAATTTGAAAACGTATTTTTATACTTTGATAGTCGATATAGTTGATTTGTGCTTACCGTCTGCTAGAAATTATGCTTAATTTAACTAATTTTAATAAACAATTGTTGTTTTTTATTCGCAATTAAAATAATTAAGTATGAGGTCATTAGCATTCATATTTCTCAATATATTTTTTTAACAGTGTATGCATGCCTCAGGGGTTTTAAATAAATTAGTTTCAAATAGGTACTTAAATTTTTAATACTGTCTTAATGTAATAAATAAAAATTTAGTAATTTTATATGGAATATTTTAGATAAAATCTCCTTAGACAATTGCATCTTCTGTGACTTTAACAAATTGATAATTTATTTATATATATTTTTAAAATTCTTCATTTCCGTTAATTGATAAATTAATTTGCATTATTTATAAATAAAAAAGGCCTTATTATTGTTTTAATTTAAAAATTAAAGTGTATTGTGTGGATTGCAAAATATAAATTCTTTTTTGCGTTAAAATATCTCATTTTTTCAAGTTTTCAAGTTTTTCAATCGAATTAATGCATAAAAAGGATGCTTTGCGTAACCAAGAAAAGCGGGGTATGGTGTAGAACATTTAAGTGAATGGAGAAGACAGATGATAAGCTGTGACCAAATAAGTACTCCGTAACTCTACATGCAGGTGGCATGTCGTATGAAACGTTCTTTTTCTAGTTGAAGCTTATTTCGATATTTATATTTTAACAAAGAAACAACAGAACAGCAAATCTTATTTCGAAAGATCGGACGTGTGGAAAACTATCAATATCAGTTGAAAGTTTTGATCCATAAATGTATCTTTTTACAAAAGTATTCAATCTTTTTCATTCAAAACAAATACATTCAAGTTTAAAATTTAGAGTTTTATGGTTTTCCAAGATATCTACCAAATAAGAAAGTTTCATTCAAAATAAATTGCCTGCCGCACAATTCTCCGAATGCTTTTGACCTTCTTTCTTAAAAAATACCGCTAAAAATACACAAACTGAGCCACCACCAAAAAGAGTGGTTGGCACCTAACCTAACCAACGTTCATTGTATCGCTGTCCTCTTTCTCTCCACACCAATATTCGACCATCACACATATTCAGCCCAATACTGGACTCCGTAAACATACACAGTGCCTCCAGTTCTGAAAATTCCAACGACTGTGTTCTCTCGCCCACCGATATCTGCATGCACGCTGATCCGCAGTTATGGAAGTGTACTACGCCTTCTGACTCTTAAATTAAATTAAATGCACGACTAACAACACTTTGGGACACAATTAGCCGTGTAGCAACTTCTTCTTGTATCCAAAGTACTATCTGATCGAGTGTTGCACAGTTTCTAAACGCCGTAGCCCCATTTTTTTCAGGTAACCAGATTTATGGACTACAGTAACAATGTTAAAGTAACTGCAAGCACTTCTAAGCGACTAACATGTTGGTATTTTGAAATAGAATTCCTACAACTCTGATTATAGAGATAACAGCGTACAAAAAGAAAAAAAACGACAAAAACAATTTGCTATAAACAGAGTATACTGATATCATTAAAGGTATATTTAAATTATTATTTTTGTACGCAATTTTCTAATAAAAAATATCCACTTCAATTGTTGAGCAGTGTATGTAGGTACTTTTTCGACAAAACAAAATTTACTTAATTAAATTTGGCAACAATGTAGATTTTTATTTCTTTTGACTCTAGTTAATGTAATCCTTTAAAAAGTTTCTTAAAATGCTCCATAGTTTTAATGATTCAGCTATATTCATATACTATGTAAATTAATTTTATTTGAAGAGTAATTACCACTTTAAATTAACAAAATGTGATGGTCACCGCTCAACCATGCTCTCAATACATTGAAATACCTATCTGTTATAATACTTCATAACTATATACATAGGTACTTGTTTTTTAAACGATATCATGATATACAGGGTGATTGATAAGTGTGAGGAAGCTTAGTAGATCTGTTATAATAAAAATTACCAATAAAAAAGTTTTCAAAGATTTCAAATTTTAAATAAAATACAGGGTGTTCCATTAAAAAAAAAACATAAGTTTGGTGTGTCACCATTTTATGGAACACCCTGTAAGATTGTAACTAATTTTAAAATGTGGAGTTTAAAGCTGCCTACAATTTTTTTCAACCTTTTTTTAGTAATTTTTACTATAACAGATCTACTGAGCTTCCTCACACTAATCAATCACCCTGTATAGTCGATATAAGTGAATTAATTATTCCTAAGTCTTTATACATAGTACGTAACTAATTTAGCAAATCAATATATTCTTTACAAAATAGAAATATGCGGCATTTTACTTGACAAAAATATTTTTCTTGCTAATCAAAAGTAACACATTATTTACCATAAAATAATTCGTGCTTTTTTGCATTAGGATTGAACGATTCACCCTGTTTCTTTAAATGGAATAAGTACCTACTAGGTATATAACATTTTATTCATATTTAAAAGTAAACTATATATTACGAAAAACTTGGCTTTTGTATTCTTATTCATTTTTTACTTCAACCTTCTTAAAGATTTAACTATATATTTATAAAAATATTAGGTATTTATTTATTCAAACTCTTAATGAATGTATTTCCGTCACAATGTTCGTATTTATTTGTTTATAACTTCATTATAAATGCAAAGTAGATAAAAATGTAATACTGTAAATAAAACTAATTACTAGACATTTCTTTTTATATATTGATTGTTGTAGGTATATGTTTATAAATAACCCATATTTCTTCACTGAAGTTGGGTTTTTAATCGATTTATTGCCTTCAACTATTTTCCTACCAAAAACTATGCTCAAAAGTTTAGTCGATTAATTTCATAGGCCTTGAAATATAAAATGTGAATATAGAACATGTAACATGTTCCATATTTTTATTCCGAAAATTTTCGTAATAGGTATATTAAAAAGTAGTATAATAAGCCACAATATTTAAAAATAATTTAAACAGGAAACGACAGATGTGCACAACATCCTAAGGTTTGTATACAACATGTGCTAAATAACATAATAAGTTTCGGGTATATTCTTATCTTTCTATGTTGACCTTTTACAGGAAACAGTCAAATTGCGCTGTGATTTGTGCTATTTGGAACCTAATGTGATTTTGCATGCTGATAATTTTAAATAAATTTATTAGAAATACCTTTTGGATAAAACAAGTGAGAAGTGGGTCCTGGCTCCAAAACGGTAAAATTGATTTGGCAACACCGCACCGCCGCATATTCCGTCTGCCGGTTACGAGGGAGTTATACTATTTAAATTAAATCATAACTTTATTCTAATAAGTCTTAGTATTAATATTTATATAATAATAAAGGTCAGAAATCATAAAAAAAAATTTATATTTTGCACTTATAAAAATCTTCATTATAAAACGCATTTGCGTATCGTAATGTAATTTTTACGCACGCAAATTTTTGTTTTAAATGGTTGGCGACATGAGTGAAGTATCTAAAGACAAGACTATTGACAATGACATTTGTGACTCATAGCAATTTATTAATTTTATATTGTTCTTTAAGAAAGTATTTGTGAATATGAATATCATCTTTTACTTATATAATATATTATTATTGGTGTATTATGGGCTTATTCTGTACAAAAATGTTAGCGGTAACAGCGCTGTAAACTTTCAAGGTCGAGAGATGTTATGAAAATGCTATTCTGTACGCTCTTACTGTAATTTATAGGGTCATTCTGTACAAATATTCGTAACAGCTGTAAACTTAACATCGATGTTACTAACATCGCGATGTTAAATCAAATTTAACAGCGCGGTTAAAAATCGTATTCTGAACAATATTACATTTTAAAATATTTGAAAACATTAACATTTCATAATTTAAATGTCAAAACTGTCAAATTTTATAAAATACACAGTGATACCGACATATTTTTAAAATCAAAATTTTCGTAATAAAATAAAAATAATAAATTCATTTAAAAAATGGTAAAATAGCAAAATATAAAAAATATTATAAACAACTTATTTCATATGGCTGTTGTGACACTCGTTCTTTAAAAAACTCATCGCTTCGCGATTCTTTTTTTAAACTTGAACTCGTGTTATAACAGAATTCCATATGAAATGCGTTGTTTAATAATAATAACAAAAACATTGAAGAGCATTGAATTAATGATAAAGAAAACATACAATTGTTTCTACCGATGGAGCTAGCGGGTAAATGAAGATGTTCATGATTGAAAGAAGAGGTAGAAATAACAATTTTCTTTTTTTTTTGGTGTTTATCAACCACTAATTATCATGGTTCCCCCATATTTTAATGTATTATCATGCGTGGGCGTTCAGTTTTACAGTTTTGCCGAGTGGATTTTTATGCGGTGTTGCCGAATGGCTTGGTTGTCGTATATTTCTCCGTTAGGTGCTAGGAGCTAGAGCTTCCCACCGATTTGGATAAATACTAAGAAAAAAATGAAATAGAATAAAAGTACAGAATATTTTTCTATTTTGGTACTTGCTAATTGGCGGCCAGATTTAGCAAGCATGTTTTCTGAAGTTATGGTTTAGCTTGAACAATATTTCCTAATGTTTTAAAAACTTGTATGAATGACATTTTTATGCTATATTTAAAGACTAATGCTTTTTTGAAGTTTCATTAATATAATTTAT
The DNA here is from genome assembly GCA_035357415.1 of Ophraella communa. Lineage (NCBI taxonomy): Eukaryota > Metazoa > Arthropoda > Insecta > Coleoptera > Chrysomelidae > Ophraella > Ophraella communa. Next base: position 8,851,424 of record CM068984.1, read on the forward strand.
TTTGTTTTAATTTTCAGGCGATTTTGGAAAATACCAAGCATGGCAATTCACTCTTCATATTTTATCAGCCCTTACTGCCGGTGTTAACTTGATGTCTCTAGTTACAGTAGCCGCAGTTCCAGAGTTCCGGTAAGTATAGATAAAATTGTTAATGTAATCTGAAAGAGAAAGTAGCCCGTCTAAGAAGAAACTAATATCCATATAGGCCAGCAGCTACCATACCTGAAAGTTTTTGATAAAAATTAAAGTTAACAATTTTATGGCATCCGTGGTCTTTTTTGGAGTGGTTTAGTTCCTACTTCACAAATAGGAGACAAATGGTAAAAATTCTGAAAGCCTGCTGATTGATAGTGGTGTACCTCAAGGCTCGGTATTGGGTCCAATTCTTTTCGCGTTATTTATTAATGATATCACTGTTTTAATACCGAGAAAACTATTGCTCTACCTTACAAATTTAACTTACACCTTGCAATAAATAACACCTTAATACCATTAAAAAATTCAATTAAGTTTTTGGGAATTTATATTGATGACACCCTTAAGTGGTCCACTCATATTGACATGTTAACAAAAAAATTATCTTCTGCCTGTTTTGCCATAAAAACCGTTTCTAAAGAGCTAACTTCTTCTATTGCGTTAACAACCTACTTTTATCTGTTTGAGTCCCATTTAAGATATGGATTGGCTTTCTGGGGGTTTTGTTGTGTACATCTTTTTGACTCTGTTTTTAAACTACAGAAAAGGGCAATACGTCTATGAAATATGAGCAGTCTACCCGGCGTAGAAAAAGTATAGCACGTTACACGAGTTATAGTCCAATTACGCACTCTCGAAATTTAGACAGTGGCTCTGCGCGGCTTCGTGCGTAAACTTTTTCAGTTCGTGCGTAATTAGTTACTTACAACTCTTGTTACATAATATACTATTACGCATTATGTTTTTAAACGCAATATGGTAAAGTGCTACTGAAGCTATTTTATATTTTATACTATCCAGTCCAAGGGACTGTGGATGACAAATAAATTCAGTACATTCCTACATTGGCCCATCAACACCGTTAACAGTTGAAGAAATATTAAATTGCCAACAGGATGAGGAAGAAAGCGAAGAATAAGACGAAGAAAGAATTTATAATAAACTTCAATTGAATATAAACTTTGTATTTCTAGCATTTAGGATGGGGTTACAAAAACATAATAATAGTGATAATCACGAAATAATTTTATTAGTTCAAGACTCTTTGTACCGCACACGGGAACTGTATTTAATATTCATTATGCAGTAGAGACATCTCTGAGTGAAAAATCTAAGTTGTGAAATCAAAGTTAGTAAAGCGCTGCACAACCTTGTCGTTGCACTGTCTGAACGTGAAATTTTTAAATATTAAAAAAACTGAAAAAGTGGAAAATTGTTTCCACCTGCACCCAGGGTAAGGAAACTTAACAGTTTCTATACCAAGCTTGACCGTTTTCTATCAAAAAAACAACTACTTCCTGGGCTATATGCCCCAACGGACATTGAATTAGAAATTTATTTCTTGTATTGTTATCTTTTAAATATTATTTGTCCGGTACAATATATTTGTTTTTTGTTGACCATAATCCCAAAAGGTACGTAAAGGTTTGTTTTATATTGTAACAAGTAAAAAGATAATTTTCTTTCTAATGATAACCTCAAATAATTACCACAATTTTTGTGTCCCTAGCGCGGTACAAAGTTACTTGTAATTGTAATTTTGTAATTTTTTGATATGTGCAAAACGATTTTTGTATTTACATTCGTTATTTTTACGTATTCAATAAATAAGATTTTGGTCATATTGCTGGTATATTATTTGAAACTACAATCTACAAAACAAAGCTTTTTTTTAGACAATTTATTATCATGTCAAGAATACCATTGACAGACGACAGACGACCAACGTCTCGAACTAATAAATCAAGATGATCTATCAGATTTTGAAGTATTGTCTGATGAGGATGGGAAAATGACATAATCGAAGAAGTAGAGAGGGATGATGAAGAAACAATTGAAGATGAGGAAGTTGAGCAAAATAATAATAGTGTAATTGAGAACAATTATGAGGAACCTGATGAAGAACATGAAATAATAGAACAAGAACCCAATAACACAAATGAAGGAGAAGCTCATTTCCAACAATTTTTTCGGGAACACAATCTTACTGAAAAAAAATATCAAGTGGATTAAAAAATGGTACACGCCAGATATTCCTGAAGTTAATGAACTTGAATCTCCTACAACTTTTTTTATGAAGTATATTCCGGTTGCATTATTGCAAGACAAGGTAGAGTTCACAAACATGTATGCAACACAAAAAAATTTGATGGCTTTCCTCTCACAACCCTTACAGAAATGAAGATATTTCTAGGAATGCACATAATAATGGGAAACTTACAATTTCCTAGAGTAAGAATGTATTGGGATGCTCAAATGGGTATTTCTCTTATCAAAGAAAGTAGGACATGCAACCGATTTTTTAAATTGCGAAATGCCGTACATTTGGTAGACATAACAGATCGCGGGGATAATCCAGATAGACTCTGGAAAGTTAGACCTATATTTACGAGTCTGTGCGAAATTGCTTGTAGAAACATTCCTCTGTGTAGATGAACAAATTATCCCGTTCAAAGGGCAAATCAATATCAAACAATATATGAAAAATAAACCTAAAAAGTTGGCTGGACAAAGTTGCCTAATCTATGACTTTTTGATTTATCAGGGCTCCACAACTCACGTTTATTGAGGCAAATGCGAAGAAGTAGAGAGGGACGATGAAGAAACAATTGAAGATAAGGAAGTTGAGCAAAATAATAATAGTATAATAGAGAACAATTATGAGGAACCTGATGAAGAACATGAAATAATAGAACAAGAACCCAATAACACAAATGAACAATATATGAAAAATAAACTTAAAAAGTGGCGGATAAAAGTGTATGTCTTGGCTGGACAAAGTAGCCTAATCTATGACTTTTTGATTTATCAGGGCTCCACAACTCACGTTTATTGAGGCAAATGCAAAGTGCATTTGTGTGTTTTTAAAGGACGAAATTGTTGTTTTGAATTTCATAATAAAATCTAATGTTTATTTATTTATTTATTTTTAAGTTTTGTCGTTCAGTACTTTGTCCCTTTTGAGGGACATTTTGAAACTCAAATACTAAAAGGGCCTTAGTAAATTTACTTACTTACTAAATGAACAATTTGTAAAATCAAATGTACTGCCTGATTTAGAAGATGAATTTGTTTCCACTACTGATGATGTGTTTCCAAGCATGTTATTAATTATTTTGTTATGATGTTCCTGATCAATATTTCAATAATAGGGTTTTATGGAATTTGCATCTTAGAGAAGTATAATATACTTAAGGCTAAAGTAGAAACAATCTTAAATAAGAATAAGGCTTTTTCTGAATTTTTTAAATCAAAGCATTCGTGTCATAGTAAACATGGAGTAAAATTGCCATTGACAGAACTTAAAAAAATTGATGGTGATGTAATGGATTGGCTATCATTCTGGAGTCAATTTAAACGTATACATGAGGATGAATTTATACCTACCTAAGACAAGTTTCAATATCTTATTAAATCTTTCATATGCAAGCTCCTTTCTGGACTCAAGGTCATTTTGCATACCCTCCTTCCTGTTTATTTTTATTCTAAGCGTTGGACGGCACATAATATTCAATAACTAACAATTGTTTATTATATTTAGTTTTTTTTCAAATTGTATAATTAATTAGTATTAATCGAATATTTTGAATAAATACTTATAAATAATTGTTATTATTCTGTATGAAATGAGCAATTAACCTTACTTAATGATGTTAGGGACTCCCTCCATTACTTATACTACTGTCCCTAGGCCTTAAAAAGAATCTTGTCCCCTAATGTATGCATTTTCGGTGCTTCAAAAAAAGTGACTTTATTAGCCAATGAAAACGGTTGGGAGTAAAATAAAAATTCATTTTTTTGTTTGTTTTAGATGTGAAATTCCTGATTATGATGTAAACAAAACATATACTCATTTAAATGAAACGCTTTTATCCAGATATTATCCAGTTATGGAATCGGGATTGTACGACAAATGTTCATTACTAAACACCACTTCGAATTCAACGTATAAATGTAATTCCTTTGTTTTTGATGACACTTATTATGGTAACACAAGAGCCACTGAATGGCAGCTTGTCTGTGATAGAAGGTAAGTTATAGGTACCTAATTTTTACGCTCACAAATTTGAATAACTTATGGCGTGCCGTTTTCGTATTTAATAACAACATTTAAAAAGCATGAACAAAAAATAATCTTTAGTTTCAATTCAGTTCAATAGAAATTCAATTTCTATTGCTGTAATGCATTTCAGGTACAAATGTCACTTATATAGTTAGGCAACCTCAATACATAATGGAAATTGAATTTCTATTATGTATTTCATAATTTTAAATCGGCAATTTTTATTATGTTTTTCATAATGGAAATACGTGTATTAAAATTATGAAATACATAATTTTAATTCTGTAAAAAAATAATTACGAAATTAAAATTTTGAAATTAAAGATTATTTTTTATTCTTGCTTTTTAAATAATGTTGTTATCAAATACCAAAACGGCACGCCATAATAATTTGCATTTTTTTAACATTTTTATTTTAAATTCAATAGAATGGCCACAATGAAATGTTTTGGAGATATTGGTCGAATATATTTTATAAAATTCTCATTCTTGCTTTAAAAATATCCTTCTTGGTTCATAATTTAGTTTATAAATTATATACACTTCAAAATTTCAATACATTCCATTTTTTATTATTTTTATTTTAAATACAATAGAACGTCAACAATATTAAATAATTTAGAGACAAATTCGTTGAATCTATTTTAAAAAATTCTCAACCTTGGTTTAAAAATATCCTTTTTACATAATTTAGTTTATTAATTTTTCAATGTTTGGTTTCCGTTACATAATTGCTTTTTAATGTATTTTTCCTAGAGAGAATTTATGATACACTTTTAGTACCTATATGTAAAACAAATTATGAATGATGGGAACATATTTATGTAAGTAATAAATCACTCTATCAATTTTTAAGTGTGTACACTTAGAAGATATAAGTTATTTTTTCTCACCTACCTCAATATATTCTGCAAAATGGTAGAAATCATGAAATTGTTAATTTAATTTAACGATTTTTACGTTACATAGCGTTTTGATATACTTGATATTACTTTATATTCATAATTCCGTAATATTTGCCTGTAAGTCGAGCTGGTGCATTGTTTAATGTTCGTGATAGGTGATAGTAAGAATGAGGAAGTCTCTTCCTATCGAATATCAATAAAATAATTACCGTTAAAAAAATAATGTACTAAAATAACTCTATTACTAAATTTTTAGTTCTTGATTAGCAGATTTTCTATAAAAAAATTGATAATTAAACTCGGGTATTTAATTTTTAAAGCGCTGTATGTAGGTGTTAAATGTGGCAACAGTGCATTTACAATTTAATTTATTTATGAACCCTAACTGCAAGATCAACTCATGGTCTTACTAATATTGCATTTTTATTATAATATCAAACACTTTTTATACAACACTCTGTATAGTTTAAGGTAATTTCAAAGACATCTACTATTTTTGTTAATAACATTTTTTGATATCTTCTAAAACAACCCATAAACCGAACTTTGTCGGAAGGTTGGTACACCCTGTATAAAGTGCAACTGCTTCTTGACAAAATAGTGAAAAACTGGCAATATATCTACACACCTGGAAAGACATTCTGTGTAGATGAAACAGTAGTGCCTATTCAAGGTTTTTTTGCTACAAAATCGTAAAATTATTTGTTGGGTGGTTGACCAAATTAAATTAAAAAAGTAGCAGATACCAAACAAAACACCTCATTGTTTTAAAATCCAATTAATTCAAATAGAAATCTGGAAAAGATAATATTGTGTCAAGTGTCAAAAAGGTCAATTATTGGTCGAACGAACCCTATTCAATAAAACATTCGCCTTGATTAACAAACAGTAAAAAGGTCGTTGTAAAAATAAAAACTTTATTTTCCTTAAAATTATTAACTTGACAAATTGCCAATTTAATGTGCGATATGTGAGCTACAACACAAATAGTTTTTCGATTGTGAAACGAGTTCTTAATTGTTCTATTTCTATAACATAGATTGTTTTGTTAAAAAAAGTAGGGCATTTCAGTTTTTTGCATGAAAAATAACTTTATTTCATACAAGCCAGGATTTTTCACAATTATTAAAGGAATTAAAACCACAAGTCTCAATAGTAAACAGTAGTTTTTTTTTATTTAATTAAAATTAGAAATCGTAGAATAATAAGCAAAAAACATGTATTTTCCAAAAATAAAAATATACAGTACACAGAGTGAGTTTTATGTATGGAATGCCTCAATTAGAAACGACTTCACGATTTTTATAAATTTTGATAGGTATTTGACGATTTTGTAATACGTCTGAGCTTATAGTAGTGTTTGCATTGTTGTCGGATTTTCCGCTCTTCTGGAAATCTACTGAACTTTGCTATTATAATATATAATTTCGGAGTTAGCTGTTTATTATATCCGATCAAGTTAATACATTATGGCCATGTTTGCAACATTTGACGTTTTAATAAGCTACTCTTGTTGGTGTTTATTAAAAGTCATAACGGATCATTTATCTAAAAGAATTAATTGAGATTTTAATGATATTGGGATATGGTAATATTCGTAGAAGTCAACAAGAAACGAGTAATATCTTTAATAATTTATATCCTAACCGAAATCCCATAACGAGATCTACTGTAACTAAGTTATTAAAAAAATCTAACCAAACTAGTACATACAGTAAAATATTTAGCCAAATAAGGAAGTAGAAAGACTGCATCAACTGAAGATGTTTGTGTCATCCAGGGTAATTGATGTTTCCTAAAAAATCGAAATGACAATTTTACGTAATAATAAATTCTATCCATACAATGTAAGGTTACTTCAAAAGTTTGTTGTTAGAAGACGATTTTGATAGACGTGAAAAGTTTGCAGATATATTGATGGAAAAATGTTAGCCAAGTCGTTCAAAAAGCTATACCTACAACAAACGTACTGCATACACAAAATAGTTTCAAATTTAAAAAATGATATACCTACTAATAAAATAGCATTTAGTTACGTTTTTTGTTTTAACAGCAAGCGTTAGTTTCCAAATGTTAATTTTCTTAAAAAAATTGCTTTACAAAATATCTTTGTATGTATAGTTGCTAATAAAAACAATTATTGTTTACTAAAAATGTTCAAACTGATATCATAATCAATTTGTTATTTTAGGTGGATGGGAGCTATAGCTCAATCTGCTTACATGCTAGGAGTATTCACTGGTTCTGTAATATTAGGGAAAATGGCTGATAAATATGGCAGAAAACCTATATTCTGTTGGTCAGCCGTATTGCAATTAATAATAGGTGTAGCTGTTGCCTTTACACCTGAATTTATTTCTTTCTTTGTATTGAGATATTTGTATGGAATTTTCGGATCAGCTGGTAGCTATATACCAGGTATGTATATAATTGGTAATTTATTATTTTAATGATTGTTTTTTCTGTTCCAATATTTTAAGTTTTAGTGGATGAAAAAGTTGATAACTAGGTACCAACAAATTAACTTTGAAATAACTGAAAATATGTTTTTAAAAAACAACTTTATTTCTAAATACAATTAACTACTTCAAATACTATTTAATTCTAGACTAATTCAATAACTAAAGAAATGAAATAAGGTATGTAATAAGGTTAGTTCATCTCAATGAAAATAAAAAGAAAGTTTAAATGACAACAATAAAAGTTATTACTAAGGTAAATATTAATAATAGTAGATCCGGCCCTAAGTCGACCTTCACCGAAGTAATTATTGTACAAAACATGTTTTAAATTAAATTTAATACACTAAAAAATAAAAAAAAATCCCTGTACAGGCTATAATAAATTCTAAATTAGTCGTTGTTTTGATCATTACCTGCAAAGAAATTATTTTCACTTATAATATCACAAGAGCTTAAATTATTTTCGGAAATTTGTTTGAGGGCACGAATATTTTGAAAATTATCCCGAGTCGCAAAGCGAGGATGATGCAGGGCAAGGTAACAAACGAAAGAGTCAGGGAAATAATTTGTTGACGACATAAAAACAAAACAGCTCAGATGGTACGGACACGTAAGGAAAATTCCGGAGAATAGAATACCAAGACAGTGCAACCGAGAGGTAGACGTAGACCAGGAAGGCCGCGAAGAAGTTGGAGAGAGGGAGTTGATAAAGAAACCAGGAAAAGATAACTGGAGGAAGATCTATGGAATAACAGAACGAGATGGAGATTGGAAATCGGAAGGCGTCGAAGAACGCTGTGAACCGTGTAAAAATATCTGTTCTTCACAAAGTTAATTTAAGTTCTGAAGGACAACAGACAATTTTACTGTGCGTGCAAATACATTTAGAGATTTGATTAACTTTTGAAATTTTAAAGAGTGTTTGGGTTGGTATTAGCAACGTGTAAAATCATTTAAATTGACTATGAGAATAGATAAAAGACATCCTATTTTTTTATTATACTTTTATATTTTATATTTTATAGTGAAAAGATTTTTTGCAATTCTTCAATTACATAATTCATTATATTTTATTACACTCGTATGTAAGGTACTAAGTTTACATAATGTTGACAAATTTTTCACAGTTTCCATAACATCTACTATTACATTAAACGTTATCAAAAGTTCATTAAACAGCTTTTGTAAAATAAGTAATGTTCTCAGCATTTGATTCATCAAAATGTCTTAAGTTGCAAAAATTTTATTGTAGAGTGGTCTCATTATCTTTAATATCTTGAATTGTTTAGTTAATATTATCTATGAATTGTTGGGTAATGGAGTACTGTATTTTAATTTGAATTTGAAAGTTATTCTGATTGTTTTTTATTTGTTTTGATTTATATTATGTAACGTGTGTGGTATATACACGCAATTACGGACTAGCCGCTACGTGGCTTCGTGCGTAAAATACTTTACTGCACTATTTACGTATTATACTTTACCTACGACCTACTTGTACTTGTATTAATAATACTTAAACAACAGCTACAGTAGATATTTTTGATAATTTGATTGTATAACATTTAATTAATTAATATTAGTTATTATAATAATTGTTTATAGTAATAAAACAGCTATTAAATATTAATGGTACTTCGGTTATTTTGCTTGATGAAGCATAAGAAACATTTATTTCAAAAATATAATAGTTAACTTACTGAATAATAACGTATGCGCATATGGTCAGACGCACGCTCTAATCTACAAAAAATATTTCAAATATGTCGGTTTGGAATGAACCTTACCATAACCTAACCATAATTGGTTTCCACACTGTTTAATTCCAAATAACTCAAAATATTTTTCATATTTTGCCATTTTATCATTTTTTAAATTAATTTATTATTTTTATTTAATTACGAAAATTTTGATTTTAAAAAGTATGTCGGTAGCACTGTGTATTTTATAAAATTTGACAGTTTTGATCATAATTTAAATTATGAAATATTAATGTTTTCAAATATTTTAAAATGACTAATACACCAATAATAATATATTATATAAGTAAAAAATGATATTGATATTCACAAATACTTTCTTAAAGAACAATATAAAATTAATAAATTGCTATGAGCCACAAATGTCATTGTCAATAGTCTTGTCTTTAGATATTTCACTCATATCGCGTAAAAGTTACATTACGATACGCAAATGCGTTTTATAATGAAGATTTTTATAAGTGCAAAATATAAAAAGATATTTTTTTTAAATAACTTTTTTTCCATAAACAATTAACTGCTTCAAATAAAAGTTAATACAGTGACAAAAAAGGTAAAATTCGTAAAACTCATTATAAATAAAAAGGAAGTTTAAATCACAACAATAAAAGTATGCTTACTAAGTTAATTTGTAATAAAAGTAGTAATAAGAGCCTAAGGCTAATCTAAAACCGATTTTCCCAATAATTAACAAAATTTACACAATTAATGACAGCTCTGTTTTTTTAGGATTTGTACTTACAATGGAGTTGGTTGGTCCAAGCAAAAGGTCGATCTGCGGCGTGGCATTTCAAGCAAGTTTTGCCACAGGTATTATGTTAGTTGCTGGTTGGGCAGCATTAATAAAAGATAGACAAATTTTACAAATTGTTTATGCTTGTCATGCTATACTGTTAATCGGTCACATCTGGTTGATGGACGAATCACCAAGGTAAGAAAATTTGTAAATTATATTTCTTAATTCTTGTTGGTAATAATTGCTGAGCATGGATTAAATGAATTTATGTTATCTCAGAAAGAAAAATTAATTTATTTTTATGGAATATCTAAAAATAAAAGCTATAAACATTACTTTATTGTATCGTATAATACACCTACATATTGAAAACTACTAACAGTTTACAATACAATTAAACTATCCTGCGTTTGATGTCGGCTAGATGTTTAAATTAAATTACTTGATTTCGTAAATATATTTGTCATCTTTTCTATTGCAGTATTTACAAATGTATCGGGTGGCCCTATAAGCCGATCTCTCGGCTATATATCAGAAACTATTCATGTTATAACTTTAGGAGAAAAAATTCCTTGGTAAAAGTGGCCAAATTTTCACTATCGGGACTATCATCAATGTCGGAATATTTAATTTCCGTTTTTCTAGTTCTTTATTACAGAACTGGCAACGACGAAATCAATTTTAACATGACTCATATCATATATATCTATGTTTGATATCAGTTGTTTTTTTAAGTTTTTTTTCTCTCTGATAAATTTAATTTTTTAAATTTAATTGCTTATCTAAAGCACACATAGATTAGCAATTCTTTCAGTGTATTATCGAATTCTTAACGCACATATACTGAACCGATTGTACCGAATTTCTGGTCGTCGTACTTACATCGCAAAATTCAGTTTTTGGTACATGGTTGTTATGTTGTTAATGGGATAAAATGTATTCAAACTCAGTTGCTCAGTTGCACTTTTAGTTTCAGTAAACTCTCACGGCACACCATTAAAGAATTCTGTAGGCGTAGGTATATTAGAGGCCTTGATTTATGTCCTTTATGTAATTATGTATATTGATATCCTTTAGGTAGGAAACCCTCATAACCAACCCAAAGAAAAAACGTAATTGTTTATTAATCTTTATTGTTATTAATTATATTAATAAGTTTTAAATAACATGATATAATCAATTAATGCGATATCTGAGCCTGGCGTGTGGAGCAAAGGATTTTTATTCTAGGGCGAATCGTCGACAAACATACTCGAAGCTCTTCTTCAACAGATAGCAGACGTTCACGATTTTTACTTTTTATATTTGTCAATGCTAAAAATCCTTCTTCGCAAAGGTAAGATGTAGAAAACGGCAAAATGACAATGGGAGTTTTTTTTCTGGACTTCAGCGACTGGCTTGCGTGGCCATTACGGGGGCAATGTCCACTACCCCGACAGCGGCAATTGAGATCATCCTGGATATAACCTCACTCCATTTACTATTGGAGAAGGAGGCCAGGATGGTGTCCTATAGGCTGCTGTCGGTGGATAGTCAAGTAAAAGGGGAGAGGCTCTGGGACCACTCGGGCCTGATGCGTGAAATTAAAGATCACCACACGCTTGGGATGGTCTCAGATATCTTAGCCACCCAGACGCACGTAGAACAGTCCTTTAAAGTCCTCTTTCCGAAGAGAGACGAATGGGAAAAGGGGATCATCTCTTTCTCTGGGACGGACTACGTACTATACACTGATGGCTCCAAAACTCCAGAAGGTGTTGGAGCAGAAGTGTATGGTAGCAAACCGAGGGTTGAAATCGCAGTAAACCTCGGCTCATATGCTACCATCTTTCAGGCAGAGGTTTTCGCCATTGAATTGTGTGCAAGAGAGCTGATAAATCACCCTCTTGTAAACAAAAACATACATATTGTATCAGATAGCCAGGCAGCTCTTAAGGCACTGAGCTCCAACCGGCTTAATTCAAAGTTGGTATGGAACTGTATTAAAGCCTTAGAACGTTTTAGTTCCAACAACAGGGTAACTTTGCTATGGGCACCAGGACATAGCGGAGTGGTGGGTAACGAAAAAGCCGACACTCTTGCTAAAAAAGGAGCAGAGTCTAGATTTATAGGACCTGAACCATTCTTTGGCATTACCAAAAGTACTGCCAAAGATATCTCCGGCTCGATAGAGAGGAAAATCCTCATGTACTGGAATGATATCCCAGGACTAATCCATTCGAAGGCTTTCATCTCCAAACCCTCGAAAAATATAACTAAGCAGATTCTAGAGTGGGATCCCAGCAAACACAAATGTATATGCTACATAAAAATATATAACAGAGAAAGAAAGATTTTTATATAAAACAATTATATATTTTTTACGTAGTATTTATGTAACAAAATCTATATAAACTTTGTTATATATTCTCAATATTGACATTATAAAATATTCTATATATTAGATATATCTAATTGATTATGTATTCTTGATGTAAATTCTGCTACATAAATAGAAGAACAAAATTATATATATTTAATACGTAAAATTTGCTACATAAAATATTTTATGTATATATTACGTAAAAGCTATATAAAATAATTTATAAATTTCGCCTCGTCTAATACGTCTTACGAAAAAAGAAGAAAATTATAACCTATAAATTGTCACGAGTCGTTCGAGTGCTACAAATACCAGTGCAAATTATGAATAACAAAGTATATACTTATAATAAATTTTTTCTGGGTATTTTTGTGTTGAGTATTGGAGAAAATATTATGTAAGTACTAATTATTAATATTTATATACTTATCACACTAAAGTTATTTTCAAGTATAATTGATTTACATTCAAATAACTTAATAATACATTTTAGGCAAAATAATTCTTTAAAAAGAAAAAAATTGAAAAACTTCTGTGACTTGTCAATGAGGAAGAAAAAGAAATGGATAAGTAGCTCAGTTTTACAATTTTACAGTGGTTATGGTGAACAATCATCAGAAACGGAGATCCGAAATAAACATATATGTTACATAGTAATTTGGACATATTTGAGATGTAACATAATATACATAATAAATATGTAAAATAAATACGTACATATTATGTCACTATTGTTCTCTAGCTGTGCCGGCCTTTGTCAGTATTCAATACATAAATATTATCTAGTTGTGACTTTAGTTTTATATAACTGTGACTTTTATATTTCAAAAATTACATAACATATATATATCCAATATGTTTTTGTGTTTGCTGGGATAGGAAAGACCTACGCATTCTTATAGGACTGCTTACGGGACACTGTCGTCTAAGATACCACCTGAAGAAAATAGGTCTGAGTCAAACTTCAGACTGCCGCTTCTGCAGTGTGGAAGACGAGACTGCAGAACACATACTATGTTCTTGCTCCGCCCTGGAAAATACTAGGCACCGCATTTTTGGTTTCCCAAAATTGGAGCCTAACGACTTTAAACAGGTCTCGCCGCAGACAACCATTGACTTCGCAAGGAGGATTGGCTTGTATGGCGATTTATAACCCTAGGGGTGAGCCACAATAGACCCAACGGTGGTCGCAGTGGAGGGGTGGATGAGCGCCCCACTCACATTGAACCTAACCTAACCTATGGGAGTTTTTTACTTAATGCTGGATATTCTGCTGAAACATGTAACCAGAGCTTATTTATATTCAATTCCTGTAATTTTAATAGCAAAGTGCGGTCATTTTTTAACTCACAAAACTGTTCTTTTTTTTCCAATTCAAAACCAATCAAGCTACTGAGTGAAATATTGAACGGATCTCTCGCACCCAATCAAATTTCACAACCTCGATATTGGGAAAGTATTTGTTTATATTCTAACGAATCCCTTATCAAAGATCTCATTCTAGAATCCACATTTCTTGACGCTGTATGGACAGAGTGCCCTGGCAAACATGATTTTTTCACAGCGTTAATTTTTCTGCTAATCCTTTTATTTTATCTGATGACGTCAGATTTTCGGCTTAGCAGCTAAGCCGTAGACATAACCTTGAGAAGATATTATGTTAAATTTATTGAAAAATCAAAAGATTTTGAGTATCTTCTCTTAAAAAACAATGTATTTATTAAACATTATTATGTGTAAACTCACTCCCTTTCTGATTCTTAATTTAATGTTTTAATAAATTAGATCATCGGTAGGCAACATAAAATACACGTTATATGAATTTAAATCATCTGTCATCTTTACTTTTTATATTTAAAAATGCAGTCTAACAGGGAAAATAGAATTATTAAAAAGATATCGATGAATTATTAAATAAAGTGGTTTTCTTACAGAATGGTTGAAAAAACAATCTTCTCAAATACCACTCACTTTTTTATTTTAGGCAAAACTGCTCACACAAACTGAATGAGATATAATCACAAGTCCGTAGCACGAGTGATTTTATCACATTACCAAAAAATTTGTATGCCAATGCATTTTTTAAAAAAAAATTAATATTTTGCAAGCCCCAAAACAAAAATCAGTTTGTTATTAATACATTTTTTCAAGTCACCATTCTGACATGTTAGAGCTGAAGGTCACTCAGAAGGCACCATTCAATTTGTATGTCACAAGTTTTTCTTAGTTTTTCACTGTATTTTCCAGAAGTATTGAATTTTAGAAACTGTTATTATTTAATTTGGGACATTCATCAAATCGACGTGTTTCGGTTTCCGTCGCGCTCTTTCCTTTCACTATCAGAATTTGGTCCAATGATAAAAGTTGGGTGCCTTTTCAAAACGAAGCTCTGTATTAACTTTCGGCGGTAATTAATCACTGAAATCCCTTATATACCATAGGTGCTGCCTGTTCATGTCTGACAGTACTTAAGATCTATTTTTATATATTTCTCAACTGAATGCTTTTCCCATATCCTTAAGCTCACATATCCTCCAGTTCGATATTGATTCAGAGGCTGTGGTATTTTTTATGTCAAAGCGTACCTATTAATATTCCTTCAGCTATTCTTTCGTGCTGTTCATGGTTTTTTCCATATAGTCTGGTTCAGAAGATCCATTTTAGTGAACTTTTGTCCAAGAACACAGAAAATTATGATAGGGATTCGGAATGACCTCTAGCAACTTTTTAAAATGGTTTCGAAAAATTAGCAGAAGTTATAAACAAGAAAATATTAAAAGAAGTTTGGTTTTATAAAAATATCTTGGAAATTATTAAAGATATCCCTCCTAGCTTCCTTCATGTTTAAATTATCCACATTCATCAAATTTAACAAAATACATGGTTTTTTATAGTCTATATAGAAAGGACAAGGAGTAATAAATCATTCATTTAAGTAGATTTCATAGACGTACCAAAATATATTTTAAGAGGGTATACCGTAAGGTACATTTTGTATTGAACGAATGAGTTGCAGCTTTGCTAATGAATATACGATTTAGGTCAGAGGTAACGGAATGTACTAATTTTAATAAAAAAAAGTGATAGAGGTACATAAATTTTAGTAAGTTTGATAAAGAAAGGCAACACAGTTTATTCATAATAGAAAACAAACCAATCTGTAACAATAATTCTTTTATATATTTTTGTTCTTTTTGTAAGAAGATTAATTCAAACTTTGGATATTGTCACAAGTAAATTACAATGAAATATATTTTTAAAAAATTAATTAAAGTCAAGATAGCAAGATATCGTTACATTTTTTATTAAATTCAAAGAAGCAAAATGAATATTTTTAATTTGTATTACTCCTATATGTATTGTTTGGGGAATTTTTCTCAGAAATTTTAAATGGCAAGTGGCCTACTGTAATCGGCTTAATACGAAATACGATTACAACTATTTACAGATTATTCGATTATTGAGAGGGATTTTCCAAACAACCCAGTTTTCTTAGAAACATTATCGGGAATATTATTTTAAAAGAAAGTAGGTACATTAAATCAGTACTTAGTATTAGTTCTTTGAGTAAAGTTGTATGAAGTTGTATGGTTTTCATAATATTGTAAACAGTTGGAATATATTTAAAACATTTGTTGAATGTTAATTGTGCAAGTACCAAATAATGTCGATAGGCCAAGGACCATCTAAACGACCAAAAACAGGTCCATTATCTTTAAATAAAAAAACTCTGATATTGAATTGTTATATATCATTGAAAAACAAGAATCCAAGTGCAAGTGTTGATGATATTGTGGAATTAAGGGCTGCTATGTTGTGTGTTGCTAAATTATCAATTTATAGATTACTAAAAGAAAGCAAGAATGGAACACTTCAATCCCCTAAAACTCCTTTAGGCCGAAAACCAATTGAGATCGATGAGTCATTAAAACAAAGACTAAGGCGTAAAGTCCATGGATTTTACTTACGAAAGAAAATTCCAGCACTTGATAAAATTAGGACATCAGTGCAAGAAGATACGGACTATACAAAATTCTCCAGAATGACATTATGCAAACTTTTCAAAGATGTGGGTTTCAGATATACAAAACATAATAGAAAATCTCTCTTGATAGATAAACCGGAAATAGTTGTTTGGAGAAGAGACTATTTAAGAAGCATTCGACATGCCAGAGAACAAAATTTGAAAATCTTCTACTTAGACGAAACATGGATAAATGCTGGATATACAGTTTCCAAATCTTGGCAAGATGAAAACATTAAAAGCGGAAGGCAGGCATTCGTGGAAGGTTTGTCGTTAGGTTTGCAGCCACCATCTGGAAAAGAAAAAAGACTTATCATTGTCCATGTTGGAAGTTCTAAAGGTTTTGTTGATGGTGGATTATTAACTTTTATTTCAAAACGCACGGGGGACTATCACGAAGATATGAATGAGGATGTCTTCGAGGAATGGTTTGTTCAAATGTTGGATCTGATTGTTATGGACAACGCAAGTTACCATTCATGGTTACGAGAAGCAGCATTGCCCACAAGTCGTTGGCGTAAAGCAGAGCTTTTGGAGTGGCTTATTTCGAAAAATATTAAGTTTCCAAAAGATCCACTAAGGAAAGAACTTTACAAAATTGCAATAATGAACAAGAATAAATACAAAACCTACATTGTAGAAGAAATGGCTTCTTCTCGTGGTATATCAGTTCTTCGACTTCCCCCTTATCATTGTGAACTTAATCCCATAGAATTAATATGGGCTCAGGTAAAGGGGGAAGTTGGAAAAAAAATACTACTTTTAAAATAAACGATGTTGTTAAATTGATTGAGAATGCTGTAAGTCATGTTAGTAATAAATGTATTCCAATAATTATTTCTTTTCATTTTTTATTATATTATAATTTAAAACGTATTTTTTTCCCAAAATACCCACCACTGCATTGCGTTATTGCTTATCTGTTAATCCTTTAACAATGAAAAAACCCTAAAATTTGCTACAACTGAAACAAATACGGGGTCGATCTAGCTGGTTTTTAGATTTACGGAAGAAATGTAATTTAAAGTAAGAGATTTATCAAAAATTTCAGGGTGCTCCCTGTAAAGGTTTTGCATACTTAATTAGGGTTTACTACTCCTCGTACTTTTTGTACATATTATAATCATGTAGTCTTTTCATAATTACCTTTACTTACTATAGATTTTTTTGTTTTTTCTATCTACTACCTATATTTTTTTAAATAAGTTATAACCATTAATAGGCACAATACTTATTTTAGGTGGTTATGGAGCAATGGAAGAGTACGCCAATCTGTCGATATAGTGAAAAAAGCTTTAAAAATGAACGGCAGTTCAGTAAATTTGGATGTAGCAGAATTTGTTAGTAAAGGTATGGCAGAAGAAAGAACAAGTGATGAATCGGGAAGTATAGCAGACCTATTCAGAACACCCAATTTAAGAAAGCGAACACTTAATGTTATGCTGTGTTGGTTTGCTAATAGTCTCGTATATTATGGACTATCCCTCAATACTAATTCGCTACAAGGAAATCCTTTTATGAACATGTTTATTATGGCTGTGGTTGAGCTACCAAGTTATGTTGTTACTGTTTATTTGATGGACAAGTAAGTAGTCATTTTCAAAATTCTTTTTTATATGTTATACTCAAAAGCTTTTTAAATTGTATAACATTTAAACAATAACACTACATATAAAAAATAGAAGAAATTAAAAAAAACATTTTAAAGAACAAATAATAATTATAAACAAACATTACTTTTTTATTTTTGATGTACCTACTTATAAAAAAATTGGAACCGTTTATTATCACTATCAATATTATTCTATTCTAGCAACTTTTGGAGTTCAAAACAGAAAATGTACCTACTAATTTCCTTCAGACATTATGGTTAGTTCTTTTTAGGATATTTTTACTATGTTTCGTTTTTATGTCATGTTATATTTTTATTAGGTACTATATAATGATCTAAAGGTAAATACTCTACTGAATGAAGAAGAGAATCTTTTGATGAAGTAGATAATTTTAGATGCTGCAATGTAGATGTATTCTATATGCAGTTTAAAATAAAGTTTGGAATCAAAAATCGCTCCCAAATAATCCTTGATAGAGTCACAAAGGGAAAAAATATTTTCATTTAATGGGTATGGCAAAATATGATTATTATAGGTAATAGCCAAATCTGATATGACATTTACTAATGTTTAGGTATTATTAATTGATTTAATTTACACCATTGTTGAAATAACATTAAATCTCTTTGAAGTAGATACATATCCTCATATGTATAAATAGCTTTAAAAAGTTTTGAATCCTCAGCAAACAATAATATTTTACAATTTTTTAAATTTTGTACCAAGTCATTAATAAAGGTAATAAATAATAATGGTCCTATAGGTGAAGACCCTGTCCTACACAAGAGAAGACAGAAAAAATGTATGAATAACAATTGCCTATTTTAACTAATTGTTTTTTTATTTGTTAAGTAAGATTCAAGCCATTTTAACAAACAACCATTAATGCCATATGCATATAGTTCTTAATCAATAGTTGAGTATTAACTACATCAAAAGCTCTAAATTGGTCAGTATATATCAGAATCAATTACAGCACCTTTGTTTAAATTAGAAACTATAGTTATCAGTAATAATATTTCCACCCTTCAAAAGAAGAAGGATGTATGATAGTTTCCTTAAATCTGGAAAATACCCAAATTTCAAAGATAAATTGTATTAACAATTAAATTTATTATGCGAGTTTCTAATACATATTTTAATTTTCAGGTTAGGTAGGAGATCATTAACTGCTGTGGAAATGATCATTGGAGGAGTTTGCTGCATTTTATCAGCCAGTTTAGCTAATGGTTCGGCGTCGTTGGCATTCATGTTTATTGGAAAATTCTTAATTGCTAGCTCTTTTGCTATAATTTATAATTTCTCTGCCGAACTTTTCCCTACGGTTGTAAGAAGTTTTGCTATGGGATTGGGAGCTATGTGTGCTAGAACATCAGGCGCAATGACTCCGCTAATTGGTCTTTTGGATTCTTTTGACCCGAAAATCCCTGCGATGATATTCGCCGTGATATCCATAATATCAGGAGTTTTTACAATGTTTCTTCCAGAAACGCTTAATAAACCTCTTCCTCAAACCTTACAGGAGGGAGAAACATTTGGTTTGGGAGACACCATGTTTGTTAATTTATGTAATAAAAGTGATGCAGAAAGTATCACACCTCAAACGAAAACGGGAGATGCAGAACAGTTGAAACCGCTTCGGTAATGTTTTAGTTAATTAATGATGATTGGTATACGAGATCGGATTATAAAGTCGCTGAAAATTTAAGGTGGATATTGATGAAGTATCGCTGGTAATATACAGTTTTTTGCTTTATTATTCATACTAAAATGTATGTCATCGATAAATTCCTGTTAAAAATGTGTAGTTAAAGAAAACAGTTATTAAAGGTATTCAAGAAACTGTTGGATATGAAAATTAATATGAAATCGCATTGTTTTTTTGCGATGATACGTAAATTTTATTACATATATGGCCTTCATATAGCATAAAACCATTGATGAGATGTCTGCAACCAAGAAAAGTTAAAAATTCCTTATTACAAATGTGAAACTAGGAAAACTTTTCTGGGTGCGAAATTTAATGATTTCAATACAAAATTCACAATTTTATAAAATGACGGAAGATCCAACTTTTTTAGAAATTTGCCAGATGATGTGTTGACCCAACTCAATGCTTCCTTATGGATCCTCTACTGAGTGAAAATTCAACTGGTGCGTCATCTATTAAAAGAATACTCCCCAAGTAGGTATTTGAGTTTTAAACAAATTATTTAAAGCTGAAAAAGAATTTTATACTTTAAAGAAATTACGGTTATTTAAGTAATTCTAGTATTAAGGAACAATTAAAAAAATATAATTGGCAATATTTCAATTTTACAGATACTTTTGCAACCACAAAGAACAAAACAATTTAATTTATTAAAAATTCTTTATATTAATTTATGCAGCTAATTTTCAATTTTGATTTGTTAAATATTTATTGCACACCATTATTTTTTAATAAATAGAGTCTCCCAATTTAATACACTAATTAAAATAATAAAATCTGTGTCCTAATGAGACTTTTTGTTTGTGTGGTAGTTTTGAAGTGTAATTGGAACCAAATCTTGTTACTTATCACCCATCATACAATTTTCAGATACTTTATACTGACCAGACCTCGTATTTCCAACAGTCAAATAAGTAGTGCAATTTTTTGTTACTTGTCGGTATCAAGTACCTATTTGTTTAGAATACAGATTTTTTTAATATAGTAAACTTAGACAAAAAAAGAAATAAATCAATTAAAATAATTGTAAATATGTTTTGCAAGTTTATTTTTTTATAAATCATCAAGACTGGATTAGACTACCATTTTATTTGCAGATAAGTGCAAAATATATAATCCAGGAAAGAAAATTCATAAATAGTTCAAGCACTAAAACGTTAATATGTTTTAAACTCTTTTTTTATTTAACTCGAAATACTAAAGCTCCATAAAATACTTTTTCTTTTAAACTGCTATAGGTATATATAATTGGAAATATTTAAATTTTACTTTTCTGCCGATGCTTTGTAAATTATGATATTTTTTACACATTACATTCTATGTATTGTAACTTGTAACCATTCCACTCTGCCTAGTTTATACACATTATGTGAAGTAATTAAGCTAATTACTCATAAAACAATGGGAAATAACCAATAAGCATTCTGAAAAGAATCTCAAACAAAGCCTTCTATATGTTTTAAGCGGTTTATTTATTTATAAAAAAATTTACCATTACCGAACTAGTACTTTATGTATAAAATTATCATTGTATATAATGCATCTTAATATTTAATTACATTATGAAACAAAGTGAGGTTTGATACAATTAATTCTAATTTTTTTCATGAGCATTCTTTAAATTCGATTCCTAATTACTATTTTCACCAATATTGTAAATTGTAACATGGAGTAATTCTCATTATCGTTACATTAATCAACATAGCCTGAGTATATCTCTAAAAACGTGGATGTTATTTTATATCCCAATTTAATTAATTCGTAAATAAAACATATTAGGTCAATAATAATGAGGTATTGTAATAGACTGACTAGGTGACATTTTTATTTTGTGTTATTGTCAATATTGAAAGTTATTTCTAATTTTGCAATGTGCATCGTACAAATGTATAATAATAAAGACGTGTATGTTTGTTATACCAACAAAATGTTACATTATGTAAATGTATATTTTTATTAAAAATGGTTTATTTTGTAGTGTGTTATTTTTTATTTTCCACGTTTTTCTACTTTTGATTTTAAATTGCAATATAATATAATAATAATGATAATGTATTTATAATAAAAAACTTAATTGGTTTCAATTCTACCAAACTGCTGTAATCGATTCGGTTCTTGGCTATTTTTTGCAAAACCTAAATATATAAAGGAAAATCATTGAAATAAATACTTGAAAAAATTACTCAAAGTATGCAAAAATGCTGCGTAAGAAAATCAACCAAATAATATAAAACAAAACTACAATGTACAGAGAAAGTACCTATTAACAAGTTAAAGTAACATGTTTTTAATTATGCCAATATAGAAGTCAACTATAAGCTAATAAGGTATTTATACGAACAAAAAAGCTTACTTTGTAATAATATTCTGTGTAAATTCTTCGATTTTTTTTATTTATGTGTATTAGTATATTACATAACGAGTGTGGAAAGTGAAGTATTACGCACGAGAGAAGTTTAGCACGAGCCGCGTAGTGGCGAGTGCGGAAACGTAGCGAGTGCAAGAAATACACTTTCCAACGCGTTGTGTACACGATTTTTCCTACGACCCCAATATTTCTTATAATAATAAATATTTTAAATTTATTTATAAAATTTATTTTAATTGTTAGTCATGTTAAAAATTAGGATTTAAACGAGTTTATATATTGCATGGAAATATTTAATTAAAATCAAATAACCACCTTTCTCAGGTATTCACATCAAAATTCTTTATTAGCTAAATGACATTTTAATTTTTTTGTGGGCTCTATAAAAATTAAAAGTAAAATGGTCAGTCGGTGAAATTAATTGAAAAGTAATCTAATAATAATAGACACAAAGATAATTGTGAACAGAAACACAAACATAACTTCAAAAATCCACATTCGACACATGCACGGAACATAAACACAATATAAAAAAGAAGAATAAACTGTTCTTCTTTCTAAAAGTGTTTTTATAAAAATAATAATACTGAATAAAAATATGTTTATTTTTTAAAAATTTAAAAACCTATGAGAAACTTTTTTCTTTATTGTTACTTTATATAGAAAAATTTGTATTGGCAATTACCATACAATATTTGACACAAGGAATATTTAAAAAAAAATTAAATGGTCCTTGCTTTGACATTCATGTGTTTTTACTATTGATAAATTTGACGTAAATGTCACAGATCATAGAACTATATTTTTTTACTTTTCAATACATTGATATTTACTTTTCAATACGTGTATTGATATTAGCTACTTTCTTAAGTACAAATAACTGTGCAAACTAGCACTTTCATATGTGGTCGTAGGAAAAAATTATTTTTTTCATGGAGATCTTATCATTCCCAAGTTCATCTCGAATCGAGCCTGTTTTCTATTCGAGTATGGAGAATTTTTTGGTTAGTATCTTCCGTATGGCAGTTAAAATAGTATATTGTGCATCAAGGTGGAAAAGTTACACTTTTCTCACGAGTGTGAAAGTTTGTGGTATGAGTCTGTAAGGCGAGTGCCACAAACACACATGTAAGAAAAGTGTCTTTTCCACCGTGTTGCACACCATACTTTTTCTACGGCTGCATATTAATAATAAAAATAAAGAAGTGAATTTATAACATTTTATTATAATTATTGGTTATAAAATAAACAACAATTTTTTATTTATATCGGAGTTCCGGTCTATATTCAATTGGCTAGGTTAAAGAATACTCTTTAATACACTCACTCTACCCTTCAGTGCAGGGGAGTTGACAGAAGTTAACTGGATAAAAAATATGCTTGGAAATCGGTACGTTCGACAGAGAGGTGTTCTATCCAACCTTATGTGCTCACTTCTGAATGTACTCTTCCAAAAGGGGGTGGATTTTCATTGCTATGCGGACGATCTGGTTATAATAATTAGAGCAAAATACCACAAAACCGTAATTATTCCGTTCACAAGGAGGAAGCTGGATAATCTGCATAGGCTAACTCATTTCATTTGCGGAGAAGGTTAAATATCTGGGAGTAATCCTACCTGGAACTCCCATCTGGAAAGAACAATTAACAAAGCCAGGATATCCCTTTGGAATCTTAAAAGATTCTGTGGTAATTAATAAATGAATTAGCGGGCGGGGTCGCTGATGCCTGGCAAGTAGGCCCTTCTGGCTCGCACCCCAAAGATCTCTTGTCCGAGTTGTGCGTACACCTCACAGGTGTCCAAGAAATGGTAGAAGTTTCCTCCTCGCCACAGTTTGGGCAGTCTAGGTCTTTCACTACGCCCAGAAGATGGCCAGTAAGGACTCCGACAAGCAGGTAAAGTAGGGTCTGTGGTAAATCGTGGGGGATGAATGCCAAAAAGATTTACTGCATTTATTAAACGGTGATAAAACGTATGGCTCAGTGGTGTGGTGGTCTAAAGGTTTACAACAAACTGTTGCAGTAAAGCCGTCAGGCTTGCAGAGAACTGCGTGCGTGGTCATTATGTGCGCTATGACTACCACTCCGACGCCGGCTGTGAAGAGACTTTTAGGGCTAACTCCTCTCCACAAGTCGATAGTAATCAAATTACCGTGGAAGAACTATAGGAGCACTCGGGACTGGTGAGGAAGTTGCTTGCCACTAGTGTACATGTAGAAAGGGCTTATAACGTCAAATTCCCAAGTAGGGAAGAATGGAGTGGAGGTGCAATCTCCTCCCTCTAGGTCCGACACGGAAGGCTCGAAAACCCCACTAGGGTTGGGAGCCGGGTGTATAGCAAACCTTGGTAAGTACGCTACTATCTTTCAGGAACGTTTGCTATAGATTTAGGCGCAAGAGAGTTAATTGCTCAACTCCTGGTAAACCACGTATTCATAACTTTTTATACCAAGGCAGCTCTTAAAGCTCTGAAATCAACCTGGTTGATTCAAAGCTGGTGTGGAGCTGTATTGAATCACTAAATAACCTTGGAGCAAATAATAGAGTAATGCTCTTTTGGCTTCCAGGTCATGCGGTATTGGAAGGCAATGAGAGATCCGACAATCTGGCAAAGAAGGGAACGGAGTCCGCGTTTATTTGCCCAGAACCATTTGTTGGCATAGCGAAAAGCACTGCCAAGGACATCATCTTCACTTGTGCAGCAAAGGAGACCCTTCTGTACTGGGGAAATATACTCGAAAGCGTTTATATCTCAACCTTCGTGTAACAAAATATCACAGCTCATGGAATGGAGTAGAAGTCACCTACACATTCTAACTGGACATTGTCGTCTAAGGGACAACCTGAAGAAGCTTCGTCTGGGTAATACTTCGGACTGTGGCTACTGCAGTGTGGCAGACAAATCGGCAGAGTACATTCTTTGTTACTGCCCCGCTTTCATCCAGCTTGAGCCTAGAGACTTTAGACTAGTCTTGCAAAAATCGATCTTGGACGTTAAGAAGTGCATATTGGATGGCGAATTGTAACCCTTAGGGGTGAGCCAGAGGCAGGGAAAGCCTCCACTCATATTAAACCTAACAACCTAGAGTCATATCCGTTGACCATCTGGTCCTAGAAAAACACTGAAGGCTAGTGGCGAAACCGTTACACTGCTCTCTTCTTAATCCTGGCTGTCATGATAAAATACCATATCTTTTATTGGATTTTTTGTTACCCGATTAAACAAATAGCTGTTTTCCGATCGATTGTTTGTCGAGTAGTCCCAGTGTATTTTCAATTTTGGCAATCTAGGGTGTAAGATGGGAGTGACCCTAAATCGCCTCCTTGATTGTAACGTGTGCAGGGTGCGCCAGACCTTCCTTGCTTCCTAGATCTGGTCCAGCCGCCCTGTCACAACTCGCGTGTGTAGCGTGATCGGGCCGATTTCAACTCAGTTCTGTAGGGAAAGCCGTTTGGAATGTTTGTTTTTATTGCGCAGCTCGCTGAGGTAGATCGAATATAGTTATCATGGAATACAACAACCAAGAGCTTGATGTTTGGACGCGGGTTATAGAAGTCTTTATAAAGACCGTCCCCACATGTGGGAACATTATTTCAACAGCGACATGAAGCCAATTCTTCACTCAGTGCTTCCTTTTTCTTTGTTTCTGCGGTAGCTTTACGGACGCAGCCAAGGCAATGCCGATTATTTGATTTTTCGACAGTGTTGGCACCATCTTCACGACTCAAGTGTAATCTGCTTTGCAGCACGTCAACGGTCGCACTGAACGGCAGGCGGCGGCGGCAGGAACGTGTGTAGAGACGCCTCCTAGATTGCCCCAACCACCCTGCACACTAAATCGCCCCTGCGGCAGGCGTGTGTGTAGCCGTTTTAACGCTGCATTCGTTTCTCACCCTACCCCTCTAGGACGCCTTCTGCGCGCGCAGTCTCGTCCAATGGACTCCCAATATTACAGTGCCTCATATATTTTTGGTTCGTACTCGGAGCCCACCACTCGTATTTGCGGCAACATTTTTATACCGTAAAATCGTTCCCGAAGGGATGTTACTAACTGCAATTTTGTATCAGTAAGCAGAGAACCATTCTGGAACGGTTATATTACCACTCTCAAGCCCAAATTAGTGCACTGCGCACAAAAATTGCCATTTTAGAACGGTTCTGTGCTTGGTTGGAACCTTAGAATATAAAATAGTAAGGAAGGAGTTTGTGTTATATCTACAATGTTAAAATCTGGCGACGGAAGTCGGCCATATTGGATAACCATTATTGACTCATACTTTGTTTACAAGTTATAAAAATTTAGTTTTCTGTTAAAAATATGGATTAATTATTTATTGGTAAATAACAACTATTATTATAATAAATATACATTATATATACGTAAACTATATTTTTATGTTTAAATTAAATTAATACTTTGTATTGATCCCTAACCAATCTACTTAAATTGACATAGGCGTATCAATAATGGAAAGAGGATATTTTATTTTAATTATCATTAATTTACAATTTTTTGGTTAATCTCATAACTGTATATGTCAATTATTTTTATGTCTATGGAGTACTCTAAAGCAACGTTGTACAATAAATGTATTTGTGTATTAATTAACACATTATTACATTGACAGTTTCCCACGGGATGAAAATATTAGACGGAAATGGTTAAATATTGTGGATAAAGATAATTGGAGTCCAGGCAAGAATAGCTTTTTAGGCTCACAACATTTTACAGAACAATCATTTGATAGAATTTCTTCAGTAATTGTTTTACTAGTACCAAATGCTATATATACCTACAATTAAAATCGCAAGAATGAAATATGTAACTAATTATTACATCCACAAATTGCTTTAATAACATTGACCAAATCTATATTTTTCTCAAATCTATTTACAGATATTTTACTTAAACATATGTTTCACTAATATATACCTTTTCTATGCAGGTAAGTGCTAACGACCCTTATGCTGAAGAGATAATAACTACTAGCAGTGAAACTATTTCACCAGTTCCTGTTCCTGAAACTCTACCATCTACTTGTGAAAGTCCTCGTAGGAAACAACTTATAAAAAGCATCTGTGTAGTATATTTAAAAACAAGAATTTATTATATATGTAAAAGTAAAATAAATAATGTAGAAAAAATTAAACATGTTTACACAAAATTCAATTTAAGGGCCAATAATAGTGGTAGAATGAAAAATTTTAATAAAAATTGTGTAGTATATAACTGGTTTTATTTCCTTAAATCTAGTACCCCCATTTTAGGCAATGTTATACTATTTTTTTTCCTCTACTTTCCTTATTAAAATGGTTATTTTAATATATAATGATTAGTGTCCATACTGAATAATAATAGGTATGTTTCAATAAGGACATTATTTTTCTACAAATAAAAATATAGGACGCCACTGTTAAAAAGTAACTTCCGGTAGCCATCTTGGATAACCATCCCGGTCACCTGTCCTTGAACGAGCAATACTTCCTTACTATTTTATGTTCTAAGGTTGGAACAAACTTAATTTCATTTCGCACCACAAAGCTATCCCATTGTCTTCAATAACTTCTGACCTGTGTGCATTTATTTCTTACCTTACTCTGGAATTTTTAAACACCAGTATTGATTATAGATAAAAAGATTTTGTTTTAACAATTAATTAACTTTATTTACATCGTTATACACAAATTCTCTTTTATACATATAAACATTCAGAAAAGAGGAAACATTTATAATTTAGAACAACTAAATTATAATTAAATCATAAACCCTAATATAACATATTTCATTCAATGGTAACTTTAAGTACATAAAAATTTATTGAATGCAATACCAGATCATTTAATGTAGCAGCTTTACAGTCTTCAGAGTTTCGTAAATGTCTGAAAAATATTTTTTCGTAAGAACATTGCTAAATAAAAAAATAACATAACTTTTAACAGCCAATACGATAAAATCACAATTTTTACAAACCTATTAATGCCTGTCAATCGGTATATCGCTATCATAATTTTAGAGGATATACAAACAATCTCAAAAATAGTCAACCTGAGCTAAAAATATTTAAACAAGTGTTAGATTAGATAATTATAGAATTATTAAGATCATTGTAAAAGTTAAGGTTTTCACTTAACTGTAAAAAACTACAATACGCAGATATTTGGAATAAATAAAACATAAATGTCATTTTTTATAAAAGCTCTATGCAAAAATGAAAAGTCTGCAACAAGTAATTCTTTTACTTACACAAAAGGTGCTTCATAATTTTTCGGTTTCTTATATTTATATTTTCTTCTTTCTTATATTTTTATTTAAATAATATATTTTGAAATCATCACTATTTATATTTGTTAAAAAGGACAAATGCATCTTTACGAAATGTATTCATCAGTAATGCTGGGGCTACATTAGCGGGCGAAGATTCGTATCGTGTTGGCTCGACAAAAATATCGTGTTCGGGCATTAGCGAAGGCAATGTGGCCAGTTATATCGCCTATCTACCGTTAGAAAAAGATACAAACATTACAGATAACTTCAAGTTGAATCATACATTCAATCATGACATTAGTATTCTTTAGTACTTATCTATCTCATCCAAATAACTTCAAGTAATCCTTCACTATTCTTTCGTTTAAGATTAATTCCCCGCCACCTCATTATTTTTGCATTGACATCTCATCTTTTTCATCCAACTTATTCAAGTGAATAGCAAAATTAGTTGGATTGTTTTATCTTTTCTAACCTCAAAAGCAAAAGTCAAACAGAAAATAGACATTTTGTAAATAATAAATAGAGGAGGTGTTTTTTAATCTTCATTTTGTAATTCAGTGATAGTTTGAATCATGTTTAAATAAATTTTATAAACAAATTAAGCATTATTAGGTATATCATTAAAAAAATTGTTTACATTTTGTTTTAAAATTTTCTATTAGTTTAAAAAATGTCTTCAAATTCATAGACTCCATAATGCCATATGTGAATTTAAAAACGAGACATTTAACTATTATATTAAAAATCTCGAACCTAACGACCAGGCATTATGGAAGGCAAACAAAAAATTGAAAAGGCCAACTATGACAAAATCTCCGCTTAGACAAGAAAATGGAAGCTGGGCTAGATCAGACAGTGAAAAAACCAAAGTTTTTGCCACCCCTTTTGGGAAAAACTTTTAGTCCAATAGGCCAACAAGAAGATGACGAAACGCGATAGTTCTTCTATCCACTTTATTCAATTAAATGATTCATCTCTCCTACTTTCCAACCCAATGGAAGGTCGCTCAAATCATCATGATCAATAAACTGGGCAAACCTCCAACTGAAGCGACATCTTACCGACCAATAAAGCTTGCTACCATTATAATCAAAAATTTTTGTACGACTCATAATGAAAAGAATAAAAGAGACAACCACTCAACGGTTCAACAGTGCCACCGAATAGTGAACTTCATCAGGGGGAGTCTAGAATCTAAGAAAATATGTGCTGCAATACTTTTGGATATAGATATACAGCAGGCATTTGATAAAGTGTGGCATCAAGGATTGCTTTTCAAACTCAAAAGAATCATGCCAAGTAAATTATATTTACTACTGAAATCTTACCCATCAGACAGATATTTTGACATTAAAATGGACAAAGAGAATAATTACTACCAACTTATTCAAGCTGGAGTACCACAAGGTAGTGTCTTATGCCCCTATCTTTATCTTGTTTACACTGCTGACATCCTATAACAACAACTAACACCGAACTAGCCACTTTTGCCGATGACACAGCATTGTTTGCACTGGATTTGAATACCGTCATAGCTGCTGAAAAACTTCAACGCCATCTTGATCTGCTCCAAAAGTGGAAAATTAGAGCCAACAATGAAAAATCAGTACAAATCACATTCACAACAAGACCAGTCGTATGCCCTCAAGCTACACTATTCAAATAAATATCAAATAAAATATCTAGGTCTTCATCTTGATCAAAGACTAACTTGGTAAACTCACATTAGAGCTAAAAAGCAGCAATTAAATAATAAAACACGACAAATGAACTGGTTCATTGGTAGAAGATCTCAGCTATCGCTAGAAAATAAATTAACAGTTTATAAAAACATATTAAAATCTATATGGATCTATGGGTTAGAACTCTGGGGTTGCGCAAAACCTTCAAATATAAAAAAGTTACAGACATATCAGTCAAAAACGCTAAGAATGTTAGCAAATGTCCTCTGGTCTGTTTCAAACGAGACACTCCATGAAGACTTGAAAATACCATATATTACAGAAGTCATAAATCCACAAGCCAGAAACCTCAACCAAGAAAATGAATTGATACACAACCTTACGAATGCCCCACTAACGGAGAGAAAACTCAATAGATACTGGCCTGAGGATCTGCTGTAAATGAAGGTGAACCGGCAATGGCCGGAAACACCTACTAAGCCAAAATCGGAGTCATCATACTTACTAAATACTAACTTAATGTTGTAGTAGATTGTAAATAAACAGGTTCCAACCGGAAAAAAATCACATCTCCTTGAAGCTTGTTCTTTCGTCTCAATTCGAACCTATTCCGACTAATCTTTTAGATTGGGTGACTTAAGGTAATCTGAGATTGATTTATATTCTTGGATTGGTACGAAAGAATACTAGTAACGTTACATATACCCTAAGACCAAAAGCATTTGAAAAATTTAAAAATAGACCAGTCATTGATCTTATCTAATTTTTGAAATTACCTGAACGTATATTATTTGAACAGTTAATAGAAAAAGGCCTACAAAAACCATTCAGATATGACTGACTCTCTACAATTTTGTACTTATACTATAGGTGTAGCCACCCAAACGAATGTTATCGCGATAAATCGCTTTGATTCGCGATAGTTTACCGACAGCTCCCAGATACTACATCGTCTTCGCCCGAATACTACGCGATGGCAGGATATGTACCCGGTCACATTCACTGCGTTAACACGAATATTCGCCGTAGTCCGCTAATGTAGCCCCAGCATAACAAAAAAGTTAATTTTATAGATCGTTAAACTATATATTATGTCGTTGTATATCAGATTCTAATGTATTATTTCTATTTACGAATACAAATTTTTTAAATACATAAACATTACAAAATAGTGATAGTAAAATATTTATTTAATGTATAAAACTGGCTAATTGAAATAGATAGTCCATTGCAAAATAAACTGCTAGCAAAAGTTAACTATAGCTTGTACATATACAATTAACCAAAGTAAATAAGTACTTTGGAAATAATGCTTAATTGTTAAATAATAATTAGAACATTTTTTTATTTTTAAATCATAGCTCTTATTAATTATACATTTTATAAGTGTGTTGCTCACAAGCTCGTAAGAAAATATTGGGTAAACAATTATTGTGTTTTATTTTTCGCTTAATTTAATTCAAACGTTTATGAATTCTGCGTAAAAACAATCAATGATTTAAATATCTGAAATTAAATATTTTTAACAAAATATATCCAATTATTCACTTTCTAAAATGTAAAATTAATAAACGTATAAAAAATTTATTATTGCGTAGATACTCTAAAACTAAACTAATTTAAATTCTGATTAAATAAAAAATTACAAATGGAATTATAGGAAACTTCTTCAAGATTAGTTCGTTTAATGATAAACTCCAATAGTTTTAATTTTTGATTATATTAATCGGCATTAATCCTTTTACCAGCAGTTTATCAACATTAAATAATTTAAGTGATATTGTACGACACTTTTTGTTGTACTAGAAATGTAAAATAACATTTTACTTATTGCCAAATATTAAATTGCATAATAATACAAAAATCCAATCAAAAACCAATCCTAATTTTTCTTTTTTATCTACATAATTAAAAAGATAGCTCTAATTTATTTCTTATATATAGCAATAGCAAAATGAGAGACCATATTTGTTTTATTGGAAAAACTGTTTAATAATAGTATTAATTGGGTTGGATAAGTAAGGAATTTTAATTTTGTAAACGATATAAACTTGCAGTAAATTCAAATTATTTCCCCAAGTGAATACTATACATATATAGTGATCAACTTTTGAGATTAAAGTCCAGGATATACCAAAACGTTCTTTACATAAAAAGGAGGTAGTGTTATGGAACACCCTATATATTGGCAACTAATTTTAAAATTATATTAGATTAGAATTAGGTTTGTAATTTTTTTTCGTATATCCTTCAATAACAGATATATTTTGTCACAAAAGTTGATCACCCTGTATAGATGAAACAGGAACGAAATAGAACATTTTATGGGTGGTATTGAAAGTCGAGAATCAAAACCATTTCACAATTAACGTTTTTTAGAGTATATGATCTAATACTACTATTATTGTGATAAATAAGTTTTAGAAACTTATGATGTGTATGTCTGATGTATGTAATTAAAATAATTTTTGAAATATTTTATAAAAAAGATAATAATTTAAAATGTTAGTAATTAATATTTTGAATAAAACGTTATCTGGTTCAATATAGGTGTGTAACACAGTCGGTGTAAAGAAATTATTGTAGAATATTGGAGTAGAAGAATATTGAATTTACTTTTTGATACAGATAAGGATTCATTACCTGACGTTTAAAAGATTTCACTAGATCATATTATGACATCTAGTAATAAGAACAATAAATAACTGAACAGTTATTGCTCTTAGTAAGATGAACTTCCAAAAAGTAAAGGTTAACACAATCAATTACATCTAGTAATAATAATAAAGTATAAGTATTTAATAATGAAGTATATATATATTTTTTGCTCCTACATAGTAGAGTTTGATACAGCTTTTCCATCAAATAAATAATAAATTTGTATAGTCTCTCATACTGCTGGTATAAAATCAATGTATTTTTCTGGTCAAAGCTTTCATTATACTTGTTATTACTATTTGAATTTTTTTAACCATTTGAGCCAATACAGATTTTTTGTTTCATATCAAAGGTATGTAGAATTCCGACAATACAGATATGTTTTTGTATCTAAACAGTTTTGATTTTAACTTATCTTAGATTGTTTTATCAGACTAGATCTTAAACTATTTTATATAAAAAGAAATAAAAAAAATAATAATAGATATGTGGCAATCTTTTACCTTATTTATAATTCGACATCAGTTCTTAACATAAAACAGATATGGTTAGACGATGATACACATATACACGGTGTTTCTATATTGAATTTAAAATCATGCTTATTCTGTGAAAGTTGTAATATTCAAAAACATAGATGAGTTGGCGGAAATTGTATTTATTGTATTAGATGTCACAGAAACGACTAAATTATATAATATTGGGTCTATTTGTATCTAGATTTAATAATAAAGTAAGAAAAATAAATAATACTACAAAATTTAATTTCCATCCATTTCCAATCCAATTATCTAGCAGTGTTAAATGATTCAAGTAAAATTTAAAAGTGTTTAATACACATTACTTATATTCGAGGAAGTAAACATGTGATTTTGGCCCAAAATACGAACATTAGAAAAACATAACTCAAAACATCAATTGTACATCTTTTTAAATTGAGATAATTTTTAAAATTTACACATGGATTAGAAGTTGTGATAGTAAAATTATTAGTTATCCTATACCATTTACCTATTGACAAACTTTGTCTTAAGTCCGATCTGGAGCAGCTGTATGCATGATTCTAGGTTTAGCTCCAGTATTAGCAGCTCCTAGTGCAGTATGAACAACTATAGCGGGTTGACCTGGAGACGAGGGATGCAGCTCATGAGTTGCTCCAGGGGAAAGAGTGGCTAAAGCCGCCAATAAGTCATGATTTATGATAGGCTCTCCCTCTGGTCGAGGCTCCCAATCTATTGGTGGTGATGCAGGAGGTGAAATAAGAAATTGTTTGTAAGGAGCTGGTGGTTGTAAATTAGGGTTTTTTACAGGCGTAACTGGTTGAGCAAAATAACAGGTAATTACTGATTCATTAATTTTATATTGATGCAATTCAATCCTTGCACTAGCAGCTGCAAATGGAGTTTTAAAATTAACACGGAGTCTTCGGAAGCTTCGCAACCATTGAAAAGTTACATTTGGATCATATTTTCTGAACAATTCTTCTAATTCTCGTTTTTTATCTGAAACAAAATCAACATAAATTATACTACAAGAAAAGATCAATAATATACAAAATGTTAGCTGCTGCTCTGGAATATGAAGCAGCCACAAAGGCTTCAGAATAGAACAAGGTCAGGGCCATTCAACAAGATGATGACAAAGATAGATTAGACCAGATCATCAACTTAATAAAGAGCGTAGTAGACAGAAAATCGAAGAAGATTAGATGCTGGAATTGTGTCATGTACGAAGTTCGTATAAGAGCCTTGGACTCCAACAAATCAAGAATCCCCAGTCCCAGGAAAACTAGAACGGGTCGTCCACGAGGGGGCAGCATCGAACATCGGTAGAACAAGGTAGAGTCTAAGGAAGCTACAGTTCTAAGAACCATTGTAGTCAGTGAAGAATGGTCATCCCCAAGGATTAGAGAAGATCAGGAGAATGATCCCCACCTGAAGATGATCCGACAATGGAAAAAACAAGATCGGCGACCTACCTGTCGAGATTCTCACCGACACTTAAGGCATATTAGGCTCAATGAGACTCCCTTATCCTGAAGGACTGGTGTAAGAAATAAGGGCACTTATGAAACAGTATAATGTTGGAATTCCATTAGAAAGTAATGCTTTAGACATCACGGACCATTTCCGACGTCAATGGTTATCAATACATTCTGGTTGTCATGGACTATTTTACAAAATGGGAATCAAGAGGCCACAACTGTCGCGGATGTATTGGTGAAAGATGGAAGTTCATAGCGACCAGGGAAGGAACTTCAAAAGCCATCTATTCCAAGAAATTTGTGACAAGTTGGAAATGAAGAAGACCAGAACAACGGCGTTACATTCACAGCCAGACGGAATGGTCGGGAGAATGAACAGGACTATTGGAAAATATCTGTCCAAAGTAGTTTCCAGCCACCAAAGAGATTGGGACCAATATCTTTCCTTATTTGCGATGGCTTATCGATCTGCTATCAACGAGTTCACAGGAGAAACACCTGCAAGAATCTTATTTGGACATGAAATGAGACTTCCTTGTGACATGGAATTTGGTTGTCGACCTGAAGAAAAACTGGCGGGAGAAGATTACGTGATCCAATTAAGAAAAAGGATGGACGATGTATGCGAATTGGTCCAGACTAATATTCAAGAAGGCAGTTTCAACAAAGGGAACAAAGTATGGTTGCACAATCTGACGTGAAGAAAAGAGTTCTCTCCAAAATTTCGAAAATCTTGGGAAGGTCCATATTTGATCAAGAAGAGAATCAATATTTATATATAAGTGATATTTGTTATCAAACAAATATTTTTAAAATCAAATAAAATTTGATTTATGCTTCTAAACTGTTGTTACCAAATTATTTAATTAAGTATTTGGTATTTGTATATTAAAATAAATCAATACAGATAGGTAATATGTTAATCAAAATGTACTTGATCTTTACAATCTGCCTAAGAATAAGAATTGTTATTAAAACTTACCTGGAGTGATAAAAACTGAGTCATGGATATTTGTAACAATAAGGGAAGAAGGTAAATCCTCAAATTCATCATCAAAGTGTTGTTCAGGGCTATCAATTTCTGTATCATTTAATAAATTGGGATGTACATTTGGAAGACCATCTTGATCATTTATGATAATATCCTCATCACTTAATTCACCATTACTACTCTCAGCCATTCTTTTTATTGTTGAAATGCTGCTATAACCATAAAACACATAATTTTAATGCCTTAGATAGTAAAAATTTGATACATAATGAGTATAATTTTTTAGGGTTCTTTATTGGAATGTTTATAAAAAGAGTAGAATATTCAGAATATGCATTTTGTTAACTATATGGGACGTTTTTTAAAGACCAGTTCATCTAAAATAATAATTTTATTACCAAAAGATAATCACCAAAGAGATGGGACATTTGTCATATCTGTGGACAAGTTTTGCAATACCCTCTTCACCAATGAATTCAAGTAGTCCTTTACAACAGGTTGCTTGTGGAGTTTATGAGGCCCATGACCACCATCACTGTAGCTGTTAATTGTGAAACTTCATGACATTTGCGTAGAGCCATTCAGAACAAAAAATAGAGGAAAGCTGACCACTGATTCATCTAACAGTACCCACCCACACACTACTGGGGCAACTCAAAGGCTTCTCAAACAATTTGCACATTTTCAATCATCTGCTGCACACTCCAGACTTAGTACCCAGAGACTTTCATCTTTTTACTGAACTAAAGATGTGGCTTGGTGGGAAGCACTTTCAAAGCAAGGGTGATCTTCAAACCAATGAGGAGGGTATTGCAAAGTTTGTTCCCAAATATGACAAATGCCTCAATCTCTTTGGTGTAACCATAAGTGTATTAATCTTTTGGTAATAAAATCATTGTTTTAGATGAACTTGTCTTTTATTCATAGCCTATCAGAGGTTGAAAAAAATGGCCCTTCTAAAAGCAATTTTTTTAGATGATATTTACTTGAAAGAAGAATCTAGTATTGTAAACTTAATACAAGTTCAATTTATAAAGAGGTTATAAATAACTTATGCATATTCATATTTTTAAATGACAACTTAAGAACCCTTGTGTATATTTTTAATTAATCATAATTTTCAACCATTGTATAACAATATTTACTTCAGTACCTGTACTAATTAGTTGTGACTGTTAGGAAAATCCAAGAGCCCTGATTTTATTATTACAGACAGAACTATATGTAGAACTGCAATTTGTTTAATGTCCAGTTTATGAAATAAACTGCTTGCAATTACCTACTTTCCTATACCTTCCAACCTTCATTTGTTTAAATCCCCAAATTATTTAACAATCTTTTCTTTCAACTATCATCAACTACCATGGTGTACACACCACTGGTTAAACTTGGGTATCTCACTTTCAAAGCGCCTTCCAAGAAAACAAAATTTATACATAGTATATTAAAATAAAAATATGTTTTACCATGTTGATTATTGAAGCTGACTACAAAGATTATAAATGAAAATTGTAAATAATTAAGTCATAACCTATTTAGGAATTTAACAAAATTCAGTTTCGTTAAAGATATCTTAAACATTGATTTTACAGATTAGGTAATAATATTTAAAATATAAATTTTGAATTTATTTAAGTAACAGGAATTTACCGAGTACATAATTTAATCTTAATAATACGATCAAAAAGAGTGAAGAAATGGTTACCTTTTAAATAATTTTATAATCTACGTCGGTTTTAACTTTCTTCTTATTAAATCGGCAATTTTTTAAAGGAATTATTATTGAAATCACAACAAAAACACCTCAAAATTAAATTACCGATTTACCAAATGTCAAATGGTCATGCATCACCATAGATTAATTTATATGGAAATATCCGAATAGTACATCAAACAGAAAGACAATAGAGCGCGCGGGTGTGTTTGAAATTTAAACAAACTAGATTATACCTGTGCTAGTTTTTGTCATATATTTGGTTTATTCCACAGTGCAAGCTCACAATAGTATTTTACAAAAATGTAGTAATTACGTTAAATTTTTATTTAACAATACATTTAACTTTTTTTAATTTGGATTTGTGGAACTTTTGTATGTGCATTGTTCAACGTTCAACGTGTTCTGTGAATGCAACTGTCAAAATATAAATAATTTCTATTTTTAAAATGCAGTACTAATTTAAAACACTTTACTCAATAGATATTTATTTTTGTTTACCATGTTTAGTAATTAACTAAAGTGTTATCTTGGTCATTTGGTCTAAATTTATTATATTAAAAATATATGTAGCTGGTGTGCGGTGTGCCTGATTCTTGATAGACTACAAGAGTTTTTGTTCTGTGACTTAAAATTAAAATTCAAAATATCCAAATTTTTGTGGTTATGTTTTATGTTTATGTTGCCTGAAGATTGTAGATAATGTCTTTAAATGTACATATCCAAATATAGTGTTTAATAAGTTTTTAATAATAACGATTTAAATATTATTATTTGCAAAGTTTATAGTTATGGCTTTTAATTTTGGAAATACTTCTCAGTCAACTTTTGGAGGTACACCAAAATGTAAGTATCCATGATCATTGAAAAAATTTAGTTCAGATTTCTATAAAATATGCCACCAATTATAGTTTTAATGATAATTAATAAGTACTTAATCTTAATGACGCAGTTGAAAAGCATGTCTTTGTTTGTGAGGTATTTATCACAACTGTTAATAGTTATCCAACTCCAATAGGATTGTTTTATAGTATTTCACTTTGTCTAATTTATTTAGAATTGTTTAATTTAACTCATAATAATTTAATTTTTAAAACTGTTAAATCTCTTAAAATATGAATTTCATAATTATTCACTTAAATTTAATCTTGTTTTAATATTTATTTTAATGTACTTTCTAGATACTAATGATAATATAAATAATAAATTAAATAAAAGACTTGTAAAAAAAATAATAAATTATATTTATATATGAGTTACAATAGGTTTTACAGTGATAAATTATTTTACAATTGGACCAGATTCAGTCCATCGACTTTATAAGACCACAAAGTAGATGAAGTATATTAAGCTAGCATAGCCAAGTCATCCAAATCAAAAGCTTTATACACAATATTTTTTGCTTATTTTTTACCCTTTTGGCCATTTCAATATATTTTTTGATGTAGTCAATTTTGCAAAACAGTGGGCTTCCTTGGTGGGCTCATATAGCTACCAGTGTCCACATCAAAAAAATTATTAAAATGATGATACGAAGATGCAGATTTATTTGCTGATTATTTTACATAATTGCTGATGAAAATTACCTTAAAATCACTTAAAAACCATCCCACAACAAAATTACAAGAGTGATGTGGTTGAATAAATTACATTTTGCTATAGGTACCTAGTATGATAAGTATTTGAATTATTTTTGTAAATATATATCATTGGTGATGAAAATTGTTATTAAAATTTATAAAAAAAACTATGTCAAAATAATAAGAGTGATCTGGTTGAAAAAAATTTATAAGCAATTAATTATAATATATTTCTACAGCAAATAATTCAGATAATTATTTGTGATCATCCTACTACAGCAAAATGTATTTATTCAACCAGATCACTATTGCCGTTTTGTTTTTATGAGAGATTTTTTTAAATTTTTACATATTTAATAAATTTCAACAGCAAACAATTCAAGTAATTATCTGGTATAGTCTTTCCAATATTAATTGCTAAAATCCATTTAAAAATGTCACACAGATTACCAGTCTAGAGAGAGCTGGGTTCCGACGATACAGAGTGGATGTTTAACGTGATAAATATGTTGTTTTCATGCCATTCTGTCTACTTTGAAGTCTAGTATACTAACTCACTCTGTATGACTCCTTTAAATGGATTTTAGCAATTAATATTGGAAAGACTATACCATCATACTACACCATTCTTATCATTTAGGTGTTGTGATAGGTCTTTTTTTTAATTTTTAAGACAATTTTTATCAGATAATCAGCAAATATATACGACCCCTATCAAACTCACTAAGTTGACGAAATCGTATAGGTCTCCGTTCCCTAGGCATCGTAACCAATCGTAAAGAATGTCAAGAACCAAAATCCGCAAAATTTGGATCTTTAATACGGCTACATTATTCATTTTTGGATTGTTAGTA
The DNA here is from genome assembly GCA_035357415.1 of Ophraella communa. Taxonomy (NCBI): domain Eukaryota; kingdom Metazoa; phylum Arthropoda; class Insecta; order Coleoptera; family Chrysomelidae; genus Ophraella; species Ophraella communa. Next base: position 8,891,355 of record CM068984.1, read on the forward strand.
GATTTCAAAAAAAGCAGTATAAAAACCGGAATCTTCAACTGATAAGGCTGAAAATTTTATCAATTGTTTATTTCAGTAAAATAAATAAATTCACTAAATTTTATTAAAATAAAATCATTTAAACTGGGTGTTCGGATTTTTATGTCACTTAGTATATATTTAAGTTACAAACAAAACATGTTAAAAATTTAAAATCCAGAATAATTAACAAGATTTACTTGTATTCCGGATATTATTTTTATCAGTGATTAGTGCATGTTTACTTCTAAGAATAACACCCACACAACATTTCGTTTTCCCCGCTTTAATTGCATAATCAAATATCCTTATTTTACTGAACTATGTAGTTTTGTGAAAATTTGGATTATTTTTATAAAAACTGTAATGGTCTGTACATTTTTGATTTATTTTCAGTTCTAGACTTAGCACATTAGTTCTGAAAATAATCTTTGTGCTAATAGGTAAAATATTTCTTGTTACTTGCATTTTTGTAATATTTTAAAATATTGTTTCAAACAATTTCTACAACTTACAACTCCTAATCTATATTGTAAGTCTAGCGTTTATCAATATTTACCAGTTTTAACTCAATATACTTTTTCTTATATTAATTTTATGCAACTTTGGTTTCAAGAGTTTCTTATTTCTCAAATCTTACAAATTATAACTTTAAATGCTAAAATAGCAGTTTAGTCTTTTTATCAAGAAAGGATGTAAAGTATTGTCACAATGCGATAAGTTACTCAGTCAATCAGTTTCTAAGGAACTATTTTTAGATAAAGGTGTTTTTTAGTTAAAAGGTGGAAATGAAAATACTTTAAGTTTAAATTTGGGTCAATATTTTTTTATGGATTAGGTGTAAAATGAAGGTCAAATAACATTGACCCCAATCCATAATTTCTTAAGCGATTTGATATAACTCGGAATTATTTCCGGGTAGCGGATGTTTGTGGTACTCCTTCAAAGATTATTTTGTTTTACTTTTACATAATTTACCTATTTGGTTTGTATTAAAATGATAATTATGTTTTCCTGTGATCGAATTAGGATAAAATGGTCAAGGACATATTATGCACAGTTTAGGATCAATTTGACTAAGACTTATGACAAAAAAACAACATGTCTGTGGTCAAAGAGTCATCATTACATGAAATGCACACAATACTTCTACCTTCCAAACCCCCATTAGACTATTTTCTAATCTCGAACATAATAGCTATTTATACAGGGTGTCCCGAAAAGAATGGTCATAAATTATACCACAGATTCTGGGGTCAAAAATATGTTGATTGAACCCCACTTACCTATATACAATAGTGCACACAAAAAAAGTTACAGGGTGCTAAAGTTAAAAATTTAAATATTTTTTTTAACATTACTCTAAAACGGTTTAACGTTAATGTATGAAAATTTATAGGAAATACTAGAATACTAAATTAGAAACAGTTGCATTCAATTATTTTGATTTATTATGAGTTTTCAGAGGGGATCAACACCCCTTTCACTCCCCAACTTTTTTTGGGGCTATAATTTAACAAAATATGGACCGCCACTGGAATCAAAAAATTCTTAAAATTCTTAAACTTTTGTGTCTCTCTGTATTTCCTTGTAAATATTTTATTATGGAAGATGTGGGATTTCTTGGTACGATTCGAATATATCTTTTCGTGAAACCAAGAAACGGAGAGAATATACTGGTTGAATAACTGCTGGACTGGTTAGATAATTTTTTATTTTCAAAAAATTGATTGACAATTCTATTAATCACATTAATGTCAAAAAACATATATTTCCATCGTTACTAAAACTAGTTTATAGCATAGCTACACTGAACATGCCGCCCCCATTGAAGTTAATACAACTTCAAGAATCGATAGGCAATATACAAATGTTGGTGACAGCTCGTTTTATTTTTCCGGTGCATGTTTTAATAGTCACCACTCTGACTACATTGTCGGAACCCGGGTGAAGTTCCAATATTCTTCCCATTTGCTAATTCATAGGTGATGTTGAATTTTCTTTGATCAGTACCAAAGATCCTACCCTCAAAATGCTAGAGCTGGTATTCCATTTGGATCTTACTTGAATATGATGAAGATATTCTTTGGACCACCTTGTCCAGAAATGTTGTGCCATAATTTTGATATGTTTATATCGAGAAGATAAATTGGCTGGGCATGGCTTCAAAGGAGGCTCTTTAATACTGTTAATACTGTTAGGTTCACCAATAATAAAGTGTACTGGAGTCAAGGGTTGAAGATCATTCGGATCTTCAGAGAGTGGAGTAAGAGGTCTTGAATTCAAAATTGATTCGATCTGTGTAAGCAATGTATAAAAATCTTCATATGAAAGATAAACGTTTTTAAGAATTCTCTTAAGATGATATTTCACTGAACGAACAGCACTCTCCCACAAACCACCAAAATGTGGTGAAAGAGGTGGTATAAAGTGCCACTGCATTTTAGAATCTAATAAAAAAGAATTTAACTTATTGGTTTCTGATAGAATCGCCAATTCTCGTAATTCGCGATCCGCTCCAACAAAATTGCTAGCATTATAAGAATAAATATCACTACATAAACCCCGCCTAGCAATGAATCTTTTAAGCATGTTTAAAAATCCTTCTGTAGTGAGTTCAGAAACGAGTTCAATATGTACAGCTTTTGTGGCCAAACAAATAAAAATACATATGTACGCTTTGATATATTTTTTATTTCTAAACTTACTATCTTTGATTAAATAAGGTTCAGCATCATCTATGCCAACTTTAGAAAAAAACACGTGAAATATTGACCCTATTAAATGGTAAATTCCCCATTTTTTGAACAAAATCTAAAGGGCCCCATTCACGTTGAGATCGGTATCGATACGTGTATCGCGACAGGTGGCGATACATGTATCTGAGATTTGTATCCATGTGTCAACTGCTCCTACACGTTGAGATGAACTCATGAAACATCAGTTCAGTCGCTGGTTCATTAACAAAATGGTGCCACCTGCCATACCTGCGCTTGTAGCAGTGGCAGTTGTTTTATCAGATGTTTTAAAGAAGAAAAAAAAAAGAATATGGGCAAAGAATTGAATTCCACAAGCACGGATATAATTTGTACAAATTTAAAAATTCCTCCCAAAACTCCCGATCTTCCATGTTGGAAACAATACTGTCTTTATATTTTGGTAGCGCGATACATATTCGTCAACATACACGTTGCAACAAGTATCAGTTGCATGCGTTCGGTATCGGAGTTTCAGTACAGTGATACAGCCGACGATACCATCTGATACCGATACCGCGATACCGAGACAGACAAATACACTATGAGATTTGTATCAAGATACTGATACTTGCAACATGTATCGATACCGATCTCAACGTGAATGGGGCCCTTAAAGGTTTTGCTTTGAAGTAAATCATACATTTACTTAAAATTGATGTAACTGTACGGCGACCGCAAAGGGGCCAAAATTCAGTTCTTACTATTGATATTGAGGCCCAGCATGCAAATTCTTTAAATGTGCGTTTAAAATGACAATTTTGGTAAAGTTACTGTTTGCAGGAAGTACCATTGGAAATTTAGCATCAGCTGATAAACTAGATTTTGATAGTCTACCACCTACTCTAATAATTCCAAATTCATCTAGTCAATCAATTTTCAAGTCAATATTTAAAAACATCTTTATTATTAAATTACAATTTATAAACAAACAAGATATTTGCCTTAACTCAACAAGTGTTCAATATGACCTCCTCCTTCCTATATACAAGTTCTACATCGTTTCAACAAGGAATACCGAATGTTTTGAAAAATAAAATGTTTTTGTCGAAACTCGTTAGCAATTTGTAAAATTCGGTGTCTCAGTTGATCCTCACTGGTTATTTCCACAGAATAAACATTTTCTTTCATATATCCCCAGAAACAATAATCTAATGGATATAAACATGGACCGCGCGGTGATCATTCAATTGTATGGAAACATCGTTTCTTAAAGTTGAATATACATTCTTTACAATTTTTTTTAGCATCAACAGAAAGATGCTTTCTCTTGCTGCTTGCTGTACTACTTGCTTGCTGCTCGTTGTCGCTTGCTTCATCGTCAGATTCACTCCACGTTCGCCACATTTTGGAAAACACTAAGCCATTTACTGTTCTAAGGGCATATATATACCCAAACTCCATTTTAAAACATTCAGGTAGGTATAGGTACAATAAAGTATGTAGTAAGGTAATTAATGTATATTGTAAGGTAGGTAACCATATTATTTATATTATTTCCTTAAAAATTCAAATTGTAATAAAAGTTACCTAGTACCCAAAATTATGTTTATATCTATCTATCAATATTTCAATTGCTTCTCAATGTAAAAGTAAAAAGTCCACTCCGGCCCTGCCTGCAGCTCGACGAAGTCTGCCGGCCGGTAGGAAGATTTATTGGAGGCAATATAATCGAAGTCCTTAAGTCAGAACGGTATAAGTATGAATGTACTTTACCAGTATGCAATTTTAGGGAATAACAATTGCTTGTAACAGAATCCAATATCTTAAATCCATTTTTTTAATAATTGTAGATTCTAACAGTATTTCTAAAGTATTCTTTTAGAATGAGAACCTTTCAAGAAGAGGATAAATAACAAAGAAAAACATTTGTTTTAAACTTTTAATATGATTTGGTAAAAAAATGTTATTTTACATAAACACTATATAATAGCTAGAATATAAGATTGTATATAACTGTTTTAAATAAAGTATACACATGATTGTAGTGTAAGTCACACTATAAAGTTAGAACTATCAGACATTTGTGACATTCGATAATTTGATCTTTTTGGATTCTTTCTGGCTCTGATGTAGATTAAAAACATAGCAAGTGTTGAAATAACTATAAGTATTAGAGCTATCCCATAAATTAAGTAAAACATCCATCCATTATATTCCGAATAAGATTCCGAATTAGATTCCCAATAAGTTTTATTCAATTCTCCTTCATAAATACTATTTGTAAGATTAGTCATGAGAATCGGTTTTTCAGAAGAACTATGGGAAGTAAAATTTTCAATTGTAATTTTACCCGCTGTAGGTGTATCATTTATGTTTGTAGTAGTATTTTTTAAAATGAAATCTTCAAATTGTGATATTTTATTGATTATGGTAGAAATTGGTAATTTTTTTTTCGAGGCATAATGAAATGTGCCGTTTGAAGTTGTATACAAATTTTCTTTAGCATTTTGTAAAGGTGAAACTGCAACAGTAAAATCTTTATTTGCATTTTTAGTTAGATTTCTGTTAAAATTATGTAAGTAGTTAACGTATAACCTTTTGAATTTTTTCAAAAACGACCTTGACAAATTTGGTATATTCTTATTAAAAAATTCGTTTGCAGAAGTTATGAGTTCTGTGAGGTAATCATTTGTAAAAGTTGATTTTGTGCTTTTACTTATTATTTTTTCGTTTTCTTTTACTTTTTGTACTGTGGATTCTGTTGTTATTCTTATTAAAAATCTTGATAATGTTTCTGCTTTTTCTTCAGTACTTTGCTTTGGAAATTCATTAAAAAGATATTCTGTAGAAATGTTATTTGACAGAATGCTTGATATATTTTCCATGGTATCGTTTTTGATTGAAGATGAATTCGTCAATAGAATATTTTCTGTAATATAATGGGAATTTAAATCTTCAAATGCATCCTTGGGAATAGTAGAAGTAAAGTTGTCTGAGAGATCGATATTTTCTGTATTCATTTCTGTTGTTATTTTTATTAAAAATCTTGATAATGTTTCTGCTTTTTCTTCAGTACTTTGCTTTGGAAATTCATTAAAAAGATATTCTGTAGAAATGTTATTTGACAGAATGCCTGGTATATTTTCCATGGTATCGTTTTTGATTGAAGATGAATTCGTCAATAAAATATTTTCTGTAATATAATGCGAATTTAAATCTTCAAATGTATCCTTGGGAATAGCAGGAGTAAAGTTGTCTGACACATCAATATTTTTTGTATTCATTTCTGTTGTTATTTTTATTAAAAATCTTGATAAAGTATCTGCTTTTTCTTCAGTACTTTGCTTTGGAAATTCATTAAAAAAGTATTCTGTAGTAACGTTATTTGACAAAATGCCTGTTACATTTTCCGTGGTATAGTTTTCTGTCAATAAGATCTTTTCTGTAATATAATTGGAATTTAAATTTTCAAGTGCATCCTTGGGAATAGTAGGAGTAAAGTTGTCTGAAAAATTGGTATTTTCTGTAATAATTTCTGTTAACTGCTCTACATTCATATTATCACCATCTTCAATTTCTTCTAACAAATTAAGACTGGGGTCGGCTTCCTAAAAAAGATGTAGAGTTATTAAAAAAATGGATAATTTTGTGATTAATAGTGAATTTTGTAAACATTCTCTAGATACGAGGTCTGGCTATTAAATAACGAGACTGCTTATGAAAAAGAGTTTCTACACGAAAGTTACTAAAATCAACTTGGGGAAGCTGCCTACTGGCGACGTTATCACCTACTTTAAACAGGTAGGCTAATTGATGAGCTAATAGGTACGTTCAATCTCAGAAGGACGCACAATGGGTCAAATATGGCCTAAGCTGCAGTGGGATGACCAACCCTTCAAAAAATTACAGACACAGATACTTAACTTGTCTTTGGTAATAACATAAAAAGACAATAAAAAAGTACGTGCATGCAATTTATGATTAAATACAAATCAAATACATACATAATCAATCTAATATATCAATAAGCACCTACTTAAAAAAATGTAAATAGGTTTATACACTCCCCGGCAAAAAACTGGCCCCAATTTTAAAGTAGCTATTGTCAACTGGAATCACAATGAACCCAGACCTTTTCTGAAGATTTAGTTTTTTTTATTCACGATATTATTTCTGTTTTAATGGATACACTTTTTTAAAGCCAACGCCTCGAAAAAAGTGTACGCAGGCAAAATAGGCCAGGAGAAATAGCAGTTCAAAATGGTCGAATAAATAAATGTTTTCTTACAGCAAATTAATGGCACAATTTAGTCAAAATAAAAAAACATTCCGAACCAAAATCGTCCATTAGGGGGTAGAGGAGGGATGGTTTTTAGGGGTGAAAATAGTTTTTTGCGATTTGTGACTAAAAAATGCATCCTATTGAATAAAGTCACATGAAAAAGTTGTTGGAAATAAAAAATATTTTTGCCCTAACCTCAAAAATTTTCGAAAGAAAAATCCAAAAAACCGATTTTTTGGATTTTAATTTTTTTCTTTTACAAAAATAGTTCGATTGAGCTGAAAGTTTGATCAAATATACTTTGCGCTGTTCTAAAAATACTGTATTTTTTTCATTAAGAAATACTATTCAGCCGCTATAATAAAATTTCACTTAAAAAAACTTGGTAATTTTCAGTCACAATTTTGAAACTTTTTTTTTCATCAAAAAAGGCTCTGACGGCTCATTATTTTCGTTTTTTTTTGTCTACTTTAAGGAAATGAAATAAAAAAATTGAAAATAAACAAATTATTGACATTTTTCATTATACTTTGTATTATGGCGTCACTGTATAACAAAAAAAAACGATGTAACGTTACATGATTAGAAATTACATGATTAGAAAAATTTCCACCAACAGCTGGAGCAGCAGAACAGCATTTTTACAGTTTATTCTCCAAACACTTAGAACAAAAAGAAACAGGAAGGAGTCTGTCATATATTACCTTTAAGGAAAATTTGCGACGGAAGTCGGCCATCTTGAAGCTCCTTGTATGACTCATTGTTTATGTTTACCTTAGAACAAAAAGAAACAGGAAGGAGTATATGCAAAATGACCTTGAGTCCAGAAAGGAGCTTGCACATGGCGGCCAATTGTCAATTTTAATTTCCGTTTCCATTGACGTACCGAAAAAAAATTAAAATTATATCAAGGTTTTTATTTTTAATAAATTTCAACCAATCAAGTGTGTGAATACAATTAGTGTTCTAAATAATTTAGTATTTATAAGAACCGAATGATACGCCTATGCGCTCATTTTTGACATTTATATGCAAATATTGCTTTGACAGTATATTGTAAACATAAACAATGAGTCATACTAGGAGCTTCAAGATGGCCGACTTCCGTCGCAAATTTTCCGTAAAGTTAATATATGACAGACTCCTTCCTGTTTCTTTTTGTTCTAAGATGTTTACAGTATGCTGTCAAAGCAATTTTTGCATATAAATGTCAAAAATGAGCGCATAGGCGTATCATTCGGTTCTTATAAATACTAAATTATTTAGAACACTAATTGTATTCACACACTTGATTGGTTGAAATTTATTAAAAATAAAAACCCTAATATAAATTTTATTTTTTTACGGTACGTCATTGGAAACTGAAATTAAAATTGACAATTGGCCGCCATATTCAAGCTCCTTTCTGGACTCAAGGTCATTTTGCATATACTCCTTCCTGTTTCTTTTTGTTCTAAGTCCAAACATGACGCTCATTTTTGACATTTATATGCAAATATTGCTTTGACAGCATACTGTAAACATAAACAATGCGTCATACAAGGAGCTTCAAGATGGCCGACTTCCGCCGCAAATTTTTCTTAATAATATGACAGACTCCTTCCTGTTTCTTTTTTTTTTTCTAAGGGTTTGTAGGTTTGACGTCAGGGTAAAGGTTAATTTTTTCTACTGTAGTTTACAGTATAATCCCAACAAAAAAATTGCAAAATGGATTATTTTACTTGTTGCGACAATTACAATTTTTCCCTCCAGAGGTCTAACTAAATTCTACTCGGCCCAATAACAAGAGGCAATTGTAAATTTATAATTTACGACCGGGCTCAAGTCAGGCATCAGATAATATAAAAAAAACAGTATTTATTTGGTTAATCCAGATTTCTTTTTGACCGTCAATAGACCTTTGATAATAAAAATTATTTTTTCTACGGCTGCTATGGAATGTGGTGCTTTTGACACATTTGACAGAACTACAAAGTGACGTATTGCTATCAACTGTGGGAAAAAATCTACCTCACGGGTCTTTTCCCACACCACGTATACATTTAAATGGGAATTCAGCCGTGAGGTAGATTTTTTCCCATAGTTGATAGCTGCTGTTACGAAAAAATGAAACACTAGGAATCTCAATACAAAATTGCAGTAATGCAATATTAATTAAATTAGTTTTTTTGTATTAAATATGTGCCGTTTATTTTATAACCAATAATAATAATAAAACGTTATGAATTTTATTCTTTATTTTTATTATTAATATGCAGCCGTGGAAAAAGTATGGTGTGCAACACGGTGGAAAAGACACTTTTCCACCTTGTTGCAAAATATACTATTATTAACTCAGAAAGTTTACCCATCAATTGAATAATTAGAATTTTCCTGACCGCACATTAAATAAAACAATTTAATATTTTTTAAAAATTTTAGATGTATACTTAATGAGTGATTTTTTTTCTTTCTCTTTATATACCTGATGATAGCCCATGGCCGAAACGTTGTGATGCCAGTTTTAATATAAATAAAGATATATTTTTACCGATACCCAGGAAAAATTTTAAATTGTTTCATCAATTCAATATTATATTATCCAATAGAAAATTCAATAAAACACAAAATAAAATTTGTATTAAAAGTAAATTTAATTAGCTACTAGTTTCTGCTATAAAACCATCATCAGGCTATAAAGAGAGAAACCAAGGTAAGTACATTAGGGATTCATCATGGTATACAACAGTTCAAAAGATAAACAGAATTTTTAAGTTCAACAAATATGAATTACATAATATACAGAAATTGCAAGTATGTGTCGATTAAAACAAGGAACTTTACAAACAGCTGATTAGTAAATTAACATTTTTATTAAAAATATTTAAAGTAATGAGCAGGTATCAAATTGCAACAAATTATAATAAATATAACAAAACATCAGCATATACTTTACCAGAGTCACAAGGCGTTGAAATGAATTTTAAACACCAAGTGTACGTTTAAATGAAAGTTAATATTAATTTTTCGTTTCGTTTAAAAATTAATATTGAAAATTAAAATAAAATTGAAGCTTATGACAGTTGTAACAGTACCTGTTAACATTTTAAGCACCTGGTATCCTAAATATTAAATTCAATTAGTACCGCTAGCTCCATCTATCCTAAAACATTTTTAATAATAAAATAATGAATACGGTCTCTATAATTATAATTGGAAGTTCAAAGTAGCTACACTACGAGGTGTACTAATGAGTTGGCATTATCGAGTTCAATAGGTTTTAATAATTATTCCCAGTCTTATTTCTTCTATTGATTTACTGTCATATACAGAAAGTTGGAATATAATACAGTAAACTAGAGGCAACTCTTTAATTGAAGATTCTGTAAACCAGAAGCATCTCTTGAATTTGGAGATTCCGTAAACTTGAACAGCTTGTAAACTTTAAGCTCTCGTATGTACATTCTTAACTGGATTATCTCTACAACTGGGGCAGATCATCCCTCCACTAGTGATCTTCCATAATCATTTGGAACCACCTAGACAGTGCCGTAGCGACCCCAAGGTGCGGCGAAGGATCGTCCACTATTGTAACAGATAAGTTTATTGTGATCTATCAAGTTTACTGTTCCCATATTTTTTCTCTTTTATTTCCGTGTATATCTATCTATATCGTCAACTGTATTAGAATAAGTATTTTTAAAGAACTGTTTGCGGATTATTTTGTTGTAACGTATTCTCTACCTCATTAATTTCAGCACCAAGGAAATCTTATTATCTTTTATATGTTTGTACATTTTCCAATCATATCTTCATAGACAGTTTTTTTCTGACATCTTTCTGTCATCTTATGATACTTATTTAAATAACTCAGCTTAAAACAACTTTCTTCAGTAGTATCATAAAAAATAAAAAGATTTCAGTGGCGCCCTTATAATTTCTTAAAGAAACAAATATTGTACAATAGTCAGAGCTAATGAACTTACTCACCCCTAGCCGAGGTATTTAACTATCATAATTTTTGTGTGATAAACATTTATAAATTCTGTTAATTATTGAAGTATCTTTTACAACTAATTAAAGACGAAATTAAGCTTAATGTTTGTTTTATTGTAAATTACATTTTTTCTTTTGGTATATTGTTATTTTTTCAAAAAAGTTAACTAAATATTTTTATAAATTCACTATCAACAGGTAACTCATATTACAAATTGTCGCCCAACGCACAAATAATATTACAAATTGGCGCCCAACGATCAACTAATATTACACAGTAGAGTAAAAAACCATTGGAGTAGGATATAAGGGCGAAGAAAAAGAAAGGATGAGAAGCTATATACATTCTACCAGAAGGGTTATAAAACCTAAAGTAGATGGAGAAAAGGTTAGTGTGCTCCATCTATTGGGACCAACTCCTTAATCTCTTACCCTAACCCTTTCTCCTCATACTTTTGGTTTTATAATTAACCCATACTCGCTATTTATGATTTCAATAAGATTTTCATCTTAATCTTGAATTTATAATTGTTATAAACTTTTGAACTGTTGTATATAGTCCCTGGGCCAGCAATGAAGTGAACTTCATGATAGGAACCACTTCAAAAACCTATTCAGGGGGTTCCTTGTGACAAGTCTACCACGAATATTCATACCACCCTGTATGGAACCGACGTTTTAACCCTTTCGCACCCCTCAAACATGTCATTTTGCAGCCTTTAGGGTTTGTGATAATAATCAGTTTTTTCTTTAGTTTAATGGGAAGATTATATCTGATAACCACTACGGACACTATTGTCCGACAAAAAAAGTGACGCGTTTGCTCGGTCCGACACCCGTAACATGTCAATTTTGAACCTTATGGGTTCGTGATTATAACCCTCCCCATTTTTGGCACATTGTTGAACAATTGCACCTAAAACATTGCGGCATACTTGTCAAAATTGACATGTGGTATGAATATTCGTGGTAGACTTGTCACAAGGAACCCCCTGAATAGATTTTTGAAGTGGTTCCTATCATGAAGTTCACTTCATTGCTGGCCCAGGGAATAATACCATGATGTATTATTAGGCTTTAAAGCCTGATGATCGTCTTACACACCGAAACTTGTCGCTTATTCATTTTACCTTTAATAATTTGTGGGTGGAGTTAGTGAATCTTCAATAGTCTTACATGAAAAAAGATAGAATAATAAACGTGTCCTCTTCTTAGTGTACAGGAGGTTCTATTGACCTGCCTTAATAGTTATGTATGTTTGTAATGATAAGAAAAAAATGTAAGTTTGCAATCTTATCAAACATTTTTTCCTAGGGAAATTTCGTATCAATTAATCTACCTGTTTACATTAAAATTCGATCAAGAAGATATATAATGTACTTTATTTTTATAAATAATAGCGCTACAATTTTAAAATAGTTATGATGGTTTATTTAAATTATTATTTACCCTTAATTACAAACGGCTTTTTTATTCTCTATTATTAGGACAAAACATTAATATTTCTCTGATTTTCAGCACATATTATCAAATAGTCCCTTCGACTGTATTGTAAATAAAAATTAGTTTTGTTTACATGAAGTGTACAGTGTACTTATATCTATATGCTACCAGTTCCAAATAAATAGCCTATAATGATAAAAATACTGAAATATTTCACTTACTATATCACCATATGACATTGTCACTAAATAACATAACAAAAAATAGCAAAACCACATTTAAAGTATTTAGTAAACTTTAATTTGTACAATTTTTTTCACTTTGTTTAAAATCAATCATACATTTTCGGTTCCGTTCGTTTATTATGCTTTTTTAATTATAAATCATTTTTTTTCCATTTCTGTTTTGCCGTAGAGTTAGATATCCTATTGATAAGTTTCCCCCCTGCTGCGGTTGTATTATCAGGAATGTATACTGAAGGAATAATATTGTTTGGTTAAGTTCCTAAACCGCTGGTACAGGATGGAATATTTGAAAAATAAAAACGATATCAAGGTATTTTAATAAAAATAGATATTATTTTTTATATATTTATATAATATTAAAGGATTTTACTGATAGATTTGTTTTCCTATTTTCCAAACAAATTTAAAAGTCACTGTCAAATTATTAAAAATGATATTTTAGCTTTAAAATCATTAAAAAATAAAGTAGATCAAAATAGCCTAATTATTACAAAATCAGATAAGGGTAACTCAACATTAATTAAAAAAAAAAGATTATAAATCTAAAGTGAATAATTTCATAATGTCAAGTAATTCTAAAAAACGATTCTAAATAATGTATAGTTCTAGTTAAAAAGCTATTAGGTGAAAGAAATATCCATCCAGGTATAATATCAGATATAATTGCCCTATTTAATGTATGCATTAGCCAAAATTATTTTACTTTTGATAACAAAGTATATATTCAAAATGAAGGTCTTCCAATAGGAAGTCCTATTTCTCCAATTTTAGCAAATATCTTTATGGATAATTTAGAAAACAAAATCTTTAATTCTAGTTATAAAAACAATATTGTATTTTGGTATAGATATGTTGATGATGTGTTGACAGGTTTTGTAGTTAGATATATTTTTTAATTATATTAATACCTTAAGTCAATTAATTTTCTGGAATTGAGAAATTTAATAATTCATTATTTAATATACAGAAAACCAACACAAACATATGTCCCATAGCATATCTTTCAAATCATCCTATATCACATAAATTAGCAGCTTATAATTCTATGATACATAAAGCATTTTCAATTCCAATGAAAAAAAAATAATTTTAATAAAGAAATTGAGATTATAAAACAAAAACTACACGTAATGGCTATCCATTACATTTGAATAATGTTACTACATCTAATATTCCGTCAACAAACTAAAGAAATTAAAAGTTATAAAACTATTACATATTGTGGAAATATTTCTAATACAATTTCAAAAATTTCTTTTTGCTTTCCTTTGAGTGGAAAAGTTACTATTAGATATGTCTGGAAACTGAACTTTTTCTAAATTGTTTTGTATTAGGGACTAACATTTTTTTGATAATGTAAATTTAGAAATATTATCTTCAGTGTGAAAAAACTCAATATCAGCTAAAAAGGGCTAAAATATTTTTATGACATGTCTGAAGCAGTGATATTAATCTTCTGAGATGGTATTAGAAATCGCGTCTTAGCTAGTGGTTTTGTCATTAGATCCGCTAATTGATGTTCTATGGGTATCTGATCTATTCTTATGGGTCCTTCTAAAACTATGTCTCTTATAAAGAAATGCTATAAACTTATATGTTTTGTTCTTTGGAACTCGGGATTATGGGCCAGTCTTACTGCTGCTCTGTTGTCAACATTTAATACATGTATAGGATTTTTATGATAAGTTGACAATGACTTCATTCCTAGTTAATTATATTGCCAACAAAGTAACTTAAAAAGAACTGACAGTAGATGAGATTTATTTGTAAGAGCTAGGAAAATTAAACGTATACAGATAGGTAACAATTCGCGCTGTTGCCAAGAGCCAATTGCCACGCGTCATTATTGTATTGTACACGTTTAACATTCGATTGTGGATAATTGTTTTATTGATTTTGCGTTCAGTTCTCACATTCCGATTTTTTTCAACAATTAGAGGCCCGATTCTATTTCACAAATTCGATTATGGAATCGTTCGATGTTTTTTCCGAAATCTGATAAATCGGTGATTCATTATTTCCCATTTGATAACTTAAATATTAGCACAGCACTACCAGTTAACCTAGATGAAGGAAAAACAACTCTGCGTGACAACACCGCAAAATTTTATGCTCTGACGTCATTGTCAACTTATCGTAAAAATCCTATAATTTGCAAGGCGCAAGGTCCTTTGTTGCCTCATTCGCTGCAATGATCTCAGCCTCGGTTGTGGAAGTAGCAACAACTTAACCAGGAAATCGCTCCTCCATGAAAATAATATTACGACTCCTGACGTTGATCTACCTGTTTTTGTACAACTCCCAAAATCAGCATAGCTAAAACATTCCAATTATTTACTTGTATAGGAGTTATAGGTTATACCTAAGTCAGTGGTTCCAACTAAATACCTAAATACTCTTTTTAGTTTCTGGACATTTTCTTCGGTTGGATTTTCTAGCGATCTTGATAAATATCCAATACTATATGCAGATCAGGTCTTGTTCTCACCATTAGGAACATTAAGGCACCCTTGACGGTATGGAAAATTACTTTTTTCATGACCTTTCCCTAATTTCGAAATGCATACATCTTTTTCCAAAGGTGTTGCATGGGAGAAATTGAATCTGTCAAGCACTTTTCTAGGTGACATATGTCAATCTGACAATGCTAGTTTTTAGCGAAACAGCTGTCATTGAGTTTAAAAAACCAATTTTTTAAATAAATACTGGAAGTTTTGTTAAAAAAATTCTATTTTTAATGTTCTTAGTATGTATTAATTTTGTTAGAAGTTTTGGACATAAGGTAATCAAACATTCATATAAACAAATATTTTTTACCTTGACACTAACTCTGATTCAACTTCAGAAAGAGGTATAGTACCAATTCTAAAGAATTTTTTGTCACTTGGTTTAATTTCAAAACCTTCAATGTGAAGTGGGCAGAACATATCCTGGAACATTTGAAAATTTTATGTTTTCTCCTAAGTTTGCTAACCCAATGGTTCTATTGTCGAAATTACTTGGAAATCTACATAAGAAATAAAATAATTTCTAACAAGTTAGGGTAATTTGTGAACAAGAAATTTTAATAATGAAACTCGGCAACATTTGATTGTATTGAGAATGTGTCTATTGCACTGACCTATCCCAATAATTTAGGCTTCACAATTTTATGTAAATAAATAAGTATACGTCCATAATGTATTTATATACAGTGTGTAAAAGCCAAATGGAATAAATTTATTATTTCGGTTACTGTACATATTTTTTAAAAAATCCCGAAACACGTCAAATTTAAATTATAACTTGACATTCTTTAACGTGAAAATGCAACCCCTACCTTCAACCCCCTTAGAATGACAGGTACAACCCCCAATTTTTTAAATGGGAAGTATAGGCTTGTGATATATCATTTGAAAGGTCTCTTCAGTGTCACAACAGCCCTATGAAATAAGTTGTTTATAATATTTTTTATATTTTGCCATTTTATCAATTTTTTAAATCAATTTATTATTTTTATATAATTACGAAAATTTTGATTTTAAAAAGTATGTCGGTAGCACTGTGTAATTTATAAAATTTGACAGTTTTGACATTTAAATTATGAAATGTTAATGTTTTCAAATATTTTAAAATGACTAATACACCAATAATATTATATTATATAAGTAAAAGATGATATTTATATTCACAAATACTTTTTTAAAGAACAATATAAAATTAATAAATTGCTATTAACCACAAATGTCATTGTCAATAGTCTTGCCATTAGATATACTTCACTCATGTCGTCAACCATTTAAAACAAAAATTTGCGTGCGTAAAAGTTACATTACGATACGCAAATGCGTTTTATAATCAATGTGGAAGTTAATTGTTGAAAATGAGTCTTCATTTAGTAGGGCTCGGGATGTATTAAGTAACAAATATAATAAATAATCGCTCTTTATTGTATATATACTATAAATAATCTCTCTAATTATCACACTAGTAGATACTTGAAAATAATTATATTTATGTTTCATTAATCAGTGCAACTTTCTTGCATTTGGGATACTTGATACATTGTACATTTTTTGTTTTGCTTAATTTTCTTATAAAGGTAAATCGTACCTACACAAAAAATAATTATGATTGCAATTAAAACTCCAAATATAACATAAAACACCCAATAATCATCGTCACACGTATGGCATATTCCATTAACAAAATTAGCATCAGTGGTTGTGTCGAAAATGTTTTTCTGTACACTGGAGAAAGTCGTGATGTTTTCTGAATTTACGTTAGAAGTATCAGATGTACTTATGTTAAGAACATTATCTGTAGTGGTCGTTAAAATGTTACTTAAAAAATCTCTGTTGGTAGTCACGTCAATGGTTGTCGAGTTTTTTGTAACTGTTAATATATCTTCGAAAGTGGAAGATACAACTTCACTCATGTTTTTATTTCCTTCCGTTGTAGCAACAGTGCTAATGTTGTTTACATTTTGAGAATCGGTTATAATATTTCTGAGAGTCGTAAACATATTTGGTATTGATTCTGTTGTACTTTTTAATAAGTCCGTAGTAATTTCGCTTGTATTTGCTTCTCTGCCTGAATCGAGAAGAGGAGATTGTGTTGTGATTCCTGATTCAGTTTGAACAGAAATAAATGGAGTTTGTGAAGTGGTCGATTGGGTGAAAATGTCTTTTATAATCTCCATTGTACTTGATGTGCCGTTATTGTCTTCTTCCAATAAACCACTGAAATTACTAGCACTATAGGAAATTTCTCTTTGGCCTGTTGATGGAATATTTAAATTATGTAATATATTTAAGTTAGATTCTTCCTGTTCGGGAAATTGAGATATGATCTGAAACAAAAGTTGGTGTTATAAACTACTAAAAATTCTTAAACATTTAAAAATCAATAATTAAAATATATAATTTATGGTACTAACCCTTACTTTCTTACTAAGAATAATAAACAACTCTTCGTTTTAACGCAACCTCCAAATATTTTTATGGACAATTTAGAAAACATAATCTTTAATTCTAGTTATAAAAACAATATTCTATTTTGATATAGATATGTTGATGATGTGTTTGCAGGTTTTGTAGGTAGCGAACGACAGTTAGATATATTTTTTAATTATATTAATACCTTGGATCCTAAAATTAATTTTACTTTAGAAATTGAAGAAAATAATTCAATTAATTTTCTAGATTTAAAAATTGAAAAAGTTAATAATTTAATAAATTATTCAATATTATACAGAAAACCAACACAAACAGATTTAACTATACCTAATTTAAATCATCCTATAACACATAAATCAGCAGCTTATAATTCTATGATACATGGGGCATTTTCAATTCCAATGGACAAAATTAACTTTGATAAAGAAATTGATATCATAAAACAAATAGCTACATCTAATGGCTATACAATTCATTTGATAAATAAATTAATTAATAAGAAAGAACAGAAAGTATCACTACAACTAATATTTCCTAAACAAACTAAAGAAATTAAAAGTTATAAATATATTACATATTGTGGAAATATTTTCAATACAATTTCAAAAATAATATCTTCGGCAACATCAGCATTACTATCATTTAAAACCCAAAATAATGTTGGTACAAAATTGTTAAATGTAAAAACAAAATTACCCATATTAAAAAAATCTGGTATTTACAAAATTAATTGTCCAAAATGTAATGCTGTATATATAGGTCAAACACAAAGAAATTCTGCAGTAAGATTCAATGAACACTTAAGAGCATGTAGATTAAAACAACTAGATAAGTCAAACTATGCAAAACACCTACTTGAACATCCAACCTCTCATACACACCAATGACATCCAAATACTACACTTGTGCTATTTATAATCTACATAGATGAGATATTAAAACAATGTAAAACAAACACAAAAAGACTCCACGTAGGATTTAGAAATATGCAAAAAGTAGATGTATCAGAAGGAGCATTTGCAGACGATGTTGTAGTTATCGCAGAAAATGAAAAAGATTTACAGAAAAATTTATATACATGGAATACAGTACTAAGAGAAAATAGCATGATGCTCAATAAAGTAAAAACTAAAGTCATGATAGTAGGAGATAATGCTGAAGAAATGAATATACAAATAGAAGGGCAAAAGATCGAGCAAGTAAAGGCTTTCCAAAATCTTGGAGTAGAAATAGAAGAAGGAGGAAAACCAGAAGCTGAAATCAACAACAGAATAGATAAAACACTAAAGCTCTACTTTGCAATGAACAAACATTTTATAAGCAAATCTGAAATCTCGCGGGAAACAAAAATTAAGATATTTAAAACCATATACAGACCTATCCTGACCTTTGGATGCGAATCTTGGGTACTAACAAATAAAGAAAAAAGTAAAATACAGGCCATAGAAATGAAGTACCTAAGAAGAGTTCAAGGAATCACAAGAAAAGACAAGATAAGAAACACTGCAGTAAGGGACGAACTACAAATAGAATCTACCCTAGAATTTATTGAAAAAAGACAGCTGAGCTGGTGGGGACATTTACACAGAATGGAGCAAGTAGACCAGTGAAAAAGATATGGGAAGCAAGAATTCAAACAAAACGTAAGAGAGGTAGACCAAGATTAACATGGGATGGAGTTATAGAAGACATACTTAACAGAAGAGTAATCCAGAAAGCAGAAGCTAAAGCATTGACCAAAAACAAACAGAAGTGGGCTCAATTTGTACATAATTAATATTGTATCGATTTTAATACCCTACACCTTATAATGTAAAAGGGAATCTGATTATATATATAATTCCTTAGGGTTAATAACATCTAGGCTTTACTATTTTTAAGTCTTCCATACTTGGTCTAGCCTTAACTACTTAATCAACATCAAGTACCTAGGTACAAACAAACAAAATGTAACTTAAATATGTCAATCTGACGATGCTCGTTGTGGCCAAACAGCTGTAATTGTAATTTAAAACCTAATTTTTTAATTAAACGTGAAAGTTGCGTTAAAACGAATAGTAATTTGCTAAATCATCAATATTTGTAATATATTTAAAATTTTCGTGTAAATAATTTTAAAATTTAAAAACAGTCGGGAATAATTAGAGCAATGAAACAAGGTCGATGTTCAAAATTCTATGCACAAAATAATATGAAATTTTTTTTTAAATATGTAAGACCAACAAAGTTCATATTCAGGAATAGAGAGTGATTCTTATACTTCATAGTATTAGTATCTCAGGTGCGAAAAAGTTGATTTTTGATTATCTAAGACCCAAAGAAATGTTTTCACTTTCTTGTTTTAAAAGTCAATTCAAAATGAAAACAGCACTCCAATGGGTCTCAATACAAATTTTCAAAATAATAATTTTCATAAAACTCCACACCAAAAAGAAACCCCGCTCATGATCAAGATCTACTACGCAATCACTGGATGAACACGAAAAAGCAGCTTAGATATTATGATATAAGTATTGGCGCTCTAGAGTTCAAGTGGAGAGGTTTAACAGGCTTATACGACCTAAGACAATCTAATTTAATCTAATCAAAGTCAAATAGTTCAATAACAAAGTGGCACAGTTTCAATATAACCATACTCTAAAAAGCTTATTGCTCAAATATTGCTATATCTGAGTATTTTTTTAATATTAAATTACATATTACGGGTGAATGTAAAAAAAATTTTTTTTAGGAATGCCCTTGACAACGTTTAAGTAAGTTAAATTAAATTAAATTTTCCCAATAAGAGAAGCCTGAAATTTACTTAATTTTGAAACCACCGTAAAATTTATTGTATGAAACCTTACTCTGTGGTCCATCTTATTAAGAACTTTAAAACAAAAAATTTTTAACAAAACTTTCATTTTTCATTTATTCATTTTTTTTTAATGAAAGGTGGAAGTTCTGTTAAAATGTTTTATTTTGTAATGTTCTTAACATAAAATTCATCAGATTTAAATAACAGAATTGAATAATTTGAAACAGCTGTTGTTGATAAAAAATTTAATAAACTTGTATAGTGTTCAAAGCAGAAAAAATTGAATTATCGATGCATTTTACAGAGTAATTTTGTTGGAAAATTGTTTTTCCATGAAATAGCTTCTTTATCAGCTATGTAATGCATTATTTCTTTGCATCCTTATGATGGCCGTATTGTAGGCCGAAACTAGTCGCTTTTGTTTACAACAAATTCATATAACAATAAATATTTTGTGACATTAACATTGGTTTTTTCCTTTGTTTTTTCCAAGTTGACACTGACTCAATTTCTATTGTAGTACAGAAAAAGTAGAGCTAAGGACATTGTTTGCATATGTTCTTAGATCTTTTTTTTGTAGTATAAAGGCTAAACATGAAGAAAGCTTATTAAAAAAGTACAAAGATTTGACTATCGAAGATATATTTTTGACTCCATTGATAATATTGGAAATACACAGTATGGAAGTATGCCAAACTTATTATAGAGGCAGATTCGTTATAGAACAGCACCCGGAATAAAAGTCCATCTTTTAAGAGGTTTTCTTTCCAAGCACGGTTATCAATTTAGTTTTTTTTGTGTAAAACTCAATAAAAATATGTTTTAAAACTGTTTTAATATTGGAATCCAAAAATAAAAAAATGAGACATATTCAATTCTAAAATTTGTTAAAAATAATTAATACTTACTTGAAAATGTGACATTTCAACTACACAAGTAACTTATTACACTAATAAAATATTTATAAACGTGTCTAACACAACAAATTATTGTTTTTAATTTTGGAAAAATGTTATTATTAACAGAACTTATACACGATCGGTGAGATTTCGGTGTTATGTTTTTCGTAAAATATATTTTTATTTATATTTTGTAGTTTGTTTATACAATTAATAAAATGTACATTTCCAATGAGTATATTGCGGTTTATTATCATCATAGGGACAATCCAGTTTACACAAATTTTTTTAGAACGGTTACTTTATTGATATTTAGAAATTAATTCTGTCAATTTAAGGAGTACTCTAAACAAAAATGATTAAACCATTTTTGACATAAAAAGGTTCAAAGGAAATTCAAAGTCTATCCCACAACTATTTATTAATCGTTGCAACTAGTTTCGGTCCTATAGGACCATCATCAGGCTGAAAGAATTACAAGAAAATAGAAAGAGGATCTTAAAAGTACAATGTCAAGTTACAATTCCTTACAAATTGATAAAAATGACAAGCTGATAATACAGAGAATAGAAAAAATTTTTTACAATCAAATGTCAAACCATATTAAAAGAATAAACATTAATAATAATACTATGAAACTGCAAATATATTGTTTAAATAATTAATAAATCGAAAAATATAATAAGGTTAACATTGTTAAAGTGAATTTACATTAAATCATATTATAACAAATATAAAATCATAAATTTTAAAAATATCTATGGAAATTATAACTAATACTGACAGGATGAAAGAAAGGACACAAAATGTTTAAATACATACAATAAGTAGCTTATAATAATATTGAGGCACCCTGTACAATTATTAGCCAATTAAAAAAAAATAATAAAAGTAAGTCGCTCAATTATCGTACTATTATCATGTTGGATTTCCTATTTGTTTTCATATGTTCTATATCCGGATATTGCTGATGTTTTTCTTGAAACCTCTTGTGATATTTTTGGATATTATTCATAATATTATCACATTTGCAATACGATGAGCAAAGTACATTACATTCCAATTTACCCATTTTTGTAAATTCAATTTTGAAGGAATGATTAAGGGAATTTTTTTATTTTCACAATTGGAAATATTATTCTTACAAAAGAAGGAACCACATTACGACTACCTACATGACGTATAACATTTTAATACATCAAAATATTACCTCTTATAAAATAGTTCAACTAAAACTGTAAAAATCAACATTGTACTAAACCTTTAACAGGTTGGCTAACGATTATTTTTATTGAGATCATTTTATTTGATTATATTATTTTTCTAGTGACTGGTTTTGGTACAAGTTTTGGTTCAACTCCTGCTACGACCGCCTCGACGGGATTCGGTGGATTTGGTTCGACTTTTGGATCTACAAATACACAGCAAAGTTCTGGTTTTGGATCTTTTGGCGCTACCTCCACCGCTCCAACATTCGGCACAAGTTTTGGTACTCCCGCATCATCTGCTCCATCAGCTTTTGGAAGTACATTTGGAGCACCGGCCGCTTCGGCTGCACCTACCTTTGGTGGCGGTTTTGGTACTCAACAAACACAACCTAGTTTATTTGGAACCGCAGCTACTACTACAACCCCAAGTCTTTTTGGTGCTACCACATCAGCTCCCAGTTTATTTTCTAATACTTCCGGTGGGGGATTGTTTGGTTCAACCAATACTACTCAAGCAACTGGATTGTTTGGTATAATTATTACAATGATAAATGATTTAACATTTTTTGTTGAAATATCTGTATTGTAGGAAATGCTGCTACAACTACTACACCCAGTTTATTTGGTACAACCCCAACACCTTCATTGTTTGGACAACAAACGGCCACATCAACCCCTAGTTTATTTGGTACTGGCACAGCAGCAGCAGGTTTTGGCACAAATGTATTTGGTACTACTACTACTTCCACTCCTTCTTTATTTGGTTCAGGATTTGGTAATACAACGACTACATCAGCAGGTTTTGGAGGATTTGGTGGAACTGGGACAAATTTTGCCGGCTTTGGCACACAAGCTCAAGGATCATTGTTTGGCAAACCCCAAATACAACAAACTGGTAAGCTACTTTAACTTTTAAAATAGTGCCAATTAGGGATGCACGTTTTAAGAAATATGTGAAATTAAAATTATAAAACTTATGTACGACCAAGTTACTCATTAGCCCTCTCGTTAATATTTGTTTAGCTCCTCAACAACCGCAAGCGTCTAAAAACCAACAAGTAGTGGCGTCAGTATACACTATAAATGTTTTCAACGATGAGAGAGATGATATTTTAAAAAAGTGGAATATGCTCCAGGCTTGCTGGGGAACAGGAAAAGGATATTACAACTCCCAACAAACTCCTATTATTTATGATGCTCAAAATCCGTTTTATAGATTCAAAGCAATGGGCTACAATGTTATTCCTGAACACGACAACTGCGATGGGGTAGTTAAATTGATTTTTAACAAGAAACTTGACGAATTGAAGTAAGTATGAACCGTATTGTTTTAGTTTACTTTCTTTTAATTTTTATTTTATTATACTTTTTACTTATGTTCGATGGGTACTTATCCAGAACCCAACAGTGTTGGAGTCATCCCCGTGAGTATGTCTACCAATCAAACCCACCTCATAGCTCGCCGTTACCCCTGCCTCGGAATCACTACCCTAACATACTTCAAGGCGGGCGGCGTTCCCTCACACACTGTTCCATTCATACCACTCATGTCATCAAGAATGTTTCCTTTCCCTAGTCATACCCTCCACTGCTTCGCTTACCTCCTCCCATTCTGTCTCCTCTCAACATTATCTGCACCAAGTTCCCCCAATACTCTTTCCCTCCAAGTTTCCTCTCCAACTGCTTTAAAACTTCCTGGTTCTTCTAAACACGTGTTCCTCATCATCCTCCACCTCACACCTCTCTCACATGCCAGTCTCTCTTCCCATTGTTGTGTAGATACCCCACCCTTGACCCATCTCCCATGAGCACCTGGGTCAAGAATTAGTTCACCTACCCAAACTTCCGGTCCATACACTCACTCCTACTCCTAATTGCCATTTTTAACGCACCTTCATACCCTACTTTTACTGCACTGACTGTACTGTATCCCTGCACCACGCTCAACAGACCGACTTTGACCTTCTTTGTCTTGTTTCGTCCCTTTACGAGCAATCCCACCATTTTATCTTCCGCTACTTTCAATCCGCATCGCTCTATCTTTCCCACAATCTTCCTACACATCCTCTCCGCCTCTCCCTTTGCCACCCTCCCCCATACTGCCACTATTCTCCTCATGATTTTTCTTTTCCCCTTTGTTGTCCTCATATTGTCCTCCAACCCAGAAATGCTCCTTTCGTAATCTTTTATCTGTCACCTTAAAGTTTTTTGTTCCCCTTTCCTGCCTCCACCGCCCTTGCTCCTACAACCCTTTCCACTTCGACCAGCATCCCCCTCACCTCATCCCTCTTCTTCGCTTCTATTATCACCTCCCTGTTCCTTGAGACCCTTTCATCTCCCCTAACCCCCGCTTAATCTTTTCAATCCCTTCTTGATATATGTTCCCGATATCTTTAAGGATAACCGCTTAGATATTTTAATTTATTTATATTGTTTTGTTTAAGAAATCAACAGGAAGTACTTAAGAATGGTATAGCTGGTATTCTAGGTAACAAACCTAATTTGATTGTTGAAATACATCAAATAAGATCGTTATCAGATAATCAAACTGAAGTAAAAATAACTGTGTCAGAAAAAGGTGTTACAGGAACAAGTAGAAAAATTCCAGCTTTGGATCTTGCTACATTTTTTAATCAACCTGTTCAAAAGCAACAACTTAGTACAGTGATGGTCACCTCTATAACTCCGTTTGTAACCCCCACTAAAGCTGAATTAGAAGAGTATTTGAAATATCCACCTCCAGGTAAGTTAGAATAGATATTAGTATTTTTTTATACATTTTAATTTATGCAAAATTTGTAGACAAAAATGAGAAATTTAACTTATAAAATATATATTAATTCTTTAATCTACTTTGCGTGCATCTTCCCTCTTTTATTTCCTTGATTAATTTATTTTTGTTCTTTTTTACCGTAATTTGGTGTTCTTAAACAGAATTCCTACTTATCTCAGATTTGAGTCTTTGTAATTTCTTGTTCGATGTATTTTGTTCTTTGAATCATTTTATGTATAATGGTCACAATTTAATTTGAACTACCTACGTCCACTCATTTTTTCTTTCCTTTAAAGATTTTTTCAATAAATTTGCTTTCTTTGATCTATTTCTTCCAACAACAATAACCTTCATATTACATTAACAATAACTTTATGTATTTTATTCCATAACCCCCCTTTAAATTTCTATTTAATTTATAATTTATAATAATAGTAAGAGATAAGAGATTATTGTATTAAAAAGTGTCCATCGAAGAGGAACAAATTGGTGGCACCACAGTAGCAACAGTAAGTGTCACAGGACGTTACAAATAGTAGAAAAGAACAATTCGTCCTGTGATCGGCTGTCAAAATGAATTGTTAGAGTAAGAAACGAAATTAAATTACATTTTACTACGTAAATAGTTGAGATTTTAAATACTGCATAATTTTTAACTACACGTCACGAAAAATCTTAAAATTTTCAACCCACTCTGTTTATAACCCATGGAAGGTTACTCACTTCATGTTGTATTTTTACCCTTCCGCTACTATCGCGTCATCTACTATTTGCTCCTTACCGCTGGGCAGTTTTCGACATGATTCCAATACAAGTTGGTCCTCCTTACCTCTACCATCCATAATGAAATCAATGCACAACTTTCTGTTTCAGTTTAACATTAAATTTATTCTTTATCCACCACAATGTGTAAGCATGGTGGATGTTTTATTATATTTCATTCTATTTCATATATAGTCATGTTTTAAGGTTTTTTGTTTAAATTTTTACATCTGTATTGTTACAATTACCATCACTTTTTATCCTGATGATGGCCTACTTATGGGCCGAAACTAGTAGCTGTTATTTACCTTTAATTAGTTTTGCTAATGAATATTTTTAAACGCTTCATTTAATCAACTATTAGTTTCCTACAAAATTTGAAAAAGTATATTTTGCAATTATAAAAATTAACCCGTTTCAGGAATGATTTACATTCATAATAAGAAAATGAATTTAACCAATACTTTAGGACCGCAATGTATATACTTCCAATGTGCATTTTTTAAATAGTTAAATTAAATGATATTAAAATAATTCAAACCTGCTACATTAATATGCACCTCAAGTTTTAGCAAATAATTACATTATTGTATAATATTGGCAATTTATTTTATAAAACGAACCTTAATATTGTTGTATTAAAATGTTAAAATATTAAGTAACAATCTTTTTAGTTTATTTTTTGAGTTCTCTTTTTACTCAACTCATATAATCCAACTTTTTTTAAACAATTTATTTCTTCCAAATGATCACAAGGTTTTGTTGTTTATTTTACTGATTTTCATTTTCACATTAGATTTTATGTTATAGGTATTGATTTGCAAATGTGGCAAGCCGCTATCGATGACAACCCAAATCCTAAGAAGTACATTCCAGTTCCTATTAACGGATTTTCCAATCTAAGATCTAGACTATTGCACCAAGAACATCAAACTGGATTACACCAAGCATTTTTGGAGAAAGTTAACAAAGACATAACTCACTTAAAAACTAGGCATTCATCTTCTGTAGCTCAAATTACGGAATTAAAATCGAAATTTTTTGAGCTGCAACATAGAATATTAAGGGTAAGAATTGTAAGAGAGGTGGACGATTCTTACTGACTTTTATTATAGGTTCAAATACGATGTCAACTTTTAAGTAATGGTTTTCATGTTTTGGTAAATGTTTACTGTAAAATTCACTAATTTTAATTGGTTTTGATTTTTTAGATTTTAGTCAAACAGGAGTGTACAAGAAAAGCTGGTGTAACTATATTACCAGAAGAAGAAGTACTTCGAGGCAGGTTTGAAATTATGCATCAACAGTTAAACAATCCTAAACAATTTAAGGTAATAAAGTAGTCGTCTAACTGAATTATTTCGCATTAGAACCATTTTACATGATAAAGAATTATGCCGAAAATTTTACAATGTTTGAAGCTTCTACTAATCGGTTTTTTAGAAGAACTTTAACTGTAATAACCATAGTATTTTATTATTTTGAGTGATTTTTGTCGAATAAAAGGGGATTAAATGAGACTTTATTGAATACCCTTTTCGTTAATTTTCCTACCAATTTTCCACCATGGTAATATTTTTTTATTAACTTTTCTATGTTTTTAGGGACAAGTTAATGAAATTCTTTCCAATATAAAAATGATGGCTGGAAATTATAAGCAATGCAATCCCGGCTACAGATTAGATGCTGAATCCCAAGTTGAAATCAAACAATTTTTAAAAATGGAACAAAATGGAATAGCTCAATTGATTAACATAATACAGACTGATTTGAAGGCATTAAATGTCATAAACGAAGATCTTAAACGAAAAGCTCTAAATGGGAACTTAATTTAAATCGATTTTAAATATTCAAGTATTTTGTTATGATATACATAAAACTGAATATACATTTATAAAAAAACTGTGATTTTAATTGAAATTAATATAAAATATAAAATTAACCTTGTTATGAATAAGACAATAAAGGTATAGTCTTTCCAATATTAATTGCTAAAATCCATTTAATAAAAGTGTCTTACAGAGTGAGCTAGTATACTAGACTTCAAAGTAAAAAGAATTGCATGAAAATAACATATTTGTCCCGTTAAACATCCACTCTGTATCGTCGGAACCCAGCTCTCTCTAGACTGGTAGTTGTACAGCGCGAAAACAAGTAGGACACGCACGCCACTTGTTGACGGCTTTTAATGGTCCGCTGTTGCATGCAGGGGTCACGGGGTGATTTTTTGCGGCAGTTTTTATATATAGTCCAAGAGCTAGTAACACGTGTTTCATGAAGTGTTTGATGCACCTTGAAATTTTGTGCCATAGCATCTATCGTATAGGTGAGCAGGTAAACAAGTGTTGGCTAGCCTTACCTGGGGACACCAGGTACTGCGCAGGGGAGAAAGGTGTAAAAAAATTTTGCCCAAAAAAAGTGTTTGTTTCAGAGGCCAACAAACAGAAATGAAAATTTGTAATCACATAAAACACAAAAATTAATAAGGCAGACACTTTTGAGGGGGTTATTATTTAATAAAAACACCCTCAAGTTGTTTTCTTTTAAATACAAAATAAAGTGTTTGATTCACGCTGATATTTTAACAGGGTCTTAATTTCATATAATAAAAAATAATTACAAAAAGGCAGACACTTTTTTGGGGTTTATTTATCGGAAAATATTAAAATAAATATTAATTTTAATAGAAAGAGATAGGCAGCGCGTAGTCGTGGATGTGAGTGAGAGCACCGATTACAGGCGAAGCAACGGTGTTGATAATGATAACCCTCCTTAGTAGACACTACCGACGGTAGAATTACACCACTGTATTTCAAATTACATTCTTGACGGATTTTCAATGCTATTCGACATTTATTTAAAGATGTCTCAGAGAAAACAATAACCTTTTCAGCATTTTTCTGTTTACATATAACACATGACACAGACACACGTTCCTCACACTCCTCTTCCATTTTTTTAAAAGAATAGTTCACTCGAAAATTTAGTGTACATTAAAAGATATCCAATTCACATATTTTGTTATTAATAATTAACAATTTTACACACGCATAAAAGAAATCACAAAAACATGTGCTCATAACAACGGATAGAATGTTTACTGAAAATTTGTAGTCAGAACAGCTGTACAAGAACACGTGATCATTAGCCAATGAGAGCGCAGAGAAACACCGTTGCTTCGCCTGTAATCGGTGCTCTCACTCACATCCACGACTACGCGCTGCCTATCTCTTTCTATTAACATTAATATTTATTTTAATATTTTCCGATAAATAAACCCCAAAAAAAGTGTCTGCCTTTTTGTAATTATTTTTTATTATATGAAATTAAGACCCTGTCAAAATATCAGCGTGAATCAAACACTTTATTTTGTATTTAAAAGAAAACAACTTGAGGGTGTTTTTATTAAATAATAACCCCCTCAAAAGTGTCTGCCTTATTAATTTTTGTGTTTTATGTGATTACAAATTTTCATTTCTGTTTGTTGGCCTCTGAAACAAACACTTTTTTTGGGCAAAATTTTTTTACACCTTTCTCCCCTGCGCAGTACCTGGTGTCCCCAGGTAAGGCTAGCCAACACTTGTTTACCTGCTCACCTATACGATAGATGCTATGGCACAAAATTTCAAGGTGCATCAAACACTTCATGAAACACGTGTTACTAGCTCTCCGACTAATAGTTCACAAAGTCGGTGTCTAGTGCGGAGGCGGAGAGTCCAGATTTTTATTTGGGGCAGTTAAGTATTAACTTTAGATATATCTTTGTTTCGGTATTTCATTTTTAATAATTTGTTTACGTATTGTAATTAGTTACATATATTATGGCAGCGTTTTGGAGACCTTTTGAATCAGAAAATGGAAATCCAGATCAAAATTTAAATTCAGAAGATATATCGCCAACAGGTGAGGTTAGTAGCGAATTTTGCAATAAAGATTTGCACATTCAGTGTCATAGGGTTATTTTAAATATGTATCAGTGTTTGAAAAATGAAGATACTAAAAAATCAGATGCGGTTGTAATAAAGCGAATTAAAACGTTAACTAAAATTTCTATTTACACTATTTCTCGGGTTATTAAGCGCGGTGACGTTATAGATCATTCGCAGGTGCGGAAAACCAAAATTTGCAAATGTTGACGATGCTACAAAAGATGTAATAAAGCGAACGATTTATAATTTATATCAAGAAAATATTGTACTGACTTTAGAAATCGTTTAAATGAAAATTACGAGATTATAATTATAAAAGCTTGTAAACTTTACACGGTATACTATTAGAATGCGCTTTTAATTATAAGAAATTAGATAAACGAATGGTTATAATGGAATCGCGGCGCATTGTTGTACTCAGTGAAGAGTATTTAGATAAAATAAGGAAGCATCGTGATTTAAAAAGGCATATAGTATACCTACATGAGACTTGGTTTGACACACATGATACTGTTCAGTATGGCTGGGTAGATCAGTTTCAAAAGAATAGTTTAAATGCGCCATGTTCGAGAGGAAAGCGTATAATAATTCTTCATGGCGGAAGTGAAAACGGTTTTCTACCAAATGCGTTACTACTGTCTCCGAAAAATATTAAGATATGAGTGCAGATTTGTTCAAAAAATGGTTTCAAGAGCAGCTTCTTCCTAAAATTCCTCGAAATTCAGTAGTCGTTATGGACAATGCTTCCTATCATTAGCGGATATTATTTTAGATATTTATGAAAAATAGGGACATTCCTCTGGAAAAGGAAAGTATAAAGGGTAAGGACAAAGAAAGAACTACTACGAAGTATAAAAGCGCTTAATTTAAAAAACGATTATGTGATCGACAATATTCGTAATACACATGGACATACACTCTTACGATTACCTCCATATTATTGCATAATTAATCCGATTGAACTGGTGTGGGGCGTCATAAAAACAAAGTTACGGAAATTAAACCAATCGCCAACTTTGACCGAAAAAGTACTTGATAACAACGACAAGTAATAACAGAATTAGGCGATAATATTTGGAAAAACTGCGTGAAACATGTCATTGAGAAAGAAAATGAATACCCATCTGTGCCGTCCGTAAAAATACCTCCTATTATTAATCGACCTGGCAGCGATTCTAGTTCCGAATCCAGCAATTCTGACGTTGAATAACTGCGGTTTTCGTTGATTTACTTTGTGTTATTTATTTTTTCATTATTATTTAAATATTTAGATTTTTCTTTGTTTTCACACATAGCAGAATAATACTTTTATGCGTTGGTAGGAATGATTTTCTTCAGTTTTTTATTTTTTATATTTACAATTAAAAATTTTATTTTATAAATTGTTTTTTTTTATTCTAGTTAGAAATATTTTATTCTGTTGTTATATTTACAGTTGAACATTTATTTTTTATTCAAGTCGTATTAACCAACATACCCACCCTTCGTAGTAAGCATTGTTTTATTCAGTTGTTATAGTTAAAGTTAAACATTTAATTTTTTATTCTAGTCTTCCTTATCAATATACCCATCCTACATCCTGTTACTATCCTGGCAAAAGTGACACACCTCCCCGTTGGTTTTTGCTAATGCAGACGCATCAATATTGGCAATTAAAATTTGGTTTCTCTTAAGAAATGTATTTTTAAAACACAGGTCTGCAGTTAAGAAAAGAAATGATGTTTCATTAAGCACACTTTCTAGGTTTAACCCCTCCAATATTGGAAAAAGAAAACTAGCTAGAGAGTTTCTCATTTTAATTGTTTCTCTATATTTTGTTGTTGCCTCTATGTCTGTCTCACAATGGCTATCAAGTAGGTTTGGAAATCAGACTAGAACGTACATACCTAATGAACCCTTAATAGAACAATTCATCAACACCAAATAATTAACACGGATCAGATATTAAAAGTGTTCTAACTATATTTGGCAAATATTTTTTTTATTATTAGAAATTCTAGGTTAATTTAAATATATAAATAATATAGCATTATAAATAAAAAATATCACAATTCACTATTGCCATGTTCTTAACTTAATAAGTATGTAACTAACTGTAAAATTTCAAAATAAAAACATCAGTCTACAAATTATTAGTTATCTTAATTATTAACAATCAGTATTCTTTCCTATGTAAACTTAAATCTAAGGGACCATCTACTTGCATTTCTTCATACGGTATACAAACATTGTTTGATTCTGTTATAAACGGTTTCATAAATGGATTCCAAGTAGTTGTATTTTCACTTTCCTTGATGATAAATAAATGTTCTTTATTTAAGAGTTCAGATCTCATACATTTTGTTATACAACATGCTCTATTACAATAACAAGGATGTCTTAAACCATTTTCCCTAAATAAGGGTTCGGTCCCAGATAACCTATTTTCTATTTTGTTTTCAATAGGATTTATTTCCATTGGTCGCAGGTTTTTAATCTTGTCGTCTTCATTAATAAAATGTTTGTAAGTTTTAACGTGTTTTCTTAAGCTGCTGGGATCGGTGTACTTTTTGGAGCACCCAAGGATTTTACATTGATATGGCTTATCAACTTGATGAGTCCTAGAATGTTTAAATCTGTCACTAGAATTTGAGTAAGCTTTGTTACATCCTGGAATAGGACACACGTAAGGTTTTTCGCCGCTGTGAGATCTTGAGTGAATTTTTAAATTCTCCGCTCTAGAAAAGGACTTTTCACATTCGAAACATTTGTGAGGTTTTTCATTGGTATGTGTTCGGACATGGACTAACATTTTGTATCTGAAACCAAATTATGCAATTTACTACAATAAGAAGCATTACAATATTTTTTTTAAATAAAACTATATTTATTTAGAAACACCTAATTGTTTTCTATGTCAAGAATAAAATTCAGATATGAGTAAGAAAATCATTAAAATGCTCTTGCAATTAGACTTGAATGAGAAAACCCTTTGGGCCAAAATATTGAATCAATAATTATTTAAAGTATAGATCCACAATAGACTCTTGTGAGTCGTAGTGGAGGGCCTTGTGGACCCACTCACGACAAACCTAACCTACTAAAAGTATTTTTTATGAATAATTTAAGAAAGTAGACAAATATTGTCCTTTCAGATGCATGCATGCGGTACAATGTACTGATAATGTACCAAAATTTGTAAAGCTGTACCTAGTTATCTATAAATTGAGGACATATTATTATTTAATTAATCATTCCTTATCTATTAATTCTCATTTGTGTATTAGTAGTTTATTATTTTGATTTTACGAGTACTTAAACTGATAAAATTTACTTCAAGCTATCTATTGTAAATTGCTTTTTTGATATTCTATTTTTCTTAAGCAAAAACATTTCAATAAGTATCTCCTTATCAATGCTGTTTTATTATATAAATTAAATAATTACGTTTTAAACTGCAAAAATATTAAAAAACAACATTTTGTGTATAAATAAGTGATTTAATGTAAAAACCTTTTATCACAAATATAGGAATTATTGTTAAAGTTTTATTGATAAATTTACGTTTCTACTAATCAATATAAACAAAATGTTTAAGAAACTAAAACAAAACAGTTGTCTGGTTATTAATAATAATGAGGAAATCTAATAATATGGTGTAAGTACACTAGATAAAAAAAATGAAAGGAACAAGAATACTTGGTAAAAAAGATGGTAGAAAAATTGTTGTTTTTAAGTAATGGAAACAATTCATAAAGGAATATATATAGAAACCAATTTAACGTCCTAAATGTTGTTAGTAGTCGCTAAAAACCTACTTTACTTAACCTAACAGTTTGTGGTTCTGTGTCACACTCGTTGACAGATAAAAATGATGTATGGTAGACATGTGTGTATAGGAAAGATTAAAATAAAGTATTCATCTGCATCTTGTATTATTCTACACATCAAGTATTAAAAACAACAGGTTATGGGCCCAGGCAGCACGAAAAAGGCAGAAATATTATAAGAAAGCAAGTATTTTGGGAAAATATCATTTAAACAAGGGAAGATGTCCAACTCCGTAAAGACCTATCACATTGAGGTATTATCCGTTAAAAATTATTACAATTGGAAATTCCGCATGGAAATATTGCTAGCGGAACAACAAGTACTGGACATAATAAATACTAAAACAGACACAGACACATTGGATGCAGCAGGAAAAGCAGCATTTTTAAAGAGGGACAACAAGGCGAAATCGACTATTATACAGTATGTAGATGATGCACAGCTAGAAATATTAAGAGAGCGAGAAACTGCTTATGATATGTGGGAGGCTTTAAGGAAAACTTATGAGAAAAAGGGAGTACAGGGCCAATTATTTCTAAAAAAGAAACTGTTATCAATGAAAATGGGAGATAGTCAACCTATAGAGGAATTTTTCATGAAATATGAAGAAATTATAAGACAATTAAAAGGTTCAGGAATGAAATTGGACGAACAGGATATGATATGCAATCTTTTACTTGCTTTACCAAAATCTTATGAGACAATTATAACGGTAATTGAAAATATAGTTGAAAAATTGTCATATGAAGAAGTTAAAAGTAAGTTAAAAGCAGAAGCAGAAAAAAGAAAGGCAAATGGTACAGGTAGAAATCAGGGCAATGAACAGGTAGCCTTTGTATCAGAAGGATGTTATAATTGTGGCAAATTTGGGCATTTCAAAAGAGAATGTAGACTCAAGAGGACCTTTAGAAATAGACCCCATAGAGGAGGATTTAGTAACCATTCATTTGAGAGACAGCCAAGTCAAGGGCAACACATTCCAAGCAATCAGAATCGTTACAATCAACCCCATCAAAGAGGAAATTTCCAACCAAGAGGCTTTTCAGCAAGAGGAAGGTACCAAGAAAGAGGTGCAATGTTCAATGAGCAAAATATCAGCGAGGTAGAACATAGAGACGAAGCAATAAGTTTTATAGGTGAGGTAAATTGCATAGAAAGTGAAAACCAAGGTAACAAACATTTATTATTTTGTATAGATAGTGGATGTACCGATCACATGGTAAATCATAAAAAATATTTTTCTGACATTATGCTATTAGAAACTCCTATTAATATTGCCACTGCAAACAATGAATATAATATAAGGGCTGTAGGTATAGGAAACATTGAAGTTTTCTCAATAGTTAATGGTAAAGTTATTAAATGTTTAGTTAAAAATGTACTGTTTGTGCCTGAATTAAGGAAAAACCTATTATCTGTTAAAAAACTGGAAGATGCAGGAATTAAAGTTGTTTTTGAAAATAGCACTGTAAAACTTTTTAATAACAATGATTTAACTGAAACCTTAAATGTAGAATTGGTAAATGATGAGCTTATTACTTGGCACAACAAATTTGCACACTTAAATTTTGAAAGTTTAAAAATGTTAATTAAAAATGATTTGGTTAAAGGTATCAATAAAAATATATGTTGTTCTAAAATAGAGTTTTGTGAACCATGTGTAATGGGGAAAATGTCACGTCTACCTTTTGGAACAAGAATTAAAAGTAATAGATTGTTTGAGCTGGTTCACACAGATGTATGTGGGCCAATAAACCCTGAAACTTTTGACAA
This sequence comes from Ophraella communa, assembly GCA_035357415.1. Taxonomy (NCBI): domain Eukaryota; kingdom Metazoa; phylum Arthropoda; class Insecta; order Coleoptera; family Chrysomelidae; genus Ophraella; species Ophraella communa. The sequence goes on from CM068984.1 coordinate 8,926,905, forward strand.
TTTTAAGTACTTTGTAACGTTTATAGAAGATTTTTCAGGTTTTACAATGACTTTTTTAATAAAAAATAAAAATGAGGTTTTTGGTAAGTTTCAAGAATATGTTAAAATGGTTTTATCAAAATTTAATTGTCGAATATTCAAATTACGATGTGACAATGGGGGGGAATATGTATCAACACAATTCAAAACTTTTTGTAAAATGGAAGGCATAACTTTAGATTACACACCACCTTATACTCCTCAACTTAACGGAAGAGCAGAGAGAATGAACAGAACTCTAGTAGAACGCAGTAGAACTATAATGAATCATGCAAATATGCCAAAAGAATTTTGGGGGGAAGCAATAAGGGTATCTACATATGCTATAAACAGGAGTCCTGCTAACAGAAATAATGACAAAACCACTCCAGCTGAAATTTGGTATGGGAAGAAACCAGATGTATCAAACTTAAAGACTTTTGGATCTGTGGCATACAACCATATACCGAACCAATTTAGAGACAAATTTGATGAAAAAACTGAAAAATGTATATTTTTAGGTTATTCAAACATGGGATACAGACTTTGGAGTATAAATAAACAAAAGGTAATCATATCAAGGGATGTTAAATTTGATGAAAGCAAATTTTATTTTAAATCAAAAGCTACAGTACTACCAACAAATGAGGCTTTGGATGATGAAGAAAAATTAGAAGAAAATGAAAGGAAAATGCCAGAACAAGATCATGATGATGCCAGAACAGAGACAAATAATGGAGATGAAGAACATGATGAAAACATTCCAGGCACCAGTAGAGTTAGAAGAATTCCTTTTTGGCACAATGACTATGAGGTATATTATGCTTTTAATGCAGTGAAATATATTGAAGACATTCCAGAAAAATATGAGGACATAGAGAATAGAGAAGATAAAGAATGCTGGAAAAGAGCAATGGACAGAGAACTTGATGCAATTGAAAAGAACGATACTTGGGAAGTTGTAAAGAAACCGGAACTTGCAAAGATCATAGATACCAAATGGGTATACAATTACAAACCTTTAGAAGAAATGGAGGATGATAAATTTAAAGCCAGGCTAGTTGCTAGGGGGTTTATACAGGAAATGGGTAAGGACTATGATTTAATATATTCACCAGTAGCTAGAATGAACACTATCAGAACATTGTTAATAATAGGTAATCAGTTTCTATTTCATTTCAAACAATTAGATGTCACATCTGCATTCCTTAATGCAACAATAAAAGAAGATGTTTTCATATACCCACCAAAAGGATATAAAATCAATTCAAATATGGTTCTAAAGCTAAAAAAGTCATTGTATGGCCTTAAACAATCTTCCAGACACTGGAATAATGAAATCAATGAGTTTTTGTTAGGGTTAGGATTTTATAGATCAGAAAATGACTATTGTTTATACTATATGTCTATAAATAATGAAAGTATATACTTGCTCATTTATGTTGATGACATTATTATTGCAGGGCCAAACTTAAATATATTAAATAACATAATTGAAAAATTAACTTCTAAATTTAGCATGAAAATAAAAGATAGACTTAGACATTTTCTCGGATTAGAAATAGATTACAATAGAGAAGCTGGCATTTTAAAAATTAGACAATCAAAGTTTGCTAAAAATATTATAAAGAGATTTAACATGGAAGAATGTAAAGGTACAAATGTTCCAATAGATCCAAAGCTTAAATTAGAGTTCAATAATGATCAGTTAACCACAAAACCTTATAGACAAATTATAGGCAGTTTAATGTATCTAATGCTAGGAACTCGACCAGACATATCATTTGCTTTAAACGTTTTCAGTCGTTTCCAGGAAAGGGCAACTGATGAAATTTATAATCATTTAAAAAGGGTTTTAAGATATATCAAATGCACTATTAATGAGGGTATTGAATATCATAGAAACAATGAGAATGAACTTGAAAGTTATGTAGATTCAGATTGGGGAGGAGATCAAAACGATCGTAAATCAGTAACAGGGTTTTTGATAAAAATATTCGGGAATACGGTCTCATGGGTGACGAGAAAGCAAAATTGTACTGCCTTGTCCACTTCAGAAGCGGAGTTAATAGCACTTTGCGCTTGTGTAAGCGAAACAATGTATTTTAAGAAATTAATTTCAGATTTTAATGTCACAGTTAATAAAATAATAGTTTTTGAAGATAATCAGGGGTGTATGTCTATTGGAAACAACCGAAGAATAAAGCACTTGGACCTGAAATATTTTTTTGTTACTGAACAAATAGAGAATAAAATTTTAGAATTAAGATATGTAGAATCCAAGGACCAACAAGCTGATATGTTAACAAAAGCTTTACCTGTAACAACTTTTAATAAATTCAAGAAATCTATTGGGCTTAGGCTTTTTAGCGAGGGGGGGTGTTGTTAGTAGTCGCTAAAAACCTACTTTACTTAACCTAACAGTTTGTGGTTCTGTGTCACACTCGTTGACAGATAAAAATGATGTATGGTAGACATGTGTGTATAGGAAAGATTAAAATAAAGTATTCATCTGCATCTTGTATTATTCTACACATCAAGTATTAAAAACAACACTAAATGGCGTAAGGAGAACTTGAAGTACGTTTTGCTGAAGAAAACACGCCATCATTCGCATTATCTAACTTACACCCAGCGCAGGTCTGTTTTCGAATTTCTATTATGTATTTCATAAGTTTAATTCTTGAATTTTCATTATGAAAAACATAATAGAAATAGTCGATTTAAAATTATGAAATATATAATACAAATTCAATTTCTATTATGTATTGCGGTTGCCTATCTGGTTGTAATGCATTTCAGATACATATGTCACTTATATAGTTAGGCAACCTAAACTAAACTAAAGATTATTGTTTATTCTTGCTTTTTAAATGTTGTTATTAAATACCAAAACGGCACGCCATAGTATTGCTTCTCGGACTTTTATGCACCTCGACAATAATACAACTTTCTACCTTGGCTCATACAGCATTTTTCTACTACTGGCAGTCTATTTTTTTAAATATTTAAATGATAATGGATGTAATACTATATCTAAAATGTAATTTTTTAGATATAAATAGAAAAGTTGAAGATAGTCTCGGCTGATTGTTTAGAAATAACGGGGATTGCAGTCAGTAATTATAAAGTTCAGTATTTAAAGTTTAAGTGAAAGCTTTCGATAAATGTTTTTACCTTCTTCAATCACTTGTGAAATAAATAAAATAACATCCTATTGTATTAGTTAAAAATATTAGTATTAGTACTCCTAAGAACTCGTGGTGTTTTCAAGAAACCCAATTTGTTGTCTGGTTATTAACAATAATGAGAAAATGTAATTATCTGGTGTAAGTAAACTAAATAAAAAATAAAAAAAATGGAAGGAACAAGAATACTTGGTAAAAAAGACAGGAAAAATGCAGAAAAGAAAAATTGTTGTTTTTAAGTAATGGAAGCAATTCATAACGGAATATGTAGAAACCAATTCAACGTCCTAAATGGCGTAAGGACAACGAAAAAAAACAGATTGGCATTTTCAATATATATTTTTTATACGAATACGACGCATATAAATCGATCACTACTGGAATTACTATTCATAATTTTATACAATCTAACAACGTGGAATAATTTTAATCTAAATCTTTATTTTGGCACAAATATTATAACTAAATATAAAAGGGGTTATACCTACCTAGCATTAAATCCTTTATTATTTCTGGTGCATCCATCCCATCCGCAATAAAATAATCCTCCTACTCCACTTGCTGAATGTACTTTGGTAACATGTAAAGATAATTGATCCAGCGAAGAAAATAAGATTCCACAGGATCTCCAATGACATTGTACCTGAGACAATTGTTGAGTATTTTTTATTATATTACTATTCAAACGAAGTTCTTTTTGAGGGATTTCTACACTGGACACCGAATTTTCACTGTCGCTCTACAAAAAAAGACTAAAGTTAAATTGACAACAAATCAGTTAAATTTTCAATAATCTCAAGAAATTTAGGTACTCAGCAGCGCTTCTGGAAATCAATATTTGGTACTTATATCTGCATGGCAAAAGCGTTATAACACATTATCTAATCCCAAAATTTTTTTTATTACCACATAAAGTTTAAAAATTTAATTATGTCAGTCGAATTGTACAAAATTGTTGTCCAAAAGGTGAGGTCAAGGGAGGTGTCATAAAAGGTGGTAAAAGTGGGTGGCGCATGGAAAACTGTCATTTTTCGATGAAACCTGATTTCTAGTTGAAAAATGTTGAATGACAAAGTTGTAGGTAATTAAAAAAGCTACAATTTTTGTCAGATAATACATAACCGAAAAATATACGAAAATAATGCTAGAAACTATTTTTTTCAGATTTTTTGTTCTCCATTTGTCATTTTTCAAAAAATATTTCAAATTTCAAAGAAAATATAGTTTTTGAAGTCCCAAGAAACATCATTTTCTTGTACAACTTGGATAAAAATTTTCCGAGATACAAATTTTTTTTCAAAACGACATTTCTCCTTCAAAAAATTATTCTAAAGAGTTCGATCGAGTCTCGTTTTTTTCGTTTTTCTTTTTACTTTCTCTCAATATAAAGTTCATAATATACACTTCTTATTCAAAAAAGGAAAAAATTATTATTGCAACAAACGAGACCCGAACGAACTCGGTAGAAAAATTTTTTGAAATTTCATTTAAAAAATACATCTTTTTTTTCGAAAAAAAGGTTTTATCTCGGAACATGTTTATTCAAAAACTACAAAGAAATTGAGGTTTTTTGGGACATAAAAAACTATATCTTCTTTAAGTTTCATACAATTTTAACTATTTTTGGAAATATTATATAATTGATTATTTGTCTAATAAAACTGTAAAGCACTGATCTGTATGAAGAAATATGCGTTTCAACTATTCATTTTAAAATTGTATATTAGGTACTCATAAAATAGTTAATACATATTTATAACCAAATTATAACAAATGGTTTTTCGTGTATTTCTATCATTATCTCAATTTTTTAAATTACAGCCATCTCCACTGATTTCATTGACAGAACATCTAAAAATAAATGCACTTATCCCGTCGCAGTATAATCAATTGCTATTTATACGCATATTTGACGGTTTTATTGGGGCCTTTTTATGTGGTGAGCCTAATTTTTGGATCAATTTTTAGTTTCTTCTTTTTTTCTAAATATTGATATTTCTGTAATTTCTGATTGAGTAGTGCCTTGAAACAATATTCAAGTATTTTCAAACAGTATGTTTTGATTCTCTTCATGTAATGCGTGACCGGCAACATTTTTCCTAGATTCTTTTATGCCCTCCTTTGTATACTTTTTTGTTCTATATATAATTTTCCTTAAGTACATGAAAACTTTCAGCTATTTTTAATTTGTCTCTCTGGTCCTTTGCTCGTCTTAAAAGTTCTTTTTCTATTTTCTACTACGGTTTCAACAGTTAATGATAGTAATTGTAGTTGAAACGTTTGGGAGAAATTACCATATAAAACCAAGACAAAAGGTCATTACAAGCAGAATTACCTGGTCAAATACCCACATTTAAAAAAGTTTTAGCATAAATAAAGTAAAAGAATTGGTAAAATTAAACAGTTAGAACATTTGGGTAGAGTAGCGATGGGAAATATTATGCAAGTGAAAATAAATTAATGTGAACTTTTAGTGAACATAAATTAGATACTGACTGGCTGTCATTCAAATATTTTGCATTCTCATGAAGAAGATTAAAAACGTGAAAATAAATTAGTAGTGAATTTTTAGTAAAAATAAATTAGGCACTCAGTGAGCAAAAAAACATTTTTGATTCACATTTTTGAAAATCTGAAACCATTTTTATTATTAAATTCTGTTATCAAAAAGAAAAAATGATTTAAAACTGGAGAATTCCTTTGCATTCTAAATTTGTTTTGCTCGCTATCACATCCTCCATTCTAAGATATAAAATTAGAAGCATTTCTAAATCTAATAGGTATGAGAAATTATTTAATTATTATTTAATTATAAAAGTAGCGTACTAGTCCGTTTTTATCCAAGGTTATTTACAATATTTCCTTTTTTTTCTATAAAGAAATACAGGTTCAGAAACAGAAATGTAAAAATGAATGAATGATACATTTGCATAAAAAAATTTGTACCTGGAAATTGACAAATTTCAGAAACACTTTTTTGTACACAATAAATTAAATATAAATTTGTAGTAAACAACAAAAAATATGCAAAAAAAGCAAGTAAAAAATACAAGCAGAAAAATAAGTTCTGATAAGGAAATGTTCTGTAGCTATTTTGCTAAAACTAAGTGCCAAATTTAATCATTTTTTCAAATTAACTCAAATATGTATGAGCTTTTATAATAGTTGTTTATTATATTTATTTACCTGGATGCTAACAGGAGATGCAGGCTGCAGAGTCTCGTTAGACATGTCCAATTGTCCAGAATAAGTCTCGAATGTTTTCAAATAAAAACATTTGCCTTCGTATTTATATGGATTACAATAATATAAGGGCTGACCCTCCACTATTCTGTAATCAGAAAACAGCATTTTTAAGACACTAGATTAAACGCCACTTGTTAAGTGTAAATTTAAGTAAGCGTAATATTGGAATGCATTTATATATATGTGTAAAATTAAACAACGAATTCAGTGGCAGTTATCAATACGTTTTAAAGTTGGTTTTTAGACAAGCGGTTTGTTATTAAATATTGTAAATAGTGAAATACTCTATCGCAAGGTTAAGGACGGGGTATCGCTGTACATCAGAATGGCACCTACAGACCAAAAGTTTATTCTAACTTTCTCCGTTATTACAACTCAAATCTTTTTATTTTTTTCACTAAATTGCATATAAAGGTCTAACTTAGGTAAGGATTGTATTTATTTTTTGTTAATTAATTGTTTAATATTGAAAAAGAGCTGTTGAATGCGAACTATTTTAGACCTTTACATTTGTATAAATAAACAACAATCTAAACAAATTTTCTTAAAATGAAACTAAACCTTTCCTAAGTTGAACATTTTTCTATCAAATAGCCCAATCAGAATTTTCTAAAGAGATCAGACCTAAGAAATAGTTAGAAACTAAAATCATGCTGCATTTTATTTTTATTTTTTCACTTTGGATCAAAAATGGACGTAGTTAATGACGAAATAATTGTACTTCAGTTTATAACTTTTATCATAGATGGAACTAGGCACTATATATATTTTTTCTTTTTTTATTAACGAAGTCAAAACAAATTTTTGTATTATAAATTAATGTAACGTTTTTTAAATATTTTGCGATATTTACAAAACAATTATTCCATAAAACAAATTAGTAAAATGAAAAAAGAATACTGATTTGCGGATATTGATTTTCAGTAGACCAGTTATATCATTGTTATATCTTGAAGAAATTTTAATTATAATATGCCCAGCGTACGGCTGGCCATCTATAGTTATGAGGGTAAATAAAATTATTGTTTGTGCCGAGCGATCGCTTACAGAATAAGTGTTTATTATTCCATTTTTCCAGCACAATTAGAAAAACATTAGACACAGAATAAACATCGTTGTAAATAAATATAAAAACTATAAAATTGTTAATAACAAAAAACTGTAAATTCAAAATTCTTGAAAAAAATACCAATTATTGGTTGTCATATAGACACTTCTTGGTCAAATTTTGGAAGAAATATGGTCACAGGTTTCTGAGATAAAAAAATGTTAGCGTAAATTTTGTATACGTGGTATTCTGAATTAAGTAAAAAGAAAAACTGGCATCAAAATATTTTATTTAAAAAATATACTTTTATTATTTTTACATTTAAATATTTTCTGGTGGATCTTTACATTTTAATCTTTTGCCTCTCCTGTTTAAAATAACTTCCGGCCCAACGCAATCCTCATAGAATCGTCTCAACTTTTCTACTATATTGTTAAAAAAGTTTCGTTGAAATTTATGTTTTCAGTAAAAAGTGGATTATCATCTGTATAAATAATAAAATGGCATGTTTTTCTTCTTGTGAGTTGTCCTTGTATCTAAAAACAATAATTTGTAATATTCTAAAAAATTAGAAAAATGAAAAGCCAGTAACAAATCTTACCTGATAATAATAATTGTGATTTTCCTTCAAGTGAATATTTCACTATTTTCAATTTTTAAGCAAGGAACCATACGCTTTTCTACGGCCTCTCTCAATGACATTTTTGATGTGGCTACTTTTAAAAAACCTTTTACTTCAACAAGTTCATCTGAATCAATTAAACCTAAAACATAATAAGTTATTAAACTCTGATATGTATATAATAGTTACAATAATTCGTTTACCATCAGGCGATGCACCTAATAAACCGTATTTCAAGTCATCAAATAATCCTGAAGGGTTAACATTCGGGTAGTAATAGTGGGTAGTTTGCAGCACTTCATCAAATTTTAAAACATTAGTTTAAATCCAGCAACGTTCTAGAAAACATCATTATTCTTCATAAGTATCTAGTCTTCGAATTTTCGACGCAAGTAAATAGGTATTACAAAATTGAAATATGTTGACCACTTTAATGTGTCATTTGTAAATGCATCGCCTCTAAGTTAATAATATTTTAATAATTTTTTGACACTTACCTAGAGCTGATCTAAAAAGAATCACACACAACTATAAACTTATAAAAATAATAAACTTACCCTACCGATGATTAGGTATATATAGAATTAAAAATACAAATAAAAAATGGTAAATGGTAAAAAATAAAGATAAAAGAAATAATTACTAGAGCACCTATTTTTATATTACTAAATGTTGATCTACCCTCGTTCTTTCCCGAGATAAAATACAAAATATATTTTGTTGGCTGGCAAAGTTTAGAAATGAGAATTATATAACTGGTTTTTACCCTAAAACATGTGTTTTTAGCAGGTAAAATTTTTTCCGATGAATAGAGCAATTTAGTGAAAGGATTCTATTATTATTTCTGTTAGTTTATCCTATTACTAAGAGATGTCTGCAATTCATGGCTAAATAAATCATTGACACATTTTCGTTCCAGATTGCATGGGATACGGGCTCCTTAAGTGGCATTTCAATAAATTAAAAAAAAAAACAGTATGTACCGGATGAAAAGAATTGTTTGGGAATAAATATTAATAGTTTTCCTCAAGAGTCGGAAAAATGCATCTTTATATCTATAAACGTAGTAAAAGAACGTAGGTATTTAAATTGATTGTACTAACCCTTACTTTTTGGAAGTCCATCTTATTAAGAATAATAAAAAACTCTTCGTTTTAACAAAACTTCCACTATTTATTTAAAAAACTGCTTTTTTAAAACTCAATGACAGCCGTTTCGCTAGACAACTAGCATCGTCAGATTGACATATTGAAGTTACTATTTGTTTGTTTGTAGCTAGGTACCTGATGTTTATTAGGTAGTTATAAGGCTAGACCAAGCATGGAAGTAATAAGACATAACAATATTAAAGCCTAAGGGATTATCCTGGATGTATTTCCAATGTGCAATGATATAGAAAAACCAGGAAAAAACTATATTATGCTGATCGTTACAATAACTTAACATATTTGTGTTACAATTACGTCTTATTTATGTGTAAAATAAGGACTCAATCAACGCAAACACTTTAAAAGTGGAGAACTTCCCAGATTAATTTGTTCATTAACAACTTTAAATTGTGGATCTGCTAGATGTCTTTTTATTTCAAGTTCTTCAAGGAAATCTAAATTTTGTTTTTTATTACAAGTGTGTAGTATTTGGATGTCATTGGTGTGTAAGAGTTGGACAATTAATTTTGTAAACACCAGATTTTTTTAATTTAGGTAATTTTGTTTTTACATTTAACAATTTTTTACCAATATTATTTTGTGTTTTAAACGATATTAATGCTGATGTTGCCGAAGATATTATTTTTGAAATTTTATTGGAAATACTTCCACAATATGTAATATTTTTATAACTTTTAATTTCTTTAGTTTGTTTAGGAAATATTAGTTGTAGCGACCCTTTCTGTTCTTTTTTATTAATTAATTTATTTATCAAATGAATTGGGTAGCCATTAGATGTAGCTATTTGTTTTATGATATCAATTTCTTTATCAAAGTTAATTTTGTCCATTGGAATTAAAAATGCCCTATGTATCATAGAATTATAAGCTACTAATTTATGTGTTATAGGATGATTTGAATTATATGGTATGGTTACATCTGTTTGTGTTGGTTTTCTGTATGTTTCTTTAACTTTTAAAGTAAAACTAGTTTTAGGTTGCAAGGTATTAATATAATTAAAAAATATATCTAATTGTCGTTCGCTACCCACAAATCCTGCTAACACATCATCAACATATCTATACCAAAAAGCAGTTTTTTAAATAAATAGTGGAAGTTTTGTTAAAATGAAGAGTTTTTTATTATTCTTAATACGAAGCTATTTAATCATTAACGGACGACAAAATATTTGAAAGCCTAGGAAATCGAATGGGCGAAGCATCTGACATCAATTAAGCATCAAGTACCTAAGGCTAATTCAACATTTCATTAAGGATAACAACGATTTTAATTGGCCTCATTATATGTACAATATATTCAACTACTTAATATAGTTATATTAATTATCCAAATTGAAGAAAGAAACGAAATATAATAAACAATTGTTAGATATTGAATGTCCCGGCCATCCATTTTTAACGCGATCTATACAAATTCGGATAAATATTCCAGAATAAAATAAATAGGTTTTCCGCCTACCTTACCGGAAAACTAATCATATGAACACCAAAAATAGGGCGGAAAATATTGTTTATCAACCCAAGGGCAGAAAATACATATAACGCCATGATTTTTTTATAGTATAGCAATGAAAAAGTGTGCCTTGGATTTGACATTGTTAAATCAGCAATAATATCAATTTTGACCAATTCTACAAAGTGTGTCAAACGTGCATAAATGCATTAGCTGGTATTTGCAGATACAGCCGCTAGCTGCTAATGCTCACTTTTCGCCCTTGTGACACAATATACTATTTTGTCCAAATGACATTAATGTGTTTCACCCTTTTGGAGAAAAATAGTATACATTACATGGAGCAGGACACACTGTTTGTGTTCCGTCCTCATTGCTGTAAAATGAGGACTAAACACAAAAATAATCTTTTCTACTTCTAGTGGTATAATTTACTATTATTTTTAGGAAATAAAAATTAGAACAAAAAGCATAATAGGTCTGTTCAAGCACAAAATCTCTGATAGTTTAGTTCTTTTAGCTAGCTGAGTAACTATAACATTATAAAAATATTTTTACGAGCAAATCCCTAAATGGAATCTGTGTTTTAAAAGGTCATGAAGAAAATGTACAAAAATAGATTAAAAATCTTAGTAATAATGTTATGTCAAATTCTCAAGAAAACTTATTTAATAATAATTATAATAATAATTATGAACTAAAATCTGAATTGAACGCAGCAAATCTTAACCGAGCAAATAATACATGTTTTAAATTATTCGTTCGGGGAAATAAAACTGAATTGGAAGATATTTAGAGAATAACAAGGACTATGATGACCCAGCACAGATATCACCCATCCAGAGCATAGGAAGCGATACAACACATAAAATCAGGATGTTCAACGATAGCCAACATTAGTTGTGCAGACACAACCAAATGTGTAACATCCACCAGAAACTGGCCAACGGACTGCTAAATACCTATACACAGGCAGTGCTAGAGAATACAGATTTTAGACTCTACTACGATAGGTCCATTACCATCTATAGACAGGTGACGAATAATCGACCCGACATAGTTGTGGGGGATAAAAAAGCTAATTCAGTGGTGCTAGTCGATGTTGCAGTTCCAAATAATAATATTTTGGACAAGCCAAATGAAACTATAGCAAAGTACAACGATCTTGTTATAGAACTAGGGCAGATGTGGCATTTAGAAAAAGTGGAGGTGGTACCGATCATAGTATCATCAACTTGACTTATCCCCAGAGGTCTTGAAGACAGTTTTAAAAAACTAAGTCTTCATAAAAAAGCACTTTTAAATACATGTCACACTATCCGTAAATTCTTTAACATGTAATTTTTGAGCCTAATCACATTGTTTACGCTCGGGGTAGGTAAATATTACCAGCAAATGCTGAGTAAGTGTATAAGTCTTTTGATAATAATAATAAAAGTTTTTATTTTTTGGTTTACATCTTAAGGAAAATTAATAGCATAAGAATAATTACAAAGTACAAACAAGGAATTATAAAGTTAAAACTATCCGAATGAAATGGTAATAGCACTAGAAAATGCTAAGACCACAGATTATCGATGAGCAAGTGGAGCTGGTCTGTTTTGTAGGTAAGATTACATCCCTAAGAGGCCTTCCATAAATTGTAAGATTGCATGTAAGGCTAGATTATACGATAACAGACTAAGGGACCACTAGCTTAAATTAGTACGATATATTTTTCGCAAGAAAAGCCGTCCAAATTTTGTACCAAATCGGATATTTGACTATAAAGGAAAAACGTCAATTACCAAAATTTAAAAAATCTGGTATTTACAAAATTAATTGCCCAAAGGTAATGCAGTATATATAGATCAAACACAAAGAAATTTTGAAGTAAGATTTAATGAACATTTAAGAGCATATAGATTACAACAACCAGATAAGTCGAACTATGCAAAACACCTACTTGAACATCCAAATACCACACCTTTGTGATAAAAAACAAAATTTACATTTACATCTAGCAGATCAACAATTTAAAGTAGTTAATGAACAAACAAAGCTTGGAAGAGTTTTCATTTTATACACAGATAAGACGTAATTGTAACACAAATATATTAAATTATTGTAAAGATTAGCATGATATAGTTTTTTCCTGGTTTTCTATATCATTGCACAGTTATACTGATCTTAGAGGGAAATACCTTAGGGCTATTAACATCTAGGCTTTAATATTGTTATGTCTTCCATACTTGGTCTAGCTTTAACACTTATTTACCATCAGGTACAAACAAACAAAATGCTAACAATGCTAGTTTTTAGTGAAAGAGCTGTAATTGAGTTTAAAAAAGCAATTTTTTAAATAAATAGTAGTTTTGTTTAAAAAGTTCCATTTTTAATGTTCTTAATAAAAAGTATATGTTTCTTAGAAACAATTGTTGTGAACTTTACGCACTTTATACTATTGATTTTTTCAAAACTACTGTCCAGAGGGTATTTGATTTGTAATCTAAATGGGTAATGCCGGTTAATGCACTTGCTATGAATCAACATTATTTATTATACATAATAAACATTTGATTCAAGATTTACTAGGTACAAAAGTCAGTAAGGATTGATCATGAGGTAACAATCAACAAAAAAGTAAATCCACTTGAATGTTTTCGTCAAAACGACTATACTTTAATCTATTTTTCCAAAAAAATTGCTACCTCTATAAACACATTGTAGGCAGTAATTGACCAAAAATATTCGTAAGAAGTATTTTGATTGTATTTCCCCCTTTAAAGTAAGTCACTGTTGAATAAATAACTAGATTATCGCAGGGGACAAAGTTGATTATGTGTATATTACGATGCTTATTAAAGATCTTTAAATTAACATAAACAAAAACCGGCGAAATCCAGTTACAAGATTTTTCCGGTCAAAGAGGTCAGATAAGAACAGAAATATTGATCAATGGTAGACCTAGAAACTGGATATAACCAGTTAATTTGTATCACATAATTACTCAAGTAAAGTATTTTTTACTTGATATTATGATATCCCTCTTCAATAATATTTTATAATTATACGTAACATACAAAATGCAATTAGTTTTAATGTTTAATTTTTCAGAACTGTGCATGTTTCTGATACTCAACATGTACAAGGTGGTCCAACGAAAACTTGCGATACCTCATTTTGAAGATCTTATAATATATAATTCTGAAAACGTTGACTTACATTACTCAAGATTTCGGGTATCATCACAATCGCATCTTATAAGGATAGAATTTATGTTTTTTCAGGATTCTCATGATTGTTGTGCGTAAAACACCAAATATATCTGACCATTTCATAGTACTTAAGGTCGAATCCATTGCTACATGACCTAAGGCAGCCAGATCCCTAACTTCGTCTCTTTCACGCAACCTCTTTTTATTTCCGACTGAACCAGTAGCGTCAATTTTGGCAACTAGTTGCACAACGTAAGTTGCTGATATGTACATTTTCCCAGGATGTCCTTCGTTAAATAATGCCGCTGTTATTTGTTAATTTCCAAAATTGGATTTTTTCATTTCCACTGTTTCTTCTGCGAAGTAGGTACACCATTTTAATTCTTCTACAAATTTACAATCGCTTTGACACACGTGTAACGTTCTTAAAATTTCACAATAGTAAATCAAAAACATGGTTCGTATATTTTTTTGGACAAAAAATAATCAACTAATTAGTAATTACCTATTCAAAAGCAAAGGTTGTGCTCACCCCCGGCATAGGGGGTCGAATCAGAAAATGACGGGTCCCAGCGATTTTCCACGTTTTCATTTTAAAGTTGGAAAATCAAGGTATTAAGTTTTCGTTGGACCACCTTGTATATTGTTTAAATAAAATGGGTATGCTGTTTTGTTTCTCGCACGTATTGGAGGCAAAAATATCGACGTATAACAATGATAGTTTAAAAATAATACTATAATTTTCAGCTTCGTTCATAAAAAATATTATCAGCATTTTTAAATTTTTTTACAATTACATTTAAGATACGTCTATTAACTGTAACCGTAATTTAAGATAAATCATTTTTTTACAAGTTAACAACTGATTTGCGAGAACAGCTTGAATGTTAACTGTCACAACTAATTTTGGGTTAAAATCTTGTTTTAATTATAACATATGTTTGTAGCTAGGTGCCTGATGTTTATTAGGTAGTATTAAGCTTGACCAAGTATGGAAGTAATAAGACATACCTAAACATATTAAAGCCTAGATGTTATTAGCCCTAAGGGATTATCCTGGATGTATTTCCCTTTAAGATCAGTATAAATGTGCAATGATATAGAAAACCAAGAAAAAACTATATCATGCTGATTTTTACAATAACTTAATATATTTCTGTTACAATTACGTCTTATCTATGTATAAAATAATGATACAACCAAAATAAACAGTTTAATAGTGGAGAACTTCCTATATTTGGTTGTTCATTAACAACCTTAAATGGTGGATTTGCTAGATGTCTTTTTATTTCAAGTTCTTCAATCTAATTTCAATCTAATTTTTTATCACAAATGTGTAGTATTTGGATGTCATTGGTGTGTATAAGTGAGTTTGGATGTTCAAGTAGGTGTTTTGTATAGTTCGACTTATCTGGTTGTTTGTAATCTATATGCTCCTAAGTGTTAATTAAATCTTATTTCAAAATTTCTTTTTGTTTGACCTACAGCGTGTCCACGGATGGGGTATCCTATAGGTGAAAAATGTCACTCTTGATAAAAAGTTTTGCTTGTTCTAAAACCCCATAAAATAAAATAAAAATTCAAGTTTATCAAAATCCGTCTGATTTTATAACCAGTTTTATTTATGAATACCGTATGAATTTTTGCACTAAGTTCGAAAATAATGTATACAAGATTATGATTATGACACAAGGTTGGACTTTTTGTGCGATGATTGGTGGAAAACTTATACATGACCGATTCTTTCATAATAATATTTTGTTTTCTGATGAAGCAACTTTTACAACAAACGAAGTCGTTTCTTCCCAAAATTGTCGATATTGGGCTAATGAAAACCCGAGCTACAGGATTAAATGCTTTGCTAATTAGAGGATGGCTGGATGAATATTTTCCTGGGCAATATTTAACTATTTTAAATTTTTTTTATGGGGCTACTTAAAACAAAAAGTTTACGCAAATAATTTAAACCAGAAATTAGAAAGACAATTGAGAGATGTTTTGAAGCTGGGGGAGGATATATTGAATAAATTTTTTTTGTTTACTTAGTGTTTCTTACATTATTATTTTGTATTGTTATTTTTGATAGTGATTATAATTCTTGAATAGTTAACATCGTTATCAAATATTTATTAAAGAATAACCATTTGAAAATTATTTATAAAAGTTGAGTTGACAGTTACTCACTAAACTCGTAAACGTCACTCACTAGATTAATACATTATTTTCGAACTTAGTGCACAAATTCATACGGTTTTCATACAACTGGCTATAAAATGAGACGGATGAATTTTATTATATTTTATGGGGTTTCAGAACAAGCAAAACTTTTTATCAAGAATGAAATGTTTCACTAAAACTAATATTTAAACATTTTTCACGCTGTATATATACATAGAGCATGTTCAATTCCAATGAACAAAAATAATTTTGATAAAGAAATTGAGATTATAAAATAAATAGCTACGTATAATGGCTATCCATTACATTTGATAAATAAATTAATTAATAAG
Source organism: Ophraella communa (assembly GCA_035357415.1). Taxonomy (NCBI): domain Eukaryota; kingdom Metazoa; phylum Arthropoda; class Insecta; order Coleoptera; family Chrysomelidae; genus Ophraella; species Ophraella communa. The sequence continues at coordinate 8,943,355 of CM068984.1, forward strand.
AACTGAACTAACTGAGTGTGTTTCCAGGTTCGACAGCATCAAGGATTGTCCTACTCCTTTCGATACTCCTACCAGTTTTCTTTCTTTCTCTTCCAGACCTCATTTGTAATGAAGTATTAGTCTCAAGTAAAGTCATAGAAAATAATTAACTGTACTTAAGTTCCAAGAACGCTTTAACAGAGTTTAAAAAATAAAAAATAAAAAAGTTTTTCGAAACATTTTCTTTCTATTAAGAATAATAAAAAACTTTTCGATTGAACGTAACTTCCAGGTCTATTTGAAAAAATTATGTTTTAAATTACAATGACGGCCGTTTCACTGAATAGCATCGTCAGATTGACATTTAAGTTACATTTTGTTTGTTTGTAGCTAGGTAGTATTAAGGCTAGACCAAGTATGGAAGTAATAAGACATAACAATAATTAAAGTCTAGATGTTATTAGCCCTAAGGGATTATCCTGGATGTATTTCCCTCTAAGATTAGTATAACTGTGCAATGATATAGAAAAACCAGGAAAAAACTATATCATGCTGATCTTTACAATAACTTAATATATTTGTGTTTTACAATTACGTCTTATCTATGTATGAAAAGTAAACTCAATCAAAGTAAACTATTAAACTGTTATTAAATTAAAAATTATTAAACTTATATGTCTGTGTAACCTACAGATTGTTTGGAGTTCTCTTTTAAATAATATTATGGAAACGCTGAAAGAGTCTACGAGTACAGCATTTAAATACATTCTATTTTACTTTCATTTGAATAACAAAAAATATTCATTCTAATTTTTGACCAATTCTGTAATAGATAAAGTATTTGAATTAAAAGTATTCGGTTTAAGTTGAATTTGTCAATATTTATCACTACGATTTAACATATTTTCGAAATACCGACCATAATTTAATTTAATAAAAATTATTTAACTACATTTTATTTTTAAATAAAAAAATTGTATAATATTAGTAAGTAAATAACAACATACCATAGGTACAGACAATAAAAACACAACCAATAGCCTTTCATAACGTTTTACTCGATCCGAAACATCACATCACACTAATTTTGTATTCCATAAATCGGTAGGTATTGTGATATCCCCTGTACCTTAGACCACTGTGGTGTTAAATTCTTTTTTTATTTCAAATTATAAAAAAACACATGTTATAGTCGGCCATTTGGATACCGCCCTTTATAGTCTAAAAATTCGTTGAAACAAACTTGTTTTATTCATGTGGTTTATTGTATCAGATTAAAAGGGACCCCATACAGAGATGAGTAGTATCATTGGCGTGTATAAAACAATTTTATGAAGTTTTCCAAAAACTATTATATTATTATCTTGGGCAGGTTAATTCAATCCATTTATGAGAATATATAATAAATGTTTTTTAGGGAGTTACATTAAATACACACTTAGAAAATATGTAGTAATAATTTGGTAGATATAAATAATTGCTTTTTGTCATTAAATACCAAAAACACATAAGAGCAGCAAATGTTTAAATAACGTTAAAAAAGAAAGCCTTCGTAAAAAAATAATTGATTAAAATCATCCCATTACTTTCAAGATCTTACTTTTCGATAAAGGCAGTCCCAACCATATATTAATGGGGTTTAAGTCTACCTTGCACATTGGTCAGCTTAAAAACCTGCAGAATACCCCTCATAAGATATTGTTTTTAAAATGCGTTGAAGGTCTTACGAAGAAGCATTAGGAATAACATTTGCCGTTTTATCTATAAATTGGTTTTCTCCGATAGGCCACATTATTAGAAACGTCACTGTTTGCCATTGCTTGAGAGATCATGGAATTTTATCCAAACTTTGCCCTTAGGATAGTTAGTTTACATAAAAAAAGCTTCAATGTTGACTAACTACCATAACGCCAAAGGTATTCCACAATAATGTGGAATACCTATTAGTTTATTTTGAAAATTTTATAAAGAAGCAAAATCATTATTTTATTATGTTCTAGTAAAAGTAGTTAAATATTGCATCCTGTATTTTCCATTTAATTTCTTTATTATCTCTTCAGTTACATATAATAACATAACTTCTAAGAGATTTAAAATTTACTTATTAAGTATTTTAACATGTCTATCGCCATGCTACCTTTCCTTAGTTTACCGTCCTCCCGAACCCTAAAAACAATTCCGACCCAATGTATATTAGACACAACCTTACCACTGTCAAACTTACCCCCCACAACAGAACGTACCCGAAACAAAACCCTTACAAACGAACGTAACCGGAAGCCCCTGCCAATACGGTTATAAATTAGCAAAACTCCACGGTTCGTTCTCTTTTCGACAAAACCACCCCTAGAGACCAGTCGATCACGAGACTTAGAAAATACATTTACCTGGTTGTATCACAGAGGATACAGCCCGCTACGCTAGTAGAGAGCAATATACCCGCTAGCATAAAAATATAGTCATAGTAGCAGTCCTTTTTATGAAAATATAGTCCATAGTAGCAGTCCTTTTTATGGAGAAACATAGTCCATAGTAGCAGTCCTTTTTATGGAGAAACATAGTCCATAGTAGCAGTCCTTTTTATGGAGAAACATAGTCCATAGTAGCAGTCCTTTTTATGGAGGAATATAGTCCCCAGTAGCAGTCCCTTTGATGAAGAACCAATCACCAACAGCCAACGCCCCAACTACCAGCATCGGTACATAAACCGAGACTACCGGATCACTCTACCAAATAAGTCCGTTTATAACATTTCCATCTATACTTCCTGTGGCAATTTACAATTTTTTTATTAATAAACACATATTCTTTAATCACAGTTTGATTTATATACCCATGGACTATAAGTCTTAAGGGTGCAGCGTGTTCGGTTGATATTAAATGTAGTTTATTTTCTTGCTTTCAAATTCAGTCTAATTACAAGGTGTTTCTATCTTTTTCACCTTAGGTTTTGTGTAGTTTCTGTTGTTTATTCGTAACGTTTAAAAGATAGTGGCGCCCTTAACCCTTATATATATACCACCAATCCTTTCTATAGTGGGCATTAACTTGGAGTCGAACCACTCCTTGAGAGTGGTTGCCTCTTTGGAAGGTTATTGTTACAAATTGGCGCCTTTGAGGAACTAATATGGTTACAGTATGATTAAGTTCTTGTTTTTTAGCTGTTTTATTAGTATTAGTAAAGCGTACCTTCAGTTGTTCAATCGAAGCAGGGTAACTTGCCATTATTTAAAAATTAAATATTTAACAATTTCATTCATTTTATTCCATTCGATATTCCTGTCAGCCTTGTGAAACCAAAACGCGAACAACATTTTCTTTTATTGTTCATATATTTTTATTTAAAAGTTATACATTGTAACGCCACTGTATAATAAAACAGAATCGTCGTGGAGGTTAATATAGTTATTGTACTCCTAATCCCTTATCTGCTAGAAACCACTGTAATGGTGTAAAAATATTTCAGTAAAATTACTCAGCGGGGGGTCAATCGCAACCTCTTAAAATATACCTAGGTGTATTTAATGAAGTTTGAAAAAGTATAGGGTAACGATTGTAATAGATTCTAACGATGCAATTAGTTTATAGTTGTTCTGGTAATATTTATTTAAAGCAAATATATATTATAGTCTCTTTTGGGTACGTTACATGATTGGAAAATAGTGCTTTTCAGATGAAAAAGCAGATTGGGGAGATCTGACAAACACAATTTTCGGTAGCGTGTCATACAACATTTCATCTTTTTTACAAAGTGTTTTGTTTAGTGTTCTTAAGTAGTAAGTTCCGCTTTTCAATAAGATTTTTATAACAGACGACATAATACAGTTTATGGTAGATCAGACAAATATTTATGCAGAACAAGTGCTTACAGCTAATCGTACAAGACACCGAAGTGACACAAAAAAATCGGTACCTACTAAGCCTGTAGAAATGGAGAACTTTGTTGGTATTCATCTGGATGGGTTTGGTAAAATTTCCGACAGTGAGATCATACTGGAGTACGAATAGTTTGTATAGTAATAAAGTAAAGAGCATTATGCCTAGAGATCGCTTTGAGCAGTTGATGAATATGTGGCATTTCAGTGGACAAATTATTAGAAAGATTTCAGGAGGCTATGATTCCTGACTCTGAGGTATGCATTGATGAAACATTAATGCCTTTTAGAGGACGCCTAAAGCTTAGGCAGTACATTAAAAATAAAAGCTACAAGTTTGGTATCAAATTATACAAATTGTGTACTAAGGGAGGATATACCTATAATTTTCGTATATATTGTGGTGGTGCAGATAAAACCCAAAATAGCGGTGCCTCTGCTGAAGTTCTCATGTCACTAATGAAGAATCTCCTTGACTCTGGGCACATTCTATATACCGACAATTATTACACCAGTGTTCATTTGGCTACTCGGTTGTTACAACGTCGAACACATCTTGTTGGCACGTTACGATCGAATCGTAAACTAAACCCACAGTTGTGAAGCAAAAGTTAAAAAGATGTGTGCCGAAGAAAGTAATTCTGGCATGGTTATGCTGAAGTGACGGGATAAGCGTGATGTGCTAATGGTTACCACAGTGCATAAATCAGATGTCACGAAGATCAAAAGGCAACATGGAGAAGACGTAGAAAAGCCTACAGCTATAGTTGATTTTAACAAGTCGAAGAGTTTCATCGATCTCTCAGGTCAATTAAAATCTTATTCGAATTGCCTCAAAAAATGTCGTAAACGGTACAAAAAACTGGCAATTGGGCTAATTTTTAGTTCTGCAATTGTAAATTCATTCCTACTATACTATACAACGAAGTGACACAGAGCCCATTTTCAATAACATAATATAGAGAGAAGTTAGCTACATCACTACTTTTTGGTGAAGATGATAATGAATCTTTGATGAACAATGTCGAACAACTAGAAGATCATTTATTAGAAATAGCTGATAAGAAAAACCGTTGCGTTGTCTGCTACGCAGAAATAAAGAAAACTCAAGGAAGGAATGCCCTCGAACAAAGTGGTACTGTCCTGGATGCAAAAAAAGTTATTGTGTTACATGTTTTTTTAGTGCACACAATGTTAACAAAGCAACATGAGTTACGGTATTGACTCTTTGATTTTTACTTTGTAATAAAATTAATTATGTGATTTTTATTCTTTCTCAAAATATTCCTAATTCCCTTCTCGTTTGTTTAGTATTGTAGCAAGGTGTACGAGGTACACGCCGTCCTGAACACAAGTATGTTGTGTGGCATTACTCTGATGACACGCCGGTCCAGTGACCAAAAGAGCGCGGCATCCGCATGATGCTACACCGTCGTTAACGTGTTAAAACCGGTTTTTCTGAAGTGGATATAAAATTGGCGCAGTCAATAGGATTTTCAAAAAGAACAAAATTCGTGTCAAACCGCTAATTTACAACCAAACAAAAGATTTAAATTTGGAAACCTCGGAAGAAGCCAACATTTCAAAATCCGGTGATTTTTGATTTTTATATGTCTATGCTAAGAGAAATTAATTGTTATGTCAATTATTGAGAATCTAACGGATTTATACCAAAAATTATTTTTTTTTAAATGCACAATATACAAATACAAAATGATTGCTCAAAATTTGAAATATAGAAAAAAGCCACTTTAGAGCGAAATGAAAAAAGTAATAATATCCTGTGTATCCTCTCATGTTCTTCCTGGACCACAAGTGTGCTAGGAGGATTAATTCTGTTTGATATTGCTCTTCGAACAAAATCCCACATGTGCTCATTGGGATTCATGTCTGAAGAATTTGCAGGCCATGGTAATCTTTGAATATTCATATAATCAGCAGTCTATCAGCTATTTGATGATTCGGCAGGCCCTCATTATGCAAAGCCACTATTGCTCTATAAAATATTGAAATTCTATTGCCAGACATAATTGTAAAGAACAACTCAAGAATAACTAAAACAGGCTAAATTGATATGAACCACTTTGTATCTATAATTATAGAAAATTGTTTTTTAGATCCCCAAAGAACAAGCCATGACAAAAATTTACGAGAAGGTCCAAGAATTTTGGCCCTCTATACATTCTTGCAAAAAACAGCTTGTAAACCATTTCAATCTCCTCATTTTTATTGGTTAAATTTTATGAAATTTTAAAAAATTTGCGAAATCTTATGAAACACAGCTAAAACTACTTTTATGAAATATTTTGTCCCAACTGGATTGCCGGAAAACTAACCTTTAGAACATGGAAAAGAATTTAATAACGAAATATTATATAATAGAATTCTTAGAGAAATGATTCCAAAAGAAAATAAGAATCTTATTCTAACAGACCCAGTTTCCAAATATCGATTCCATGCACGACTGACAATACTTTGGGACTAATTTTGCCGTGTAGCAACTTCTTGACTTCGTGTATCCAAACGTATATTAAAAATATTATTTTTATACGCCATTTTCTGAAATTTAAAAAATATCCACTTGATGTAATACTGTATAATAGTATTACACAAAGTTCACTAATTATACGCTATTTGATATTACCTTGGATCATGCCAATTCCAGAAATCCGAATGAAATATTTTTTCCGACAACCTCAGATTATGTAGAATCTTATAAAAATAAATGAGATTATGTATATAGTAAAGAAGGTCAAAGTTACCTCAAAACATGATGTTACACAAAAATGAATATTTTCAAGTAGAACAATTAATTTTTAAAAAAATTAATGCGGATTGAAGAAAGATAGATTATTAGACCCATTTAAAATAATCAGCTTATTAGATAGGGATATAATAGAAAATAATAATAAAAAAATAAATAATTGATGTCAAGGAATTAAAAACAAAACAACAGGAATAATAAAATTAATACCGGATTAGGTGCAAGCGATGCTGAAAAGCATGACGAAGCAGCGATTGAGACTCTTTCAACAAATCAACATAAGTAATAATCAAGTTACTAATATACGGTGGATATTTTTAATTAAAACCAGGGGCGGCTCCAGGATTTATTTTTAGGGTAGGCACTATATATATATATGCTCGTATTTAAATACGTAATTTGCCATATATATTTTTGAAAATTTAGGGTAGGCCCGGGCCTACCCGGCCTACCCGCTGGAGCCGCCACTGATTAAAACTCTAATGTCTTGGCAAGAAATCAAAGTCATGGAATATAAAATTATGATTTGTATCAAAACATATAGGTACGATTTATTTGAAACAGTTATTACATTTGCTAAATAAAAAAAATTTCAAAATTTAATAATGTATCCAAAAGATCTTCACCAACATATAGAACTTTTGAAGAAAGTTTATCTAATCCTATATTAAAAAGGTTCAAAGAAAAACACAAACTCCATCCCACAATTTTAATTTAATAAAGAAAGTCACTTACAACTAGTTTTGGTCCACAGGACCATCATCAGGCTAAAAATACAATACAATGTCAATTTTGAAAGGAAGACAGTAGTAAGACTTAATGTGATGGAAACAAAAATCAAGACTACAGTAAAATATTTGTAGGTGAATTATCAACCTACAACTCATAAAAGAGACAACCTTAAATTATGTTAATACATATGAAAATCTCCAAAGAGATAACCGCATAGAAATATAAAACATGCAGCCAAAATGATAATATTGTTTAAGTTCTCTAATAACTTTTTTTAAAAAATTTTTGATTATACAAAGCAAATCATAAAATTTTTTTTTTCATGTTTATTACTTATCCAATAATGTCTGCTTAAGTGCTGATGTTCCAAGATTTATGGTTTTTCTCCTGATGATTCTTGGTAAGTTTTGAAGATATCTGTAATTTTTGAATTTAATATTTAATAATGAAATTTTTTTTTAATTTTTTGTTTAGTCAAGTCAAATTGTTTATAATGTTCACTTTTTTGATCATTATTTTGTAACTTATTTCCCTTGATCTTGATATTATATATTTTTTCTTGATTTTTCTTAAGTACTTTACTTATCTCTTGTGTTTTGATGCATCAATTAGAAATAGTGTTGATTTATCATTACAATGTATTGTATTTTTTACGATTTGCTTTGTATAATCAAAAATTTTTTAAAAAAGTTATTAGAGAACTTAAACAATATTATCATTTTGGCTGCATGTTTTATATTTCTATGCGGTTATCTCTTTGGAGATTTTCATATGTATTGACATAATTTAAGGTTGTCTCTTTTATGAGTTGTAGGTTGATAATTCACCTACAACTATTTTATGTAGTCTTGATTTTTGTTTCCATCACATTAAGTCTTACTATTGTCTTCCTTTCCAAAATTGACATTGTATTGTATTTTTAGCCTGATGATGGTCCTGTGGACCGAAACTAGTTGCAAGTGGCTTTCATTATTAAATTAAAATTGTGGGATCGACTTTGTGTTTTTCTTTGAACCTTTTGGATTCTACCCACATTAGAGAATGGATGACTTACATAATTTTTAATCCTATATAACAATATTGGTTAAAAATAATAAAAAACTCTTCGTTTGAACGTGACTTCCAAGTTTATTTGAAAAATTAGTTTTTAAATTACAATGACGGCCGTTTCGCTGATTAGCATTAGAGTTTTTTATTATTTTTAATTAGATGGACTTTCTTCAAAAAGTAAGAGTTAGTACAATAAATTTACAATATTTGTGTTTTTAATTCGTAAATAAATTGCATAATTTGAGCTACAGGTTGGTTTTTAGAATACGTTTTTCGTGAAGTGCATTGAGAGTTTGAGAGTCAGTTATAATTAGAAATTGTTTATCTTTTATTTCTTTTATGTTTAATAACGCTTTTAAAATGATAAATAATTCTTTAGCTAAAATATTGTATACAGGGTGTTTCATTAAGAATTATCCATATTATCCTTAGCACTAAATATGAAGATTTAAGCCAAAACACTTAAATAAAATATTCCTCCTAACCGAGATATAGGGTGTTTTATTTTAACTATTTTAAATGATTGTATCCCATATTTTTGACACCTTCCAATATTTTTTCTTCATACTTGGCAAAAAGTTTACACATATTAGGTTACTTTAAATAGTGACAAAAGATAGTTTTTCTCGATTACCAGAGGCGTGCGGTAGGGATGGATACTTTCTTTTATCCCCCTACAATTTACGCCACTGTCGTAATAATTGTTTCTGCATGTTTTTTTGATTCTCCGTTACTTTCTACGTAAATATTATCCTCTTGTCTCAATACGATAGAGTGAGTAGTTTTCGAGTTATTTTACATTTAAAGGTAATGTTTAAAATATCCACTTTGGTTTTATTGCTTATTCAACATGAGTTTCCTTAATAATATAACCACCTTGACAACAAAATTTGTTAATTTTAATCGTAAATTCACATGCCTCAATAACTATCTCACTAAATAAATAAAGTTTATTAGTTTCAGTAAATTTTATTTCAAAAGATTTTTTCATATCAATGTTTTTTAATTTTAAATTTATGAAAATTCAGAAATTTGATTTTTATTATCAGATACTAATAAATAAGATAAAATTCGCAGCAAATTCGCAGGTCCTTTTGAATTACCTGCAAATTTAAATGGCCGTTCATATCTGGAATTACTTCAAAATCCACTTTTTGATGAGCTGGAAAACTTACTATTAAACCAAAGAAGAAGTATTTGGTTTATGCAAGACGGCGCCCCACCACATTATCCTTTAGCGGTTCGAAATTATCTAAATGGATAGGGCGAGGGAGTGAATTTCCATGGTCTGCTCGGAGTCCCGATTTTAATCTCCTAGACTTTTATTTTTGAGGACATATGAAGACACTTGTGTAAGGTCAAGAAATTAATACCCGACAGGAATTATGGCAACAAATAGAAAATGTTGCAAATTTTATTAGGAATCAACCCAACATATTTCTAAAGGTTAGGAGAATTTTTTCCAAAAGGATTAATAAATGTATTGAAGTCAATGGAAAATTTACTATAATGTTAACTAACTAGAATTTTTTGTTACAGTAGTCTAAATAAATAATTGTTTCAGTACGTTTATTTTATGTATTCATCATGTTATTTCATAATAAAAATCATAGTTCTATTTTTTATAAATTTAAAACTGAAATTTTGATAAATATTAATATGAAAAAATCATTTGAAACTAATAAATTTTATTTATTTAGTGAAATATTTATTGACTCATGTGGATTTACGATTAAGGTACTCGTACATTTCAGCCTTTTGCGCGCAATTCTATTGCTAGCTTTTTTTGTGAAACAACTGCGCATGCGTTTCAGACTTTTGACTGCAACAAAAAGGCGCACAAAAGTATAGAACTATTTCTATTTATTCAAGGTCAAAACCGCGCAATCTCGCCTGGTTTTAGGGAATTTTGATCGAACAACCCAAAATCTATGTTGGCAGAAATGTCAGTTTACGTCAGCTGATTCTATCCTGTTGTCCTATAAGCATAATAAACATTGAAGTATTTTGTAATAATATCTATATGTTTATTCCGAAGTTCGTGTGAACTTACAGTTTGTATTTGTATGAAAATCCATGTTTTAAATTAAAGGTAACGTAACCTCAAATATTCAGAAACTGCCAAAACTTGTCAAATGACGAAAAAAAAATCTCAAAAGTTGCGGCAATGTACGAAGGCATTGTCAAAATTTGCTAGCAATTCAAAATAGACTTGCAGGAAAAAGGCTGAAATGTACGAGTACCTTTAGAATTAACAACTTTTGTTATAAAGGTGGTTAAATTATTAAGGAAACTCATGTTAAATAAGCAATAAAACAAAAATGGATATTTCAAACATTACCTTTAAATGCAAATAATTCGAAAACTACTCACTCTATCGTATTGAGACAAGAGGATAATATTTACGTAGAAAGTAACGGAGAATCAAAAAAACATGCAGAAATAATTATTACAACAGTGGCGTAAATTGTAGGGGGATAAAAGAAAGTATCCATCCCTACCGCACGCCTCTGGTAATCGAGAAAAACTATTTTTTGCCACTGTTTAAAGTAACCTAATATGTGTAAACTCTTTGCCAAGTATGAAGAAAAATATTGGAAGGTGTCAAAAATATGGGATACAATCATTTGGAATAGTTAAAATAAAACACCCTATATCTCGGTTGGGAGGAATATTTTATTTAAGTGTTTTGGCTTAAATCTTCATATTTAGTGCTAAGGTTTCTCCAGTTACTATATGGATAATTCTTAATGAAACACCCTGTATACTTAATAATTTAAATTAGAGAGTCCAACGGGATGGAAACACTGCAGCTCCTACTCCAAAATTAGATTTTAATGCGTAGATGGATGGTATCTGGATATTTTGAAATAATTTCCAGGAACTGCTTTTGAACGATAGTTGGACAAGTTGGAGTTTAGGTAGGTATACATTCTTTCATAGAAGCATGGTTATTGTTTTGAAACTTTTATACAGTCTCCATATCTCCTTCAAATCTGTTAAAGATAGTTATATTCGGAAATGTAGCAGTTTTGGTAGGAGTGCAAATTCATCAGAACCCTATTGAGACATTTCATTGTATTTAGTCGAATTTGGCATGTTAGGTGTAAGTGTTGAATGTGTTCCTCCATGTTAATCCATTATTAAAGATGGCAGAAATTGGACTAAAATATTTTAAAATAAAGAGTACTGGAAATAAAAAAAAAATAATACCGCCAATTCAAATTTTAGATTATGTTGTTTCTACCAAACAGCATTTGCTATAACCACATTAAAGCAAACCAGTTTTAATGAGTCGAAAATTGGAACGTATTAAGTCTATTTGTTCTTGTTTCTTTGAAATAGGAAAAAGTTCATTTGGAAGGCCATTTTTTAATAAAAACTTTTCGCCATAATGGAAGTTATTGAAGGGACATAATAAAAAAGTTAATTTCACCAACTATATTTCAATCTCTACCAAATTGTATAGTACAAAAACATCAGCAAAACTTTTTAAAAATTGTTAAATAAGCCATTTGTTTATAAAAAATTTTTATGACTGTAAACAATTGTTTAAAAAAATTTTAATTTTTCATATCTAAAATCGCATTTGTTTACTATGCTTGTTAATAACAATTTCAATTTTTAAAAATTTAATAACTTTATTAAGTAACTTTGTGCAGTAGCTTTATGATAAAGGATTCCAACGGTTAAAAAAAATTCTTGTGTTTTTATTTTACTCACAGTAACGAATTTAAAGTTAGTAACAATGAAGATGTAATTTTTTAATTAACAAATGGATAGAAATGTGAAAAATAACGGAAAAAATATTTTGACTGCAGAAATTTGTTCTCTGATATGTTCTGTTAATGCTAGAATTTTTTAAATTTTTTTATTAATATTTACTTATTGAAAAAAAATAATTTATGTCATTTGGTAGTTGCGACGTTGACGCGCCGCCCGTTTTTTATAGCCATTTTCAACATTAATTTAGACCTATAAATAATTGAGCTACAATTCGGGGAGTTGGGACTTTTCTGTTGGAAATTTCCTGTCCTTTAAGAATACGTTCAGTTTTTTGTTCTAGCTATTATAGTTTATGAGTTTCGAGCAAAAATGTAAACCCCCTTTTTTAAAAATCTTAAATTATTAATAACAATAGGACATTTTTTAAAACGGATTTTGATATTCAGGAACATTTTTATATTTGTCATTCTGAATCGATTGACACCAAAATCAGATTTTTCGGATCGGTGTAACCCAAATCCGATTTAAATGACTTCTCGACCAGACTATAGGTGGGAAGTTGCAATCTGCTAAGACTTGTCTGGGTATACAATACATAAATTAAAAAAGTCTAGGCAAGTTATCGACAACTTCCAGTAAAACCGGAAGTAGCAAACAAATAAAAATAACTCGTCAAAACCCCTCCACTCTTAATGAGATGAGACATTTTTAGTAGGCCGTTTATTTGCCTCACCCGGTATTAATTTACTTTTATCAAAGCTTTTATATTTATTCTACGCTGGAAGCAATGTTGAGTTTATTGTTATCTGAACGTAAGACAAATAATTACATTTCAATACTGATACTTTTACATATATCTGTGGGCAAAAAAGATTCCCAAATCTCTATGGTGTAGTTAATCTAGTCACTAATAGATAGCGCCTGCCTGCAAAGACGACAAATTTGTCCAAAAAGCGTTTTGTAACGTGTAAACGCTAAAAAAAGTTAAGTTTATGTTTCTGTTTTCGTTTATTTACAAAATGGTTTTTTACTAAGGTTTTAGAAACATCACTAATGGCTAATTGATGAATTAATGTATTAAATTTACTAGATTTTATGATTTGAACTACAAAGATCACTAACATATTTTGAGGGCTAAAGACATTACATTAGAATATCTAATCTAATGGCTCGAAAATATTACTTGCTCCTCGACAATAATTATGTTGTCTATTTTTGCAAAAAACAGTCTTCATCGGAAAAATAAAGATTGACGAGCTCTTACATTTGGTCCTCTGCAGCAGAACTAGTTTGGAGAATTAAGATTGTGGTAGATGTCGCTTAGGTAGGTAGGTATATATACTGGCAGCAAAATATGAGTGTTTTCTTGAGGAGATTTCACGTTTTCTATTGGAATGTTGGGCGGAGCATATAGTCCGGAAAGGAGTAGTTCGAAACCATAAACTGTCAATCATTTTTTTCTTCTTTTGGCAAAGAGTTAAAATGACTACAGCTTTTGATACATTTTTGTTACATAGATACGAATGACGTACAACTATCGTCACTATCTTAAGTATCTTATTACACACAGTTCGATGTTATGAGCAACTGTCTACTTATTAGTTATATTTAATAATTGAATAACCTGAAATGTCGTTGATTTAAAAACAATCTTTTTAATTATAAAATTTTCTCTGGAACCAACAGAATAAATAAAATGATTACAAATGAATGCGTGTCGGTCAGTAGTCTGGAGAGATCCAATAATTAATTTTTGCTAAACAGAAGACGTAGGCGTAGGAGTGGCAGCATATTTCTGCGCCTTGTAATGGTTCCGTAATTTCTAGATAAAATACAATCAACCGATATATACTTTCACGCATCCCTTGACCTACTGAAACTGGAAAAATCCCATATTCTCGTCGATATTTTCACTAGCCGCGTCACTATTCGCGAAATAATCGAAGCTCTTTAGAAGCCGTAGCGTTTTCAGGCAAAAGCATTTTTATAAATTTATCCGACGCCAAAATTTTGCTGAAAATACGATTTAGACAGTTTTAGTTTCAGTAGAACTTCGGTTAGAATCGTTTTCTGACTCTCCAGTATTCCAGATATATCTATCGAATGTATTTTTAGTTTAAAATCTAACACACGCGTACCACATTAACACATTTAGAGTGCTTTTTATGTACATGTTAAAATTATTTTTTCTTGTTGCTTGTGACCTTGTTTTTTTTTATAATTTACGGAACTATCGCTGTGTCAAAATTATAGTTTATTGAAAATGCCGCTGTTTAAAAAGAAAGCAGAAAGGAGGAAGTCTCTTTCGAGAAAAGAGATTTCTTTGGCTAGATTGGAAAATTTCAGAAAGGAAGTTATTACCGACCATCACACTATTCAATTAAGTAAGTTATTAAACATTTTTGGTACTGTATTAAAATCGATCTTTGAGATATGTTTTCCATTGAAAACTTTTTATAACGCAATATGAAATGTGTATTTTAAAAAGTTTAATACAGAAATCTATTTCATTGTGTATTTAAATCTATTTAAACAATTTTAAAATAATTATAAAGTAAATAAATAATGTATAAAAGGATATAAGGGACGTTATTTGTATTATGTAATCTGATGAAATGAAGAGAATCAAGGAATATGTATTTTACCTATCTATTGTAAGAGTCATTATAATAAACAAACTATAGTGTTGTTTTAGACTAAATTCTATAAAATTTAAACCTTGGATCAATAGAATTCTAGTAAGTTTATGAAAAACTCATTCTTAGTATTTTGTTCAACCCAACTCCTCATTAAAAAAAAATAAAATAAAATTAACCTATTCCTAACAGTAACACGTCTCTAACTAAACTATAACCTGATTGGATAAACAAATTAACGTATAAATTAATAATTACAATTGCAATTACCACATAGTTCATTAAGCTAAGTAAAATTGTTTCATAGATTTCAAGTTTTAATCTTAGAAAGTAATAGAAAAAATATTTGAAAATTGCAAGTAAAATTTCAACAACAGTATTTTAAATGGATTTCAATAAAGTACAGCTTTTCATTATGGCACATATTTTTAAAAAGATGTTTTAAAAAGTTACAATAAATTTAGTATTTTCTACATCCATATTTCAAAAAGTCACTTCAAATTTTAACAACTGTTCTTTAATTAATTTCTTTGGTGATCAAATTTTCATTATCTAAAAGATGTTTAAACAATAAAACCAAATCACTACTCGATACACATAATAATCATCGAACAGATCAAGTTTTTTATTACCAATCATTTATTTTAGTTCGTATGTTATTATTCTGGAAGATCGTAGAAGAAATAGAGTATACTACTAGCGTGTAATTAGCATTATATTTCTAATATTTGTGATGCTAAAATTCGAGTTTTAAAGAAATTTTTAATATATTTTTTTTGCTAAAATATCAAAAGATTCGTCTTTTGGTCAAAGGGAGTAATATAAATGATAAACTTTCGTCCCTGCTATTAAAAACGAAATTATGTACTTTTAACCGAGGTATGAAGAATAGAGTATTCAACTCCGTATAATATAAATTACATTTATTTATTTTATTCTGGACCTCATAAAATACTCAATAACTTTCCATTGTTTATAACTATTTAAAGTTTACTTGATTATTATTGAACAAAGAAGATAATAGTAGTATTGTAAGTAAACTAATTTGACGTACAGTCAATATTTCAATTTAAATACTTCTATATACAATGATTGAAAAAAATTCCGGATATTTGAATATTTTAGTTATATCCTCTGCGCCCATGATATATTCTAGAATTAGGACCAAACACTTCTCCATAAAGGATTGGAGAGAAGTTAGGGCGTTCTTTCTACTTAAACCTGGTACGGACCACTCTGTACTATGAAAATATAAAAAAGGTACATTGCACACGTGATTGCAATCACCCACTGTCCTCCACAGCATACAAGGATGTTCCCTGTCTACTAAGTAAATGGATAAGAAATATGCTCTATAATAGAGAAATAAAAATGTGTCAAGAATGTAAGGGTTAAAGGTAAGGCAGTGAAAGGCTGTTCCCAGGAAGGAGCGCTATTATCTCTACTGTGGAACTGGAACGTAGTGCTGGACAGCCTTATCAGATCCGTAAACATGCACAACTTACACACGAGGCATACGCTGATTACATTTTATTAATAGATAATAGATAATAGATAATAGATAATAGATAATAGATAATAGATAATAGATAATAGATAATAGATAATAGATAATAGATAATAGATAATAGATAATAGATAATAGATAATAGATAATAGATAATAGATAATAGATAATAGATAATAGATAATAGATAATAGATAATAGATAATAGATAATAGATAATAGATAATAGATAATAGATAATAGATAATAGATAATAGATAATAGATAATAGATAATAGATAATAGATAATAGATAATAGATAATAGATAATAGATAATAGATAATAGATAATAGATAATAGATAATAGATAATAGATAATAGATAATAGATAATAGATAATAGATAATAGATAATAGATAATAGATAATAGATAATAGATAATAGATAATAGATAATAGATAATAGATAATAGATAATAGATAATAGATAATAGATAATAGATAATAGATAATAGATAATAGATAATAGATAATAGATAATAGATAATAGATAATAGACAATTTCACACTATACAGAAGTCCCTAAAAATCATGGTGTAATAACAACTCATTGTCACTGACAATTTAATGATAAAGCTTGGAACCATGAACATAATTGTCAAGGAAGTGTCACTGATGACACTTCTTACGTGACTGCTGGGCTCTCTTAACTACACGAGTACTGGCTAACACTAGGCTAAGATAAGAGAATCCCCTGAAAGACGTCGTCGACTACTTCAAATTAGTAGGCTGGACGATGAACTAAAGCGGCAGGCTTTTGTGCTTCGCCCTCTTGAATATACAGATACAGATAGTATAAAACACTACAGCCATTTTTTTCGATTACAGCCATTCTACCAATAAGAGAAACTACTACAAAAGCAATAGTCAAGCTCTACGTTTATTCCAAATTAGGTATTTTTGCTTATTTAATATTTATACATCAGTAATTTCTATGGAATCTGTGCAAAGTAATCAATCATCAAATTTCTGTTACAGAGCTAATTAACCGTAGGAAGAACGATCCTTGAAATAGCAAATACACTGTTGCAGTCCGGATAGCCCAGTTTATTAGGTCGATTCGTGGGTTCTCTAAAAGACTTGAGATAAACTACTTAAGTTACAAAAACTATTATTTAATATACAAGATTTAATAGAAAAATAAGGAAAAACATATCCACAATCCCAATACAATCAATAACATACTCAATTAATAAAAAGTAAAATTAATAAAAGTTCAAAGTTCCATAAAATACGCATTTAGCGTTCTGTTTAGTTAAGTTTCTGTATTATATTTTAGAAACAGTCATCGGACCGGTATACAGTTCACAGCTGTCCCTCCTATATTCGGTCACTAGGTGCACAATGTCTTCTTATTTAATAGTTGATGTAATTATTTTGACTTTAAATAATCATCATATGATGTATTTACCTTTGAGTGACTTACTTACTCAGGTATGGACCCCACACGAGTCAGCTTGCAACGGTACTTATTAGTATAAAGTTTTACGAATGTTTATATTTTAAATATTGCGTAATTTATTAGATATCCCTTAGGACTCCATCGCTCGACTGCAGGCCCCGGCCGCCGCCCACTAATGGTACATTCACATTCTAAGAATATGCCCATGAATTACGTTTTCGAACATTCTGAAAGGTATATGCTAAACAACTCCATTTCACGTTCCTTTTCTTGTAAATTTGTATTTTCTTTATGGTACATTCTTAACATGTTCGTATCATGTAATTTTTAAATACCCAACAATCATTCCGTTGAAAGTGATATGATGATATGATAAGAATATGTTGCACAAACGATGTAAGGAATATTCTTTTGGAGACGTGAATATAATGTGCGATGTTCATTCCTTTTGTTTGGATGAGCAAGTTACAAGATTACTTTTGATATTTGAAGAATATAACTCGCGATAGACAGTAAAAAAGTGTATGTGCGTGCAGCAGTAATCTAGACTGTGTACAGTAAAAATATATGGTAATGCGAAGAATATGCTATTTACGTACTGCCAGAACATTTTTATCACTGAGTAGTATCAAGACATATTCTAAGAACGTTCTTGTTTGGACTAAAATAGAATATTACCATCACCATCTAATGCTGAGAATTTGATCTTTACATACCCTAGAACATTCTTTGCATATACATATCAAGTAATTTGGTACGGCCTTTTGAGGTGACTATCACATTCTGATCATGTACTGAACGGTATTTACGCATGTTAATAGAACATCCTTGTTCCAAAAAGAATGTTCTTATTATGTGCAAAGAATGTAAAATTGTTGTCTGGGCGACTACCCTTGCATCCTCTCTGCTCGCACCCCGTGTAGGCTGGAGTAACTAACCAGTGACGTACTACAGCACTTAAAAAACCAGCTAAGAGTAAATGGTGGGAGAGACACACCTAAACAGATACGCGCCAATCAAACAGTTCATAAATGGACATTCAGCAAACTTTAGGGCAGATCTACTCTAACACTGGGCTCAATACACATGAAACTAATAGGCCAAAGCAGTTTCTGCCAGGATGAGGAGGAAACGGTGGAAGCAGCAGATATTATGAAATGACCACTATCAAGGCTGATGGACCTTATCAGAAAGGCAGGGTTAGATAGGGTACATAACACAAAGGTCAGCATAATATATTTGCAAAGGTCGCAGTGTATCAGACTGTCAAGCGGACTCAATTTATAATCTATAATATGAGTGAGAGACTGCATAGAGTTTGAATGTCGAAGAAATTCGATAAATTCTGAAGGTTGTTTGGAAATTAACCTTTAAAATATGCTCTCGTATATTAATTAATAAAACATTCCAAAGTCTAAAAGCCGAGGAAATCCATTTTCCAGACTAAAGAGAATAAAAGAGGGGGAAAGAGAAAGGAGCAAACATTTTATAAAAATAAAACTGAATAATATAAAACTTCTTATTTCATTAATAAATTTATAATAGTATTATCAAAGTGGTAAAAACCAATGAACTCCATGCGGTATCTTCCCAAGTAAAAAATATATCATTGCTAAATGTCATATTTCGTATAAGAAAAAGTCAATATATTAAATTGTTTTTGTAGCATTATTATTTAGGGCCGCTAGATCAATCGATTGGTAAAGTGGTTGGTAAAAATAACCTCTTGGTAATTGTCAAAATCGTTATTGTTACATATATACCAAGAGATTCATAACCCTAATCTCTAATAATTCAGACATTTTTGTGAACTTTTCGATAGCGATAGTGACGATGAAAATGAAGATTTTTTTGCTGTTCTTTTAAGAAAGCCATACACATACAGTGAATTTAAAATTAGGTTTAGATTAAGCAAAGAAAGTGCAAATGCTCTACTGCAATTAATTGAAAATACTATAGGCTTTCTTACAAGAAGGTAATACTTTTTTATGCGTGATATTTTAAAAATATTAAGTTTTTTGTAATTACAGAAATAATTGCTTAACCCCACTTCAACAGTTATTAATTACACTACGGTTTTATGCCACTGGCAATATGTTAATGACAGTTGAAGATTTTGGAGGGGTACATGCAACCACTATGACATAAAGTATCCGTTTTTTTTATTTTCAATGTCAGAATATTTAACCAGTAGGTCGCATAACAAATCCAGTTCTTCAGCACATAAATTTGAACCCTTTTACTTTTTTCAATATTTTCCATTATTAATTACAGTAGGTGAATATTTTGAATTTTGACAACACTCTCAGCATAAAACACAAAACACATACAAAACAGAATTGCCAACATTTAATTTTGATAGAAATTATGTCACGTCGTACCAAAATGATAAACACAGAATCAAAGAGATTAAATTTAACTCCTTGGTAAAAGTGATTGATCTAGCGGCCCTTAGTCCTCTTCAATTAACACAAAAACTACTTTTACTTCTGGTTGCACTAAACAGTTCTTATACTAATGTTTGTGATTCCCTCCTTCGGATCAGGTTGATTATAAAATGTTTGTGTCATTACTATTATTTCCTAAGAATACCTTATAGATTATTTTGCTTTAGAACGAATCTAGGTTTAAATTACATACTGGCCAAGTAATTCTTCAATAACTCCTTGTAATATTCTCGATATGCCATGTATAACAGTGAGGACTGGTCCAATGAGAGATGCGTATGGTAGATCATATATAGTATACAGGTGGGTCTAAGATAGATGAAAGGGTTGGAGTGACAGGGCTTTCCAAATCCTTTGGCAAATCGTCAATTATCTTTCTCGAAATACAGAGCATATTTTTCGAATAAATAGAGGAATTAAATAAATGAGGTAAAGAGTACGTTTTGTTAATTTTGATTATAAGAAGTATAAAAGAATTTTATATAAATTAATTAATACCTGTTTTAAATCAACCAAGTATATACCTAATATTTTTCAGAAAGTGTTTAGTGCTTAGTCAAAAGTCTCTTTCTTTAAACTCTATTTATTTCAAATTGTCTTACATTGGTGTGATGAGCAGTTTTTTTTAATTAGGTATACCTAAATATACTTAGTTACATACATGTGAAACATTTTACATGGAATGAGTTTATTTTAAATATTAGGTTTGAGATTATTTTTAAAAGGTTTATGGTGTTGTATTTTATATCTGATAGAACATGATTCATTCATATTTCCTCACTGCTCAATTTACCTCGTCGCCTTGTTACCTTACTAACTTACTTCACCTAGGGGGTATTTTAAGCATGTTTAACTTAAATAGCTAAATATGCTTAAAAATAAATTTACACTTATGCTTTGGGAGTGGCCGATATTGTAAAAAAAATCCTCAACTAGCCCCACTCTATCCTACTATGTGGAATGAGTGCGAAAATGAATACAAATTTCTTGGCATAAATAGAAATTTGGTAAAAATAACTTCCACTACCTTTATATATAGAAGACTGTGAAAGGTATACATAATAATTTTCTGAAAATTTTATTATTTAACATTTTATTATTACATTGTTTTAGTATTAATATTATATTAATTGATTCTCGAATAACTTAAAAGTTATTCACAAGTGTAAATGAGGAAAAAAACATCTACACTGTAAACACTACACTGCAAATATATAAATATATTACTTAATTAATTTACCACTTCTGACTTTCAATAAATTACAATGCTTTTAGTACAACTAGGATCGCTATTTTTACTATATATACATATGTATAGACGGTATTCATGATTAGAAGCAATTAGGTTATGTATTTGATAAAAAGCGGTAAATATGGTTAGTAAATATAAATCTGGATGAGATATAAAGATAAACATTTTAATATTCGCTATATACCTAATTCCTATATTGTTATTAATATAAATTGATTAAGAGAATATAACTAAGCAGATTTAGAAACAAGAAGTATTGTACAGAATTAAAATTGGAGTAAAAATAAAAAAATACTAGGTATGTATTGAAAGTTAAACAAGTATTTTTATGGATAATAAATATGTGTAGTTTTATGACAATACAAAGTTTATGCTTTACAGTGTGAAGTTTTATTGGCAGTAAACGAGGTGCAATTTTATTTTAACATCATTTTAATTATTTCATTCATATACAATAACTTAAATGAATGTATTATTTGTTTTAAAATGTTTATGAATGGTTTATTGGATTAAAAATGTCCAAATACCCCATTTGGGTTTAAAAAGCTATAAATCCTTATCAATTTCTTTTGCAGGTCAGATCCAGTATAAGGACTTTGTTTCTATCCTTGTTTTTTTTATTTAAATATTGTTTTATTACCTGTAATCACTTTGTTTTTCGTCTTCTTTATTCTCCAAGTTGCCATTTTAATATTAATTGAATGGTTGTAGCTCTCCATATATGATCCCACCAAAAAACTCTAATTGAGAACTACTAACTGTTTGAAATTACCTACATTTTGTTTTTATGATGTAACTATTTCTTGGTCATTGCAAAGCGATGAGTTTTTTAAAGAACGAGTATCACAACAGCCATATGAAATAAGTTGTTTATAATATTTTTTATATTTTGCCATTTTATCATTTTTTAAATTAATTTTTTTTGTTTAACATCTTATAGGAAGTAACTCTGATGATGGCCTTATAAGCCGAAAGCCCTTAGTTACTGAATTTAATAAAATTTAACCTAACCTAACCTATGGTTTTTAATGTACAAATTTTCCTTCGTTTCATTATTTCATCAAGTATGTACAAAGTCTCTACAGTATTTTTATTTATTTATTAGGATTAATATTAGTTTAGATTGAATAATTATATTTTTATATTTTGCACTTCTAAATATCTTCATTATAAAACGCATTTGCGTATTAGGCTTTCCAACGACCTGTCAAAAATTATTCAATTATGGCGGCTGTAGGCAAACAATAGAATTGTTTTTTATTGATGTTGTCATAGTGCTTTCTTCATTTAAGTTGGTGTAGAAGTTTTTATTGTTATGAGAATATAGTTTTTGTGACTTTATAAAATAGATTTTATATATTATTTGGACTTGTTAACGTTATAAGTTGAAAAAATGCCTGTTAAATGCCTTGTGGTTGGTTGTGGAAGTAGATCAAACAGGGATGACTGACAACAACCACGTATAGAATGGTTTATGAAACTTTGATTATATGTGGTCTGTGACTTTGACAGTGTTATGTTCTAAGGTTTGCCCACAGACGCACGCCATCTTTATATCACGTGATTTGGAAAGCCTTATCGTAATGTAACTTTTACGCACGCAAATTTTTGTTTTAAATGGGTGGCAACATGAGTGATTTATCTATTGACAAAACTATTGACAATGATATTCGAGGCTAATTTATTAATTTTATATTGTTCTTTAAAAAAGTATTTGTGAATATGAATATCAACTTTTACTTATATAATATATTATTATTGGTATATTATTCATTTCAAAATATTTTACCTACGACCACCCCCCTAAACCGTCAATAACACACAATCTACAACCTATGTAATCTTTACACACGTAAAATAATCGCACGGCTTCCCTAGCAACCACTTAGCAACAATAGACGTCGCTATTTTATTCAAAATTTCCTATTTACATAGGTATTTGAAGGTGAATTTTATACTACATATAAATGGCAGATAATATTTATTAGATATAAGGTTGCATTTAATATATTTAGAGTTATTTGAAAATATATATTTGATTCGTTGAAACGTTGAACGTGAATTATAAACTAATTACGATTGTAAAAACAATAAATAAAATGAAAGTGATAGAACTCATCTATTGCTTTCTGTTACACCTCCCCAACCTAGGATACCATATTACAACTGAGATTGCACCAACGAAAAATACAAAATTTTAAAGTTATTCCATGTCAAGCAATCAACTAAGAATCTGAATTTAGTCAGCAGACCTCTCAATTTATTCATGACGTTGTTAACTTGAAAACTCCACCTTAAATGTCTATCTATTATATTCCTAAGTATTTGATTCTTTCTGAAAAATTTGTGTTTGGTCATTAATTGTTAATGGTCCCAGAACAGGTAGGTGATTGGAGTATAATGTGAACCGCGGTGAGTAATTTGTTACATATTTGTCTTAAATCCTGATGTTCTGCTAATACTTTGAGTCTTTTCAATTTTCACCCTCATATATTATAAGCCATATCGTCTGCAAAACTGGCTATTTTTCCTGATATTAGGGAATGCAATAAATTATTTATATAAATCGTGAATAATAAAGGTCCCAGAACTCTTCCCTGTGGAACACCACAGGTTATTTTCCTGAAACGGCTTGAAACTCCGTTTATACTTACGATTTGTTTTCGCTGTGATAAATAGTCTTTGATAAATCCACAAATATGCATATGATTGGATTTTTCTAACGCTTTATATAATTGCGATGTTAACTGCAATTTATTGAACTATTGTTTGCTTATGTTAAATAAGTAATTAAAATTTCGTTTCTTGTTTATAGCACAGTGGATAATTTTGATACCAACCGGTTGTAAAAATTAAGGGGAATTAACTTGCCTAACACAATACCATACAATCAATTTTTTGCTAAGAGAACGCACCCTGTTGTCACACAACTCAAAACAATATTACGAAAATCAATTAATTAATAATGTAGTGCATTAAAGTTCAAGGATATTTTATTGAATAATTAAACATAGGTACCTACCAGAAATAGTTTCTTTTTATTGGTATTTCGAATCATCCCAACCCCATTACCGAGAGGCAACATTAGACATCTTAACGATATTAATGAAATTTATTGTACCATCCCTTTACTCTGTGGAATTCTACCATACTAAGAACATTAAAAAAAATTTAACAAAACTTTTACGGTTTATTTAAAAAATATTACTTTTTAGCTTAATGAAAGCTGTTTAGATATACAGTGGACGGCTAATTTATGGAATATTATCATTATTTCGAGAACCGTCGAGTTTTGAGGGTAATCCCCATAGATAACCTTTATGTAATCCCGAAACAGGTCGATTTTTGTTATAAAATACCCATGTTATAACGTACATGGAGTAAGGAATGCGTCACCGGTGTGGGTGTAGTGACGTAATCGTTAATTTTTTTAAATAGAAATCGGTATAATGCGACACCTCATTTGAAGGAGAATTTAAGTCTCTATTTAACGACATTACATTTGTAACTAAAATATTTTTTTAAGGGTACAAAAACATTTCTTTTTTATTTAAATTCAACCAAATTACAACTAATGATTTAATTCATAACGTACCTTAAAGTAACCAAATTATGCATAATAATTATTTTAAATTAAATGTTCGAAATGCCCTCCATCGGTTTCTTGACAATATGCGAATCTACGGACACATTCAGATGAGTCATTCAGATGACTCCTGGAGTAATGAGACTCATTTCATGCCTAATTCTATCTTTTAAGTTCTGTAAATTTTGGGGTCTATTGACATAAACTTTTGATTTTATGTAACCCCACAGGAAAAAGTCTAGAGGTGTTAGATCTGGCGACCTTGCTGGCCACTCTATAAAACCTCGTCTTCCGATCCATCTC
Source organism: Ophraella communa (assembly GCA_035357415.1). NCBI lineage: Eukaryota > Metazoa > Arthropoda > Insecta > Coleoptera > Chrysomelidae > Ophraella > Ophraella communa. The sequence continues at coordinate 8,968,654 of CM068984.1, forward strand.
CTGGGAAAGCAATTATTTAAAAATTGACGTACTTCACGTGCGTAATGCGGAGGGGCTCCATCTTGTTGAAACCAGATATTGTCACTAGGTAAATTTGCATTATTGGCATTTGGATACATGTTAGTTGATTGATAAGTTGATTTATCAAAAAAGTTAAATAACGTTCTCCTGTTAGATTTTCTTCAAAGAAAAAAGGACCAATGATTCTGTCAACGATGATCCCTGCCCATATATTCACTTTCTGAGGATATTGCGTGTGTGCCTCAGTCATCCAATGTGGGGTTTTTGACTCCAATACCTGCAATTTTGACGATTCATGGTACCATGTAAAAAAAATGTGGCTTCATCGGAAAAGAGGATTTGATTGATGAAACGTGGATTGCCGATACACAAATCCTGCATAATTTCAGAAAATTGAAGCTGGCGATCGGGATCGTCGTCGTTTAATTCCTGGTGTAGTTGAATTTTGTAGGGATGGTATTTTTCTTTTTTTAAAATACGTAACACCGATCGTTGGGAAACTCCAGCATATTCACCCATTTGTGTTGAACTACTGTGAGGATTGTCATGGACATTTAATTAAACATCAATTTTCACATTGTCTTCAATTTTAGGACGCCCAGCGTTTGGAATATGTTTAACGTGCCCAGTTTCTCCAAATTTTCGGACTATTTTACTTACTGTTGATTGGCTGATGGGTCTGTCTGGATATTTTGCGTTGAATAAATTGCATATCTCGTTCTGTGTTCTTTTTTTATCTCCACATCCGCTAAGAATTAATATTTCTATGCGTTGTGTTTCATTTAGGTGAGCCATAATTTAGTATTCAAAAGTAAAAATTACAATTGACAACTGATGACAATTCACAAAATCAAAAAATATTTACGACAATAAATATTACAGTAACTATGCCAATATCACTTGCTTGATTTAACATTTGACAAAAAGTTTCAGTGTTTATGAGATAACTTTTTGTGTCCATTATTATTTTTAATTATTTTTGCTTTTTTAAGTATTTATTTCAGAAAGTCATGGCAGGAACCGATGGATGGCATTTGGAACATTTAATTTAAAATAATTATTATGCATAATTTGGTTACTTTAAAGGACGTTATGAACAAATCATTAGTTGTAATTTGGATTTTATAACAAAAATCGACCTGTTTCGGGATTACCCTCAAAACTCGACGGTTCTCGAAATAATGATAATATTCCATAAATTAGCCGTCCACTGTATACGCAAAGGTTAATGATTAGAACGAATGTCTGTAAAACATCAAAGCATTTTAAAATCCGAAAATTTATAACGCCACCATTTTTTTATTCTAGCTTTGAAAAAGTGTGCCTTGTATTTGAAATTTTTTAAATGATTTAATGATATAATTTAGTCAACAACTTTATGCTTACATTTTTCAATTTTACTATAAAAACATTTAAATATTGTAGATATTATGAATATTAAAATGATGAATTTTTTTATAGGTTGTATAACATAACTAGCCGTCTCCATTAGTCTACCTATATTTTCTTTAATCCCATTATAACTTTTAATATAAATATCCTTATAATCTTTAAGTCCCTGATAATAAAATTAGATCAATTTTAATTTGATTTATTCGGTATACTTTGCTTTGAATTTTTATACTGCGTAAAAAAATTTCTGTGTAAAATATTATAAATATGTTATAAAAAAATTAGTAGAAATTTTATTCTAAAAATTTTGTTTTAACAGGGGTCCCAAGTTGGTACGTGCAAGTCAACTTCGTTATTTTAAATCAAAGTAATTAAAGTCCATTTATGGGATAACAAGCAAGTTAACGAGATTACCAGGGAATCTATGCCATCTAAATTAATTAGATTCAATGCCTCCTTTTTATGAAATCCGATAAAAAAAACTCTCTTTATTAATATGGAACCAAAGAGAGAATCAAATGGGATTTAATAATAGTAAAAGGTGATTTGTTCATTGTGTAAATAATACGTACGACCTGTTGTTGCGTTATTTCAAAGTAAAACTTCTTGTATTCAAAAACTTATCTTTGAAAAGAAGGGAGTGATTTTAGCAGATTCAGGGATCTTGAAGAGGAGAAAATAGGACCAATAATATGATCACCTATGATACCTGCCCAAACGTTCAACTTTTGAGGATACTGAGTATGTGTCTCACGTATCCAATGAGGATTCTCCTCTGACCAATATCTACAGTTTTGTCTGTTTACTTCCCCGTTCAATGTGAATGTTGATTCATCGGAAAAAAGAATTGTACCAACAGCTATTTTATTTCTGTTCAATTTATTCTTAATTCTTTCGCAGAAATCCATTCTACGTCTTCTATTAGTTCTTGCACAAAAGTCAATTTATATGGATGAAGTTTTTTTATGGAAACACCTATGTGGTAGGTATAAGTCTACAAGATAAAGTACGTAAGGGTTCTATCCGACTAGGCCAAGGCCTGAAATGAATGGATAGATATAGAAATGTGGTGCTAAAGGTTGAGGAAATGTTAAGGGCAGTTTCGAGAAGTTCAAGATACTGGGATGGTAGGGAAAATGAGGCCGGTATGGAGGTGGTTGCATTGAATAATTTAAAAAAATGCTTTTAATTTTTAAAGCAACATCTAGCTGTCATTTTTATGTTTTATCAAATGTTAAATTATATGTAATTTAACTATAAATTGATTTCTTAAATGTTTCCTCTAAGATTTATTTTTAAATATTATACATCATTATTCTGGAATATTCAGTCAAAGCTATTTTTACAAAATCGAAAATGAGTGGGTGTGTAGACCTTCAGACAGTACAAAATATTTTCGTCTATATTTTAATTTAACTTGTTTTATTTATTAATCTTGTATGTAGGAAACACTTAAATACATTTTATATTACATCCAGAACAACCAAATAAACTTAATTAGATGTTTCTTGTCAATAAGATAATAGATGTATAAATATTTAAATCGGTAAAATAATTAGGTACATTTGTTTTATATTCACAATATGGAGTGAATGCATTGCGTAGTGTGATAGAACTATAGTCTACACTTGGTTTTTAAAGGAATGAGCATTCCCTTTTCAAAGTTTAAGAGCCAATAACCGCGGTGTGTCCACCAAAAAATGATTTAGTGTAATAACTTTTAAAATAACTCTATTTTTGGGTCTGTTTTCGGGACATCATTTTAAAGGTGCCTTTGTTATTAATCTATTCAAATTTAAAAAAAAAAAATAAATAAGAACTAATACAGATTTCTTGACAAAAATCGGTGCTTTACATACACAACATTGGTTGAGTTGATGAATTCCCCATAAAATTACCTTTTCAAAATGTGTCACATATGGTACTTTCCTTACTCAAAATTGAGAATTGAAGAGACACTCGACTTGTCCCCGCGTTTTTCTTATTATTCACTGGCATCACAGAATACATGTAGCTGATGTATAGAGGAAGAGCCAGTGACCAATTTTGGGTGGTCATTTCAAAAGTCACGAAACTCACCAATCGTCTGTTTATTATTTAATAAATGAATAAACCAGAGATTAATATATTATTCTTAATTTTTCAATAAAAATTATTTATTTAAAAATCTTCCTTTTAATTTTAGCACCTAACCAAAAGTCGTCTCTTGTCTAGATTATTGTTTAACAATCGTCCCTAAGGGGATCCAAATGATAAAATTACAATATTATTTCCTTTTAATACTAGTTGTACTTGTATCTGATGATAATTAAAACTTTTTTAATCTTACCATCTTTGTTGGTTAATTTTTTTTTGTAATCTATGTGGTATCAATTTCGATCAAGAATAATTACTTTTACTTTCAGTAACTTCTTTATTACAACCATTTTATCTGGACTTTCTCTTTCCTAAATATTTGTGGATATGTAGAAATACCTCAGTTGAGATTATTTGATTTTACTTTCATCCCTTTATTAAAATTTTTCATAAGTATCATAATACAGAATGGAATATCTCATTCTAATAAGTATATTATTTGCATTCGATCTAAATCGATTATTTATTTTTTTCTATTATTAAAACCCTCTTTTAACGTACACTTATGAGTTTATTTAATTTTAGGAAAAACAAGTAGGTAATTAAACAGTGAAATAAATTTTATGTTGTAAACTTACTAACCATTTCGTTTTGTTGTAGTTTTAAAAATTTTATTTGTTGAGGGACCACCGTAGTTGAGTGCGAAAAAAGAAGTCAGTTTAGTTTAGCTATAATAAATTTTTAAGACTTTATTTTATGTTACTAGGTTAGATTATTTTTTTTTTTTTTATTTCGGACCTCTTAATTGGATATTTCTTTTCGTAATAAAGTTTTTAATTTTCAATTCACCTACGTTCTGATTTTCCCAAAAACTAATCAGATCCATATTTTTACATAGTCGATTTCGTAAAATTTCGTAAAAATCTGGTCAGCCGTTCTTCCTAAACCGAAAATTGTTACCACACACATCAGCTTAGGTAAACACACACAGATACTTTTTTTAATAACATGTTTTTCTGTGAAAATAAGAAAAAAATAAATAAAACGTAAAAATTTTTCTAAAAAATATTTAAGTACCTATTTACGATTACTTTGTTATTTCTTTAAAAAATATTTTATTGAAAACTTTAATTTTCTCCTGTATAAATTGTGAAATCCGTAGTTTTTAATTTTGTAATTCAATATTTTATCGATAACATTTACAGGTAATTAAAATTGAAAACTTTGTAACAAGTTTCTTTTTAATTTTTTAGTTATTTTAATTCTGTATACAATAGGTATGAAATATTATTTTGAACTGAAATGTATGCACAATGATTTTTCTATTTTCTTCAAAATATACGTATTGTGAATATGTATAATAAATTCCGATTTGGGTCTCCGATTGTACTTAGTCCATCCTCGGGATAATTTTAAACGGTAGTGGGGTATCGGACTCTCTCTCTTAGAACTTAAGTTTCCTTGTCATCAGTTCGCGCCACTTTTAGGCGTATTGTCTCTTAAGTGAAAATAAATGAAAAAAACATATGACAGTAGGGTTGCTTTCCTATTGAGTTGCTGATAATGTCTGATATCTTTCCTTACGCAGATGTATCGGTAGGTTACCATAAGTTAACTTATTTTAATTGTAAGATTAAGAAAATTTCAGTGGAACAAGGCGGTGGTTAAGTCCTCAGTTCTGCAGGCGAAGATGGACAGTGTTTAGCCCAGATTTGAATTTTATAATTCTTACAATATACCACTTATGGAATAAAATTATTTGTGGGGTTTGTTTAGAAGATTATAAAAAACGCTGGGACTCGTCAACTTTGAAATTCAAATTTGAGCTTTTTAAACATAAATTTAAATGTACAGGGTAATACACGCAAGTCTGGCATCGTCCATGATCTATATTTTTAATGAAACACCCTGTATATTTTTATGATAAGCTCCTTAACAAAACAACCTCAACGAACTATACCATGTAGAGTCTATTATGAATTGTACAGTATGAAATTTTGAAATTATATTATAATTTTGTTTAAGATAGTAAATACATATAATACTTGACGTAATTAATTTTTTACATCAAAACAAATGCTTAAAATGTTCTCCATCTTGTCGTTGGCAAAACACAGTCTTCCCTAAAAGTCGGCCCGAACTTTGTTTGAGGTAAAATAGCCCGTATTTCTGTAGTTATTCTTTCTTTGAGATCTGCAATGCTAGTTGGCTGTGTTGCATATACTTTGTTCTTGAGATAACCCCACAGAAAAAAATCCAAGGGCGTAAGGTCCGGCGATCTAGCTGGCTAAATTTCATTCAAGTAATTTCTTACAATTAAAGCATAATGGGGTGTTGCTTCGTCCTGCTGGAACCAGATATTTTCATCCGGTATAGGTTCGGATCTATTGCGTTGGGATATAAGTTGGCCAACTCAGGAACAACTTCGTCTCTAATTATGCATAAATATTTTTCCATCTACAAAAATAGGACCAATAATATGATCACCTATGATACCTGCCCAAACGTTCAACTTTTGAGGATACTGAGTATGTGTCTCACGCATTCAATGAGGATTCTCATTGAAACATGCAAGACTTGTTCAGACGAAGTTGACTAATTATAAGTTAATTAATAATTGTCATTCTTACAGACGGCAGACAAGAACTAGTACTCCTAAAAATATTTATAATAACTTAGGAGAACAGTGCTAGAATGTCATCGAGTACTAGCTAAGGCCACTGCGGACATTAAAGTCAGTTAGTTGGAAGAATGCGTTGCTAGCTCGGAAGGTGACCATATCGCTCGCTTTCTGGACCCTTATTCTTGACGGTGATAGAATAGAACTCTCCCTAGGGAGCACTCCCTACTTTCATTCTATCACCTTTCTATTGGTTACATGAAACTGTATTCTTGAGTTCGATAGAAAGAAGTACAGTCGCTGTAGAAAGAAGCAAATTTATAAGAATGTTTGAGCAGGGTTGCCAAATAGTTAAACCAATCGGAATAAAGAATTTTTGACAATTGAAGATAATGCAAACAAACATGGTTATTGTTTATTTTTTACGGTCTCTAAAGTGTTTCAGGAGCTATATTTTATTTCATTTCTACATTTAATTCTATTTCATGGCATAATATTTAGTTCTAGTTTTTTATTTAGTAGGTATTGTTTTTAGTATTTGTATGTATTTAGTTTAGTATTTTATTGTTGACAACTCTGTCCATAGGGCTTCCATTTTTTCTTTTGTATAGGACTGCGTTAATTTGCTGGAGTACATTTCTTCTCTTGCAGAAATAAAGTCCACAAGAATCTGCTTTTGTTGGGTGTTTATAGGAGCACTCTTTTGTTTTTTATTTTCTGCCATTTTCACTAATATATGTCTTATCTATGTTTACCACTGTTACTTTTGATTAAAAAAAAATAAATAAATAAAAGGTTGATAACGGACGGACAATTATTTTTGATTATCTAAGCACGAAACGACAAAATACATCATATCACATATAACCAAGAAGCAAATAACTATGCAAATAATGTGTTTGTTCCAACCAAGCAAAGAACCGTTCTAGAACGGTAATATTACCACTCACGAGACCAAATTAGTACACTGCGCAACTCACTACACCACTGCGCACAAAAATTACTATTTTAGAACAGTTCTCTGCTTGGTTGGAACAGACCTAATACTATGAAAGAAATTACTTCTATACTATTTTTGGTTCGATAATAAAAATCCCTAACACCTTCTCTTGGTGTTATAGCGGTTCCTTCAGAAATAACCAATAGAAGTAATTGTTCTCTCGGGGAGCAACCCTTCTATCGGTACAGTGAGAGAACGAATTTCAAGAATACGGTTTTGGCATTTTCAATAGAACCACGCCCACTTTCTATTGGCTGTTCTATTCTATCACCGTCAAGAATAGGGGTCCTGACCGGAGAGGCTACTGGATTTACGATCTTACAACCCTAATCTTACATAGATCTAAAAAAAAAACATTAGGTTGGACTAACTAAAGGGGCAAGATAAAGATCCATTGGATTTAAAAACTTCATCGATACTTTGCATTCGTGTTGTTGGTGAAATATTCAGAATGTTTTTGCTTTATGAAAGGAAAAATTTTCATTGGAGATAAGTACCTCTTTGGCCTCTGTTCGAAAATTCAACCGTTCACAAAATTCCCTGCTCTTTGTATGTCTTGCTATGCTTTGGAATTACTGTAAGGTATTTCTTTAGAGGGAAAGTGCATGAAGATATTTTTGAGTTTTTAAAATTATTCTTTAAAAACTAAAAGTTACTTTATTATGAAAAATTGACTAAAAATAAACTATTCAAGTAAGTATTTACGTCTGTATATAAAACATGAGTTTTTATTTGGCAATCGGCCAAAGTTGTGCATTTCTATTTACCCATTGAAGCTGCCAGTCAAGAAATCAAATTAAGTGGGTCATATAAAAAGTGCTTTATTTGATTTATTTATCGATCGGTTTATAATTTTTTGTAAATAATAATAGCTTTTATTGGTAATATATGATTGACAATAAGAAAACTAAAAAGACAAATAACATATAATAATATGCTATAGAAATAGCGAAACGGCCGTCATTAGGTACATTAGTATTTTACGATTAAATAGTTAAAGTTAATTTAACCTTTTAGTTGTTTATTGTTCTGAAATTAAATGATCTTTTCAAATTTATTGTAACAATTAGAAAATCTTGAACATTTTTCCAGATATTCAACAAATCTAACTTCCTGCTTTGTTTACTTTATTGTTTTTAACTTTTGATATTTTTCCGGTCCCTTTTGGAACCTTTCCTTAAATGATCTACATAATATTCCGGATCAAATGACACCTTAGTCGTAATTTTCGGAGAATATTCAAATTATTTATGAAAAATCGTACATGTGAATCTTACCAACAGTTCAATAGGGATATTGTAGTTATTTGTTATATTTATAAGCAACCAAATAAAACACGTTAATACTTTCGAAATAACTTTATAACTGAACTAATTATTCCAACAAAACTATTCTTAAGGGCCGTATTCATAGTCAATACTTAAGACTTCCTCATGCCTTAAGTTTTCCCTATGCACTATTTTGTGTTTCATAGTTCTATAAAGACGACTTGAGGTACCTTTAAGAGTAAGGAAGCTTTGGAGGTACGTTAAGTCTACCTTGACTGAGTTTTGACGTGTTGAGGTTAGATTTTTAATATTAAAACGGTAGTAGTTATTGTGTTTTGTGATCGCTAGTTGTTGGAGATTTTTGTAATGGACTACGAAGATTTTATAGAATTTATAGAAATTGTTGATGCCGAAGAAGAAGCAGTAATAATTCCTAAAAGATATATAAGAGAAAATAACCAACAAATTAGATGTCATTGTCATTTCATGACATCGTTCAAGCCTTAGACAAGCCTAAGATTCAAGCTATGTCGAAAGTTGACATAAAACTGACAGAAAATGCGACATTGCCAAATGTAAGGCTCCCTTACGGAAGGAAGGTAAAAAAACACACTATGAAACAGAAGTTTCGAGGAAGACTTAAGATCACCTTACCTGAGATACTCTTGAGTGTACCTTCAAGCGTCGACTATGAATACGGCCCTAAAAACTACCCTTGCCAAGATCGTAAGACTGTCCTCTACCTGCTCCTTATAAGCAAACCCAGCTTAGTCAAGCACTCCTATCATCACAAGCAGTGCTGTGCGTTTATATTTTTATAATTTCTTACATATTTGTGCAAAATAAAGTGCAAACTCCACATTTTTATGTGTGGTCACTGAAAAAATAGTATTAGATATGTCCAACCATTTATCTTACAGACTTTTTATATGTCAAAAAACAGTTTGCTGACTATTTGAGAAAAAAAAATTTTTGTCCGACATTGATTCATAAAAATAAGTACCCAGTATCTATTATTAGTTATTTCAATTCAAAATAATATGTACCTATCCCACTATATGTAATAAAACACGACAATATTAGGGTGGTCGGTCACCGAATTACATCCTTTCTTCCACTACCCAATAGTTCTGAAATTAGGCGATGTTGCTCGTCTTCACATTTACGATGTCCTAGATTATTTACTAACTTTCAAACGAGAAGTGATGACGTGGTACTGTCTTTTTTACCTCATGATAATAGTATTATTAATTTTATAATAATTAAACGTACTTATAGAGTTTAAAAGACTATTTTAATTTTTAGTTTATTGCTAGAAATCAAAATAAATATTGTCAATATTTGTTTTAATGACTAATGTCTATAAAATTAGACACAATCTATTAATTTTTAAGATAAACATGGGCCAAAAATGAGAGTCGCGTGTCGGGTAATCACTGTGAGGTATTTTAAAACATAATTTTTTTACCAGCGTAATATATACAGTGCGGTCCATATGTATGGAATAAATTCATTTGTAGCGTTATTATGTACTATATGAAAAAAACCTGAAACAGGTCGATTTTTATTATTAAATTGACAATTTACAGTATGAAAATATTATCCCCCTCCAGCACACCTTCGGAATTATAAGCACCCCCTCGAAAATTTTAAATTACAAAGGGGGTCGTGTGGCACCTCGTTGAAAAGGGATTTTAGTCCTTTGTTCAGCAATATAAAGTTTTTTAAGTTTGGTGCAATCATTACTGAGAAAATTGATTTTTAAGATGTAAAATTTTGATAATGTCTCTAACACAAAACTTTACGTAGAATGAAGATAATAATGTCACATAATGATTAGAATGTGTTTTTCAATGTATTTGACACTTAAATTAAATGTTCAAAATGACCACCATTCACTTCTTGACAATAACCGAGGCGATATTGTTTGGTCTATTAAAATATACTTTAGATTTTAAATAACCCCATAAGAAGTAATCGAGAGGAGTCAAATCGGGGGATCTAGCCGGCCATTCGATCGCCCCACGTCTTCCAATCCACCTATTGGGAAAAACCTCGTTTAAATAATTTCTAACAGTACGTGCAAAATGCGGTGGAGCTCCGTCTTGTTGGTAGTAAATAGATCGATCTATCTCATTTGGATGATTAACATCAGGAAAAACTCTTTGTAATGTAGGCACTAAAAAGTTAATCAAAAAATCTAGATAAACCTCACCAGTAACTGTGCCCTCAAAAAAATAAGGGCCAATATTTTTATTGTTAATGATACCAGCCCAAACGTTAACTTTTTTAGGATATTGAGTGTGAGCCTCACACATCCAGTGAGGATTTTCTCTGCTCCAATATCTACAGTTCTGTTTGTTAACCGTTCCGTTTAAATGAAACGTCGCTTCATCAGAAAAACTATTTTGTTTATGAACTGCAAATCTGCGTTCATTCTATCCATCATCAATTCACAGAATTCTTGCCTTCTATCAGGATCATCTTCATTTAACTCCTGAACCAACTGAACTTTGTAAGGGTGGTATTTTTCTTTATGCAAAACTCTCAAAATAGATGATTTACTTACATCATTGTCGGCGGCAAGTTCTCGAGTTGTTTTATGCGGATTTTCCTCAATCTCTAGAAGTACATCTAACTTTTTTCATCAGTAAATTGAACATTTCTACCTGGTTTTTCAATATTTTTTACATGTCCAGTTTCACGAAACTTTTTTTCAATTTTGCTAACTGTAGACTGCGAAACGTGTTGACCAGGGTATTTATTATTAAAAATTTCACAAACCTCCTTTTGAGTTCTGGTTTTATTACCACAACCAATCATAATTAAAATGTCTATTCTTTGAGTCTCGGACAAATGAGCTATAATTAAATTTAATACGCGCACAAATATTATACTGACGTCTTTTAGTAACTTTAAATACCTAAATGACAGCAGCCTACTAGATTTATATCAATTGTTTATTTAGTTTTTTGACTATTATTTTAATATCTTCAAAGTTTTTTCCTAATATTTAGCAGAACAGATACGAAAATGCCTGATTATTTCTAAAGTTATTTTAATAGACCAAACAATATCGCCTCGGTTATTGTCAAGAAGTGAATGGTAGTCATTTTGAACATTTAATTTAAGTGTCAAATGCATTGAAAAACACATTCTAATCATTATGTGACATTATTATCTTCATTCTACGTAAAGTTTTGTGTTAAAGACATTATCAAAATTTTACATCTTAAAAATCAATTTTCTCAGTTATGATTGCACTAAACTTAAAAAACTTTATATTGCTGAACAGAGGACTAAAATCCCTTTCCAACGAGGTGCCACACGACCCCCTTTGTAATTTAAAATTTTCGAGGGGGTGCTTATAATTCCGAAGGGGTGCTGGAGGGGGATAATATTTTCATACTGTAAATTGTCAATTTAAGAATAAAAATCGACCTGTTTCAGGCTTTTTTCATATAGTACATAATAACGCTACAAATGAATTTATTCCATACATATGGACCGTACTGTATAGTTAAGTTACACTGTTTATTTATTCATAATTTGTATATATTTAAAGGAAGATATGCTGAATTTTTAGTGAAGGTTATGTTAAGTGATATAATACAAAAAACTATATAATATTAGGAGACCCCCCATCTCATCCGATGGGGCTTCTGTCCTGTCGTCTTTCGCTACCAGGCTGTCTTCCGTTTCGATCATTTCTCGAAGTTCGCGTTTGTGTGTTTGTTCGCTGCCTCAAAACAAGAGTTGCTCTTTAGCCGCAACTGAACTAAAACTGACACAGAATTAATGCACTGGCTATATTTATATGAGTATTTAAAATATGTTGTTTTTAGCCTTTAGAAATTCGAATTGTTTATTTTGGTATTGTGAAAATAAATGTTCATTTCATTCTACAATATTTATAAGATTAAATATATCTTAGAAAATTTAGAATATCACACATTACATTAAGAACACCAGAAACTACAATAACTTTTTTCATGTATAAGATGCAGTTTTACCTTTTATATTGAGTATTTTAGATATTTAAAAACATTAATTGTCCAAATGTTTGAATTCATAAATCATGATCATACTATTATTAATACTACTGTATAGTCGAGGCAATAAAGCACCAAAAAGTACAAAGATACGAAATCTTTTAGAATATAGGATCGATCGGAATGCGGTTTTTTGCTCCGCTTTTAAAAATTATTTGTAGCATTTCTACTGCAGCCCAAAATGTATTCAAAAAATGTATTTTTTGAGAGCTAATTTAATAACTTTTCAAAGCGAATGCAAAAACCTCGTTTCGATCCCAAAAACATTTCGTAACAAAATGCTTAATTCCAAAAATACCAAGTAAAGCTTCATTCACAAGCAGCAAATTACTATTGTAATTAGTACTTAAAATTAGTAGTAAAAGCTTGACATGTGACTAAGAATATAAAATTAGTGTTTCCACTTATACCTACAATTAGTATTTTGCAATGTCCAAACTTTTACCACTAGTTGTAATTATGAAATGTCAAAATTCTTAAATAACTTAACTTTAGAGGTATGGTCGTTTGGTTAATGATGTTTATACATATATATCGTGGGTATTCTGCAAAAAACGACTAATTTTTCTTTTCGTCTTTCGGAGAAAACACATTTAGAATATTTACTCTTTAAAATTAAGCATTAACATTTATCTGCAAAAAGCTTTGTTCGTAGAACGATCAGGAACCGTTTTCAACTGCAAGCCGCATGCGCATTGAATTTTTGGTGTTCGTAGAATAATCACCAAGAGTTTGCAATTATAAGTTGGGTGTTCTTAATAAAAACATAAGTGATTCACAATTGATTAGGAATAGTTGGATACTGATTGTTCTTCAAAAGTTTTAATCACTTTCAATATATTTTATAATCTGATATGTATAGGTTACAACGTTGTCTTTTCGGCTTTTGTATGTTCTGAATTTATTTTGACTCTATATTTACTAAAGTGATGTAAGTACACATTACGAAATTATAAAATAGATTTTAAACAAATTCTTCTTTCTTTTTGCTTTCGTAAAACATGAGAATGCATAGCAAATCCATAACCGTTGAAAGGGGAGCATGCGCAGTATGAAATAATCATCAGCAGTTGCATACTCTTTCTGCGAACAAAGCTATTTATTTGCTAAAATAAAAAAAAATAGTTGTTAAAGAATAAATAAAACAAAGAATAATGAGTCACACATTTCTTGATAGCACAATTGTTTCGGATTATTAATATAAATTCCATAACCAGTCTTATTTTATAAATAATATTTGTGTATTTAAGAGTGGGTACCTACATAAAATAAAACAAATATACCAATTTCTTTCAATGTACCGCTAATCAAACAAGATTAGGAGATTACTATCTTAATAAATGTAATAATTAAAGTTTACTAATGCTACTTTACAAAGTTTTCTGTTTGCTAAATACGTATTTCGGCCCTGATTTCTTAAAGAGGGGCGTTCAAGTTCAAAGTCTATTATTTTATAGCAGGCATCTTTACTCTGAAACGGGTGAACCGATTTCAAGAAGTTTATTTTTAGAATTTACTGTTGAATCTATTTATATTGTTCATTTACTAATTTATTTCATTTATTAGTCTGGTTTAACATTGTTTTTTATTTTTTTTAATATTCTTTTTTTAAAGAAATTAATTGTAGTAACCTTTACTTTCTGGAAGTCCATCTTCAAAGAACATTAAAAATAGAACTTTTTAAACAAACACTATTTATTTAGTAAAACTTTATTTCGAAACGTTGAAGAGTCAAAGGGCTGTGATTGAGCTTGTGACATGTCTATCGCCATGCTACCTTACTTTAGATTACCATTATTACCAACCTTAAAACTAACCCCGACTCACCACTATATTAGACAGTCTACTTACCGTTGCCGAATGCGCTCTCATAAGAGGCACATTCAATGGAAATCCTTTTATTTTTTTTAAGTTTGTTAACAGGGACAGTGGTGACTATGTAGTAATATAACAAGCAATGGACTAGTTTAGTAGGATCATATTAATTAAAATGATAGCAATATATATTTAGGATAAGATACCTACTTACTTATATTGGTATTCATTTTGCAAGTAATTTTTCTCATTTCGTAAAATTTATCAATAAATAATTAGTAAGTTTTAAACGTAGCGCCAACTAATAACCAATAATGAAGTGTGTTTAAAAGTCAACGTTGTCACAGTTTAGCTACGTTCGTTTCAAGTATTCTCAAAGAACTGACGGCACAAAACACCGTGTTCTGTGACTAACTGATTGTACCAGTTGACAAGATATATGACAGGAGAGAAAATCGTGTTTATCTGTAATAAACAAACAAGACCCCTATTCTTGACGGTGATAGAATAGAACAGCCAATAGAAAGTGGGCGTGGTTCTATTGAAAATGCCAAAACGGTATTCTTGAAATTCGTTCTCTCACTGTACCGATAGAAGGGTTGCTCCTCGAGAGAACAATTACTTCTATTGGTTATTTTTGAAGAAACCGCTATAACACCAAGAGAAGTTGTTAGGGATTTTTATTTTCGAACCAAAAATAGTATAGAAGTAATTTCTTTCATAAACCAAACACAACCAAACAACAAATTAAACTAACGAAAATGACAGAATATTTTGTTTGGTGTTTTACTCCTTATTTGATAAAGTGTCAATCAGAGAACAAAAATATCGATATGTTTATCTCTTTTTAATGACAACAAATAAGAAAGAGAGATAAGTTTCTCGGTTAATATTAAAGCATATCGACAACATCGCAAATTTTCTACCAATCTTATTGAAACACGTCACTTACCACTTATGACGTATGTAACCATTAAATTTAAATTTCAAAAGCCGATTATGGCTAGAGGATTAATTTTACAAAAATTTAATTTGTACAGTTGAACCACTAAAAACCTATTTTATAAGATGCAGATATAAAAAAAAATCACTAAACTAGTCCATTTCAAATCCTCAATAAATAATGAGTCTCAAAATATTTTTAATCATTGCGTTTTTCATTGTACTTATTTAAATTGTTAATTCTTTTAATATATTCACAATGTGTCAACGATATTTTCATATATTATAAGTAACCATTAATTAAATTTTTCAATAATTTTATGATAGTTTTATTGATCTTTTTTATTGCAAAAATTTGTGAATCAAAAAATTATCTTGTCAAATATAACTTGAGAGTTCCATAAATTAGAAAATAATTTGACATATTTTGTTTAAACTTGTTACCATTTGGCAATAGCCACACAAGTTTTCAAACAATCTGTTTTCAATTTATTCTCACTCTCTTCTTAAATTATTACTGAGAATAAAATTTTTTGTACTTTGTGAATATATTAAATTAAACTTCTGATGTCTTAAATATATATTAAACTTAATATTTAATAGTAGGTACCTACAATTTTTATTGTGTAAAGTGCTAAACCAAGTTTTGTTTATTTTTACACAAAAAATGATTCGTTATATTAAATATCCTTGTCCTTTTTAAATGATGTGTTTATGTTTCGCGGTTTAACTTTAACTTGTGATATAATATGATTCGGTAATTTAATTTGGCTGGCATCCAAAGTATAAAACAGTAAAGCCGTGTATGCTATCATTTTTTTTAATTATTCAGATTGTAACGACAGAATACAAGATGTATTTAAGGACTCGCACTCGTACTAGGAAGTTTTTTCAAGAATTTTGTTATGTCTAGTCTATTGTTTTATCACGTATATACAATAATTAATGTCTTTTCCAAAAATATAAATCCAACTTAAACTCGTTTATATCCAAACCCGTCTCAGTTTGGTTTATTTTTAAAGTTTTATAGTTTTTCTTTGGAAAAACTATTTTATGTTTTTAATTGTGATATATACGATCTTTTGACCTGCAATCTAGTTTAGATAACAATAACAAGCAATTAAGGACATACAGCGTCCGCCAAAAAAAATGAAAAGTCGAACTACAGCCTTAAAGATTACTTTATTTAGATCTATTTTTTTAAGTGTCTATTTTGACATATATCAACTCGCTCTGTACTTAGTTTTTTGTTTTAATAAATAGTTTTATCGTTTTTTTTTATAAATAAAAAATGGTAAGACCTCCCGGTGGGTTTCCTAGTGGTGGTCCAGATCCTCTTTTACGAAGATCGTTGTACCTCAGGATCATCCGTTTAAGTCGTTCCTACAGCCTAGTCTAGCCTTCCTGGTCGATGGTAGGCACGTAGTATTTAAGGCCGGTTCATGCAACGAACATTATAACTCCATTAACATTACATTATAATTACACTTTCACTAAAAAAATGTTGTCGTTCATGCAAGACTTCATTACATTATAAATTCTGTATTAGCGCATGCGTATATTGTCCACTATTGACACTTGAAACTTATTTTATGTTCTATACATCTGCTACAATATTCAAAAAGTTCAAGTTGTTATACTACTATTCTATTTTTGATTTTGTTAAAATATTTTTTATTGCTTGTAAAACCGGCCTTCAATATCAACATAACCTAAACATGGGAATTTTGACATAAATACGAATTCACATTTCCATGCTATCGTACTGCGCATGCGCTTTTACTGTTTCCATTAAGAATATAATGTAATGTAAATGAAAAGTTGAAAGTTCCCAACTTCTTAGTGGGCTTAATGTAATTGTAATGCCTTAATGTGTTGCATGAACGCCTCCACTATAAATTGGGTGCTCAACTTTTCTTAATGATAATGTAATTATAATGAACGTTGCATGAACCGGCCTTTAGATTCCTGGAGTAGTTTTAAATGTCCATCATATATCGCTTCATATTAAAATCAACGAATATTTTATTTATCCAACATTGTATGATATTTTAAAAGAAAATTAAACAGAATTTAAAAAAATAAATAAAACATTTTTATGATAACCAAGTTTGAGTTAGTTCTATTTTAAACCCCTGGATTATATTTCTCATAATTTATATCTTTTGTCTGGCTTATTTTAAAATTTTAGTTTTGATTGGAACAACATCCACATTTAAGATAAATTCATTACATAAGGTTAAATGAATCTTAACACTAATCAACAATTTCAACTTATGGCACTTTTTTCGTTTTTTACTTTGTTTTGCAACCTTATAAAAATACGAAATTCTAGTGCAATATTGAAATGTTTTTCTTATTTATTTATGCTGTTTTTCTTGCATGGGATAAATTATACACACTATAGTTAACTATTATCTATCTCATTAAGAATTCAACTAAATTGTTATTTTAATTAATAATAAGGAAGTTTTAGATCCAGTATTTCGAATTGTGAAATTAAGGGTGAATGGGTAGTATAATAAAAAATAAATTTTAATTTTTCAAAATTTATTAATAAAAACATTTGATTTTATAAACATGTTTAAAAATTTAAAATAAAAAATATTGCAAAGAAAAAATCTAAATTATTATTGTACGATACTAATTCGATACTCTTCCTTTTGGTGGGACCAAATCAAATAAAGACAAATAGCATTTCTGGAACCTAAAAGGAAAAATTAGTTGTAGTGACACTTTCTGTTCTTTCTTATTAATTAATTTATTTATTAAATGAATTGGACAGCCATTAGACGTAGCTATTTGTTTTATGATACTAATTTCTTTATCAAAGTTAATTTTGTTCATTGGAATTGAAAAAGCTCTATGTATCATAGAATTATAAGCTGCTAATTTATGCGTTATAGGATTATTTGAATTATATGGTATGGTTACAAACAAACAAAATGTAACTTAAATGTCAATCTGACGATGCTAATCAGCGAAACGGCCGTCATTGTAATTTAAAACCATAGATAAGAGATATATATACTGAGATAGATCGGAAACTGCCATTATAACCTCGACACCAAAGCGATATTCGCGGCATCTCGCGTCTGGAACCAAGAACTATAAGATATAGCGGGAAACTAAATGTATTTAAATATTAATAGGTTTTGATTAATATTTTGATGGGAAAAATCTCGAGGTCTCTTCAATAATACACAAATATACATTTTTATGAAATATTTATTACATTCAATAAATTATTTACATGTGCATTACAAAATCTTTGTAATTCATGAATTCTAGACAATGGTTTTTCTATTAAATTTGACCATCCAATTAATGACAACCATATATTGCATAGCTGATATTAAATATTCAATTAATATTTTTAAAATGATCAATTAATACTAAAGTTCTCACAGTATTTTAGACACAACACAAACATTAAATAAAGAACTGTTTAATAAAACTTTCAAGGTTTATTTAAAAAATTAAATTTCACGGTATATTTAAATTAAAAATTGAATAACCGTGAAAATATTATTAAAAAGTTATTATTTTAAGTATTTTATTATTTTATATATTTTAATTCAAATTACTTGTTAATCTTTAGGAATTCGATGCATTTGACATCCTGTTTTAACGGAGTTATTGTATCCAGGAACACAACATTGAAAACCCATTTTTATCTCTAATTAATCACAAATTGTAACAAATACTTCTTATACACTATAAATTACTGTAAAGAATCACCGAACTAACTATAAACACAATGAAATGGCAATGAAATTCACAAAACACGAAAATTCTTTGACAGATGCGACATATGAGAGCACACCAGCGTTTTTTGCGGTTGGAACTACTAACAATGAACTTTCACGTTCAATTGAAGAGTTTTTTATTATTTTATTAATTATCTTTATCATTATAATCGTTCCCGTAAAGACGTCGTTGGATAACTACAAGTTAAAGAATAGATCCCTTAGTTTGTCAAAAGGAAAAGGAACATAGAAGAATAATATATTACCGACAATACCGTACAAATAAATAAATATTTGTAGGTCTGGGGGAGCGTGAATCAATTTAGTATTAAAGAATCAAAATGAAAGAAAAAAATACATGAAAATCATGAAATAGAAACAAGAAAAAAGAACAAAAGTGGAAAGTTCGGAGTGCTGAGGTGGCTAATTAAATCGAAGTCATGTTACAATTGAATTGTAAAGAGAAAAGACTACGACTTGTCAAAAATATTTTGGAAAATGAACCAAGAACATTGGAGTTACAGAGATCGCCAACATCATATTTTCTAAATCCAAAATTTTTTAAACGTTAACAATTAATTGTGAAAAAAATTTATTGGGGATAAACAATGTTTTAAATTATTTAATGATGTGTGAAAAAGGCTTTAATAATAATCCAATTCTATAACGTTGTGTGGGTTTTCTGTTAAATAAGTAAATGACGCATATTTACCCAAAAGCAAAGTCTGACCGTCGGATGCGAGTTAAAAATAAAAGTAGTTATTTATGACGTAAATTTACGGGGTTTTTAAGACGTTTCATGCATATAATACATGATAAATGGTTATACAAAAAAGATAAGGAAAAATGAATAATTAATTCGTAATCCAATTCTATCAGGTAACCATCATTTCTAAAAAATTCTAAAAAAATGTTTGTTCAAATTCAGCTAACCATACAAAAGGGAATTAAAAACACTTCTAAATATGTAATAAAAGAAAATGAATTTTAATTAAACATTATTAATCGTTACTGCAAATAAAGATATTTTTGTGTAAAATTAGAACTATTTAAATATAGCATTTTCAGTAGGAATACTACTAGGATTGAATTTTCGCAACCATACCACTATCTCGAAATTTTCACATAATCTGACCAATCACAAGCCAAAGACAGGTGGTGTTATCAATATTAATACCACTAGTGATCGAATTTTCGCGATAAGTCTGTCGATTTACTTCTAAAGCTAAGGCTACATTATCGGGCTGCGGCGAATATTCGTTTTAACGCGGTAAATGTGGCCAGGTAGAGGTAATGGATTTTGAGATGAGCTTTTGAACGAAAGCGTCACAGAAAACTAGTTTACATTCAAAAAGGGATGTACTAACTATCCTAATAAAGTTAACCCTAAAATTTAATTCTTCGACTTTCTCTCGTTCAGATTAGATAGGCTCCCTATATTTTAGTAGTGCAGTAAATTTAGTTTATTGTTTTAATTAATTATAGTTTGTAGTTATTAATTATATTATTTTAATCGTTTAGTTAGTGTAGTAAAGACAATAATTTGTGGAAATATTTTGTTTGGTGAGAGTACGTATTTTATTAAAATTTTATTTTTAGTTGATATTGCTTTTATAAATTTTCTAATTTTCTAAAATTGTGATTATATATTTGTAATTATTGTGTCAAAGCAGGACACATGCAGACCTCTTAGCTTATTACTTGATTACATCCTTTCAGGTAAAGTGTACTTTACTAACTAAATTAAAATAGAAATCTTAGAACAGGTGCCATTGCACCATACCAAGCGGGAAAATCCTCAGAAACTGCCTTGACACAATTGACTGACGAAATCCAAGATGCCACATGAGGCTCAAAAAAGCACTAAATGAGAGAGAAGTATATAGAACGCTTCCCACCTAAAAGTCGCAACTGCTATCTACGACAATCGCAGAAATGGAGCTAGGACAAAACCCCCCAGCTGACAGCATGACGTACTTTGTACGTAATTTTTTAGTCACCCGTTACGTCGTTTTGACTTCTTGTATGACGTCAAATCTACTAAAATATGACGTGAAAATGTCACAGCCCAAAGACGTCACCCAGTCACGTTAAATTACGTCACCCCATGACGTATAATAGACATGTTTTATCGACGACATTGTAACGTATGGTTACGTTATTTCACGACGTAGTTTTTTCTACCTATTTATGACGTACGGATTGATTTTGGGACAGAATAAAAACCAAAAATATTGATAGGCAATTTTATTTGCATTAACTATTACATTAAATTTTAATTTTACATACAAATATTACAAGTTACTTCAAATATATAAAATATTTAACGATATTATTTAAATAATATAAAATGTTGCATATTACATAGCAATAGTTAGGTACCTCGAATTTAACAACGTAGTCTGTGTGCGAAGTGAAATGTGAAGCAACTATTTAAAATCAATTCTGATTCATAAAATGTATCTTTAAAAAATGCATCGGAGATATTCATCAATTAAAACAATTATTGATATAACTTAATTAAATATTACAAGTTGATGCACAGCACACAGCATGTCACAAATAGTTATTATATTTTATTCAAAAAAATTAAATAATTATTGTTAAATTTACCTTGTTCTTACATTGTAGGATGTCCAGCTTTTGTCTGGAGAAACGCCAAATTATAATGCTTTCTGGTACTTTGTAGATGCCGAAAAAAAATCTGATTTCTCTGGTGTTATAGCCATTTAGAATGAATAGGTGCTAAGCCAGTTTGGTAGAATTGGATGCATACGAAGTAACGCCGCTATATTTAGACAAAAATTACAATATCAGTATACGAGTACCTACTATACAATAATCATTATTTAAATACAATGCTCTAACTATTTACCAACTATTAAACTGGTTAATAATAATATATATACATTTTCTAAATCATCATTGGTAGCCATTTAAGAATACTGGCAAATAAAAATATTATAAACCGTTTATTTAGTTGTTAATACTTAAATGTAAGGAAATAGCAAAATTTTTCTTACCTACCTTAATTTATCTGCAACGAATACTGTTATAAATATACACAAAAACACTTCTCATTTTAATCCTTGGTCATAAGGTGCTGTTGGCTTACATCAGCTTACATTACAGAGACGCCAACAACAATGAAAGAGAAAAGGCGTGGCAAACAGGATCTGCCCGACAAGCCTCCGAGTTGTAACGAGCGTTTGGCGCGAATATTAAAATTTAACGGCAATTATCATTTTTCACAAGTTAAGTTGATAAATCACTCTGAATGACAAAGGTAGGTGTATTAAGTATTTAGTAATAAGCAAATAAATACCTACGTAAGGTATACAATACTATTGATAATGATTACCACTTAGATAGAAATATTTTCAACTGCATGTATCATATATATTGAAATGACATATTTACCTACCTGCTAAGTATCAGAAAATGAGAAAAAGCTACGAAATAAAATTTTTATTTACACCATGCAAATGTGCATGTTTTATAGTTAAATATAATGCATCACTTTAGGTCGACGTAGAGTCGACATAGTAAAAATGACGTATATGGTTGATCTAGCTTGTCACGTCGTAGAGACGTAGATGTAAGGTCGTCGACGTCATTTACCAATAATTACCTAATATCGACGTTTATATGACGTGACCATGTCAGCTGGGCCCATCTTGATCAATGTAACCAGGGGCGCCCGAAGGGGGGTGTTGCATCCCCACTAATGTGGAGTCTCACTGTGGACAACTTACTCTGTCAACTGACCAGAGAAGGCATATCATGTCAAGGGTATTTCGACGACATTGTTATCCCTGCAAATGCAAAGTATGAAAATGTCCTCTGTGATATAAGTAGTTCAAAGACTGGTCATTGCGAAAAAATGGTGTGACGCGGTGGGACTTAACATCAACCCCACCAAAACCACACTAGTAGCCTTCACAAGGAAAAAGGAACCTTATTTAAAAACCATAAAAATGGGGGAGAATATCCTGGAATAAACACGAAAACGAAGTAATACACAAAGCCACCAAGACCTTCATGGTGTGCAGGAACATTGCGGGGAAAAACTGGGGATCTAACCACATCTGGGACCAGAACCATCTTGTAGGATCAGCAGTAGCACAAGCCTAGGAAAACTAAGAAAAGAAGTGGAGAAGGAAAAATCAAAGTACTGGAATCAGCTGGAAGGACTGAGACAAGCTAAAAACTATGACCAGAGAGCTGCCTCAACCTAAGTAAAGAAATGATCTTAACGGGAATACTAACCGGGCATTGCCAGTTAAGAAGTCACATGAAGAAACTAGGGATAGAAAATTAAGCAAAGTGCAGATTCTGTGAGGAAGAGGACGAAACCTCATATGTGTATTGAGGTTTCGGAATACCCTGCCTTGCAAAATTCTAGGGCCAGATACCTAGAAGCACACAAAATAGAAGAATAGGATCTACCTGATTTGAACGACGTCCTAAACATTCTCTGGAAAATAGGACTAGAAGAGCTGCTAAAAGTCTAAGGGTACGGCCACGCGAGCGACAGAGCGACACAAAAATATTTCAAACCCGTTAAATTGTATTAAAGTGGCCATATTAACACTATGCTTACCGGTGGAGCGAGTCGCTTTGAATTCAATTTAGTTTGTTTCTGGAGCGATTTTTATCAGTATCGCGCAACACGTGGTCCGCACTTGCACCACCTGAAGGTATTTAAACGTGCGCAGTCAAGACGAAGAAACCCAAGAAGCCAGCTATGACATTTACGACGACGAAAATACTTTTCGCAGTAACAATGAAAGTGACACAGATAGTGTGTTGGACACAACTACGCGTCCCAGGCGTCAACATCATCACGTGCGTACTCTCAAGCATCAACACCTTCACAATCGCATCTTCACGCCATTCCAACAACCCTTCTGTAGCACGTCAATTTCTCACTAACTCTCGTTTCTCTCGGAAACGAAAGACAGACAATTTCAATGAAGAGTTACTTGACATTCAAAAAAAGAAAGTTGATTTATTAGAAAAAGAAGTTAATAGTAGCAAAGAAGTTGAGATTTGCAGTTTTTTAGAAGTTTACTTCCGTATATGGACCATTTAACGCTTTTGGATAAATTAGAATTGAGAAGTAGCATACAAGGATTGGTTTTGGAAAAATTTAAAAAAGCGATTAATGAGCAGAGGCCACCATCAGTACTGTCAAACCAACAGTTGTATTTGACGAGGGAGGTCCATCCACAGCAACAATCGCAAATGTTCATGTTTGCACAA
Source organism: Ophraella communa (assembly GCA_035357415.1). NCBI lineage: Eukaryota > Metazoa > Arthropoda > Insecta > Coleoptera > Chrysomelidae > Ophraella > Ophraella communa. The sequence continues at coordinate 8,992,854 of CM068984.1, forward strand.
TCGCAAAATTCATGACACACGGTAAATGAACAGCAGCGGGAAATTGGAGAGGATTCATTTGAATAAACCCAATTCCAGCAGTCCTCGAACAGATTTATTGAACTGTTACCACCCAGGTCCTTGCAGACATCATCAGTAACCGAAAACAGGTCTACATACAGAATGCCATTTTCTTCTACTGGTGTTGAAATAACAACACCTTCAACAATTTCTAAGTCGATGTATGATTAGAGAAATTAAGCAACTACTTATAAACATTATGTAATACTTCATGTTTTCCAAATACATAGGTAATTAAAAAAAATTGGTATATATTTTTTCTGCTTTGCTTACTTACCGTATTGTTACCACGAGTCTCTCTTCAGTTGAAATGGGTTTTCCAAAATTTGTTGTCTTCTTTTTAATGGCTGGCCTAACTTTGCTTATTAATAAATCAAATGTTTCTATTCTCATTCTTAGATATTCGAAAAACCTGTCTGGATATTTTCGCAACTGTTTATACAAATGATGGAATTCGCCGAAGGATTGTCTAGTCTATATCTGTTGACAGGATGTACACCATAAAGCCTTTTGCGCTTTAGAAACATTAAAGACAAATCATCTTCCAAAAGGAGAGCAATTCGACGCGAACGTGAGAGAGGCATGATGAAAACTAACATAAAATCGCTTGTCGGTGGACAGATTGACGCTTGTTGCCCGATGCATTCTCGCTCACGATAAATAGCTCGCGATAAATTGCTCGCAAGCGTGGCCGTACCCTAAGAAAACATCAGAGCTATAGCAAGTAAGGGGGACGCAATAGATCTTATAGGTTTCATTGTAACTATCGTCCCTAACTTCATACACACATACATATACAAACTGGGGCAAAATTATGTACATATACAACAGTTTTTTTTACAAAAAACTAAAAATATAGTTTTATGTACATCCCGTTAACTGCAGGCACGAAAAAACACACTGCGGTAAAATTAGTAGAACAAATTTGAATCGTAAATGTGTCATAACTTTTCAATAAGCGAAACCTGTTTATTACCCGAATTAAATTTTTTATTGTTTTTAAAATATAACGTTTCACCCCCCATAGTTAAACAATTATGTATTTATATGTTATAATATGTTTATAATATGTTTCATTTATATTTTTAAAATACCTATAACCAGCTGATTCCAAAAATGTATAATATGTTGCTTCAAATTGGTACAGGGTGAGCAAAAATGCAAAAAAAATGAAAATGGTTTATGGAAAGTAATACGTTACTGAATGTAATAAACAAATTAAATGGAATTATGTAGTTATGCAATTAATGTGATACATTTCCAAAAACAAACAAACAAACGAACCATCTTGACAATGCACTGAGAAAGTGTGACGTCAAAATTTGTGTTCTATGCTGTTGAACTAGGAAATGTCAACGAAATGATTTCAAACGGCAACATTATAAATCTCTAGAAATAACTTTTGTTTGAGTTATTTTGTTATTATTATAGGTACTTTGAAATATAATATTGAAATATTTACTTTTTCTGGAATTTGAGCGTGATTATCACGCCAGAAGTGAGGGTTTGTGTCAATCCAACAACACATTTTGTGAATTAACATTTCCATCGAGAAACAAACTACTTTCGTTACTACAACAAATTGTGTTTATGTTATCTGGCTGTTTGAACATATTTTCACAGAATTCTATTCCTCGGTTGGGGTTATTATCTGAAAGTTGATGCATCGTTTTTAATTTGTATGGATAAAATTTATTTTTTGCCAACACTTGGTGTTGGGGGGAGTATTTCTTCGAATTTTTCAATAAGGTGCTGAGGGAGAAAGAGTTTCCGGTAGCGTGGAAAGTAGCCAAGGTGGTACTGGTGATGAAGGCAGGTAAGGAGGAGAAGGGTATTACAGGCCCATCAGTCTGCTGTGCGGGATAAGTAAAGTTTGGGAGGGGATAATAAAAACAAGAATTAAGGAGGAAGTGGAAAGAAATTGAGGCTGTAGGGGAAACCAGTATGGGTTTGTGAAGGGGTCATGTATTTCAGCACTGGGCAGAATAATGAGCTTGGTGGAAAATGCTAGGGAGGGCAGTTGGAGAAATAAAAAACTGGCCTTACTTGTATTCTTCGACGTCGGGAATGCGTTCAATGGGGTCAGCAAAATGGCAGTGTTGGGCGCCTTGGCTAGGCTTGAAGTGGAGGAGGGGCTTATTAACTTAGTAGAGGATTATCTGACGGGGCGGGTTTTGGACGGGGACTCGAGAGGGCGGAGGTATAAGGCGGAGATGGGAGTGCCTCAGGGATCGGTATTAGGACCGACGCTCAAAAAATGCGCGTTTGATAAGGTTTGCGGGATTAAATATGAAGATGGATGAAACATTAACAATAGTTTCTCACTCTAAGAGCAAATTAAGTGGGTGTAACAGTACCTGTTAACATTTTAAGCACCTGGTATCCTAAATATTAAATTAAATTAGTACCGCGAGCTCCATCTTTCCGGAAGAATTCTTAATAATAAAATAATGAATACGGTCTCTATAAGTATAATTGGAAGTTCAAAGTAGCTACGCTACGAGGTGTACTAATGAGTTGCCATTATCGGGTTCAAGAGGTTTTAATAATTATTCCCAGTCTCATTTCTTGTATTGGTTTACTGTGATATACAGGTATGTTTTTTTTCCAATTTTATAATTACTTTTTTTTAAATTATTTTTAATTAACATCGAAAGTTATATTCTATTTTATTATATTAGATGAGAATTTCAACATATTTCATTATTATTCAAAGAATCTTTTTATGGTAATTAAATTTTTTATAAAAAGGCTAGCAAAAGTACATTTCTGGAATTTTGATTTTTGTGTAAGGTTGTTACAAAGTAAATTTAATGTAAGAATGTATGTTTTGTAATCTATTAAAATACGTAAGCATCTAACTGTAGATTTCGGACTATGCTGATTTGTACTTTTTGTACCAGAAAAGTTAAATGTAACACGTGTTTGACACTGGTAATTTTCACAAAGTTGGAATATAATACAGTAAACTAGAAGCATCTCTTTAATTTGAAGATACTGTAAACTAGAAGCATCTCTTTAATTTGAAGGTTCAGTAAACTAGAAGCATCTCTTTAATTTGAAGATTCAGTAAACTTGAACAGCTTGTAAACTTTAAGCTCTCGTATGCACGAACATTTTTAACTGGATCATCTCTACAACTTGGGCAGATCATCCCTTCACTCGTGATCTTCCATAGTCATTTGGAACCATCTAGACAGTGCCGTAGCAACCCCAAGGTGCGGCGAAGGATCGTCCACTATCCCATATTTTTTTTTACTCTTTTATCTCCGTTTATATCCATCTATATCGTCAACCGTATTAGAATAAGTAGTTGTAAAGAACTGTTTGCGGATTATTTTTTTTGTAACGTATTCTCAACTTCATTTATTTTAGCACTAAGGAAATATATTTATCTTTTATCTGTTGGTACATTTTCATTTTTTTTTACTTCATAGACAGTTTTTTCTGACATCTTTCTGTCATGTAATGATACTTATTTAAATAACTCAGCTTAAAACAACTTGCTTCAGTAGTATCATAAAAAATAAAAAGATTTCAGTGGCGCCCTTATAATTTCTTAAAGAAACAAATATTGTACTATAGTCAGAGCTAATGAACTTACTCACCCCTAGCCGAGGTATTTAACTATCATAATTTTTGCTGTGATAAACATTTATAAATTTTGTTAATTATTGAAATATCTTTTACAACTAATTAAAGACGAAATTAAGATTAATGGTTGTTTTATTGTAAATTACATTTTTTCTTTTGGTATATTGTTATTTTTTTTTAAAAGTTAACTAAATATTTTTATAAATTCATTCTCAACATGTAAATCATATCACAAATTGACGCCCAACGTCATAATATGGTTACAAGGGATACAGAATCAACTGATACGCTTTCGTTTTAACTGTCCACACCCTCGCTGACATTGTAAATTAGTAACCGTCTGGATGAGCAATATTTGATCCTATCGCCATATGTTGGTCCAAACAATCTGTCGTTAGCCTATATCCCAATAGTTATGAACCACTATATACATATAAAATAACGGAATATAAAATCCGTGAAAATGAAAATAGAAAGAGACGTCTTATAAATTAGGGAATTGAATATTAAAAAATTCAAGTATACTACTAATTTTATGTCGTTTAATTAATGTATCTTTAATAATAAAATAAATATCTAGGAGTCTATTGATTTTTTTTTGTTTTTCAGACGATCTTTGTCGAAAACTTCAAACTGATAAAGAGAATGGACTGACGCCAGAACAAGCAGCAAATGTTCTGCAAAAAACGGGACCAAATCAACTAACACCGTCACATAAAGTGCCTGAATATATTAAATTTATTAAAACACTAACACAAGGTAAGCATACATTTATTTACTTAAAATACATAATCTAGACCAAATAGCGTCTACTTCTAATTACCTATTTTGTGAGTACTTTTATTGTCACGTTACGTTAGGTAAAGATGTAAGATATAATGGATTGACGTATAACTTCCGTAGCACGACATTAATGACGCAGAGATTATAACTTACTTTGTTGGCAAGGTGTCAGAATAAGTAACGAATATTAGCATAGGTATATAACACCCACTAGATTGAGTTAAAATTAATTAAAAATAATTAGTAATTCCTTTAGTATACCCATCCGTTGTAATGATAAAAATTATATAATTTTACACATCTCTATTTTAACTTTTAAATACTCTACAGAAATATGTTGTGATATGTAAAGATATTTTTTCTACGACCAAATAACAAAATATTACATATCGCACCCTCTACTCTCATGGAAAGTGAAGTCGTGAGGAAATTTACTTTCCGACCTAATGCGGAAAGTAGGTCTAAGTAGGTACTTTCCGCACGACTGCCTGGTAAGATTTACGGATATAATTATACTAAGTGACATAAAAATCCGAACACCCAGTTTAAATGATTTTCTTTTAATAAAATTTTGTATAAGTACTTACTGAAGCATAATAAGTAAATGGTAAAAATTTCAAAATGATTGCATTGCTTTAAAGCCCTTTTACCTTTAATAATGTGTGGATACACCCCGATGTGTTACGCATTCTCCAACGCGCCAAGGCATGCTTCTGATCAGGTGGTCAATGTCCTCCTGTGGTATCTCATTCCAGGCAACCACCAACTCCTCTCGAATTTTTCTAGAGTCTGAGGAGGACGTGCTCAATTGGGGATAAGTCGGGAGATCTTGGTGGCCAAGGTAACAATGTCACATCATTATGTTGAAAGAAGTCTATTGTGACTCTTTCGACATGTGGTCGGGCATTATCTAGTTGGAAAGTTGGATTTGCCAGGTTGTCAAGATAGGGTAAAAGATGGGGATATAACGCTGCGCGTTCATGTTACCTCTGATAAAGATTAAAGGTGATCTCGAACCATATGCCATAGCACCCCAAACCATAACTCCAACAATTTGATGAACATGCCTTTCAATTAAAAACTGTGGATTTCTCCTTTCACCACGTCGTCTTCTAACCCTCGCTCGACCATCGTGCATGCCTAAACAAAATCGACACTCGTCACTAAAGACAATACTGTTCCATTCCTGATTCCAGAGTGACCGTTCTTTCCACCACTCCAGGCGATTACGTTGGCATTCTGGAATTAAAGAGAGGACCCAGTGTGGTCGGTATGAAAACAGGCCAAAACGTCTTATTCGTCGGTAAACACTTCGCATGCCAATAGGTCTTCCGCGTTCTGCAAACCATTCATTTGCAATGGACCTGGTAGTGGAGAAACGGTCCCCTAAGGCTTCATCGCTTTGCGATTCGTTTTTTAAACTTGAACTCGTGTCATAACAGAAAGCCATATGAAATGCGTTGTTTAATATAATATTTTCTAATTTTGACATATAAAGTGACACTTTTTAAAAGTTATTGTAATTATAAAACGTCTTACTTTTTGTAACTAGTTGCATAAAGTAAAATTTTATGCAATTGGTGACGAAAAATGTATTTCAAAGTTAGTGACAAGAATAATTATTCTATTTATTAAATTGTTACAATACAAGTTAAAAACATAAATTATAAATTAATTAATTATTATAAATATTAATAACACAATTATTGCAATTATTCAAATTAATTCCCGACGACATATTTTTTTCATTGCTCGAACTTTTTTACAAAATGTCAAACTGATAACTAACATGAAGTAACAGCAACAAACTAAATTTACGTTTTCCAAATTTTTATTAATTATATTAAATTATATTTTTTTGATCACTTTCTTCAAAATTAGAGAAAATCTTGTATGCAACACGTTACGAAATGAAAGTTTTTGTAACTTGTGAGTTTTTGTTAATATTTAGTAGTTATTTACGTTACAAGTCCAGGAAGTGACTTATTACGGTATTTAATCAAGTACAGGAATAGTTACTTCACGGACGTATATCGTACTATATTTTTTCCATACTGCCTTTGGTTTTAAACGCAATCAAATATGAAACTGAAATGACATATTTGAGCACTTTATTAGGAAGTCATATAGACTGCTGTGAAAAAATTATGTTTCTTGATTTATTCTTAACATGGTTGATTTGCTTTATAAATAAAAAATGAACAGCGGTTACCAAGTAGATGGAATTGCTGAGAAAACTGCGGAAGCGATAGGGCAAGTCTGCGAAAAGATATGAAAAAGAATAAGCGCTGGCGTGAACAACACAATTTGAAAAGTAGTGCTGATGAAAATGTGAAGTTGGCTAACTTTTTGGATGTGGTAAGAACAGTTTTTTTAAAGAATATTCTTTTCAACAGTTTACATTTTCAGTCAAAAACATTCAACTCTTCTTCATTATGGTCCAAATACTCGATGGTAAAATCAATGATTATGGTTAATGAGAATGTCAACATATCAAGTTTCTTTTTTGAAAAAACAAAATGTAGACCATCTGACGATGCTAGTTGTCTAGCGAAACGGCTGTCATTGAGTTTAAAAAAGCAGTTTTTTTAAATAGATAGTGGAAGTTTTGTTAAAACGAACAGTTTTTTATTATTCTTAACTAGAAAAGTATACACGTCATTGCTTTAGGAGGACATCCTCAACGTTGTTGGCCAATGCTGGAGCTGACCTTAAAGTTCTAAAACAGCACGGTAGATGGAAGAGTTCTTCAGTTGCATAAAAGTATATAGAAGAATCGATTGAAGGCAAAAACAAGATTGCAAGAATGATCCAAAGGGGCGAAACTTTTGTTGAAGTTCTATATCACAGCCACACGTCTTTCGCGATTACAGAAAACACTGTAAATCCATCAACAATTCCATTAATATATATTGCTGACAACAGCAGTCGTACAATTAATGTCAATCTTCAAAAACTAGAATAAAAGCTTAGTTTATGTTGACTCACTTATTATTTCAAACAACATTGAAAGAATTGAAGAGTACTGTAAAGTACCATGGCACTTTACCGGACAGTATGAAAAAAATTATTATAAAAACTTACCTGAATTATATAAGCAATTCTTTATTGCACAAACTGATCTACATTTTGTTTACAGGTTTTTCGTTATTATTATGGATAGGTGCACTACTATGCTTCACAGCTTGCCTTATAAGAAAAGTTACCACACAAGAAACAGATACCGATAATCTTATTTTAGGATGCGTATTAGTGGTTGTAGTAGTTGTTACTGGATGTTTCATGTTTTTTCAAGAACACAAAAGTCAAAAGGTAAGAAACTGAAGAATAAAAAGACTTACTTCCAACTTCCTAAAAGGTAAAGTTGTTATGTGACAAGTACACGAAAACAAGGTGTGAATTAAAATCTGGAAAAAAGTTTGATAAAGGGTAACTTGAAGTTTTAGTACAAGTGTTAAAGACAACGTCGCATAAGTTATTCTATATATGTATATATGACAAGGTTTAGAGTAAAAAATAAAAGTTCCAAATTTTTACATCCAGAAATTGAATAATTGCTTTTCCAAGCGCTAACATCAACAAAACTAAAAAAATATTGTAAAAAAATCCACTTCAAATTTTTCTTATAGTTTTCCAAAGAGAAAAAAAAATAATTTCAGAAAACTCCACAGTTTGTTCTCTAGATCACTTGACCAAACCTTCAATTTCTTAAATTTATTGTACCAACCCTTACTTTTTGTTACTGTTACTATCCGAACCACTAAAGGCATTCTTCGTTTCAGTATTGTTAGATCACCAGGTTTATACCTATAATATACGAGCATCCTTGTTAAATACTTCTATAAGATTTGAAACCTCAAATAGTCATGATATTATTTTAACGGTTAAAAAGTTCGACCTGTACAATAAAAATAATAATCACAATTATGGAAACAACTCTAAATTCCAAGCTCTTCAAGTATCATTTTATATTGTTTGAGCAGCAGAATCAAAAAATAGTTTACCTCGCTAAACTTTCGGTCTCCTACTACTAATCCCCCCTTTAACGCCCCTTCATACTTTTCTCAGCTGCTCTCCATTTCCTCCTCTAACCACTCCTGCACTTTTCCACTGCTGCTTCTTTGCTCTAGCAATCAAGTCCAATGGGTAGGACCTTGAGAATACCGCTGCTGCAAGACCACCTACTGCCCTGTATCCCCTCAGCAAAATCCCTCTTTGCACCTGAAGTAGAAGCTTAATCCTTATGTTAACACCCGCTCTTTCACCCCAACACTTCTGCCTTGTACAACATACTCTGTTCAATCGTCCTACCAATAACTCTTGCTTTCTGTGTCACTTTCAACACGTGATTTTTGAAGGACATCTGGCTATCCAACCACATACCTCCATACGAATTTTTTACCATAACCTCAACGTAACTTGCTTTGTCCTTTTATAAATAAACCCACCGTCTTATCTTCCGGTACTTCTAAATATTCTGCACAATTTTCCTACAGATCTTCTCTATCTTCCTGTCTATCTCTACCTCTCCCTTTGCTGTACAAACTAAACATACATCATCCGCAAACACCGTAAACTCGCATACTATCCCACACACTTCCATACTGTCAGTCCCAGAACCTATCCCTGTTCTATGTTCTATTTCTCCCTCTCGAATCCATAATAACCCGCCCTTCAGATAATCCTCCACATGATTAACCAACCCATCCCCCACTCCAAGGTTCGACAACGCACTCAACGCGGCCCCCTTACTGACGCTATTGAACACGTTCCCAACGTCGAAAAATACAAGTAGGACCAGCTTCTGTTTCTGGTTTCGTACTGCTGGAACCTGGAACCTTAAAAGAAGCTTCGTCCAAATCACCATTCACTTTGCTAGAGGATGGTTGGGGAGGTTTTGTAATGTGAAAGGGTCAAGGGAATGAAAGAGGACGATTGAGCAGAGTATGCTGTACGGAGCGGAAGTGTGGAGGTAAACTACAGCTCACTGGGCATGGGTCAAGAGTGGAATATCTACACAATATTGGGAAGAGAGAGGCTGGAATATGCGTGAGGTTTAAGGTGGAGGATAATGGGTTTAGATTTTGGAAGAACAAGGAGGAATTAGTGAAGTTGGAGAGGAGATTCGGGGTAGCAGTGTACCTATTGGTTGAGATGGAAGAAAGAATAGTTGGAGGCTAGCGAAGCTGTAGAGAAAGTGATTAGGAGAAGGGAATGTTCTGATGGCGAGTAGTATGAATGGGTGAAGAGTGTGTGAGGGACCGCCGCCCGTCTTGGAGTATGCTAGGGTAGTGATTCCGAGGTCGGGGTAAGGGCGAGTTTTTGAGATGGATTTGGTTGGTAGGCGTCCCCTCCAGGGTGAGTCCAACACTGTTGGGATCTGGATAAGGACCCATCGAACATATTAGCCCGAAAAAAAAGCCTAAAATATATTCAAATATTTTCCAGATTGAAACGAATATTCGGGGATTAGATTGTGTCTTTTAATTTTATGGGGTGACAGTACGTAGCTGTTATAAAAGCAATTATTATTGTTTATCATATTTAATTTATTTCTAAGAATTTGTTAAGATCATGCCTGAATCAAAATTATTTACATTATCGCTTGTTCATGAATTACTTTAATAATAATTCTGTACATAAACCCAACTTCTCTGTAATATTTGCCTCTTAAATAAATAAATATGAAATAAATGATTCGTGCTTTGTAATGAAACTATTTGTTATTTTAAGATCAGAAATGACCTGATTTTGTCTTCTAATATATCTTCATAAATCATATACAATTTGTTTTGAACTTAATTTCATTAAATATCTAAATCTTGTTAATATTCCTGTGTAGTGTTGGTAAAATATTTTAATTCCATCTAGTAAGATGTAAGAATAATTTATCGAAACCAAAAATAAAATATGGAAGTAAATACATACAATTTATTTAATCCTATTGAGTATACTCTCATCAAAATATAATCTTTTCAATTTTGAATTTTCAGATCATGGAATCTTTTGCAAACATGGTTCCACCTAAAGCAACTGTTATACGAGGCGGAGAAACTATGACCATCGTTTCCAAGGACATAGTAATAGGTGATTTGGTAGAAATGAAGTTTGGAGATCGAATACCAGCTGATATTAGAATAATTCATAGTCAAGGATTTAAAGTAATAATTTTCACATATCTTGATTTATATGTTGTTTAATTTTTTATCATAGACATAATATCAGAGGAGACGCAACATTCCATTCATAAAACTCTGTTTGTTTTGTGGCAATGATTACAAGAGAGTGTCTATGAGTATGACAGAGAATACCAATCGATTATCTTTATTCCGTTCTCGTGCTGGCATCGCTGTATCATTTTTCAGGAGTTATGCTTACGTTTGTAATCAGTAGCGTGCTATTTTTTGAAAATGGGAATATCTCTATCTGTTATTATTTAGCTATTTTTATTGGTTATGAATAGTTAATACTCAGTTTTTCACTTAAGTAATATCGTTAATATTAATGATATGATACATAATGATACAAATAAAGCATTTTAACTTTTAATTTTTATAGGTATTTGTTGAGATTTTGGGGTGGATCTGGGTTTCTTTACCAAAGAAATAAACTACGTCCAAAGTTTTTTTAACAGTTTGTTGACACGTTATATTATTTTATATATTTATATTACAAAATTTGTTTCACCAAGGTAACTTTCACCTGGCAACTTAATTACACAAAAAAATATATGATTACATTTATATAAACATAACTACCAACTTTAACAAAAATAAGTCTCCAGTAGGAATAGGATCAAGCTGCTAATTGATCAATTTTCAACAGTATTAAATAGTCAAAAGGAAGGAAGGAAGTAGGTGTTTTACACGTTATTACCGGTAGATTCAATAATTAACAGGCAAAAAAGAAGTAATTCATTTAATTTAAAGGTTAATACAATAACTATCTTGCAATTTATGGTACACTATATTTAGTTTTAACTAAAGTTAAAATCGGCAAAAAAATACCATGTAATTTTAATTGAGGAGGTTCATTCACCCAATTTTTATTAAATTATATTTTATATCTCTCTACCATATTATACTTTTGCAAAAAAAAAAAAAATTAACTAATTTTTTTAATATATAGGTATTTTTTTTATATGTTGAATTTTTTTAGGTCGACAACTCTGCCTTAACTGGAGAATCAGAACCCCAGTACCGGGGAACAGAATGTTCAAGTGACAATATCTTGGAAACAAAAAATTTTGCCTTTTTCTCAACAAATGCTGTTGAAGGAACTGCCAGAGGTATAATTATATAATTATAAAAATAAATTAATCACAAGTTAATTAAATAAAATTATTTATTTAAAAAAATACTATATAAAATTAAAATAAAAATCTTTGTAGCACATTCTTAAAAAACAAAGGAATATCTGACTGTTCTTTTTCGGTAGGAATATTAAATATTTATACACTGTAATTACCATAAAAAAAGGAGAAATATATTTACTGTCAATCTCATCATTTGGGTAAAAATATATAAAAACATACGACTAGCCAATAACATTTAGGTGTTAAGAACATCACATGTGCACCAAACAATAAACACCAGTGGCGTATCTATGAGAAGAGCTTAAGACATAATTCTATTTATATATCAACCAAATCTTTAATTAAAAATTTTATTTTTTATTGAAATAAATAGGACATTTAATTTGTCTAGGGTCCACAACGCAGTTACTCATATTATAGTTTGTTTATCAAGATATTACAAAAAATTTTCACTCGATGTGACCCGGCCATAAATGCACGCCTATTAAAAAAAAATAACTTTCAAGGTTAATCTGAAATCCATCACAAAATTATGAATGAAAATTTACAAATTATGCACCAAAATTTTCGTTAACCCTAGGTTACACACCGCTGAGATAAATATTTCAAAATCTATACATTTGCATACATGTTTTTTACAAAATAACAATGTTTGGTCATTTACACACAAAATGGTTCAAAATTCTCTTAATAATTGCACATAATCGAACGAGTACCAAAACCAATGTTGTGCACCAATAAAATGGCGGCCACTCGAAAATATGCATCAATATGCAAGGCGATATTTTGTACACTTAAATTTTTATTTTTATTCTCTGCTGTTTGTTTATAATCTTGATTTGCACCTTCTACAGAAAAAGAAGAATAAATATATACCTTGCAAATGGTTTTGTTTCGATTTTTTACTGTATTTTTTGGAATTTATGCTTAATATTTGGGTACCTAATTTATAGGCAATCTGGTATAACGTTCACACTAAACTAAATTTCAAAAAATGGGGTGCTACTCCAAAACCCGTTTTTTTTTCGATTGTCATTTGTATTTTTTAAATTTTTTTTATATATTAGTACTTTTAGTACTTTAGCCGTTTTGCTAGAATTAGCATCGATGCTAATTCTAGCGAGCTGTCATTGAGTTTAAAAAAGCAATTTTTTAAATAAATAGTTTTATTAAAACGAGTTTTTTATTATTCTTAGTAAGATGGGCTTCCAAAAAGTAAGGGTTATTATTTTTTTATTAAAATAAATGTTAACAAATAAAATAATTCATTGATCTTTTAGAATAAACTTTTTACAAAAAGTATATAAATTCACTTGTAATGTATTACATCAATATTTTTCTTTTCAACAATTACATTTTCCGCAAATGTCATTAACTTAAATTTGAAAAAACACCAATCACCATTTAATTGTAGAGACAAAAACAGAAAACTATATTTGAAATTATTTTATTTGGAATAGGCTCTTTTACATGCCATACATATAACAAACCAAAATCTCGAGACCTAGACTTAACAATACCGAGAAGTCAGTAGAAGTCATTAGCGAAACAGCTGTAATTTCATTTTAAGAACCTAATTTTGGAAGTTGCGTTCAAACGTTTAATTGTTTATTGTTCTTATTTCTTTAAGCTTATTAAAACTTTGAATTACAATAATAATAATTTAATAGGAATTGTTTGTGAAACTGGTGATCGCACTGTAATGGGAAGAATTGCTGGTCTAACCGCTCGTCTCCAACCTAACAAAACGCCAATAGCCAGGGAATTAGAACATTTCATGAAGATTATTAGTGTCTGGGCATGTTTTCTTGGCTTTATTTTTGGATCAGCTGCCCTAGCTATGAATTATTCTTGGATTGAAGCTTCTCTCTTTCTCATAGGAATTATTGTTGCCAATGTGCCTGAAGGTAATTTTTAAAATAATGGTAATTAATATTTTTATCTTTATTTAAAATATATTATAAAATAAATTTGAACGACTAACGAATTAGTCTAAGAGCCGGTGAGAGGTCGACCTGAAATTTCCGTTGCTCCATGTAGAAATGTAGAATTTGGTGAGCTCTCCGATTTTCATAAACATTTTATGAGGAGTCTAGGACACCATAATAATTACGAAAATGAAATTTTTTTTCGCAGGAAACAACTAGAAACAGTAAAAATTGCTAAAAATTTCAACCCAAAATAAACATAACCTAACGCTTACCTGTTGTAAATACAAGAATTATTTCATATTTAGCAGCATCAAATGGTTTCCACATACATTATGTTTTGTAATTATATAATTTTGAAATTCAATAAAATTTCCACAACTTTAATATTTATATAGTTTTATACAGGGTGTTTCATTAAGAATTATCCATATAGCAACTGGAGAAACCTTAGCACTAAATATGAAGATTTAAGCCAAAACACTTAAATAAAATATTCCTCCTAACCGAGATATAGGGTGTTTTATTTTAACTATTCTAAATGATTGTATCCCATATTTTTGACACCTTCCAATATTTTTTGTTCATATTTGGCAAAAAGTTTACACATATTAGGTTACTTTAAACAGTGGTAAATGATATTTTTTCTCGATTACCAGAAGCGTGCGGTAGGGATGGATACTTTCTTTTATCCACCTACAATTTACACCACTGTCGTAATAATTGTTTCTGCATGTCACTTTCTACGTAAATATCATCCTCTTGTCTCAATACGATGGAGTGAGTAGTTTTCGAGTTATTTTCATTTAAAGGTAATGTTTAAAATATCCATTTTTGTTTTATTGATTATTTAACATGAATTTCCTTCATTATTTAACCACCTTGATAACAAAATTTGTTAATACTAATCGTAAATTCAGATGAGTCAATAATTATTTCAATAAATAAATAAAATTTATTAGGAATCAACCCAACATATTTCTAAAGGTTGGGAGAAATTTTTCCAAAAGGATTAATAAAAAATGGATTGCAGTCAATGGAGGCCACTTCGAAAATTGACTATAATGTTAACTAACTAGAATTTTTTGTTACAGTAGTCTAAATAAATAATTGTTTCAGTACGTTTATTTTATGTATTCATCATGTTATTTCATAATAAAAATCATAGTTCTATTTAAAACTGTAGTTTTGATAAATATTAATATGAAAAAATCAATTGAAACTAATAAATTTTATTTATTTATTGAAATAATTATTGACTCATCTGAATTTACGATTAGAATTAACAAATTTTGTTATCAAGGTGGTTATATAATGAAGGAAATTCATGTTAAATAATCAATAAAACAAAAATAGACATATTTTAAACATTACCTTTAAATGCAAATAACTCGAAAACTACTCACTCTATCATATTGAGACAAGAGGATGATATTTACGTAGAAAGTGACGGAGAATCAAAAAAACATGCAGAAACAATTATTACGACAGTGCCGTAAATTTTAGGGGGATAAAAGAAAGTATCCATCCCTACCGCACGCCTCTGGTAATCGAGAAAAAATATCTTTTACCACTGTAACCTAATATGTGTATACTCTTTGCTAAGTATGAACAAAAAATATTGGAAGGTGTCAAAAATATGGGATACAATCATTTAGAATAGTTAAAATAAAACACCCTATATCTCAGTTAGGAGGAATATTTTATTTAAGTGTTTTGGCTTAAATCTTCATATTTAGTGCTAAGGTTTCTCCAGTTACTATATGGATAATTCTTAATGAAACACCCTGTATAAATAAATTCCATAATTATTGACTTCATTTCGGACATATGTCAAAATAGTAAAAATATCACCTTATTATATAGAAAATATAAAATATATGCTTGAAATGTGTAGGAAATATTAACCTATCGTACAATACCAAATTTAATGCATTTATGAATAATAATAAAAAATAAATAAAAGCAACAATTCTCAAACAAAATTCTAAACTAGACATAAAATGTAAAGAAAACAAAAATATTTAAATCCTCTACCCGACCAACTGACACAGATCAAAGTGTATTATAAGTTACTATCGATCACCTTAATATCTGAAATAAAATAGTGAAAAACCCAAATGAAAAACTCTCAAGACTTAGTTTTATCCTAACAATAGATAAAATAAACATAAACAAAAAATATGTAGTAAAATAAATAAAAAATTAACTTTCATGGTATTAAAACATATTTGACAGAAATCAAAAATTTCAAAATAAACCTTCATCATCACAAGGACAAACTTCCGGAGATTGAAGCTTATTTGGATAGTACAGTTTATTGCTAGTTTTAAAAACTCTTCTGTACGATTCAAAGAAGATTCTTGGCAATATTTATAAAACATATATCTTGCTAAATTTCCAGATATATGTAGCTATTCAAAACTACAAAAAACAAAGCTTAAAATTTCGAAAAATGAAATTTTAAATTTTAAGTTTTTACCACATTAGATAAGAGGTTTTAACAAAATTCAGTGTGTTAAAATAAACAATAAAGTTAAAGATTCTGTGAAATAAAATTAATTAGAAAACGAGTTTCCAAATCGTAATTTTAAATTTTTTGTTTTAAATTATCTTAAGAATGTTTATTTAACAATAATTATCGCATTTACAACAGGTAAGTGATAGGTTATGTTTACTTTGAACCTACATTTTTAGCAATTTTTAATATTTAATGTTTCCGCGGAAAAAAAAACTTTGTTTTCGTATTCATTACAATGTCCTAGACTCCTCATAAAATGTTTATGAAAATCGGAGAGTTCACCAAATTCTATACATATTTACCAATTAAATCTTTAGTAATAATCAATTAATATTTCCTTATGACACCATAATGTCTCTTTTTAAACCTGATGTTTGACCTTTTCATCGGTGGGGCCAACGTCCATAGATTTTCAAAAATCTAAAAAAATTGTTGCATGGACTTACTCAGATATTGATAGTGTCCATGTGCCACGTATTTTTAATAATTTGCCATAGGTTAATCTGACCGATTGCATAGTGGGGGTGGTCGCATCTAAAAAAGAAAAAAAAAATAATCGAGCGAGTCAGACTTCCCAAAAAAAAAATCTCATGAAATAATGTAACGATTTGGATATGACGCAAATTCACAGCCCTTGTTAGAATGTGCCATTTTATAATAAAGGTAAAATATTTTTGCGTCCTTATTAGATGGAGTTGATACTTTCATGAAGGAAAAAATGAGGGCCGTTAGAAAGCTTATTGGATTTGAAGTTATGGACAATGCCAGTGAAGAAGAATTATCAAGATGCGAAAGGCTTAATTTAGCTTCCGAAGATCTCCCGCTATTAAATATCTTTAATCTTAAATCTTTAAAGCTCGACAAGAACCTCATATGAACGGTTTACCGCAGGCAAGGTTACGGTTAGTTTTACAATTACATTATCGGTTATAAAAATTACCGATAATTATCGAAAAATTACCGATAATTTTACAAGAAACAGTTTATTTAAATATTTTAAAATATATCGTCGATCCCATGCCAAAACCATAAATGTGCAAAATTGGCCGTTTTGACCTAAGTGTACCATAAGACTTAAAACGATCCATATTAGCCATGTCAAACTCACGAATGTGTTTACGCGCCAATTCTTCACAAGTCCAAAGTCGATTATTCACGAAAAATCAGTTCTCCGCCGGATTTCACCACGGATTCCCCACGAATGTGACAGTTTCGCGTTTTTGGCTTTGGAAGCAATTATTCAAAATATCTGAATGTGCCACTTTCGTGTATTTAATTTATCTGAATGTAGAATTATTGGTTATCTATTTTGATGAGCTTTACAAATAATCCTGAATATAACATTTTAGTGCTTTTGGTATTGCAGACTATTTTATAAAAATCTGTGAATATTGCGCCTGCGTGTTTTTCACGTTGCAAAAAAGTGGATAAATTCAAGTGAATGTGTCCTTTTATATTTTGAAATTTCAAGTAGGACTTTCGCATTTAATTATACAAATCTGCTTTGAAGGATGAGCCAACAAAAATTTTATTTAAAACCAATTACACAGATGAAGATTTTAAGGAAGTAAGTTGTTCCAAAATAGGACGTCCTACAATGATCAGTTGCCTATTTCCAATGCAAAAAATGTGTAATGATCTTACAGAACCTAAGATTTACCATAACTACTACAGATCTTTGAAATGTAGTGAGAAAATCCGGGACTATTTACCAGAGGCGAATGCGTTAGAAAATGACTCCGAAGAAAGTGATTAGTTCTTATATTCACCAGTTAAAAATTATTTTTTTCTACATTACCTGAGTATTAGAGTTTATTTCCTTGTTTTATTTTCATTAAATAAGTTTGCAAAAACTTACCGAGTTTAATTTTTGTGTTCAGCGAAACTGGATTTGTTTAAAATCTTTTAACAGCAAAAACACGAATGTCCTTTTTTCCACAAAAAAAATAAAGATACAAAATTTGTTCAATACGAATTATACTTATGGCAGAAAATATTTAAAATTGCAGAAAAACCTTATTTTTCCCTGTCATTACAAACTTTAAAAGCAATTATCTCGAAACTATAGTTTTGCACATTCATGGTTTGGGCATGGGACCGACGATATGAAAGGGATTTTTAAACCAGAATTTTTTTTCTGAGACATTACTAGATTTATTTAGAGAAGTTCCTGATGTTTTACTTATAATGTCAGATGAGGCTGGGGTTCATTTAAACGGGAGATATAATAAACATAATTGTCGCATATGGGGGTCTGAAAATCCAAGGGTAATTGAGGAATACGAAAGAGATTCACCAAAGTTGAACGTTTGGTGTGGCGTTTCTAAAGAAAAAAATATATGGATCGTTCTTTTTTCAAGAAACTACAATTACTGGTAAAGTCTACACAGAAATGTTACAAAATTACCTATATCCACAACTGGAACAAGATGGCATTATAAATTCAGTTTACTTTCAGCAGGACGGTGCACCATCACACTATTCACTTATGGCTACGAAATTCTTTAACTTAAACATTTGGAGATAGGTGGATTGGTACAGCTGGACCAATTGAGTGGCCTATTCACCCACCAGACAAGCCTACCGAGGCATATTCTGCCTCGGTAGTCTTGCCATGAATCGAAAGGAAATTCATTCAGTTATCTAAAGAGTGAAGGTAATGAAGAACAAAAGAGGTATTGTACAAAATTGTTATAAGATCAGTAATGCTCTATGGATGTGAATTGTGGACATTGAGTAGAAATCCACATAGAATATACGGAGGGAAAAAATTAAGAACTATGGATTAGAAGATCAAACGAAATAATAATACAACAATCCTTCCATATAAGAGCATATATAATCACAAACAATCTGATGGCTAGGTTATGTGCAAAAATTAATAAAGTTTAGTAAATATATCCATTTATAATAAAAACTTAACAATTTTGTAGCTTTTTTAATGAGCACAATTTAAATTAATGTTTGGATTTTTAGGTCTTTTAGCTACTGTAACAGTTTGTCTCTCAGTAACTGCAAAAAGAATGGCAGCTAAAAACTGTCTCGTGAAGAATTTAGAAGCTGTAGAAACGTTGGGTTCGACTTCAGTAATTTGTTCCGACAAAACAGGTACACTTACACAAAACAGAATGACGGTATGTCACTTTTGGTTTTACAATCAAATCGAAAATGCCGATTCCTCTACTCAACAAGATCATGCAAAAGATTATAATAAATCACAAAGTATGGACACTAACAAAAATCAGTTGCACCTTGTTTATTTAGATTATTTTCAGGTTTTCATAACCTAATGCGATGTGCCACTCTATGCAATAGAGCCGAATTTATCCACGGAGAAGAAAATAAACCAATTTTAAGCAGACTTGTTAGAGGAGATGCGTCCGAAGAAGCGATTTTAAAATTTGTTGAACTTACTCATGTTCATGGTGACCCAACCTCTTTCAGACACAATAATCCAAAGTTATTGGAAATTCCTTTTAGCTCTGTTACTAAATACCAAGTAAGTATATTTTTTACTTATAATAGATATTCTCTGTAGCTGTTATTTAATTATTAAATAATAATTACATTTCACTACAGATCAGTATTCACGCAATGGAAGAAGGTGGATGTCTAATGGTCATGAAAGGGGCACCAGAAAGAATTTTAGCTCGGTGTTCACAGATGTATACTGAAAATGGTACAGAGGAAATGACAGACGAGATGCGGATGGCGTGCGATAAAGCAATGTCAGAGTTGGCGGAAAAGGGAGAGAGAGTGTTGGGTTTTGCCGATCTTGTACTAGACAGTAAAATTTACAATAAAGACTACAAATTCTGCGCGGAACCACCTAATTTTCCCAGGAAAGATCTTAGATTTGTTGGGTTTATGTCTTTAATAGATCCTCCTAGGCCACAAGTTCCAGACGCTTTGCAAAGATGTAGAAGTGCCGGCATTAAAGTTATTATGGTAACAGGAGATCATCCGGTGAGTTAATATATTTGTAACATATAAAATGATATAGATTCTGCTTTAGCGTATTCTGCCCTTTTACTATTATTTTACAGTAAAAAGGAGTAGGTACAAGAAGTGGCTCTATTCTGCTTAAACACTTGTTCTTAAAAACTAAAATTACGATTGAGCCAGAAGCAATATAATAAATAAATAAAGAGCACTTAAATTTCTGTGACCCTTCATACACTTAAATCATATAGGATAAAGAACTCTCACTATTGTTTGACATGAAATTCTCTTCTAACACAACTATAAAGTTATTCTTTGTTGACTAAGATTTTGATGTTCCAAGATCTACAGTGTGGAAACCACTTATGGAATAAAATTATTTGAGGGGTTAGTTTAGAAGATTATAAAAACCCTGGTACCCGTCAACGTTTAAATTCAAATGTAAGCTTTTTAAACATAAACTGAAATGTTTTTATGATTTTAAAAGCTCCTTAACAATACTATCTCAATGAACTATACCATGATGTAGGGTCTATTATGAATTGTACAGGGTTAAATTTTGAAACTATGGCGTCAGACGGAAACGTTCCCTAGTTTCTGAATAGCCGTGGTACATATGCACATATAGGACTATCTGGCAGCTTTAGCGCGTGCATGTGCTTATTGAGCCTGTTATGTCATGTTAAAAGACCTACGAGTAGGTCTGATACTTCGTTATTGCTCACTTATTCCTGTGCAACGATCGCTGCGCCTTCTAGGGCTAGTAGGTCTAACTCTTCGTTCCCTTTGTGCCCACTATGTCTGGGTACCCACGCATTTGTAAGTTTTTCTTTGCTTATCTAGAATCTTGCCAGCACCGCTGCTGCTAACCCTTCCACTGTCCTGTACCCTTGCACCACCCTCAGCAACATTCCTCTCTGGACCCTCAGTAGTTTCACTCTTTCACCCCACACTTCCGCCCCGTACAACATACTCTGCTCAATAATTCTCTCCTCATTCATTCTCCCGGTCCTTTCACATAACAGATCAATCTCCCCAAACATGCCGTCCGAATTTTCGCCTCCTACGCTGCCTTCGACGTGTGGTTTTTGAACAATAGCTCCAACCACACGCCTAGGTATTTCACCGATTCCTCTATGTGAATTTTCTTTCCTTTCACCATCACCATCACCCCCAACTCCTTCGCCTTACTGCGTCTCTTCATCAGTAATCCCACTGTCTTCTCTTCGGCCACCTCCTATCCGCATTCCTCTATCTTTTCCACAATCTTTCTGCGCATTTTCTCCGCCTTTCTTTCTATCTCTGCCTTTCCCTTTGCCGTACATACCAGGCACACGTCATCCGCATAAACTAAATCTCGCCTCCATCTTTACATTTTATCCTACAAACCTCATCAAACACGCATTTCCAGGCCTTCGTCACCAGTACCACTCTGGCTACTGTTCACGCTTCTGGAAACTCTTCCTCCCTCAGCACCTTGTTCCAAGAAATGCTCCCCATTATCGTCCAAAAGTCTTTTTATTAACTTCCCTGTCAAGCCATCTATTCCTGGGGACTTCCTATCCTTGATACCACTCCCTTCCTTCTCCATTTCCTCCATATCTACCTGCCTTATCCCCATCATTTAACCTCTTCTATAGAAATCCTAACCAATATTCCTAGTTCCCCCCCATTCTTTTCACTGCTATCTCATATGGCTTACCCCATGGATTATTATCCAATTCCCCCAGCAATACTTCCCACTTACCTCTTTGCGACCTTTCGACTTTCCGCTCAAGCTCTTCTTTTTCGCCGTGTATATCTCCGTACCCTTAACATCCTTCTTCGTTCTTTCTTGCACTCCTACAACTTTTCTATTTCCTCATTCCACTAATAATTAGCCCTCCATACACGCCTGTTGCCACACTTCCCGTGCCTTTTACATCATGCCTCTTTCTATCTCCTCACCTACTTTCTTCCTCAGTCTCTCCACCTCGGTCTTCGTCCAACATTGCCTTCAGCAACCTCTTTTTCCATCTTCCTTATGTCTGTCTCCATGTACCTATACAAGCTCAAGCTTTCCCCATCTTCCTTCTATCACCCTCCAGCTTTCCTCATCCTCCATCACCCTTCAGCTACTCACTCTTTTTTCCAGTCATTCGTCACATGCAGTCACAGCTAAATACGACGAACCCCCATCCCCCTTTACAAAAGTGGGCAGCAATCCATCATTGAGTACCGTTAACCGCAACGGACCTAATAGACCCAAATAGTTGAATTTCTTAGTACTATTGAATATTTGGATTAAAAGAAATAGTCGCTGTTATCTGTATTAGTCTTAACCAGGGCCTTAATGGCATTCTAGTAGTGCTCCAGATGTTAATATTGGATTTTTCTGCTATCCATGTCGAAGACAATGGATTTCTATTAGTTACTTCTTTTGTTGCTATAATTATGCCAATTAATTTCATTTTAAATGCATTAACATATTTTCCCATAGCCCATCTTATTTGTATATTCACATTCTATAATTTATTTTAGGGTACTAGCTATACTAGGATACTAGAATACTAGCTGATCCCTGTCTTTATGAATATTGAATTCGAATTGGTATAATTAATAAAAAAAAGTCTGTTATTCTAATGCTTTATTACATACAATATTCATAGTTATGTTGTTATTTCGACACGGGGACAGGCGACATAATATAACTGTCCATGTGAAAAACATGGATTTTCAAGATTGATGTACCCTCGTATTATTTGTTAAGTAGTATCCGTTCGCTATCTACCAACTTTTTGATGGCCCCTCATATTATATTTTTATTAAATAGTATACTGCTGTATTAAATTTTTGTTAAATAATGTTCTGTCGTCATCTGCCAACCTTTTGATATGCCAGCGTATTATATTTTTGTTGAAACGTATACTTTCCCCATCTACCAATTTTTTTATGTACCCTCCCATGTGTGCACATGTTTAGCACGAAAGAAAGGGCCTATAAACTTTGATGATATTTGCATTCTGTCGATTCTATGTCAAATGTCATATTACATTAAAAAAGTTTACATTGTCCAAAGAGCTAAGTTTAGATAGAAGTATTCTTAAATAATTTCTCGCGCAATTTTTTGATTTTTTCCTTTCATAAGGACCTTCTCCTGACAATAACAAACACAACAACAACAAAATAGGGAAATCGGTAAAGCCGTTCACGCGTGAGGACGTAACAAAAAATAGATTGTAAATGTATTTATTATTTTGTTATTAACTATATTTTAGATTACGGCTAAAGCTATTGCTAAGCAAGTTGGTATAATTAAGTGCAACGATGTAATAGACGCCTTCAATATTAACGTTATAGAAACGTTACCACCAAATATAAAAAATAAAGCAATAGTTATTCATGGTTCAGCCTTAAGGGATGCTACTAATCAAGAACTAGATAATATTCTTTACAACTTTAAAGAAATTGTTTTTGCAAGAACTTCGCCTACACAAAAACTCCATATCGTTGAAGGATGTCAAAGACTCGGTGAAATCGGTAAGTATCTATCAAAAAAAATTATTTGGAACCGAATTAGTGGCCAATTACTTTTAAAGAATATTTTTAGTTGGATAACTTTCGCTGGAACTTCGTATTTATAATATAATCAAATAGGTTTTAATATCGTATTTTCTAACTCCATTTTTCTTTTTTTATTATCTTGATGACTTTGATTTACTCTCAGGTAAATTAAATGGTTTCCTCTCGGATAATAACACAAGGTTATTTGTCTTATAGGTTAGGTTAGGTTAGGTTAGGTTAGGTTAGGTTAGGTTAGGTTAGGTTAGGTTAGGTTAGGTTAGGTTAGGTTAGGTTAGGTTAGGTTAGGTTAGGTTAGGTTAGGTTAGGTTAGGTTAGGTTAGGTTAGATTAGGTTAGGTTAGGTTAGGTTAGGACCCAGATATCACCTTGTAACTGAGGTTACTTCTAACATTTCCTTCACTATTTTTTTTTGAAAATGCATCCTAAAATTGCAACAAGGTCCTTCAGCATGTATTCGTTTATTGTTCAAAGTACCGCATAAAAGAGTGTTTTATTGCTTAAAAATTTTGCCAAATATCTGAAGATAATATTTTCTCCATTTAATTAATTTTGGCAAGAAAAGTATACCTTTTAATTATATTTTTAGTTGCTGTAACTGGTGACGGAGTTAATGACGCCCCTGCTTTAAAAAAGGCCGATATTGGTATAGCAATGGGAATTTCAGGATCAGAAGTTTCACAGCAATCAGCTGATATGATTTTACTGGATGATAATTTTGCATCTATTATCACAGGTGTTGAGGAAGGACGTAGAATTTTCGACAACCTAAAAAAATCAATCGCCTATACACTGGCATCCAACGTTCCTGAAATATTACCTTTCTTGGGATTTGTACTTCTGAACATTCCACTTCCGTTAGGTAAGTAAGTACTCGTCGTATTAAGGAAATAAAAATATATTCGCTGATAAAGTTTGAGATTTAACTACCGAACTACGTCAGACTATATCAAAATATTTTAGTTGTAATGGCACATTGCTGGGTTTTCTAAACTTACCACATTTGGACGGAGCTTCGATCGGGGACGGTCTTTCAATTAACAGTTGTTATCTTCTCGGGCGCCACTCTCAGGATTTAAGTGGTTGAGGGCCCAGATACGACAGGCCTTGAGATAGTGGAGACAAAATGGGTTAATTGTGTTCAGTCCAGAAATAAAACAAAGACGGTTCTTAACAAAAAAATATATTTACTAACAATTTCAGTATAACACAAATATCATTCGGTTTTCGGTTAGATCAAAGTCAGAAAGCAAACATTAACAAATTGGCAATATTCGGTTTGAAAACATATATGTACAGTGTGTAAAAGCCAAATGGAATAAATTCATTATTTCGGTTACTGTACATATTTATAAAAAATCCCGAAACACGTCAAATTTAAATTATAACTTGACATTCTTTAACGTGAAAATGCAACCCCTACCTTCAACCCCCTTAGAATGACAGGTACAACCCCCAATTTTTTAAATGGGAAGTATAGGCTTGTGATATATCATTTGAAAGGTCTGTTCATTCTCTATTCAAAAATGTTATTATTTTTAAATTTGATGCAAAAATTAACATAAAAAAACTAAAATCATGTTGTTACCGAAATTCGCTAAAATATACTCGAAACTTACTTAAAACTTATTTCCCGTTTAGGTCTTGATAATGAGAAAGTGAACAAAAACCATAGCAATGTGGTTTTTAGATGGTAACCATTAAAAAACTTTAAAGAATTTCCGTGGCAACGCTATTTTAACAAGCAGTAGTAAATTGTTTTTTTTAAGTTGTTATTGTTGTAATTTAAGTATAATGTTTGTTCAATTCAATTCTGAAAAATGGTTAGATTAACGGAAATGCATAAAATAACAGTTTTACAAATGATTGGTTACGGAGATAACATCCGAACACAACAGGAAGTAACTCGCCTCTTTCATGAGAAATTTCCTAATTTACCGCCTATATCCCAAGGAACAATAAGTAAAATAGAAAAGCAGTTTCGCGAGTTTGGTCATGTAAGGCAGATAAAAGAAGCAGCTGCCAATGCACTGAGTGATGAACTCAAATTAGATGTGTTGCTTGAGTTTCAGGAAAACCCACATACATCGAGTAGACAGGCATCCACTACATTCAATGCTAGCCATACATCGATAGCAAACATATTAAAAGAAAATAAATTGCACTCAGGAGCTCATGGAAGACGATTTTGATAGGAGAACTTTTTTTTGTGAGCAAATGATGGACATGTTGGATAACAATATTATCCAATTAGAAGACGTTATGTTTTCTGATGAGTGTACTTTTTTACTTAACGGTCATGCTAATCGGCAAAAATGCCGCTACTGGTCCACGGAAAATCCTCACTGGATGAGAGAAGATCACACTCAATACCCTCAAAAGGTTAATGTTTGGACAGGGATTGTAGGGAACAATATCATTGGTCCCTTTTTTATTAAGGGCAACTTGAATGGCAACAATTATTCGGTACTACTTAAAATGATGTCATTCCAACGTTGGCAAATTTATATCCTGATCCAGGTAACCCTCAAGTCCCAGCGAATACGATATGGTTTCAGCAGGATGGAGCACCACCACATTACCACTTAATGTCCGGCAGTACCTCGATACAATATTTCCCAATCGGTGGATAGGGAGGCGAGGATCGATTGAATGGCCACCGCGATCACCTGATCTTACATTATTAGATTTCTTTTTATGGGGATATGTGAAGAGCCATGTGTACAAAACTAAACCTTCTGATTTAAATGACTTGAAAGAACGAATAACGCTTGCGATTAGGTCGATCACGCCTGATATGTTAAATAATGTTAGAAGACAGTTTTATTTGAGATTAGGATGTTGCCAAGACGTTCGCGGAGAACATTTTGAACATCTACTTCATTAACATTCATAGTTCTTTTTCGTGTTCTACATTTTATTACGTTTTGCATTACATTTTAGTTTTTGATTGTATTCTAGCGAATTTCGATAACAACATGATATTATTTTTTTATGTTAATTTAAATTTAAAAACAATAACATTTTTGAATAGAGAATGAAGAGACCTTTCAAATGATATATCACAAGCCTATACTTCCCATTTAAAAAATTGGGGGTTGTACCTGTCATTCTAAGGGGGTTGAAGGTAGGGGTTGCATGTTCACGTTAAAGAATGTCAAGTTATAATTTAAATTTGACATGTTTCGGGATTTTTTATAAGTATGTACATTAACCGAAATAATGAATTTATTCCATTTGGCTTTTACACACTGTATAAATCAAGTACAAAAATAAAACAGTTCGGAAAACAAATCAAAAGTTACACTGCCAGTAGTAACAAATACATGTCAGTTTAAAGTCAATTACAATGGTACCTGCGAATCAGATATAATAATAAAATAAATTTCACAATAATGTAGTTAACAACAGAAGTTTTATTTACCAATAATTTTAAAAACAAACAAACAACTATGGTTACAAGTTAATCCAAAAAAAAGTCAAAAACAACACTAAATATACCTATGGGAGAAAATAATTTATACGCAATTTAATTTATTAACAATTGCAACAATAAAAGACATTATATCTGGTAAAAATCAAATACAAAACTTAATATATGTGTGCAAATAGAAGTTTTATATGTCAATAATAAAGAAACAATTATAATATTCAAATCAAAGTATACTGGTAGCACCTTAGACAAGGAAAGAGAGTGGACGCGTAACCCGAGTGGTCAAACTGTTACCACTTGCCACATAATCGATGGGGTCAGTGGCGTAACATAATGTTTGCAATACATTTTTCCCACATAATAGGTAATAATGGTATATTTCTTAGATACAAATAATAGGTTCCTGGTATCAAAGGAAGGAAGTGTATAAAATTCAGCAAAGTTACATATAGGTACATTTAAAAGGTATGATAAAACAAAAAAAATAATATTTATAGGTATTATAAAATACTAACTATATTATATTGATCAAGGAGTATTAATCAAGAAAATTTAGTAGTAATTATAAAAAATCTTTATTTGTTATGAAAATATTAACATAATTAATCTATAACTACCATAATATTAAATAAATACTTAAATTAAAACTGTTTATTTGCTGATATTAATAGTGATGTTTGACTATAGAACATTTTTGTTCACCATTTAAACCATTAGACAAAAAATAACCAAGTGGAAGCTTCCATGTGTCATTAATTGCAACTATCATTAAAACAACAGCTTCTTTGGTTAATTCATTTGAATCATCATCCAAATTAACCCCAAAATTGACTAACCGTGGAAACTTTCACCATTCCATACCAAGTGCTGCCGAATTGATATCTCATCAATGATAAGAGAACAAAGTAATGATTTATTTGAGTTTTCTTTAAGTTTACTCAGAGTATTGAATGATTCAATTGTGAAACCAGGAGCTGCATAGTTTGCAGCCATTTCCCAATAGTGCTTCTATGGGGCAAACTCGTTTCAAATACTGTCCATTGCATTCTTTGTAACAATTGCTTATTTACACCACTCACATTTTCTAATAAAATGGCTTTTTTCTTATCAATCAAGTTCTTATTTTTCAAACTGGTTATTAATTGTTTAAGGTAAACAACTTTTCTTTTTAGCCTGTTTATAGATTGTTTCAATACCCTAATTTTTCTAGTCTTCTCTTAACTTCTAATAGTTTCTTGAAGTAACTTCCATTTCAGTATTTTTAACCAGGACAGTCAGCTGTTGGGTTTAATGACTGTGTTGAGGAAGTAGAAGGACCAGGTTCTGTACTCTGAATATATTCGAATTGTGCTCTCTTTTTTGCCTAGAAAAAACAATATTTTTATATAAATATTCCCAATTCACAAAAAATTTAAATTATGTTTTACTTAGAACTGCCAAGGTGTTTTATTGTTATTAGTTATGTAGGTACATACCTTCCTGGGTTGCAGGTATGTGGGCAACTAATGGAAAATTATTGGAACAGCTTCATGGAGCAAATGTACCTACTCTTGAATTTACATCAGTTTTATATAACCAACATTCCTCAAAGTGTGTTGACCAAAGGTGTTACCTATCCATAATTTGCGTTTTTCTACATCTGTAGGAAGGCTGTAACAAAAAATAAAAAGTCCATAAAATACCTACCTGTTTTTTTAGTGAAAATTCTCCTATTTTACATTGAATAATTCTTTTGTCGTTTTGAGTTAGTCCTTTTTGCATTAATCTCTTATTGAAATGAATAGCTAGATTTATTTGGAGAAACTTAAAAATTGCTTACCTACTCCATTGGTATAATGGCTGTTTTGAAGCAAGAAAATATATTATTTATGCAGATTTAGAATGAATATTATTAAACCGCGTTATCCAAACACTATAATTAGATGAATTAAAGACTGAATAATTACATACTTAAATATAATTACTCAGAGATAACTCTTTCAATCATTTAAAATAAGAAAAATCTACAAAGGTCATTCTATACAATCGTTTGTTTACCTGTAAAATGAAATTCCTATCTCCTTTTCTCGCTGCGACTTCGGCATCCGTAAGCACAACAATTCACCATTATTCAGTTCAAAAATAATTCACAATCTCAATAATTTTCATTTATAAATTCACAAATGAAGCACACACTGTATTTGCTTTGTTTGCCACATAAATAATGGCGTCTGCTAAAAATGTGTCACAGAACGCATGCTCAAAATAAAGCGAAGTGCGGTATCCATATGCTTTCCTAATCTAAGGGTAGCACCAAAACAAATACATTACATGACCTTGTGAAGGCTGTTGACCCAAGGAAAGTGTACAATTCTGGTATTACTTGACTTCAGCAGAGCATTTGATACAATTAATTATGATCTGATCTGGAAATTCTGGGGTATTTGGGTCTTTCTAAACCTGCTCTTTTGAAGTCATACCTTCGTGGTCGAAAGCAAATGATTGTTGTGGATGGAGAATCCTCCCATTATCTGAATGTAAATTGTGGAGTTCCTCAGGGCTCTATTCTGCGATCTCTTGTATTTACTCTGTACACTTCAAATCTTGTTAAATGCCTCCAATTTTGTAATTATCTTAATCATTAATAAAATAATAAAATATAATTTTTATCACAACAATTCGTTCTAAAACACTGATTATTTTTTAATAATAAGATTGCAAAAATCGACGGACCAAAAAAATACTGGTTAGAAATATATAACGTAAATAAGAATGAAATTGTACCGATTTCAAAAACTTAAAACAAGTATTATAATGTCATTCCGTATTTTCCTTAGGACTTAAAATAAGAACACTTTATTATCAACACAATTTTACAACTGCAGTTTTATTACTTATTACTCTTATGTGTAAAAGACCATATTTAACAAAATTCACTTGTTCTTGCAGGTGTTATGGCCATTTTATGTATAGATTTATTAACTGACATGTTACCCGCTATCAGTTTAGCCTATGAAAAAGCCGAAAGCGACATCATGAGCCGTCCACCAAGAAACCCTAAAAAAGACAAGTTGGTTACAAGGAAATTATATTTTTTGGCCTACGGTCATATTGGTATGATAGAAGCACTTGGAGGATTTTTCGTTTATTTTGCCATTATGGCCGAAAATGGGTTTATGCCTAGAAGACTATTTGGTAAGCAAATGTATTAGTAATTTCAAAATTATACTTAAGTCTTGTTACCACAAAAGACACTTATTGCAACCTGTTACGATAATTATGTTCCAACAAAAACGGTCCTGGAACTGCTATGCTGCTAATTTGAAAAAATATATAACCTGGGTTTAAAAATAATGTTTAATTTTTTTCAAGATTAATTTTGATGAGTATTTTTTCCAAAGTTTCATTAAAAAAAACGGTTTCTTCGATACAGTCGAATGCTGTTCATATTGTAGTTATAGTAGGTAGAATTTTATTAGATTTATCAATTAAATCCTAAAATTTTAAATAAAGGGATAATGAATTTACCCAGAATATAATTCCAATTTTTTTTATTGTATTATTGTTATTTTTTTAAATAAACTAAAACCTAACGTTTATGTTAGTAAACTCGATTATTTGAGTCATTTATAACACAATTGTGTTTCAACTTCGTGCGGACTGACTTATTTTAATAGCTATTTTACTGAAACGCGACATGAAAGCAAAGATGTTTTTTTCGTAAATCCAATTTAAATTCTTTAAGTGAAAGGTTTCAACTTACTTATTAATTTATTGATTAGCATAATATAAACTTATTATAATACAAATTAAAAAAGGTATAAATCATGATGATAATTTCATTCAAGTATCGCAATATCAGTATCGATCTCATCGTCATCACTACTGTCTACATTTATAATCAATTTATTTACATTAGAAAAAGACTGTAAGTATTTTACCCCTACTTGTTGAACACGTTCAATGCAACTTGTCCATTGTTGATTGTCTATTGCGGCAACTTTACTTTCTATCAACTTTCTCATATATGCACTTAGTTTTGGAGATTGGGTTTTGTTGGCAATGTTCCTTTTCAACTGACTCCAAAGTAGCTCTATGGGACGGACTTAGGACGCAGTAATAGGGAGGTAGCCTTAGTACTTC
Organism: Ophraella communa; assembly: GCA_035357415.1. Taxonomy (NCBI): domain Eukaryota; kingdom Metazoa; phylum Arthropoda; class Insecta; order Coleoptera; family Chrysomelidae; genus Ophraella; species Ophraella communa. The sequence continues at coordinate 9,024,112 of CM068984.1, forward strand.
ATGACCTGTTTGTATTGCCAAACAGTCAATGACATACTCTTGTTTGAACGTTTTGATACGTAACACTTCTAATACTTGTTTTTTTGTGTAGCACTCTTTATAGTAAAGATCATTCTGTTCCAAAAAAAATTTCAGCTCAGTTTTCGTAGAACTTGATGTGGGTACTCTTACCCTCACTCTTGAATGATAGGGCGCGTTATCCATAACAATAACGCTATTTTTCTTTAGTTTTGGAAGTAAGGTTTCAGAAAACCATTTCTCAAAAAGAGGGCTATCCATATCTTGATGGTAATCCAGAAAACAATTTTTTATGTTTTTAGCGGAGAGAAGGAGCGCTCCTTCAACCCAACCGTCAGAACTGCCACAATGTAGAATGCTAATTCTTTTTCCTTTGTTTGAAGGAACGTCTACACTGCATTTTCGCTGGTTTTTATTAGCCCATCCTTTCTTCATATGTGTCGTACCAAGTTTCATCCAGATAATAAATTGGTCTCCCTCATTCTCTATATTTTGTGAGGGTTTGTAAATATTCGTTTCTCTATACAACCAGTCTCTTGCTCTCCATAACCCAGATAGCACAAATGTTCTCAGAATGTCACAATAAGAATATTTATAGGATGTTCCAGTAATATACCAAATATTTTAAGAGCTGTGATTTGTTTATTTATTTTTATGTGTACTGTTTTATTTATAAATTTAAAAATTAATGACATCTTTAGAAAAATAAATTGTTAGTAAAATGATTTGACCAGTTCTTTTTTCCATTTTAATGATTTTAATATACATTTTTGAGAAGTTTGATAGAATGTATTATTGGGTTATAGAAATATTGAATGTATTGAATGTATTAAGTACGAAATATTTGGAAATTTTATATTTTTGACACATTTCAAAATATTAAAACCTTCAATATTTCCTTGAAATATCTTAAAATATCCCCAAAATATTTTTGGACCATCCTTATAATATTATTAAAGTATTCATAAAATATTGTGCACTGATTCTGAGAATATTCAAAATACATTCTTAGAGTGTTCTATTAATGTTCTAAGATTATTCATGAAACATTCTCATAACATTCAACATGTATTCACAGAATATTTTTAAAACGTGAATAGAATGTGAAGCTTAATCCACTTAAAATGTACGTAGAACGTTCCAATAATATTATAAAGTATGATGTGGTAATCTTGTAAGAATATTCCTAGCATATTTATGCACAGAGAGTAAGAAAATTAAAAACAATGGGAGTATTTGATACACATTTACATAACATTTGATATTTATTCTCAGAACATTCAATATGTATTACTAGAATGTGCTCTCAGAATATTCCAGGAAAGTTAATAGAATGTGGAAGTCAGTCCACTTTGAATGTTCAAATAACGTTCCAGTAATATATAAAGTATGTTGTGGTAATGTTATAAGAATATTCAAACGTTCCAGCAGATGCTTCTAGGAGTATTCTAATAATATTCCTGTGCAACTGGGAATAGACTGACGTTTATCGATAGTCTTAAATTTAAATCCGTTGTTCTTCAAAAATCGCCACAAAGTTGTTCTCGCACAATCTATCACCTTTTTCCTTTTGAATTCGATTTGAATTATAATAATAACTAATAAATAAAATAACAACACTAAATAACAAGAATTCCATGAAAATATTAAACCCAAACCTGTAAAGGTCAAAACCAGGTAATATAATACAATGGAAGTGATAACCAGACCGTCCTTAATCCCTAATAAAAATAAGATAGTCAGTTCGCAGGATCTTGAAATGAATAATACTATCTAAATATTTTGTTAGGTCTACGTGAAAAATGGGATTCTTCAAATGTAAATGACTTAATGGATTCTTACGGTCAAGAATGGACTTACGAACACAGAAAAGAATTGGAATACACATGTTATACAGCTTTTATGATATCCGTTGTTGTAACCCAGTGGGCTGATTTAATTGTATGCAAAACAAGAGTTAATTCGATATTCACCCAAGGTAAGTTTAACTTTCAAACACATTTTCATAATTATCCGTCTGGTTATTATTTCATCTACAAATGTGCGGTAAGTACTTACTTACCGCATGATTAATGGGCGGTTAACTATCACTTTACCGCATTAGTAATTGTAATTACGTACTGGGAAGTCCGGGAAGTGACTTATTACGGTACGAGATAGATGTTCATGGACGAGCAGGCGACGAAGGAGCCGAGTCAAGAATATCTAATCGAGTACCGTAATAATCACTTCACGGACATGTATTATACTATATTTTTTTTCTTACTGCCTTTGGTTTTAAACGCAATAAAATATGAAACTGAAATGACATATTTGATCATTTTATTAGGAAGTCATGTAGACTGTTGTGAAAAAATTATGTTACTTGATTTATTCTTAACATGGTTGATTTGCACTTTATAAATAAAAGATTAACAGCGGTTACCAAGTTACAATGTAAATAAAGGCAGACATATTAAATTTTTCTGCACACACGAAATGTCTGCGGAGGAAATGGATCTGAAATTAGATTAAATTGCTGAGAAAACTGCGGAAGCGATAGGGCAAATCGTTCCAGTTAAGTCTGCGAAAAGATATGAAAAAAAATTATGCACTGTTTTGCTACAGGCGTGAACACAATTTGAAAAGTAGTGCTGATGAAAATGTGATGTTGGCTTACTTTTTGGATGTGTAATAACAGTTTTTTTAAAGAATATTCTTTTTAACAATTTAAATTATCTCTAAAAAACATTCAACCCTTCTTCATTATGGTCCAAATACTCGATGGTAAAATCATATCAAGTTTCCCAAAGTTGATAGCTTTTTTAAAAAAACAAAATGTAGACCATCAGCCAAACCAGTCGAAGGTGCTGACAAAGGAACAAATTGAAAGCTTCATGAAGGACGCTCCAGATTGAGAATATCTATTACCCAAAGTGATAGCATTACTTGGAGTTGCTAGAGGTTGCCGAAGGGGAGATATCTATAATGTAGAAGTTAGTAATGTGGAGGATACGGGTACTCAGCTAGTAGTTAAGATTTACCAGAGAAAACGCATATTCGACGAGCTTTCACTGTGGTTAACAATGATGAGTTTCATTATTTGGATGTGTTTAGAAAATACATGAATTTACGGCAACACGTCTCCCTGAAAGCTCTTTTGGTGGGTTATAGACAAGGAAAATGTCTGTCTCAAAGAGCTGGTATACATACTGTTGAAGCACCTAAGAAAATAGCTGCTTTCTTAAAACTAGACCAACCAGAAAAGTATATAGGTCATTGCTTCAAGAGGACATACTCAACGTTGTTGACCAATGCTGGAGCTGACTTAAAGTTCTAAGACAGTACGGTGGATGGATGAGTTCTTCAGTTGCAGAAAAGTAAATAGAAGAATCGATTGAAGGCAAAAACAAGATTGCAAGAATGATCCAAAGGGGCGAAACTTTTGTTGAAGTGCTACATCACAGCCACACGTCTTCCGCGATTACAGAAAACACTGTAAATCCATCAACAACTCCATTATTACATATTGCTGACAACAGCAGTTATACAATTAATGTCAATCTTCAAAAACTAGAATAAAAGCTTAGTTTATGTAGATTCACTTATTATTTCAAACAACATTGGGAGAATTGAAGACTACTGTCAAGTACAAGTGTACCGTAAAGTGCCATTTCCCGGACTCAAACGAGTCGGGTCCAGCTGTTTCACTAAAAAACTAGCATCATCAGATTGACATATGTCAATTATTCTCAAACGAGTCGGGGAAATGGCACTCTATCGTACAGTATGAAAAAAAAACAAGTTTTGATATCATTCAAATGTATTTTTTATTAACTAATTTCCGAATTTGATCACATTTGCTATTGACTTTCTTTTAAAGGATGATTTACAGTGTGGACATCACTTATGGAATAAAATTATTTGTGGGGTTAGTTTATAAAAAACGCTGGGACCCGTCATCTTTGAAGTTAAAATGTGAGCTTTTTAAACATAAATTTAAATGTACAGGGTGATAAACGCAAGTCTGGCATGGTCCATGATCTATATTTTTAATGAAACTCCCTGTATATTTTTATGATTTTAAGAGATCCTTAAAAATATGATCTCAACGAACTATACCATGAAGGGTCTATTATGAATTGTACGGGGTTAATTTTCTGAAATTATTTTTAATTTTGTTCAAGATAGTAAATACATAAAATTGTGAAAATAATAATGTTTCACATTTTAAATAATGGTTTTTTTTTAATTACCTGAATGCAGACCTCAAATTCCTTTACTAAGTATCAATATTTTGGGTTTTGTTAACATGTTTTGTCACGAATAGGTAAAAACTTGTTGTCAATTCTTTATCAAAAACTAATATCTTACGAAGTAATAATGAAATATTTAACTGAGACTCACCGGATTGAAATTTTAATGATGGTTGGTTACGGTATCGCCGCAGAAGTCAAGTTGAAGTGGCAAACTTATTTATCCAGAGGTATCCTCAGTTGCCCAATATTTCACAAATATTTAGATTTATTTTTTCATCTCTCACCTGAAGCTGACAATATTAGTAATTATTAATCATTTAATTTATTATTTCTAGGACTTGGAAATATGGTATTAAATATAAGTTTGATAGTAGAGACCGTAGTAGCTTGTATGCTGTCCTATATACCCGGAATGTATTATTTGAAATTTTATCCAGTTCTATTTAGATGGTAAGTAAGTCCTCCGGTAGTCTACTATATAGATACTAGCTGACCCGACAGACGTTCTCCTGTCTTAACGATGAATATTAAATTCGAATTATAATTTTGTTAAATAATGTCCTTTCTCCATCTGCTTTTTGATATACCCTCGTATTATATTTTTGGTTAAATAGTATCCGTTCGCGATTTATCAACTTTTTTGTAACATCGTATTATATTTTTGTTAAATAGATTACCTTTACAATAAATTTTTGTTAAATAATGTCCTGTCGTCATCTGCTAACCTTTTAATATAATATACCCTCGTATTTTCTTTCGCCATCTACCAATTTTTTATGTACCCTCGTATTGTGTACAAATTTTCAGCGAAAAAGAAAGCTACAAACTTTGATTATTAAATTTATTTTACTAACCCTTACTTTTTGGAAGTCCATCTTACTAAGAATAATTGACATATGTCAATATGACGATCTGACGAACTTGAAATTCAAAACATTTAAGAACAATTAAAAAATAAGGGTTGATCGTAGGGTGAAAATTTAGGGTTGTATGTATTTTTGTATGTTGTATCATGGAAACATAAAAACAAAAACTTTTGACCAAAAAAAAATTAAAAAAATTACGGGAAAAATAGATATTATTAGAAATAAAAATTAAAGTTTTGACAAAAATTAGGGGGGGTCAACAATTTTTTTCAGAGTTTTCATTATGCTCACGAGAATCCATTTGAAAAGCTCTCTTCGGCGAACCCCCCAATGCCCCCCCGGAATTTGTTTGGGATGCACGTATCGCTAAATACAGTACGTAGAACAAAGGTTTTCGGGGGGTCTTTCTCATGTTTCAGTGTCGATTTTTCTACTGACCCCCTCCCTTATGACCCCCCAAGTATAGTCTCAAATTGATGATGGAGCATTCGAATGGTGTTATTAGACATAGGCATACGTTGGGTATTACAAAATTAAAAAAATTTGATATAACCTTAAAATTTAGCGCACCTCAGTTTTGAAAAAAAATATGGTTTCCTATAGAGTTGATGCCTAAAATTTTGATGGGCATAAAATAAAAATTTTCTTTCCAAACTTTGCCATTTTGTCTTTAGTTTATATCGGAAAAAAAGTTTTGAAATATTCCTCTGTAAGGGCCTTAAAATTCTTTACAAAAAAGATTTTTGAGTTGATTTTTCTATTCACACGTACATCAATCCATTCCCCCTTTTAATTTTTTCCTAAATGTAATTGCACAACACTACAACACCCGGTAATTAGTTTTCTTATTTTAAATAATATTAAGAAATACCCTATCGACGCCACTGGATTCGCCCCCCTCATCCCCAAAATGTTGCCTTGGATCCCTATCCTAATGAATTTTGATCCTCTATACAACCTTTTCTTTTAAACCAAAAACCCAGTTCATGTTCCCCTTTAATGTAGTATCAGGTCTGGCGTGGGGAGGGGGTACCGAAAACCACGACTCTCCCCGATTTTCAGGAAAATTTGTAAAAGGGGGTATTTTGACCCTAAGAAAAAGATCGTGAGGTTAAAATTTATATTAAAATGTTGTTTTCCCATCAAACTTTGTAGGGAGAGGTATTTGGGGTCAAGTTTAAAAAAAAAATTAAAGAGCTCTTATTGTACAAAAACTGTCAAAAATGTCAAAACTGTAGGTTTTATGAGTCTTAAAAATATTAAGAATCTAAAATTTTTATATATTTTATAAAATGTATAGAAAAAGTAAAAAACGAAAAAAACTTTATTTTAATTTTTCTATCTCCCCAAAATATTTGGAATAGTTTAAAAAAAATGTTTTACCCTAACGAAACAAATATAGTAAATAATAATTTTTAAATTGAATTTAAAAGCAAAGTGCAACTTCAAAAATATTTTTCATTTCATTAATCACCATTAACAAAAAAATTTGTAAATTTTGGGAAAAATTGATAGAAATTCCTAAAGACAGTATACTTACATCGTTTAATTGGACACAATAGATCCTATGGGTCGCAGTGTAATCATCACCCCTAACTCATTCATACATACATACATCGTTTAATTTAGTATTGAATAAATTTGATTCTATAACGATTTAAGAAACCAAATGGGCATATTGAGTTAGAGGAAAGATTACCCTGCAATGTAAAGTCATTTTGTTTTCTTCGATTTCATAAATATAACAATTAAAAAAAAATGTTTCCTTAGAAACTTATTACGACTACACCACTGGAGATTAAGGAACAAAATACCTTTCAAACGAAAGCAGCCCACCTATATTGTCATAAAAAATATATTGTTAAAATTTTTTAATAATAGTTAAAGTTTTAAATTCTATTTTCAATTGAAATAAAAATCGTAAAAAAACAATTATTCTAATAAAAATAAAAAACTCAGTGTCTTGAAAAAAAATTCCTTCATAGTCATTTTCCAGGAAAATTGGGTTTTCCGGGTTATTGTTTGGGTTTCCGGGTTATTATTGAATTTATCTTAAAAATAGGTAAAATAATTTTTGAATTTTCTCTTCCCATTTTTTGTAAATTTAAGTGAAGATGTATTTAGTCTTGAATATATTTTAATATGTTTTTATCTTTTAGGTGGTGTTATTCATTTCCTTTTGCAATTTTCATATTCATCTTTGACGAGTTCAGGAAGTGGCGCTTAAGAAACAATCCAGATGGTTGGTACAGAAAAGAAACTTACTATTAATTCTTAATTTAATGTAGAATATTTTTAAATGTAGTTCATAATTTCCTGTAGTTGTCTCTCATTTATTTGTTTAAATATTACATTTTACATAGATATATGTATATATAAACTCCAAGTTGCACAAATACCCATTCTTAAATAAATACAGTGGTTGAAAGCTTTTGATCATCAATAATAATAGAAATTATTTTTGTAATAATTTTACTATTTAAAAAATACTAAATGCTTATTATTAATAGGAAAATATTATAAATCTCGAAAAAATTAGGTATTAAATATACTTCAGTACCTATGTACCTCCATTATTTAATGTTTAAAAAATATAAACACCTTGCTTGATTAGAAGTAAATATTATTGTGTCTGACTGTCGCATGGGTATAGGTTTTACAAGAAGAATAGCTTCTAATGCCTATACAGTGGTAAGTATTTAATATTCAATTATTTTCCTATAAGGCCTAATTGTTCATGTGTACAGCTTTTTAAATTCCAAATACAACAGCAAAATTCCTCGAGTGACCGCTTAATACGCAAACCTCATTTGAACTTGTAGATGTATTTGGACAAGTAGAACTACATTATTGATATTAATTTGCATTAAATAAATACTAATGAGTATGTAAAATCATACATAAAATAGTATAAAACTACATACATTAAAAACACTTCGTCAGCTAAAAATATATTACATCAGTGTGAATGTACGGCGTACAAGTTAAGAGTTATTATTAATCTTAAATTTTAAATGTTTTTGAGTAATACTTTGAATCAAGTAGCCGAATATATTTTTATTATCAGAGAACTACTATATTTGTTTAATTATTACCTACCTTCTTAGACTTACTAACTATGTTTTTTTATTGTATGTACTATAATTTTATAATAAAATACATATTTATATACTTCTTTTTTATTATTTAGGTATTGTCTAATGATAAAAATTGAAGTTAATTTTTAATTTTATTATTTCCACTTCAAAATGATTGTTTTGTCAGCAACTGCGCGTTCCAATAACAATTTAAAAAAATACTCTATTACATATAAAGTGTTATTTTGTAAAATCTAATTAAAATGTACACTATCTAGGATTTATATTTGTGTTGTACCGACTTTTTTTAAATAAAGCTCTACAAATACGGCATAATTTTAAATTTTTAACCTATAAATAATATCCGCATGATATTCCAATGTAGATATATTAAAAAGAGTATCAATAATAATGTAAACAGGAGACGCCTAGAAAAGATTTCTCTAGTTGCTGGATAATCAGTGTTCCAGCCCCAGAGCCCTAGGGGCTATTAATAGCCCTATAGGAAAGTCCGTCATCTCTGATGTTCTGTAATCTTCAAAAGAGTAGCTCTTAAAATGTTGTTTTATTAAAATTGTTGATAAAATTAGCCAGCTAGTATTTATTCATTGGACATTGTCGAATTGGGTTTTATGCCTGTATGCACTATTGTACAATTTCTCTTATTAATACTTTAACCGTGATTTCATAATGTTTTTCTTATGCACCAAGCCTTTTTCTCCTAATCCGCAATTAACTTTTAATCGCCCGATGGCCTGGGATTAAGACTAGATAACCGCGGTTAGTTAATAAGTGAGGTTAGGATGTTTTGTTTGGTTCTGATTTCTGATTTCACTTACATGTATTTTTGTCAATAGTGAGTAGTGATAGACTGTGGTAGTAAAAAATAATTATGGAAGTGGAAGACCTATTATTTGATGATGATCTAGACATTAATGACATAGTGTTAGATGGATTTCCTAGGAGTTGGAATGAGAGAGAAAATTATTTTGAAGCCCTAGATGACCTTAGTTTCTTTTGTCGCTTCCGCCTCACGAAACCAACAAAGGTAGATCTTGAAGAGGTTGAAGAAGCCCTAGCTTATGATAATAGGATGTAAGTATGATACCCTATGCAATTTTATGGCTCCCATAACTATATGAAATTGCACTGTAATCTGTATTCTTAAAACAAAAGGAAATAAATTGAAGCTGACAATTATAATTTCAAACACCCGAAACAGCCTCTTTGCCCGTAACCTTCACATCAATCAACATCAAATTGTGACAGATATAACGGATTCCTAGGAAAATTGCCATGCTGCCATCAGCTGGCTATAATTATCAAATCATAATTAGCTAATTTGAGTGCAAAATTCTTTGGTGCATTAAATCGACTTTTTAACCGTGATTACATACTTAGTTGTGGTTAGTTAATTACGAGAAAACGTGAAAAAGGTGTCTACAGGCATTAAAGTATTTTTATTTTTAACTGGATTAAAATAACCAAATAAATAAGGTTTTTAAAATGGCACACGACAAATGATTGAACTGATATAAATATATATTATCGTTAATGATCGTCACTGCACCACATCAATCGAATTCCGGAACTGTATGTAATTTTTTCTGTTCTATGATATAATTATAATTGATAAATCCTGACTTTTTTTACTAGTTTTGATATATTATGGCAATATCATCTGACGATGCTAATCTTAGCGAAACGGCCGTCATTGTAATTTAAAACCTAATTTTTTCAAATAAACTTGGAAGTTACGTTCAAACAAAGAGTTTTTTTATTATTCTTATATAAGTTGCTGTTAAATTTTGGGCAATCTTAATTATTTTTGAATCGAAGTAATGGAAAACTTTAGATCGTCAAAAATGCTATTCATGGCTCTGTTGAGCGATAAGACAACAATGCCAATTTCTTATTTCAATTGAAATACTGCATAAGCAGATTGACTAGTAGAAAATAAACTACATGTACGACTCTTATCATTCGTTTGAAGTACCAACTCGTGATAAAATCGAATGCCCAACAAGTAGGCAAATGCTATAATAGAATACATTAATTTAAATAACTTCTGCACTTAAAAATTTAATTTTTCTTGTGTACTAATAATGTAATAAAAATATAAAAATTAAATAGATTAGGAAAGACATATTTTATTCCGGCTTAAATTATTGTACTTTAAATTTCAGTTAACCGACGGATCACTAGATATTCGCCAAAATATAACTAACACCTGTATGTATTGACACTTGACATAAATGTCAAGAGTGTCAGTTGTCAGTGCTGGATGTCATTCTCAAGAGACTTTTTATAGTAGGTTAGAATTTAAAAACAAATTTATATTTGCCCATCTAAAAATACTAAAAATACTATACTGGGAGCTGGGGATAAAACTTTACAAAAGAAATCATTAAAATTTAGTAATAATTAACCAATGGTACCACTTATGCTTTAGTGGTGGATGTTTTTGCAACTTTTTATTTTTAATTTTATTAATTACAGAATCTTATTCTATGAACCCTTCAGATCAAAGTACCAATAAAGACGAAGCTTCCAGGTAAGTTTTTGATACTGTTATGTCCTGATTTTGTTGTATTATGCATATCGATTAATTATTATTCTTATAGGTTATGTTTAATAAGTCAATATTGAATGTCATCATAACAAATGCTTTTGTTTGGGTTTTACAAGGGAAAAAGTTGCCTTTTATAATGGGGAAAATAAAAATAATAATTTTAGGAACAACCCAGAAGCATCGTCAAGTAACTTAAGCAACGAAACAATTTCTACTGACAATAAGGACGAAGTTATGAAACGAGCTGCTGCAAAGAAATTAATTGAAAGATACTTCTATCAACTTACTGATGGTTGTGGGAATCCTCATTGTGATAACCAATTCTGTGCTTCAAGTGGTGAAGTAAGTTTAAAGTTTTTGATTATTATTTGCCAACCATTAGTTTCATGACATTTATAAAATGAACTCTGCAAGGTCAGGTAATTAGAGTATAAAACATGTATTCATCATAATTAAATTTTAGTGAAAAAAATGATCTAAACAAGCACAACATAGGTAACATAGGTATATTTGCTAGGGAGGTAGTATCATTTATAGAATTTTATTGTCTGTTAGACTCTGTTGGGAATATAAGAAAAAAAGATTTGTTTTAACTTTTAATTATTAACAAATATTTTATATGGAAATAATTAGTAGAAGCATAAAACCAGACTAGGTATGTTTTGGAAACAATAGCTGTTTCCACACAACAGAAAACTTTTTAAAGCAGCTATTACAAAATAATGTAAAGGAAGTACTTTTTACAAATTGAAGGAGAATTTCTAATACATACCAACAATGAATGTACCTATAAATAACACAACTAATTAATTTAATTAATCACAGGATAACATTTTTAGTTAAATTTTTAAGGTAAACTAATTACTAAGTGTAAAGTAAGCCACCTCCTAAACTATCTGAGATGGGGTAAAATCTATAAAATGATTCAAATATACATTAATAACCAATATTCAGCCATATTTTACAAAGTGGCCTTATTTTAGTTGATTATAAAAAATATTAATTAAAATTATCATTATACTCTATTCTAGTTAAAACCACTAACACCAGATGAAGCAGCAGCACAAGCCATTCAATTATTTTCTCAAGATGCAAGACTATGTGAAAGGCATCCCAACAAAATAGCAAGAAAACAAGGAAATATAATTAATAACAAAAATGAAACAACAACTGAAGTCAATTTTAAAACAGATTTACCAACAAATGATATTGAATCACAAAATATGTTTTCAAATACTAAGGAAGATCTTAAATATAACAGTGAGTATAATTTTTTTAAATCCTAATTTTATAATACTTTTGAATTTTTTTAAATCAAGCAGACCTATTATAAATTATATATTTATTTTTTTTAAGCTAATTTAACAATTTTATGTTCTTTTCCCTCTTTCAACACTTTTATTACTGGTGTATCAATAGGCATGTTAAAACCAGAGTACCTATAACAAATATAATTTTTATGTTTTGAGCAATCTCTTAGCAAATGTATCTTAGAGTTGCCATGTATGTGCTTTTGTATTTTCAAAAGATCCAACCCTAATTAATCATTCAATTATCATTATATACAAAATACTACAAATTTTACTATTTCAGCACCAACTTATTTAACAGAGCAGGCCCTATTTGACATAATTGATGATTGTGAAGCTAATAATAGTTATTCTCCATTAATTCGGACACTAGGAGAAATTTTTAGTAGTATTGAAAACTTATCAAAAAGTTTTCCACTAGAAACAAGTACTCCTACTAAATGTTCAACAAATTTACAAAATGCAGGTAATAAAATAATTGTGCATATATACTCACAATTTAAAGAATACAAAATAAAATGTTTTCCATTTTAAACATTTATTTCATCAAATGGTATATTTTTCAGATATAAAAACTTTAAAAAAAGAAGAAGTACGAAGTTTAGAAGGAGAAAAAGACAAAGATGAAGATAGTTGCACTGATTTGAACAAAAATTCATTACCACCAGTTGACATACCAGCGGTTCGTAGAGCTTTTACAGCTTTATTCAAATTAAAAACCTCTATTTTTGAAAATGCTTTAGTTAATGCTTTAGTCACATTAGCTGGAAATTTACAAATGGAATTACCTACGAGGAAGGAACGGGGAAGCCATGACGACATTGTTAATGTTTTAGTGATTGTCTTTGAAATCCCCGCACTAGGTATGTATATTAACATTGCAATTACAGATATAAACAAACTTGCGAACTGGAATAAAATAGAAGTTTTTACTTATCTTAAATTAATTATCACTTCTAATAATATAGTCTGTAAAATATATATCTTGTAATTACATGCGTGAAAGATTTATTTACTATTTTTAAGTAATTTTACTGTTGGCCAAAAAAGCAACTTTATTTGATATAATAAATTAAAATATCAATCCTCAATATAAAAATAGTAATTTCATTTTACTGAGGAGCCTAATATAATTATCTAATTTTTAATAATAAATAAGTAATAAATTTTAATTATTGATTTATGTTAATAAATTGATTTCCCTTTGTCCAACATTGTATATTTATTAGCAATAATCAAACACAGTTATTGTAGGTAGAATCACAAATTAAACATACATTTATTATTTAAGAATTTTCAATAGTAAGATTATGCAGCTTTTGTGTTTTTTCAGGTTCAGGAGATTTGTTGGAAACAGCATTACCTGCAATATGTAGAGCAGTACAAAGACTACCTGTAGAAGTACAAGCTAGTTTAGCGATACAATGGTCTGGAGTAGCAAGAAGAAGTATCAGAAATATTTTGGAAAATTTACAACAACTTATAACTTTGCGTGTGATAATGACACCATTTCAAAGAGACTTTTTTGTACAGGACGAAAATGTTATTACATCTGCAACAAAATTTATGAAGGTAGTGTATCCAATTAGTTGCATAGCAAATATTCCATAATCATCGTCACCAATTAGTTTTAAGAATAACAAGATAAAAATGAGTGAAATATTTTAGATTTTATATTATGCTAACATGTTAGCTGGAATATTGGAATCACCAGAACTGAGATTCCAAAGTCTTTCTGATCATCCAGAAGGTTTTAAACCAAGAAATATGCTACCTCCAGATCCCTTAGCTGAAGAATTAGGTATACATGTACTTGACTGCCGGAAGCCTTATTTACCATTCTCAGAATTTTATAATGAACCACTTAGTGATACTGTTGAAATGGATCGGGACTTTGCAAATTATAAAAGTGACACAGGTAGGATTTTATATATAAAAGTTTAGTTAAATATTCCTATAGGACAATTTTAAATTTTTGTCCTTTCAGTATTAACATAATATTTTCTTGGCAAATAAACATTTAATCAAATTCGTGTTAAAGATAATGTTATATTTTTGATAAACTTTTGATACAATTTTTTATATATTTATTTGACATTAAATTAGCTATAAACCATTTTACACCACATTTTAGGTAAATTTAGTTTCATGCACTACCCATTTATATTGACGCCTGCAACAAAAACAATGGGACTTTATTTTGATAATAGAATAAGAATGTATTCAGAAAGGAGAATCAGTTTTTTACAGGCATTTACGGGATTACCATCTCAACCATTTTTAAAATTGAAAGTAAGAAGAGATCATATTATTGATGATGCTCTTGTAGAGGTATGTATATATTAAGAAAAAATAAAATGTCTATTGTTATATTTTTATATATGTATTATGTGTTTTTAATGTCTTTTTTATGAAATTTAAACTTGCAGTGGAATATATAAAAATTGTATCTGACCATTAGAATTATTTTAGCTGGAAATGATATCTGTAGATAACCCCAGCGATTTAAAGAAACAATTGGTGGTCGAATTTGAAGGGGAGCAAGGTATAGATGAAGGAGGAGTGTCAAAAGAATTTTTTCAATTGGTAATTGAAGAAATTTTTAATCCTGACTATGCAATGTTTGCAGTTCAACCAGAATCGCAATACGTAAGTACCACAATTTTATAAATTGTTTAAAACTAAAGAATAAGTAACTCATCATTTAATTTGAGCATATTTAAAAAAAAATTCCAACTACCTTTTAATAAATAACAAATAACTTTTTTTTAAAATAAAGTAAAAAATAATGATTATTGGCATTGGCAGAAAAAATGAATCAAATCAGAGTTTAGTGTACCATTTAATTAATTGAATACAGTGGAGTTTTTATAAAAATGAAACTATCATTAATTAAAAGTAAAACCGAACTATTTTTGTTTCTGTAGGTTTGGTTTAATCCTACCAGTTTTGAAAGTGATGCTCAGTTTACTTTAATAGGTATAGTGTTGGGATTGGCTATATACAATAACGTCATTTTGGCTGTTAATTTTCCTATGGTACTTTATAGAAAATTGATGGGAAAACGTGGAAGTTTCGAAGACTTACAAGACTGGACTCCAGTAAGTACAATGAATACATTTCTAAAATGTCTTGTGTGAATACCAATTTTGTGAAAGTCCATCGTAATAAAACCACTAAACATATAACCTGGCAAAAAAAATTCACAAGTTATTTATTAATAAGAAATAATATCAAAGTCTTAGATCCCAAATCCCAAGGGATTATACAAGATATAGCTAGGTATTGAATTTGAACTTAATTGGTTTGTGAGTCTTTGGGTCCAAGTAAATGTCTTAAAGTGTGTTCAACAATATAGTGCCTAAAATAAAAGGGGACTGATAGTGATAATAAAGTTCTTAGGTACTTTTATCTCAGGTATTGGTAAGTTTGGGTAAAGAATGCAGGTTAGGATTAAATTTGCAAAAATATTTTTTTAATAGAAACGCATATTAAAGGATATTCACAATAAAATTTAATAAAAATTTAAATATATTAATATATCAATTCAGTTTCACTATCACTATCGTCGTCTACATTAATTATAAGGGGTTCTATGTTAGTATGAAATGCCCTGTATGAATCCTCCACTTTTATAACATGGTTTATTGTTCTTTTCCAACAATCAGGGTCTGGGTCATCTATATTTTGCCGGATTAATGCAATTACAAAAGGACATAATGTAGGTATAGTATTTAGGGTCTGTACTTTGTTCTTTAGTTTTCTTCACATATGCTCAATCGGGTTGAATACGCAGTAGTAAGGAAGAAGACGAAGAACTGTATATCCTTTGGATGCTACAATTGTGTCACATACATATGTCTTCTTTATGTTAAATGTCCTTAGAACCTCTAAAAGCTGCGTTTTATATATCCTTCTACAAAGTACATGTTGTTTTGGAGAATAAATTCTTGGATTTCCGTTTTTGTTGGCAGAGCAAATACCTTTGAACTTCATCAATTCGAATTTTAGTCAAAAAACAAGTTTTGTTATTTTCGATAAAAATAGTGTTAAACCACGTAATCGACTACCTAGAATACGAAAATGCACTCAGAATTTTAAAATTCCTAATAATTTCCAACAAAATTGACTACTTTTGAGTTTTGCTGTACTGCTTCCCCACCCAGATCTAACAGTGTTATTCACATCCCATCAAAAAACTGATCATACCAGTCGATTCAGCGTCTAAAAAAACATATTTTACATATTTTTAAGAATTTTTTAGCGAAAAAAATTTTACCTATGAAAATGGCAGAGCAAATACCTTTGAACTTCATGACTTTGAATTTTAGTCAAAAACCAAGTTTTGTTATTTTCGATAAAAATAGTGTTTAACCACTAAATCGACTACCTAGAATACAAAAATGCACTCAGAATATTAAATTTCCAAATAATTTCCAACAAAATTGACTACTTTTGAGTTTTGCTGTACTGCTTCCCCACCCAGATCTAACAGTGTTATTCACATCCTATCAAAAAACTGATCATACCAGTCGATTCAGCGTCTAAAAATACCATATTTTACATATTTTTAGTAATTTTTTACCGAAAAAAATTTTACCTATGAAAATGGCAGAGCAAATGCCTTTGAACTTCATGACTTCGAATTTTAGTCAATAACCAAGTTTGAAATTCATTGCGACTTAGTGTTTGTGAAATAGTATTTTGGACCTTTAATAATAAAAAATGTCTATAAAAAATAAATATACCGAATTGTTAACTTTAACCATAATATAAACTTTCTTGTTTTTATTTTAACAAATTGTTAAAATATTTGATTTTTTAATCTGCGAAAGTTTTCTTATCGTTAAGAAATGAAGATAATATATTTTATGTTGAGCGGTCTGTAAATTATCTTAACAATATTTTTATAAATTGGAACAATAACTAAATCAACTTACACGCATTTGATACAAGTGAAATAAGTGTATTCTCAACGAAAATTTTTGTTTTTAAATGCCCCTATGATTGGAGGGATTTTGAATATCTCTCGATTGAAATTGTTTATTCTTTCAATAATTCATTTTGCATTCATGTCATCCAATCTTTTACTTAAAATTGTGATTAGAAAACTAAACCTTTACGTTATTTATTGTTTGTGTTTCTCTCATAGTAATGACGAGAAATATAGTACAAAGAGAAATTTACAAAATATCCTTTTATTATGGTTATAACAAAAGAGTAAAATTTGACATAAAATGTTAAACTATGATGTATAAACGATGGTAAGAAAACTGTATAAATATAAATATAAATACCTGAATATACTTTGACGCCTGTAAAAACGCCTTGTAAAAACATACCAAGAAAAAATAAATAATTTCAAAATAAGTTCATTTCAGTCGCTCACGCGTTCCAAATTATTATAAAATCCTTTAAATTCTAAACGAAAAACCTCCTTTGCTTAAACAGATATTCTTTTGGCTCAATACTTTTCCTGTAAATTTATGTTAATTCTATGTTGACTGTTCATTTCATCACCTAAACTTTTATCTTTTTGTATAATTTCAAATAATTCAATTTATCACAAATACTTTTTATTCAGGTACTATATAACAGTTTAAAACAACTTTTGGAGTACAACGAACCAAACCTTGAAGAGGTATTTATGTTAACATTTAGGATAAGTTATCAAGATGTGTTTGGCTCTACTATTAGTTATGATCTAAAAGAAAACGGGGACACAATAAGTGTTACACAAGAAAATAAATATGTAAGTAAAACTCCCGACAGGTTAAGCCATTAATGATTTTTTCTAGACACAAAAATGGTGATAATAGTAAAATTGTATCTTAATTGTAACATGTAAACGTTATTTTTAGGAATTTGTGGACTTATATGCGAATTTCTTATTAAACAAATCTGTCGAAAAGCAATTTTCGGCCTTTTATAAAGGATTTCAAATGGTGGTAGACGAATCACCTCTTGAGTTGCTCTTCCGTCCAGAAGAAATAGAATTGTTAATTTGCGGCAGCAAAGTAAGTTATTATTAAAAAGAATTTTTTTCATTAAACAAAGGAAATTATGCTTAAAAAGACATATCAAAAATTTAAACTCAGTGCTCCAATTTTATGTTCACTTGCGAAAAAGCCGTTTTCAAAACAAATTCAAAAATTTTATTGAAAAGCGTAACTTAATAACTAGTTTTAATTACGATGTTAAAGTAAAAATTTCAATGTTAAAAAGCTGAAAATGCCGGCTGGCAGCTGGGTTTGTTCCCATGTCAAATTATTGGGGACACTCAATTGGAATGTTTCCAAGTCCTGTTTTTAATTTCTTTTTATTAATTTATCAGTTCGTCCCTCAAGCCTTCCTATGAACTTTTCTCTACTTTAGTATTTGATAGATAGTCTTCCTCCCTTCTTTTATTCTGTATTAAATTTATGTTCCCTACATCTTTTTTTTCCTTTCTTAGACCCCTCATAAATTTCTAATTTCCTGCAGCACTTTACTTCCCTGTAATCATTGTTCTACCTCTTCGCATTGTGTACAGACATTAACATCCAGTTAGATCTCAATTCTTCTGCCAGTTAAGTTCTACAACTATACTATATCTTACTAAAGAGATGCATTATGCTACCTTTGTGCTAAATTGTATTCAGATCCGTTTAGTTATTTTGGCGTTATTGAAAAACAAAGATCCATCAAAATATTTTATATAAAATAGTTTAGATATAAATGTTTGTTTCAGAACTTTGATTTTGATGAATTGGAGCATTCGACAGAATATGATGGTGGTTATACAAACGAAAGTCAGATTATAAAAGATTTCTGGTCAGTTGTTCACGCTTTATCGATGGAAGATAAAAGGAAACTTCTGCAATTTACAACTGGGTCAGATCGTGTACCAATAGGTGGCCTATCTAGGCTGAAACTCGTCATAGCCAAAAACGGACCAGATTCTGATCGACTACCTACCGCTCATACGTGTTTTAATGTTCTTTTATTGCCAGAATATTCCTCAAAAACAAAACTTAAGGATAGACTAGTGAAAGCAATAAATTATTCAAAGGGATTCGGCATGTTGTAAAAAATTGTGTTTTGTGAATACGTAGATTATATTCAGTTACTAACAAAACTGATTTGTTTTAAACATAATTATTGTGTACAGCTCCGTCATATGACATTCTGTTGACTATTAACTCTTTTTGTATTGTGCAATTTTGAAAAATAAACATTACTGAAAGAGATAAAAAAATAAATAAAATATTAAATTGGGATTATAAATTATATCTTTCTAATTGATCATAGTGGTATGACATTCAATACAGGTAAGTTAGTGTTATTTAATTCTATCATATTTAGTTTGCATACCTAATTATGTACCTATTTACCCAAATAAAATAAGCAAATATTCTTTAAGAGTAGTCAGTCTTTTTTACTGGAACGCAATATATATGTATGTATATAATTGTGGGTTCTCAATAAATTATATACATTTTCTATTTAACTTTTATTGTAATTTTACAAGTCGTGTCTTAATATTTTTAACTTCCATTTATAAAACAATATCATTTTCTCTTTGAATTTTAAAAAAAATTCGCCGGAAATTAGAAGATTTAAAAATACTTCTAACATTAGCGCTTTGGACAATTTAATTTTTTTTAATGTAATATGACATTTGACATAGAATTGACAGAATGCGTACTGCAAATATCATCAAAATTTATAGGCGTTTTTTTTCGTGCTAAACGTTTGTACACAATACGAGTGTACATAAAAAAAATTGGTAGGAAATACGAAGGTATATCAAAAGGTTGGCAGATGACGACAGGACATTTAACAAAAATTTTATACAAGGGTACCTATTATATTTAACAAAAATATAATACGAGGTCCCATCAAAAAGTTGGTAGATATTGTTGGTAGTTGGTAGGACATTTAACAAAAATGTAATACCAGAGTGTATCAAAAAGTTGGTAGATGGCGAACGGATACTATTTAACAAATATAATACGAGGGTACATCAAAAAGTTGGCAGGTGCAGAAAGGACATTATTTAACAAAAATATAATGTTTTTCATACTGACAGTTATATGTCGTTGACTATCCCTTTGTGACCTGTAAACTTGCACCTACATGTTGTTTGTTTGCTGGATTCTGAAAGAATTGTTTACATTCCCAAACAATCTTTGACTCAAAGCCTTGCTTGGTGCTTGGTTGTCTATCAGAATAAAGATGTTTATCCTTTGAGTGCCTTTATGGAGGCTTTTCTGGACAATAGCGTCTACAGCACCTATCTCCGATTAAAATATAGTTGCAATTGATATATGTAATTGATTCTGTCAGTCCAAATCTAATATGGGTTCTTTCGAATTCATTATTTACAATAGTTTTTTAAAAAGAAATCCTTAAAGATATAAAAAAGCACTAATTTTTTCTTTTGTAAGTATTTGGGTAATTCAAAATGATTAAACTTGCATTTAGATGATATAAAGATTTCCCCACCCTGTATTTATTTCTCCTTAAATATGCTATTAGCAGAGACAACCAACTCTCTGGCTATTAGACATTACAAAAAATAAATTATCAATTACTGTGATTATCATAAATTAAGATTTTAGAATTGATTATTTATTAAGGTAAGTTGAAAATAATAATTTAAAACTCTGAAAATAAAAATGCATTGTTAAAAATGTGACACGTGACATAAAATGCTCCTGATTGGTTGAGTTTTTGATGACATAATCTGCTTGTACCTTGTACCACAGTAGAAACTTACCCCAAGTCGGCGCAATTATTGTGGTAATATTTTTCAACAAACAAACAAACTAAAAATTAATTTTCACATACCAAAGTTCTTAGAATCCAAACTGCGAAGAATATTAATAAGCCAGCCTGGCCTTTACTGTTAGAACTGCTAGGCAGTTGCATATTCAACTTGGATATGTCTGTATGTTATGTTTTGCTGTTACCTCATGTATGCATGATAAAATGTTATGAGATATATGTTTTTACTTAGAAGCAAATATATCTAAGAATTTTGACATATAAAAAACTGTATTTTATTTTTAACCTATATTTCATATTTCTATATGACAATCACTGACAGTATCATTTTACATACAATAATATTATGTTTCTGTAGTTACCAACTACATGCCATGTGCAAGCCATTTATATTGGCATTGAATGCAAATTTCAAAAATAGCGAAAGCCGATAAATTTATTAATATTTTATTTTTTCAATGATGCAGCTGACTGACCAGTACAACTTTTATTCATATGCAATATGGAAGTGTATAACAATTTTCAGCCTACATTCATGTTATTAATTCGGCAGGTAAGACACTTTTGATAGCGTACCTGAGTAAACTGTTCTCAGTTTCACTTGAATGGCTATAGTATGTATACACAATTATTCTAATGAAATTTTAAAAAACAAACCTTAGTAAAAATACAGTTTTTTAAAGCTGGTCCTGCGTCCGAACAATCCAATATATTACTGAAGTAGAGATAAAAATCGTTGTATTATCAGTTTATGTTTATTGGATTAATTTACAATCAAGACTTTAGGACATAAAGGAAGAGACGGGATACAGTCGCGTTCTTCGGATACTTTCCGAGCAAACGAAATGCAACAAATCCTCCACCTACAATTGTGCGGAATTTAATCGAACATTTTCGTGCGATTATTTTTTACAACTTTCGACGTGGATTAATTCAGCAACAGTGCATGTATGAACTTAATTCAATTTTTGCCGATGAAGCTCCATCAAGGACCAGTGTTTATCGATGGTATGGTAAATTCAATCGTGGCCGTAGTTCACTCCATTTGTCAATCGCTCAAAAAAAGGCTCGTGTGGATTGGTTGAAGGAAATCCTCAAAAAATACGATCGCGGTGCTTCGAAACACGTCTATGACATCGTGACAGGTGATGATTCGTGAATTTACGCTTACGAGCCCGAAAGTAAACAGCAGTCGACTGTATGGATGATTCAAGATGAACCCAATCCAACAAAAGTTGTTCGCGCACGAAGCACTTCCAAGCAAATGGAAAAACTGGACATGTCGTAATCGCCAGACTAGAAAAACGCAGAACAGTCAATTCTGAGTGGTACACAACCATTTGCTTGCCAGTTGT
The DNA here is from genome assembly GCA_035357415.1 of Ophraella communa. Classification (NCBI taxonomy): domain Eukaryota; kingdom Metazoa; phylum Arthropoda; class Insecta; order Coleoptera; family Chrysomelidae; genus Ophraella; species Ophraella communa. Next base: position 9,046,317 of record CM068984.1, read on the forward strand.
CTTCCGAGAAATCAGGAAAACCAACCGCCGAAGAGGGATCACTCTTCACCACGACAATGCGAGTTCCCACACATCGGCTCCAACAACTGCATTGTTGAGCACCCAAAACATTGATTTGATATGTCATCCGCCGTATAGTCATGACTTACGTAAAAAACACCTGAAGAAGCGGTTGCTGCATTCAGAATGCATGTTTTGGAGATACCTCTTATTTTGACTTTTTGTTATATTCAAGGAAAATAAAAAAAATAGTACTTTTTATTATATATTATATTATAAAAAAAAACAAATAGAAACAAACAAATATTGAATTAACAAATAAAAAGCAAATGCTTTATTTAACAATTACCTATACTATCATAACGTTTGTTGTTAAATTACGTTAAGTTTATTATTAAATTATTTACAATGCTAGTGGAGTTTTTTGTGTGTTTCATTTTGAATTCCGTTGTGTGATTGTAATGTATATTGTTGGAAGTAATTGCTGTTCCCTTGGCCACAACCAAAGTCCATTCCATAGAAAACTTGGTTACCCTTTAACAAAAAGTTGATAAATATATGCACGTACGTACACAAAAACTTCCTTACCTTTTCTAAATATGCCTTAATGTAGAAGTTACCAAATAGCACAATAAAAGATATCATGTAACCAATAAGTGTGTAGTGCATCCAAAGGGGGAATTCACAACCCATTCTTATTCCATTTGCACCCAAGATCAAGGCACAAGTAAATTGAATCTAAAAGAACAACAAATACAATTTATAATTAATACAATATTGAACACTTTTTTGGTAGTTCAAGTGCATTACAATGAACAGAAACTATAGTATACTGAAACTACTACTACTTTCGCCGCATTTGTGGTACAAAATAATACGTGTGCCGTTGCCGATTACCCGCTAAAATCAACTTTGCTTTCGTGGGCAATCGACAACTTTTCGCATTAATTTGTAAGCAAATATACTATTTCTTCGGTAAAAAGAGTCGTAATGTAACAAGTTGACAAATAATGTTAATCCACCAAATATAATAAATGCAACTTGCGTGCGCAATTTCACAGCCCCCTTAATTTCGATACATTTTATTTTGGCAGGTACGGTACACTTGAATCGCTGAAAGATTACCCGTGCGTCACGATTCAACGATCATATCACCGACACCTTTTCTATGTGCTGTCCTTTTCTATAAATATCAAACGATAATTTTAAATTATAAACTGTTGTCTTCTCTATCCTATTCGTATGCTTACAAACAATGACGCACGGGTAATCTTTCAGCGTTTCAAGTGTAAATATTATCGAAATAAGCGTTATATGTTAAAAAAAAGTATGGTTTGTTTTTGAGTAGTGAAATTCGATAAATTTAATAAGAAAATCTTACCAGTTGCAATATCGTCAAGTATTTCTTCCACCAAAGATATTGAGAAACTTTTGGGCCGAATACTGAAAGTCCATAATAGGAATACATTAAAACATGTATTCCTGAATTGACCATAGCAGGTAAAAATGCTGAAATTTAAAATATATGTGGTTAACGTAATATTAATATTATGTAAACAAGTATGTAATTATGCCACAAAATAAAGTACTTAGAAATTTATTAAATGTGAATTTGTCATGAAAACAGAAAATAGTAATTTTTTATGTACTTATTTCGCTATAAAAATAAATGAAATTTTTGAATAAGTTGGACTATTAAATGAGTTTTAAAAAATAATTTTTCATTTTGTGTTTGCATCAGTAACCTCACATTCTGTCAAATGGATTGATATTTATAGTACTAATCAAGTAGTCTCTGTCCTTTTCTACCTTGGTTTAAAATAAACAACTTTACTACCTCCACAAAAGTCAATAAAGTTAGGTATATAGGCTAGTAGTAAAAATAATATTTAATATTTGTGTTTAATAGTGAATGGGATTTTTCGACAGAGCCGCTCCTTACATATAGGCACAAATATGTTCTCAGTAGTAATTTAACTAGTGCAATGAAAATTATCGATAATTTTTGAGAAAGATGCTCGAATGCATGTTAAGTTGAAAAAGAGCACGAGTGCCTTTTTCAGTTTAAAATTTTTTGAATCAAACAAATCGTATTTGTGCCTCTGTCATTTGCTGTCACATTGACATCAACTGTGGCGACTATAATTTTTATGCGAAAAGTTTATGAATAAATCAAATCGTTTTGTGTCACTGTCAGTTGCTGTCACATTGGCGTCACCTGTGGCGATAACAATATTGTACAATGTCGCGATTTGGAAATGCTTCTGCTGTAGATATTGACAAGAATATAGACAATCTTACGCCAACGAATACGAAAAAGTCAAAAATGTCAGTATGGAGACAATTTCAAGAGTTTTGTGCTGAAAGAAATCACTTATTAGAACGAGGAACTTCGGTGGAAAAAATTGTCTTCACTCTAATAAAGGACTGGGCAAGCAACATGCGCAAGAAGGATGGATCCTTCTATAAAGAAAGTGTAGTGTAAACAATGTGGAACGTAACAGCAAAACTTGTTCAGGAAAAATATTGCGAAGATTTCGGTATTGTAATAGATCCATTTAATGATGTAAGATTTAAATCTGCTAGGAGTGCCCGAGATGCTACGCGTAAAATATTACAAATGAACCCGGAAAAGAGAAAAGAAAGCTCATCGGCTTTTACTCACAAAGAATTGCTGCAAATTTTGAAGCTTTACGATGAAAACGAGCCGGAAGGTCTGCAGAAAAATTTTTTCATCTCATATCTTATGAGCTAGCATTTCGAGGAGGTGAGGCAGTCAACTGTTTGACGGATTTTTTTCCAGAAGAAAAGTTTCATGATGGAACAAGCACAAATAGAATAGAATATAATCCAGTATTTTCAAAAACCTGCCAAGGAGGACGCCGTAGATTAGCGGACAGTAAACATTAGTAATGAAGACATCTGCCCCGTTAGGTAGGTCAAATTAAGAGTTTTTTATTTAATCTTACTTTTAAATGCTTTTTTTCAAGATTATACAGAATACTTTTGTCAAAACGAGGATCTAACGTGAAGACGAACCGTCTGTTTCTTACACCGAATCGAGAATGGCAAAATAGTGGTATATGGTTCAAGAACATCCCAGCTGGTAGAAACGAGATCGCAAAATGGACAAAGCTGTCTGTCCAAGAAGCAGGTCTCGATAGCGAAAAGTTCAAATTCACAAACCATTCTCATCGAGCAACTGCCGTAAGCCATCTAGCCAAGGTTGGGGTAAACGAAAACCAGCTAACGAAAATAACGGGACATGGAAATGTCAATTCAATAAAACCTTATTTACAACTTGATAAAGAGTTTCATGAGGAAATAATAAAGAAAATGAGAAACAGTGAGAACAGCGAGGTTGGTGTTTCAGTTTCAACTTCTTCTTCCAGTACCTAACGTTGTTTCTGACGGACAACAAACTTCGACCGGTTGAATCATAAATTTTAATAATTGCGTTTTTAATTGTATGAATTTCAATAACTAGGCTTAACAGTGTTCATGTTATTTCAATAAATAATAAACGTGTAATATAATTACGTCTGCATTTATTTTGAAGGACCTGATAATTCGCACTAGTGCAAATTATCGATATTTTTCACTAGTGCAAAATTATCGCCTAATTGCATGCTCATTGGCTGAAACAACAATCAAAAAATAGTGGGAACATTGTTGATATGTCAAATTTGACAGATGAAAAAAAATTTCATGTACATATCCATATCCAATATTCTCTCAGTAACGTAGGCAATTGATAGCTTCAGAAGACTCCATACTGCGGTAGATAGATTATGGTGTGATCTAGCAGAACATGTTGAAAGTAGATATAGGAATATTAACGTATTATAAATTTAAGTATATCCTTTATTCCTATAAAAGATAAATCGTTTTTATTGACTTTCAATATTTACTGATTATTTATATCTCTCTTGATTTCTTCTAAACAAAATAATCTTGACAACTATTGCCGTAGGAACCATCTTTTGTTCTGCGTCCGTGGCTACACTTTACAATATCTGACACTTTATAACCCTTATTAGGCTGCATTCGTAATGAATTTCCAAGTGGCACTTTGGCACGCAAGTTAAGGAAATCTTTTTCAGTGTTATCGTTCACAACGCAATTTGGAGTTGAAGTTGCAGTTTGCAAGCTGCTAAATTTCATTTCGACGTGCACGTTGTCCCGACCATGCGCAATAATTTTTGTAATTTATTTTTTGATATATACGACATTTTATAATCCTTATCAAATTCGTCGTAGAGTGGTTTATAAATGGGTTGCCTCTGACCATAAATGTTGAAGGAATCATGCATGACTATTATATTTAGGTACGAGCGCGCTTGCATTAAAGTCGACTTTGATGTTATTGTAAATGGCAACTTTAGTGCCGACTTACGTACCAAAGTGCTACTTGGCCAGCGAATTGACTACCAATAAATTTTGTTTATTGGAAAGATTCTGAGAAAGGTTATGGGTGAAGATTTTTTTCACCGCTAATCAGTATAATCAATTCGATGCCTTTCACGTTATATTTTTTTTTAATGACGACGTTGTCTATAAGTCTAAAGGAAATGAAAGAAAGCAGTGGAGTCGTGGTTCATCTATTGTGGAGTCCCAGATTAAGACCCTTCAGAAAGTTTAAGAAACCATCGAAGATCGGATGAATATAAGAGATAAACGTGAAAGTTCATAAATGAATACCTAGGCCAACTTAAATTGTTATTTGAGTGTACCTAATTCGAGGTGAGGGATATGTCGCATACAGTCTGACAAATATTGATTGGAATTTTTTAAAATTTACTTTACTTTTAGGTATAATATTTTCGCTCTAATATTGTGACTTATAAAACTAAGAAACTTTCTCCACCTAGAGTAAAATCACAAATCCTAATTATTTATCAAACAAACAGAAAACTGCTTTTTATGCCTGTTGTAAACTTTATATACTCACTTGATCCACTTGGTACCCATTTGATTCCTATCCACCAAAACGCGAACATAGTAGAATGATGGTAAACATGCAAGAACGAAAGTTGATTATCTTTTTTCCTTAATATAAAGAAAATAGTATCACAGAATTCTAGAAGTTTGGAAAAGTAATACCACCAAACTGCATCTGTTATCTAAAAAGTAGGTAATAACTTGTTGATATATTCGATATATCCTGGGATATATCCTGGGTGTGTTCGGGGAGCACGCTATTTGCGCCATTTGGCGCTATGTAGTACTATTCCCTGTTTGCGTTATATGGCTCTTGGCGCTACATAGCTCGAAAGCGTGCTCCCCGAACACACCCCCTGTCCTATATATAAAATGTTAAAAAAATAATTACCTGCATTTCATCTGGTGTATATTTTTGCCTACAAGGCTCACAGAAGTAATTATACCTCAAACGAAACGAAGCTGTCAATAACTGAAAAACATGTTTACGCATGAATTACTGTTTTTAATATTTTTTTCTGTCGACCGTTTATTCGTGATATATTTTAATGCACTCAAGAGGTTTGTTCTTTATTGCTGAACTTTCTGTACTAGTGACACCTAAGCGTTCTTTATTGCAGTGCAACCAAGTTCAGTGTACTCGCTGCCCTAGGTCTAATGGTCCGGCTACACACAACGTTTTGCTCCCTTACCTGCGCAAACAAGTCTCTGCAGGCATGCTCTCAGGCAAGTTGTGTGTAGCCGGACCATAAGGCAGGGTCAGGAAGTGCAGTGCAAGGATCGGGTATTTAAAAATGGCAGAAAACATAAATAGGCACGACAAATTATAAATATTTAACTAAAAGTGGATTTATCCAAGTAAAAATCAAAACTAAGATTAATTTGAAAATTAAACTTAGAACATAAAACCATATAATGTAATGTAGATGTGTGCTGGTATTTGAGAATTAGCAAGTACTCGTATTCAATACAATTTATTACAAACTGAATTTGGAATTTACAAAAAACTGATTGACAGTGTCCACAGTACTGTGCAGTATGAATTCAGTACAGTAATAAAGAATTGTGGTGTAGGTAAGTAAACATACTTCCATAACCTGACTATGAATTATGCTAATTATGTTATGTTAATATTATCTGACAGTATTTCTAGCTGAAAGTACGGTCGACGGAAAAGTTTTGTTACGAACTAATATTAAATGGCAATTAACAATCTCGAATATCGCCCTTATTAATAGGTACACTTTTTGGGTAACTACTAATGTGTTAGTGTTAGTTAGACAAGGTATAGGCGATTTCGTCTCGCTTTGGTTGGTAGGGACTTTGGTTAACCAATTGATATGACGTAAAGTACCAATTACAGGCGAAATCGTTTGGTTCTCAGTTGATGCAGCTGATTGATGAAATTGACATTTATTCATCATCTTCCCCGAAAGAACATGGCGACGAATATAGCATCACCTAAATATCAATCTAGCACTCGGCAAAAACTAATGGATGAGTTCTATACAAGGGAAATGATGCCAACAAATTGAACAAAAAAATACTGAAAGAGGTTAGTCCCATAAGGAAGCGGTTTTTCCAATAAATTTTTGGTTTTTCTTATATATTTTGGGCCCCTTTACCATCCATGTTGTACCAGGAAGTATTTTTAATTTTGAGTATTTTACATCTTACAGTTGACAAAAAACTAAATGTCAGCTATCAACACAGTATCATTAAGGTATTGGGGTGGTATTATTCATCATACAGCTTCGTTTGCTTGGCTTTGTTTGTGTTTCTGAGTTACTTATTTTTATTATTCTACTATTCTGATAGTGATTTGTGTTACTCTGATCTGCTTTTATTATTGCAAATATCCTCGAGAAGAGTTGGACATGGATTCTATAGTGCTTTTGCCGATAGATGTACCTGGGGCAAATTTACGTTTAGAGGACCATTCTGTCAATGAGTTAAAATGTTGGTTGGAGTGCAGGTCCCTTAAACAAACTTCCCATTTCTGCATTTACCTTCAGTAGACTCATTATTACAATAGGGTTTTAGATATACACAATTATGAACAAAATGGTCACTACAAATATAAGTAGGTTTGTTGATTGTGGCAAAATTTAGATTTTGGTTGCCACGCAACTCAATCAATTTAAGGCATCTGCTGGGACATCGTCTGGGTTTGGGAAACGGAATAAACTTAATGGTATTCCGTCTTCGTTCTTTAATTAAAGTTCTTGTACTATTTTTACAATTTTGGTATGCACAATGCTTCATCGAAATTTGTATTGTATAATCACAACGAAGATATCAATACAGGGTAGAATATAACTCTTCTCGGTGGTATTTGCAATTAAACAAGCAGATCAGATAAACACAAATCGATATATTATATAGAATCTCAGAGTAATAAGTAAACATAGAGTAGGCATATTCCCTAGTACTTGTCCTCGAGACAGATTTGTTTACCAGTAGAGCATTGCCAGACGTAATAAGTAGTATAATTTACAACAATTTTATTTTACTTTTAAGAGACTTTTAGTCAGAGAAAATATTCTTTTATACATTTTAATATTCACTTTCTTACCTTTCGATAATACTGATAAAAAAGCTCTGCACCTATTGTATCAAATACCTACACCGAAAATTTGGCATCAGTGCCTTTATTTGTTATTGCCTAGAGGTGATTAGCGCTTTGTTCGATGTTTCCTGAATTTTTGTGTATTTAAGTGAACTTAATAAAGTGTTTTTATTTATATTCAATATTGAAAGTGGTGAAAATACGAAAAGCATACATAATTTGTGGTATTTCGCAAAATGATAATCTAACCTATCACCGGTAAGTTATTCACTTCATTGGCGTAGAATTAGCAATTTTAATTAAAATTTATTACAAATAAGAAAATCAAATTAATAATAAAAATCCATATTATATATAAACTTGGAGCTAAAAGTGGAAAGTTTCTTTTAAATAGTTTTCTTTTTGTTTTTTTTTTCATTTAAATAAAAGATATATAAGAAAAACCAAAAATGTATTGGAAAAACCGCTTTCTTATGGAACTAACCTTTTTCGGTATTTTTTTGGTCGTTTTGTTGGCAGGGTTTTCCTTGTATATAACTCACAAAATGACAGCCTCTTGTCGTTTATAATAAAAACAGAATCCATGATTACTAGACAAAATAAAGAAAAAACAGATAAAGCTTAATAGTATATTAAACAACGCATTTCATATGGAATTCTGTTATGACACGAGTTCAACTTCAAAAAACGAATCGCGAAGCAATGAGTTTTTTAAAGAACGAGTGACACAACAGCCATATGAAATAAGTTGTTTATATAATATTTTTATATTTTGCCATTTTATCATTTTTTAAATTAATTAACTTTTTTTACGTACCTAACACCGAAAATTTTGATTTTAAAAAGTATGTCGGTAGCACTGTGTTATTTATAACATTTGACAGTTTTGACATTTAACTTATGAAATGTTAATGTTTTCAAATATTTTAAAATGACTAATACACCAATAATAATATATTATATAAGTAAAATAATATATTCATAATCACAGATACTTTCTTAAAGAACAATATAAAATTAATAAATTGCTATTAGCCACAAATGTCATTGTCAATAGTCTTGCCTTTAGAAACTTCACTCATGTCGCCAACCATTTAAAACAAAAATTTGCGTGCGTAAAAGTTACATTACGATACGCAAATGCGTTTTATAATGAAGATTTTTATAAGTGCAAAATATAAAAAGAATTTTAGAATATTGGCCAAAAATACAATTCTTTAAAACGACAAACACAGAACAGTGTAGGTTATTATCTGTGTTACAAAGAAAAAGAAAAACAAAAACTACTTTAAACAGGGATAAAAAGCTACCAATTGCAGTAACCGTTCTGCAGATCACGGTATGTGATTTGATAAACTAAAAAAGGTACGTTTACGTCATCGTTTTTCGAAACGAAATTGATCAGTATATATTTTACAGACCAAAGCAGGGTACCAAAGCGGGACGAAATCGCGTAATATGTTACACTAGTATTGAATATTGGATTTTCTGTTGTCTTAAAAAGAGTAGAATAATAGTAACTTTAATTTTCATGGGCAAGCGTGACACATTTACCTACTGAAATATTAAAGGATAACTCACCCTACTTGCTATGTATAAATTTAATCCTGCCATATAAAAATTATAAGGTACTAGTAGCCAAGAAAGTTTAAAAGGTTTTCTGTTTGCCATTAATTTAGGTCCCAGCCAAACTACGAAAAAATATAGACATATAAATAACAAAGTTGGTATAGGAGAATCTACTAAAGGCCATCCTCTTGTTCGAGAATCTGAAACAAAATGAAATTTATATATAATTATAAAATATTAGGAATTAAGCCACAGGATAAAAGTTGAGTAAGAAAATTCCTGAATTAATTATATGCAAGAAATTTTGAGAAAATTATATATTATATATAAAATTATTGCCCGAGAGAAAATGTTCAGGAATAATTTAAACTTAAGAATATTTCACACCATAATTTGGAAAAAACTATTTTTCCAATCTGACATCTGTCACAAACCTTAATAATTACTAAGGGTGTGTTCGGGGAGCATGCTTTCGAGCTATGTAGCGCCATATAACGCAAACGAGGAATACTCCGGGTCACAGTTATTATGCAGCGTGGCCGGCATAGGCCAATGTAAATCTTATGGGCGAATATTCAACACTGTTGCCGCTTTGGTTAAATTTATTGGTAAAATTTATCTAAAAGCATAATTATAAATATTCTTAATTACTCACTAAACGATTTTCAAATGAATAATTTAGTCAACATTTAAATCATAATAGTAACACAATGGCAAGTTATATTCCCGCGCCAGTTGGAACCAAATTCGAAGAACATGCCGATATGGCAACGCCGTCGTCCATAAACGCAATGCTGCATAATAACTGTGACCCGCTCTATAGATAGCGCCAATTGGCGCAAATAGCGTGCTCCCTGAACACACCCTAAGTATTTTAAAGTCTGTACCATAGAGAAATATAATATATTTTTTCGTCGACCTCTACGAAAAGTTACATTTTACGTATTGATTTCCGGACGAAAAATCGACTATTATTGGAGGCAAGTACTTTTCGTCCGCAAACACTTTTCGTCCGCTGCGGTTGCTATGGTACGGCACTGTTCGAGAGCGGCGATTGAATAATTTTCGTTTAATAAAAACGTAGGCGCCTGTGACAATTACTGTCATTTGCTGTTGTCAAATGAAGTAATTACGAGAGGGAAGTTTTAGAAATAGTGATGCCGGAGCATCTGCATCTGAAGTTGCATCAACAAGTACCCAAAATCAAAACTTGTCTCTGGCATCTTCTTCGACAGCAGGAATTAATATTAATAATTACACAAACTGTTCTTTCAATATCCATCTTCGAGATTGATAATTTTGTAGTAATATGATTTAAATAGAGAGTTGTTACACTTCAAATCAGAATACATTTTTTATAATTTTATTTGAATTATGATCGAGTCTGCAGTTGGGAGAGTGGGACGTAGCCGGGGGTAGCAAATAGGTGAGTTCTTACTTTCATAAAAGCGTAGGGGACGACGAAAAAATGTAATATGCACCTCGGCGAAAACTGTCTATTGTCTCGCCTGCTTGCTAGCCTCGGCTGCGCCTCAGCTAGCAATTTGCATGCTCGACTATAATAGACAGTTTTTCGTCCTAGGTACATAATAGTTATTTGTGTACCAAGGCCGTAATGTTGATCTTTTTTGGCCGAATCTGAAATTTGCGGCCGAGGCGTAGCCGAGGCCAAGCAAATTTCAGGTGAGGCCAAAAAAGATCATACGGCTGAGGTGCACACAAAATTTTTTAAGCGAGTGTCTCATCAAATAGGTAACAACTTTTTTTTACAATTTTGTTTCTAAACAGAGACGAAACTGGAAGATTACATTTACATTTACTACATTTTGAAAATGTAATACCACTTTTAGACATGACATTGTTAACAAACATTTCATTTTCTTGATTTTCCGTGACAATGGTTCTTGCTGGAAAGCTGCTTACTGAAGTACCATTTAATTCAATTTCTTTGGAATTATTTTGAACAGAAGAACGCATACCTGAAGTACCTTCTCCTCCTGCAAGAATTGTATTTGAAATTTCCTTCTTTCTTGAAATGGAATCTTCAATGTAGCCTTCTGCTACAGAGTTAGACTTCCAACCTTCGTGGCTTTTTAACATTAAAATATCAGCCCCTGTTTCAACCAAGAGAGAGGCTGAACTTGGCAACGGAACCTTTTCTTTTGTTTTATGGGTAAATAACCCAAACATGCAAATTAAGTGTGTCTAGTGGGCCGCCTTTATAATTTGACAATCTTAATATCGGACGTGGAAATAACTCAAATAAGCAAATTAAATGTGTCTAGTAGGTTGCCCTCATAATGACTTTGTTTGCAAAAGCGGCCGTAAAGTAAAAAAGCGGCCGTAAAGTAAAAAAGCGGCCGTAAAGTAAAAAAGCGGCCGTAAAGTAAAACAACGGCCGTAAAGTAAAAAAGCGGCCAAAAAAGATACACTTTAGGGACGTTAATAGATCCGTAAAACTTCATTTTTTGTGACACTCGCTTAAAAATAACTATTTATTTACGGAATTCGAAACGAGTACTGTAGCAGTTTACCGGTCGTGTGAAGTACAACATTTTATTTCATACTGTACCCTAAGTAAAACACAAAAGAACAGGGAAAAAATAAAATGTTAATATATTTATCAACGTTCCCTATTTTTGAAATTTGCATTCAATGTCAAGACAGCTGGCCTGTAGTTGGTAACCATAGACACATAATATTATTATTATTACTAAATATGTAATATTATATATACTGTCGGTGAATGTCATTATCTGATTTTCATGAAGTGACCCAAGATCAATTCATTCCTGGGAACGAACATATCACCGTTAATATTCATATAGGCAATATTTTTTTTTAAATTATGAATTTCAGCTTATAAGAATAATAATTAAGAAAAATAATAATGATTGGTATTAGTATTTTAATTCCCTTTTCGCAATGAGCTCCAATAGCCACCGATATTTTTTTGTAGCAATTATAGTCAAACATTATTATGTTTACAATTCGACGCCATTTATTATTGCACTTTTTAATAAACAAGTATATAGAGATGGGTGCCAACTACAGTTAGGTATAGAATATAAAATATTAACGGTTTTAGCTTACTTCAGGTAATTAACGTGACAGGGTAAAAATAATGATATATTACTATTCATTTGAGTAGGCTTAGGGTAGCAGAGGTTGTTTTTATAAATTCATAATTTTAAAATAAGTCTATTAAAAATGCTTTCATCTTCATTAATAAATTAGAATATATTTTTCTAATCCCTGATCTTAGACTATTGCTTGTTTCTTGCTAATATATTTTTTCAAATCTACTGCTATAGCTTAATTTCAACAGAACGATCCGGATGTATGCATACTTATAGCAACATACAAAATTTAAACCAAATTGGTGAAATAGTTGGGATTAGCATCTTTTAAAGAAAAAAAATGAGAAAGTGAATTCTATTAGTTTTTTTTTTAGTTTTCGTAAATATTTATTCGCTTTATCAGGGAACTACATTAAGGAAGCAACAATAAACAGATTACAATAATTCTGAAAACAACCAACTTAGTTGTTATTATTAGTTTTTATCAACAGCGTTAACAACTAAGTTGGTTAATAATTATATGACTTTAAATTGTTTTATAAATAATTTGACTTATTAAAATTTTAAAATTCAAAATTAAAATTAAAATAGTTTTTTTATGTTATATTTACCATTTTTTTAAAACCAATTTAATTTATATATGAACTTATTCCTTTGATAATGAAATAAATATTTCGAAAGCTTGGAAAACAAGTAAAAAAATTTTCTTTAAAACATATATATATACTAAATTAAAAGTTTTTTTGAGCAAGCAGTCAAATATGAAAGGGCCATTAAGAAAAACTCTTTATATTTGCGAAGCTTTCGATAATGTTTATATAAGAAGAAATTCTTCAGCACAAACTAAAATTATAATAAATTATAAACACAATATTATAATAGTTTAATTCAAAAACTTACTAACGTGAGCAAGTAAGCAAGTAAGGGGGCACAATAGATCTCTCAGGTCGCAGTGGACAACCCCTACATTACATTACTAACGTGAGACTAAATGATTGTTGGCACATTAGAAAACATTTTTATACTAAAAAAATAAATTTATAAGAAATTTGCACAGCACAGCTCCTATGCATTCTTACTGGACTGTTGACTGGACACTGTCGTCTGGGAAACCACCTGAGGAAGCTCTGTCTGAGTAATACGTCGGACTGTCGCTACTACAGTGTGGCAGACGAATCGGCAGAGCACATTCTTTGCTATTGCCCGCCTTAGAAATGAACAGGCTCCGCTCGTTTGGCCTCATACAGCTAGAGCCTACCGACTTTAGACTTTAGACAAAATCGATCTTGGACTTTTGTTAAGAAGTGCAGAATGGATGGCGAATTGTGACCCTTAGTGGTGAGCCACAATAGGCCCTAGTTTGGCCGCAGTGGAGGGGTGAGAAACGCCCCGCTCACATTGAACCTAACCTAACCTAAGCATGCTACCGGAAGAGTGATATCTAGTCAAACTGTTAGAAGAAGGTTAAATACATGTAATTTAAGAGCTAGGAGGCGTAGGTCACATCCACGGTTGACTGATGATCAGCGTGCATGCAGATATCGGTGGGCGAGAGAACATAGTCGATGGAATTTTCAGAACTGGAGGTACTGTATGTTTACGGATGAATCCAGATTTCGGCTGAATATGTGTGATGGTCGAATATTGGTGTGGAGAAAAATAGTACAGCGATACAATGAGGTTTGATGGCGCCAACCACTCTTTTTGGTGATGGGGAGGTATATGAATATATGAATAGACGACTTAAACAGGTACTTTTCATTATTATTAAATTTGTTTATTGTAATTTACTTTTAGTTGTACAAATACGTAACTTTTCATCTCCCTTAACATAATTTTGAAAAATTAACAATAATTGAATGTAATAATGGCTAGGAATTCAAGGAAGTAACTAAAATAACCAAAAATAGATTTACTTTTACGCTTTTAATTTACACGTTCCATTATAATTTGATTACTTATATAATCCGCTTTAATGAACCCATTATCAAAATTTTATGCTTCCATTTAACATTTTTTAAAAAATTAATTATGTGAAAAAAAAATATTTAACGCTCTCTAGCGCACATGTTACATGTAATAAGGTTATTTTAAAAATTTAAACCATTACATTAAAGACCTCTTTTCAAAAATAGCAAGATTTAAAAATTAATTAATTAGAACCGAAGATATAATAGATTGAAATTGATTGTGTTAACCTCTACTTTTTGGAAGTTCATCAGATTGACGATGCCAGTTATAGCGAAACAGCTGTAATTGAACTTTAAAGCGAATTTTTCGAATAAATAGTTTAGTTTAACTGTGCAGTTATTTATTGTTCTTAATATAATAGATTTTCTATAAAAATATTCCCTCTCGCACCTACCTATTTTTCTCAAAGAAATTAGTGAAATTTTGTAAAATTTGCTTTATTTCATTTTAATTTTGTACCACACCATAAGTGCAAGATCAACAAAAAGTAAGACAAGAGATTTTTCGAAGGAAATTGTAAGCCAAGCAACCTTTTATAATGTAACTTATTGAAGTTTATAATCCGACTGTTCTTTTAGACCAAACTCTAACCAATGTTTTTAGGCGATCATATGCTAAATTATTAATTATATTTTCTAAGTACTTAGATAAGCAACCAAGGCCCTCAAGGTGTGCAGGAACATTACAGGAAAGAACTGGGGATGCAACCCACGTATTCTGCAATGGATATGTACACAGCAATAGTGAGACCAATAATCACATATGGGGCAGTGGCTTGGGGAGCAAGGGCTAATCTGAGTACGACGAGGAAAAATCTCTCGAAGATTCAGAGACTAGCCTGTTCATGTATCACTGGAGCAATGGGAACTTGCCCCACTGCTGCAATGGAGGTGATTTTAAACTTAACCCCACTGCACATTCTGCTAGAAAGTGTAAGGAAGGAAACAATATATAGAATGATCAAAGAAGGAATTATCGGGGAAAACCTCGATCACTTTAATTTGATCAAACTTGGGAAATGCCCCAAGATGATATGCCAAAGAAATTCAACTGTGAGAAAATTCATCACAAGGTTGAGTAATAAATCTGAATAGGATGAAGACACCATACAGAATTTATATCAGAATACCATAAAGTGGTATACGGACGGTTCCAAGCTAGACGAGGGAACTGGGATAGGAGTTTTTGGACCGAGAGCCAAATACTCAGAAAGCTTGGGCACATACCCGAGCATCTTTCAAGCAGAAGTCCGCGCCATCGAAAGATGTGTGGAATTCAATATTGGAAGAAACTACCGCAGACAAGAGATTGTGATCATGTCGGCCATCAAAGCGCTGAGTTCAAATATAATCAGTTCGAAGATGGTTTGGGAATGCCTTGGCAAACTAAATGAACTGAGCCAGAAGAACACTGTCACCCTCCTATGGGTCCCGGGACACATAGGAATAGAGGGGCACGAAACAGCAGATAAGCTGGCAAAAAAAGGAGCTGAAACCCCACATTTGGGACCAGAACCATCTTGTGGGATCAGCAGTAGAGTAATCTTAGGAAAACTAAGGGAAGAAATGGAGAAGGAAAAATCCAAGTACTGGAAGGACTGAGGTAACTAAGATACTACTGCGGAACTATGACCAGAAGAGATCTTTTAGCTGCCTCAACCTCAGTAGAAAAAGGCTCCGAATTCTAACGGGAATATTAACCGGGCATTGCCGGTTAAGAAGCCACATGAAGAAACTAGGGTTAGCAGATGAAGCAAAGTGCAGATTCTGTGAGGAAGAGGATGAAACCTCAAAACACATACTCTCAGAATGCCCTGTCCTGTAAAATTCTAGGGCTAGATACCTAGGAGCACATGAAATAGAGGAAGGAGATCTACCTGATTTGAAGCCCGACGATGTCCTAAACTTCCTCAGGAAAATAGGACTCGAAGAGCTGCTATAGGTCTGAGAAAATATCAGAACATGGCAAGTAAGGGGGGACACAATAGATCCTATAGGTCGCAGTGTAATTATCACCCCTAATTCATACATACATACATAAGTACTTAGATAATGAAATTAAATATTTTAAAAGTTCTTGAAGAATGTTTTTTTTTATAATTTTTGCGTTTTCAATGTTTAAGTACAAGAAATTTCGGAACAAAAAAATCTGAATTCATCAGAAATATCTATTCCAATCACATAATTATTAATTGCAGCTTTAATGCTAAAGAGTTAAGTAAAAATAAGTGTGAAATACAAAGTAAGTTCAGTTTTAATATAAGAAGAGTGCGCAAAAGTAGCCAATTATAAATGATTAAATAGTGCCATTATATTTGACACAAAAAAGCTTAATTACATAATTATCATTTAGAGCGCGTCTTTAATTATAAAGAATGTTTTAGATGTAACCTTATCATTAAATTACATACTGTGGGTTGACTGTGAGTTTTATTGCTACTATTCGTACCATCCACATTTGAGTTATGGATAACCTCTACAAAATAAGTTCTTACCTGATAATGATAATGTCCATCCATAATAGTCATATGCCTGGCTAACTAGGTTTTTAATCGAGTGTACTACATAAGCCATTTTGTTCTAATCTCTACCTAAATACCTGAAACAATAAAATTGAATGAAAATCTAGTTTAAAGGAATATGTTTTACAGTTTCTAACAAAACATTGCTCATGTGGTAACAATTCACTACGAGTAATTATATTTTATATGTAACAAGTCTACTTTAAAATATTTGTACCTTTTCACCAACACTCTGTATAAGTCTTGATCATAATATTTGGAATTTGTGAATTACAGATATGGTTTAATAATAGTAGTATTTTTTATAAAATGAGATTTATTTGTTGAAAGGTGCGTTATCCTTCATTACTTCTTAATCCTCGACTGATTGCAATAAAAAATAATTAATAATTTAGATTAATATAATGTTTGAAATAAAATTATGTACATAAATTATCTAAAAGATCCGCACCTTAGTTTGAAGTACAACGAGAGAGTAGAGAGAAAGTGTTTCATGAAAGTATCGTTTTATTAAGATGCCAATAATGGTACATGCTGAATCTAAATTAATAAACATATTATACAATTTCTCAAAGCATAGTTCTCCTTTTCTTATTATATTATGGAAATAAACTTCATGAAATTAACAAAATACAGTATCCGCCGGGCGTAGAAAAAGTATAGTACGTTACACGAGTTGTAATCCCATGACCTACTCGTGAGATTTCCGTATTCGCTTTGTGCGCACAGCTAAAAAGAGTGCGGAAATTCTTTTCCGCACGCTAGTAGAAAATAGTGTCTTAAGTGATTACTGATAAAATAAATACACCGATAAAAAACCATACTGTGACAGTAAGAAAAATTGTATATGCATCAGCTAGAAGGTTTTACTGTGACAGTAATACAAGATTTACTAATAATTCTGTTTATTTTACCTTCAATCACAATAACAAAAACAATAAAGAGAATCAACCAAACTAACAACATAACAAAATAAAAAGTAAATTGAGGAATATGTTAGGTAATGAAATGTTCAATAAAGTACATTGTACGAGTCTTTGAATTTATTAAACATTTAACAATTTTACAGGAAATTAGATTTCTATTATGAAAACATAAAGAATAATGAAATTTATTGTATTAACCTTTACTTTGTGGAAGTCCATCTTACTAAGAACATTAAAAATGAAACTTTCAGTTTTTATGCAAACAATTGCTTTTTGAACTAAATAACAGCTGTTTCGCTAAAAACTAGCTAGTTTTAGAAGTAGTGGAAGTTTTATTTTCAATGTTTTATGAAGAAAAGTGTAAAAATCATTATTAATGCTCCTTTTATTAACCTGTTTGGCCTTAAGGAGCCCGTATCCCATGCAATCTGAAACGAAAATGTGTCAATGATTTTTTTAGCCATGAAGTGCAGACATCTCTTAGTAATAGGATAAACTAACAGCAATAATAATAGAATCCTTTCACTAAATTGCTCTATTCATCGGAAAAAATTTTACCTGCTAAAAACACATGTTTTAGGGCTAAAAACCATTTATATAATTCTCATTTCTAGACCTTGCCAGCCAACAAAATATATTTTGTATTTTATCTCGGGAAAGAACGAGGGTAGATCAACATTTAGTAATATAAATAGGTGCTCTAGTAATTATTACTTTTATCTTTATTTTTTACCATTTACCATTTTTTATTTGTATTTTTAATTCTATATATACCTAATCACCGGTAGGATAAGTTTATTATTTTTATAAGTTTATAGTTGTGTGTGATTCTTTTTAGATCAGCTCTAGGTAAGTGTCAAAAAATTATTAAAATAATTAAAGTGGTCAACATATTTTAATTTTGTAATACCTATTTACTTGCGTCGAAAATTCGGAGACTAGATACTTATGAAGAATAATGATGTTTTCTAGAACGTTGCTGGATTTAAACTAATTTTTTAAAATTTGATGAAGTGCTGTAAACTACCCACTATTACTACCCGAATGTTAACCCTTCAGGATTATTTGTTGACTTGAAATACGGTTTCTTAGGTGCATCGCCTGATGGTAAACGAATTATTGTAACTATTATATACATATCAGAGTTTAATAACTTATTATGTTTTAGGTTTAATTGATTCAGATGAACTTGTTGAAGTAAAATGTTTTTTAAAAGTAGCCACATCAAAAATGTCATTGAGAGAGGCCGTAGAAAAGCGTATGGTTCCTTGCTTAAAAAATTGAAAATAGTGAAATTCACTTGAAGGAAAATCACAATTATTATTATCAGGTAAGATTTGTTACTGGCTTTTCATTTTTCTAATTTTTTTAGAATATTACAAATTATTGTTTTTAGATACAAGGACAACTCGTCATCACAAGAAGAAAAACATGCCATTTTATTATTTATACAGGAGATGATAATCCACTTTTTACCGAAAACATAAATTTCAACGAAACTTTTTTTAACAATATGGTAGAAAAGTTGAGACGATTCTATGAGGATTGCGTTGGGCCGGAAGTTATTTTAAACAGGAGAGGCAAAAGATTAAAATGTAAAGATCCACCAGAAAATATTTAAATGTAAAAATAATAAAAGTATATTTTTAAGTAAAATATTTTGATGCCAGTTTTTCTTTTTACTTAATCCAGAATACCACGTATACAAAATTTACGCTAACATTTTTTTCTCTCAGAAACCTCTGACCAGATTTCTTCCAAAATTTGACCAAGAAGTGTCTATATGGCCACCAATAATTGGTATTTTTTTCAAGAATTTTGAATTTACAGTTTTTTGTTATTAACAATTTTATAATTTTTATATTTATTTACAACGATGTTTATTCTGTGTCTAATGTTTTTCTAATTGTGCTGGGAAAATGGAATAATAAACACTTATTCTGTAAGCGATCGCTCGGCACTAACAATAATTTTATTTACCCTCATATATAACTACAGATGGCCAGCCGTACGCTGGGCATATTATAAATTAAAATTTCTTCAAGATATAACAATGATATAACTGGTCTACTGAAAATCAATATCGGCAAATCAGTATTCTTTTTTTCATTTTACTAATTTGTTTTATGGAATAATTGTTTTGTAAATATCGCAAAATATTTAAAAAACGTTACATTAATTTATAATACAAAAATTTGTTTTGACTTCGTTAATAAAAAAAAAAAAATATATAGTGCCTAGTTTCATCTATGATAAAAGTTATAAACTAAAGAACAATTATTTCGTCATTAACTACGTCCATTTTTGATCCAAAGTGAAAAAATAAAAATAAAATGCAGCATGATTTTAGTTTCTAACTATTTCTTAGGTCTGATCTCTTTAGAAAATTCTGATTGGGCTATTTGATAGAAAAATGTTCAACTTAGGAAAGGTTTAGTTTCATTTTAAGAAAATTTATTTAGATTGTTGTTTATTTATACAAATGTAAAGGTCTAAAATAGTTCGCATTCAACAGCTCTTTTTCAATATTAAACAATTAATTAACAAAAAATAAATGCAATCCTTACCTAAGTTAGACCTTTATATGCAATTTAGTGAAAAAAATAAAACGATTTGAGTTGTAATAACGGAGAAAGTTAGAATAAACTTTTGGTCTGTAGGTGCCATTCTGATGTACAGCGATACCCCGTCCTTAAAGGTTCTAAATTCTACTTAAGATGACTGGTATGTACTTATAACGTTATCAGTAATGATTTAATATTTTAGTAGCATGAATGTAATTAAGTATTAAATACTTTGAATACATTTTTAACTTCTCTTCAACCTCCTTCATCGCAGAAACTTTATAGTAGAATATAAAAAAAGTAGAATACTATCACTAACAGTAATTTTCAGCGAGTTTTCAGGAGTTTCAATTTGTTGAAGAGCACTGCAGGCATATGGTTTTCAAAGAAAGTATTTTTTATTCGAAAATCAATCATAGACTCAAATACCAGCCAATTTAAAACACACTTGAAATCGTATGTTTGCTATGTAAATATTATATTTTATATTAGAAACGGTCGCACATCTTTTGATTAATATACCTATACTATAAAACTTGCTAAGAACATTAAAAATAGAACTTTCTAACCAAAACTTCCACTATTTATTTAAAAAATAGCTTTTTTAACTCAATGACAGCTATTTCGCTAAAAACTAGCGTCAAATTGACACATTGAAGTTACATTATGTTTGTTTCTACACTCAAAAAAATTTTGTTCGTAATATTGAGTAACAGTGAAGATTGAGTGACAATAATTTAGTGCGTTATTACAATGAACTTTTCGACATTATTCAATGAAATAATTTGTTTCATTAAAACAACGAACAATGGTTGTTAATATAAAAATAAATATGTTTATTAAATTTAAGTTAAGTATTTGTGGTAACAATAAATTCGTTCGTAAATTGATAACAGCAGTTGTTGCACTAATAATAATATATTTATTGCTTATTCAAAAATTTTATAGCAAGAAATTCGAGTGATAAACTATAGATAGATACGTAAATAATAAACTAAATAAAATACATGGATTATGAATAGTAACAACCTATTTAACAATACATAATACCTACTTAGTAATAATATAACGGATTTAATATAGAGAATAAAAAATACAAATAAAAAATGATTCCAAAATAACTAAAAAACTAATTTATTCATTCAACGAAAAAGATCTTAACTTAAAAATGCTGTAAATACTACTATACATAACTTTTGCATTCTTGGTTGACATTTGATAGCATGATCAAAGACTGATCAGAATTGCTGAGAGCATTATTGGAGTATATAAAGGACGTTATTTAATGTTTCGGTTTTATTTCAATTGCAGTTTAATAGTTTTCCATAATTGACGCCATACTTGATACCCCCAAAAGTAAAGTTCCCATACTTATTATTCGACAGTCTTAAAAAGGTAACTTTTACTATTTTACAAACTTCAGCATGTAGCTGTTTGTAAAGTAAATATTTTGAATCAAGCATCCTTTCTTGACAATTCTTAATTTTGCACAATAAACATTTGTTTATATTTTTCAATGATAGACGCTTTATTTTTAGATAATACAATTGGATTTAGATTCTCCCAAATATTAGTTACTTCAATCGATGCTAGTATGTTTTTTACTTGTGCTGCTCAGTTATACTGCAGTTTTCCGTCAGCCTCGAAGTTAAGAAGAGATACCAGTCTTTTAAGGCAAATTAAAGGCAATCGTTTTGAATCTATACAAAGAATTTTAATAATTAGCTGTATAGTCAACTGAACGATTTTTACAGAATGTGTACTGAGCCTGTTGCAAGCCTAATAGAGTAGCCCGGAGTCGAAAATTGTATAGATTTTAGGAATAACAAATCGTATTGCACGAATATTGCAGGATATTTTAGTAAAAAAGCTAAACAAGTTTGACCACCTTTATCGTCTACTTTACATTTCCTATGTCTATTTTTTGAGTATTTATTTTGTGCCATTCCACTGCAATAAAATACTTTTAACCGGAGAAAGTGAAAGTGGATTCGTAGATACCACATTTTAAAACGCTATTATAAAATGATGCTTTGTCCATTAATGAAATAACAGAGAAATTAGTGTTATAACATGCTACAATTCTGTAGATTAATTATTCATATTACGGAATGTGCTTCCCAGTTCGATTAAACTGTCGTTAGTTAATAGTTGCATATTTTGTGCATTATAATTACAAATCGTTAAGGAAAACTCCCAGAATGTGACGAGTTTCACATTAAAAATAATAATATTAAGTAAATCTATATACATTCCAATGCCTTATTGTAAGTTATACAGGGCAATTCATCTATAATGGAAAATTTATGAACTATTAATAGTCTAAAATGTTACTTTGTAGAAAATACAAGGTCTTTAAACGGAAATATTTATTTTAAAATGTGTCGTGTACAAAAAATTTAGAAGAATTTCGTATGAGAAATATTCCTTTTTTTCATTAAATTGATTGTACTAACCCTTACTTTTTGGAAGTCCATCTTATTAAGGATAATAAAAAACTCTTCGTTTTAACAAAACTTCCAATATTTATTTAAAAACTGCTTTTTTAAAAGACTCAATGACAGCCGTTTCGCTAGACAACTTGCATCGTCAGATTGACATATTGAAGTTACTATTTATTTTTGTAGCTAGGTACCTGATGTTTATTGGTCTAGCCTTATAACTACCTAATAAACATCAGGTACCTAGCTACAAAAATAAAATAAAAATTTTAATGTTCTTAACAAGATGAACTTCCACAGAGTAGGGGTAAATTCCATACTATTTAATATTTTTGCATTGAACTTGAATCAAATTAAAACACTAAAAACTAATTCATAAATATGAATCAATGTAATGAACCCATACATTTTTGTTCATTGTAATAAATGAATGTTATATATCGTTAAGTAACAGAATCTATGCACACGCAACTTTCAATTATGTGTATTTTTATAAATTACTTAGTGAGATTAAACTTTCGTTTTCTACAAAACGAACAAAAAACTTATAAAATAAATATTAGACAAATCACATTTTTACCATCAACTCTCGTTAAAGATTTATGGTGAATTTGATCGGATTTTATTTAAAATAAAGTTTGCTTTAACGTATTACTTTTTGGAATGTAGAATGGATATTAGGTACTTTATGAGAATATTAAAAATTTAAACATTTCTTCAAGTTCGTAAATTAGGAAAACTATTTCTATATTCTCTGTTTTTGTTGTTACATTGTATGACTAGAATATTACCTGTTTCTCTGGAATGAACTGATTTTTCAGAAAGTGAATCTCCTATTTTTCGATTTAAATAATAATCTTACAAATTTTAGTTGCATTTGTTGTTTGTTAACATCCATATACTTTGTAATCATGTGGATAAGATTGGAAATTTGAGCAATAGGTTATGTATATTAAAGTCGGACTATTTATTTTTAAGAAAATGAAATTGCATTTTATTACAAACAAAACTAACAACAATGTAATAATAAGAAACTTACAGAAATGCTAAGAAATACAAAGGTTAAAGTTATGTTTCAGAAGATTTTCCACATAAACAATGAAGTAATTCTGTAACGGCATTAAATATTAATTTCGGATAATAAGGATAATAATATATTTACCATGTTCGTTGGAATTAATAAATTTAGTTCAGAATAATAATATACAATAAAGCAGACATTGTTGTTGCATTAACAATATTTATAGAATTTGTACTAATCAGCTCTTTTAATTACAAAATAAAAATACAATGTTTTATAATCATGTAAATGTTTAAATAACTAATTGTAAATAAAACGTTACGTACTCATTAGATTATAAAATTATTTAGTATAATAGTTTAAAGTGATTAAAAATAAATTATAGAAAAAATAATATTGGATATTTAAACATATTTTTGCCTACTAAGAACAGTAAACGGTTGAACCAAACTTCCACTATTTATTCGAAAAATACGTTTTTAAATTCAATTACAGCTGTTTCGCTAAAAACTAGCATCGTCAGATTGACATATTGAACTTACATTTTGTTTGTTTGTAGCTAGGTGCCTGATGTTGATTGGGTAGTTTTAAGGTTAGACCAAGTATGGAAGTAATAAGAAGGAAAAAACTATATCATGCTGATCTTTACAATAACTTATGGTGTTTTGATTATGTCTCCTCATTTTCCTGTTCTATTACAAGTCAATAATATAATTGATATCCCTAATTTTCCCAATCTACGTATTATCTCTAGTGATCAAATCTGTACTAACAAGCAAAATTCTCCTACTGTTGTACCCAAAGCTAACTTATGTACTGCAATTTACCAAAGTGCCGACATTTGTGGACTACGTAAAATTGTATCTTCTAAATTGAAATGCCACAATAATAAATTGAAAATGTAAAATTAGCTTCTCGGATACTTTTAAACTAGACTAGGTACGTCAATTCAAAAAAATCATACAGAAACTTAT
Source organism: Ophraella communa (assembly GCA_035357415.1). Lineage (NCBI taxonomy): Eukaryota > Metazoa > Arthropoda > Insecta > Coleoptera > Chrysomelidae > Ophraella > Ophraella communa. The sequence continues at coordinate 9,070,894 of CM068984.1, forward strand.
GTAGATTAAAAAGACTTGAATACTTGCACATTTTGTTTTCTTTTTTTTTCTTAGTATAGGTGTTGTGTTGATGAAAGTCGAATAAAAATACTTGTATTAGAAAATAATATAACGGTTTTGTATTACTAACATACAATAAATTATCGATAGATATGACAAGTACAAATTATATATATTTGATGTATATTTCTTTAGTGTTTGGACATTTCTTTCGGCTAGGCCGTTGGTAGACGGATGTCCCGGCGCGATAAATTTGCAAAATATACCTGCTCTTTTGCAGAATTTCTGAAACTCTTCGCTGGTAAAAATTGAGGCATTAATACTCTATCACTTATAATTTCCTGTTTTAGATTTAGAAAAGCTACTTCGCATTCTTTTGTCCGTTTGAAGACTGTATTATCTTTCAACAATTGTCGGAGAGGAAATGTTATAGTTGAAGCGTCAGGAATGAATTTACTGTAGAAGGTTACCAAACCTAGGAAAGATTTTGTCTTATCTTTTGATTTTGGTCTTGGCATATCTACAATCGCTTTGACTTTTTCTGATGACTTTGAAATTTTATTGAATTCTACGGTATGTCCTAAAAATTCTATTCGTTCTTGTCAGTTGTCATATTATGTTTTTTGTAACCGAACCATTGCTATTTGATTGTATTAAATTTAAGCAATAAAGAATTGGTATTATTAGTATCATCATCTCTAAAAATTAACATGGCAAACTCTATACCTTACAGATTCTGTAGCTTCAAGGAAATGCTAAACATACATATAAAACTTTCGTTACGGTAATATTCATAACTAAAGAAACTAATGGTGGAATAAATAAGAGCAATAAATATCATATAAAGAAAAAATGGTTTTTTCATATTCCAGGACTAGGAAAATATTAAATTATTTTTTTAATTGCATATGCGTTGCGTAACACATGGGTCAAGTTACAAAGTAATTGTTCAAAAATCAATTCTTTTATGTGTCATTTTTTGCTGTAAACATGAAAAAATAAAATAATATTCCATAAAACAAAGAAACAAAATAAAAAATATGAAAGAAACATTTTCCTGTTGTTAGCTGTGTACGAAAATTATTTTCCTGTCAAGTCAACTATTTGTAAATGGCCAAAACTGTTTAAATATGATCGAAAATCAATATCTTGATCCTGCAACTGGCTCTGGAGTACCAAAAAATAGTAGCTAGTAATAAATATTTACATTATATAATTAATGAATAGGAACTACATCTCCGTTTAACCGGTACGGTGAAAGTAGTTACATTTGCAATAAATAATACAGTGTGTATAAGCCAAACGTAATAAATTCATATTTCGGTTGCTGTACATATTTATGAACAAACTGAAGATACGTCAAATTTTAATTATAACATTTTTCATCCTGAATATGCCACCCCTATCTTAAACTCCCTTCGAATGACGGGTACAACCATAGACGTGTCCAGAACTCCAAAAGTGGCTAAGAACTATTTGTCAACAACACTATAATGTCTCCAAAACATAACAAAAAAAAGAAAATACACAATACAAACATTTTCATAGTACCTAAACAAATTACCTTAGGACCAAAATTTGTTGTATAAAATGCCATGACCTATTTTAAGTAAAAGTGAACAGTGGCTTCACTATTTTCTATCTTCTTTTGATAAAAAATCAATAGTGACTAGATAGAGCTTAGATAGAGAGGATAGAAAGTGTCAGTTAATTAGTTATAATTTATAAAAAATATTAAAGACCTTTAAAAACAGTGCTAAACTATGTTTGATACATTTTCTTCCACAAGATTTTGTTATTAATTTTGTATTGAAAACTTTGAAACCAGAAAACCGTTACATAACATGCATGATATAGTCTAGCTAAAAATGCGTTTCAAAGCACTGAAAATTTTACTGGAAATGTAATCTTTCACCTTTTTTTATTATTATTTTAACCTAATTCTGCTTTATTGATCTAAATTTATACAGTTTATTTGCCAATGCTATTCCTCAAGAAGACCACTAATTATGCTAAAGTTCAAGTGTAATTAAAGATAAAATTAGATACAAATATTTAAAATTAGTTTTATTTAAACATGAGTAATACACTTTTTTACATATAGGTATATGTAGGAAAAATTACATATATAAAAAAATTATAATTTAAAAATAAAAATTGGACCTGCTCTTGGATTTTTTATTTTAAAGTTGCCTATTCTTGAAAAAATGCATATATTCCATAATTCAGAACCCCCCTGTATGTATATGTGTGAACGGTTTCGACGGAGAGAAATGAAACTTGCTAAAGGCTAACCGAGCTTGGAGGTCATTGTCGTATAAAGAGAAATTATGCGGATAAGAAAAGTTTTTTAGCAAATAAAGGAAGGTGAAAGATTGGCTATATGGGATGATACGAAAGTTGTTATTCTACAAATTGCTAGAAGCAAAATTACGTAACAGAATGTGAAAAGTACCATGTTACACAGCAGAAGCAGCATTTTTCTTAAGTATTATGTAATAAACAACGCTGGTTTGTAATTTTTAGAGTAGAATTTTGGGAACATTTCATAAAATAGGTTCATAAGATTTTTAAAAGTGTTAAAATATTTAAATGTTTTAACTTGTTTTACATGAAAAATAAAGAAAGAAAATAATATTTATCTAATTTTGTAGATATATATATTTTAGTAAACAAAGACATAGAAAAACGAAAAATACTGGAATATTATTTTAACAATATCTAATTCTACTTGCTGTCAATAAAAAAATTTAAGGAAAAATTAAAATTAAAGGTAAAATTGCAATTGTGCATTTAATATTTTGAAGTATTTGCTACTTTATTACAAATATTAAATAGTTAATAATATGATTTATTTTTAATAATAATTTAATTTTTTAATTTATTGCCCTAACCCTTACTCAGTGGAAGTCCATCTTACTAAGACCATTAAACAAACTTTTGAACAAAACTCATTTTTATTTTAAAAAATCAGCTTTTTTAAAGTCAAAGACACTATCATCGCCAGATTGACATTGCAACTTCAATATGTTTTTTGCAAAAGTGTTTTTGTTTAATGTTCTTGGTTAATTTTAACAATTTAAATATATGACTTGATAAATATTCTTGTTTTAACTAAAAATTTAATAAATAGTATAACAAACATAAATTATATAATTATCTTTTTTTTGCGCATCCTTTTTATGACTTTATTTTCATTTATTTAATTTGGGTAATTTAAGTAATTTTAAAATAATTTTACCGTACAGCCAAAAAAATTTTTTAAGAAAGCACTGCAGGTTAATTTTATAAGAAATAAATATAGCTGCATTGTGAGAAAAACCATTTGGTTTCTTTTTCCAATTCAACAGTTAAATGCATACATAAATTCAGAGTGAAAATACATCTTTAATAGCCTGCTTTTTAAATATATATTTTGTTCAATATTAATTTTATTAACATATACTTTTATTTCTCATGACCTATAGCTTCTTGGTTGTAAATTTTAGTATATGTAAAAAAATAATTATAACAAAATTAATTAATAAAAACCACAATGATTAGAAATACTAATTTTATTGATTAATGATTTACCCTAAAACATATTCTTCGTTCATCATAGAAATTTTAAAAAATATAAATATAAAATAAATAAAAAGAAATAACTTACCAGTTTTATAGGAACACACCGCAACCAAAAATTTCGTTGAAACTTTGCACTTCTAAAGCAGTGGGAATGCTACAATTTCAATTTCATCCCTTTACACATGACTCGTTAACACTATACCAAATCTTGAACTGTACCCTGTGTACCTTCTTAGTTTATGACAAAAGAATGATCGGAACGTATATTTGTAATAGCACTGGTAGACTTTCAGTAAGTGGGTTAAAATAATGGAGGGGTACCAGGTGTGTATATAGTGCCATTGATAAGTTATATCATGGTAATTATTGGTAGCAGGGACGGCCTTGGGCTTGATGAATATTAGTATCTTGTTAATTATCGAATTTTGGAAACATTTTGAACGTTTGAAGATATTTAAAAGTCTAATAATGTTTATAGCGAAAGTAGTGACGGTACAAAGATTTTTAAATTAACAATTAACTTAAGTATTAGTTTTACTATTTGTATTAATATATAGCAAATATATACTACTTTTAATCTAAAATAAACAGTTTTTTGTTGATCCATAGATTTTACTAAACATCTTACATGTGGTGAAAAAAATTATTATTTAAAGAAATTTCTTGAATCTACCTTATATATTGTTACTTTTTGAATACCATTCTAAATTATAAGAGTCTTAAAATTCCTAATAGGATTGTTTACAGGATATATTTATGTAATTGTGTATGAAATAAGTCGTCCAGTTACTATTTTTCTGATTCAATTAGACTTTGAAAAACAATTTTCTCATTTTTATTCATTTCTTTGGAGTTTGCAGTGAAATATATTGTACTGATAGTTTTTTTACGATTTAAGTCCAATTGGAGATGAAACAGTCCGGCATTACCAATGTAGTCCTGCAAAGATCGCCAAACTATTTAATTATAAATTCGTACCTGAGTAGTATAGAACTATTTAAGTTACACTTTATTTCATAAACTTTTAATAATGGTATAAGTTTTTCGAATTGGTAATGTCCATTGTAAACATGATTATATTTAGATGGCAATTCTCCTTATTGAAGCTAGAAGGTGCATATGATTATTTTGTAACATGTCTATCGTCATGTCACCTTGCACTATTACCGACCGTAAACGATACCGCTATTATTATACCGTTAAAACCGACCCCTATTCACTGTTAATGCTACTGTACACAAGACACCCCTTTTAGACGCTAACTATTTATCTGTTTGAACGAGGCCAAATAAAGAACGCATTCCTTCTGACAAATGACACAAAACACAAATTCTGTTTTGAGCAAGACTATTTAAACGACCCGCAAGGCAACGATAGCTCCTTTCATCGACAAACAGGCCAACTGAAGCGTCTGAACCTCATCTTGTGAAATTTCTCCTTTTTGGTTGTTGAAAGATACAACCCTCCAAGTTAGAGCCAAGCTACAGTTAAATTACCTCTAAGTTGGAGCCGAGTCACAGTCAAGATACCTCTAAGTTTGAGTCGAGTTACAGTCAAGATACCCCTAAATTTAGAGCCCAGTTACCGCCTATGTGTAGACAGTTCTTCAAACCATCTCTGAGCTAAGAGCAGCCAGAACCATTACAGAAACTTTCATCTCTCCACACAGAAGCTGAAGCCGCCCTTCTAGACAGCACAGAAACTTAAAGTTAAGTCCTCTTTTTACAACTCCAGTTCATTATCAGCAAGTACTTACATTTTCAATAAATAAACAATAGTTTTAAAAAACAGTTTCGTTAGTATACCTTAGACCAAGGCTGCTCAACCCCAGGCCCGCGGGCCACGGTGTGGCCCGCGAAAGATTTTTAAATGGCCCGCGCAAGTAAGTTTTGAAATACGCACCAAACTCAAAAATCCCGCCAAATTGCCTGCCGCGAAGGAACGTAGTGTAGGTACCTACACTACGCACGACGGACAGTCTTCGACCCCGCCCGCGCAATACCGTACAGTCATTGTATAAAAAGACATAGTAGGACAATCCTTATGGTAGATAATTTTGAAGCTCTGTACGCCCGTAACGTGGTGGTACCTGGTGACGAATAGAGTAAATATACAAAATAAATTACAGTTTTTGATCGCAAAGAAAATAGGGGTTGTTCGATAAATTTATTATTTAGCCGAATTTCTTCATGGAGATGTAGGCGTAAAACTTTTAGCCAATACATTTTAAATAGAATGATTTTTTTTAATACTAAAAAAGTGAGTAAGTATTTTTTAAAAAATTATACATAGAAAGAAATATTCTGTTGGTACTGAGAGCAGAAAGTCAGTATAAATTATCTGTAAAAATTGATTTTCATTAATTACAGGGTTGTAAAGATAAAGTAAATTAAATTAAATTTAATTTTTTAATACATATTAGCTTATTAAAATAAAAAGTATTGTTATTCTAAAGTACCTTCGGACCTCGGTACTATTTTATGATCTTTCTTTGTACGTTTCAATTTTTCAAAAATTGTACCGTTTTTTGGGATTTGAAAAAAAGTGATTATCCCGGAAATGTTTTCATCTAAGATCAGAGCTGTGCAATGATATAGAAAAAACAGTTGAAAACTATATCGTACTGATGCTTAGAATAGCTTATTATTTTGTTGTACTTATTATCTATTTATAAAATTAAGCTTAATCAAAACAAACAAACCAAACCCGTGTATTCGTATTCTAACCTTTAGCCTTTAGCTCAAACCTCAAACATTCTCTGTACACTGTGTTTTGTGACAAAAATGACAATACAGCGCATGACGAGTAAATTTTACCTTCCTATTTAGTAGGGTTCGAGGAGTAAACTATTTTGGACAAACTACGTATTTTCGAACGCTACGGGTTTCGTTTTATTTACTAAACTCATGATTCTCGAACAGACGATATAGTAAAACTTACTCTGAGAGTAAATTATCGAATGCACCCCTGGGCTTGTTTTCATTCAAAAACACAAATTATTCTAACCAAAAAACCAAACAAATATTTGTCAGCTGACAAAAACAAAACATGACGTTTGGATACGTTGCGTTACCTTTTGATCTGTGCCTTAACTGTTATATTTCTCATCCTTGTAACGACGACGTAAAGTGGAATTGGTACGTTTACGCGAAAAAGATACGTTTACGTACCCTGTGTGCCTTAACTCCCTATTCTGATAGTTGAATCTTTGTATGTGGAATTACCGCATTGGTAGTAAACATGTCCTGACATCTGTAAAATTTATATATGTATTATTTACCGGATATAAATGTATGTCTAATGAATAGCAATAATTTTTGATTTATGCTTACCTCAAAATAAAAAATCAATCACAACACTATTCAGTTTTTCTGTCACTAAGTAAAGTTTTTTAATAATAAATATACTATAACTATAATACAAACACTCCAAAAACAAAATAACTGCTAACCACAAACTATAACAACGAATCAGTTGATACTAAGATCGTCAATAACATAGATAAAAGACACAATAATAAACTTTGCAACAAGAGCACAACAATTGCAATTACCCCTATAGAAAATAGTGAGAATTTAGTTTCTGACGCACCGCCATCTACCAAATATTAGTAAAATTAGTATTTATTTTTAAAATTGGGACCAAGTCTTTACCGACATCTGGTGGTCGTCCCAAATTGTGTCAAAGCAAATAAAGCATTGGGTTGTCCTACTATGTCTGTTTATACAATGGTACAGTGTCATTATGGTTCGAGAAACGATTGAGTGCGTACGTGTTACCTATAGTTTAACTGACTGTTAAATGTGAAGTTGTTTGTGTTGATGAGTAACTGGCCCATATATTTTGTCAATTTCGTGATTACATTGGCTGTCAAAGGTAGGTATGTTATTCATTATTTATGTTTACATACTACTTAGGTACCTACTTATTTTGAAAGTTTAAACAAAATGTGGTCTGTTTCAGTATGGCTCACAGCAAACCGAGTACTTCAAAATCAACAGAGAACTATCGTGTTTTTCATGATGAATGGGAAAATAAATATTGTTTTACTGAAAGCAAGGCACGTAAACCTACATGTTTACTTTGCTTCGCTACAGTAGCTATCGCAAAAAAATATAATTTAGAAAGGCATTATAAGCAAAATCATAATAATTTTGAAAAAGACTACCCTGTCGGTAGTGCTATCAGAGACGATTTTTTAAAGAAAAAGAAACGGGAACTATTTAACCAACAGAATATTTTCGTTAAAAGGCACGACGAGCTTGAATCCATGGTCAAAACATCTTACGAGATTTCTTTGCTCTTAGCCAAAAAGAAGAAATCATTTTCCGACGGAGAAATTGTTAAAGAGGCTTTAACGATCTTTGCACAAAATTGTGATGACAAACATGTCAAAACTAAAGCGGACAGTGTTTCACTCTCACGGCACACTGTCACGAGACGGGTGGAGGAAATGGCTGTTGATATTAATAAGCAGATTCAAGAAATCGTAACTAAGTGCAAATACTTCTCATTAGCGTTAGATGAAACTTGCGATTTAACGAGTAGATCTCAGTTGGCTATTTTTGTGCGGTGTGTTGACGAAAATTGGAATGTATTGCAAGATTTACTAGAAGTCTGTGAGCTGGAAAGCACAACCCAAGGAAAAGACATATTTTTGAAAATTAAAGAATGTATTGAAAAAAAGGCTTTATCATGGGACAAATTGATATCTATTTGCACTGATGGTGCACCGGCAATGATTGGAAAAATAAATGGTTGCGTGGCTTTGTTACAGAATTTCTTAGGTCGAAACTTATTTTCGTATCATTGCATTATTCACCAGGAAGCGTTGTGTGGAAAGGATATGGAGTTGGATGAAATTATGAATCCAGTAGTACGTTGCATTAATTACATACGTGCAAAAGCTCTTAACAGACGTCAATTCAGACTATTATTTGAAGAAGAAATCAGGGAATATGGAGAGTTACAACTATATTGCGCTGTGCGATGGCTTTCAAGGGGCAGTATGTTGAAACATTTCTTTAACTTGAGAGAACATGTGTTGCAATTTTTAGAACAGAAAGGGGCTTTACCATTTGATGTCGATTTACTGAAGAATACATCCTGGTTGAGTGACCTTGCATTTCTTGTTGATGTTACGAATTACCTCAATACTTTGAATCTCAAATTACAAGGTAAAGACTGTTCACTTCCGACTATGTTTAATTTGATAAGCGGATTCAAAGCAAAAATTAAATCTTTTTCAATTAATTTGGCTACAGAAAATATTGACCATTTCCCCACACTAAAACATTTGAAAGAGGAGCTTAATATTGATTCTGTTAATTATTCTAAATATCAATCCAAAATTCAATGCTTATCACAGTCGTTTGAGAAGAGATTTTCAGACTTTGAAAGCAAAAACAAAATATACAAATTTTTATAAATCCGTTTATAATAAGTTTGGCGGACATAGTAGGTTATCCGGCCAATATTCAGTTGGAACTCGTTGAACTGCAAAATCATGATACGTTAAAAAACCTTTTTGCCAACAAATTGTCTTCGAAAGCACAAAATTCTTCAGAAGATTTTGCAGATTTCTGGAAATTAGTACCAAAGGCAGAATTTCCAGCCATAACTGACCTGGCGTTACAGTTTTTAAGTAGTTTTGGATCCACATATGTGTGTGAAAAGGTTTTTTCAGACCTTAATTATGTAAAAATAAATACCGCACATCCTTAACTGAGCAACATATTTATGACTTGTTGTTGCTATCAACATCGGATTTGTCGCCTAACATAAGTAAATTATTGAAAGACAAACAATGGCAGAAATCACATTAATTGCAGCAATGACTTATTGTTGTTCTACATTTGAGAAGATACATCCTTATGTTGAATTTTCTTATTTTATTTAGCTGCTAAATTTTAGCATATGATACTTTCTGCTTGTTCGTGTGTATTATTGCCTAATAAACAATAATTTAATTTCTTAATATTGGGTTTTATTGCGCATATCGATCCTGAGAATAATTGAAATACTTAGGAATTGTAAGTGGCCCGTCATGAAGGTGGTGAATCCACCGTTTGGCCCTACTGTTAAAAAGGTTGAGCAGCCTTGCCTTAGACTATAAGCGTTGATTGATAAGTTTGGATATAAGTCTTAAGGGTGTAGCGTGGTCGGTATTTTATTTCAAGTAGCTTCTTTATTTGTTTAATTAAAGTAATTACAAGGTGTTTCTATCTTTCTCACCTTAGTTTTTGTGTAGTTTGTTTGCTTAATAGCGTTCAAAAGATAGTGGCGCCCTTTTTACTTATACATCACAATCCTTCCTATAGTGAGCATTAACTTGGAGTCGAACCAGCCCCTGGAGAGGGTCTCTTAGCCGGGATCTCTTTTGGGACTAATTTAGTTACAAATTGGCGCCTTTGAGGAGCTAATAGTGTTACAAATTGGCGCCCCCAAATTTTGTTACAATTTAAAAACCTCTCAAAGGTTTTTCATTAATAGAAGTTTGTAACCAGCTTTGCTGAAAATAGAGTGTGAGAAACCCGTTGGTTTATGACGAGAATTTCAGTAAACAAAATTGTTATATATAATAAATGGCTAAATATTTAAAAATATGCTATCTTATTTTAGTTGTGACAAAAAATTTATTGTTTTAAATTTTAAGCGGTGCATCCGAAACTTTAATCAAATATTAAATGATCGTATGAGAATCAACAACTGATTTTTCTTATAAAAAAAGCTAAATTGGTTTCTATTGCCATATGTTTTTTTAACGTGAAATGCCAAAAATAAAAAGCAGCCAGTTGTTTACAGGGTTTAGGTATGATTATTTTTTTCACCTGTCAAAATATCACAGTTTTGTGATTTCGTCCAATGAAAACGCTTAATCTTCAATGTTCTGTGCTAAATGCTAGCCAATCATTCCGTTTTATCCTGATAAAACCACTAGTCGTTTTACCAGTATTGATAAAATGATGTAACTGTCAAAAATTCAAAAACAATATTGAACAATTAAAGAGCGAAAATAGTGAAAAGTAAAATAGTAAAAAGATAACGATAAATTATTAAATAAAGTGGTTTTTGTACAGAATGGTTAAAAAAATAATCTTCTCAAATACCATTTGTCCTGTAAAATTTTACTAGATAAATTTTAAGGGCTCGTGGTTATTACTTTTGATAAAATTTTATTGATTTAGAAATTGAAAATTAGATAGTTGAGGCTGGTAGAATGGTAATCTCAGTTAAAAAAAAATTAAAAAAGTACTAATGATTTATTAATACTTATAACAAAAAAATATATTAGTGTTTATTATTTATGTTACACGTAATTCATGTTATGTTTAATAAGAGAACAAAAATTACAAAGAATTAAATTAAATAAAAAGCCAAAGAATATTTGAAAAAAGATCCTAAAAGATAATGAAATTTCCAAAAAAAATTCTGCTAAAACGGCAGTGCTAAGGTGAGCGTTGGTCCTAAAAAAGATAGATTATGCCAGTATGCTTTTTCACAGAATTAACGATTTTAACCAATTACATAATATATTAAGGAAAACTAAATGTGCGTATTATACACAACAAAACAATAGTAATTAGGTACTTACTGTAGGAAAATAAAATTTTAACTTTTTTTCAACTAAATATACTTTTGTAAATTAGTTTTGGCTTAATGCAAGTTAAATACTTATGTATTTATTACCTGGAATTTCTATAATAGTACTTGAAACTTTTTTGATGAATTTGATGATCTAAGTTAAACCATTTAGTAATAAACCTCAATGGTTAAACACTAAAAATTTGTTTTTATACATCAAAATTTGGTGAAGCAATTAATTTTTCTTAAATATTTACATTATCTCGTTTTTTGATTGCAAACATTTATGAGTGGTGGTGAGATTCATCTTTCTATACAGAGAATCGGAAACAAGAGGTTGGTTGGTAGGTAGAAAAAATATTTTTTTCATACTGTACGGTAAAGTGCCATTTCCCGGACTCGTTTGAGTCCTGGGACCCCATTCTCAAACAGTGACATATTTTGTCGCATGCGAGAAATCCTCTTTGTCGAAGAAAATCTGAATAACCTTATTCTCAAAAGTCACCTTTGCAAATTTTTGATAGACAAATTGTAGAATGGTCTAAGGCAGCCGACAATTTATGTCGAATGCGAGAATTTCATTATTTGCGAAATTTGTAGCTTATTATTATACATGTTAATTTTTGTTAATTTATATGGGAAATGAAAAACCACAATCCTTTTTTGTTTTTATTTCAACGTTAAAAAAACATAAAGTGAATACACCATAAGGAATATACAGAAGCTATCAATAGTTTTGTTTGGTACTTTTTCAGATATTTTTGTAGAGAGAAAATGGCAGTTTTATTAATTGCTATTGAAAATTTAGAAAATCAAGAAATGTATTACCGGCCTCGAGAGAGACGAGGAATATGTAGAAAAGTTTTTACATTATTTTCATCTCATAGAAAGTTTATTAAAACGTTCAAATTAACTAAAGAATTAGGTAGAGACTAATAATTAATCTAGAACCCTTAATAGAACAAGGGAATCGTGAAAGTGCATTACATCTCTTGAAGAAAGGTATTTTTCCGATTGTATCATAATAGGTATATAGATATTATTAATCTAACCAATATAATACTAAAGTAAGTGTAATTGTAAGTATAAGTGGAAACACTATTTTAAAAGTAGTCATATGCCAAGCTTGTACTACTAATTCTAAGTACTAATTGTAATTGTAATTTGCTGGTTTTGAATGAAGCTTTTTAATTTTTGCTTGCATGAATCCACCTTAAACACGAGCCTCAAACAAAAAACAATCCAATCTACCACACAAATACAAATTGATACAAATATCAAAAAACCAAAACTCACATCCTACATTGGCATAGAACATATTTGAGAATCGTTAAATCGGTGTTGCCAGCTCCTGATATTCGACAAAATATGTCTCATGCGAATTGGAAGACGAATCCAATCGAGAATACCACAATTTGAAGTTGTGCGACAATTTTCATCGACAAATGTCGAATGCGACATATTTTGTTCGACATTCGAGAATAGACCCCCTGGACGAGGACGGAACAAAGAGAATCGATTGGTATTTTTTGGCCGCTTGAAAAAAAGGGGGTATTGATAATAAGATAAGAATAAAAGTGTGTAGTTTTATAAGCAGTGCCTTTCATAAAAGTGAATAGAATTGTGTATAGTCTTTCCAATATTAATTGCTAAAATCCATTTAAAAGTGTCATACAGATTACCAGTCTAGAGAGAGCTGGGTTCCGACGATACAGAGTGGATGTTTAACGTTTTCAAGCAATTCTTTTTACTTTGTATAGTCTAGTATACTAACTCACTCTGTATGACACATTTAAATGGATTTTAGCAATTAATATTGGAAAGACCATACAACAATTATGAATAGTTGCCATTAGACCCCAGTATTAGAACAAAATGTTTTCTATGAGCCTATATTTTCTTTATATGGCGAGAGAGAATTATAAGGCACGGGGTAAAAATCACCTATGAATGTGTGAGGTTCCTATCCAACTTCTGGAAAACGAATCGGCTAGGATTACAATAAAAAAAATTAGAGAAACCTAGTTTTTTTCGAAAACAATGTAGACCTAATCCTACAGTTAGTCTATCAGTTTTTAAGTAAAGTTAATACTCGATCTTTTGATGAAAGTTTATAGTTTCTCATATTGGTTATTCATACTTACTTTCTTTTAGACAAATTGCATAATTGCTACCGTAACAAATGAGAGATTACGTACATCAGCAGATTGAATTTTAGTGCAGTAAATGAATGGTTTTGCATCAGAAGCCTTTAATACACCTTCGATTTTTCTAAATTTGGAATTGGAATAAAAAATCGCGGCGTTATGAATTGCTGTGAATAGCTCCCGTTAGGATTAAGCATGCCTGTTGTTGAAGCTTACTCAGCTTCTCTGTGAAAGTCTTTTGCTGATATTTAGGCAACCAAACCACTATATTACTGTCAGATATGACTTCCCGCATATTCTATGACGAGGTAGAGCTTTGTTAAATAACAGTTAATTTTACTCGACTTATAGCTATTGAAATTTCCTGTAAAATGGTTTTTAAATATGGAAACAACAGGTGCAATCAGCTGTTTAATAGGATGTTAAGAACACTGTTTAATCTAGATGAAAAAGTATTCGTGGCACCCAAAAGTAGAGAATTTCAAATGAAAATAGACATTTAAGATTTTGAGAAAAATTCCAAGGCTATTATAGACTTGCTTCTTTTTTTAGGAAAATATTTTTGGTCTTAAAAATGCTTGAAAATATGGAAAATGGTTTTTTTTAACACGACTCATGCGATCAGTTGTTTAATTCAGATGAAAAAGTAGTTGGAGTAAAATTATACAGTGGCACCCAAAAATAGTGAATATCTAATGAAAATATCAGAAAGTTTTAAGTTTTGATGTTATTTTCTCACTCTACCGGGTCGATTTAATGGTTTTAGACTTTTCATAAAGAAACACTAACTGCATTATTCCTGTGCGATTTTCGAAGAGGAAGCTGACAGTGATGAATTAAGCATGCTGTAAAGGGTGATCAGTTAAGGGTAGCGAGCGGCCATATCTCATAACATATTTTGCATAATAAAAGTATATCGATGATATCATTTTCATATTTACTGACCATTTCCTCATATTTTTTGTCTAAAACGTTTTGTTATATCTATCAAAATAAAGCGGTGGGGGAGGTTCAATTGTTTTTTTAAACAAACCAAGATTTCTCACGTTTCGCTTGACCGATATATAAAAATTAATATACCATTACATTTGTTTTTTTAAAAAAAACTCAAAAGTTTGCTATCATTTCAGTTAACGCCATCTAGCGGCGACAGAAAAAGTCAAAAACTCAAAACCAAATACACGTTTTATAGTGCAAATTATGCTCTTTCATATGAGCCTAAGTTTGCTAAAATCGGTCAAAAGAAACGGAAGAAATCTTAGTTTGTTTATAAAAAAAATTGAACTTCCACCACCGCTTTATTTTAATAGATAGAACAAAACGTTTTAGACAAAAAATATGGGGAAATGGTCAGTAAATATGAAAATGATATCATCGATATACTTTCATTATGCAAAATTCTATACAAATCCTATTTTTCTACTTGGTGTTGGTTGTTACGCCCTCTAGCGGACGTTTGACAAACTCGAAAATAATTTACAGAAATTTCTCTTGGCGACTTTTATTATGATTTTTTTTTCTCAAATATATACGACCAATATCTTTTGAGATATGGCCGCTCGCTACCCTTAACTGATCACCCTGTACTAGAGTATTTTTTTCAATTAATAAATTTTGTATAATGAGTAGATATAGAATACTCTTGCACCCATCAATAATTGCAAGTAGTTTTAAATAATAACAGTGATATGCCGAACTCTATATAATTAAAATATTTACATTTTTTTGTCATTAAGGGTGGTTTTTAAAAGAGTTAAAAAAATGCGATAACTTATACTGTAGAAAGTTAATAAAATTAATTGTACTGACCCTTACTATGTGAAAGTTCATCTTATTAAGAAACCAAACAAAGAACTTTTTAACAAAACTTTCACTATTTTATTTAGAAAATTGATTAATTAATTATGTTATATTATATATTGTATATTAATTATTAAATCATTTTAATTTATCAAAACTATTTTTTTCTTCTAAATTTGATTAGGGGCAGGGTTGATTTATTTTAATTATATTGTAACACACTTGGGTAAGTTTTAATAGTTTATTCACAGAGACAAAAGGATAAAGCGATACATCTTAACTTAAACAAATACTGAAAATTATTTCAGATACAAGGTGCAGTCAATGGTAAAAATGAAAAGTAGAAAATTGTTTCTACCTGCACCCAAGATATAGAAACTTAATAGTTTCTATACCAAGCTTGACCGTTTTCCATGAAACAACAACTACTTCCTGGGCTATATGCCCCAACGGACATTGAATTACATTTCAATAGAAAACGTGATGGCGACCGACTTCATCGATACTTAAAACCATCTCTATCGATTTGCAAATTAACGGGAAGAACACTACTCGTAGACCGGTTTCGACATTATTGTGTCTCATCAGTACGAGGCAAGTAGTTCTTCTCATCCCGCAGAGCAGGATGCCAATGCATAAACCGTGAACCCACAATTCCATGATAAAGTATTAAGTTTCTTTACCTTGGGTGCAGGTAGAAACAATTTTCTACTTTTCATTTTTACATCTTAACTTCTTACCAATAACTATAATGTTAACTTTTGTGTGCTAACCAACTTCAAATTGACCATATAGTACCATGCCACAATTTCGACTTGGATCTAAAGAGAGAGAGAGAGAACTTAATTCCAAATTTTCTTCAAAATCGAAGTTGTATTGAATTTTGAGGTTTTACTAGATTATTTTTTCCACTTACTGTACTATTTATTTAATTATAAAAAAACCTCAGGGCCGACCAACTCTCGGGATAAGCAATGATTAAGGATCCTGCATGGATCAAAAGGAATAGAGGAGTAAACCTCGATAAAAAACCGGCAGCATGGAGGAGGCAGCCATGTTGTGTGAATTGAACAGCGGTAGCTACTGCGTCCTGAGGCAACTATGAAAAAAAAGCCTAGAAGAGTAAACTTCGATAAACAATCTGTAATTTACGCTGTTGGCTACTGTGGCAATAAATAAATGGCTTCGCCTAAACGGTGCCTTCGGGATACCTGGTGACCTCCCCTTACCAGCAAAAGCGAACTCTGTGGTGGTATACCGTCAATTCCCAGCTACTCGTGGGATGTGGTATGGAATATATAGAAAAAATAGAAAAGGAAGAAAAGGAAAGAACGGGAAACTTTGGGGAATCTAAGTAGGTAAAACGAACACTTTGGATATATTACCGAAGAAATCGAGAGAAAAGTATGAGAAACAAAATCAATTATTTCTTGAATGGTGTACTTAAAAACATGTTACAAAATATAGTGAA
Source organism: Ophraella communa (assembly GCA_035357415.1). Lineage (NCBI taxonomy): Eukaryota > Metazoa > Arthropoda > Insecta > Coleoptera > Chrysomelidae > Ophraella > Ophraella communa. The sequence continues at coordinate 9,087,460 of CM068984.1, forward strand.
AATGTCATCATGGGAGATGCGGAGATGGCTGAAAAGTATTCGCCTCCAACTCTGTGGTCTTATTATTCCATGTTGAAGGTTACGCTGAATGTAAAAAATAATGTTGACATTGGTATTTTCAAAAAACTTGTACCATTTCTGAAACAAAAATCTAAAGGGCATACTCCCAAAAGATCCAAAATATTAGCACAAGAAGAAGTCATTAATTTTTTATTAAACGCAACAGATGTGACATATTTGATGATGAAAGCAGGTATTTAGAAATAATTCATGACATTCCATTAATTTTTTATTATTTCAGGTCTGTACAATTTTTGGAATCGCAGGAGCCTGTCGTTCAGATGAATTACTTAAATTGACTATAAATTATATAGAGGACAGAGAATCGATTCTTATAATACACATTAAACAATCGAAAACAAATAATCCTAGGACATTCATTGTAACTGCTGATTTTGAAGGGGGAGTGGAACCTATTGATTTATACAGAAAATATCGAGATCTCCGTCCTTCACATACAGAAAATACACGATTTCTGCTGTCATACAGACAAGGAAAATGTACAGTACAACCAGTAGGTATTCATACCATTGGGGGTATTCCAAACAAAATTGCTAATTATCTTAACTTACCGAATGCTTCATTATATACTGGCCACTGCTTTCGCAGAACATCCGCAACTTTATTTGCTAACGCTGGTGGCTATAAAGAGAATCTTAAACGTCACGGCGGGTGGAAAAGTGATTTTGTTGCCGAGTGTTATGTGGAAGAATCGGTTTTGAATAAAACAAAGATTGCTAAGACAATTCTTGGTGGAGTTCATCAGCAACAACCAAATACTTCTCTAATTAGAAAATATACCGAAAATTCAGAAAAGGGTGAAAAGGAAAAAAATCCAAACTCTTATTTAATTACAGAAAGCACTAGTTTTAACAAGAGCATAATCACAAACACTTCGGAAACATTTGCAATAACAGCTCCATCTACATCAGGTATAAAAATTACAAATCCTTCTGGTTGTACATTTACTTTCAATGTTTATAATAAAGAATAATAAATGTTACTTAATATTAAAATATGTATTTCTTTTTTAAGTTCAGCTTCTGGAAATTTTAAATGCAAGTACATTAACTTTGGTAAGTAAATATGTAGTGGTAGGCGATAAAATATTGTATGTAACACGGCAGCAAAGTGTCTTTATCGAACTTGTTTGGTTGCATCTCCAAAATCGTTTGATAAAGTGCCACTTTGCTGCCTTGTTACATACCTAAATAGCTATTTTCGAATAAATAGTGGAAGTTTAGTTCAACCGTTCAGTTATTTATTGTTCTTAGTCATTCCAAAATGTTTAGCTATATCTGATGACATCTAGCGGAAAAAATTAAGATTATTTAAATAAAATACAGGAGTCACGCACTGAAACTGCTAGTAGTTTAAACCAATCTAATAGATGGCTCTCAAAATCGACATCAATTTATAGGCAGTGTCTATTCTAAACCGTTTATAAGTACTAAGTACTATTCTATGTATAGACGCTTCAAATTATATACAGTAGGTAAATCCAGATTTAAAGTTAGGTACGTTCTTTTTCACACCATGTATTCATCAATGATGGAAGTGACGTCACTCTTTGATGACTGAATTGTTGGAGTCACCAGTGATATAAAAAAACGCATGACAAATCCGTCCACCATCTCCATACATTGATGGAATGGGTTTGCAATTTTGGTGCACAACACAGTAATAAATGAACGCGTGGTTACGTCAAACTAGATTTCACCAAAGAATATATGAACGTGGTTGGTGCATTGATGGAGCCACCGGTGAATAAAAGAACGTAACTGTTGTTATTATTTATCAATTTCTTCTCTTTCTGCCTTAAAGAAAACTATAACATTGAATTAAGATCTCTTTATTTTATTTTTAGTACTACTAAACATTCTCAATACAACTTTACAACTTCGATAAAATATGTAAACGTTAATAAATAGGAATAACAATAAAACAAATATGACGTCTAATAATAAATATTGATAAAAAGGCATATCGACAGCAGTGGATTTAATAAATGAAGCTCCTTTATTTTCAACTATATAATTTATCCAGTAAAGAGCGGTTTTCATCGGAGATAAAGGGCGATCTTTGAACCTTCTGGACAATACTTGAGCTTTTTCAGCGAACCTAAAAAATAAATAAACGGACTATTAAATATTAATCTATATTTATAATACTTACTCTTGACTAAGTAACGTATTTAACGTTTCCTCAAGAATTTCTTCATTTATTAGATTTAAATTAAGAGTGAGACCAGCTCCGGATTTTTCAGCAGACATTGCGTTGGTGAATTGATCTCCAAATTGAGGTAAAAAGAGCATTGGTTTTCCACAGTCTACTCCTTCTATGGTACCCAAAATACCAGAGTGTGTTATAAAAACTTTCACATTCGGATGGCCTAAGCAATAAATGTTTAACATAGTATACGAAGATGCAATAAACGATAACTTACACAATATATCTCTCTGTGGAGTCCATCTTGAAGTGAATACGTTATCAGGTTTGTTTGGCATTTCGCTCTCCCATTTCCAAATAATTCTTTGGGGAAATCTACCAAACACTTTTAAGAAAATATTTCTTTTGGCTTCTGGAAAACTATCTCCTCTTATAGTTGAACCCATACTTACATAAATTACTCCATGTGTTGATTCATTTATAAATTTATCCAAATTCTACAAAAGTTATTCATATTTTTATATTCTGTAGCTTTTTTACATTGCCCCTGGGAAATTCTTTTTTGTCCTAGAATACGGGTGATTATCCTGAGATTCTGATTATAACAATCAAACGTTTGTTTTGCTAATAGGATCCTTGACTTTGGTATAATTAAGGCGTTGAACTAATTATTATGTCAAGAACAGCAAACAACTAAATGGTTGAACTAAACTAAACTATTCATTCGCTAGAATTAGCATCGTCAGATTGACATAGTAAGGGTTAGTACAATAAATTGAATTATGATTATGGATATTATTCTGCAAAAATCAAAAAAATCAAAAATAAATTCCCTAACACACTCTCTATTTACTCTGCCACCATATTTCCCAATACACTGCATCCCTGAGTTTTTCCCCCAAGTTCTACAGCACTTCTTCATTCTTCCAGCATCTAAACGCGTGTCCCGCATCATCCTCCACTTCACGCCTTTCACACACTCCAGTCTCTTTTTTCCCAATCTTCTGAAGATATCCTGCTCTTGACCCATGCCCAGTTAGCACTTTTGTCAAGAAGTAGTTCACTTCGCCGAATTTCCTAGCTAACCATTCTCTCCTACTTCCAATTACTCTTTTTAGTGCACCGTCATACTCCTTACAGCTTATTTCCATTTCCTCCTCCATCCAATCCATAACTTCCTCTCTCCCTTCCACTGTAGTCTCCTTACTCTAGCCATCACATCTAATTTTCGCCTTCTACGCTGCCTTCGACATGTGGTTTTTGAACTATAGCTGGCTATCTTCCCTTCACCAGTAATCCCACTGTCTTCTCTTCAGCCACTTCCAATCCGCATTCCTCTATCTTTTCCACAATCTTTCTACACATTTTCTCCGCCTTTCCAGAGCGTCGGTCCCAATACCAATCCCTGAGGCACTCCCATATACCTCCGCCCTTTCGAGTCAACCAAAACCCGCCACTCCAAGTCTAGCCAAGGCGTCCACACACCATTTTGCTGACCCCATTGAACTCATTCCCGACGTCGAAGAATACAAGTAAGGCCAGTTTTTTATTTCTCCAACTGCCCTCCCTAGCATTTTCTACCAAACTCATCACTCTGTCCAGTGCATAAATACATGACTTCCCCTTTACAAAACCTTGCTGGCACTTCCTCCTCGATTCTTGTTTTTATTCAAAACTCTACTTATCTTGCATAGCAGACTGATGGGCCTGCAGTCCCGTGTCCACTTCCCCACTCTAACCGCCTTCGTCACCAGTACCAATCTGGCTACTTTTCACGCTTCCGGAAACTCTTCCTCCCTCAGCACCTTGTTCCAAGAATAGTTCCAAGATGTGCTCCCCATTATCGTACAACAGTCTTTTTATTATCTCCCCTCTCAAACCATCTTTTCCTGGGGCCATCCTATCCTTAATAACACGCTCGTCCTTCTCTTTTTCCTCCATCTCTACCGGCCTATCCCCCATCATTTTACCTCTCCTGCTGAAATCCTGCTATACCCGAATTAGATTATCCCCTACTCCTTCTCTCACTGCAAATACTTTTTTAATAGTTTCTTTCGACCAATCTTCGTCTAGCACCATATTCATAGTTCCCCCCATTCTTTTCACTGCTATCTCATATGCCTTACCCCACGGATTATTGTCCAATTCCCCCAGCAACATTTCCCACGTATCTCTTTTCGACCTTCCGCTCAAGCTCCTTCTTTTTCGCCTTATGTCTCTCCTTACTTACCCTTACATTTATCTTATATCTTTAACATCCTTCTTCGTTCTTTCTTGAACTTCTTCCACAACTTCTTTAATTCCTCATTCCACCAATCCATACACGCCTGTTGCCACACCATTGGATTAGTAGTACAAGACTGCACTATGATATTACTTGGCACTGGCCAGCCACACACCTAATATTTCACAGAACTTTCTAACGTAACTAAATTATTAAATTAAAATAATTACCTGAGGCAGTTTTCTTATCGGTTGTGCATCAAGGTGAATTCCTGCAACTTCTATAACATTTGGAGACAATGGAATTGGTAAATTGAGAGTGAAATGGGAATTAATAAGTAATAAACTAATGTTGTTCATGACGTCTCCATTTTCAAATAAATCAAACCCAGTGTATTGTTTAGACAAACTATTATCTAACCAAGCAACTACATAGTCATAAAACAAATTGGTGTACAAATGGTTAACGGTATTCTCTAATCTTTGTATGAAATTCATTGGAATCGGAAGACCCAAAAAATGATTGGGAAAATATCCGGGATGGTAAGGAATACCGAACCATTTATACGTCCAAGGCATCCACGAAGCTGAATGTATACCTAAAATATTTAATGTTCATTTTACTAAGAAGATGTTTTTCTAATTTTACCTATAATAGGTGCGTTGTATTTTTTAGCTACTCCCATAAAACAGTTGGTGTTAAATATTTCGATGAGAACCACATCAAAGTGTTGGTCTTCAGCTAAAAAATTTTTCAAATTTTTATGACTCAATCCTTCGCTGCATGTTTTATAAGCCATACCACCCAAAACGATCATCAGTCCGTATTTATCAAGTCTTGTACCTTAGCAAACAACAAAAACATATTTTAAAATCTTTATTAGTTGACAGGAAGACCTTAAAATAAATACAAATTAAATTAGATTTATTGTAGTTAGTAAACAACTGTATTTGTATAAAATGTAAAGTCCCAATTAAAGATATTTCATAAACAAGTATAAATAAATCTTGGCTCTGAACTGGGCCCATAACCCTTAATAATTGCGGGATAATTAAACAGTACTGGCAAACATAAATTACTTTTATTTAGTAGCTGCAAGAGAATTTATTTTATATTGTTTTGATTTTTGCAGAATAATATCCACAATCTTAATGAAATTTATTGTACTAACCCTTACTATGTGAAAGTCCATTTTATAAAGAACAGTAAACAACTAAACGGTTGAACTAAACTTCCACTATTTATTCGCAAAATACGTTTTTAAATGCAATGACAGCCGTTTCGCTAGAATTGGCATCGTCAATCGTCATATTGACATATTGAAGTTACATTTTGTTTGTTTGTAGCTAGGTACCTGATATTGATTAGGTAATATTAAGGCTAGACCAAGTATGGAAGTAATAAGACATAACAATATTCAAACCTAGATGTTATTAGCCCTAAGGGATTATCCTGGATGTATTTCCCTCTAAGATCATTATAACTGTGCAATGATATCGTCGGTTTGTAGCGTAATTTTTATTTCGTCCGCCGCAGCCGTTACAAAATAATCTAAGTTCTTCAATTTCCTACCTTGCCCAGGAAATCAGTTAAAGCAGAACTTATTTCTGTTACTCCTCTACCAGCTTCATGTTCTAGCCAAGTATAAAGAACTGGATTTTTCATAGAAATCTCAGTAATACAAAACGCGTAGAACGAAAGCTTTTGCGCATAGAATGCTTCTTGGATTGGTGCTTTGGGTAGAACCTGGATTTTTTGTAGATCAAAGCAATATGTAACAGTATTACTAGGTTCCTCCTTCATTAGCTTAAAAAATTGCTTAGCGCGAGTCTGGTGGAGCAATAAATCAGTTTTCAGCTTTGATTTTTTCAATGCTTCTTTGCAATTTTTAATTTCTGTTTTGGTTCTTATACAGTTTTATATTTTATATTTAATAAGAATCTTGTTATACACAATATAGGGAATACCCCTACTTTTGTAACCAGAACAAGAAAGGAAGTACTAGACAGAACACTAGGTACACCGAATCTTAAGGATCGGGTGAAAGATTGGAGAGTATCGAAGGAACCATCCCACTCTGATCATAGAATGATTACGTTCAGATTAGAGTGTAATCCTGAGCCAGCACTCAGGAGAAACCCCAGGAAAACTAACTGGGAAAATTACAATATTAACCTGAACATAAATCTTGCAAGTCTCAAGACTAAAAGAAATACCAGGAATCAAGTTGTCCTCTCCAGAGGACTAGAAAAGCAAAAGATGCGATATGGTGGAACAGTCATCTGTCAAACTTAAGATCCGAGACGCTACAGCTCTTCAACAGAGCCAAACGTAATGGAGATTGACAGAACTACACTGAGAATCTTACAACATATAATAAGGATATCAGAAAAGCTAAAAGAAATAGCTTCAGGAAATTCTGCGAAGAAATAGACGCTACACCCTCTGCAGCAAGGCTACACAAAGTAGACACTGTAATGGCATTACGCAAGCCAGATTGAAGCTTCACAGAAAGCGAAAAAGAACGAGCTCTGCTCCTGTTACAAACTCACTTTTCCGGAGGAATAGTCCCTTCGGGAAAAACAAGTGAGAAAGCTAAAAGACCTACCAGGGAAGACACTGTAATGGCAAAACACATATGCAGTGAGGAACGGCTGAGATGGGCTATGAACACCTTCCAGCCGTTCAAAACCACTGGAACGGATGGAATATTTCCTGCCCTACTCCAATAGGGCCAAGAGGCAATAATTCCACACTTGATCCGAATTATTCGGAGCAGCCTTGAACTAGGATACATACCAAAAGCGTGGAGAAGGGCCAAAATCACCTTTATCCCAAAAGTAGGGAAACGGGACACTACGCACCCCAAATCCCTTAGACCGATCAGCCTCACATCGTTTGTTCTCAAAACGATGGAAAAAGCTGTAGACAACTATATTAGAACAGAAATCTTGGAACAGGTGCCATTGCACCCCCGTCAACATGCGTACCAAGCGGGAAAGTCCACGGAAACCGCTTTAACACAATTGACTGACAAAATCCAACACGCTCTGAATAGAAAAGAGACCGTGGTATGTGCCTTTCTAGACATAGAAGGGGCCTTTGACAATACGCCACATGAGGCAGTCAATCGAGCACTGATTGAGAAAGGAGTAGATAGAACGACTTCCATCTGGATGTCGCAACTGCTATAAGAACCGCAGAAATGGAGGCAGGACAAGACACTATCTTCATTAATGTGACCAGAGGATGTCCACAGGGGGGATTTGCATCCCCACTTATGTGGAGTCTTACTGTGGACAGTCTACTCTGTCAATTGACTAGGGAAGGCATACCATGTCAAGGATATTCCGACGATATGGTTATCCTGGCAAAAGGGAAGTATGAAAATGTCCTCTGTGATATTGTTCAAAGAGGACTGAACATTACAAAACAATGGTGTGACTCGGTGGGACTCAGCATCAACCCCACCAAAACCACACTAGTAGCCTTTACAAGGAAAAAGGAACCTAATCTGAAAATCATAAAAATAGGGGAGAACATCGTCGAGTAGAAAACAAAGGTAAAATATCTAGGGCTAATCCTAGATAGCAGGTTACTCTGGCATAAACACGAAGACGAAGTAATACACAAAGCAACCAAGGCCCTCATGGTGTGCAGCAACATTGCAGGGAAGAACTGGGGATATAACCCACGTATTCTGCAATGGATGTACACAGCAATAGTGAGACCATTAATCACATATGGGGCAGTGGCTTGGGGTGCAAGGGCTAATCTGAGTACGACGAGGAAAAATCTCTCGAAGATTCAGAGACTAGCCTGTTCATGTATCACTGGAGCAATGGGAACTTGCCCCACTGCTGCAATGGGGGTGATTTTAAACTTGACCCCAATGATCAAAGAAGGAATTATCAGGGAAAAACCTCGATCACTTCAATATGATCAAACTTGGGAAATGCCCCAAGATATGCCAAATAAATTCAACTTTGTGAGGAAATTCATCACAAAGTTGAGTAATAAATCTGAATGGGATGAAGACACCATACAGAATTTAAACCAGAATGCCATAAAGTGGTATACGGACGGATCCAAGCTAGACGAAAGAACTGGGATAGGAGTTTTTGGACCGAGAGCCAGATACTCAGGAAGCTTGGGCACATACCTGAGCATCTTTCAAGCAGAAGTCCGCGCCATCGAAAGATGTGTGGAATTCAATATTGGAAGAAACTACCGCAGACAAGAGATTGTGATCATGTCGGATAGTCAAGCATCCATCAAAGCGCTGAGCTCAAATATAATCAGTTCGAAGATGGTTTGGGAATACCTAGGCAAACTAAATGAACTAGGCCAGAACACTGTCACCCTCCTATGGGTCCCGGGACACATAGGAATAGAGGGGAATGAAACAGCAGATAAACTGCCAAAAAAAGGAGCTGAAACCCCATATTTGGGACCAGAACCATCTTGTGGGATCAGCAGTAGGATAATCTTAGGAAAACTAAGGGAAGAAATGGAGAAGGAAAAATTCAAGTATTGGAATCAGCTGGAAGGACTGAGGCAATCTAAGATACTACTGGGGAACTATGACCAGAAGAGATCTCTTAGTTGCCTCAACCTCAGTAAAAAAAGGCTCCGAATTCTAACGGGAATATGAACCGGGCATTGCCGGTTAAGAAGCCACATGAAGAAACTAGGGTTAGCAGATGAAGCAAAGTGCAGATTCTGTGAGGAAGAGGATGAAACCTCAATACACATACTCTCAGAATGCCCTGCCTTGCAGAATTCTAGGGCTAGATACCTAGGAGCACATGAAATAGAAGAGGAGGATTTATCTGATTTGAAGCCCGACGATGTCCTAAACTTCCTCAGGAAAATAGGACTCGAAGAGCTGCTATAAATCTGAGAAAACATCAGAACATGGCAAGTAAGGGGGGACACAATAGATCCTATAGGTCGCAGTGTACTTATCACCCCTAATTTATACATACATACATCCGCATACATCTGTAACTGGAGTTCCAAAAGCTAAAAACATGAAATTTTATCAGAACAAGAATTATAAAATTTTTTATCTTATCTATATTAGACTTGTTGTGAAAGACACTGCTGAAGTATGTAAAGTTTACTTGTTGCAAGTTGTCGTCAATTGTACAAATTCCAAAGCTTGTTTATGTTAAGTTCGGATGACAGGTAAATCCTTCTAGATTTACTGCTATTATAGTGCACTTCTATTATAGCAATGCTAACCTTTCGGGAATAATAGCAGATTGATTTTAAAATGAACGTAAACATACCGTAAAGACGAACAAACAGCGTTTTGATTAGTTTGTCTCCCTGCTTTTGACAAAATACACTTAGTTTGAATGTTAAATTGAAGTTAGATTGTCTTTGTGTGATGGAAATTGTTAAACGAACAAAATAGATTGTAACGTCATCTATATCTCAAAACCTAAAAAAATGGACAAAACACGTTTAGAATGTCTGCTCCTCAACTACTCTTTTCGTCATTCAGAGTAAACGCATTTAGAATATTTACTATTAAAAATTAAGCATTAATCTGCAAAAAGAAAAATAGCTTTGCCTTTTTCGTATAGCTTGTTTTTTTATGATTGGTAAGGAATATTAATAAAATTGTTTTAAGTGTAAAGGAAAAATGAGGTACCTAAATGAGATGCTTGAGTGTTAAAAAATTTGGAACTAATTGGACATTGTGAATGATCATATTTCTTTAATTTAAATTTTACTACTAATTCTAAGTACTAATTGTAATTTGCTAGTTGTGAATGAAGCTTACCATCCACTAAATATTTAAACTTTTGTACAAATTAACCATATCTGAAAACCACATTTTTACAATTTTGTATTTCAAGTATTTTGAAATCAATACGTTTATTTACATTCCTTGAATGAGGCCACTATAAATATTAATTAAAATAATCTCTAATTGGGTTAAGTTTAGTATTTTCGACGAACAATAAAATAAATTCAGTTTTTTGGGAAAATTTTATACAAACAGTCTGTAGGTACTTACCTGTTAACAGATCAAAATTAAAAAGTTCAGTTTCATTTTTTTCTTTTACAGCAATATTCACATCTCTCCAATTGGAAGACTCGTACATCAAGGGAAACCTAGTAACAAGAGTAACTTGATGTCCAATGGAAACTAATTTCTTAAAAAGTGGTTCAAATACAAGCTGGTGACTTTTACCAATATGAGGCATAATGGCCAATATTTTCAAACTATTACAAGTAGTTGCCATATATAATAAATATATATTTATCAGCAACATTTTAAAGCTATTTTTAATCAACTTTTTTATAAGTCGAATAGGTTATATATAATCAAAAAAGCAACTCCAAATTACGCAGTAAGCAACCTTGAAACAGCAAAATTGAAGGTGGGAAAAATGCTAATAATTTTATCTCCAAATTATTTTGTAAGTATAGGATAATAAAAATGTCACGAGTAATATGTACGAGGAGTGTTCAAAAAGTAATTTTGTTTCCTTCTTTTATAGTGATTTAATCAATCAAGTAAGGGAGATTAACAATCGAGATATTTTAATGCGTCAGCTAAGACGTTAATAGACGAGTTGGTAAAAAATTAATTATAATTGGTTTACGTATTGTAATTTTCCCCATATTAATTGATAACCTTAAATTAGTTACATATATTATGGCAGCGTTTTGAAGACCTTTTGAATCAGATAATGGAAATGCAGATCAAAATTTAAATTCAGAAGATATGATATCGCCAACAGGTGAGGTTAGTAGCGAATTTTGCAATAAAGATTTACACATTTAGTGTCAGAGGGTTATTTTAAAAATGAAGATAATAAAAAAATCAGATGCGGTTATAATAAAGCGAATTAATACGTTAACTAAAATTTCTATTTACACTATTTCTCGGGTTATTAAGTGCGGTGACGTTATAGATTAATTTGCAAATGTTGACGATGGTACAAAAGATGTTATAAGGCGAACGGTTTATAATTTATATCAAGAAAAAATTGTGTTAGAAATCGTTGAAGAGAAATTACGAGATTATCCTGATTATAATTATAAAAGCTTAGAAACCTTACGCGGTATGCTATTAGAATGCGCTTTTAATTATAAGAAATTATATAAACGAATGGTTATAATGGAATCGCAGCGTATTGTTGTACTCCGTGAAGTATATTTAGATAAAATAAGAAAGTATCGTGAATTAAAAAGGCATATAGTATACCTAGATGAGACTTGGTTTGACACACATGATACTGTTCAGTATGGCTGGGTAGATCAGTCTCAAAAGTGCAGTTTCTTCACGCCGGAAGTGATAACGGTTTTGTACCAATTGCGTTAATACTGTCTGCGAAAAATATTAAGCAATGATCAGCCGACTATCATGAGAATATGACTGCAGATTTATTCGAAAAATGGTTTCAAGGGCAGCTTCTTTCTCCAAATTCAGTAGTCGTTAGAATAAAAGCACTTAATTTAAAAAACTATATTTGTAATACACACGGACATATACGACTATGGAGACAACGTTCCGACAAAGGAAAATTTGCCGCTAGGCGGTACCCTTTGTAGCAGCTTATTTTAGTATACTATACACTTGTTATTTAATAACCCCTATTAATGAATTATTTTCAACCAAACATATATATTGATATGATTTAATTAGCTCTGTATTTAATATTTGATTTGCTTGGTTTATTTTATCAATAGCCCTCGTAGGTTCTATCAATTTATAATGATTTACTTAGTTTGATTATTATATTTTATAAATTTGTTTTTGTTTTATGGTTTTTATAATATTATTCACAATTCTTATGTGTTTTGTCTAATGTTTTAATTGAGTTTTATGATTAAATATTATTTAGTTTTATATAAAGTTTACTTTTTCTTTTGTAACTCTATAGTTGGGCGCCTTATCAAAATTTTAACTAGCTCAGTCTACTTCTTTTGAAATTGAAATTTAAAATCTGACTCTTATCTGGGTAGGATTCAAATTAAAAAAATTATTTAATTATTACAATACAATTAATTTAATATCAAATGTTTTTAAAAGAAATTATACAAATAAAATAAAAAACACTATTAATTGGTTTTCATATGCTTATTACAATTAAATTGATGAATAACCTGATATGAAGAAATGGAGATGATATACAAAAATAAATTAATTTACATTCACAACAAAATAGATACAAAAATATAAATTCTTAACTATTAAACGTACCTTGTATTATAAAGTTCTTTTCGAATAATTGCTATTGTCAAACGGAAAGTGACGAACACTGAGATCGGCTTCTCCTCGTCTGCTCTCGGAAATGTGAAATTACAAGATGGCTGCTAAGGTCCCGTTGTGGAAACGACGCTCGAATTTAATCTCATAAATTCTACTGGAATCTGCCTCGGTTTTGTCCAATTTATTACTTTGGTAAGTAATTTAATAATGGGTGAATACTTTAATGCATGTATTTTTTTTATATTACATGTATTAATTTAACATAAACTGATTTTGATTAATGCAAATTTTTTTCTTTTAGTAATTAATTAATACATACGATGTTAATGGCTCTGGTATCAGGATCATAAGAGAGTGAATAATAGATTTTCTCGCCTTTTTATAGGCTTCCAGGAAAATGACAAATATGACGTAAGAAACGGGATTCCATTGTTTTTAAATACAAAATTTAACCAAAATTCTTGAATATCAAGGTAATAAAATTAAAAATCTAATAGTACCTTTGTTAACGTACAGGGAAATCTTATCCTTATATTTACTAAAAATCTATTAATATAATTTTTAAATGCAATTTTTCTATGAAAATTTAGATTTGAAATAGACAAATTTCTTGAGCTGTCATATTTTCTAGACTTTCAAAATTTGAATTAAAACTATCAATTGTATTTAAAATTACTATAAATCCATTAAACTAATCCTATTTTAACTGAAAATTACTATTTTAAACTCTAACAACTAAAATTTAAACTTTTAATCTGTTATTTGTATTACTTACACCTTATATAAGATGAGATTCTCTGTGTTATCAAAGATTAACATTTTAAAATTTATATAAAAAACTTACTTAATTATCCTACATACATTTTGTTACATAAAATGTCTTTGTTAATGTTTATAAATTAAGTTTTTCAATAGTTATTTCACTATGCACTATTTAAATGTTCTTTCATAAGTTTATTTGATTAAGTCCAACACTTTCGATATGGGAATTAGTTTACTGTATTTTATTACATTTGTTACATGTTTTTAATTGTTCTTGTGGTGTTTTAAGGTACTCATGATCTATTGGAATACTTATTTGTACAATATCGAAGACTACAACTTGTCTCCTTATACTTTTGTAAGTACTTCCTTTTTATAATACTAATTTAAATATTTAACTAGCTAAAACTACATGTTGATTTCTTAAACATGTGAAAACCATTAATACTTTTGATTTTTGTTTCCTTTTTTTATTGTTTCAGATTAAAATTTGAATTTGAAAAGAGAACTAGGTCAGAGGTGAATTGTTATATGAAATTGCACTTATTATGGATTGGAAATATTTGATTGTGATAAAATAGCAAAATATGGATCCTATTCAAGATAAGATGTCAATTACATTCTTTGTTTATATTGAATGTTTGTCTGTGAAAATTATAAACTTGAAAACTTTAGATGTAATAAAGAAAAAGTAACTGCTGATTCGATGAAACTTATTAATATATCCTTTTATTACAAATTATTGAGGTAAATTTTACTTCTTAAATTTTTAACTCTTAGTTATTTAACTCAATATATTCATAAACTTTTCAAAATTAAGTAGCGATATCAGGAGTACATGTCATTGTATTTCATTATTTATTTTATTGTTACAATTTCTTAAAATTCTATTTGTTTATTAATACATTTTTTGGTTGAATAACTATAAAAAAAGCAAATAAAATTAATTTTTAAACACCCTCGTACTTATTCCTTGTGGCATTTTTATTGTCTTATATACATACAATAATTTGTAGCCTAAATTATTAGCATTTTTTTCCATCTTCAAGGTTGCTTATTCTGTGATTAGGAGTTGGTCGTTTGTTTGTAAATAATTTATTCGGCTTCAAAAATGTTGGTACAAAATAACTTTAAAATGTTACTGATAAATTTATATTTATTACATATAGCAATTACTTGTAATAGTTTGAAAATACTGGCTATTACGCCTCATATTGGTAAAAGTCACCAGCTTGTATTTGAACCACTTTTTAAGAAATTAGTTTCCATTGGACATCAAGTTACTCTTGTTACCAGGTTTCCCTTGAAGTACGAGTCTTCCAATTGGAGAGATGTGAATATTGCTGTAAATGATCAAAATGATACCGAACTTTTTACTTTTGATCTGTTGACAGGTAAGACTGTTTATATAAAATTTTCCCAAAACGTTGAATTTATTTTATTGTTCGTCGAAAGTACTGAAGTCAAAATAAAATTACTCAATTATAGTTTATTTTTGATTAACATTTATTGTGCGGACTAATTTAAGAAATGGATATAAATGTATTTTTCAGATATGGTTAATTTGAATAATCCCTTTTTGATTGCAGACATTACAGATATAGTTATTCTTGCAAACGTTTAAATCTTTAGTTCATCCTTTACCAAATCTCTTTTTGTCACATTTCCAGATATATTAATGTGTAGAGAAAAAATGAAATTTATTTTTTTGGTGTCCTTCAGACTGCCAAGGTGATAGGACTTTGCTCTCATAAATAACTAGTTACCGTGTCGAGACCATAGCTAAACTGCAAAATAGTTAGTGGTTGTCACTCTCAGATTTCGACAAGTGCGTTTTATTTGACCTCAGTATTGGTGTTTTGAAGCAATGTCTACGAGGTGCAAAGCAAAAAGACATATATTATAGAAGGTCTGCCTTCATCAAATATCCTCAAAAGTTGATTTTTTTGTTTAGCGTCTTGGTTTTAGGTTCTTTTTACGAGTTACCATAATTATTCAACCTTCCTTAACTTTGACTTTTTCAATATTTGTTTTAATTATTCCAGTTACGTTATAGTCAATATTTGTCAAATGTGATTTTTTAACGTTTTCAAAAAAAAACGGATTAAAAAATAGTGTATTACATTACTAGGGCGGAATGTGACATTTTTCACACTAGTGGGATATATTGTAGCACGAAGCGTATGCTGAGTGGTGACAATCTCACGAATGTAAAAAATCATTTTTACCCCAGTAATGTATATTGTTTTTCTAACAATCACCTATGTTATTAAACAATTTATAAATATTAGATCGAGTGTATTGAGATTTCTGACTTATCTTACGGTTAATTTGCGACAGTCTATGTTTCTATAAAAACTTCAAGAAATTTATAATTAGTTTTATCGTGTAAAAAAGTCGTACTTTCCGAACTAGTGAGGATAAAGATCATTTCCACGGAAGTTGAGAGTCAATATATTATACTTTCGTATGTGGTTGTAGAAAATTGTAATAACCATACTAGTAATGTAAATATTAGATAAAGTTATATGTGTACATATTTTGTTTTATCCTATAAATTACTAAAATTCTTCAAAAAAAAGACATTGTTCATGATAGAAAACTAGTGTACTAGGGGAAGTAGAGGTAATAGATTTTGATATGAGCTGTGAATGAAAGCGTCGCAGAATACTAGTTTACACTCGAAAAGGAATGTACTATCGGCTTCAGAATAGCATATACATTTTCAAACTAAAATCGTTTACATTGAATAGACAGCCTTTTTTTTGTGTAACCAATCACGGTTTAAATAATAATAAATTTGAAATCAGTTAAACAGTTGTCCACGCCCACATCTTCACTTAGTTTGGAACCCTCGATAATAAATGTTTGTTTAGGATTAAAATCCCTTTTTTTTATTATATCAATGCAAAAAAACCTATTTATTCGGGACATGAC
This sequence comes from Ophraella communa, assembly GCA_035357415.1. NCBI lineage: Eukaryota > Metazoa > Arthropoda > Insecta > Coleoptera > Chrysomelidae > Ophraella > Ophraella communa. Next base: position 9,103,848 of record CM068984.1, read on the forward strand.
CGACTCTTGTAGGCGTTTTAAAAATTTCCATTCCTGTGTTGTTTAAGAAGGGCGTTTTTATAACTTCGGTAGGTAAACGAAATTCACCTTTAACATGTATATGCTATTCTAAAGCCGACTGTACTAACTATTCTAATAAAGTTAGCCCTAAAACACAGTATACTAAAGCAACCAGTAGTGTATCTCAACTTCAAGCATTCGTTATGCACATTTCGTCATTCCAGTTTAGAAACCTGCCAAATTTAGTTTGGTTTAGCCTCTTAAGCAGTGGCGTGTGTGTTTTTTTTTTACATTTTGAGCGACAAGATGAATAAAAAAGTTAAAGCAGGTGTAGTTTGTGCTGCAAAGAACTGTAAAAGTAAATCATATTTATATACGAAAACAATTTTTTTTAAATTTCCCAAAGATCCTTTAATGTACGTAGATATGTCTAAAGATTATGCACCCTCTAAATTATTGATAATTGTAACTTCTTTCATCAGACGATTGGGATTTTAAAAATAGAAATAATGTGTAATGAATATTATGATTTTAATGATTATTTATTGATTGATTGATTTGTATTTATAAATTTAATTGATTAATATTATTTAAATATTCTGCAAGATTCTAGTTGGATTGTTAGGTAGGTATATGAATAAAAAATTGATAGGTTATAATTACAAATTTATCATAAAAGAGTTAAAATAAAAATAAGAAAAAAAGGTCTTTTATTAACTAGAAATTAACTTACTTGACGTTGAAATTATGCTAAATTAATTATTGTTATTTATGTAATGGTAAATAAGTTATTATCGAAATACAGTAATTATTGAGTATCAAATAAATTCTTTTGTTTAAAATTATATAACTTAACTAACTACTACAAAATTCAAAATGTTTACAATGTTATCTGACCTTAATACGTAGAGTCCTGTGGTCTGATTGGTGGAAAAAAACCGTAGTCGCTCTATGAAAATCGGAAACCAACGAAGGTATACGTGGAATCTCCGACTTTGGCAAAATATTGTGATTGTTAGACGTTTGGTTTTTTGTGTTTGTTCTTTGCTTGTTCCTCCAAATCGACTTATGGATATAGTTCAGTGTTTGTTGGATTATAGTTCCTTTAATGTTATTATAAATAGAAAGTACTTAATTTCTTCTTTTTTTATACACTGAAAATTTCTTTAATGATTACTTTGGTAATTGGTAATTTTAAATTTATGTTCTTAATGTCACTATTTAGCACTTTGTTTTACTTTTTGATTACTTTAGTAATACTATTTTTTAGTTATCTTCTTAATGTCACTATTTAACACTTTATTTTTTATACTTTTAAAATCTATTTGTTCACTTTGTTCAAATTGACTGTTCATACTGACTGATTTTCTATGGCTCACTTCCCTTCATATACTTCCCCTAACGACCTCTGCTAAAGTTCTTTTATAGGTTTCTAACCTTCCAGAAATTTCGAGAATGTTTTATAAATTAACCATTTTCTAAGAACACCATATGCATCTCTCCCTTTCCTATATATAACTAGACATACTCACTTCGTCTACTGTCGATATTTCTAGAGCACAATATAGTAAAAATATATCTGTCTTCTTTTTACACAAATTATATAATTTCTCGAAATTTCTGGTAGTTTTAAATAACATGTTTATGTACAAAATATAATACTTACATAATAAAAATTATTTCTAAGTTAAAATTTTCTTACAAATACACAAAATATATAATAAAAGTTATTTAATTAAGGTAATATAAAACAACTTATGTTGATATTATACTCATTATACATGCAAACCTCTTGGCTTATTACTTTATTACATCCTTCCAGGTAAAGTGCACTTTATTATTCTGATTTTGAGAAATTATCTAATAACATAATCTTCTCTTTAGTATAAGTATTAGTATAACAGTGACGTGTTTTTTACGTAATTGCACTTTAAGAACAAATTCAAGGATTTTAAAATTAATTTAAAAAAACAGGAAGAATTAAAATATCACACAATACTCCTTTATTCAAAATTAAACTTGTTCCTTTTAAACTGCAACCTACAAAAATTCTAATAGAGGCGGCAACTAGATATTTAAATAAAATTATACTTCTCTATATTTATTTCATTTATTGATTTATGTTACTAAATATTATTGGTACAAATTTTATAATATATTTTGCAATAAAATTATGTTATTTTTAACATAATTTGACGTGACTATAAATATGGCTTTGTCATAAAACCAAACCGATGTTTTTAGTTTTCACTTTATGAATTTAGTGCGTTGTTGCCTTGCATTACCGCACAGCAATTTTCAAGGCCATACTTCATCTCAAAATCCATTACCTCTACTTGAATTGGTACCCAAGTGATTTGTTTGTTGTTGTTTGGGAATAAAAGTCTTCACTTTGTGAAAGTGAAATGAGTTTGATACTAAAGGAACAGGCAAAAAATTCCAACGAAAAGAAAAATCTAAATAATACTCATTTATTTGTTTTTACGTCTTATGTATATCATAATTGCAGAAATTACACCCAAGCAAAAGACCCAGATCCACATTTCAAGTTAAGGTAAAGGAAGTACACAAAACTACAGGTGTTTAGACTATATCAGTGATTCCCAAAGTGGTCCAGCTGGACCCCCAGGGATCCACGGGAGACTTGACGGGGGTCTACGTTGGCGTAAAAAAAATGGGGGGAAAATTTATCTGGTTTCGATAGTAAAGAACAAAAATGTTGGCTTAGTTTTATCTATCCATGTAGGCATATAACACTACTCAAAAAAACGGTGCAAAAAACATTCCAAATTTTTCGGTGATTTTTGACAGGCTGTAATTCGGTAAAAAATGGTTGTATTGAGACTTTAAAAAGACAATAAATCTAGTTTAATTTGTATTTATTTTATTGAAACGTCTTCGTGTCAACTAATAAACATTTTAAAATATGTTTTTGTTGTTTTCTAAGGTACAAGACTCGATAAATACGGACTGCCGATCCTTTTGGGTGGTATGGCTTATAAAACATGCAGCGAAGGATTGAGTCATAAAAATTTAAAAAAGTTTTTATCTGAAGACCAACACTTTGATGTGGTTCTCATCGAAATATTTAACACCAACTGTTTTATGGGATTAGCTAAAAAATACAGCGCGCCTATTATAGGTAAAATTATTTAAAAAAATCCTCTTACTAAAATAAACATCAAATATTTTAGGCATACATTCTGCTGGGTTGACACCTTGGATGTATAAATGGTTCGGTATTCCTCACAATCCAGGATATTTACCCAATCAGTTTATAGGATTTCCGATTCCAATGAATTTCATACAAAGATTAGAAAATACCGTAAATTATTTGTACATGAATTTATTTAATGACTATGTAGTCGCTTGGATGGATAATAGTTTGTCTAAGCAATACACTGGGTTTGATTTATTTGAAAATGGAGACGTCATAAACAACATTAGTTTGTTACTTACCAATTCCCATTTCACTCTCAATTTTCCAATTCCATTGACTCCAAATGTTATAGAAGTTGCAGGAATTCACCTTGATGCACAACCGATAAAAAAACTGCCTCAGGTAATGATTTTAATTTAATAACTTAGTTAGGTTAGGAAGTTCTGTAAAATATTAGGTTTGTGGCTGGCCAGTGCCCTGCAATATTATAGTGCAGTCCTGCGCTACTAATCTAATAGTGCAACGAGTACAGCCATAAAAACCTAATATCTTTTTGAAAGTATTCTTTCTTTTAGATTAATACATCATCGATGATAGTTTTATCGAAACAGCTGTCATTGAATTTAAATAAGCTAATATTTTAAATAAAATAAATAAATAGTTTTATCTTAATGTTCTTAGTAATATGGACTTCCACATCTTCAAAAAGTACAGAATTTGAATCCAGGCGACTATGCAGCACGTTTTCAATATGTGCGATGGTTTTTGGACAAACAAAGACATAATCCATATTTTGTGAAAAAGCGTTGTCAATTCTCATAATTGTGGGCCGATGAGAATACACACTGCATAATTCAGATACGGCATCAACCAAAGGTTTATGGTAAATGTTTGGGCTGGGATAATTAGAAACCACTGCTTGGTCCATTTATAATGAATTTTTGGAAGGTAGTTTAAATTACCTATTGGAAGATTTATCTATACAAACTAAAATTAATATGTGGTACATGCACGATGGTGCTCTGCCTCATTTTAGCATCAAAAATGGGAAATCGGAGGTCCAATAGGAGTGCCCCTGCGTAGTCCAGGTTTGAATCGATAGATTCATTTCTTTGGGGCTACCTAAAAAGTTTGGTATATGAAACACCCAAACAAACAAGGAATTAATTGTTCGACCGAATTCATTTTCATTGCGATGCCATAAGAAATCATCCAGGCATGTTGTTTCAAAAACAACGAAACATTGTTCTTGGACTGAATAAATGTGTAGAGGTAGGAGGTGCACATTTTGAACATTTATTAGATTAAAATTCTTGTTTGTATCTCATTCCTGGGGTCTGATTTCTTCATCTATGTAGTTATGATTAAGAGAAAGTTTTCATTTTGCTAATTTACATGCTAGGATCCCAACTAGCATTTATAGTAGTGAGGAACGAAACAGCCACTTTGAAAGCGACCTTAGTCGGCCTCGTGTCATTTTCGTAGCTGATAGTAACTGCGACTAAAATGGGGAATGATTTTGGGTCGCGGGGTAGTGTTTTGTGTAGGATCGGCCACTAAAAAAGTTACTATGTTGTGCTACTATCAAGTGACTCCCTGGTGGCGGCGACGTAACAGGCATGGGGATGCCTAGTGGCAGTCTAGTCTTTTCATGAACTTTACTGTTTGGAATTTATGATCCGTCAGTTACTTCAACCTTTTTCATTCAAAATATTTTTTTTTAGAAAAATTTCGCTTGTTGCTTTTTTACAAATTGTGTTTTTGAAGAAATAAGTTGAAACCAGTAAATCATTCTTCTAGAAACAAATTTATTTAGACAAATTAATACATCTTCTCTTCATATACCCGTATAATAAAATATCTTCAAGTATTCTCCTCAAAGTCTTGAACACCTCCATATCCTTCCAGATCGTCTTCAACAGTACCGTCTGCATAAAGTCCTAAATAAAATCCTCGACAGTCTTGAGGAATGAGATGCCGGATTGACTTCAGGTCCTTCTTCGGCAATTGGTTTTCCATTAGGCCACAGCTCATTTAGTTCGGAATGTTTGAAATAAAAGCCTGGACGCCCACGGGTTTTCTTGGAAATATCTACCTCAAGGAAAGAATCGTCGTTGAAACTTATTTCATGAAGATTGAGAATGGAGCCTCCTACACTATTCTTATTTCCCTTGTGTTCAGCCAACTTACATTTTCCCCATTTACTCCTCTCTTCCTGTTGGTAATTTGTTTTTCTATTTCTGTGATTCCGACAAAGGATTCTTTTTTCATGGGAACAACCGAAAAAGGATTTTTCTTCCGCGATGTTTTCATTATTTCAAAATAATCTTCAGGAATGTGAAGTCGCTGTTGTCTCTTCAGTGCGGCTTCTATTTTACCGAAGTCATCATCATCGGGTAAATAACTATGCCCAGACACCAAGTATCTAAGTGTAATCTTCTTCAAAGATGGATGTTTATTCAAGGCACATTTTAACATCAAAATAATTTTGATGTTCCGGTTCTGGCCGCCGCAACAGTCACTCCATAGCACTAACTCTGTCATTGTATCAGGTATTTCTTGGTCAATATGTTTCAATAAACATGAGCCCACCTGAGCACCTCGCCCTGCAGTTTCTTCCACCCAAGGGTAACAAAATCCTTTAGTTTGTTTTCCGGAATAAATTCCAAGTCGCTTGGTTTTTTTCTGTAAAATATTTTAAGACTTTTATATGTTTTGCGATGGTTCTTCTGCTTGATAAAAATGTCTGGGGTAGAGAAATTACTAGGCTCTTTTTTGCAAAATGTAGTATCTATATTTACGCAACTTATTGTGCATATAGCTCGGTTTTAAGGTTTTTGTCGCTTGATTCCTTTTTGCATAACTACGTCCAATTATACATGCGATTTTAGCGTGTTTCGTATGTTATTTTAAGAACAGAGACGACTTTACTGACTAAAACATTGACTTATATAACAAAATTTTGTAGCACCTCTCTAAATATTTAAAATTACTTATATTTTTTGAAATAGAACACCATCTTATGATTTAAAAGGTGGCTTAAAACCGAATAAAAATGGCAAAACAACTTCAGTTGTCTGTAAAACGATGTTCTCCAATAAAGTCCCTTGTGCTACTAATTGCTACCTCTGGTGGTGCGTTGGCCACCGTACTCGCGGCGGTCGCGACCACGGTACAGAGAGTGGCCACCCTGTCCTTTAAAGTTCCTGTTTTCGTGACGCTGCGCCGAGGTTGTGCGTGCTGCTGGTGTTTTTTCTAATTACCAGGGTGTATCAAGTTATCGCTACCATAAAGTCGCCTATTTTAAACCCCGTGACTTCTCAGTGGCAAAAAAATGATGGTGACCTATAAGGATGGCAATTATTACCACTTTGCTACTTTCAATGCCACTACCTAGTTAAAAGTTATTAGTTCTTGTGGCCGGAACGACCCCGCCACTTAGTTGTCACTATAGAGTGGCAAATACTTGAAGGTAGCTTTATAGTAGCATTTGTAAGTAACCGGCACTTAGAAAAGTTACCATATAGTTTCTGGTCTTTTATAGTGACTTTTTGAAGGATTTGGGTAGTTCCGGATTCTTCTCGTAGGTGTATTGTTGCCACTTCAAATGTGGGTGTTTATTTTCCACCAATTTTGTAGGCAGGGACCAACCAGGAACTCATAAGGTATACTATAAAGTGACCATTCCCTATTAAGTTATATTTTAAGTAGCAGCGTGGTTCCAGGAACTATAACTATAAGTGGCAAAAACTTTTTTAAAGTTCCCGTGCACTATAATTGCTAGTTGGGATAGGTCAGGTTCGGTTCTATGTTAGTAGTCGATAAGCTTCCCTTCTATTGAGACCTGAAATCTCCATTGTAAGTCACCCTTTGTTTATAGTCGTTCTTTTTCTAATAAAAGGCGTCAGGGTGGTTGGTGACACTTCCATGAAGTACGTAGATGCAGACTAAATTTATTGATCCTTAGTCTCTCTAACTCTCGGCAGTTGCGCGAAATATGCTCCGCTGTTTCATGTTCAGCCTGGTAGAATCTGCGATTCGCAATCTCTGCCGGTCCAATAGGCGACAGGACTGATATTGAATATTGGAATTTGAACTACATCGTCGTATTGTTACAGACCCTAATTAATTTTTGCATCCCATCAAAACTATTATAAATTCGATTTATGAACATATTCGTTGTTCGAAACCATGAAATTTCATAACCTATTTTAAACAATCCACGACAGGCGCCAATTTGCATTCATGATGTTAAGGGTGTCCTAATAGGTCTGTTGATGTTTCATTTCCACTTGACATCCAATGTTGCCAAATCACCTATTAAACTCCTCTTCGAAATGAATACTTCATCTCATCAATAGACATAGGACACGTTCCTGATGATTATCTCAGAATTAGCACCGTGGGAGAATCACGAAATTGATTTTTGACCCTCATTCACAACGTTCTCTAAATATTCGTTAGAAATTTGGCAACATGTTATGTTATTCTCTTTCTTTCTTGAAAAGTGTGCTGCCATTTTGTCACGTTATTAAAGCTAAATGTCCTCAAGTATGAATTACCACCTAATGCTTAATATAAAATATCGAATATCGAACATCATCATTGTATCTGAGAGAAGAGAGAATATATAACAGTTTAGTAGTTCACTTCATACTTAATATTCAAAACATCAATATTGAGTATCAATTGTGATTATTTCCTAAAACTTAATAAAATTTGCTGTTTTATTTTGACAAGCGGCAACGGTGTTGTTCTCTTCCCCTTCTAATTAAATCATGACGTCACTTGCTTGGTGCGGCAAAATTTCGACCGTTTGAATATTATTTTGAGTTTATTGGTGTTAGATTTCGTATGATCATTAAAAAATATAAAAAAAATATTAAATCGCCTATTGTATATTATTTAAATATAAATTTAGAAAAAATAGTCCACCAGCACTTTGTTTTCATATGCCCATCTCATACCTATGTCCAGTCAGAAGACCTATCACAATTCGTGCCTTAGCAGGATAATCACCCGTATTCTAGTACAATAAAGAATCAAACAATCCCCCAGGATAAAAAAAATCTAAAGAATATAAAAATATGAATAACTTTTGTAGAATTTGGATAAATTTATAAATGAATCAACACATGGAGTAATTTATGTAAGTATGGGTTCAACTATAAGAGGAGATAGTTTTCCAGAAACCAAAAAAAATGTTTTCTTAAAAGTGTTTGGTAGATTTCCCCAAAGAATTATTTGGAAATGGGAGAGTGAAATGCCAAACAAACCTGATAACGTATTCACTTCAAGATGGACTCCACAGAGAGATATATTGTGTAAGTTATCGTTTATTACATCTTCGTATACTATGTTAAACATTTATTGCTTAGGCCATCCGAATGTGAAAGTTTTTATAACACACTCTGGTATTTTGGGTACCATAGAAGGGGTAGACTGTGGAAAACCAATGCTCTTTTTACCTCAATTTGGAGATCAATTCACCAACGCGATGACTGCTGAAAAATCCGGAGCTGGTCTCACTCTTAATTTAAATCTAATAAATGAAGAAATTCTTGAGGAAACGTTAAATAGGTTACTTAGTCAAGAGTGAGTATTATAAATATAAATTAATGTTTAATAGTCCGTTTATTTATTTTTTAGGTTTGCTGAAAAAGCTCAAGTATTGTCCAGAAGGTTCAAAGATCGCCCTTTATCTCCGATGAAAACCGCTCTTTACTGGATAAATTATATAGTTGAAAATAAAGGAGCTTCATTTATTAAATCCACTGCTGTCGATATGCCTTTTTATCAATATTTATTATTAGACGTCATATTTGTTTTACTGTTATTTCTATTTATTAACGTTTACATATTTTATCGAATTTGTAAAGTTGTATTAAGAATGTTTAGTAGTAAAAAAAATAAAATAAAGAGATCTTAATTCAATGTTATAGTTTTCTTTAAGTCAGAAAGAGAACAAATTGATAAATAATAACAACTTTAAATCTGGGTTTACCTACTATCTATTATTTGAAGGGATTATTAACAACAGAATTTTCGATAGCTTTCATAAATTGAGACATTAACATTGAGACATTTTTTATTCATAGGGTTAGTTGTACTTTTTTATTAAGGATAATAAAAAACTCTTCGTTTTAACAAAACTTCCAATATTTATTAAAAAATTGCTTTTTTAAAGGCTCAATGACAGCTGTTTCGCTATGAAGCATCGTCAGATTGACGATCGTCAGATTGACGATCGTCAGATTGACGATGCTAAATATTGGAAGTTTTGTTAAAATGAAGAGTTTTTTATTATCCTTAATAAGATGGACTTCCAAAAAGTAAGGGTTAGTACAATCAATTTAAGTACTTTTTTATTCTTGGAGGGATAAATTTTTAGTTTCGACGAAAACTTTTTTATTTGGCAAAAATACGAAAACAAACTGAAATGTGATAAAATCACGAGTCCGTAGGACGAGTGATTTTATCTTATTCAGTTTGTTTGAGTAGTTTTGCCTAAAATAAAAAAGTTTGAGTCTAGAAAATAAAAATTTATCTAGTAAAATTTTACAGGACGAATGGTATTTGAGAAGATTATTTTTTGAACCATTTTGTACAAAAACCACTTTATTTAATAACTTATCGTTATCTTTTTACCAATTTTTACTATTTTACTTATAATGTTTTGATCTTTTAATAACTTTAATAACAAATTTGACAAGCCAACTAGGATAGGTGTATTTTGTGTTGCCTACCTATGATCTAATTTATTAACACATTAATAATCAAGAGAAAGAAAGGAAATGGGTTTACACAGAATTATATTTAATAAATATATTATTATTTTAAGAGAAAATACTTATAATCTCTTGATCTTTTAATAACATTAATAAAAAATTTGACAAGCCCGACTTTAATGACGTAATCAATATGGTCCACGAAATGCCGTTACCCCTCCTATTAACTTATCCTATAGGTACACTCTCTTAGAACAAAAAGAAACAGGAAGGAGTCTGTCATATACTTAGACAAGGCAAGAGAGAGGACTGCGCATTGGAATGAATTTGTGTAACCCAATTGCCACCAAACTAATGGCGGACAATATTGACATAGGCGTATCATACGATTTTTCTTATACGATTATTAAATAATCATTTTCATTATTTCGTATTACAAATCTAATTTAAAAAAGTTTTTAAATATGTACTGCTCCAAAAAAAAACAACAATCATTTTAAAACATATTTATTTAATAAATATTACAATTTTAATCAATTTTATCTATTTTAAATATATGTTTTTGTTCCACGCCACTGGAAAACTATTCAATCTATGAGCAAATAATAACAATTAAATGAAAAATAATCTTTAAAACTGAATGAAAACAATTTTCAAAATGTATGTACAATTAATTTAAGTTATCATACATAACATATGTGATTTAGTTAAACATCTATTACCTGAAAGCTGTAATATTAATAAAAATAAATTTCAAGGAAATAGTTGTAAAATACTTTTTACCTTTGAAATGAAATTCCTTGCTCTTTTTTAGCACTGTGACTGTTGCACTTATAAGCTACACAATTAACCATTTTAAAATGTCTATTCAGGTTATTGAAAAAGGTGAAAATTAATAAAAAAACTAAAAAAATACAATTCGACGTTCCAAATTTGTTTGCCACCAAACGTTTGAAAATTGGCTTCACTCACACGCATAAGGTTTTCATTGCCATGCGCTGTCCTCTCTCTTTCCTAGTCTAAGGTCATATATTAACTTTAAGGAAAATTTGCGACGGAAGTCGGCCATCTTGAAGCTCCTTTTATGACTCATTGTTTATGTTTACAGTGTACTGTCAAAGCAAAATGTGCACATAAATGTCAAAAATGAGCGCATAGGCGTATCATTCGGTTCTTATAAATACTAAATTATTTAGAACACTAATGGTATTCACACACTTGATTGGTTGAAATTTATTAAAAATGAAAACCTTGATATAATTTTTATTTTTTTGCGGTACGTCAATGGAAACGGAAATTAAAATTGACAATTGGCCGCCATATGCACCCTCCTAGCAGTTTAACTCTTATCTACAATTTGTATCCAAGTTATATTATTGCGCCCACCCACTTGAGGGCGTAACTGTAGCATGACGTTACAGTATCGCCCAATCGGAGGAAACGTGAACTGTCATCACATATTTATAAACTAATCATGATTTGTCATTTCATTTTTAATTGTTAACCGTTAACTTTTGAATTATGTTTCGCCTGTGCTTTTTCCGTTGATTATCGTTAAATTGATTAATTAGTTATTATTTGTGAAAGTTTCTTCCAGTTTATTGAATTTTATATTTTAGTTTATGAACTTTTTAATTGTTTTCTGTATTATAAGAGAATTAGAGCAGTGTAAGTATTGTGTGTTAATATTTAAATGTTAACAATTATTTCATAATTATATAGTGTAGCATACAATATCATACTATAATATTTTTTACTTTTTTTAGTATAAGCATGGCATCTCGTAAAAGAACGTGTTGTGTTCCTAGTTGTACCGATCAAACAAGAGGCAGGATTCCAGAAAGGGTTGAAACCAGGTGCATACCTAACTCTACTTTTATCTGGTAAGCAGATACAACTTCAAGTTATATTGTAAGTGAATAAAATTATTTGATTTCAGATACTTCAGTTATTCTACCATCATCCACAATGGTGTCTTTGGACATCTACATGTGGAGAAAAAGCCTGCAGGTTGATAATTAGATGCACTTTGGTGCAAACAAGTGAATAAAATAGCTGCAGGCAAAGACTCCAAATCTGAAAAATATTTAAATAGGGTTAAGAATGCCTCCTACATTGACCCAATAAAAGTACAGGCACACAAAACCTATATAAATAGAATCAACAGAAAAAACTAAATTTCATTTTTTATATTTCTTATTTATTTATATATTTTTATGTATATTTATTTAATATAAACTTGATGTACAACGTCGAAGTTTTCTTTAAAACCCAACTTTCCAAAAATATTAATAAAATTTGTATTGTTATGTATAGTTCTGTGTTCTGGGCTGCACGTACACTAGCGCTCGCAACATGAGGCGGGTGGGCCCAGTACTAATATATTAGATCTGATAATTAGTAGAAGAGTTAGCCTGCTAGAGGGTGTGCTGTGATACTCCTTCCTGTATCTTTTTGTTCTAAGGGTACACTAGATAGTATTGACAGTTGTCAGATGTCGTGAGCGTCGTGAGAACAGAGTTATAATTCGAATAAATATTCATTTTTATACCTATTTATACAATTATTATATTGTTAAAGAGAAAATTACCAAAATAAAAATTATTAGGTATATCTATTTAAAGTTTACCTACAAGACCACATTTGCTTGTAGGTATATAAAAGTGTTTTAAATGTATACAGAACCAGGAAGCAGGTTAGTTTTAAAATAACTATATATTTGGTTTTTCATTATCGTTTAGATGAATTGAATTTTGATAATAATAATAACAAAATATATTTCAGAATATTTAGATAATATAAATAAATGTTGATTTATAGTAAGGTACTTATAAACAAGAAAATTGATTGTGCAATATTGATTTTTGACAGTTCTATAATTTTATCGATGCTGGTAAAACGACTAGTGGTTTTATCGCTATAAAACGGAATGATTGGCTAGCATTTAGCATAGAACATTGAAGATTAAGCGTTTTCATTGGACGAAATCACAAAACTGTGATATTTTAACAGGTGAAAAAAATAATCAGTATAAAAGGAATGATTGGCTAGCATTTAGCACAGAACATTGAAGAGTAAGCGTTTTCATTGGACGAAATCACAAAACTGTGATGTTTTGACAGGTGAAAAAAATAATCAATATAAAACGTGCCGTTGCTATGCAGTTTTGTCAGTTAAAAATAGTCTAGTGAAATAGTCAGTGAAATAAAATTGCATTTATATTTGATTGAATAATAGTAACCATAGATGTGCGCAACAAAATAGTAAATGATATAGACAAAAAAAAGAAATTAGTTGGTTTTCCTTATGTAATTTATATTTTTTACCAATCTTACAGGTTTATTCATTGAAATAAAAAGTCTCTTTATGTATAAGACAAACACGACAGTGCTACCTCTAATATTTTTTAACAATAAATATTTATTTTTCTTAGATTTATTTGAGAGAAAATTTAGAGCTGGTGCTTTGTCCATACTTTATAATTTTGTTATTTTATTTTTATTTAGACCAAGAAAACAAAACAAATAATCATTTTGTGCCAGTAGAAAAGTGAGTTATTATTGTCAAATTCCATTAATTTTTTAATGAATCCGAGAAAATAAAACATACATTTTTTCACTACTGGCATTCTATTTTCTCCCGTTTCGCATGTAACAACAGCGACAAGGAAATCAATAACATATCCAATAATGTTTGTTTTGATTTGATAATAATTATTGTGTTGCAAAAATCACTATGAAAATACATGGATAAGTTACCAAAACCGTTTACACTACCATTACACCAACACACACTTTTAACTACCTGACGCGCGTTTCGATAACCAAGTTATGTTCTTCAGAGACCGAAGGTAAACTCATGTTAAACATGGATAAGTTAAATGATTTTCATTTTTGAATACTTAAGTAGATGAACTAATAAATCAGTAAGGAAAAATATTTTTTTTATTTTGTTTCCGCATCAGTTAACCTCACATTCTGTCAAATGGATTCTGATTTAGATCTAATCAAGTAGTCCTTGTATTTTTCTATCTTGGTTAATAATGAACAACTTTACTACCTCAACAAAAGTCAATAAAGTTAGGTATTTAGACTAGTTGTGAAAAAATACATTTTAAAAAATGTGAGTTTGAATGTTTTAATCAAACACAAACCCTGTTAAAAATCATCGGGCAGTATTTGAACCGATTTTTAAAATACTGTCAACAAAAATACCTAATATTAATTTTGTTTATCAGAGACTAGAAAATAGAGTTGTTCACTTTTGATATTTAGAGTTTACTCTTGGAAATCATTTTGGTCTTATAACTTGGGAACCAAGTTTGTACCAGCCTTCTAAATCGAAAACTAAGTTTTTCTAAATGGGTACAACTCGGGCGCCAAATTTGTAATGGCGCTTTCCTAGATAGATCCAAACTTACCTTGTTCGGACGGAACTTTGATCGGGACGGTCTTCCAACTAGTAAATTTTATATCATCTCGGGCGCCACCCTCAGGATTTAAGTGGTTGAGGGCCCACATGCGACAGGTAGCCTTTAGACAGTGGAGACAAAATGGGTAATTGTGTTCAGCCCAGAAATAAATAAAACACGGACGGTACTTAACAAAACAATATATTAACCAACCACTGCCGTGTATCACAAAATATAATTTGTTAACAGTCGAAAAAGCGGTCAGAATACAGTTTGAATAAATAAAAAAAATAAAACATATTTTGGACAGTGCCAATTTTCACAAAGAAACAATTTCGGTTAAACAAAAGAGATACGGTATTCATATAAAACAATTAAACAATATATTAATAAACCATTGCGGTGTATCACAAAATTTAATTTGTTAACAATAGAAAAAGCGGTCAGAATAAACCCAAGACAGTTTGAATAAATAAAAAAAAACATATTTTGGACAGTGTACCAATTTCCACAAAGAAACAATTTGGGTTAAACAAAAAGAGATACGGTAATCATATAAAACAATCAAATATATCAATAAACGAAATAAATTAAAATTTACAGACATCCGGTATATATCAGGATGTACAATACAACTTTTAATATATCGTTATATTTAATAAATATCTCATTCGGATTTGTGTAGATTTAGACTGGTACAATATAAAAGCAATTACCTACTGGTACAAAAAAAACATTTTCGGAAACAAAACAAAAGCTGATTATACTAGTTTAACTAGCAACAAAATAATAAGAGAAATCAATAATTTCTAATTCTAATCGTATCATTACAAATGACTTATACATGTACATAATTTCAGTAACTACAAAAATAATTTTTCAAAATAAGTTACGGTTAATACATTTTCGGTTTCTAGATCTTGTACTTACTTTTGATTACAACGCTGGCTTGCCAGCAACACATTTTCAGGAGTACAGGAAAATAAATGAAAACAAACAAAACTATATATTTTACAGTAAATCAACTAAGTACAGGCTGTTTAGGCATGCAGTTAAACGGTTTCGGCAAATGCTAAAAGAAAATCAAAATTATTACGTTTACCATGCCTTACATTAAAATGCGATATAAATCGACGGTATTTGGCCGTCTACTACGGAAAGCGGAAAACTGTGAACTAGCTACGGTTATAAAAGCGGTGAAAAGCGGTAAAAGCGGTAAAAAGCGGTAAAAGCGGTAAAACTCAAGCTTCAGCACACCAACACACAAGTATATCATTTAAAACGGAGATCTCCAGAGCAACCAAATTATTTTTTAGATGATCCAATTAAAATATCAAAAATGTAACGGTAAATCGCAACAAAGCGTGACCGCTATTGCGTAGAGGGGTAGAGCCCGTCAGTGTCCTACACATAACGGGGGGAAACTTCGGAAAGGTGCACCACCAGTATACCACCCATGATGGTGTTGAGTGAGGAAAAAGGAAAGTCTCATCAGGGTTCCACCCATGATGAGGGGAACTTAGGAACAGGGGCACCACCAGTATACCACCCATGATGGTGTTGAGCGAGGAAAAGGATAACAGGTAAGCGGCGCATATAGAGAGAAATCTTAACAAGTTGCTCTGGCAAACATTAGTTAGATAGTTTGGTGTGCTTACCTTGATTCCGGTCGGTCTCGGGGTCCTCACTGGTTCACTAGTTTAGGCACTACTATCACTGTAACTGGTACTCCTGGTAAGGTAACATAAAACAAACAGGACTTTTTTATCACAGAGGAAGGCTACGGATGACTTCAGTGGTATCAAAATTACCAACAGTACAAATAGTCAAAACTGTAGTCACAAAACAAATACATCTCATTATCCACGGCGGACGGGTCTTGACGAACGAAATTCCTTGAAATGGAAAGGCCAGTTTAACACCAAAACATCTACCTCTCGAGATACACGGTGGAATTCGTTGTCTAGAATGGAAAGGTCAGTTTATCCCAAAACATCTACCTCTCGATATCCCCGACGGACAAATCCTGGTACGGGTTTCCTCTGATTACGGCGCAGCTGGCTGGTACGATACAGGGCTCTTATGGGAACCGGATTTACCAATATCCAAATTCAATATACACGGTACAGAATTACAGGCCAGGATATGGGTAGGCGGTGGTCACCATAATCACCTACTACGGAGCGCAAGTCCTTACTTCGCTTGGAAACGGCAGTCTCTTTCTCCCTCGACCTTAGGTTATCAGTACAGAACCGAAAGTGCCCGTTTACTCTTGAACGGAAATCATTGCTACCTTGCAAACGGTTTTTTTCGATTTTTGACTGTATTTTTTGGAATTTTGCTTAATATTTGGGAACTTTATAAGGAACAATGGTACAATTTGGTACAACGTTCATAATAATGAATTTCAAAATTTGGGGTGCTATTCCAAAAAAACGGTTTTTTTCGATAATCTATGGTATTTTTTTGAATGTTTGTATAATATTTTAGTACTTTGTAGTACAATTTAAAAAATTAGGGGGCTAACTTTATACACATGGACCCTTTCGACATTTCGCACATAACGAGGTAATGCTGTCGTTTTTTTTCCAATTTTAATAATTTGTTTAAAAACAACAAAATGCCAGATGTTTTTGATGAAAAATCATTATTATGTTAAGAATAATAAAAAACTCTTCGTTTTAACAAAACTTCCAAGCAATGTAAAAAATCGAAAAAAAAATCCAAAGAAACTAATCATGAATTTGATTTTTTTTAAATTTCATTTTATCCAATAATGAGTTATTGAAACGTGAAATGAAAATTTCATATACATACATACAATAAGCGTCAAACCTAAGCTAAAGGTACACACTATAAGGAGCTGCTGGTAATACTCAGATTTTTCTTTAGTTTTTAAAATAAATTGGAGATGTTTTAAACTTTTAATACCTATGCAATCTACAATTTTCATATAAGATTTCGGTTTAATTTGTTTTCAATTATAATGTTTCTTTTCAAATCTTAATTATTCACTTAGACTATTTGAGGTAGGTATTCTTATAATGTTCAAATTGTTAAAAAAGAACATCTTCGAGTAGCTGATATATTTAGAAAAATTACTAAACGGGGTACCTTTAAATATTAAAATTAAAACATTCAAGTCAAGAATGTATAATTGTTTTTTGCCAATAGTACTTAAAATGCAATATATATGTAACACATCTACGTGCTTTTCTACCATGCTAATACTTTGTTTATATCTTTTTTTGACATTTTGACATTTTCTGATTCCTATGGTTTTTCATATTTAGACATTATTTTTGATTTAGAGATTTCTGTCCAAAATATAAGAATTTTTGATTTATATTATCATTTATCATAGAAAAATAAGGACTTTTAATTCTCGATTTTTGTTTCAGGTTAGTTAAGTTTATGAATTAGTTTTAGTTATTTTATTGTATTTTATAAAATAAAAATTTTGTTTCAGTACAAACATCGAGTAAGTCACTAAAAGAGAAAAATTATCTTATACATAAAATTTATTTTTTATTACCTAATAACCCTATAACGTCTGTTTGTATTTAAAATACTGTTAGACTTACTCCAAAATTACTTGCAACTATAACAAAGATGTATTACCAATCCCATGTAAGAAATACACTTTAATATTTCATTGGACACAAAATTAAAAACTAAAAGATCAAACAAAATATACAATTCTTACCTTCTTTATTGTCACTTAAAATCCATATTAATAATAGAGAAATACAAAAATGCCGATAAAATTGCCATAACCTACAAAAATCTACCGATTTAATTCATCTGCACTACGGCCAAAAGCATATTATACCACTCATTTCATGCGCAACAACCCTCATCTACTGGCAGGACAACACAAAGACATGCTTTGAAATCCTGTAGAATCGCGTATTTTATAATAGGTAATCAATAAAATCCCCGAGTGAAACGGAAAATATTAGACGAAGCTAGATTTAGAAAATAGGATTTTAAAGAAAATAAGTATCACTACGAACATTAAAAAATAAAAAATTTAACAAAACTCCCTCTTTTTATTTACAAAATAGCTTTTTTCCACTACTGTTACAAAAACACTCCCAATTTGTAACATTTTTGTATGACTGAAAATCGAACTTTTCAAAAACTGTTATAAAAAGTTGGTGTCACCAAATTGGGGGGGCGGGTTTGTAACAGTTTTGAATTTATTAAGTGGGCTTGCTTTGAAAGTATAAAGCGGGTTTTGAAATTAAAAGAATTCTCAAGTGTCAAAAGTTTCACAAGAAAATTATTCAAGTTTGAATTATAGTTTGAATAGTGTGAATTTATAGCCACTAAAGATATTAAACTATATTTTCTATGAATGAATTAGAGTACAACACTTAATTACTATAAATAAATTACATCAATGCTGTATCAGCAACATAGTGAACTTGATCGTGAATATCATATATTGAACCCGTCATCTAGGCATTGCTGTGTATTTATGTTTATCTTTTGTTTATTCAACCTTAATTGCAGACACGATGTGACATTAAACGTGCCATACTATAAACAAACTACGATGGATATTCTTAATAAACAATTTAATTAAATATACAAAATATACGGGGTGATCACACCACAATCAGGAAAGCCGTACGTTGGGATAAACAAGTTAGCATATCTACCAAAAAAAATTGCTGAGTTCTAGAAACTACCCGATTAGTTTTAAAAACAAATTCTTGGTCATTTTAAATAGAACACCCTGTATTTTATATCACTATCGAAAAGTACTAATATCATTCTTTAAATTTTATGTACTTCCTATACCTAAAGTTATGTTTTCTAGATATTTTTATTTTACCATCAAAGTATTAATTTGATAGATATTTTAATAGTTATTGTGAGTTGGCCATGATTGGTTTGTGGGAAACTGACAGTTTGATATTATTATTTATTAATTCAGTATTGTGGTACACCATAAATTAGGAACAATTATTTAGCCATTCAAGAACGGTTTCCAGATAGGCGGCAACCAAGACAAGATACATTTGAAAAATTGAAAGATCGATTTAACCGCACTGCATTTCAAAATATTTATTTTTATATTTTAGGCTCTGCGTATCGTAATGTAACTTTTTATATTTTGCACTTATAAAAATCTTCATTATAAAACGCATTTGCGTATCGTAATGTAACTTTTACGCACGCAAATTTTTGTTTTAAATGGTTGGCGACATGAGTGAAGTATCTAATGACAGGACTTTTGACAATGACATTTGTGGCTAATAGCAATTTATAAATTTTACATTGTTCTTTAAGAAAGTATTTGTAAATATGAATATCATCTTTTACTTATATAATATATTAATATTGGTGTATTAGTCATTTTAAAATATTTAAAACATTAACATTTCATAGTTTAAATGTCAAAACTGTCAAATGTCATAAATTACACATTGCTACCGACATAATTTTTAAATTAAAATTTTCGTAATTACCTACATAAAAATAATAAATTAATTTAAAACATGATAAAATGGCAAAATATAAAAAATATTATAAACAACTTATTTCATATGGCTGTTGTGACACTCGTTCTTTAAAAAACTCATCGCTTCGCGATTCGTTTTTTAAACTTGAACTCGTGTCATAACAGAATTCCATATGAAATGCGTTGTTTAATATACTATTAACGCACGCAAATTTTTGTTTTAAATGGTTGGCAACATGAGTGAAGTATCTAAAGACAAGACTATTGACAATCATGATACAAATATACAAGATAAGATATCGCGCATGTTTAGGGCGTGGTTAGTGACGTCACTTGTGACCAGACGCCATTGTTTACAGGTTATAATTTTAAATATCTCCGGGAAAATATAAAATAAATTAATTAAAATGCGGTGTGCTGTATACGGGTGTGGTATTGACAATAAAACGAAACATTTTTCGAGTGATATAAAGTTCTTTAGCTTTTCAAAAGACAAGAAAATGGGAAACATTTATGTAAGCGCGTTGACAATTTCAACGTTAAAAATGCCTGTATTTGCTCACAACATTTCATTTCTAAAGATTACGAGCGAAACTTTAAATATGAGTTGCTTGGATACACCCCAAAAAATACCGACCCCTAAAAAAGTGAGCTATTCCATAAAAAAACTTACCAAGCAAACCTCAAATCTTAATAAAGAAAAAAGTGCATCTCGTAGGGAAGAACGCATTAATAATAGGGCATAATGGTTTTATGTTTTTAGTTATAGGTACTTTTAAATTAATCTTAGTTTTAATTTTTGCTTAAATCTACAAAGTTTAAATTATAAAATATGTTCTACTGTAAAATACTAAAAAAATCACGAACATTTGAACGTTTTTTTTAAACAATGAAAAGACATTTTATTAGAAATCAGAGGTTAGAAATAAAAACGCCACTGTCCTGAAACTGTTAATTTAAAAAGAGAGTTTCAATAATTTAATTTGTACTCTGACATTTAAGGTTTTGCCTTATTTGAAATAAGGCTTAACTTTATTAAGGGATTACCCTTAGAACAAAAAGATACAGGAAGGAGTATATGCAAAATGACCTTGAGTCCAGAAAGGAGCTTGCATATGGCGGCCAATTGTCAATTTTAATTTCCGTTTCCATTGACGTACCGAAAAAAAATAAAAAAATATCAAGGGTTTTATTTTTAATACATTTCAACCAATCAAGTTTGTGAATACAATTAGTATTCTAAATAATTTAGTATTTATACGAACCGAATGATACGCCTATGCGCACATTTTTGACATTTATATGCAAATATTGCTTTGACAGTATACTGTAAACATAAAAAATGAGTCATACAAGGAGCTTCAAGATGGCCGACTTCCGTCGCAAATTTTCCTTAAAGTTAATATAGGACAGACTCCTTCCTGTTTCTTTTTGTTCTAAGGGATTACCTTACAGGACGGTGTTCCATAATTCCTTATTACATTTTTTTGTAATAAATTTGCAGTTGATCTGCAATAGTTAAATTAGTGATATAAAGGTTATCTGTGGTGGCAATCCTGTTCTTGTTCAATTTGACTTGACAGATGTGTAGTTTCATTTTTTTCCGCATTTAAATTAATTTCTATTTCTAATGTATAAATAATAAACAGTGCAATATGATTACGTTAACAGAAATAAAGCACTAAATAAACAATTTTCAAAACTTATAAGTAAATATGATGTATCGTTAAACTACTAGGTAAATTGGATGTTTTTAATTGCATTGTATCGTAACCGTAAGCAACAAATATTCTAAAGTATTACTCATTCCAAAACTAAGATGTTTTTAATGTGCTTATTTTCTTAGATTTGAATCTATAACATCACTAACAAAGATGGCAGATTATGAAAAACAATTCCAAGAAGATTTGGAAAGAGCTCAAGCTCTTAGCTTAGAATCTTTAGCTCTAGAGCAATTTAAAAGTAAGAAATTGCAGGAATTAAATAGATCTGCTACAACAGTACATATCTCCAGCAAACCTAAAACAACTTCAGGTGAGAAGTTTTAGGTAGATCGCTTTATTAGCCTTTTAAATATACACTTTTAAGGCAGGTCAAAAATGTTTTTAAAAATTTTCATATGTTTAAAACTAAAAATTACTGTGTATCAACATAAATAATGACATATATGCAGGATAAAACTTATTTAAACTAGGAAAACAGTTACAAGCAAGACATTACTTACTTTTTTGTAAACTTAAAATTGCAGTTTACTGAAATTTATTGTACTAACCCAAACCCTTACTTTTTGGAAGTCCATCTTACTAAGAATAATAAAAAAACTCTTCGTTTTAACTTAACTTCCAACTTTATTTGAAAAAATTACTGTTTTGCTAAGTTGAGTTAAAACAAAGAGTTTTTTATTATTCTTTGCAGTATTCTAATTACTTGTTAGTATATGTCCTATGCAAAGGTACACTTAGTTTCTAATTGTAGCTGTATTGAACATTAGTAACACATTTAAAATGTTTAACAACTTTTCTTTGAGTTCTCTATATAATTTTTTTTAATAACTTAGAGTTAATATTAACCCAATTATGAGTTTCTGACCTTTCAATAGACATTTCTCAAGAAACAATGTTAAAGGATGTGTGGTTGTAATAAAGAACACACATGATCCACATGTGATGGAGAAACTTAACTTTCAATCAATGCAGTTGCCCAACAACTTAACAGTGCTTTTAAGTTGTAATAATAGTTCTAAATTCTGTTATTTAACTTTTTGTTTAAGATATAAAATATATTTCCAAAATATTAACTCACAATATTAAAAAATATATTTCTTGGTTATAATATTAAATTTCTGTATCTGTAATCTGGGACTAGTCTGAGTTGTTTTCAAGTCTTTTCAAGCAATCTTTTCATGTTTGGGTAGCTAAGTAACTCTTTTAACCTTATGTATCATACCATCTCTCAATGATTAATAGATTTGGGTGTTACTTAATTAGGGTAGTCATTGCTGCCTTTGTTAGACCCATGGAGTCCAGATTGAGCAGTCTCTCTTGCCAGAAAAACATTGATGTGGTTACTGTGACTTGAAAAATTAATAAATAATTTAATATATAACATCTCTGTCACACATTTTTTTATTATATATTGTTTATTTTTAAATGTGACCATTATAATTTTAGTTACTAGAGCATTATCTATGAGTGAAACTGATTCAGTTCAATTAAAATATGATAGACAGCAATCAAAATCAAGACCCAGACCAGGAGCTCAATCAAGTTCAATAAATCCTCTCTTGGCTCCACCTCCATCATCACAACGTAGAAACAGTACTTCTAATGATCCAGATACACCAGATTTAATTTCATTCTCTAGTCCTCCTCCTACAACTACTCAATCCAGTAACATAATTGATTTTTGTAAACAACAAAAGTAAGTGTTTTTAATTATTCTATAGTTACATAACATCTGTATTGGTACTTACATGATTATGTATAAAATTAAGTAGTAAAGTGGTCACAGAATATTATAGTTTAAAATATTTATATACTATTATTTGCTATTAATATAGATTATTGAAATATATTATTATATGTAACAAATTAAAAATAATGTGACACCCTTTTGTCTTTTAAATGTAATTTTGTATTGTGTGACATTATTTTTAATTTCTGAGCTGTTCTCATATTTTACTTAAAAATGTAAAATGTGTTGTTTTTACTAATAAGTAATAAATACAAATGAATGATATATGTATTTTTTAGTTACAACCAACAACTAATGATGAATTCATCTAATATACAGCAAACACCACAAAGTTTCAAATTTTGGCCTCACATATCCATGTCTCCAGGCATCTCAGCTCTAAATTCAAGTGTACCTCAAAATGTGATGTACCCTATTGGTGGATATTATCCTGCAATGTCCAGAGGACAGATTCCTCAAAGTAATATGAATAATTCCAGTATTGTTAGAATGCCATGGAACAGTATCCCTCCAACTTCAAATAACGTCCAAATATCTTTGGGACCAAATTTAAATTCCATGGGATCAACTTCTGGTTCAGTAACAAGTAGTCCTGTTCAATCCCACATTTCCACATCAAATAGTGTTCATTCTTTTAGTTCCCCACATGTAGAGGTAGGTAAAATAGTGAAATAACGTTTTTATTTATAATTTTAAAGTAATAATAATAGTATTAATGATAATTTTGAGAATATTTGCTGACAAATTGTCAGGAGTAAGTCATTTAATATTATGTAAAGCTTAAAATAAATAGGTTTATGAATTACTCAATTTAAAAAAACTTTCAAGAGCTAAAATTACATTATAATAATAAATTTATAAAACTGTAGTTAAATAAAGCTGAACAACAAGAAATAATCAGATCAACTTGAAATTTGTCAAGAGTGGTGTCAGGTATCCAAGAAAACAAGTTTGGTTACTGGGAATTGGTCCAAAACGCTGTAAAAATTGGCAAAATGTTATTTTTTTAACAAAAATAAATAAAAATTTAATATATCGAGCGATATTAAATTAAATTTTGTGAAAATACATGGGGAGGTGTGGGTTCACTGATTATGATTTCAATGTCAGAAATTTCTGAAACACCCTGTAAACAGTAAAAACTACCCTTTCTTAGTTTTTTTTTTTATTTTTTTGGAATTAAAGCTAAGGTAATCAAATAAATGTAAATTTTTGTACACCAGGCCCAGGATTAATTTTAATGCACATAAAATTTCAATTTAATTTACGAAAATGTTTAGAAATAGAGGGACCCAATGGATTAACTATAAAAATTTTATGCAATTACTGAAAAAAGTATTTTTGGCCATTCCTGGCCATACTTTTGGTTAATAAGAACGAGATGTACAATGAACCATTTCAAAGCTAAGATTACCGCCGAAAGTGACTTGGATTGACCATTTTTTTACATTAACCGTTATAAACATAAAATAGGCAATTTTAAACGGCCAAATCTTCTTACAGATGGAATTTTTTTTATTACATATTTTAAATTTACAATCTGCTTCGTTGAAGCTATAAGTAAACGATTTGAACGAAATAAAACATCCTGCATTCTTGTTTCATTGTATTTTGGCTGTTTAAAATAAATAATGT
Organism: Ophraella communa; assembly: GCA_035357415.1. NCBI lineage: Eukaryota > Metazoa > Arthropoda > Insecta > Coleoptera > Chrysomelidae > Ophraella > Ophraella communa. The sequence continues at coordinate 9,128,729 of CM068984.1, forward strand.
TCACGCTACTACAAAATATGAGATTTTACCCAATTTTATCAGTCCAAAACATGAACAATAATTACCTGATAGGGCTAAAAATGACAAGTGTTCTGACTTTTCGTTAAAGGATTTTTAAAGCACCTCAGTCCAGATGGCGCTAAAAAATTGGCATAGAAAAAAGTTTATTTTGTCCATAAATTTTTTCTTGTTTAAACGTTGGTCTGAAAATATTCCCTATTTTGTCATCTTATAAAATGATGGCAACCATTTTTTTATGAAAGTATTATAAAATATGTATTTAACATACATAATTTTTTTATTTTTTAATAAAACATCCTATATATTTAATAAAAGTTGAAATGGATCGTTTTCTTTCATTTGTATTAAACATTTAAAAAATATATTAAAGTTGTGATGAGAAATATTTGCAGGTCTCACTGTATGTAATATAGGTATGTTGGTTATCAATAAACATTTAGTTACTGAATAAAGTGTTTAATATCGATAGATAAGGGAATAAACTAATTGGCAAACAGATACTTTATTTTATTTTGGTATGAATAGATAAAAAACAAGTTATTTTTTCGTAAACATGCAACGTCATCGGAGTTGTAAGTTATTACATTTAAATTGTTTTGTTTATTAGTTTTTATTAATGAACACTCTAGTACTACAACTATTACTGTGTGTTAATTATAAAAATTATCCTTGAATGTACTAACTATTCATTTTACTCAACTGTTTAACCTAACTTTTGAGTAGATATTTAAAATTTTATTTACAGGTATACAACAATATATTAAAAACCTGTCAAAGTTCATTTCCAAATATTTTTCTGTATTTTATAACTTCTTAACTGCTATGAAACTAAATAATTTAGCATTTTATTGTATAATTTTTAATTTATTTAAGCTTTTTGAAGGGTAATATGGTGCTGTTTAATTTTCCTTTTAAATTAATTGAGAATATTGTAATTTTGTATACTTGGTCCAAGAGGTTATTAAGTTGTTTCTAGTTTTAATATTTTTTTTCTAAGCATTCTTTTTGTATTATTTCTGGATAATCTTTGTAATATTTAATCTCTTATAACTCACAACTTTTACTTGGAGTATAACTGAAAATGTGTCGCGATAATTTGGTTAGTTATTTGCTTGATTCCCAATCAGAATAGTAATTATGGGGTATGACCCTAATTAAGATGGCTTTTTTTAAAATTTCAATTTACGGAGTTATCACATAAAAGAAATGTTTTTTTCAATAATCATGTTCTAGGTACCTCCAGCTCTGCCACCTAAAAATCAAAGAAGACTTCCACCATTAGTGGTTCCCAAAAGAACATCTTTGTCTTCAAAGTCGTCGGTGACATCTACAAAATCAGAAAAGAACATAAAAACGCAATCGTTACTTTCCTCGAATTTAATTGATTTAGGTCATTCAGAGAATAAGGATAGTGTAAGAGTTAGTATATTACAAGAATTTGATCCTCTATCAGAGACTTTGTATAGTTCTATAAGCTCCAGGTCAATCAGTCCAGATTGTTCAGGTAAGATGCTTTTTATTGATAATTATATTGAGTATACTAGAATAATTATTGTTAATATTGTTTAAATATTTTGTTCCAAGGTCGTTTCATTTTCAAAATAGAGCTGTTTTCAAGTCATTGAGTTCAAAAGCCACTGGTAAATGGTAACTTAAAATAGTTTATTTTGCAAAATTGAAGTAAGGTATAAAATTGAAAGGAAATTAATTTTAGTCGTTCATTTAGACTGAATGCATCACTGTGTGCGAAATTATAAAATAAAAAGCACTGCCAAACGAATACCTAATAGGGAAATAACTAAATAAATATTAGAAACTTATTAATGTACTAACTAAATAACGTTTCGTTATGTTTTCATTATTTTATATTATGTCCTAAATCAACCAAATATTTTACTTTTAGTTGATGATACTATGTCTGTTTGTAACAGCGTTTATGAAGAATACGATCCTTATGATTTTATATATTCTGGATCAGGAAATAATAGTATTTCAGACCCTATTTATGCAACTATAAATAGATCAGACAATGCAACACCTATGTCACCAGGATTATCTCGAATGTGCACTATAGATAGAAGTAGTTTTAATGTTAAGGTAAGATGTAGATAATATATTGCCCCTCTTTTGGTCGGATAACTTGTATAAAAAATATTTGACTTTAATTAAAGACAACCACATTTTGCAGAAAAAATATGTTGGTATTCGACAATAGTTCACAATTTACATAAAGATAAAGCAATTTACAACTGTTGGAAGCAATTAACATTGGTTTGTTCTCAATCAAATAGATAGGCAAAAAAGTTAGTACAGGAAACTAAGAAAAAATTAAAACAATTTGAACTCATAAAAACAAATTGTTTATTTTTGATAATTTGAATAGATTGTTCAGAGAAAATTTTTGAGAATGCAGTCAGTTCACTTTTAATATTATTAGAAGGCCTTCTACTGGGTTATAGGGACCAAGTAAGTATCAAACAGAACCAGTGTTGAGAAATTGGGGATAAGGATCTTGTAAAAAAAATATATTAACTAGTATATGATTGTGAGTAATAGAAACACAACTAATAACTAAATTAGAAATCCGAATAAAACTTGAAAGAGGAGATAAATACAGAAGCATGTAGTCAACAAACACGCATTCACCAAAAATATTTTGATCTACGATACTTACTTAAATATAGAAAGCTATTTGATGATGTGTTTAAAGAATCCATCTAGAAATGTCTGAATAACAGTTAACAAAAAACTTCGTGAGACAATTCAATTTTTATTAAGAATACTGCTAAGCAGTTATGGTGGTGCAAATTTACTAATAAGATTGTTAATATGTTAATGTTCGTAGCACGTTATTCTTGAAAACTTGGTAAAATTTCTATATAATTTTTTAAATTATACGGTATTCTATATGCTTTTCTTAATTTTAGAGAAACCTATTAAACATTATTGGTGAAGTAACTAACAGATCAATGGTGAAGGATCCTGATCTTAAGTCGTTTTACAGTATGGTATACAACATAAGAAGTAAGTTGTGAATGTTTTGCACCAAAATTGGGACATTTATTTTATACATGTATGTATTTTTTAGAACAGTACAAGTATAATGACCCTGACACAAATATGGGACTTGTTATAAGTCCAATGGTGAATTATCAGTATGCAGATGGTTTAAGTATAAAACTACAAGTTCATCCTGATTTTGAGGGAGCAGATTTTAACCAACCTATTAGTTTTACATGTGACGGTAATTTCCTAGTTTATTATTTTCCAATCTTTTAAATGTCCACTTAAAAAGAAAATATTATAGGTTAGCAAAACATAACACCTTAAAATCAATAATTTTTTATTTCCCATTTCTTGAAAAATTTTGATAAATTATTTACTGATGGGACAATTAAATCTGTACTCATAAAAATGCTATGAATACTTTTACAAGTTTATTTGTAGTAAATACATATAGTTTTTACATTTTCTTATCAAAATTTATAAAAAAATATATTTTATTATTATTTTGTGGACCCGTCCAAAATTTTTATTAGTTTTAAAAACTAATATTTAAAAAAATAGACTGCTAGTAGTGAAAAGAATGCTATATGAGTCACGGTAGAAAAGTGTATTATTGTCTCGGATCCATTAAAAACCTCGACAATAACAACTCACTTTTGTACCTTGGCGGTTAATTACAATTTTGTACTTCCTCCATTTTAAACTAAGCATTACGTGTTTGACAGCAGAGTAGGTAATGGCTCATTTAGAATAGACGTGGATTCTAAATCAAAGCCATAATCTCAAACAACTATATTTGTACCATTCCTTTCTATGGTCAGTCGTAGAAAAAACATAGTACACCCCTGAAAGATAAGACTAATTAGATTTTCAAGCCCTCAGCTAATGCCTATTGCTTACAATATTTCGTTACTGGGTAATTGGCCTACAAGTTCTTCAAGGAAAACTAAATTTTGTTTTTTATCACAAATGTGTAGTATTTTGATGTCATTGGTTTGTATAAGTTAGTTTGGATGTTCAATTAGGTGTTTTGCGTAATTTGACTTATCTGGTTGTTTTAATCTATATGCTCTTAATTTCTTTGTGTTTGACTTACATTTACAGCATTACATTTTGGACAATTAATTTTATACCCACCAATTTTTTTTAATTTAGATAATTTTGTTTTTACATTTAACAATTTTGTATCAACATTGTGTTGTGTGATATTAATGCTGATGTTGCCGATGATATTATTTTTGAAATATTATTGGAAATACTTCCACAATATGTAATATTTTCATAACTTTTAATTTCTTTAGTTTGTTTAGGAAATATTAGCTGTAGTGACACTTTTAATTCTTTCTTATTAATTTATTTCTTAAATGAATTGGATAGGCATTAGATGTAGATATTTGCTGTATGATATTAATTTCTTTATCAAAGTTATTTTTGTCCATTGGAATTGAAAATGCTCTATGTATCATAGAGTTACAGGATGATTTGAATGATATGGTATGGTTATATCTGTTTGGGTGGTTTTCTGTATATTGAATAATTAAGTGAATTATTTTCTTCAACTTCTAAAGTAAAATAAATTTTAGGATGCAAGGTACTAAAATAATTAAAAAATATATGTAACTGTCGTTCACTATCTACAAAACCTGCTAACACATCATCAAATATCTATACCAAAATACAATATTAATTAAATAGTTGTTTATTATTTTTAGTCTTAAAGGTTGTCTATCAGAGCCTTTTGGGTGAAAACAAAGTTTTACGAAATATATATATTTATTTTTATCATTAATAGTCGATTGGAGCTTCTTATAAAATATATATTTCAGTCAGTGTACAGTGTACTATGTTGTATAACAGTATTTGTAAAATTGTAAACTCCTTAAATAAAGAATTGTAGGTTCGCAAATATAATAGTATAAACAATTGTAAAATTACGTAAATAATTATATATAATGGTCAAACTAGTTAATACCTTTTTCTTTACTCTTTTTAGTTAACTCAAGTGTAGAACATGTTACTCTACAATTGACATATGGTCTGGATGCCCCTACTACTAGTCAGTACACGTTAAAAGTATGGGGAAGTAATGAATATTTAGTTCCTACTACATTTTTAAGTGATTATGAATATGTTCATGATTGTATTAAATTGGATGAAGACGTTGTTTTAATATTGATCCCAGATTCCAAAAAAGATAAATTATTCTCAAGAACGGTAAATACTTTCTATCTATCAAAAAATACTTTGTAAATTTTATTGTTTGTATTGAATACGTTTATTTTTAAAAAGTCAAACAAATAAATAAATCAATATGTATTGAGGTATTATAGCAAATTTATAAATCACTTACATTTTCAAGCTTTACAAGTTTAATTTTAATTTGAAAAATTCTACATTTACATTATGTTTTAGGTTGCTGATGACAATGACGATGAAACTTTAAAATTTGAAAATATTATTCCAAATGATACAGTTGTTCGTATAACTTATGAGAAGTTAAACATTTTATTAGGTATGTTTAAGTATTTTTAATTCGTATTACATTTCATGTTCATGAAAATCTTAAACATTACATTACTAATAAAAAGCAAAAGCTATGCTTTGTATTACATCTTTATTATGGTATCATTTTGCTGTTCATGGTTTTTTTCTTATCCGTTTAGGTCTCTTTTTAAATCAAACTCTTAAGAATTTGTTTGTTTGTCAAAATCAAACCTGGCTGCAGCCTCTCTAATTATGCAATATTGCATAGACAATATCCTAGGTTAAGGTTGATTTTTATTAGCCATTGTAAGAACAACTGTACCTGATCAAACCCCTTTGGCAGTAAAGTTTAAAACTCTTAAGGTTCGTTTATATCTGCGAGAAATAGCGCGAGTTTTCTGTCTGACATTCAAAATACACCTATCTCTTTATTGAATACTCATGCGCAAATATTTTTGAATTTTCCCCTTCCACTGCTAAAATGTGACTACTTCTTGCCATAGAACACAATGTATTGCTATCCAGGAATACCACAATTTAAATGAAAAAAACCCTTTTAGCTTCAAAAGCTAGCTTTTATTTGCCGTATAGCCGCGGCAACCCAGGCCATAAACCACAAAGGAGAAGTTTTAATTTTTATTTAGTTCCTATACGCCGCTTGCTAGTTGTTATTCTGTTTTTCTTGTCTTTGTGTATTTAATATTAACGACTTGTGTGTGTGTAACTAGACTTCTCTTTGGATTTACTTTACTTTGGATTACTGATTACTTTTGCATGTCATACCAACACAATTTTATAAGGGGCACGAATAATTAGGGGTAACTACGAGAGTGGGAGTAGGTTCGCGCACGAGTATTCAATTTGTGGCATTAACGAGATGGGTCTATTGCAAGTGTAAACAGATCGGCAACCAATATCGCGACAACTGTCGCAAGTAGTGTCGCGAGCTGGGCGGTAGAGTGTCCGACACTCTAACTTGCAAGTCTAAACACGAAGCTCAGCGTGCAAATTAGCGTGGTGAGTGGTTGTATCTGCCGAGTCTCAATATAGTTTGTGCATTGATGTTGTTTTTAGACTAAATAGTCGTAGTGTGTTGCTGTCAATGGAAGAAGACGAGATGGAACTGCCTCCTAAAATTAATGAAACTAAGAAATGGTCAGACTTGGAGACAAAAAATTGATTACCCTATATGAAGAAGATGATGCCATTATACTTACCAGAGGCAAGAAAGCGCAGAGTAACTATCAGCCGGTGACTTTCGGATATCGATTCCTTTAAAATGGTGTCCTTTTTTTGAATTTTTGCCCCAACAAGAGATAGTAATTCCTCTAGCTCTGAATCTTCTATTTGTAACTCATTAACTAATGTTCCTTAATTTCGTGAATTTGCTATAACTATTAATTTCTGTTTTGTTGTAACAAAATATTAACTAAAAATATATTTATGTACCAATTTAATTGGTACAAAACTGATATTTTTACCAGTTAACCACTACTTTATTATTTGTTGTCCATATTCATTAAAAATCTAAGATAATTTTATTTCAATTTTAGAGACTGTTGAAAATGAAATTCGAAAATTGGAAGGAGCTGCTTTAGAGTTGGAAGCAAACAACAATCCGTCTGTAATGCCAGCAGTACAACCTTTAAACGTTATACAGTCGGTTAAATACCTTGTTAACTTAATGGGTGATTTATGTACACTTGATATTATGAACACAATAGAAGCCTTAGAAGAAACATGTAAAAATTTCTTACCATCAAATGTACGTATATACCAGACGTCTACTTAAAATTTGACTTGAAAACCTCTTGTTTGAATAGATTTTGTTCCTATTTTTATTACGTCACAACGAAACTGGCTGATTTTTGAGTGTTATGTTTAATGAAACGTTTTTTTCTAGTATAAAAAGAACTGACCTCCCTCCAGCGTTCAAGTTTTTCAAATTCATTATGCATATGATAAGGATTAAGATTTGAAATGAGCGATGTAAATTAGAAATCACGTAACAAAGAATTTTGCATAAACCTGCACACAAACAAAAAAGGGCATTCAATTTTAAATCCATATTTCTCAAATTTTCTATATTTTTGGTACAGGATTACAAGCTAGAAAAAATGATGTATGAGCCCGTTAATTCTACAGGACCACTTCTACCGCTTTTGTCATCAAATTTATTGTAAACGGAATTTCCAGCAATCATGTGTTAAGGTTAAATCTCATGTTCTTTGCAATTTCTTTGTCACTACATTATTTCCATCAATTTACTTTTTTCAGTGAAGAAAACAAATTCGTACGCTTTTACCTGTGACAACATTGTATACTTTTAGATTAACATTCCCATTCAAATAAAACTTGCATTTACCATACATTATTAAACTACATTCGCATACATTTTTCATAAGATCCGTTATTGCCTACTGATCCAACTGCTTTCCGTAGTTCCATGTTGAATTTTAAGTTTTTAATTGACTTATCATAAATAATATTGCCACTTCAAATCTGTTATTTACGTTATGTGTTCATAAATTTGTAGTAACTATTCAAGTCAAGATTTCGAAGATCTGTTTATTAAATAAATGAACCGTCTAAATTATTTCCTCGCAGTGAGAGTTATTTTCCACTTTTGGAAGTTTATGAAAATAATGGAAAAAGGATTTGAATGATCTACATAATTGTAATTGAATTGCAATAGTAATATTTGCGTTTACATAATTTTAAGATTTGGTAGAGGCCAATCATAATTGAGTATTGGGCATTTAGAAGAAATTAAAAGTTTGATGCAAAAGAAAGGTCGAAATTTGTGGACGAAATTAAGAATGAAAGATAAATAAAATTCAAAATATGAATGTCATTAAGACAGATTCGTTATAACAACGCATAATATTCTAATACCTTATCAGGATTTTGCAAACAAATAAACAGATCTTTTTATTAATCACTTAAAATTATTAGATAGGTAGTTGAGTAACATGAACTATTTTTTAGAAATCTTCTTTTTCTGAATTTATAAGTAACCATTGTAACAAGATTCGTTTTGCTGTGCAAAATTTAATTGAGATGTATAGTCAGGCATTTTGTGTCGACTTTGAAGTAAAAAGTACTTTATCACATGAATGTAAGTGTATAATGAAATCTATCAAGTGATATCGAATATTACGTTTTTAATGTGTAGGTATACTAATTGTACATGAATTTTAGCTATGAGATATGTCCACGATCTAATGGATTCCGTCATTGTTAGGATATGTGCTATATATAGACCATCTTTTGAATGGGAACATGAAGAGTATACTGCTACTGTTCAAATTTATCACGGAACAAAGAAATTTGGCAAGTCTCTGTGTACTCCACCTGCTAGAAAGTTTGATAGAGACAAAAATTGGCCTTCAAGAATTGTGTTTGACAGCTGGTATGTTAAGCACAATAACTTAAACCATAATGTGAAATATTTATAATTTAAACGGTTTTAGGTTGGAATTTGAAGATGTACCTATAAATAGTTTAGCAAGAGAATCTCGATTAGTAATACTAATTTTTGGTAGAACCCTAATTACATCAGATAGCGAAGAAACGAAAAACTCCCCTACTCCTGTCTATAAAGAAGAAGAAGTTGGGTGGGCGTCTGTTCAGTTTTTCAACTACGAAAGGTAGCATAATTATCATTAATTTAAATTGTTTGACTTTTTAGTAGATCATTTTATTTTATGCATTTTTTTGGACTAATATATTTTGAGTTTAAAAAAAAATTATATTTTATAATTCCGAGATTTTAAATAGTTGTTATTTTGCATAAATAAAATTATTGATAACGTTTTAGTGTTATGAATCAAGGCAGTATTCTTCTTTCTATTTGGCCAAACGAATCAAACTATATTAATGATCATATCTATGGACCAGCACCTGCCATGGGAACTCATCCAGATCCAGACCATTCAGTTCTTGGTATAGAAATTGTAGCTCCCTTCAAAGTTCAATTTCCTTCCATGTCACCAGATTTATATAGTAACGTTAGTAAAGGAGACTTTTCCAGTCTAGACAATGAAACACAACAATTACTGGTAGATGCTTGTGATCAAGATTTATTGTATAGGTTTTCACCAGAAATACGAGAGGTAAATTGTCTATTTAATTTAGAATTGAAACTATGTATTATTAATTTGTTAAATTACAATTCATGATTACCGTATATTATTATTAACAATTTTTTTATAGATATTGTGGGAGAAACGTCACTATTTATATCATCTTCCAAGTGCATTACCAAAAGTTCTTCTTGCTGCTCATAGTTGGGAATATGTTCAGCTTCCAGATTTACATGGTATGTTACATACCTGGTCAAGACTGAAACCAATTCAAGCTTTAGAATTACTTCTTCCTGTATATCCAGATTTAGAGGTTTGTATTCAATTTTTAAAAAATTACATAACTTTTATAGGATAAGCAATGCAAATTTTGTATATATAATAATTCACTGACCTAATAAGTGAATAGTTGTCAAAGTGTGTTCTCTGTAATTAACTTGTTTTAAAATTAAAGTAATTGATGTAAGTAGTCAACAAACAAATTTTTTTCTCATGGTAGTATATATACCTCCAGCTCTAGCTGAATTCTAATTATTCCAAGAATGTTTAAAAACTGTTGAGTGTCTTAAGTAAGTATTCATAAGTAAGATTAAGCCGAACATGACGGTGAGTCCAGATAATATTCCTGCATTTATCATAAAGGATTGTGCTCACGTATTTTCCACCCCTTTGTGTACCTTATTTCTTCTTCTTTGGATGCATATCCACTAATGGATGTTCGCGATCACATGCTCCATTGCTTTTCGCTCTCTTGTTATGTGTATCAACGTTTGTACATCGCGCAGCTCTGTCCATTGTCTTATGTTTCGAAGCCAGGACATCTTTTTCCTTCCTATTCCTCTCTTGTCTTCAACCTTGCCCTCGATTACCAACTGTAAAAACCTATATTTTTCATTATATGTCCCAAATAAGCTATTTTCCTATTCTTGATGAGATCGAACAGTTCTCGCCCTCTGCCCAAACGTCCGAGAACCTCCTCGTTTGTCATTCTCTCCGTCCACGGAACCTTAAGCATCCTGCGATATATCCACATCTCAAATGCCTCCAATCTGTTGATAATATTCGTCTTCAAGGTCCAGCCCCACACCATACAGAAGCACCGATCAAACATAACACTTCATGAACCTTATTCTCAAGTTGACATCAAAGTTCGAATAGACAAGCACATTCCTAAACTTCAGAAAGGCCTGTCGAGCTTGCTCTTTATCTCCCTGATTGATGTCCAGTCCTCGGAAAAACATGTTCCAAGATACCTGAACTTATCCAACCTGTCGATAGGCGCTCCACCAAATGTTATCTTCGAGTTAGCATATGCACTCAAATTTCTAGAGATGTTCATGAACTTTGTCTTTGCAGTATTGATGTTCAGGCCCATGATTTTACTTCGTTCTCCAACCATATTTAACAGCTGTTGTAAGTCATGAATACTGTCGGCAATCAGGACAGTATCATCGGCATATCGAATATTATTGACCCTCAGAGTACAGATTGAACAACAGTGGGGAAAGCACGCATCCCTGTCTCACTCCTCTTTTAATTTGTATAGCGTCGGATAAATCGTTTTCTAATTTTACCTGTGCTTTTTGGTTCCAGTATAGATTCTCTATACATCTGATGTCCTTCTGATCCATATGAAGCTTCTGAAGGAGTTGTATTAATTTATGATGTTGTACGCGGTCGAAAGTTTTTTCGTAGTCTACGAAACACAGACAAACATCCTTTCTCTGATCATAGCAATTCTGGACCATCACCTGTGTTGCGACGCCTTGCGCCTTGCCTTGCGTCGCCTTCCTCGTACCCAACCCCTGTCTGAATCCAAATTGTGAATCGCTTATGTCCCTTTCACACTTGTATATTCTTTGGTGTAATATTTTTAGGAAGATCTTTAAAGTATGACTCATTAGGCTGTTAAGTCTATGGTCTTCACATTTTCTTGGGTTGGGTTTCTTAGGTAATGGGATAAAAGTAGGACATAACCATTGTTTGGGGTATTGACCTGTATCGTAGATGTTGTTAAAGATTTTATGAAGTGCCGCAATGCCTCTTTCATCCAAAAGTTTGAGAATCTCCGATGGAATTTCGTCTGGTCCAACTGCCTTGTTGTTTTTTGAACTACGGATGGAATTTTCTATTTCGTCCTTAGTGATCGATGGGCCTATTAAACAGTCACCTGACGCAGTCTCCTTTGGCGGTCTATTGTCGTAGAAAAGTTCTCCGATGTATTTTTCCCAGACATTAATTTTTTCACTGCTCTCAACAATAATTCTGTTGTCCTGATCTACTACCAAACCTTGATTCCATCTTCTATACACTCCAGCAGTTTCTTTCAGCTTTTTGTTTAAATTCAGGTGGTCATGTTTACTTTGAAGCTTTTTTATTTCCTCGCTTTCACGTTTAAGCCAGTCGTTCTTTGCTATCCTTATTTCTGCTTTTATTAGCTTGTGGATATTTTTGTAACGTGGTACAGTCTGCGTCGCTTTTGTGTCCTCTGCGTTCTTTCATCAACAGCAGGATCTCATCAGTCATCCATTTCTGTTTTTTGTGCCTTGGCTTATATCCCAGTTTGGTCCGTATGGTGTTCGTTACAGTCTCTGATATATTTGCTCAAGACTGAGTTAGGTCTTCTCCGATATTTGGGGTTATTGTTTGAATTGCCATATTCAATTCGTCACTGATTTCTGTCTTCACTTCTGGGGCCTTCAGTTTATCCAACGTTAATCTTCCCCGCTGTGTTGACCTTTTTGCACTCGATAAGGAAATCCTCACAGTGGCCATCAACAGAACATGGTCAGAAGGCACATCCGCTCCAAGATAGGTGCAAGCTCTTTTTACAGCTGAGCCAAAATCTATTTGATTTCGTATAATATTCTGAGCTGAGTCCGCTGGAGATCTCCAGGTGGTGTACAGGCCTACCCCCATACACTTTGATTATTATACAGGGTGTTTCAAAAAAAGGTAACACTGTCTCTAGGATAGGTAGAAAACTGAAAAATAATTGGGGTGTGCTTAGTAAATTTTTTTTCTAACGCCATCCGTTTTCAAGATAAAGGGCGTTGAAGAAAATAAAAAATTACACATTTCTTACGATTTTGCCGAAACTACTGGCACCATTGCAATGAAATTTTATACGAATATGTTTGTTTTTATAACTAACTCTCATAGAGGGCGCTAGTTACACGATTCATACAACGTATTATTCAACATAACTTTTTTTAGGGTAGAATTATTCGGTGTATTCAACATTTGAGTACATTTTGTTTAACAATATCTAATTTTACAAATAACAAGGTTTCAAAATTCTATTTATTGTTGACTTATTGTCATAACAATCAATAAATGTCAATTTTACATGGCAAAATTAGAGAAAAACGAACTTTATCATTAGTTTATACCAGGAGTGATTATTACTTCATAATTTTCAAATCAAAATATTCCGAAAACGGTACATAATATCGAGTTTTACCAAGAGTACCTTTTTGGTGTAGAATTAAACGATGTTTATGTTCACTTGGAGTTTTGACTAATAATTCTACCCTAAAAAAAGTTATGTTGAATAATACGTTGTATGAATCGTGTAACTAGCGCCCTCTATGAGAGTTAGTTATAAAAACAAATTCATGGGATATATCACCTTCCAAAACATATTCGTATAAAATTTCATTGCAATGGTGCCAGTAGTTTCGGCAAAATCGTAAGAAATGTGTAATTTTTTATTTTCTTCAACGCCCTTTATCTTGAAAACGGATGGCGTTAGAAAAAAATTTTACTAAGCAAACCCCAATTATTTTTCAGTTTTTTACCTATCCTAGAGACGGTGTTACCTTTTTTTGAAACACCCTGTATACATAGTCCCATTCGTCGCCCTTGCTCTGTCAAGGACCTGGGAGTCATATTTTACTGCGACCTAACATTTGTTTCGTTAATATCGTCGTGCGTTTAGACCAGGGATGGGGAAACTTTTGTCTCCGCGTGCCAATATTTGTCAACAAAATTTATGGGGGGCCAAGTTGTTGTATGACTTGTATTTATAGGTATATTATACTGAAATAAAAATGTTGATCTGTAGTACCTGAAAAACTTATTTATTTTAAAATATGTAATGGTTATTTATTGGAGTAATAAAAATTTTCAGACATCGTTTATTTAATTATTAAACAGTTGGTTGAGAAGTAGAAGGTTGAGGAGCGTTGCTGCTGGTCTTTGAGGGGATGTGAGACATGTGGAATTGTTTTTGTTTCTGCATAATTGCCTCAAAGGCCGGCTCCATCTGTGATGCTGAAATATTCAATAGTGAAAAAAGGTGGTCATCTGAAAGCCTATTACGCAAACAATTCTTTCTTAATTTCATTATAGATAAAGTTTGTTCGCATAAGTAGCGACCGCATCCTAGGAAGGGGTCCAAAGGTAGGTCGGACAGCGGAGTGCGCGTTCGCTTCTACTGGCACTCGCATTATGTGAGATTGTTCTGTTAATTGTTCGATCCGCGCCCTAACAATAAAAATTAGATTTCTAACAGTATGAAAAATTCACTTGATTTTTGTTTGAATGGTCAGGGGCCGGATTCCAATGCTTCGCGGAGATGGCCCGCAGGCCATAGTTTCCCCATCCGTGGTTTAGACGGTTTCTGAAAAGTATAATATTTAATTCCATTGACGTTTATCCTGCTGGGAGATTCCATGAAAAGCTGCTTATCGATAAATTCAAAATGCAAATCTTCACCATAGAATAATAATTGCAATCAAATAAATACCCCTGAATACTAAATAAAATTGTACTACAGTATTAACTTATCGGCGATCTTCGGACCTGTGTATTCACATATTTTAATTTTGTTTTTAAATAAATATGTATTTTATGATTGGTTTTAAAACTTTTAATAAAGAATAAAAAATTTAAATTTAGGTTAGGAGAATGGCTGTTCGATGGATTAGGGGTCTTACAAATGACGAATTAGTAGATTATTTACCTCAGTTAGTAGTAGCTTTAAGACATGAAACTTATGAAAATTCCGCACTGGCAAAGTTCTTGCTAGACAGAGCATTGAGATCTCCCAGATTTGCCCATTATTTGTTTTGGCTGTTATGCCATAGCATTCCAGGAGATTCGCCACAAGTAAGTATTATCATTTTTTTAAGTACACGTTAAAATGTATTGTACTAAACGTTACTATGTGAAAGTCCATCTTATTAAGAATAGTAAACAAGTAAACGTTTGAACGAAACTTTCACTAGTTATAAAAACGTATTTTTTTAATAAATAGTGCTAGTTTCGTTCAAACCTTTAGTTGTTTACTGTTCTTAATAAGTACACATTGTTTAAAATACATAAATAATCTAGAATCTATAATACAGTGTATATTTGCTATGGTTTTACCAAGACTGTATGTCAAGTTTATATTACTGTATTTCAGAACTGTACTTCAGAAATAAGAAGTAAAGATCCAGAATTGGGTATTAGCGAATGTAGACATCATCGAAGACTGAAATTATTATTAAGAGCATTATTAGCTATATGTGGAAAATCATTAGGAGATTGTTTTCTATATCAGCAATCACTCGTCAAGGTAATTATACTAGAATTCGGTGTATAAGCTTTTGTTGTCATAGTAGGATCTGATAAGTGCGTTTAGGTAATTCTTTTAACTTTTTATCTTTTTCCTTTTATATCATGGTGGTGGAGTCAAACATTCCTTGTAGATATTTAAAATGGTCAAATCTAGTTTAGTGTTATTTTTGATTACAATCTCTTATAGTCTGTATTTTTAATTTACGAATATTTTTAGAAATTAAATGATATAGCCGAAGAAGTACAAAAAACCAAAGAGTCTCACCGTCTTACTATTTTGCACAATGGATTGGGGCAAATTCACAAGGATCTTCAAGAAATTCCAACAAGTTTACCTCTTTCTCCTACTTTGCGAGTAAAAGGTGTAGATATTAATTCGTGTTCTTACTTTCCGTCTAATACACTGCCTTTGAAAATTAACTTTTTAATGGAAGATAGCTCAACACGTGCAGCTATTTATAAAGTAGGAGATGATTTGCAACAAGACATGTTGACTTTACAGATGATTCGATTAATGGACAAGCTGTGGTTGACTAAGGGACTAGATTTAAAAATGGTAGCATTTAAATGTATACCAACATCTAGAAGAAAAGGTAAGGGTTGACTATCTATTTCTCGGGAGAAAGGGACGTAACAGTTACAACCTTCGTTTACACATATAAACAATTCTATTTAAGCTAACTTCAACAGAAATTTCTCCAAAGAACAAACTTTAATTTAATATTTTATCTATAACTGCAACAGTTTCAAAAGAATTAAACTTAAATATTTTTTGTCGATTGATAAAAACAGGTGTTGGCAGCAATAGATGGCTTCATCTCTTGAGAAAATACATAAGAAAACTAAGTTACTCTGCGGAAAATACTCTAGCCTCGCATATACCTTACACCTATAAATAAATAAAATAAATTGAATGTTTTCTATAGCGGTGTAAATGTAATAGTATATTTGTTAGTTAATATAAATTATATTACAATGAAAAAGGACAAGATTCCTGGGTACTAAATAATTCTATTAGTTACCAATAATTTCCAGGTATGATAGAAATGGTAACAAAAGCCGAAACATTAAGAAAAATTCAAGTGGAGCATGGATTAACAGGTTCGTTTAAAGATAAGCCGATTGCTGAATGGTTGGCTAAACATAATCCTTCTGAACTTGAGTATGCTAGAGCTATACAAAATTTTACAGGTATGTGTATATTCATTAAATTATCAAATCGTTTTAAAGTTGTAAAATTAACAAAAGCCTAAAAATAATACATCAGAAATTATTTCATATTTCATTAAGTGTCTTTTATATAATGGAAATAGAAGGAAGTCAAATTGGAATTATGGATATATAATACATAACTGCAACTAATGTAATGAATATCTACTTATGGTTTCACCCGTTTTTTCTGTTTCTATGGATTGTTGAATACTTCACCTCTATTAGATTTAGTTGCAGTAAACTTGTAATCAACTTGTTAAAATAAAATTTAACTATTTTGTAATTTATAATTTTTAGCAATAACCAATTTGCTTTAAATTTTATGGTTCCAAATTCAATTAGTTCCCCAGTTGTATCTAATAATTACTTATTTTTATATCTTGTATTTTGCAAAATACTGGAAATTAATAAATTGTTATTTTATTTTAACTATTTTTATATTGCAGCTACAATTTATATTCAGAAGTTGCATGTATGTCGCGGTAGCGCAAAGAGTTGGTGCACTTCTCAATGACCGTGATAGCCGTGTAGGTGGTAGCTCTAATTTTAGCAGCAAGAACTTTTTTTTTATTTAAAAATTGCTATGATAGGAAAAGTATCAGTTTCTTTTCTAGCAATCCAAATAGCTATTTCATATAGCAGTTTAATCTTTAATTAATTAATCTCTCAATGATTTAGGTCAATAATAATAAAAAAATCATAAAAATTTTCGGTTGGGCTGGTTCTGGATTGAAGAATTAAATAATAAAATGTTACTTATTTAATTTTTAGAAAATGTATGGTCGTATTTTTTTATTAAAAGTAGATGATAGAAATACCTAAAAAGAAAAAGATATATTTGGACCATAAAGAAACTTTAAAAATGATATTACTACTTCAGTGAAAATAGTTATTTAAAGTTCAAAGTAGTAGCTAGTTCAGCATAGATTGTAATATTAATAAGTGCCATGTAATGTCAATATCCCGTAAAAAGGAACCTGTGGTATTTGAATACATGATTGGCTTAAACAAATTGAGTAGAATATATGAGGTTAAGGATCTGAGAGTGGTATACGACAAGAAATTTTCTTTTAGTTCGCATATTAATAAATGTATATCAAAAGCAATCGTATGTTAGGATATGTTTGGAGACATACCTTTTTTTTTCAAATATTAAAACAATGATTTGTATATATAACACATTAGTAAGAACAATGTTGGAGTTTGCTTCAGTGATTTGGGAGGACCATGCACAAATATACTTAGACTCGGTAGAAAAAGTGCAGAATAGGTATCTCTATTGTAAGAAATACCATATTTGGCCCGATTATCATACTGTTCGAACATTCATACTGAGGGAGGAATTTGGAATTACGTCGTTAAGCAGTCGTCGTAAATTAATGATGATGATCTTATTGTATAAAATTATAAATAACATTTCCACATCTAGTACTGTCTAGAATACCATTTAAAGTTCCTCATAGACCTACCAGATACGTTACCTTATTTGGAAACCTAATTACAGCTTCTCCTTTAGATTCCTTTCTCAGACTGGGAAAAAATATTAACAACATGATAAATATAAATTGGGCAATGTCTCCAAAGAGATTTAAGATTGATATATTAAACTACCTGAAAAATTATGGTGTTTAATTACATTTAATAAATAATGTCGTCTTGTATTTTCCCCCAAAAAGAAAATCAATTTTAATTTTAATTTTTGTCTTTTTTTTATTTAAAAAGACACTTTATAATTATTGCTATTAATTATTTTTAATTTTTTTATTTAATGTTTTTTTATATTACTTTGTATACATTTTCTGTTCATGTAATAAGGTCGCGAGATCTGTTTGGACATAAATAAATAAATAACAAATTTGTTTTTATAAAATGTATCTGATCTGATCAGATTTTTCATGTAAACATTAAAGTATGTTTTGGTTTTTCCATAATAGTCCATTGTTTTTAGCGTCATGTGCTGGTTATTGTGTAATAACTTATATTTTGGGTATTGGTGACAGACATAACGATAATATTATGTTGAAAATATCAGGACATTTGTTCCACATTGATTTTGGAAAGTTTTTGGGAGATGCGCAGATGTTTGGAAATTTCAAAAGGTATGATACTATTACAATTATTATTACAATTTTTTTACTTTCATCTTTGCGGTGTGATTTGTATCTAGACCATTTATTTTTTTAATATTTTTCATTTATATTGTTTAATCTTGATCGTATTGTTTTACTTTTAGGGATAGGGCACCTTTTGTGTTAACATCGGATATGGCGTACGTTATCAATGGAGGTGATCGCCCTACAGAAAAATTTCATCAGTTTGTCGATTTATGTTGTCAAGCTTTTAATATTATAAGGAACAACAGAAATTTATTTTTATTTTTGGTAAATAGTCAATTTTTATTAGGATGCTTTATATCTGCGCAAAAAAATTCTTAGACAATAAGACCAACTGTTTCATATCAATAATTATTTCAATTTGTATTTACTTTGACGCTCAATAGTGTATTATAATTTCACATATATACATTTCAGCTCTTATAGCTCAGATTATGTGCAAAAATGAAAATAAATAAATTTTAAATTAAACAAAAATAAAACTAGCTTTTTTTGTTCATTAAACTTAAGTTCAAAAGATCTTTGTTTAATGTTCTTAAATAGATGGACCACAGAGTAAGAGTTAGAATAATTATTCTATTAAAATACGTTAACATTATACATTTATATTTAGTTTGTTTATAAAAAGTTTTTGTGGTAAACAATCTAAGATACAATACCTAACCATACCTCAAAATACATATATGCTGAAGTATAATAATATTAATATTTTCTACCAGACTAAAGTATTTTATTTTCGATATTACCTGAACATCGACATTGTATAGGTACAATTTCTTAAAAATGTTAAAACTATCTACAGTATATTAATAGCTGTCAATATTTTTAGATAACGTCATCTGGAATATGCAGGATAACCCCAGAATCGATTAGTTATATGCACAAGGCACTTTTACCAGAATTATCTAATCCTGAAGCTGCTGCTTACTTTACACGTTTAATTGAAGAATCTCTAAAAACCCGATTCACACAATTTAACTTTTTTTTGCATAACCTCGCCCAACTTAAATTTTCTGCTGAAAATGATGAGGGATCGCTGCTGTCATTCGTACCCAAAACATATAGGTATATTATATAAAATTATTATTATATTATTATAAAATTTGATGCTGGTCAAACCTCTTTTTATAACACAAATTTTTCAATTTTTAAAAATTTCGTTTGCCAATATTTTTTATGCACCTTTTGCTCATATTTGCTCATCACCATTGGTTTTATAGATTTGCTATAACAATGAATATAATCAGACCTTATTTAATTACTGATCTACTTATTTATGATCTTTTTAAAGTTACACTTCAATAATGCATTTATTTTTTAGCTTAATTAGCGATGGTCAGTTAGTTCATGTGGAAGTAGTGAATTACAGGAAAAGATATGATCCAGATAAATATTACGTATACATCCTTAGAGTGTACCGCAAAGATCAAAGACAACCAATGGAGATCCAAAGAACATATAAAGAATTTTGTGAGTTACATCAGAAGTTATGTATATACTTTCCATTAGCTAAATTACATAGGTAAGTATTTTTTTAATTATGATTTTAGGAATAATATAATATACACTATCATTTTATACAAATAAATGGTACAAATGACAGGCCAGAGTAAAATTTCTTATGTAATTGTATTACGTTTTTATTTTGACAACAACTTCCGGTCCGCCACATTTTGGTAACAGTTACGTCCGGTGAATACGACCAAAGTTGTAAGGAAACTCATGTACTTCCCTTGAATCAACTTCAATGAAAAATTGAATATTTTCTCACTTCATTCTCTGAACTATTCTAAAATAATCTTTTCAACTTCTCTTGTTCTTGTTCATAAACTCTTCCGACTAGGATTTCACACTAAAGTTAATCATAAACATCTTTTTAGTAATAATCCTTCCGAGAATTGTGAGCAATTATTTCAACAATGTCCTTCAGTTTTATCGCTTTTTTTACTCGTCTTGATAAAAATCCGTCATCAAGAAAAGGCATGCACTCTAACACAAACATCATCAATCTTATCTAAGATGTCAGTTTACTCAATTATAAATTATTTATCAAAATTACGTATCCTTATCTTCTTTAATTGGTATATTTCTTTTGTTATTGGAACAATAAATATTTTGGTCCTAATACAGCATATTATATCTTTTACAACTTTTACAATAAATTCAATCAGGAGTTTATCTAGCCACTCTAACTTTTTTAAAACCGATAAAATTAAACAAATCTGCTGTTCATGAAAATTGTTATTTATTCTTTGAAAAAGTTCTTTTCACTACTGAATAAAAAATATACAAATTCAAATACATTCAAGAGGTCTCTAAAAAGATATCATAGAACAATAGGAATTCAGTTATAAAAAAAGAAGAAAAGGTTTTGAATTTGAAATGTGTTACTTTTATTTGTCTTCTTCGGTCAGTTAGTTTATTTCTCATATAAACTTTATTATTCCAGTGTTATTCGTTTACAACTAAGTCATGTAGGAAATGCTGTATTTTAAAGTGTTCAGCATCTGCTGCATTGCTACACAAATTTCCAGTCTTGAAAAAATCTGTAACAATTATTTAGTACCATTCATAGAATATCTAATAGACTGCAATTAAACAAGTTTGATTACCCTATAACGGAGAAAAACATTAGAAAACATACGATGAATGAAGATATCTTAAAAAAGTTTCAAATGTTGTTTAGGTCAATTGGTGCAATTTTCAAAATGAAGCAAATAAACTTAAACCATACTTTAGAAAAAGGAACGAGTTATCTTTAGAAAATAAAATAATTTGGCGTAGCTGAATTGTAATACCAACAACTCTTGAATGATAACATTAGATGGCCAAATCATACAACCGGAAATGAGATTCAGTTAGAGGGCAGGTGGCCAAAGCAAACAAAGTAGCGGGGTGCCTTAACGACGTAATCTGGCGAAACAAATACCTACAACAAAAAACAAAGTCTCGGATTTACAAGACCACAATTAGGCCCATCATGACATACACATCGGAAACAAGACCAGAGACAGCAAAAACGAAACAACTACTGGAGACCACAGAAATGAGAATACTAAGACGAATATCCGGAAAAACGCTACTAGATAGGGAAAGAAGCGAAGACATGCGGCAATCATGCAATATAGACAGCATAAATGAATGGGTTCTGCAACGCAAGAGACAATGGAACCAACACATAAGCCGAATGCCAGAAAATAGGTTGGTAAGATAAATCTCCAAGTGGTACACGCAGCAGAGGCCGACCTCAGAAAAGATGGAGTGACAATTTATGATCTAAGCCCAGTATGAGAACAAATCGAAGAAAGGAACATATCATGGACCTATTATAGAAGTTAAAAGAAGAAATATAATGGAATAGTACGTCTTGTAGAAATATTGTAAAATATCGATTCCATATTTTTTTGTTCAGATGAAAATAAGGAATATAATTTTCTTGTGACAGTTCAATAAAGGATGTGACTGTAGGGGAAGGCATACGTTCCAAAAATAACCAATTATGATAGTTTAAACCATAATATTTTTGTTTAAAAAATGCATGAATTTTATAATCAAATTCAAGGACAATTGGCAATAATACGAAAAAACAAAAATGTTTCGTTTGCATTTGGAGACCAAAAAACTTTTTGATAGAAGAGTTTACTAATATATTCTTAGATAGAGCACCAAAATATATATAAAAATTGTTTTTTAGATTTTAAGAGATAGGTAATGAATTTTGGAATACCTACGATAAATTCTGTTTAAGGTGCTGAAATGTTTTGAGGAGAATTACTGAATTTTATATTCACAAGATTATCAAAAAAATTGAAATTATAGGCATGCGAATTAGATTTTTATTACCATCATAGGTTTTACTTTTGTGATTGTGACACCACAAAGATTCATATATTTTGTTTGGTTTTAATAATATTTTTATCTTTTTTCATGGATGGGGGTTTCTGGTTGTTTTATTTATATTTTAAATTGTTATGTATAGGGAATATTTGTTTTTCTATTTATTTTCTTTTTAATTAACAAAACCCAGTAAATAATGAAAAACAATTTTTATGGACGCCACCAGATATCCTTTACATATTAAAAATAATAAATAATAAATATGAACTACGCTCACCAATTGTTCAAAATATACGTCACTATAAAATCATCTACACACTTTTATAGTAAGTTAAGTAATATTAATTTTGTTAGCTAAATTTTTAAATAATGAAGCACAAGCACTTGTAAAAGTTTTAACAATTGTACTCCTTTTCTTCCTCATCGTTGTGTCTTAAATGGATTTTTCTGGGTCGGATAATTGGTGGTACACTGTCCGCAAAAAATATATTCGTTGCTGGGCTATACGATACACGATTATTTTGTGACTCATCTAAATCATCAATACTGTCTTCATCTTCAGATGCAAAAGAATGTGACTCATGGTTAACCACGTGTACTATAAAATCTTCTTGATCTAAAGATGTATTTGATTTTTCTGTGAAATTGTCAAGTAGCAGTTTTGGTTGAGATGACAACGGTTGGGGTGCTGTTTTAGTATTAGAAGTTCTTAAGGGTTCTGATCCTTGGGTCATCAGAATAAGTGTCGAGTCTGAGTTATCATTAATGATAGTTGTTTTATTATTTATATCAGTCGATATTTCAGGGTTAATATTTGAATCATTATTACTTGATCTTTGCTTGGTTTTTTCTATATACTTTTTTGTATAATTATCGTTAACGAATGGAATTGCATTTGAATTATTTTTAGAAGCACGTTTCAGTTTATCGCTAATTGCTTTAGAAGTATCATTAAATGTTTCTGATCGTACAGGTATTCTCGGTTTACGAAGAGCTGGTCTAAGACTAATGGGAACTGCATCTGGCGCTGAAACAAATACACAAGAATTGTCATTTTTTTATTCATTTAACTATTTAGTATGTATAATTTGTGGTTGTAGTGAAAAAGTTGCTATATTTTTAGTTTATTATAATGACTTGTAGCAATAATGAAAGGTAACAAAAATAATTTAAGTTTCCAAATGAAAGTAAAACCTGACCACTTATTTACCTCTGATTCATCTAATCTATTATATTATTGTAAATATCGAAACTAACATACTTATTAACTTTTACTTACGATTTGGTGAATCAAATTCAGATTTTACTCTGTATTGTATAGGAATAACCCCTTGTACTGTATTTTCTTTATGTTTTTTATTTTTTTTGAATTTAGCTTTAAAACCGCCCAGTAATCCCATCTTAAACGCAATAATATTTAATTTTAGAAATATTTGCAAAAAAGGTTTTAGTAATATTTCATTTATCTTAATAAATGATAACATGATTGATAATTTCTTATCTTTTTGGTTTAATAAAAAGTATTTAATACTTCTCTACTATTTTTAATTTAGTAAAATATTTATCTTTTAATCTTAAATAAATATTAAGAGAAATCTTTATTGGAAATGTACTTTTATTGTGAATGCATTTTTGTGATCGATAGCAATTATTATGATGTAATAAGAGTTTAATAGAGCATAAAAATATGAGGATTTAATTTTTATAAATGCCAAAAATGCCGCGAGGTGTATAGTACCAGAATTGGCATCTACCATTTGTTCTCAGAACGTTTTGGTTTTAATAATAGGCAAATTACTTAAGTTATTATTACTACCGAATTATACAGGTTAGGATAAGTTGACATACATGTATGAACTATTTAAACAAAGCGGATTCACATCTTTTCTTTAATATTCTGGAACAATTCATAAATTGTAATATGTACCAAAAATTAAATAACCTATACACAATTTATTAAAACATTTAATACATAGTGAAATAACAAAGTAAACCATACATATTCCGAATGTTACTGATGGTAAAAACCAAATGAAAAACCCACAGAATTTTATTAAAATTAATATGAACACAAAATCGGTTTATATAGTATTTATAAATATTGAAAATACATTTAGCATAGACACGATTTTGAAGAATTTTTACAAATCAAAGTAAAGGCTCATGGTGTTATAACCAAATATTAATTAACGATAAATTAAAATCCAATGAATAACTTGCATAGCAACCTTGGGAGAATTGTTTGTGTCTAGCATTAGATGAGCATCATGTTTAGCTCGAGAACACCTAAAAGTGTAAATACGTTTCAGGAAATGTTTGGTTTATTTGTTTACCATTAAAACAATCAATTTATAACTGTGTTTTTTTCTGAAATCTTTCGGGAATGTCGTATTTTCTCGAAGCAACTTCAGACTGAACTTTTAGCTTTTGGTCTGTGTAGTGTTTACGAAATTTCTTCATATCAATGTAATGCACAATTTAAAACAAAAATTTGCGTGCGTAAAAGTTACATTACGATAGGCAAATTTGTTTTACAATGAAGATTTTTACGACGCGAAGCGGAGTTTGGACAAGCAGTGTGGGATGTGGGAAAGTTAATTTCAACAAAAGTTAGGACCAATATTTTTTCAACAAGCATAAAAAAGATACATTTTTAAAATTTTAATTTAAACTTCTAACAATGTAACAAAATTTCAATTTACTTATGTATTATTAATATGAATATTAAAAGTACAATTTAGTGCGTTTTGTTGAAGGTTTACTGCCTTCACTGAATGATATAGCAGGAGTCATCTGGTTAATGTTTAATGGCTGCGTTTCTGGTTGTGGTTCATTTATGGTTAAAATTTTGTTGCGTAGGGTCTTTTATTTATTTCGGAATCTTCTACGTATCTCTTTGCAACGATGGTAGATTTCCTGCTGCCCAGTATCTTAATATATGTAAGTTCTTCTCCAGAATCAGACGATCGCAGAAACTATGACCTGCATAGCACTGAGGATCGGGAAGCTTTAGGTAGGCCTCAATTTCAGAAGGCATTTTTCCAAAAGAGTTGATTCCTACACATTGATTAGTGCATTTGCCTTGTTTACATTGTACAAAAAAAGATGCATATGCTGCATATTTTTTAATAAGCTTAAAATATCTACCGTTGCTTACTTCTTCCGAGATTACAAAAGCTCTAGATGTGTAATTTTTCGAATCAGTTATTATATTGTGATGTAGGTTCCTATAACCTCGATGTTTTTTAAGGTTATATTTGTCAATTATACTCTTCTACAAGCTCTTGCTAAACCGAAGATATTGCCATAAATTTGGCAATATCATCTTTATTGAAAACCTTGGCTTTTTTGGGGAAACGCCTGCAATTTTCCCTTAGTTTCATAACAGCCTTTATCATTGAGAATCGGAACCAAAGAGGTATCATAAATTTACTTAGCTCCAAAAAATAAGCTAGTAAAACTTCCTCTATTTTTTTAATTTGCTCCCTTTTGACGAGCCCACTGAATAAAATGATCATCATATTGCCTTTCATACCTTTGTTTGGAAATCGCAGCAGCCTCCAAAATACTCTCCGGAAGGTCTTCATCGCAGTTATCCATTGTTTTTTTTAATTTAAAGCTTTAAAAATTACCTCGAATATTATTCGGATACTTAAAAAGATGCTATTGTGACAATTAAATCTTTGATAGTGTCAATAAATATACGACTGTAGCTATAGCAACCCAACTTAAACAGGTGAGTTTGTTATTGCTTTGGTTTACAGAGGTATTTTGATAAATTATAATTTTTTAAGAAGAAATATTTTAAAAATCCCTATTTTTATGTAAAATAATTTTTTTTTACTATTTGTATGTAGTACAACAAGATAAAGGTAATAATACAATAATTTGTCAAAAAGGTTATCGGATGACATATTCATTTAATAAAAAAATGCGTGCGGGAAATTGTTGTTTTACGCATGCTTGTTACCAAATATAGCTAGTATTTATTAGTTTTGCTTTCATAACGCTAATTATTAACATTGATTGTGGCACTATAGGGCCTTTAAATATTATCTCTTTTTAGTTTGTCAACTGGTCTGCATATGGGTCGTTCAAATATCAAACACGTTGCTCAAAAGCGCTTCCATGAAATAAGTTTATTTGTTAAATCATTATTTCTTTGTGCTCACGAAATTGCTCATTCGGATTTAGTTTACACTTTTTTCCATCCACTGCTAAGGGATCAACAATATTCAGAGGAATATTCAAAAAAAGTTAAGGGTAAGTTTTATTTATATTCATTTTAATAACGGCATTTATGCAACATACAAAAATATTTGATTTCTGTTGAGTTTCATATAGTTGGTTAGAATTCAAAACTATATCTTACATTATTGATCTCAAAAAATTTGCTTCTTATTATTATGTATATATCTTATAAAACACCATTTCAAATGTGTAATAATGCATTTATTTAAATAATTACTTCAAAGGGAAATCACTTGATTTAATCAAAATTTGGTTGTTTTATGTTTTGATTTCATTATATAAAACCTCTCGAAAAACTTATCTCTAACAAGATTTCATTGAAATGTACAATTTGTATATTGATGAATACTATATAACATTACATAATAAAATCTCGTATTCTCTATTACTCTCTGTACAGTACTGTCTGGATGTTATTCCCAACTTCCAATAATTTACATAAGAAGTAAAAAAACAACATAGCTTAAAATCGAAACAAAAAAATTATAATACTGAGTCAAAAATAATTATCAATATAGGTAGTGGTTAAACAGTAAGATTTTATTATTAATACAAATAACAATATTATTTTGTCGACACTCTACGTAGTATGGCACGTGAAGAAGAAGAAGAAAATTCAGCCCAAATACTAAAATTATATTTTTTAAATTGTTGCAGATAGAGTGGGGGAAGGGCATGAATCAGGTCGCCTTAAGGGTCAATTAAAGTTATCACTACAATACAGAAAGGGAGTATTTAGTGTAATGGTCCAACATGCCAGAGGACTACCAAAACTAGCCAATGGCCAAGAACCTTCAACTTATGTCAAGGTTTACTTGCAACCAGATGCTCAGAAAAGTACTAAACGTAAAACTAAAGTCGTGAAAAAGAATTGTCATCCAAGTTTTATGGAAATGGTAAGTTGTATTGTCACCAAAACATTAGTTTCGATGTTGATTTTATCCTTCAGATTAACTTGACTGATTGTTTACATACTACACTTATTAATTACTATAAATGTAAGATTAGATATCTGTTAAGCTAGATTTTTGTGTCAATTATTATGAGATAGAATAGGATTATCATAATTTATTTATTATATATATATAGTATAGCAACAAAAATTGTTTCGTAGTGACAAATAATTAGTTATTTGTTGAAATTGATTGTGTTAACCTTTACTTTGTGATAGTTCATCTTACTAAGAACAATAAAAAACTGAACGGTTAAACTAAACTTCCACTATTTATTCGAAAAATTCGCTTTAATATTGTTATGTCTTATTACTTCCTTACTTGGTCTAGCCTTAATTACTTAGCAATATCAAGTACCCAGTTACAAACAAACAAAAATGTAATTTCAATATGTCAATCTGACGATGCTAGTTATAGCGAAACAGCTGTAATTGAATTTTAAAGCGAATTTTTCGAATAAATAGTGGATGTTTAGTTTAACCGTTCAGTTTTTTATTGTTCTTAGTTATTTGTTATATTAGTAAATAAAAAAGTAAAATTTATAAATGGTGTTTAGTAGAGTTGATTCCAAAATTATAGCGACAGCTCAAGTAAAATTCGGCAATGTGGGGGTATTCGCCGACGATCTCCGATCGGCTCGCGCCGCAGCGCAGTCGGAGAATTCTAGTAGAACAATTGCTAAGCGGATTCCGTGTGCGGTGTTTCTTAGTCCCAGCGGCAGCTGGGCCACTGGAATCTATTTCTCGAACTGGGTAATCGCTAGCGTTCGAGTCGACGGTAAAGATAGGTGGGAAAACCGTAGCTGTCGCGATAATTTTGGAATTAACTCTACCAACGTTCTGACTGACATAATAATTATTGAAGTGATTCTTGAAATTTATTTTATAATAATTACTTTGTTTTATTTAGTTGGAATATCGCATGTCACTAGAAATAATAAAAATGAGAAGACTGCAGGCAACTGTATGGAACTATGACGCTTTACAAGAGAATGAATTTATGGGAGGTGTAGAATTAGATCTTAATTCTTTAGAATTAACAGAAGAAACTAGTGAATGGTATTCATTGGTAAATCTGAGCAGATAATAGTTATATCATTCATACAAGAATGTTGAATACCTACTGCTGGGTTGTTAAATAAGTTGGAATAGTTATTTGCTGTAAAGATTTAATATTATTAATTATCGAATTGTAAAAGCACATACTTTTATTTTAAGAAACTAAAATTTAAAACTTTGAAATTGTACTATTTAACATCATATAATGATAAGCATAATTCAATTTTTCAAAATAACTATATCACTAAAACGAATAATTTTATTTATATATTAAATATATTACATTATTAAATGCGTTTATAATTTGTTTAAATAACCATAAATATCGTTTGTACCACTTTCTTGTATAAAAAATTGTCTTCAATTCTTAATATTTATCCTTAACATCAATATTGTAGTATGCTTTTTCTTTCTGTGATATACTTTAGTGCCTTTTATTCGTTTAGTGGTCTTTTACTAGAACAATTTTACAGTATCTTTTGATAACAATTAAAATACACATTTTTCAATTCTTGTTAGGTCCTTGATATACCTACTGTTAATTTTTATAAAACTATGGATACCAAGTCACATATCCATTCATTCCAATTTCTAATCTTTTCATATACTCTTTGGGAAAACAGTAAACATTATTCATGAAACAGCAAAGTTATGTAACCAAAACCTTGTAAATAAATTTTCCAAGTTCAACTTCCATATATGGAAGTACTTGGAATGGTATAAAGCTTATGTATTCTATATCTATATATTGAATAAAATTATATAAAGGAACTATTTTTGATTTTTTTCGATAACAAAGTTTTTTGATAAAACGCATCATAAATGGATTTTGTTAATATGCTATCAAACATTCATTGGCGTGCAAATATAAGGCTTAAGTTTTATTTTTTAATGGCAGCTAATATGTTTGATAATTGACATTTTTCTAATAAAGTAATTAAAAAGAATTACAGTAAAGAAGAAAAAAATGCAAATTATTATCTGTTTTATAGAAAATTTCACACCCATACTTTTTAACCAATAAAATGCTTAATTTTATATAGTTACCATGGCAATTAAAAAAATTTCCAAAAATTTTTTCGTGGCGCCTCCATATATTTAATACTCCTGTATCATAGATTAGAAAGAAGTTTATAGTTAGCCGACTCTAAGGGTTTTTTAAAAACGTGTTTACAGCGCCGCTCCTGACCTGAGTACTAACTATATAATTAAAGTATTTTAATATTAGGTTCGTTCCAACAGACAATCAGGGATGAGTTTCGGATTGTTTTCAAATTTGTTTCTACGCATGCGCGCATTTGATGAAATTTGAAACTAATCCACAACTGTTCTGTTGGAACACTGTAGTACTAGTTTGACATTTAACACATGACAGTGCAACAAGTGGAAAATATTTTTCCATTCCGAATTTTTCGGGCGAACACCAATTTCCTCAATTATTTACTCGAGAACATGACTGGATTCGTCTTCTCTGTGGAATGCACCAATACTTTCGTATAATAAATAGCTGTTGCCAATATTTTCATCCTGTACATATTTATATTAAATAGATCTCCTCATGATATAAATATATAATACGCGAAAAAGGTTAAAAGTTGAATTAAATGGTCAAACACTTGGTTTCGAATGATCAAATCTCCTTTGCGCATGCGTCTGATTTATAGTTCCTAACAAATTCACAAACTCTTATGATAGTTTTCAAACCGTTTGCATGTAACGTTGGAACAGCTTACTATCAGTCATCAAACTGTCACAGATTGTTGTTGGAACGCTAAAATGCACATACGCATGCTCACAACAATCTCTGATAGTTTCGGACTCTTGTTGGAACGAACCTATTATTAACAATTGGGTATTGACTTGTATAGAAATAAAAATAAAATAAGTAATAATTCTTTATTTTTGCAAAATAATTTTATTACAATTAGGAGCTAAATTTGTTTTTCTTGTTTCCCCAATCATTTTTAAAATGGATCTATTGCATTCTGGTATCCTGGGAGTAGCTTCTGTTGTTAGAGGATCATCAGAACAATGAGAGGCTGGTTTTTGATAAAGAAATATTACATATCATAAAACTGAGTTGTCAATTTAAGACTCATAATTAGAAATTGAGAATAAAAATGTACACTAACCTATAATAGTAGGTATTTCAACTTCCCTATTTGTTGAAGGGATCAGGTCTGAATAATGCGAATCTGGAAGGTGGATGTCTGAAAAAAATTATGTAAGCTCTTGTTATTTAAAAAGTTTTTGCTTTAATTCACAATCAAAATTTTAAAATTATTCCCTTACCTGGAAGTTTTAGAGGAGGCACAGCATCCAATTTTAAATCTGTAACATTTCTATTCTATAAGAAAAAGAAGTGTTTTGTAAAGTGCAGATTCTAAATTTCTAACAGTATTTCCAGTCACATTACTCAAATCTGGTCTATTTAAAGCATCACACTATTTTCTTCGAATCTATAAATATAATCTAACATAAAAATAATATAATATGCATCATATACTAATACATAGGTATATGGTGAAGCTTAAAAAAAATAAATTCTTACCTGTGGATCCTTAGGTAAACAATACCTTTTTTATAGTTATTTTTATAAAGGCATCCCGTAATTGAACACATAAAAACCATGTTTTAATAAATAACTGTAAAATATAACTATTAACGAGGAAATACAATACTATCTAGCACACAAGTACAAAAACTCTAACTGGAAAATATATCTACTAACGAGAAAATACAATAATTATTGAGAAAATACAATACTAACTATGAAACAATATTGTTGACAATATTTAAATTCAAAATTGTTATGTCATTAACGGCTGTTGGTTGTGATTTTATTTTCGATAGTGGCGACTTCCGTGACCTGAGTGATTATTAACTACTAATCGTGGACCTGTCATTTGAGGAGAGTGCCCAGGGCATGTCCTATATGGACAGACGGGAAAGAACATCGCTTCACTGCGGTGCCGACAATTTTTCTTTTTCTCTCGAGTTGGTAGATTTTAACCTCACAGCGCATACTTGAGAAATCTCTAAAACATTTATCCAATTGAATTTTTCTGTGTTTCGTTACATGTATACAAAAGATATGCAGAACTGATCAAGTCTACACCATATCTAAACACCTTTCACTTATAGAAACATAATCATAATCGGTGTCGAATTTTTAGAAAAAAATTGTTGGACTTACATATTTATTATGATTATGGGGACCGTGCTTTGAACTGTCACGCCAACTGGTTACAGAGATGTACAAAATTTAGACAAAAAAGTTTAGTCAAATGCATGTAATATTTTTTTGATTATTTTTAATAAAAGAAATACTAAAATTATTCGTTGTGTCTTCATCCGTGAAGTTTTTTTGTATCAAAGGATGTACAGAAAAATCACGTCGGAAGTACCAAATCAATTCGCCAGTAAATTTTTAATGATTTCCTTTGAGTTAACATGCTTTCTAATGGAAGTATGATAAACGTATTAAGTGGAAGTCTACTAAGAACATTAAAAATAGAACTTTTTAAACAATACTTCCACCATTTATTTAAAAAATTGCTTTTTTAAACTCAATGACAGCTACAATCAAGTGGGGGTCTAATTTCGGGGTTTTGGTTTCTGTGAATAAGAAAGAGATTCAATATAAGAAGTAATTCTTAAGTAGTTCATGGAAAAAGATACACCGGACAGAGTTTACAAAAACTATTCTGATATTTTTCTCCATTGTTTGCTTTTATTTAACACCAGGGCACACCACTTACGGCTAAAGTATTACCTATATATGTTTAGCACGGTCCCTATACCTTAACAGGAGTTGCCTATTTGAAAATACCAATCTCAGAAGCAGAAATCTTCTTTTAGAGAATTTTTCGGACGCCGAACTTCATACGATTTGGATGCAGTGTTCTACACATTCGAAATCATTTAAATAATGTGTTCCCAGTATGGATAGGAAATAATGGAACCATTAACTGGCCACAAAACAGCCTGGATTTGATCCCCATGGATTCTAAAAGATATTGTTATTAATAATAACAGAGTTGTTTTACTACCTGGTAAGTGACGACCCTACGGGCCAAAGTTACGTGGCACTGTATAGGAAATATATTATATAGTCCAGATTCTTGTAGGAATTCGATAACATCCTGATATTTAGTAGGCCCGCCGATAATGTTTTTTGAATCTCCTGAGGGGACATGAGCAGTTGTACGGAAGATCTCCAAATGACATTATAAATGGCCATGTGTTAAACGGGTATCCGCATAAATATTTTCTGTTAAGTGAAGTAGGATGATTGCATCCGCAGATTGTCGAACATTGCGCAGTTTGGAAGTTGTTCTACCCCAAAAAGTTTTCTAGGTGTTTCTTATGGTAGCTTTAAAAAATGATCTCGTTGTCTTAGTAGGTATAGGTATTTTTGGTGTAATTGGTAAAAGGACAAAGGTAGGTGCAAGGTCAGTATCTTAAGATCAATAGAATAACCAACTGCATCTTTTTTATATCAATTATATCAACCACTCCGACTCTAATAGCAGGACTCGTTCAAAGTTTAAACTACCCCTAATCTTTCCATGAAAAGAGAGCGTATGTTCTAACCATAAAAATTATTACCGAACACCGTTTACGCTACCACTATACCAACAGACACTTAATTGTCATTTTTGCGGGTGGTTTTTGAAAAACGTTACCAGTTATTATAGTTATTCTTACTGCTAAACATAGACCTAATATCAGAGGAGACGTAACTATTTATTTTTTTTTACTTGCTCCAACATTATCTATTTCTGGTCGGCATATATTGATATGGCCGACTGAAGTGCTGTGATGCTGCTTGCTTTCCATGTAAGGTAAGAGATTTGTAATTGTTATTGAATCATCTATAGTATTTGTTGATTACATTTACAAACATATTGTGACCATAATGCTATCTCTTATTAATATTTCATGAATTATAATCACCTAAATTATACAACTCATTTTATGGAATATTTAACCATTGAACTATTTCATTCGGTTAGATCATAGAAATGAGTTGCTCAATAAGCGACAACGCCGCACGGCTTGTCTGAATGATACCACGCCCGGAAGCGGTTATACCTTAGAGCATATATACTAACGTAGAGACAGCAAGCAATAGTAATTGTTTTGTATCAGAGGGGAAACTGTCAGACACTACAGCCAGTGTCGTATCACTTTTAGGGGGTTTGAAATTAATATCTTTATAATACATTTTGAAACATGTAACAAAATATTTTTTAGACTTTAATTTAAGTAGTAATAGCAATTAATTATTTACATGGAATCATAAGATATTTTATAAAATAGAAAGTTGAAATTATTGCATAAATTTCTAGATTTTCAGTATTCTTAATAATATGGCGGTATATTTGCTTTATGCATTTTCCTATTTTTAAACAAGTGTAAGAGACGCTAATGCATATTTACTTGTAAAACGACCTTGATGATTTATATTTACAAATCACACAAACTCTCACCATATAATATATACTCAAATTAATTTAAAAAATGGATTTAAAAGTAATATCCAGACACTATTAAATTGTAAAAATAACTCTTGATGCAAAACAAATTGACAATAATGGCATATGTGACAATTCGACTTGACACGCAAATTCAAAACGGACCAATGAGATTGCTGGACACTATATGACATTTATTTTCCCCCCTTGATACAAAACAAAGCTCATTTGGACGCAAATTTGACACAGTCTCTTTAATTATTTCATGATTTATTAAATTCAAAATAGTACATATTCGCCTGCAAAGGTGTGGTTTTATCCACCGCCTCCTTTCACAGAGAATATCTTGCCGTACCACGGCATTACTTTCATTACCGCGGTCGATGGCTCCTGGTATATTAAGGCATACTACTTTTCGTATTTGTTCTAATTTTTGTTTAGCTGTGCAGAGAGTGACTTTATATTTGCCGGCTATTACAATGACCAAGACTTCAGGGTAGGCTATTGTGTCTGTTTAAAGATATGTAAGACTGTCGAGCACAATGTCCCACAGTAAAGGTGGATAGTCTTTGATTGCCTTACCTTTGACTCCTACACTATTGACACATTTAAATTTCTCTATTAGAGAGCATGTATATAAGGCGGAATCTTTTATGACGACCTTTCTGTACGTCCAACGACAATATGGAAGGCTGCGGTGGATCTGGCGGAGGGATTGAGATGAAACGGGTGCGTTACAATCATTTCGTCTCTGATATACCTTTTGTATAGTTTTTCAATCATTTTCAGAAGAAAATATGTGAGACTAGTTCGTTCGCCAAGATAGATACGCCACTCTAAGCTGTCCAAACAGGAAAATCCCCAGATCTGGTACCTGTTTCATTCTTGGTTATTATTCTGTGAATGCAAATCGATTTTGATAGCTCTTAGATTTTAACTTAAATGTTATGCAATGATTCGGGACTTTCTAAAATACTATATGAAGTCAACCATATATTTATTAAATAATTCCCATATCCAAAATTGTTGGTTTGGACTTAATCATCTTTCTTTTCCTAACATTTATTCTGGACAGATCGCTTCCTGGCCTTCTGTTCCGAATCACGGGTGTAACAATCCCGGGGCCCCAGTCAAATTTGTGTCGTCCCTTTCTGTCCTATGGGCAATCCTAAGGCGTTAGATACCGTGCCGATGGGATGCATGACTCAGCCTTCTGTGAGTCGCGAACGGTTTCCGCCAGACACCGGGCAGAATCTGGCTTATAATTATGCCTTGCGTGATATCCAGGCTCTATCATGGTGGACCAAATAATTCCTAGGATACTCGTGGGACTAATATGAATAGTTCTAGTCTAAATGTTTCTTCTTTTTCAAAGCGACCCAGAGTTGAGTCTCCTACAAATACTAACCGTATTGATAACTATAATAGATTCTTTGTGATCAAAAGACATTTATTATTATCAAGAACTTCAGATAATTTTACAAATATTTCTCCTTTTGTTATCCATAAAGCTCTCAGCAACTTTTTTGGCTCCTTAAAAGATACAAAAAAACTATCAGATGGTTCCTTATTAATTGAGGTTAATAATATTAAACAGTCAGAAAAAGCAACCAAATTTGATAAATTACACGAATAAACAGTTTCCACATCCCCACATTCGTATCTGAATACTATTAAAGGTGTTATAACTTGCAAGGATTTGACTGATGTCTGTTCTCACGAGGAAATTATAAGTAATCTTAGTGATCAAGGTTTAACAGGTATATATAGAATTCTTTCTAAAACAGATAAAGAACCTACAGGGACCTTTATTGTTTCATTTAACGCCCACTCTCTACCTTGCAAACTATACGCAGGCTTTCATTCCATTCGTGTTAGACAACACTTCCTCAAAATGTAAAAATAATCCTACTTGTCCCTCGTGTGGGCATCCCTCTCACGATGATCACCAATGCCCAACTCCCGCTAAATGTGTAAATTGTAACGAAAATCATTCTCCCCGTTACAGTGGATGTTCTGCATATAAACACGAATTTGAAAAATTAAAGTCGACAATATCTCATACTATACTCAATTAATAACGAAGATATTCCCATTAAAGACAATATAAAAATACTTGGCATGTTGTTTGACTCTAATCTTAATTGGAAGTCGCATATTCTCCATTTAAAATCATCAATATCCCGTTCTCTAAACGCAATTAAACTCCTATCCCATCACAATTGGGGCTCTGACTATCCTACTGTTATTAAACTATATCGGGCCATTATTCTTCCTAAACTTTTGTATGGTGGTTTTATATACAACTCTGCTAGACCCTCATACAAAAAATGGCTAGACCCAATCCAAAACCAGGCATTACAGCTAGCAACTGGTGCCTTCAGATCCTCACCCATAGTAAGTCTACAGAGTATCACAAATTCTCCCTCCCTAGACTGTTTAAGACAGACCCAATTAATGAAGTATTCCGCCACTGTCAAACAAAGACCTTTTATCCAAAATTGTATCTCCTTCCTCCCCAACAGCTCCTAAGTCCTCCACCTGGCTCGCTTTCTCGATGAAATAAACTGTAATCTTCCTGATTTTGCTCCATTAAATCCCAATATCTTTTCCCCATGGACACTATCTGTATCCGTTAATCTTTCACTCCTATCTTATGAAAAATCTTCTTATCCTAATACTTTCTTTAAACCTCATTTTTTTCATCTGATAAATACTAAATATAAAACTCACTCTCTCGTATATACTGATGGTTCAAAATCCCCCCTAGGAGTAGGCGCATCAATTCTGACCACAAATTTCTCAGAAAAATATAAATTACACCAAAACAATTCAATTTTGTCTGCAGAACTGTTAGCCATTCAGGAAGCCATTATATTCTGAAAAACAGATTTTCTCCCTAAATTCAATTCAAGGCATAAAAAATCTCTCTCCAAACCACCCAATATCTAATCAGATTCAAGATCTGTTATACATTTCCAAATTAAGAAAACGCGATATTATATTTATGTGGGTTCTTGCTCACAAAGGACATAACTGGCAACGAAATGGCAGATCAACTAGCCAAACAAGCATGTGTAGATGGAATACCTTATTATTTGTTATACAACTCTAAAGAATTAAATGCATTCCTCTCTCCCATAATCCACCAATATATCCAAAGCTACTGGACAAAACAAAATGGTAAAAATAAACTATATGTTATTAAAAACAATTTTTTCGGCTCTTTACACCTTAATGATTTTACAAAAAGAAGCAAAAAAGATTAGCGATAGGTCACACCTACATTTCTCACTCCTACCTTCTTAGAAATGATCCTCTCCCTAATTGTCCCTTCTGTAAATCCCACATCTCTATCAAACATATAATAGACCCATCTCGTTAATGGCACAAATTGAATACTCGTGCGCGAACCAACTCCCACTCTCGTAGTTCCCCCTAAATATTCGTGCCCCTTATAAAATTGTGTTGGTATGACATGCAAAAGTAATCAGTAATCCAAAGTAAAGTAAATCCAAAGAGCATGAGTATTCAATAAAGAGATAGGTGTATTGCAGACTACAGAGAACTTCAACCAATAAGAAATAACATCTTAAAAACCAATTCCTTTAATGATATAATGTCTTTTATCCCTGAATCCGCTAATAATCTCTTAAAATTCATCAAAGAAATTGGATACCACAAAATCTAGAAATAATAAAAATTCAAATTCCCCTTGATGCTAAATGACCCCGATGTCGATGCACCCCTATCCCCCAACATTTCCTTCCTTCCTTCCAAACATTTACAATATTACCAAGACAGTTTATTAATTTATAATATATATTAATAAGTTCCAGGTAATTACAATGTTTCCAATGTATACAACTACATACATATACAAAGCAAAAGGTACAAACAAACGAAAATTTTGGTGTGTTTTTTATTTACAAAGGAATGTACTATCATAAAACAACCTCTCTATAATTAAACTAAAAATATACAATAATTTTTGTCTGTACATAACAAAAACGCACTATTTAATAGAATTGTTAACAAAATACTGTTTCTGCACAATTTTACAGATAATTTAAAAACCAGTGAGATATTTAAATAGTAAATATACAAACTTTAATAGTATTTTTATTTTATTTTAATTAATAAATATGTTGGGTTCTACACACAGAAAATGGTTTATACAGAATTCTTTTAAATAACTTGAATTAGTTTTTACTTGCACAGGATACTACAATAGTTGAAATGTTTCATAACAAGACTTCTCAGTGTTCAGTTATTAACCTAATGCAAATAAAAAAATTAATCACTGAGGCCTACTGCAAAAATGAAATGAGTTTAATTGTCTTTCTTCATTCTGGTGCTAGTCATACGGTAAATGATGGAATCACGACCTGGATCCATGTTGCCAATAGCCATACAAATAGCAATGAGCGAAAATAACATAACTACCCCAAACCAAAGAATAATATTAAAAATAACGGGGTAATCCTTGTCATAATAGCTGGCCAAATTGTATTGACTTTTCTGAAATAAAATAAACGTATATTTTAATGAAATCTGTTGTACTGACCATTACTATGTGAAAGTCCATCTTAATAAGAACATTAAACAAAGAACTTTGTAATAACACAATAGGTAATAGTGAAAGTTTTATTACATAGTTCTCTGTTTAATGTTATTAATAAGTATATGTAACATAACAATATAAGTAGGTATATATTGATACAAAATCATTTAAAAAATTTAGAGTTTTTTAAAACGTCAAAATTTGAAGTATCAAATAGGTTAAGAAAATTTCTGCAATTTAAACAAAGTTTGTCATAGATTATGGTCCAGCTGCATAAACGCTTGTTAAAGCTCTCTTACTTAACAATGTGTTATCTTTTGACAAGTGTATGTGCAACGATAGCGCGTGCGCGGGCTTAAATAATTTTTCCGAATAGTTAGATTTTAGTTATTTAATTTGTTTATAAAAAAACGAACCTTAACTGTCAAGTACTTATGCAAATATCTTGGACTTTACCGGATAATATGTCCATTCGTGCAACATTGCGTTTTTATTTGTTCATCGACAAACTGACGGACACCTCTAATAGTAATTGTCAAACAAGTCACATTTTTTTATATAACGCCGTATATTGTAACCAGCATAAATATTAAAAAGTTGTTAATTCACAAGTTAGCTTTTATTCAAATTTAACATAAAACATTACATTAACATTTATAAATTAATGGACCTTTACTACCAAAATCTATAAAAAATAATTGATTCTCTTGATTTGATGGTAATTTGTGATTTTTTAATATGGTTTCAAATAAATAAAAAATATAAGGTAATAAAATAAATACATGGGTAATTAAAAAATAGTATTAAAAATAGAAATAAGAGGGTTTTTTCGCTATTTAAATTATATATATTATTTAGTAAGTATTAAAATCTCTTGTTTTAATGGTAATCTGTAATTTTCATGAACTAACTATCATTTAGGTACTTGTAAAATCAAAACCAATAAACCCTTAAAATGATTAAAAATATCTCTTTAAATATCATTATGTCAAGGATCTAGTTAATTCAGTAACAAAACATAATTAACGAAGTCCGTTTAAATTTCAAACAAATACAATTTTCATCTTTCCAAAATCTAGTCTACTTATTCACTCTAAGAAATGTAACAACGTAGCCTAAAAATCAATTTTTACATTTCTCGTCGACTAACCAAACTATCCTAAAAAATTGAAATAGGCGCATGCGCCTCAGGGAGATGTAACCTTTACCAACCGGCCCTATATTTAGTGTCTATGTTTAGACAGCTTAAAGAGTGAAATCAAGTACAGGTTGCCATGAGAAAGGAAGGTTTGATGTTTTATGATTAAAAAATAAAACATACTTTTTTAAATAAACTTGGTAGTTACGTTCAATTGAAGAGTTTTTTATTATTCTTAATAAGATGGACTTCCAAAAAGTAAGGGTTGGTACAATAAATTTAATAATAATTTTATTGGTTTGGCAAAGAAAACATAATAATATTATAGCTAATTTTTTTAACAAAAAAACTTACATCTTTTGATGAATCTTCACTTTGAAGAATACTTCTGCCCCTTCTTGTGTGGCTTGCATCACTAGTTATAACAGTTACAAGAACATATCCATCATATAACTTAACAAATGCAGTATTAAGTCTTAAAATTACTTCATTTAGGATTTGTTTAGCCTCCAATACCTGTGTTGAGTTTTCTCCATATAAATCTTTAAGTGCATGAAGGGCAGATACTTCAAACCAAAAAACATCAGGAACATTATCTCTCGTAATTGTACCTTCTTCAACCTAAAATAAATATTTTATTAATACAAGAATTATTTATTTATATTTAAAATACATTGACAATTTAATTGTTATCATTTAATTGGTAGGTTTTTTCCTTTGCACACTATGTTTCTCACAGTTACTGTTTTGTACTTGTAATGTTTAATTTTATAATTAAAAAAATAACTTAGATTTTGTAAGTACTGTCATGTCTGTTCTGTCCTTTGTTTTTAAATAATAAGTGTTGCTTGTAAACTTTAGCTCATTCCTGATCTGATGAAGTTATTAAATAAATAATGAAATATTGAACTTTGAAATCAAATGTAGTTTTTGTTTTTTATGACCACTTAACCTGAAATTCAACATTTACAATTTTTAAATACTATTACAGTCTAAAAATTAACTGGATTGACATTCCTAATAACATAAAATATTATGAAAGTAATCCAATCAGAAACAGTTGTTACAAAATTCCCAAAAGAACTTTTTTTTAATAATTTAAAAACTCATCGACAGTGTAGAATGTATTATCCATTAAAAATCTATTGACAGTTTGGCAGAAACATCTGCTAGAAAGATTATTTATTGAGATTGTGTTTAAAACTTTATTATAACATTTTATCCCAATAAAATTAATACTGGAAACTTGATTTAAATGAACAGAGAAGTCAGCCAATATGGCATACTTTTAAAATTATTACGAACCACAGAATATAATTTACAATACTTACTTTTTCAGCAATGGCATTCAGCAGTGTCATTTCTTTAAGAAATTTTCTATCTTCTTCAGAATACAGTTTCAATGCTTTGTGTTTGATTTGATTTATATTGTTTGATCCAATGTCTTCAAAAATGGAATATTTTGTAATCTTAAAAGACAACATATTATTATAATTTATTGTAAATATAATAATAAATAAGTAAATGGTGACATCTCAACACTGATATTTAATTTTTACTTACATCTTCTAAACCATTGGAAAGTTGAATTCTAACAGAATTAGTTTTTTCTTTCGGATAATGCTCATCAATTCTTCTTTCAAGATTATCAAAAATTTTAGATTCTTCTATGTCAGTCTTGAGTGAAAAGTGGTGTCCTTTCTGCTGATTAATATCTGACACTCCATCAACATAAACAGTAACTATAGCTTGAGCTACATCAAAAGGATCCAACAAGTACATACCCCTCCAAGTAGAGAAGTGCTCAGTAGAAAAACCAAGAGCAGCAGCATATACTTCTTTTAGAGTACTCTCTCTTAAGGTTTCATGTCCTTTAAAAAGAAGACTAGGTGCATGGTGTAAAACTGAGAATTCTCCAGCACCATAAGCTGCAATAAATTATAAAACAATGACCAAATTTAACAGCAACAAACTTTAAGAATAATTTGACAAATTGGTAAGATCTTTAATAAAAATACTTACCTGTAGAAATAAATAAAAACGTTAGTGATATAAAAAAGAACATTTTTAATCAAATGTATCACTACCACACACCCCTACAAATCATATGATACTGACATATGACATAACTCAAATCATATGGTTAGACGCCAAGAATAGTAAACTAGAGGATAGCTTAATCCCATAAGAAGTACGTTCGCCAAAACATCGATACCTGTGACGTAGGCTGCAGTCCTCGGCCGTGTTATTTATATGGTGACAGTGCATTTTAAGTCGTATTTAATCGTTGTGTTTAGTTTTATTGTAATAATTCTAAAAATTTTGACTTGTATTTAATGTGAATACATGTCTGTACATTATATT
Source organism: Ophraella communa (assembly GCA_035357415.1). Lineage (NCBI taxonomy): Eukaryota > Metazoa > Arthropoda > Insecta > Coleoptera > Chrysomelidae > Ophraella > Ophraella communa. Next base: position 9,170,861 of record CM068984.1, read on the forward strand.
TTTGTGAGAAATATTTAAAAAAATAAAAAAATATTTAAACTCCAATTTAGACTTTTAAATTTTATGTGTTATACTGTTTGGCTGGGTATTACTTACAAAAAGAACTGATAAAAAAAGTATTTTTAAGCTAGAACAAAGGCTTAGGTTCTCTTTGCTTATCTAAACGGTCAATAATGATTAATATTCAATAGTGAATATATTTATTTTTCTACTCCTGTGTGTGAATTACTAACGTCACACATCGATAAAAATGTGTGTAAAGCTTCATTTCACGAATCGGTGTGTGAAGTGCCATGCTTTTCTTATGGGATTTATTTTACGCACCTGTGCCATAAAAGTCAATACAAATTCACACACCGGTCGCTGGTCTAGGTAGCGATGGCGAGAGAAATTGTCAAATATGACAGTCCCCGCAGAGTTCAGAGTTACATCATTTAATAGACCGTAAATAGTAATTAATTACCCTCTGAATTTAGTAAATAGTACGACGAAATTTTGATTTAAACCGTTAGCCGTGTATTTCACGCAAATTCCTGATGGACAGCATTCAAGTACTCCCATCAACATTAACTTAGTTGTTATCAATACCAACAGTAAATGTACATTTTGACGACTTACAAAATTGCAACATAACTGTTCATAATAATTATTGTTGTAATACAAAATTAGTAAAAGGTCGTGGAAAAAGTATAGTGTGCACCACGTGCGTGAAGACTTTTTTAGTATATTTCACGCACTAGATACACAATATACTATTTACGTTTTTTGGTGGGATCGTTTACATATCTGAAAATAAATATGCCTTAGAAGAGATGTGCTGTGTATAGGGGCAATAAAAACTATTTTGAATAAAAGAGAAGTATTGAAAAATGTATATTTCATCGCTTTCCCAAAGGAAAAGATCTTGTGTCTAAAACCATTCGGAATGAGTTCGTTGTTAAAGAGATGAAAAATTTATTGCAGATACCGTACCAGTCATGTTTATTCAGTTTATTTTACCGAAAATGACTAAAATTACCAAGTGTACTAGTGTACAGAAAATTTAGAACTCTGTAAAAGCGACTTGATTGGCCTTAAAAATGTGAAACTTTTCTCGAACCTCGTATCTATTACAGATAGCAATACATGGGATCACTTAAATGGCACACCAACACCATGTATATTATATATACTGAAAAATGTATGTTTTTAGTATGTCATATTTTTTATTAATTTTTGGGTAATCTAAATACCTAATTTGTAATTAAAAAATTTTATAGAGTACATACAATGGCGCTCCAAAACGATTCACGGATTTTACTAGTAATATGCTGTAAATTGTTGTTCGTTATGTTTCTTTGTCAAAAAACAATAGTTTTAGGGTTTTAGGTAATATTTTGTGTAATAATACATTTATTTATATGTATTTTTTAATATCAAAATATTACTAATTGTTTTCTTTACCGTACCTATTTTCCAAATAGTAGGTATTCAATAATAATTAATGAAATATAAGTATTAAAACGATTTTATGTGAACATGTTTTATAAATAATAAGTGTTTAATCCCAAAAATCCAAATGCTGGTACGTTATTATTCAGAAATCATAAATAAACTGTCTAATTCCTATTATTTCCAGGAATTTCCATAGTAAACGCTATAATGAAGGACTGCAGCCTACGTCACAGCCACTGGCGGACAGATCAGGCTGATTAAGCAATCCTATTGGAGTTTACTATTCTTGTTCTGATTGGCTAAAAGTTACGAGACAACCGTTCTACGCAAGGATACATCCAGCGCCGGATTCCGTTATGGGGTTAAAATAAGCCAATTAAAATGATGCTTGTGGGCGGAGTTCCTACCGTTGATATTTTACGTGACGTTTAAACTAGGTATAACTGAATGTAATTTTTAAGGTTTGAGGCAGGTATATTTATTATTTTTTATATTTTGCACTTATAAAAATCTTCATTATAAAACGCATTTGCGTATCGTAATGTAACTTTAACGCACGCAAATTTTTGTTTTAAATGGTTGGCGACATGAGTGAAGTTTCTAAAGGCAAGACTATTGACAATGACATTTGTGGCTAATAGCAATTTATTAATTTTATATTGTTCTTTAAGAAAGTATCTGTGAATATGAATATAATATTTTACTTATATAATATATTATTATTGGTGTATTATTCATTTTAAAATATTTTAAAACATTAACATTTGATAATCTAAATGTCACAACTGTCAAATTTTATAAATTACACAGTGCTGCCGACATACTTTTTAAAATAAAAATTTTCGTAATTACATAAAAATAAAAAATTAATTTAAAAAATGGTAAAAAGGGCAAAATATAAAAAATATTATAAACAACTTATTTCATATGGCTGTTGTGACACTCGTTCTTTAAAAAACTCGTGTCATAACAGAATTCCATATGAAATGCGTTGTTTAATATACTATTATGATTGTTTCCTTTGAGCTTGTTCTCATTTTACAGTCTTTAAAAGTAGGTAAACAAAAGGTATTGGTTTTTTGTGGAAAATTTTAACTAACTTATAAATGGAAAATGTATTTTAGCATGAGCTATGTTTGTTTGAAGATTTTATTTTATAAGCTCACGAGTTGTATTTGATATAAAATTTATTACGAAACCTTTCTTAAAGCATTTATTTATCTTTTGTAATAACTTGCGGCCTACGAATTGCAATATTTACCAAATTTACAGTGAAAAAAGATACTGATTGACAGTAGCAAACGAACGAAGTCCAACTACACGGTATAAGCATTTAAGGAGATAGTTAAGCAACACATTTTGCAATACAGAAATAAGAAACGCCCTTTTAAAGTTTAATATTTAAGAAGTGTATTTTTTATTTATAATCTATAAGTAGTAAAAATTTTATTGACATCGGTCATTAGCCCAAAAATCGATACCACCTTTTGGCGTCGATGCTGCCACAATGTGCATGCTCAGGAGTTTTTTGACGGAATAGCTCCCTTTTTTAGGGGTCGGTAGTTTTTTGGAGTGTATCCAAGCAACTGAAGTTTAAAGTTTCGCTCGTAATCTTTAGAAGTGAAATGTTTTGAGCAAACACGGGCATTTTTAACTTTGAAATTGTTAACCCGCTTACATAAATATTTCCATCTATTTTGCACTTTCTTGTCTATTGGAAAGCTAAGAACTTATCACTCGAAAAATGTTTAGTTTTATTGTCAGTACCACACCCGTATACAGCAAAACGTATTTTGATTAATTTATTTTATATTTTCCCGAAGAAATTTAAAATTAGAACCTGTAAACAATTGCGTCTGATCACAAAGTGACGTTACTAACCACGCCTCAAACATGCGCGATATCTTATATATTTGTATCATGTATAAACCTTATTCTATGGTTATAATATATTGTCATTCTAGATTAAAAGGGATGTTTAACATTATTTTATATTTCATAAATCAGATCTAATTTTTACAGAAAGTATGTCATTATTTTCAATCAAGAAGTATTGCTTCAGCTCTTTCTTTCTGTTCTGTTAAAGCTCTTGATTCATGGACAAATACAACAAAATGTATACCCTAAAAAATTAAATAAAAATTAAGACTTAAATATACTAAAAGTTCATCTTTATACGAGGGTTGTCTGAAAAGTTTCCGACCTAACAAAGATACTAGACATTTTTTCTTAAAATTAATTTTTATTTTTAAACATAGTCTCCTTGTAAGTCTATACACTTCTCCCAGCGATGCTCCCATCTCTTCAACCCGTCCAAATAGTACTCGGCGTCTTTCTCTGCAAAATAGTTGTTTACGAGGGTGATGGCCTCCCCATTCGACGAAAATCTCTGTCCTCCGAGAGCAACTTTTAGCTTAGGGAACAAAAAAAAGTCGCTTGGGGCTAGATCTGGTGAGTAAGGAGGGTGGTCAAGCAGTTCAAATCAAACCATAATTCGTGGATTTTCGCCATGGAAACCGCTGAGGTGTGAGACGGCGCATTGTCTTGGTGAAACAAAATTCTTTTTTCTGCAAATGTGGCCGTTTTTCCGCAATTTCTGCCTTCAGTTTGTCAAGTAATGATGCGTAGTATGACTATCCCAGAAAACAGTAGCCATCACTTTCCGAGCCGAAGGAACAACCTTTGCTTTTTTTGGAGCTGACCCCCCTTCGCAGTCCATTGTTTTGACTGTGTTTTTGTTTCTGGAGTACAATGGAGTATATCCAAGTTTCATCTACAGTAATTAATCGGCGCCAAAACTCTGATTCTGATTCTCTCTCTTGATTCAATGTGACAAACACGTTATTTGGATATGTTTATAGCCTCTGCTATCTCTATAATTTTAATTCGATAGTTGTCTAGCACCGTTTGGTGAACTTGGCGGAATTATCGTCGGTGGTTGCAGTTTTTGGACGTCCCGAACGTTCATCGTCACCCAAGCTGATACAGCCATGTTTAAATTCAGCAGCCCAAAATTTCACGGTGGTAAATGATGGTGCAGAATCCAAAATGGCTGAAATTTTAGTGGGTAACTTTCAAAGCATGCGCAAACACATTCCCCAACTTTTGTTTACGAGTGCTGCCATCTTCATCTTGAGGTCGGAAACTTTTCAGACAACCCTCGTATAATATATACACAATGTCCAATATTTAACTACCTGTTGCTTTGCAGCTCTAACAAATCCATCATTTGCAGTAACTGTGACTGCTTTGATTCTATCTCCAAATGTAAAAATAATTAATGATCTTTTCTTAATTTTCCCTCCAACTTTTAATATTTTTTGATCCGAACATTGTACTTTATCAAATATATCTTTAAAATCTTTATCATCATTTGTAACAGTATAATCAGCATCATCAGGTAAAACTATCAACCTATTTAGTAGTTCTTCAGCTCTAACTTGTTCTGAAGGACCTCCCACTGTTTCAACAATATTTACAAAGTTGTCCTTTGCAGTTTGACAACAATAAAGTTTTTTATCCTTAAAAAAATTGTCAAGTATGATTTTCTGTGGTTTTAATCTCTCCCATTCAGCATGCTGTTTTAAAACTGGTACATTAAAATTATGTAACTTGGCACTTCCATTTGTAAGTGAGCTGCAGTAAGCTAACATAGCAGATACATCAAGATTCAATTTATTTATATTGCATATATCTTTAGTGGATAGGTCAGAAATGTTTGGTATCCTTTTATTTATATCTTCTTCCTCCAAATCACTATCTGAATCTAGAGGGTAATCACTGACTCTTTCACCTTGGACAGTAATTCCTCTAGATTCTAATTTAACTGCTATGTGACTACCAATTCCATTAGTGAAGACAAAAACTACCTACAAATTTTTATAATGCTATTTTTTATTTTATGCAAACTAACCCTATAAATTGTGACCATTTAAACTTCTGTTTAATTATATAGATTAAAAACTGATTGTATATATTTTTAATTAAATATTAATATCTTTATTCAGTTATAAACTTTACCTTTGGTGACTGAAACAAACAAGGATAAAGTTTTGCACATTTAACATATTCATCAGCTTGATCTATAATACTCCTCACCCCATAGCTTGCATTTCCCATACATATTTGACTTACAGATTTTGGATTTCTTGCAATTACTTTTGTCCATGTTAGTCCACCATCACTAATAATATCAACAGTGATTTTTCTACCATCGAGTAAAAATATTTTATTTACACTTTGACAGTTTTGAACATTCTTTAATGTATCTATAAGAGCAGAGAAATGGGTCAGATTTGAACATTGCAAATGTTCCTTTTTTAGAGAATTATTTTTTACAGCCTATAAATAAAATAAACCATTAATAATTAAGTAAGGTATGATGAATATTTCTCAAAATATAAGTCATAAGTAAAATTTAAACTCTACAAAACCAACACACCTTTCTTAAAAACTTCAACTCTTGGTTAATTTTCCGAGTTAATTTCTGTGAACCTTCTATTTGTTTAAATACATCAATATACTTTAAGAGTTCTTCTCCAAATATGATTTTCTTCATAGCCAAATTTTTTAAATCAAAATTAGTTTCTATATTTAAGTCCATGTTTAAAATGTGACCTATTTTAAACTACATATGCCACAAACTGAGAGATATAATTTTATATTAAATTATACATAGATAAACAATATGCAATTTATAAAGGACCAAAGAACAGTTTACACATAAAATAATAAATGGAATTATTCTATTTATGTGAGTTGCAGCATTAAACAGATTAATAATATACTGTTGTTTATGTTGGTAACAGTTACTGTGATTTTGTGTCCTAGATAAATAAATACTTTGTGCAAAGTCTGTGATCTTGTACAATTAACGTAGTCAATCGTATTTAAATTGTAGTAAATTTTACAAATTACATTACAACTATTACAACCATATTATAACATTACATTTGAATTCATCCGTCAATGTTAATTTGAAATTTAACTTGAATCAACTCTTCTTCTTTTAATTTTTGGCCTTCACCATTTATTGGTCACCATGGCCCCCGGTCTATATACCTATTCCAAAGAATACACCAACTAGTTGGTGTATTATTCAGTTGTTGCTAACAAACGTCTGGGCCGGTATTCTCAACTCACTCCTCTCACAGCGAGCGATCACAAAAGGGAGTGATTTGATTGGCAGCGATATGGCTTTTCTAGATTCTCATGTATCCCTCCGCTCGCAAATTTATGACACGAGCAACGTACTCAATTCAGGATCATTAGCAATTCTATTCTAACTAACACATAATCCTCCTAATCCTTGAAGGTGTCAAAAATATGGGATACAATCATTTAGAATATTTAAAATAAAACACCGTATATCTCGGGTAGAAAGAATATTTTAATTAAATGTTTTGGCTTTAATCTTCATATTTCGTGCTAAGGTTTCTCTAGTTACTATATGGATAATTCTTAATGAAACACCCTGTATATATATATTGATGTCTTTTTATTTCAAGTTCTTCGAGGAAATCAGAAGCCCTCTTTTTTTATTTTTCCATTATTATTTAAAACATTTTTTTTGTATAAACAAAATAAACATCAAATGTCAATTTACTACCAACATAAATTTCTGGCCTGTTTATTAACAGAACGTCTGTTTAGTTTCGTGAATTTCGTAAAAAAGTAGAATTAGCATAGTGTGGTATACCTGATACTTAACCTCTTAACTGTCAATCATTCAAGCTTGAGTTGATAGTTGATGTTGATGTTAACGAGTTTACGTTTTACTTGCGCCACAGTTTACAGCATTTACAGTTAACTCGATTCTTTGTATTGCTAAAAGCATTAGATTGATTTTTATGATTTAAACTTAAATTATTTTTATTCTGTTGCTTATAGTATAGTAAAAAATGGCTGATTTTTATATTCGGTATTATGTGGGCCATAAAGGTAAATTTGGTCACGAGTTTCTCGAATTTGAATTTCGTCCCGATGGTAAACTTCGGTATGCCAACAATTCAAATTATAAAAACGATACTATGATCAGAAAAGAAGTTTACGTACATCAATGTGTGATGGAAGAACTTAAAAGGATTATAGTAGATTCAGAAATAATGCAAGAAGATGATTCTTTATGGCCTCCTCCAGATCGTATTGGTAGACAGGAACTTGAAATAGTGATTAAAGATGAACACATTTCGTTTACTACTTCCAAAACTGGTTCTTTAGTGGATGTAAGTCAGTCCAAGGATCCTGAAGGATTAAGGTGTTTTTACTACTTGGTTCAAGATTTAAAATGTTTGGTGTTTTCTTTGATTGGATTACATTTTAAAATAAAGCCAATATAATTTCATTAAAGTGTTTGTGTGTGAAATAAATAAATTAAATATTTATATATTGATGTTTTAGTTTATACTTTCAGTTTTAATTGAAGTATGTATCTTTTATATACCGTATATATGTATTAACCTTAACTGGTAATGTGCAGACTGTGGGACTGCACACAAATTTATTCTTAGGATTATTGCAAAATGATAAATTTCTAGAACTAATAAATTTGCTTAATCCTTGAGCTAGTCAAGCTCTATACCTACTGAGCTGTTGATTAAAGTTTTTTTCAATCAGTCTCTAAAAAGGCTGAGTATGGTTAATATGACAATTTTTTAACATGGGTAGGCATAGGGGGTTTGTTTAAACATAAGTTTTTTTACAGTATTTGTTTTTTCATGACTTCTGCTTATGATAATTAACCTTAGTTTATTACTTTTTTGCTTTGAAATAAAACATGCAGTTTTTGAGTATTTTGTATTAATTTGGCATATTTTTTTTCTGTTGAATAATCTAGTAATCCTGAAGGGATATGTTAAAAATATGAGCATTGTTAATGAAAATCAGAGGGAAAAGTGAAAGATACTTTTTCAAAAATTCCCAGTCTCGGCACATTACTAGATATGTTCTAAAATTTGACACCATCAATTAAGGGTTAAAAAAAATTGCCATTCACATACTCTTATGTCAAACTAATGAAAATTAATAAGTTTTAACTTGGCTGGGAATTGAACCTGGGATTTTGTGGTAAACTGACTTCTACAGTTTCTACTACACCACTATATCTTATATGAATTTAGTACAAGGCTTAATAAATAAACATGCTTGCTTTTATTTCTTCATATAAAGTTATGTGGGACATAAAAATGTAAAAAACTAAAGTTCTTTACAATGGAATCTAGTCAGTAAAATTGGTACTGTAAATATACATTTTTAAGTGGTAAAATATCTAATTATTTGAAGTTGAATAAATATAGAAAAAGTATAGCTACTCTTGAAGACAGACTAGGTATTCCACATTTGTGTGATTGTGGTAGGTAGGTAAGTATATCAGGGTTAAAAAAAACATGTATTTTTTAGTTATAATTATTATAAACAAAGCACATGTTTTTTTTTGTTTTAATCATGTTTTTTTGTTTTTAAATCACCTGTTCTAAACAAATAAAAATATTGTTTAAATCATATTTTTTTGTGAATATAATTGTAAGGTAACTAACATAGTTGCAGAAAATGATTGGTGGGTCCACCATGGTTTATTACAGATTTTTTAAGTAGGCATGTTGAGTCATCATCTTATCAGGATTTTTCAATTGTATGTTTTAGGTCAACTAGGTTAGATTAAAACTGTGCAGCTACATGCCTTTTCAAACCTAGACATTCTGGTATTTTCTGGTAGACCTTTTTACTCTATAGTATCTTTCAAGTTTGGTCCTTTCTGGTAGACATTTGGAAAAATTGTATTTAGAGTATGGTAATTTTAAGATGGACAATGTTTAGGTACATTTATAGGTTTATTCTAATTATAAAAAAATTAGAAAAGAATAGTTTAATTTAATTTGATTACATCAATATAATTATTTTACATGCATTAAGTATTTTATATATATAGATTTTTAACATTTTATGAAATATTAGTTACAAGCTATAAACATTTCTACAATTATGTCAGGCTTTCTTCTAATGTTTTAAATCCTACTCAATGATTTTCAAAGTTTTATATTAGATACATAATATAGTAATCTGGAGAACTTCACTTTTTCTGAAATTGAGCAAGAATGACCAAATATGTAGTACCCATAGATACAGCCTAAAATAATTTTAAAATTTTTTACTAACCTCACTTATATTTTACATATCTAAATTACTAGCAGACACTGCCGGGTTTGCTCTATTTTTAATAAAGCAGCAATATTCTCACTTTAGTTAAAAACTAAAATAAATTTAAGGGGAAACCTATTCCATTTGAATCTTTAACCACCTTTTTAGGAGTATAGATCAATTTTCTTTTGATAATTTAATGTAAAATTAATGTTTACTGATAAAAAATAAACAAAAACCTTTTCTACTCTACGGTACAAAAAATAATTTCTATAAATATAGGTAGGGACGTATAGAATGGTCTATCCTATTTAGTTACTTACAGATGTTATTAATGTTTTATTTATTTTAAAAAATCCAAAAGCAGTGAAAAATCGTTTATGTGTCATGGTATGTGCTAAAAAAGTCCATAGCTGAAAAATATAAATGCAGTCAAAGGATAAGTGAGATAATTGACCTGTGTAAGTGAGACTGCTACATATATCTGTACCTCTATAAGTGACAGTCGAGCTTTATTTGTTTATATTATTTAGAAGAAACAAATTACAAATTTAAGATCTGCTATTTATGGCTCATTCTTAACATTCGTGGAACTTCCTACCATCATTATTCTATTTTTTTCTCGTATATATTGTATCTATTACATTTCGTGGAACTAAATAAGGTTGCTGTGACTTGTTATTGCTGCGTACTTTCTATAAGAGATAAACGCTACTCATGTACCTGTATTAGTGAGTAACCTCTATAAGCGAGAATGAGATTGTGCTGCCTTGAAGTCTCACTTATCCAGGTTTGACTGTAAGTATGTGAATTAAAATTAAAAGTACTTTTACGATCGTATAATGATGGCATTTTTACAGTAAAATGGGAAAATACTGTTTCCTGAAAATTATATAAATATGGATACATTGGTTTGAAAAAACCTCAAAAGGAGTGCACCATCTGCAAGCGCTATCATCTCTTCTCAGAAGCAACAGCGTCTGATGGGTTATAAGTTATCTTATGTATCTCTAATTGGAAGGATAGCTTAACACGTTCCTTGAAGACGACTCCCTTGGGACACTCAACCAAAAACGTACGTAAAATCTTTGAAAATGTTAATTGAGGCAAAAAAGTAATGTTTAATATTTGTCTAACTATTGGTTTTATTGAGACAACGAAACGAAGTTCATCAATTAATTATTTCAAGTAATGGATTAATGAACAACAGAATCTGTATTTAACACCGAACGTAAGGAAAGAAATCGCAGTAAGAAACCTTAGACCTGGCATGACTTTGTCTGGATTTCATTACTTTTTAGAAATAAACAAGCGGCTCCTTTGAGACTTGGCTAATTTTTTACAGAATGTTTTTGATGGGATTTATTCTATCGTAAACTGACTGGCAACGAACATGTTAAAGACATATTCCTATTAAATATAAATAATTAGTATTAGCATTTTACCTCTAGTTAAAAACTCACCTCTTGTCTTATAAGTTGATATTTTGTTTTATCCAAACTATTACAAATAGTTCTTCTAGGTATATTTGCCTAAAATTTACATTCGAAATAAATGCATGCTTAAAGCATCAGTACACCAAAATAAATAGGTAAGCAATTAAAGAAAAAATAGGCACATTGTCGTAGAATTATTGTATTTAATTTTACTCACTATATACCATTGTTTAAACTCTTTTTGACATATTAGCTGCCATAGATATTTGTCTCCCGTTTAATGTTATTCTTTTTGTACAATAAAGCCTAACAAAAGGTTTAGAAGGGCCGGTTTATAATTGATCTGTCAGTTAATGCTTAACTACCAGTTATTTTGGAAAGGTCGGTTTATCAACAACAGGTTAACTTTATCCGACAGCTAAAATGTCAAATATTTATCTGTAACTTTCAACTGGCAGTTAGGTCGATATCTGGTGGTTAAGGTCTATTATATAACCTCACTTTATGCAGAAGAGTTGGTTTGTTTTGATTCCGAAGTTTTTTGGTGTGTCTAATTTTACTTCGGTTTGATCAAAGTGAAAAAATAAAAGTACTAGAAGAAGAGAGGAAGTAATTTTGCTATTAAAAATTGCAAATAAACATAAAGATGTCATCGAGAATAAAAAAACCTGGGGCAACCTGGAAATCGAAAATCACCTACCTACAATACTCAAGTAAATCCTCAATGAGTTCTATATTGACAGAAGTCTCTTTTGTCATCCTAAATCGCTCCAAGTCGAACTACTGGTTACAACCCGCAAGGTAATGGGCAGTGTGAACGTTACGTTGGAATTATCTGGAAGACAATTGAATTATCCCTGGAAATTGATAGTTGGGAATAAGTATATCAGGAAGCCTTACCCTCTATTCGTTCTTTGCTATGTACATCAATCAACACAATAAAGAATATTTACATTCGTATAAAATATTAAAACTAATAATTATGACTGTATGTCATGATCTACAGGATTTGTGTAACCTAATATTTATTATATTGCCAGATAAAGTGTACTAAAATAACATTTATTAATTATTAATAAAATTTATACCTGATTGGTTGCGGTTTCGGCAACAAAACATACAAAAACGAACCTTGCCAAATAGTAAATACTCCAAAGACTTTCGTTGACAGCATTTGAAATACGTTGAAAAGCATCACTTGTCCTAGAATGTTTCGTAAATCCTCCAAATATAGAAAAGTAAAAACCAAATAACACGTTTAGAAACAAACCATTAAGAATGACGAACATTTGAAATCCATATATATTATTAAGTTTTGTAAAAGAGTCACATAAAAATTTATAACTTTTTTTTATGTCGTTGAGATGAACTAAAACAGCATCTAAAATTAAAATATTTCAAGTAAAAGAAAACTAAATCATCATAGAAATAATTTTATTAGAGAAACTTTGAATAACTTTTCTTTAAAAAACTTTTTCTTTTACAGTTTAAGACAGTGAAATGTAAAATCTTATATTAAATTGTTATTCATTGTCACTTTTTTCTACTGATTTGTAAGTATTTTTATCGGCTGGTCTGTCAGGAAAAAAGTTATAATTTTCCCAGAAACCATTCACTTTTCCAAATAAAAAGGATCCCACGAAAAAAGCAATTCCGAAGAACAGTGTTTTATTGTGTTTCTTTTGCATCTGCGCATTTTTTTCTTGCCAGCATCCTTCAGGCTGATGAAAATCGTTATAATTTCCTTCCCATCGAACATTTTTGGAAACATAACGATTCAGCGGTTTTTGGATGTGATTTTCTTTTAATATGGATTTGTAAACTTGTAATGGAAACATATTTGATATTTTCGATATGTCGAATTTGTGTCAAACTGTCATGTTTCGTTGTCAAATCAAAAATGAGTTGAGATATTAACCAAGTATGTGACTAGATTATTTGTCTCAAATTTAAGAGTAAAGAGTAACATACGAACAACTGAAGTCTGAAGTTATAACTTCAGAGAATCAGTTTTCTTTATGGGATTATGTAACTTTAAAATTAATATGTTTAGCTGATTGTTTAATACCCAGAAGGATTCTGGCCAGAAAGCATACCTACGCTATAGCGAGACTACCAACTAACTTATTTCCCGTAATAACTTTGGAATATGTTTAAAATTCCATGAATTCCACTGATTCAGTGATAGACATTATAGATCCTTTAATGCAATATGTACCGGGTGATCAGTTAAGGGTAGCGAGCGGCTAAGATATTGGCATATAGATTTAGAAAATAAATTCATGATAAAAGTCGCCAAGAGAAATTGGTGGAAATTATTTTCGAGTTAGTCAAACGTCCGCTAGAACCCAGCAAACACAAATGTATATGCTACATAAAAATATATAACAGAGAAAGAAAATTTTTTATATTAAACAATTATATATTTTTTACGTAGTATTTATGTAACAAAATCTATATAAACTTTGTTATATATTCTAAATATTGACATTATAAAATATTTTATATATTAGATATATCTAATTGATTATGTATTCATGATGTAAATTCTGCTACATAAATAGAAGAACAAAATTATATATATTTAATACGTAAAATTTGGTACATAAAATATTTTATGTATATATTACGTAAAAGCTATATAAAATAATTTATAAATTTCGCCTCGTCTAATACGTCTTACAAAAAAAGAAGAAAATTATAACCTATAAATTGTCACGAGTCGTTTGAGTGCTACAAATACACGTGCAAATTATTAATAACAAAGTATATACTTATAATAAAAATTTTTCTGGGTGCCTTTGTGTTGAGTATTGGAGAAAACATTATGTAAGTATTAATTATTATTATTATTTATATAGATACTTATCACACTAAAGTTATTTTCAAGTATAATTGATTTACATTCAAATAACTTAATTATACATTTTAGGCAAAATAATTCTTTAAAAAGAAAAAAATTGAAAGACTTCTGTGACTTGTCAATGAGCAAGAAAAAGAAATGGATAAGTAGCTCAGTTTTACAATTTTATGGTGCACAATCATCAGAAACGGAGATCCGAAATAAACATATATGTTACATAGTAATTTGGACATATTTGAGATGTAACATAATATACATAATAAATATGTAAAATAAATACGTACATATTATATCACTATTGTTCTCTAGCTGTGCCGGCCTTTGTCAGTATTCAATACATAAATATTATCTAGTTGTGACTTCAGTTTTATATAACTGTGACTTTTATATTTCAAAAATTACATAACATGTATATATCCAATATGTTTTTGTGTTTGCTGGGAAGGCGTAATAACCAACACTAAGTAGAAAAAATGGAATTTTTATACAATTTTGCCTGATGAAAGTATATCGATGATGTCATTTTCATATTTACTGACTATTCACCTACACTTTTTGACTAAAATGTTTTGTTGTATAATAAAGTGGTGGGGGAAGTTCAATTGTTTTTTAAACAAACCAAGATTTCTCCCGTTAGGCTTGACCCTAACCTACCCTTGGGTATGTTCTGTGGGCTTGACCGATCTCAACAAATTTAGGCACATATGAAAGAGCATAATTTACCCTACAAAACGCGGTTTTGACTTTTTGACTTTAATTTTCTCTGCTAGATGGCCTTAACTGAAATGGTTTTGAATTTTTGAATTTTTTTCAAAAAAAAAAACAAATTACATATTTAATGAAAACAATTAATCATCTACTTTTTTTTTACCGTTGATATTGAACAAAATATAATTTTATTACATTAAAAAACGATACCCCACTGCTTTTTATCAAAATAAAAATCGTTTTCGTAACCACTTATAAAACCCTCTGACTTTTTCGTTAGACGATTAAAATAGTGCGCGCATATCTCGGAACATACTAATTTACATATTTGGAAAAAAAATCTTAATAATACTGTCCAACAACAGCAGGAACAATTGCACTAGAAACAAGTAAATGTTCAAAATGTTGGTCCCCCTGTTATTTCCAGTATGTCACCGGGATTTAGGGTCTTTCAGTTTCTGTATACTATAGTCTATAGCATAAAGTATCCCATAGACACTTCATGGAGCAGATCCACACACTCTAACCAAACCCGTCCCTTCCAGAATGCATCCCTCTAGGAGCGGTGCATTCCGGGAAGAACTTCCTCCACCCCCCCATCACGTCCGATGAGGGCCTCAGTCCTCGGGCTTATGCTCTTCCTTCCACTATCTTGCTTCGGAGATGGTTCCCTGGTGTCTTCTGTTTGGTCCGGGATGGTGCTTTGCACCTTTATCCTCCTGTCTTCTTTTTAGGCGTTCAAGAGTGTGTGCTTTTCGCTGCCTCTAAAAAGTTAGTCCTCGGTCGAAGGCTTTGCTGATGTCCAGGAAGATGGCTCCAGTAGATTGATTTCTGTTGTATCCCTCTGTTGTGTATTCTACAATTTTAAGTACTTGGTCCGGTGCGCTGTGTTCTTTTCTGAATCCGAACTGTTCTTGTGGCAGTATTCCTATTGCTTCGGTTTCTTCGTTTAGCTTCTTGAGAATGACTCTCTCGGCCAATTTGCTCATCGCTGGTAGTATACTGATGGGTCTGTAGTTTTGTGGAAACTTGGGATCTTGTCCTGGTTTGCTTAGCATCACTATTTCTGCTTCCTTCCATTGGTTCGGGAAGTGCTTTGTTCTTAATATACGGTTTATGATCGCTGTCAGAAATACTATCCCTTTTCTTGGTAAATGCTTCAGTGCATTGTTGTTGATGCCGTCGTATCCAGAAACTTTTCTGGCTTTCCTTCCTTTTATTATGTAGGCTACTTCTTCTGGTGTTGTGAATCCCAAGTTTCCGTCTACTATTTCTTCGTCGAAGTCTTCGATTTCGTCTTCTACTTGATCTTTGAAGTCCATGTCTTCGTCTGGGTGCTCATTCAGGGTGAATTGGCGCTCCATAGTTCTCCTGAAGGCTTTGGCTTTTTCTTCATCCGTGAATACGATTCCGTTGTCTCCGTGGATTGGGGGAATGTCCTTTTTGTCTTGTCGTAATATCTTGGCGAGGTTCCATAATCCTGGTGTATTTGGGTCCAGTTCTTCTATTCTTCTGTCCCAGTCCTTGCTTTGAGTTGTTTCTTCACTTCCTGATGTAGTCTGTTTGCTTCTCGTTTGTCTTGTTGTAATCCTGTTCTTTTGGCTCTTCTTCTTGCTCTGTTTTTCACCCCGATGAGCACTCTTAGGTTGTCACTGATGTTTGAAATGTCACTGATGTTTGTATCCTTCTACGTTTTTGGTTGTTGTACTTTCTTCTATCGCTTGTTTTAGTGTTTCCGTGAATTGGCTGAGTTGCATTTCTAGTTCTTCGCTGTTTGTTATATGGGGGATTGGCCCTATCAGCTGGCCTGTTGTTCCTCTGAATTTTTCCCAGTTGGTTTTCTTTATTGTTATTTTGTATGTTCCTTCTTCCTTCTTCTATTGTGAGAATAACTGGTTTTCTATTTCCCAGTCTACTGTTATGTCATTTAGTAGTGCTATGTCCAACACATCTGCTCGTCCTATGTGTGGTGTATGCGTTGGTCCTGGTGGTCCAATGATGAAAAGTTCCGGTCTTCTATCTGCAATGTTTTCTAGTTTCCTTTCTGCTGTATTTGTGCAGATGCTGTTCCAGGTCCTGGACTTGGCATTCAGATCTCCCATCATCACTGCTTGGTTTTGATCTAGTATAAGAACTTCTATATCTTCTTCGTGTAGTTGATCTCGTGGTCTTTTGTAGGCTGATATTATTTCCAATTCCCCGAATTCTGTTTTCACAACGATTATGGTGGCTTCCATCGTTAGGTCTGGAGTTGTCTTTCTGTAGTGTTCTCATGGAGCAGATGGCCTTTACTTCTGTTACTGATGTATCACAACCAGGGCCGGCGGAACAGGTAGGTACGGTGGGAGTAGTACCAACCTGATTTTTTTTCCGGCCTTTTGAATAAAAATGTTTATTCTTATACGAAAAAGTTGGGAGTGATTCAATCAAGCACTATTGTTTCTAGAAGGAAATCTTTTTAAAAGACGTTACACTAAGTGAAAAAATTGCAAATAAGGGTTTTGAATTATGTCTTTATTTTTTTTCAAATCAAGCGTCTTTGTCGGTGGATGAATGTCCTTGTCCCGATTTTTTTTACCTTTTTGTTTCAATTAAATAATTCCATGGTACCAGGTTCAGGCGCTATTCTCTCACTGATAGTGTCCTTGTAGAAGAAGTTGCATTGGGTGTAAAAATGTACTTCATTGTAAATTATAAATTGTGATAATATGTTTGCTTGACATTCCACAAATAGTCTGTTTTAAAAACATGTTTTTTTCCAAAATTAGAGAATGTACAGTAAAAAAATATTTAAAAATATATTCGAACCTTTTTTCCGAAATACTAACTAAAAAATTCTGAATAAAATCGTTAAAAAAATGAACGTTTTTTTGTATTACACATTTCAAACAAAATGAGGCAATCTCATTAGGTATGCCAAATTCGGCCATAAACATACTCGATGAAGTAGATATAGCAGATAAAATTTTAAGCTTTTTTGGTCAAATCTGTCAGTTTTCATTTCTCACGAAGTCTTCAGTTGTATTTGATACCTACTATGGTGCTATTACTCTCTAGCAGCACAGTTTAGCACCTGTTTTACTTAAAATCATATTAAATTATATAAATTTAGTACATAGATATCTAAAATCAGGCCCTTAATACTTTCCATGTTAATTCACAAGCTTTTTCTAACACAATGGGATTAAATCGAGTAGTTTAACTGCAGTCAACCATTTTTCTTGAAAAACACTATACCTCTATTTTTTATCTATCCTAGTATCAATTCATCTACTGAAGGCTTGAGAGCGGGCATCCAGGGGCCCGGACGACTAGTAACAGAGGAAAGGGGCCGAAGTTAGGTGAAACTTTCTATCTAAGAACGGTTGCAGATAATATATTAAAAAAATTGTGTGTATGACGGAGAATAAATGTGTGTGTGTTAATTTCGGTATAATTTAAAAAGTATTTTATTAATAGATATACCTAGTAGAATATCTTACCATTATCCTCATACTGCAACGAGTATAGATCCGACATAACTTTATTTAATTTTTCATATCTCGTTTTAAGAATCCAGCATATACTCACAAATTGAAACTCGCATGAAATAATTGAAAAATTGTTGTAGAGATTTAAATAAAACATTAAAAACGCTATCCAATCGTCGGTGGTAACTACTAGGATGGAATATATTTGATACGGCCATGAAATAATTAATAAAATCACTAAAAACAAAATTAATGTTTTTAATATTCTATTAATATAGATTAACACATTGAAATTAATCTAATAGGACAGAGCTTGAGATATACACAGAGCAAAAATAGAAGGCTTTTGGACTAAATTTGTCAATTAATGCCATCGTCCGGTAATTCAAGTGTACACTTTTGTCATATCTTACCTGATAAAATGATATTGCGTCTAAAATCTTGATTATTTCTTTTTGGAAAAATTTTATCAAAATTGTTAATGTCATCCAGTAGAACTGGCAAATATTTGCCCAGTTGAAATAAATTGCTAATTCTAACAGCAATCGACATAATTGATATTATAATTATGTTTGCCATCTTAGTTATAAATTTTTGGCTACTTAAATTTCCACCAAAACTTACAGTTTCGTTACCATTTTGTGACAATTCAGGTATCTGAAATATGCACAATAATTAAATATTATTAATAACATAGTTATACTTACATCAGAAATGATAAGTTTTGTATACTAAGTTATTTATAAAATTAAATCTATATTCTGTTAATTAATTATGATTATTGTATACAGGGTGATTGCTTAGTGTGAGGAAGCTCAGTAGATCTGTTATAGCAAAAATTACAAAAAAAAATTATTGACAAAAATTGAAATTGATCTATTGCAATCACAGTTTTTTAATAATTGTTAAAAATTATAAAACATATTCGTCTGCATAATATTCGTTAAATCAAATACAGGGTAAATCAAATTGCAAGTACATAAAGTTCTGGGTAATTTTAAATATTTTATATCACTATCGAAGGGTACTAATATCATACTATTTTATTAAGTACTCCCTATACCTAAAGTTATCAGGGTTTAACCCAGAACTTGGGTAACCTATTCACAATTTTTCAAACAGAGGTTTTTGTAATGGAGATGTGTCTGCAGGAGATGCTTAAGCATGGCTGAAGGAACAAAACTATAAAAATCATTTTCAATAGTCAGTTGGCCCTTAGGTCACTGGAATCAAATCGGATCAACTCCAAGTTAGTTAGAAATGCCTTCCGGATCTAATAGGTCTAGGGGAAAATAAAAAAAGTAACCCTACTTTGGGCGTCTGGGCATACCGGCATTAAGGGGAACGAAAAAGAGGACCTTCTAGCCAGGAAAGATGCTGAAGGAAGATTTACAGGCGAATAGCGTAGCCAGAGGAACAATATCGAATTGGGTAGATCGGAGGAGACGTTCTGACTGGTTCGAGCTAGAGGATTTAAGGCACTCCAAGGCATTTGTTGAGATCTCTCTTAAAAGAGGTCTCAAGAGCTACTGAATATAAGCAGACAGGACTGGACACAGCCCGAGCTCGAGAGGCTAAGATTAACAAATTTGATCTGCATCAACCCGAGCCCAAAGATGGAAGTGTCGCCAACGACCCTGATGAACCTCATCAGAGGCATATAGGGCTGATAGAACGAATATAACCTAAGGGTGCGCCAGAATAGATTTTTCAGGTCGAACAGGAAGGGATGTTGAACGACCACTCACATACCTAAGATGTAAATCGCACTATATTTTCCAATACGCTATCTGCACTGAAATTTATAGATAAGGGCGTGTTTACAGTTTAGACGGATAAGGAAAATATTGTGATTGTGCAAATTTTTGACTTTATTTATTTATTTGGCAATAAACGGGAAGTCCCCTTTACAAAATAAGATTATATACATAAAAGAAAAAAAAATAGATACAACAAAAATAGAATAAACACTACAATATGAAAGTAACAAACAATAAAAAACTACAATATGAGAATAACAAACAATATAGGCAGTACCTACTTAACCGTAATAAATAATAAAATCATACAGAAATAAATTTTTACGAGCTAAAATCCTGAAAGATTGCACATTACAAAATTTAACAAAAGTATACAAAGTAAAAACTAAAAAGATATTATTGAGATTGGTTAGGATGCGCTTGAACTGCTTTATTAAAAGAATTTAATGACAAATTAAAAAAATCAATTCCCAACTTATTTGCGTTCCTAACCATATTAGAAATTGGGCTAAAAAAGGTATAATTCGTTGGATTATACGGTATTAAAAATAAATTATTATTTCTGGTCAACCTACTTGGAACTCTAAAATCAATTAAATTTAGTAAATCACCGCAATCAAAACAACTATTAACTATTTTATAAAGGGTTATAACTTCAATGTTAGACCTTCGAGATTGCAGCGATAAAAGACGTAAAACATTCAAGATGTCGTTATATTCGTAGAACCCCTTAACTAGACCCATTTTGTAAGCACAAAACCTTAAAAACTTGTTTTGAACTCCTTCAAGCGACGAAATGTGATTTTGATAATACGGAGCCCAAACAGGTAAACCATACTTCAGTATAGATCTAACATAAGCACAATACGCAATTTTGATAGAGACGATAGAGAGGTCGTTCGAGTTTCTAAGGATAAATCCTAAGATGCTCAAAGCTTTGTTGATAATTTGATTAATATGTGGTACAAATGATAGATTCTCATCAAAAATTATACCCAGATCCCTAACATCACTAACACGAGTGATAAAAGAGTCGGAAACCACGTAATCAAATTTAATTAAATTTCTTCGTCTAGCGAAAGTTATGCAATAGCACTTATTGATGTTAAGTTTCATGCAATTATTATTGGACCATACTTGCAATGCATCAATATCACTCTGTAAACGATGACAATCTTCTAAAGAACCAATGGGTAAGTATAGTTTTAGATCATCGGCAAATAATAAAAATTAAAAAGAAAATTATAAAAATTAAAATGATGATGAATCTTTACGTGTATATTGTATAGGCAGGTGGAAACCTTTAAAAGACAAGAAGAAACACTGGCGTGTGAGTCTATTAGTATAACTACCTCTTTTTTAATTCTTTTTGTAGGTACCTAAAATAAATAGCCGAAAATTGTGTTTTGTCTTTAAGCCCTGAGACAGGAGTGAAGTTCCCTGTAGGGCTAGTTGGGTTGTTTTTGTTGTTATTGAAGGTGCACATAATTTAGATGGATGCACGATTTTGGATGAGAGTGACTAGGCGTTAGAAATGCAAGAAAAGACTGAAAGTTTTTGGTATAGGTTATTGGTGGATGTTATCTGTTGCCTGTGTAGATGCATGTTGGGAGAGCTGTGGCTGTATTGTTCCCTTCCTACCGACCATTTGGGATTTCATAGACCAGTATAAAACGGTAGTTGTTGAGGGCGGTTGCTAGCGGGGAGGAATTGAGGAAGTCCTGGTATTTCTCCGGAGAGTCCTCGTTGATAGTGACTCTGAGAAGGCAGAGATGTAGGTAAGGGTATTTAACTGTTACTTGTCTAAGAAGAGGGTGGATAGTTCAGTAGGATTTTAGAGCGTTTTTAGTTAGGAAGTTTTCGGAAAGGAGTCGGCGTCGGACGAAGCCTGATTGAAGCTGTCTGAGATAGGTGGTATTTTCTTAAACTATACGAATTGGAGCGCGCTAGGGCTGATATTTATAAAAACGTTCGCAAGAATTGATTTTCTTAGCGATGCAGATCAAATCTATTTTCTCGAGCTCTCGGCAGTTAAGCAAGATATGCTCCGGCGTTTCATCCTCAGTCTGACGGAATCTGCCAGTCCAATTGTTTTTACATGCCCATTAAGGCGACTGTGTTCAGTCAGTAGTCCTATCATAATTCGTAGGTCTTGTCTGCAGCAGCTCTTTTTAGAGAAATCGCTCACAAATGCCTTTAAGTATCTTAAACACTCTAGCTTCAACCAGTAAGAACATCTCCTCCGATCTACCCAGCTCCCTTGTTCCTCTGGCTATGCTATTCTCTATGCCTAGGAATGGCTCCGGGCATATAACTATTCATTTAGCACCTTTTCTGGCTAGAAGGCTGATGCATTGGATCCTGAAGGCATTTCCGAACTAACTTAGAGTCGATCTGATATTCTTCCAGTGGCTTTAGCGCCGCCTGGGTATCGGAAATGATTATAGTATTGTTCCTGTAGTCGCGCTTAAGCATCTCTCGCAACATCTCTCCATTGCAAAAACCTCTGCTTGGAAAGTTATGTGGATAGATTACCCAAGTTCTGGCTCAAATACAACTTTGGCCATTTCCCATCTCCAACACTTCTCTCGGACTTAGAGCCGTCTGTTTACCAACACTGGTCAGCCATTAAATGATTCGATCTCCCATTCGTCCCTTCCTGGGAATAGGACGATAAATGGCTTGCGGTAAGTAGGTACATCTAGGTTGCATTGCATCTGGTACCATCTTCAGTATCGGATGATTTTTTATTATCTCTCCGGCCCTACTTCTGACACCGCTCTGACCTGCATCCTGATATTTCACTAGCCTTCTGTATGCACCAGCAATCGCCACCCTTTACAACCAGATGTGAAGTGGAGGAAGATCTATTAAAATTTCGATGGCAGCGGTCGGAGTTGTGGATTTAGCATAACTGCTGTTGAAGCTTATACAGCTTCTCCATAGTGGTCCTGCTGACATTTAGTCCACCAGACCGGAGCGCCATACGTAATCATAGTCCTTATTGCTGTCAGATATAGTCAATTTGTCACTAGGGTTGAAAAGGAGTTGTTCTTTGTCACACCATTTATAACAATGTTAATTGCTCGTCGAGTCACTTTAGAAATGACCTCTTCATGTTTTCCTCTTACCAATATCACCAGATCGTCTGCGTAGGCTTGTACCTCTATCCCTTGGTTGTCGAGGTCGGAGATCAGGTATAGTCCACCACAGGAGGGGGAAAGTACTCCTCCATGTGGACAGACCCTAGCAGCCTTTTGCGCTCATCTCCTTTTGTGGACTACTTCGTCTAGCGCCGTTTCTGTTGATTTTCTATTCTGATATGCATGATGCTGTTGCAGCAAATCTCGACAGCTACACTGTTGGTTTTAAAATAATATTCTGAACCTTACCTACCTGTTCAATGTAAATAACTGCATAAGGTATAAAACCCAAATGAGCAATGCTAATCATAATCACAACAATCTGAATAGCAGTTAATAATTTTGAGTGCTCAATTTCGTCATCTATGGTTAAGTTGCAAGTTGCCGCGATTTTCGAGACCATCATTATAGGATTCATTGATTTGTAAATATTCTTCACAAAGTTTTTTCTAAAAGATATCATATTTAGGTATGTACTTGTGACAATATTATTCTCAGAAGTATTTTTCTTATTTTATGATATTTTAAATGATTCTCATAACAGGCGAGATAGGTATCTACATGAAATTTTTTTAAGTAAATGATTAATTGCAATTTAGTAGAGTAGGTAATACATTATTTTCCATATTTAAAATATCGTTTGTCATGTAAATTGACAATTCAAAGTGGGTCGACAAATATAATATTCATATATGGTCCATTAATAACAAATCCAGGGCCAAAGTCAATTAATTTATATAGAAGTCAGAGGCGTAACAAATCGAACAAGGATTCAATGACATTTTTTGCTTTGATATTTGTAATTTCTCTGCTGGGAAAAAATGCACTATTACTGGAAAGTGAGGTTATTGTTAAAATTGTACTTTTAATTGTTTTACGTTTTATTAGAGTAAAAGTTCAATGACTAAAAAATCAGTTTTTAATTACTGACAATATCAAAATTACATCCCAGACAACAATTTTACATTCTTTGCACATAATAAGAACATTCTTTTTGGAACAAGGATGTTCTATTAACATGCGTAATTACCGTTCAGTACAAAATCAGAATGTGATAAGTCACCTCAAAAGGCCGTACCAAATTACTTGATATGTATATGCAAAGAATGTTCTGAAGTATGTAAAGATCAAATTCTCAGCATTAGATATTTTAGTCTAAACAAGAACGTTCTTAGAATATGTCTTGATCTCAGTGCATGATAATTAAGTATATTATATTCATGTAATAAAAATGTTCTGGTAGTACATAAATAGCATATTCTCAGTATATTACCATATATTGTTACTGTTTATCGCGTTTTTCCTGTTTATCGCGAGTTTCGATAACCAAGTTATATTCTTCAAATATCAAAAGTAATCTTGTAACTTGCTCATTCAAACAAAAGGAATGAATATCCCACATTATATTCACGTCCCCAAAAGAATATTCCTTTCATCGTTTGTACAACATATTCTTATCATTTCATCATATCACTTTCAGTGGAATGATTGTTGGGTATTTAAAAATTACATTATACGAACATGTTAAGAATGTACCATAAAGAACATACAAATTTACAAGAAAAGGAACGTGAAATGGAGTTGTTTAGCATATAGCTTTCAGAATGTTCGAAAACGTAATTCATGGGCATATTCTTAGAATGTGAATGTACCATTAGTGTTATGTGGGATATATCATATATGCCTACTTAAAATTACTAAATATAATTTTTTAAAGTATAAATAAACAAAATCTTAAGACAACACCTAATCTTAAAATTTTATATTTTGTTTTGTTTAAGACCTTCTTCAATAAATAATTTTAAACAAATAATAATTTAGTTGAAAAAGTTCGTTATAAATTTTTCTTTAAAACTTTGAAATTTAATATTTCCAAGTGATTTTGTTAATATGTCCGCAATCTGTTCATCAGTAGGACAATACATAATATTAACTATTCCTTGTTTACCTCTTCGATTAAACTGTCCATTTTTATTAATGAAATTGTACTTTGATTATATACGTACAAATCAATTTTGGTATCACAATCTGTAAAGTTCATCAATCACTGATTTAAGATATGATAATTCTTTAATACATTCTGCAGCAGCTTTGTACTCAGATTCTGTACTTGACAGCGGGACACAGAAGAATATAATATGTCTCCTGCAAAATCTGAGTCACAGTATGCGATTATAGTTTATCATTGTTTATGCCATCATAGCTAATTCCTTCCTTATTCCCTTTTATTTAAGTTAACTGTGTATTAACAGTTTTCATTCTTTTTTCCTTCTAATATTTTTTCATTAATTATTTTAATGATTACTTCATCTTTGGTAAAAATAACTTCGCCATTATGTTCAGTTATAGCATTGACAGTACATTTTTACTTAGTTCTGGTACAAAAGGACATTATTTAAAATGCAGGAACTTTCTTTACCTTCTGCTTTCACTTTTTCGTTTTTCTGTGCAATTTATCAATGAATTTGATTCTTCTAAGTCTGAAAATATATCTCTGACCATAGGGGAAGAACACTATCATTTGTAATTTCCATATTTGGTAGGACGTTTCATCTACGAGTTTTTCTATACTGGAAACATCTCCAGACGAACCCATTTTAAATACGCTTTATATTTTTTTTTTAACAGTTATATAGTACAAAAAATATGGCAAGATCAGGGTTGGATGAACCCACCGAGCTACCGAGAATTTACTGGTGGGCCGGAGTATTTTTAAAAAATCTATAATAGACATTATTTCATACATAATTTAAATGTTTAAAATTCAATTCACAAATAAAAATCAATATTAATTTACGGTTGAAGAGCGCTTATTGTAAGCCGATATATGGTGTCTGGGGACAGAAAAAGCTACCTTTGAGCAGCTTTCTAGAGAGCATATTGCTAAATTGATAGGGAGTCAAAGCAACTCAAACCGAGAGTTATCGGGTGCTACACAGCTTAGCATCAGCGCAAACCAGAAAGGAAGTAAAATTTGGGGAAATAGGGAAAATATTTACGTTAAAAAATCCGTTTTGTACCTACCTATTGATTTAAATTTTGAAGATCCCAACACTACAGAACAAAATCAAAGTAAAATTATAGGTTAAGTCACCGGCAACTCGTTTATCTCAACCTACTTTGTACTGATAATTTATCTTGCTGATATCTACTATTTAACCTTCTGATAGTGCAATCCTGATATTGATAAACACAATTTTAACCCTATCAGCAGGATAAGTTTGCCATAAACCTTTACCAGCACATTATTAAACTGGTCCTTATTAACAATTCTTTTTACAGAACTTTTTAACAGAATACAATTTGGCATAGTCGTCTACTTCAGTTTTTTCGATTTTCGGGCAGCCAAACAAAAGATCACTTGGCAGTCGTAATTTCCTTCCGAAAACAACACTGTCTGGTCCGATTACATCGGACTGTGGATGTAACAGAGTCTTTCTTGTCTTGTATGCCCAAGATGTCATACTCTTTCTTGAAATTTATGGTACTAACCCTTACTGTGTGAAAGTTCATCTTATTCAAAACAATAAACAACTAAAAGGTTGTATTAACTTTCACTATTTTATTCTATAAATACTTTAATTGCAATGACAGCCGTTTCGCTATTGAACCTTTTAGTTGTTTATTGTTCTTTCTTGAAAACTTGCGACTCAAAATTCCTCCCTTGATCAGAGTGTAACTCAAGGGGGATACCAAACCGGGTAAATAAATTCTCGGCCAACGCTTCTGCTACCGTGAACATTTCCTTCGACCACTCGACAAGAGCCTTTTTTTGAACGATTGATAAATTGTGTGGGATCCAACGCGAACAAATTTTTTTGACAGTCAAATATGTATGCAATATTGAATGGTGTCCCACTAATGCCTAAGGTTGTCTCAATCTCACGATAGGTCACATGAAGATTTTGCAATATCAGTTCGCGTACAGCATCAATAGTTTTTGGAACAACAACTGATGTTGGACGACCTGCATGAAATTCGTCTTGGGAGTGAACGGCCACGATTGAATTCACCATACCAACGATAAACACAACTTGACAGTTGTAAAAAATAATGTTCACGATTTAATTACATTTTTGGGCCGAGATGAACATATTTTAAGTTACTGTAAACAACACAAATAGCGCTGGTATGTCAAAACGTTCTGAGTGCCACCCTCTAACCTCGAAAATGTCCAACTTTACGATGTAGCTGTTAGTTGCCAGATTGCAAAACCAGGGTTGCCAAATCCCGAAATATAATAGGCAACCTTTGTAATAGGGTGTACCAGCATCTTTTGAAAAATCAGTTTCAAAATAATTTTTTTTGTTAAAAATTATTATTTTGTAGCCCTTTTGATGTTATTGTCACTAAAAAATACATATTTTACAAAAAAATAGTTTTAGGCCTTAAAGGATTAAAAAGGCAGCCATCAGTAATTAGGTGCAAAGAAAATCTCCCCTAGACAGAGACAGGTCAAACAGTTCATAAGGGGACATTCGGCAAATTTCACGGCAGACCTACTTTTAAACGGAAGAAAGTCGGACATTGCAGGCTGAGTGGACACATGAGAGATAGACCTATGCAAGTTTTGTCTGGAAGAGGAGAAAAACGCAAATCACGTCCTGTGTTACTATGAAGGTTCCACAAGACTGCAGTTTCAAGAGCTTCTTCAGGAGTGCTGGGATAAATCTGCTAGTCCAATTTGTAATCTGTAAAATGCATTGACTAAAAACTTTTCTTGTATTTATAGTTTATTCCTTAGTTATGCCGCACATATAATCAAATAATAATAATCTAAGGACAAATAACTAAATATATTTTAAAATTTATTTGGGTAAATTCTACAAATACGTTAAAATAACAATAAAACAAAAGTTTATTCGAATAACAATAAAGTTACACTACTTTCAGTGTAAATAAAAAATAAAACATTTCTGATATTTATATAATATATAAATATTTTTCTTGAGAAGTTATAAAACATTGGATTTGAAAACAATTCAACAAAACTAGAATTATGATTTTTAAATGTAATATTCGAATTGAAAATATAAAAATCGTATATCGTATACAGCACCAATCATATAATTTTTGAATTCAATGTTTTTAAACTAAAACGCTAAAATATTAAAATTAAAACGAATAACTAAGCACCATAAAATTTTTAAATATTTATTATTTTTCTAGGTAGGTTATTCTATAAATGTATTTTATTATAATACTTAATACCAGAAGAGTTATATAATAAAATATGCTAATGACGCTAAAATGATTTAATCATTAAACAGTTTGGAGATCAAAAGTCAAATAAAAAGTCTACCAAAGATAATAAAATAGGGAATTTAACCTATTAAATAAACTCATTCTCAGAAAAAAGCTGGGAAGATGCCTTAGATGCAGAAAAGTATAACAACCATTTTCAGAAATGAAATTTCTGTTCCATACTTCCCA
This sequence comes from Ophraella communa, assembly GCA_035357415.1. Classification (NCBI taxonomy): domain Eukaryota; kingdom Metazoa; phylum Arthropoda; class Insecta; order Coleoptera; family Chrysomelidae; genus Ophraella; species Ophraella communa. Next base: position 9,199,244 of record CM068984.1, read on the forward strand.
ATGTTTTACAGGATAGTTATTTTCTATTGAATAAGGTCTTCTGTGTCAAACAACATAATGCTAATTTATTCAGATTTTATCAGAAGGTGCTTTTTTGTTGAATACAAACATTTAAAAATCATCTGACCCTCGGTAATCCCACAAAGCTAAACTTAAATTTTTAAGACAGTTATCGGATTATTAAAAGTTTAAAATAATTAAAACATTATTACCTACGAGTGTACAGTAGAAACTTGAAACTTTTCAAGTTCCGATAAAATTGTTCTCATACACAATATTTATAATTTCTCTTCGCATTACTTCATAAATTATGTTTGCCTTGACAATAAATACAACAAACTGTTGTTTAATCAACATGTTTTAATACTTATTAAAAAAATTGGACAATTTCTAACATTAATGGCCAACAGAACAGGTTCCTATTTTGTATTAAATAAAATCAAAACGAAAGGAAACCATAAAATCAATTTCACAGAATATTATTAAAATTAAGAAAACATGGGCGACTAGTTTTAGTCTAACAAACAAAAGCATTAATTTTTTAAAGGGGTTTTATAAGATTTAAACATTACATTTACTTAATTAATCATGTTAATCTATTGTTTTAAATTTTTGTTAATACACTTCTTGTTACTTGTCCATATATTTTGTTTAGGTATATTGTCTACTTTAGCAATGTTTGCAAGCGTTGTTTTAGTGTTTAAAGTCGACAGGATCAATTTTATGTTTATTTTTTACGTTTCAATCTAATGATAGCCTCCATGTTAGACCGAAACTTGTCACCGATTTTGTCCCATCTTGATTTTAAGAAAATTCTGAGACATCGACTTTTTCTTTTGGTTCTGTCATCAGTCACATTCGAGATATGGATGGTTTACTTCGTTTGAATGAATTAATATTTGTTTTGTGTTAGTAAATTTAGGCAATAGGTGTAGACCAGCTAAAGTAATATCTTAAAAAATATGATAAAATAAAATATTCTTAAATTTTGTTTTTTCTTTATTCATATTGCCAAATTCGTTTTCTATTTATGTAAACTTATTAAAAATAGGACACCGTTCTAATATACATAAGCAAATTAATGCAAGAACAAAAATTGGAAATTATAAAACATTCTAATAATAAATAAGAGACCAACAAAAACATTTTGATTATCATGAATACTACCAGTTTTTTAATTCTAAATTAAAACAAAATATTTATATTTACCTAGGTAGTTGCTAGGTAAATGTAACTTTTTAAACACAAAAATAAATACTAAGTGCTCTAAATTGAAATACATACTTAATTCTCGTTTATATAGTATGCTCCAAAGAATAGAATCCTTCATTTTGTTACAAATAAAAATAAAAAACAATGACAAAACAAATTAAATACAAAAATAAATGAGAAAATTACGTTTTGAACAACCTTTTTGTTAAAACAAAACAAATATTTAAAACAGATCATCAGAGAGGAATATTTTAAAGTGGATAAAAATTAACAGTACTTAATCAAATAAAATGACTGCAATCTAAGAAGTTTTATTAAGTTTACAAAGAGTTTAAAACTTTTACATCAATTTTATTATCAAACAAAAAGTCTTTTAATAAACCATACTAGAAACGATTAAAGAAAAAAAAACACTAAACAATATGCAATTTGCAAGTATGAATATACAATAATTTATGTTTAAAATCACACTTTCTCAATTGGCCAATTATTAACACTCGCATTTGTCTAAACCTTGTAATTTATAGTGGGTTTCTGAGCATATGACAATCCCTATACTTTACAGATTATGTAGCTTATAGGAAATGCTCAAAAGTCCACCATTAATTTGCAATATTTCCACCTTTTCAAAGATTCCTCTCGTTTGGAGTCATTTTATTTGTTCAGGCTATACAGTATAACTAATTACAAAAAAAAACAATAAAACACTTAAAATGTTTAACAGACTATTTGAATACTAATTTTAGATAAATGAGATTTATGTAATAAAATATCAAATTTTACAACATGGAGATATAGTATAATACTTAGACCTAATCCTAAAATAACAAACAACAAATAAATTTTTTGTGCACAGTATTGCAACTAACCTATTGATAAAAAAAATGTTCTGTTTCAATGAGAAACCTAAAAATTCCTAATTTTTTTCCGGTATATACAAGGTTTATAAGAATGTTACATTATATAATTTAATAATTTTAAATGTTATACAATTTTATTTCTTTAAAATACTGACCAACGCTATACGAGCGATACGTCATTCCTTTCTCTTTTAAAACCAATTAATTCATCACATTTTATCGATTATTGCACAACTTTACATAAATTTGAGAGGAAGACCCATCCTTGTACAGTCCATCAATTTTGAAAACCAACTGCTGTAAATACAAAATACTTTTGTATATATCTCGCAAAGCTTGTTTTATAAACATAAGAACTATGTGTTTTACGTTAATGTTGTATATTAATTTAACTTCTCATATTTTATACAACTAAGTAACACCATGCAGTAAAAAAAGATCCCTGCTCTATTTTCACTTTAAAAGTTGACGAAATGGAACGAATCAAAATATTTTAGCTGATTAATCAATCTAATAAATAATTTTAACAATCTATTCGGAAATGTTTTTGCAAATTTTTAATATTGTAATCCAAAAAGGCACATGATATTAGTTAGTCAGTACTTTAACATAATTAAAAATATAGAGTATTACACAAATTTTTTTTGGGCAAGATTGTCGTGCTGTGTTTATTTTAATCTGGAGGTAGATAACTAAAAAGCTTAAACTTGTTCCGAATGTGTGGTCTTACATCTTCTCTCTAAAAAAATATTAATTTATAATTAGATTAATTAAATAAAGGTTATGCAAAGGAAAAAGACGTGGAATAGGCCATCGTTGCAAAAGTGGATATTTAATGAGTATAGAAGCAGAAGCCAAACCAAATTTAAAATGCAATGAATTAAGGAAAATATTTTTTTTAGATATCTCTGCTAGACTACTAGATTGGACTAATAGAAATTTATGAAGTTTGCAAATAACAAATAGTGGTTTTGCTGCATTATCTCATATTTTTCCTTTATTAGAAATTAAACCAGTTCCATTCAAAATGTATCTGCAATGTTTGACAAATAGATACAATATTAAATTTAATACTGCATCTAAGTAATTTTTAGAAGTAATATAAAATTACTAAAATTAACTTAGATCTCTAATTAGAAAAGTGGCAACATTTGACACAATATTTTCTAGGATATTGTATCATAAAATTAAATTTCAATCAATGTGTTGATTTAGTGGTAATAAAACTAGTATTTATAACTTACAAATTATCAAGTATTTAATAGTATAAAATAACTGAAAACTTACCACTGTTACCAAACTTTCTAAAAATGGTAATAATTTCATAAGTTCTGAATCACTTCTGTCTTCAAACCAACTTTCAATGGGAATACCATTATTTAGCTAAAGCAAATACACATATTTTTAAAAATGTCAATAAGAGTAAAAAAATAAATGTCAATAAGAGTAAATTACTTAACAATTTTCTTTTATCTCTTAACAGAAAATGATATTTCTGAAAATACTAGGATTATTCATACATAAAATGATTGAAAAGTTTCTAACATATTGTGGAGGATATAACAAGTTAATGACAAATAATCATGGACATGTTCCTGATATAACACAAAAAGTCTGTGATAATTTGCTGGAATTATATCTGCAAACAGTTTTAACAGTCATCAGATTGCAGGAAAACTGTCAGAAATCATTGAAAACAGGCAAATAAATGCAGCTCAGACTCGAGGTGTCCCCAACATGTTACTGATTGTTGTAAGAACAAACATATTATTGTAGAAATAAATGAGAAACCACATTGATTAAAAGAAAATTAAAAAAATTTGAATATCACCAAAAAAATTTTTTTTATAGAAATAAATAGGAAAAATAAGAACATTTTCAATTAGCTATAAAATAATTTGTGTATAAAATTTTAAAGCTATAATATAATTATTCAATTACTGAAAAAATACTATTTTTGATATATATAGTAAAATATACTATTTTTAATGATTAAAATAGGTACTTGGTTAATTTAAACTTACATGATAACCAAATGCTTGAGGAGAATTATCAATGATAATCGTCTTGGAGAGATCCCGTCCAAGTATAGAAAGATCTTTAATATAATTTCCATTTACACAAACACAGTGTTCTCTAAAAAGTCTATACTTTATCCATTTTCTTTCTGGGTCTAATAAGTTGAGCAGTTTGTCTGCATAAACTCTCTTGGATGCAGTAAAAAGTATAACTTCAAACATTTGTGAAACTCTTTCCATAAATTCTTTAAAGAAAGGTCTTGTTCTTACATAAACCGTATAAGAACACTCTTGAAACAATACAGGAAAATGGAAGCTGGCATCTTTAAGTTCTTGAAGACTGCAATGCACCAATGTCTCATCCAAATCTAATACCTGAAATTGTTTAATATATACATTTTTTCCACAAGAGTTTAAGTAACCAAATGTGTACCAAAAATATGTTTCATTATTTGGAAATTTGTACAAGTACACAATATTTTCTACACTTACCAAACTGAAATCAGGACTGGACCTGGTTTTTAATGGAAGAGCAGGACATTTTGATCTCATTTCACATGTTAAAGGAGGCAAATGTTTAATGAAGAAATATGGATCAAATGCATCCCAAGTATCTTCAACTTCAATATGTTCAGGTTGTCTATCTAGTCTTTCTACTTCCTGAGAGGAGACGCTTGTTATCATATGATTATCTGGCAAATTCGAAGAATATAGTGTAGTGTAATCATACACATTTTGCATATTAGCATCTTTTCTCATTTCCTCATTCAACATGTTAGTAAAATCTTGGGTATTAACATTACTAAGATCATTAATATCAATTTGCAATTCAGGGTATTCATTTTTCATTGAAGGATACTCATAATACATTGTTTCACAAATTTTCTCTGCAAACATGTTGTATTGATACTTATCTTTCTGATAATCACAATTTTTTTTCTCAGTAATGTGATACTGCACCTTTTCACTATAATTAATATTTTCTATGGTATTAAATTCAATGGTGGAATATTCCATCTCTTTTGGGAGGTCATTGTTAATCATATCAGGTGGGTTTTCATAAGAACTGGTACCAGATGTAGTACCATCAAAATATTCACATCTATTGGTTGCTGACATATTGCTTGAAGGAAGAACATTATTTAAAGTTTCGATAGGTTTATCTCCCTCTTGATATAATTGTGGTACTACTTGAGATTGATAATTTTCTTTGCATTCTTCAGAAATTTTTGATTTTTTTAAATCTTGTTCTTTAATAAATTTCTTTTTTACACTTTTAATACAATTTTTATACAGTGATACAGTTCTAGATTTAGGAACCCAACCAGTTTTTCTAACTGTCTTTTTGGATTTATTAGCCGTTAAAGTAAATTTGTGAAACCCTCTGTTTCTTTTTTCACTACGTAGCCACATTGTGCTTATCCATTTATTCTAAAACATTAAAATAGAAAAATACATGAGAAATAAGAAAATTTAAAGATTGCATGAGTACAGTAAAAAAAATTACCAAAATTGATATTTCAAACAGAATATGTTATTTAAAAGTTACTTTTTTGCAATCAATTAAGTACAATGATAATGTAGAATGAATAATTTTAAAAAAATCTTCAATATCTTGATGGAGCATGTCTAGCTAAATGAGCATTCACAAATAATATAATTATGAAATTGATCCACCTACCTTTACAACTATTGAAAAAAAATTCATTACAATATGCTTGTGCATTACCAATTTGATTATGAGGTATCTTTTTAAATTAAAGTATAATTGACTATTAAATTTATAGAATCCACAACTTAAAAAACTGAATTTGATTTCCAAATATAATGACATTTATAACATAAATTTACAAAATTTGGCAAACTATGAAACATCATATTGCATATATCATAATATATAACAGACATATAACAATGAAATGTAATTGGATTTTTGAAAACACAAGAAACAAATATTGGACTTATTATAAGAACAGGGAAATATATTTAAGTTATTTAGCACTATAATTAAGGGAATTATTTTTTTTTATCAAAAAAATCCAAAAATAGATTAAAGTTTGTTAATACCTGTGTAAAATGCAATATTGATTTTTATGTTTCAGCAATGATTTAATTTCTTCAACAGTGTTAACATTGTAAACTTTTTTGTTAAGAATTAAAATATTTAAAACATGAGTATTTAGGTAGGTATACTTAAAATGCTATAATAAACTCCATTGATTTTATAAATTAGAATGTTAACATTATATACACAAAGTTTTGTTTTCGTTTTATAAAACAATAAGTGTACGAATGAATCTGTCTTTTGTATATATTAAAAAAATTAATGCAAGTTATATTATTAGACGCACTTAAATTTTTTACCTTGAGTGTTTACAAACATATAACTAGAAGCCGCTTTAAAATATTTAGTTAACAACTAATTAATCACTTGAAAGGATACATTAATACGTTAATAATAAAGGATAGCATACCGTAGAAATCAGAAGTCTTAATTTCAAGCAATTAGGTGTTATCTAAATCAATTATTGTCATTTAAACAACTTTTCTCTTCCTCCACTAAAACACAAACACAAAGCACTTTATCAAAATGGCGGCCCACGCGATTGCCGATTGATATTCTGATTCTGATTATACACATGCGCAGTATAGGACATCTTACTAAAGAATCCATAACATTTAAATATAAGGAATTATAAATAATTTTATTTGACAATTTAGTATGAGTTTAAATATTACTTACATTTTAAAACGTAAAGCAACTATAATTTTAATTTTTTAAATGCATTTTTATACTCCCGCCAAATCTTTGACTCTAGTTTGATGTACCAATGTTCTGTGAATATACCTGGGTAGGTAGGTATTCAAATAATGCAACATGTAACCATTAATTATTTATCTAGGAATGCAACTAAACAGCAACAAAACGTGGTTGGATATTGATTCAGCTTCAGAAATAATTAGATATTTATAGTTTATTACCTATTTTCCTTTCAACACAAAACTTTGGCTACTAATCAAACAATAATTAATTTGAAAGCAGATGAGGTTAAAGTTAATTTAAAATTAATGTAGGTAGGTACTTAGTATAATAAAAAAATTAATGAATATAAGTAGGTATACTTCACATCATTTTTGAATAATTCGTAAACTACCTATACCATTTTTCTCATAGCATTCAAATATTTAAATCTTTAAATAGGTATAATATTATATTGTAATTTTGTATATTTGGTTTTATTTTTGTTGCAAATAATTGTTTAAACCTGATTATTTTTTGACGTTTTTTAAAACCAATGAAATGCTTCTTTATTTGTCACAAGGGTATTTTAACCAATACGCCACATTATTAGAAACATCACTGATTTTGTTTAAACTTGTTGCCATTTGGCCAATAGCCACTCGATCCCTGCGGGTTCTCCTGACTATTGCCTGGCAACAAGTTTCCAAACAATCTGTTACATTATTTTCAATTTATTCTCACTCTCTTGTTATATTATTACTGAGAACATTTTTAGCTAATACAATTATTTTCGAAGTCTTGTTGTCACTTCTGACATGTCAGTCTCTAAAAATCAGTTTTTAACTAGGTAACACGTGGGCGGCACAGACTTCTTTAGTAATAGCGCAAACATATACCGCCCGCCCCCTTGAAAGCCTTCAGGTTTCAAGAAAAAAAATTAGTTTTGCACAGGTACCTAACACGCACAATTTAACCAGTAGTTGATTTGCCTTTGTAGTTTGATAGTTTCTAACTTTTTTATCTTTAATTAAAAATGGGCCTGCGTAATCTTTACCGCAGGTTGTAAAAAGAGAGCTTAAAAGAGAAAACAATTAATACAACTATGAACAACCTTTTAAGTTAGATTTCGTCCTGAAAATAGCTAAAATCGTTAACGAAGAGAAGCTAATAATAAATGTTTTTCAATCCATCTAGTTGTGTGAGCCTTTGATGTGATTCCCTTGCAAATGTTGGCAAATTAAAAGGTTGTTTGATATGATTATTTATCAAAGTTTGCTTGTTTTCAAAACGATCCGTGATTAATTTCCAAGCTATATCATCATTATCTGCAGAAATTTCAAAATATTTTATGGTTTCAATTCAATATTTCAATTTTTGATTATTGATTGCCCCTAGTATACTGAAATTTAATTTCAGTACTTCGTTGTTTTTTATGCTAAAATATTTTATATGTTAATGCAAAATTGCGCTATGTCGCCGCTTTAAAACATGGCGTAGTATTGTAGTCAAATAAAAAGAGGAATATTAGCTGTTCTGACAGTCTTTTCCACCGTGTTGCACACCATACTTTTTCTACGGCTGCATATTGATAATAAAAATAAAGAAGTGAATTCATAACATTTTATTATTATTATTGGTTATAAAATAAACGGCACATACTTAATACAAAAAAAAATTATTTAATTAATATTGTAATTAATTGTTACACTACTGCAATTTTGTATTGAGATTCCTGGTGTTTCATTTTTTCGTAACAGCAGCTATCAACTGTGGGAAAAAATCTACCTCACGGCTGAATTCTCATTTAAATGTACGTGGTGTGGGAAAAGACCCGTGTGAGGTAGATTTTTTCCCACAGTTGATAGTAATACGTTACTTTGTAGTTCTGTCAAATGTGTCAAAAGCATTACATTCCATAGCAGCCGTAGAAAAAATTTATTAAGTATAAAACACAATTAAAAACTTAGGATTTATAGAATAAGATAATATATAATTTAAGAGATAGGTTTTAAGGAATGGACCAGTGCTTTCTAATGCGGCAAAACACAATCAAAATATATGTTATAAGGAATAAAGTTAGGAATAAGAAACAGACTTCTTGGTTTTAAGATTTTAGGAATGAGAATTCAACCAATCTCTACCTTGACGTAGCAGAGGAGCTACTTTGGTGAGGGGGCTTGAGAACTTCAAGGAATCTTTGGGCTTTGCCGGCAGTAGCTTGCTACTAGTAGGGTCTCCCATGCCGGACAGGTCAAAGAGGAGAAGTCAGACTAAACGAGATGCACGAGGAGTAAACCGCGTTAAAAATATCCAATCTAAGGTGTTATCCGTACCGTACTGATGGATGGATGGCTGATGAGTAAATTCAGTCTTGAACGGTGGCATCCAGATGTCGCCTGGTGAATAGTCTTGCGGTCATGCGGGGCTCTGACCGAGTGGATTCCTCTTCCCTAGCTGCTCGTGGGATCTATATGGACCAGTCAACAAAAAAAATGAAGACAATGAGGGTGCTGATTGCCTCATTGAACACATGGTGATTCAAGAGACGGTAGAACGAACTCCTGAAAGAGAAATGTCTCAGGAGGTGAAGGATCAACTCCTGAGCTCTCCGATGGAAAAACCGGAGGGGAAAAGAAAGAGGCTGAGTGGGGCGGGGCGTAAGCAGCTGCAACGGTTGATGAAGCTAGGAACGTCCTACTAAGAAGCCCTCAAGGAGGTCCTTCAAAGGAGGAAACCTCAGAAGTGATTGAAAAGGGATAAGACCCCTTCCAGCAAGAGCTCGGATGAAAGCACCCCTGGAGAGGTATTCTGTATCCTATCGCTTTCGATATAGCGACATGTCGTTTCAAATAAACGGTATTCCGTGTAAACATTTTAATACGACTTTAAGCATAAGTCATGTCGCTTGAAGGCGATACGTTTTGAGGTATCGTTTCAATAAAACATAACCTATTTATGACAAAATATTTTTTATTTGTTGTGTTCTGTGTCCGTATTGTTATTCATTGTTGTATTGTATACTTTTAAAAATAAATTTTGATTTTATTGATTAATATGAGAGTGGCAAACCAGCATTGGGAAGCATTTTTAAATGCTGCTGAAAATAATCACAGCCTTATAACCAACAAATTTAATGGGGCCCAAGGAAAAGCTGAAGGAATCGCTTTGTGGGCAAGTCTTCTATAAAACTATATCTTCAACAATAATATGAAGGATATATTGAGCAATTCCTTTTGTTAATCTAAAAGACTTTTTACATAGATCATCCCTTAATTCAAAAGGGTTTGTTTCATCTCTTATTTTCCTCCTCATAACATTGAAAGTCTGAATATCTTCTAGAAATTCTTTTCTTTGAATGATTATGTTATTTAAAATATTAACTTGAAGCATATATGAAAAAATAAAAACCTTTTTAAAGATTTTGTGATTGTTTATTTAAGTATTTAGCGAAGAAATATTTTATGACAAACGATTTTTATAGGAATCAATGTAAGACCATATAATAAGGCCACCAAAAAAAAACTAAGCATTTTATGATTGAGAAAGGACTTACGTTAAGCTTAACTCCTATTATCTTTATCCAATAGCCAACGCAAGTACAAATAATTAAATAAAAACCAGAAAAATAACAACAAACATCTCAAAACCAACTTTGCAATCTACAAAATAATAATATGCTAAAACAATAAACCATATAGAAAAAGAACATAAATTGGAAATCAAAATCCTGTCCTGCTAGTCCTAAAAAGGTCAGGACCGACGCGATGTCTTACGGGGCTGTAGTTGGTGGTCACAGAGTGGGAATAATCCACTCTGACCACCCAGGTGCACTCATTGAGGCAGAAAATTTAGGAAGGCTGCTAAAAGGAATCCTACGGGCCGTCGAGGATTTACCTGAAGACGGACCTGAGGTAAGATTCTTTGGCTGCTCACATCGGCGGTTAATCGACTCAATCCATGAGAAAGATCTTCCTAAAACTCAGGTATGTGTGGCATACATACCTGACAAAGACAAAGAAACCCCCTTAGATGCTGAAACTGTCCTCAACAAACTGAGGAAGATGAATCGGGGCCTAAAGACACAGGAATGGAAAGTACTCCACTGTGAAAAGGCCGATCTTGGACATACATGGACCTTCTCCGTGGACGATTTATCTATGAAGGCACTGGAGCAACTCAGCTGCAAGCCTATCTTCCGGTTTGGTCAGATAACCATCAGGCCAAAAATCCTTAAGAAAGGGAACCATCTTCCTCCTCAGGGACACGGAGAAAACAAAAAGAAACCAAGAAGGATGACAGTCCATGCACTTCTGGAACCATGGCGGAGCTGGAGTGAGAAAGGAGGTAACATCTTCCTCGCGAAATCAGCAACGTCCTGGAGAAAAGGACAAGCCTGGGACTTCCAAGGTAAAAGGGGGAAACAAAATCCCTTCTACCAGCAAAAAGAGCAAAGGTAAGGCTGGTAAAGCCTTGCCTTCCAAGGACTCTGGAAGAAAGAGTCCACCCAAACAAGGGTAGAAATAGCGAGTATTAAATTTACCCAAGCAAACCTCCAACATGCCAAGGCTGCCCAAATATCACCAGCCAGGAGGTTTGCTAATGAGGCAATAGATGGAGAATCTATTAAGGAAGCGAATGAAGTCAAATATCTAGGGGTTACGCTGGATAGAAGACTTTCATGGAACGCTCATGTAGAGAACATTTGCAGTAAACCAAAGAATCCCTTTGGACATGCCGTAGAGTATGCGGCAAGTCAAGTGCCGGTATTCATAGTCAACCCTCAACTTGAGCACTGAGTGAGACTTGGGTAAGGGTCACTCAGCACTCAACCTTTTACTTGTTTCATAAACGTCACTTAACCAGCCCTTAAGTGAGTAAACACGTTTTCGGGGTTTTTAATGCATTTGTGTTGGTCGTGCTGGCTTATCTTACCGTTCTATGGTTGTGAGCATGCGCCAAATAATAACATACTTTTTGATATCTTCATTATTGAATTTTTCGATTGATATGTCTAATCAGAAGATGTTGTAGTACAAGTGGCAGAAAAACATTGGTGACACAGTTTTTACTAAATCTAAATCTTCTTTGGAATTCTCGTTCCTCAAACGTTTCCAAATAATTCTGCATGTCCCTAATATATTTTTAGGCAAACGATTTACTTCTTCAAATGCCTCATCACTCAAAAAGTTCATCAAATTCTTCCATTTTCAAAAAAAAAATGTATGCAAACTGTCTATAAATATAATAACTATTCTTTCTTAATAACAAACTACCTAAACATAAATAACTATTTCTTATTATATATATATAATACCTATTTACTACCATAAAAAATGTTAATAATGTAATATAATAACCTATACAGAGCATAAGAGATGTCAAAACTGTCGAATATAAAACTCTCAAGGTGCCCTCAAGGGTAGTCACGTCTTCACTTGAGTTAAGTGTGAGTTGTGCGACCCTTAGATCTTGAGGGTTGTTTATGAAACACCCAAGTGCCCTCAACCTACCCTTATCCTCACACTCATACTTAAGGGAGGACTATGAATACGGCCAAAGGTATATTTGCATGTATACCTTGTCCACTATAAATGTAGGTGCACCTCATCAAAGTGAACAAACCACTCTGTTCGTTTGACTTTCTTCATTCGTTTGCTACTGGAACAATTAATACCTTGTCCATTATAAATATAGTTGCACGTCACAGCTGTCAGAACGGGACTGTGTTGCCAAGCATTTAAAATAGTATTAGAATCTAGTAAATTAAAATCAATTACAGCTGTTTCGCTAGTAGAGTTGATTCCAAAATTATAGCGACAGCTCAAGTAAAATTCGGCAATGTGGGGGTATTCGCCGACGATCTCCGATCGGCTCGCGCCGCAGCGCAGTCGGAGAATTCTAGTAGAACAATTGCTAAGCGGATTCCGTGTGCGGTGTTTCTTAGTCCCAGCGGCAGCTGGGCCACTAGAATCTATTTCTCGAACTGGGTAATCGCTAGCGTTCGAGTCGACGGTAAAGATAGGTGGGAAAACCGTAGCTGTCGCGATAATTTTGGAATTAACTCTAACTACCATCGTCAGATTGACATATTTTAAAACGTATTTTTCGAATAAATAGTGGAAGTTTAGTTTAACCGTTCAGTTATTTATTGTTCTTAGTAAGATGAACTTCCACAAAGTAAAGGTTAACACAATCAATTTCTCTAATATTCTTCGTTTTATTTTACTACAATATTACGCTAGGTTTGAGCGCGGCAACAGAGCGCTAATTTGCCAACATATAAAATAGCATGAGCTTTGTTCGTTTGAAAGTTATATTTTATAAGCCCACGAGTTGTATTTGATACAAAATTTCTTAAAGCATTTATGTATCTTTTGTAATAACTTGCGGCCTACGAATTTAAATATTTACCAAATTTACAGTGAAAAAAGATACTGATTGACAGTAGCAAAAGAACGAAGGAAGTCCAACTAACAGAGCGATTTTTTCATTTTGATGACGTGCACCTATATTTATACTGGACAAGGTATAGTATGGCTTATCCAGTATAAAATATAAAACATTTTAGCACGAGGTATGTTCGTTTGAAGTTTATATTTTATTAGTCCAGAAGTTGTATTCGCGAAAACGAGCAAAGGGTGCGCCCTCTATCTGAACTAATAGAATGGGGAAAACAAACCCATTCTCCATTTGTTCGCGTGTTATTTGTGAGTAGTGTTTTTGATTAAATTTTTTAGTTTTTGAAAAAGTTTGGTGAAGTTTTTGTTTTAAAATAGTTAGTTAAATTGGATTAATGACTAGCAAGTCTAAGAGGTATTGCTCGGTGCCTCAGAGTAACCAGTACAAAGATTCAAACATATCAATACACAGATTTCCCGCAGATGTAAAATTGCGAAAAGTGTGGAAGAACGTTTTAAAGATTGGGATACCTATTTCCAAATACATGTCTGTGTGTAGCAAGCACTTCTTGGAAACAGATTATAAAGGTAATTTAAATCAAAACCAAACAAATAAATGTTTAACTAGGTACTACTCTTCTACTATTTATTGAAATAATTTATTTCTATATATAAATTAATCACCACACGTCCATCTTTCACTAACGATCTTTACCACACAAAATTCAAAATAGAAATAGTTAAATTGATATTGAATTAAATGGCTGGTATCAATGTTTTCCCCATTCCACTGACAGATACTGCAGCGCCAACTATCGGAAAAATTTCCGCGAATTTGATATAAAATTAATTACGTAACCTTTCTTAAATTATCTATTTATTATTTGTAATAACTTGCGGCCTACAAATTTACAGTGAAAAAAGATACTGCGATTGACAAACGAACGAAGGAAGTCAAACGAACAGAGTGATTTGTTCACTTTGATGACGTGCACTTATATTTATACTGGACAAGCCATATACACTTGAATCGCTGAAAGATTACCGGTGCGTCACGATTCAACGATCATATCACCGACACCTTTTCTATGTGCTGTCCTTTTCTATAAATATCAAACGATAATATTAAATTATAAACTGTTGTCTTCTCTATCCTATTCGTATGCTTACATACAATGACGCACGGGTAATCTTTCAGCGTTTCAAGTGTATATACATTTTCCCCTTATTTTTTAATTGTATTTTTCATGACGTAAATAAGTTTTTGATATTGGTAGAACTTGGCATCACTGTAAAATGTTTATCTGTAAATGTCAACTATTTACTGCCGGTCGCCGGTGCGTGCCGGTATAAAAGTTCCCTATGGTCACCGACAGAGTATTATTTGTTGAATGACGGTATTGAAGTGTACAACAGACCTCTTGACAATTTGATGTTCGTATATCAAAATGGTTATTTTATTTACAAATGAAAATAATCCAGCAACTTTGAAATTGATTATAGCTAAAAATCTAGCTAAACAAACAGTAAATCTACAAATTGTTAATGTTAATGGTGAGTATAATAATCCACGTGGTGGCTGATGCAATCTTTTAAAAAAATAATGTTTTTCTATATTATTAAAAATCATCTTTTTTAGACAATATTATTCCGGAACCAAAGCATTTACCTTGTATAGAAATAGATAACCAAGTCATTTTCTCTCCAAATAATGCAATATGTTATTTTGTTCCGACTACAGATAGCAATTTTGAAGAAGTTATCAATTTATTAGAATGGGAATCAAGCTCGCTATCTCCACATTTAGCAAATTTGCTTGGTAGTACATCCAAAAATGAAAAATTAAAACTGTCAGTTGTATCAGACTTGAATTTCTTAAATGAATTCATACAGAGGAAAAGCTTTTTAGTAGGGGTGAGTTGAAATTTTAAACATTAACAGATATATCATTTATTTCAATTAGAGTTCAATTTCAGCTGCAGATATTGCAATTTGGAGTACATTATATCCTCTGAGTGCTTGTGATAAACATTGTAAAGAATATTTATCCCAATTAACTAATCTCACAAATTGGATTGCATCATTGTCAGAATTACCGGAAATAAAGGTAATTATATTTAATAAATTTAAACCAAACTTTAGTCATTTTTAGTTTCCAATATAATAACTATCATTCAAATTTTTTTTCTAACATCTAAGAGTTTTGAGGTGATAATATTATTTGTAACTTGTAGAAATATATCAAAATATTTTACATTTCTACTACTATGTTTCTGATTCCACCACCACATTACCAACATCTTTACTCTTTGTGTAACTATAACTTACTTAATATCTGAGTTATATTAAAATCCTTTAACCTGTCTACTGAGGTATTGGATACAAAAATTTGATAAATCTATAGTTTTTAAATTTTATATTAGATGTATTTTGCGAGATTAAAAAATAAACAACTAAAATTTTAATCCAGTATAAATTTTTGGAAACCTAGAGATTGTTCCTGATATTTTATAATTAAATCTTGATTGCATTTTTTTGCTATAATTTAAACATATTTTTGAGACAATATATATCAGTGGATTTGAAATTTTAAAATTCATCCAATGGAATTAATATAGGTTGTCCCTGTGACAACCCTGCTTAATTTTTGTTTTACAAACTGTCAAGTGATAATATTGATTTAAATTACAATCAAATTTATGTGTTTTGACAGTTATCTTTATTTTTCATTATGAGCGATTGTTGAGAACAATCATTCATTCAGAAGGAAAATGACACAACTCAAAAGAAGTAAATTTTACAGGAGAGCGAATTGAAAATTGTTAACTTTTTATTTATATTCAGAATGCAACAAATGATTTGCCAAACAAGTGATTATTTAACTTAATCCTTTACTGGACATGCACACATATGTAAAATAAACCAAAATATTTTAATTTTTATTTATTTATTCTCAGTTGTGTCATTTCTAAATATTTTGAGTTGTGTCACTTTTCTTCTGAATGAATGAAATGTCCATTGACATCATAAATGAGAAAGTTGAAAAGAGTATTCTGTTGAATACCACAAGAAATAAAGTATTCTAAACAATGTGATACCTACAACTTCCAATACCAAAGTGTTAACAAAGACAGGTCCATACATTCTTTTAGAAAATTGTACCTTCAATATTCAAACCTTTAACTGTAAGGAATTATATAAAATGATTCTAATTCTTCTCTTTAGTGATCAAGTAGTTAGTTTTTGTTTTTGATTTCTGTAAATTACTTCAAATTAAAATGGAGACATGATTTTTCTTTATTCAATATTAATATATTGTTGTCCTAAATATTTGTGGTATGATTAATAACCTATATTTTTTTGGAATATCAATTTATTAGCAATTCCAATGCAATATTCAGCTTTGGGATTAGAATTAATTAATATTCCAAAAAATTGTCAATTTTCCAGCCTGTTTCCCTTTTTGAGTGTTTATTTTTGTTTTTACTTGTTTTAGAACTAGTGGTTGTCTCTTTACTAGTCCTACTTGTTACCTTGTCAATCCCTAAATTGTAATTTTGATATTCATGAAACCTAAAACCTAAAAGTCAAACTTTTCATGGTATAGGTGACGTTGTACTCCCGTTTCCACAGAAACATGCTAAAGTTATATTTAATATTTAATTTAAAGAAAAGTGACATATCAATGCAATAACACACATTTGGGACTATTCCGTGTTGCACAAGACATTTGAGATGAAGTTCAATGTCTTTGAGCGTTGAAATAACATAGAACCATTTGACGTTAAATTGTAGGTATTTGCACTAAGCGAGTATTACGTGCAGAGATATTTTATAGGATAGATGAGGGACCTCTCCACTTCGCTCGACAGAAAAGTTGTAGAAAAGCCTTAACAGATTTTGTTTCCCAACTACTTCTCAATACTGTATATAAAATCAATTAAAAAAAGATAAAATTTTATAAATGATCAGTTTACAATTTAAATTCCAAAACATTTCTCTCATGTAATATATTTAATTATTAAAAATACATGTAAAATGTATGCCAATATTAAATAATCATTGTTTTAAAAACATAGTTAATAAGATTTTGATTTTTAAACATTTTATTTTCATTGTACAATTTTGGCTGTTGTTGTGACCTGTGATTACATATTATTCTGCATAATAAGTAGATACTGTATGCATTTCTGATGCAATAATATCTGGGTTTTCCAATTTTTTTACTACGTTTTGCTTTATCAGCAAAAGTTAACACTGCTGATATTATAAAATTAGAATTCCCACACAAGGAATCTATTTTATCTGTGGGAAAAACCAGTGCAAAAATACTTTTTGTATGCTATTAACTTGATATATTTACTATTTGAGGTGTGATTAATTTTTCTAAAAAATATATTTACAAATTACATCATTACAGTGGCGGCTCGTATGTTCTGAAGGAACAATTTTTGTGTATATAATCCACTAGTATTTTTTATAGGTATCCCAGTTTAATGCTCTTTTGTAAGTTGTTACTACTTGTGGACATGTGGTTTACTTGAAGGTCAGGAATTGGTTGGCCTTTTTTATTAAAAGATAGCAGGGGTTTTAAAAGGTTTTGCATACAATTAAATTCTGTTGGTTTAATCTTGACCATGATGCTTTGTAGAAGATTATACAGTGCAGTCATTAAGTAACAGATTAATTTATAATTTATTTTTTAAATAATTTACAATCACAATGTTTATATTTATATAATATACACATTTTTAATAAAATATCATTTATTTAATACACACAATTAACTAGTGTATTAGTTATTTTGTTGTCAAAAAGTAGCATAGGATATTTTTTAGATAGGTACTTGGATTTTTAAACATACTCAAAAACCATATATAAATTCATCCATAAGCCTTAACTGTTACGGGTGATAAATTTTTTTTATTTACAATTTTGTCTAAATTGTTCCTTATTGTTTTCCAATTTTTTTTATTTACAATTTTTTTCTAAATTGTTCCTTATTTTTTCCAATTTTTTTCTAAAGAGAAAACTTTAGTTTTGAGGTATTATTTGGAACTATTAAAACTATCTCGCCTTCTCGCTACTCCTAGTGCGCTACAGGCTAGTGAGAAATATCAAATTCACCAGGGTGAAACTCTAGGATTTGAGTGAAACTTTTATTATTTCAATATCTTTGTTTTTTAACACAAAAAAAAACAGCAAAAATTTACGAAATTTTTACCAAAAATCGAATGTATGAAAATATGATATAATATGATAATTAGCTACAAATGTCATTGTTATTAGTGTTGTCATTAGATACTTTACTCATGTAGCCAGCCAACCATTTTAAACAAAAATTTGCGTGCGTAAAAGTTACATTACGATTCGCAAATGCGTTTTATAATGAAGATTTTTATAAGTGCAAAATATAAAAAATATTTTAAATCATTCGATAACCAGTTGTAAACTTTGACGACATTGTAAGTAAAACAGCCTTTGAATAGATGAGTATTATATTTAGGAATTGTTAAGCGACCTCTGTGCCTCAGGTTCAAGTTAAGGATATCAGTTCCGTAACGAATTTTGTTGCATACGTTTTTAATAATTTTATGATATAATATACATTCATGCAGCACACGCCTTTCAGCAATATTTAGCCAATTTAAATCTTTAATGTATTTAGAAGTAGGAGTACCTTTTCTTAGCCCATATATAAATCTTATACAACAGTTCTGTACCCTTTGTAGCCTTAAAATATCCCTTTTTAATAGCCCCGGACAAAACAGCATCCCCATAGTTCAAATGTGATAGTACAAGAGCTTCACATAATATTCATTCAGTTTCTTATTTAGTATGGCTCGATTTCCATATATTAATTTAAGATTAGCAAATGCCCTACACAAAATTGAAGTAACATGGGTTGAGTTGTGTGGATCAAAATTTATCATAATACCAAGATTTTTTACAGAATCGACGAATTTTATACTCTCCCCCCTTACTCTAATATTTAGTTTGCTTAGACATCTTTTTTAGGGACAGGTTTTCCGAATAGGATCGCAACTGATTTGGTGTTACTAATAGTAAGACAAAATTGGTTGGAAATTGTAATTAGTGATTCTATATCATCATTGATATGTCGACATGCTACTTCAACACAATCCTCGTAAAATGTATAAAAATGATGGGAACAATATATTATTTTTTTGTGAAATTCACCAGTATAAATAGTAAACAAAATGGGCCCTAATATTGATCCTTGAGTGACTCTGTGTATGACATTTAAAAGAGAAGTCCTCTTGTTGTAAATTAGTTACTAGTAGTATCCTATTACCTAAATAGCTACGAAATAAATTAATTGCGTTAATGTCAAAACCGATGTAAAATATTGCTAGAAGTAACTCATGATTAATACTTTTGAATAATCTAATAGAATCAGTGCAAATAATTTATTTTCATTTAATTTAATTTTCTAGGATGCTGTATCTAGTTTCAAATTAGATATTTCTTCATCCTACAATGCCTTGCTTCTTGGTGCTAAATATCTGTCTATATCAGATGATGAAAAAACCAGTAAAGGAGTTTCTCAACAGGAAGCTGAACAACAACCAGAAAAGGTAACTAAGGAAGAGTTAGAAGCTGCTCGAAAGTCTTGGCAAAAACATATATCAGAATTTCCAAAACTTAAAAATACTGAAGGTCCAGTGTAAGTTATTAACAATTGTTTTCACAAATTAGTAAAAAGTACATATGCATAATATCCTTTGTGATAGTGGCCCTTCTTTATTTTTAGGTTACCCGTACCAGGAGAGAAAAATGTATTTGTTACTTCAGCTTTACCCTACGTCAATAACGTACCCCATTTAGGTAACATCATTGGTTGTGTTTTATCGGCTGATGTTTTTGCTCGTTATTCAAGAATTTGTAATAATAATACCATCTATATATCTGGTACTGATGAATATGGTACAGCAACGGAAACGAAAGCTCTGGAAGAAGGATTGTCTTGTCAGGAAATTTGTGATAAATACTATAAAGTTCACAAGGAAATATATGATTGGTTTAACATAAAGTTTGATAAATTTGGTAGAAGTTCTCACCCTCAACAAACTCAGTAAGTAAATACTAGATAACAATAAATTGGGTTATGTACGTGTTACATAATTTTAAAAACGTTTTTAATTATCTGATCTAAACAATTAGAGAAAAATTTTTATGGATTAATAAATTTATTAATTTTCATATATAAATCAAATAACTCTAGATTAAAAGAATCATTTGTTTAAACAGATTTATAGATTCTATACATATCTCTTAATATAATCATAACATAAAAAAATTTACAAGAAACAAAATGAAAATTGTCAGGACTATGCAGCTACATTTCTTTTCCCACCTCAACCTTCTCCAGATCTAATGTGGTAGTTCTTTATACTTTATATTTTTTTTTCCAATTTGGTTTTTTTCAATACTTGTTAAACAGTTCAGTACTTTTGAGCAGTATTGTATACAATTTAATGTAATGATGAAATTTCAAGGTATTTTTTTACAGGCAATGGCCACAATATTAATCAACCTTACATTTAGAATTATTTAAATCATGTAATTGTAAATGTAAATTATAAATATTAGCAGGTAAATTTGGTGAATACTATATGGCATATCCTTATCTATAAACTTCAGTTCTCTTCTAGATAAGGTATTTGAAGTAGTAAAATAAAATGTTACAATAGAATTAAAAATTTCCGTTCTTAGATAACTGTTTGGAAGACACAAAAGCTAAACTATTGGATAATTGTGTTAATTATACTGCTTCAAAGGTTTATGATGAAACATGAATTTTAAAAAATCGTTTCATATCTGATCTACTGTATTTCCTGATCATATCATCAGTTCTTGTGAAAATTCTTCTGTAAAAAACAACTCATAGCTAAATATTAATAAATATCAGTTCTTGTCAACATTCTTATATTTGCCTTGTTTTAGAGTTTGTCAAGAAATGTTTCTCACTCTTCATAGCAATGGTTTCATGTTTGTTGAATCTATAGAACAGCTGCATTGCGAGAACTGTAAAAAATTTTTAGCAGATAGATTCGTTGAAGGGGGATGCCCAAATGTTGGTTGTGATTATCCAGATGCAAGAGGTGATCAATGTGATGGTTGTTCAAAATTGGTCAATTCGGTGGAATTAAGAAACCCTCGATGTAAGATATGTGGAAATTCTCCAGTAATTAAACCATCAGATCAATTCTTTATTGATTTGCCAAAGGTAAGAGATGTAGCAAGTATATTTATTTGTTTTAGAACTAGATGAATATTAAAAATTGTTCTTATTAAATCTTTCATTTTCTCATGTATCTCATAAACAATAATAAAAAACTTTCAGTTAAATATATTGTATTACATGAATACAGTTTTCCAATGTGTATGAATGTGAATAAAATTTATGTTTTATATAATTCTAGCTAGAACCCCTTATTTATCATTGGTTAAAATTAAGAAGTTCTGGTTGGTCTAACAATGCCCAAACAATAGCTAAATCTTGGCTAAAGGAAGGTCTTAAACCAAGATGTATTACACGTGATCTTAAATGGGGGGTGCCTGTTCCTATAGAGAAATACAAGGATAAGGTATTTTATGTATGGTTTGATGCTGTTTTGGGTTATATTTCTATTAGCAAGTCATACACAGAAGAATATGAAAAATGGTGGAAACCAGAAAAAGGAACCAACATCAAATTATATCAATTTATGGCTAAAGATAATGTGCCATTCCATGCTGTACTATTTCCTGCAATGTTGTTAGGTGCTAATCAGGGATACATCACTGTGAATCATCTTATGGCTACAGGTAATCCCTTCATTAAAAATTGCATTATTTAATACTACATTTGAGGCAAAATAACCCATATGTTCATTCCTCAATATTAATAGCAATGTCATATTTAAGAATAGAGACAGCATTGGTATGAATTCGCATTTTTTTATAGAATATTTAAATTATGAAGATGGCAAATTTTCAAAATCTAGAGGTGTGGGAGTATTTGGAACTGATGCTCGAGATACTGGTATTCCAAGTGATGTATGGAGATTCTATTTACTCTATGTTAGACCAGAAACACAAGATTCCAGTTTCAGTTGGAATGATCTTGTAACCAAAAATAATTCAGAACTATTAAATAATTTAGGAAATTTTGTGAACAGGTAAAATAAAATTCCAAGCTTGCTAAATAATATATTGAATAATTAATGTTACAAAAAATACTAATTCTTATATTAAAAAAGTAGAATATGTAAAAATTTGTAATCCGTCTTGTTTATTTGTATCATTCATAGTGGAAAAGTAGTAATTTGACGTACGCTATTCCGTTTGATAAGGAGCCGTTTGTCCACTCCCTACGTAAAGTAAATTTGCGTGCGACAAAAACGAATTTCGCACGGAATTTCTTAGCGCATACGGAACAGTTTAAGTCACTAATTGACATTAGAAACGTCACATTTTTTCAAACTTTGAATTTGTTTGTACTTATCTAAAACGCCGTAGTTGTGATACAAAATAGTATGTGCAGCTTGTGCGCCGTTGTAGATTACCCACTCAAGTTAATCGATCACTTTCTGCACTAGTTGCACAATATACTATTGTCATAAAGTTATGATATTGGAGAAGTTATCAGTTATAATCGAGAAAAAAATGTAATCCATAAATGTAGATGATGGGTTTTATCTATTTTTAGGGCATTGGTCTTTGCCAAAAACAATTTTAATGGAAAAATACCCGAGATGAAGCTTATAGAGGACGATTTTAATCTACTAGTCCTATGTACTAGAGAATATAAAGGTTATATTGCGTCCCTAGAAAAAGCTAAAATGCGGGATGGAATAAGACATATTTTATCAATATCACGTTTTGGAAATCAATACATGCAATCAAATCAACCTTGGGTACTACTTAAAGGATCAGAGGAAGAAAAGTATGCACTATTAAAAACCAAAGGTTCATGTCCAATAACAAATGTATTTTTAGATTACGAGCTGGTACCATAATAGGTATTTGTTGTAATTTGGCTTGTCTAATAGCTACCCTACTTCATCCTTACATGCCCGATACAAGTGAAAACTTGAAAAAGCAGTTAAATGCAGATACCGTCCTGTTAAATCCAGTGTAAGTATTTAAACTTTAGAAAAGTATTAAGTGGAACTAATTCATGTGGATCTATTTATATTTAGTGCACCTGAGATTGTTACTATGCTTTCACCTGGACATCAGCTGGGAGAACCGGTAGTTCTGTTTGCTAAGATTGACCCTGAAACGGCCGAAAAATTAAAGAAAAAATTCGCAGGCAAGCAGCAACCTTCTGAAACCACAGGGACTTCAATCAGTGTGGAAGTTATTCAAGCAGAAATAACGAAACAGGTAGTTATCTATAAAATATATAATTGAACAACTTAATAGTAATTCATTAAAAAATATTATTGTTAAAATTATTAATGATTAATTTTTGCACCTGTCAAAATATCACAGCTTTGTAATTTCGTCCAATGAAAACGCTTAATCTTTAATGTTCTGTGCTAAATGTTAGCCAATCATTCCGTTTTATACTGATTATTTTTTTCACCTGTCAAAATATCACAGTTTTGTGATTTCGTCCAATGAAAACGCTTAATGTACAATGTTCTGTGATAAATGCTAGCCAATCATTCCGTTTTATAGTGATTATTTTTTTTCACCTGTCAAAATATCACACTTTTGCGATTTCGTCCAATTAAAACGCTTAATCTTCAATGTTCTGTGCTAAATGCTAGCCAATCATTCCGTTTTATACATTTACTTATCCTGCTAGTGTAGCCGTAAGAAGATATTATTTGTTAAAGTTATTGAAATTTCCAAAGATTATGAGTATTTTATCTTAAAAAACAATGTATTCATTAAATATTATTATGTGTAAATCCACTTCCTTTTTGTCTCTTGATTATTGTTTTAATAAATTAGATTATAGGTAGGCAATATAAAATACACGCAATTTGAATTTAAATCTTCTGTCATTGTTGAATTACTTTTTATGAAATTGATTGTGTTAACCTTTACTTTTTGGAAGTTCATCTTACTAAGAACAATAAATAACTGAACAGTTAAACTAAACTTCCACTATAAAGCTATAGCTAGCTAGCTATTAGCGAAACAGCTGTAATTGAATTTTAAAGCGAATTTTTCGAATAAATAGTGGAAGTTTAGTTTAACTGTTCAGTTATTTATTGTTCTTTTTTACTTTTTATAATTAAAAATGGAGTCTAATAGCAAAAATAGATTTAGTGAAAAGGCTACATCAGCTTCCGATTCAATACATAAGTTCATTATATTTACTGGTATGTTATAATCTCTGCATGTACTTTTATTTTTCACGTTTTAGCTTAGCTCCATAATTTCATGTACTGTAACCAGTATTATATACATAGATTGAGTGATTTGGCAACATTATATGTCAATTTTGAGTTTTTAAAATGTTCAAGTTTACTGGGAATAACATTTAATAATAATAAAAACATTATATCTGTTAGTAATATTTGTTAGACTTCCTTCTAAAAATATACTCGTTTTCTGTTTACCTAATATTTCATTACTTATACATATACATACATTTAATTTTATCGTCAGATTTAATTATTTTTTCTTGATAAGATTTGCTTATTTTTTTGCTGTTAAGTTATATTCTTTTTCCACCTCACTGTAGTTTTCCTGTATTCTTTATTAACATTTGATACAGAAAACCATGCCTTAATTTGTTTATATTAATCAATTTTTGAATATTGTTTAGTGTTTATTCATTTGCTGAATCTTTTGTAAGGGAAAACATTTAAAAAGTATTTGTGACTAAAATAATCCCAATGTTTATTGATCTCATTCATATTTATACTGTAAATCTCATTCCATATTTACTTTACCTAAAAGTATTGATTTATTTTATCAGAATATTGACACATTTTTTTTATGTTGTAATTTAGTTTTTAAATAAAACTTAATTTAGAAAAAGATGAATGTAAAATATGGGTCTGATATTTGTCTCGACATATTGTAAAATAGTGTCAATACAAGATCTTTTAGAACTTTTAGCTATTGTTGTATAGTGTTTAATTGTATATAATATCTTGGTGTAGCATTATCTTTTCTTCATTTAAAGAAACCTAATCCTTAATTAATTATTAAACAACTATCCTTTGATTTATATTTTTCAGGGTGATAAAGTGAGGCAGTTGAAATCGAGTGGTGTCGATAAAAGTGTATGGGAACCTGAAGTTAAAATTCTGCTAAATTTAAAAAAACAATTGGAACAAGCACAAAAAAGTGCAGGTGCAGCTCCTCAGTCTGTTGAAAATTGTAAAGTTGATCCGAAAGAAGTAAAAAGGCTGGAAGAAGAGGTTGCCAAACAGGTAGTATTACAATTTATGTTTCTGTATCGTTCTTATTATTGTTTTTTATAGGGCGATTTAGTGAGAAAATTGAAAGAAAGTGGAGCTGAAAAATCTGTTTGGCAACCCGAAGTTAACAAATTGTTATCTTTAAAAAATGATTTGGCTAAAGCGTCCGGTACGCAAGTGACTAACACCCAAAAAGGCAAAAAAAATAAAAAATAAATACGGCGAATATGAATTAATAGAATACATTATTTTAATTTTTTTTTAATACTTTATAATGTTATAATTTTTTTATTAATTTTGTTTGGGGTTTTGAATGTGCATGTAGAAAATAGCAGTATTCTTCTATACAATATTATATTAATTCATCTGCTCTTACATATTTTTAATCTGTGTTTGTTTTTTAATTACTAAGTAAAAATGATTTTGAATCAAATGTTTATTTAGACTAATTTATTTAAATGGACAATAAGATATAAACATAGAACACGTGTCTTTTGTTACCTAGACATTATAAAAAAATAAATGAGTTGAACTCTTTTGGTTAATTTGTGAATTTTATGACCTGAAACAATACATTTTTCTCGTCTCTCTGAAAAGTCACTCACATTCGGGAAGAAACAGGAAAGTAATAGAGAGCGTACATACTGCGTCACAAACAGTGAAGCATTGCCAAGGAACTATGGCTGAACTGGCACAACGCCACGTTATCCTGGAATGGGTACCAGGACACACAGCGATCCTTGGAAATGAAAAAGCTAACATACTAGCCAAGGAACAGAAGGAACCCTGATCGGACCTCTCCCCACATGTGGGGTCTCATACCGACATGTAAAGGGAATAATAGAGGAACGGTTAAGGGAACAACATAAGAAACTCTGGATGGAACTGCCTGGACTAAGGCAATCCAGACTATTCATAACAGGTCCATCCAGGAAGAAAACTATGGACTACTCAGCCTAAGTAGGACCTAACTAAGAAAGGCAGTGGGACTGCTTACAGGACACTGCTATCTCCGAAAACACATGAACATAATCGAACCTGGTATGATCTCTTCAGGGGGGTACAATGAGCCTAGAGCACCAGTACATGCGCACGAAACGCACCCCGAAAGAATAGAATAGAACCCTAAAGCATGGTAAAGACCTTCCTGTCAGTATGATGGCTTGAATAACAAATTTGACTGATGCCCTCTCCCAAAGACTATGTCGATTGCCTGCAGGGGCTAAGAACAACACGAAAAACAAGCATATTGCTATTACTGCTGTGAGCGAAATCGAAATTAAAATTTGTTACTTTTCATATAGATAACTGTCACTTTCATGAGATAGAACTGTTTTCTGAATTTTTATTGATTTTCACGTAGCTTTGTAGTCCGGTCAATTTAGACCTGAAAATAGTAATGAAAGAACGAAAATTCCGACATAGCTGAATTTCGGTGAATACCTTTATTTTACTATAAAAAATTAGTTATTTGTGTACCAAGGCCGTAATGTTGATCTTTTTTGGCCGAATCTGAAATTTGCGGCCGAGGCGTAGCCGAGGCCAAGCAAACTTCAGGTGAGGCCAAAAAAGATCATACGGCTGAGGTGCACACAAAATTTTTTAAGCGAGTGTCTCAGAGACGAAACTGGAAGATTAGATTAAAATTTTTATTAACCAAATGAAAAGTGTATTATTAAGTAACAAACATGTGTACAGAATTACTTACAGTAAGTATGAGTTGGGTCATAACGAAGTTAATAAATTAGGGCATTATTTGTTTTATGGGTAAATAACCCAAACATGCAAATTAAGTGTGTCTAGTAGGCCGCCTTCATAATTTGACAATCTTAATATCGGACGTGGAAATAACTCAAATAAGCAAATTAAATGTGTCTAGTAGGTTGCCCTCATAATGACTTTGTTTGCAAAAGCGGCCGTAAAGTAAAAAAGCGGCCGTAAAGTAAAACAGCGGCCGTAAAGTAAAAAAGCCGCCAAAAAAGATACACTTTAGGGACGTTAATAGATCCGTAAAACTTCATTTTTTGTGACACTCGCTTAAAAAAAAATTTAAAAGTCCCCATTTGTACTATGAGTGCTTCAAAAGTTATTCGGGGTCAAAGGTCAAAATTTTCGGTTTTTTGAGTAGGCCTATTCCACCAATCGTTATTACGTAATTTTTAGTCACAATACTTATTTAACTGAAGATTATTCGGGTTGATAATGCTTATGGAGTGTAATTGTCAATTTGATTTCTTTTGATACTTTAATCTGATTCATACTCATTATAGTTAACTTCAACAATTCGCGAAACCGATCAAAGGGTGTGCCCTCTATCTGAACTACTATAATGGAGAAAACAAACCCCAATATATTTAAAAATGTCCACTAAATTAATCACCACACGATCTTTACCACACAAAATTCAAAATAGAAATAGTTAAGTTGATATTGCATTAAATGGCTGATATCATTGTTTTCCCCATTCCACTGACAGATACTGCAGCGCCAACTATCGGAAAAATTTCCGCGAAGCATGTCTTCTGTCATTTTTTTTTCCTCCTCTTCTTCTTCTTGCTGGGGGTTCATAAATTGTTCAAATAATGATGTCTCTTCATCAGCATCACATAGATCATCGTCTGTTGTACTTAACTCAACATATGAACAAGAGTGACCTTGGCAATAGGTAGGAGTTTTTCAGGTGCAGGGGCGAGTAAAGTTGTAATTGGTGCCAGAGTATTATTTATTAATTTCCAACCCCAGTCTTCAGGGTTAAGTTGGTTACATTGCCATGTCTGAACTTGATAATATACCCGATATAAGTGTTGAATAGCAGATGCTGATGTTGGAGGAAGGCAAATATTAATCACTAAAAACTTTTAAAGTAAAACGCTTGTAATAAATACGTATGTTCATTGGAACAGACCATTCAACACTAAAAGACGCAGGCATATGAACGGAGCCACATGGACAATAGAGTAGGTAGCCAGATGTTATATTCAAGGTCATACGGGTAGAGGGGATTTCCGAAGGGACTGACACTCCTTTAAATGTATATTTTCTGAATATAATATCAAGTATATACATAAAACAGAACCAAACAGGAATTTTTAGTTGCTTAAGTACTTGAATGTGTGTATACGTGGGTAATGTGTGCACACTATATAACGTGACTCTTAGAATCGTGATATCTGAGGAACGGTGATACAGAAAAAATCATAGGGATCATTTTTATAGAGAATTTTGAGCTCTACAAATTTGGGACTGAGGTATTTTTTCGAAAAAACTAACGGTTTTTGAGAAAACTCAAAAAACCGAAAATTTTGACCTTTGACCCCGAATAACTTTTGAAGCACTCATAGGACAAATGGGAACTTTTAAATTTTTATCTTTTATAGTAAAATAAAGGTCTTCACCAAAGTTCAGCTCCGTCGGAAACAAAATATTTCCTGGGACATTTATTCACAGATTTCAATAAAATACGTGCTGACGATTTCGAACTGCCTCGATACTAAGAACATCTCAGTCAGCGAGTAGCATAACTTTACTTTTATTTGCGAAATAATGGAGATAGTCTTAGTATCGACGCAGTCCGATCACCAGCACGTTTTTTATTGAAATGTAATTAAATGTCCGTTGGGGCATGTAGCCCAAGAGGTATTTTGTCTTTTCAATTAAAATGTAGCATATTATGTAACTACAAAGTCTTATCACTTAATTTAAGTAACGCTAACATTTTCTTATTTGTAAATTGACAATTTTTATACTTCTTCATGCATTGGATGGGATGAACCTTTTTGTCTTCTTGTAGTGCTTCATTTAATTGTTTAGCAGCCCAATCTTCTGATTTTGCCGAAGACCTAAAAGATGTTACTATGTTGCAAGGTAGGTATCTGTATAAATACATTTTTTTAACAATTATTCCAAGCGGCAAAGAGTGGTCAAGCCAGAATAAGTACAAAAATATATTTGATCAAATTTTGGGTATTAGATCAATAATAAACCAATGGTATGGTTATCTTTGACATCCATTTTTTTTAATCAAATTTCTTACTTAATTTTTTATAAAATTGATCCACATAACTTAGCTTAATTTTCCAGTATTTGGTGGCAAATGAATACAGAAATTCAAGTCTGGTGTACCCAGAAGCAAGAAGCACGGAAGGCCATAAGTACTTAATGTTGGTCTGGTAGAATTAATTTTGGTCAAGTATGAACGTGCCAGACATATTCTATTCGAAAGAGGAATAAAAAATAAAAATTTTAACGTTTAATTTTGTTTTAGGTAATACGTTCGTTAGCGGTGGTCTGACAAATAAGTGCGTCAAAAACAAGAACGCCACACTTGAATTTCTGTATTCATCTGTATTTGGTTAGGTTAGGTTAGGTTAGGTTAGACTAAATAGGCAACTGTAGACCTGAATCAGGTCGATTTTTGTTTTCTATGAGGTGGATTGATAGGCGAAGAAAAAAAGAGTGGTCTTCAAGATCTAACAAAGACAAACTTTAAAAGATTTAAAAAACAAAATTGTACTGGTTTATAATATATCTCCAGAAATGATCCACAATGTTCAAGAAGAATGTCGTCGTCGGTTCAATTACTGCCAAGAACTTGTTGGGTGGCAATTATAATGTTTATTTTTTAAATAAACATTTTGTTAGATAGTAAAATATATTAAATTCAATAACTACATAATTTTCGCCATCCTGTATAAATATTTAATATGTTAAATTAAGGTTTTAAATCACTGCATGGAACATTTCAGATCAACTGAGACCTTTATTCTTTAAAAAAATTTCAATTCTGCCATCACGATCTGGAGAAAAATTGATTAATTTACTTAAAAATAACTATATCTGTTTTAGGATTTGTTACCTATTGAAATAATTAATTTATTCAATTTAGACCTTCCCCTTATATTTTATAATATTTACCTAAATAACTGTAGTATTTGTTGTTCTTCTTTTGATAAGTGCTCTTTCTTGGTTGCTGATGATTGACACAAGAAACTCTTAATGCAATCTGCTGGATCTTGCAAAAACACCGATTCCCAATCAATTACTGGTTTTTGATTATATTCAATAGATCGTTTAAATAAAAATCGACCTGCTCCTGGATTGCTATTGCTTTGAACATTGAAATCTTGAGCTAGAGTATGAACTAGCCATAAACCTGTTAAGCCAAGACTGGCAAGAATCACAACCTTTATAAAATGTGTTCCGTTTGTAAAGGCTATTATCACCGCAATAATTGTTAATTTTAACCAATGCTTCATCTAAAAGGAAAAAGATGCATTAGTCTTTGTTTAAAGCAAATAGTCAGACAAATTTATGTAAAAAATTGGAATTTTTCACACCCAAAAACAGCCTATGTAATATATTATAATAGTCAACAATTAAATTAATAAGTAAAAAAATATTACCTTTATTTCCGATACTAAGAAAACACTTGGGACTATCAATGACTTGCTCAATTAAGTACAACTATGTATAAAAGTTTACTCATTGGTTAAACTTTTTTTTTCTACTGGAAAAGGACTACTATATTTTTTTCTTAGTCGCCACAAACCGAAATTTTTTAAATAAATTTTTTTATATTTATTATAAAGTTTTAAAATTAACCATAGTATGTGGCATATAATTTTCATTGAAATTGTTGTTTATATGCTTTTATAACTTCTCATTTAAATGTAAATATTTACCTTACTTTCAGATCAAGTTGTCGTTTCACCAAACTAGGAAACGAGTAAAGATAGGATTCTTTATTTATAAATTTTTCTTAAGGTGCGTCAACAAAATGGTGAAAGTAATTTGTTAGAGAAAGTGAATTTTCAGTGAATGCAGATTTAACAGGGTTCTTACCTTGTTATCGAAAAACTGATTGCACTAGTTGATTCAGCGACCAAAAAACTTATTTTTCATATTTTCAAGCATTTTAAAGAAAAAAAAATTCAACTAAAAAAAATGGCAAGGCTAGTACCTTTGGATTTGTTGTCTTTAGAATTTGGTCAAAATCTAAATTATGTTATGTTTGATAAAAATGGTCTAGAAACAATAATTTGACTACCTATAATACGAAAATGGCGTTAAAATTGCAGAATTGCCAATATTTTCAAGCAAAAATGGCATCCATAGGGTTTTACGGCACCTCTTTCCCCAGAATGCAGATTTAACATGATTCTAGATTTGCTATAAAAAAACTGACTCCACCAGTCGATTCAGCGACTAAAAAATCCCTATTTTTAATATTTTCAAGCATTTTAAAGAAAAAAAATTCACTTAAAAAAATGACAAGGCTAATACCTTTGAATTTGGTTAATAGTTAATGATTTCGTTAATAGTTCACTACTTTTGATTGCGAGTGTATCAAGTACCCACCCTGATTTATTTAGATTACGATTTAAGGATGTTCTATACATCCTATCGACAAACTGATTACACCAGACGATTTAGCGTCCCAAAAAACACTGTTTTCTATAATTTCACGCAATTCTAACGTCAAAAGTATTTTTCTCAAAAAAATTAGGAAGGCTATAACCTTGGATTTTGGTCGAAATTCATCAAAAATTAGATTTTTGTAATATTGCTTTAAAACCACTAAATCAACCACGCAGAACCTGAAAATCGTATTAAAAATGCAATATTATCAATGATTTCGTTAAAAGTTCACTACTTTTGATTGCGAGTGTATCAAGTACCCACCCTGATTCATTCGGATTACGATTAAAGGATGTTCTATACATCCTATCGACAAACTGATTGCACCAGTCGATTTAGCGTCCCAAAAATCACTGTTTTCCATAATTTCACGCAATTCTAAGGCCAAAAGTATTTTTCTCAAAAAAATTAGCAAGGCTATAACCTTGGATTTTGGTCGAAATTCATCAAAAATTAGATTTTTGTAAAATTGCTTTAAAACCACTAAATCAACCACGCAGAACCTGAAAATCGTATTAAAAATGCAATATTATCAATGATTTCGTTAAAAGTTCACTACTTTTGATTGCGAGTGTATCAAGTACCCACCCTGATTCATTCGGATTACGATTAAAGGATGTTCTATACATCCTATCGACAAACTGATTGCACCAGTCGATTTAGCGTCCCAAAAAACACTGTTTTCCATAATTTCACGCAATTCTAAGGCCAAAAGTATTTTTCTCCAAAAAATTAGCAAGGCTATAACCTTGGATTTTGGACGAAATTCATCAAAAATTAGATTTTTGTAAAATTGGTCTAGAACCACTAAATCGACCAGGCAGAACCTGAAAATCGTATTAAAAATGCAATATTATCAATGATTTCGTTAAAAGTTCACTACTTTTGATTGCGAGTGTATCAAGTACCCACCCTGATTTATTCGGATCACGATTTAAGGATTTTCTATACATCCTATCGACAAACTGATTGCACCAGTCGATTTAGCGTCCCAAAAAAACACTGTTTTTCATAATTTCACGCAATTCTAAGGCCAAAAGTATTTTTCTCCAAAAAATTAGCAAGGCTATAACCTTGGATTTTAGTCAAAATTCATCAAAAATTAGATTTTTGTAAAATTGGTTTAAAAACACTAAATCAACCACGCAGAACCTGAAAATCGTATTAAAAATGCAATATTATCAATGATTTCGTTAAAAGTTCACTACTTTTGATTGCGAGTGTATCAAGTACCCACCCTGATTCATTCGGATCACGATTAAAGGATGTTCTATACATCCTATCGACAAACTGACTCCACCAGTCGATTCAGTGACTAAAAAATCCCTATTTTTAATATTTTCAAGCATTTTAAAGAAAAAAAATTCACTTAAAAAAATGACAAGGCTAATACCTTTGAATTTGGTGGCTTTAAAATTTGGTCAATTTGGTTATTTTTTATAAAAATGGTCTAAAAACACTAATTTGACTACGTATAATATGAAAATGGCGTTAAAATTACAGAATTGCCTAAAGTTTCCAGCCAAAATGGCATCCGTAGGGTTTTACGGCAACACTTTCCCCCGAATGCAGATCTAACATGGTTATAGAATTGCTATCAAAAAACTGACTGCACCAGTCGATTCAGTGACTAAAAAAAACCTATTTTCCATATTTTCAAGCATTTCAAAGATAAAAAAGATTTTCACTCAAAAAATGGAAAGGCTAAAGCCATGTACCCACCCTGATTTATTTGGATCGCGATTTAAGGATGTTCTATACATCCTATCGACAAACTGATTGCACCAGTCAATTTAGCGTCTCAAAAAACACTGTTTTCCATAATTTCACGCAATTCTAACGCCAAAAGTATTTTTCTCAAAAAAGTTAGCAAGGCTATAACCTTGGATTTTGGTCGAAATTCATCAAAAATTAGATTTTTGTAAAAATGGTCTAGAACCACTAAATCGACCACGCAGAACCCGAAAATCGCATTAAATATGCAATATTATCAATGATTTCGTTAAAAGTTCACTACTTTTGATTGCGAGTGTATCAAGTATCCACCCTGATTTATTCGCATCACGATTTAAGGATGTTCTATACATCCTATCGACAAACTGATTGCACCAGTCGATTTAGCGTTCCAAAAAACACTGTTTTCCATAATTTCACGCAATTCTAACCCCAAAAGTATTTTTCTCAAAAAAATTAGCAAGGCTATAACCTTGGATTTTAGTCAAAATTCATCAAAAATTAGATTTTTGTAAAATTGGTCTAAAACCACTAAATAAACCATGCAGAACCTTAAAATCGCATTAAAAAAGCAATATTATCAATGATTTCGTTAAAAATTCACTACTTTTGATTGCGAGTGTATCAAGTATCCACCCTGATTTATTCGCATCACGATTTAAGGATGTTCTATACATCACATCGACAAACTGATTGCACCAGTCGATTAAGCGTCCCAAAAAACACTGTTTTCCATAATTTCACGCAATTCTAAGGCCAAAAGTATTTTTCTCAAAAAAGTTAGCAAGGCTATAACCTTGGATTTTGGTCGAAATTCATCAAAAATTAGATTTTTGTAAAAATGGTCTAGAACCACTAAATCGACCACGCAGAACCCGAAAATCGCATTAAATATGCAATATTATCAATGATTTCGTTAAAAGTTCACTACTTTTGATTGCGAGTGTATCAAGTATCCACCCTGATTTATTCGCATCACGATTTAAGGATGTTCTATACATCCTATCGACAAACTGATTGCACCAGTCGATTTAGCGTCCCAAAAAACACTGTTTTCCATAATTTCACGCAATTCTAACCCCAAAAGTATTTTTCTCAAAAAAATTAGCAAGGCTATAACCTTGGATTTTACTCAAAATTCATCAAAAATTAGATTTTTGTAAAATTGGTCTAAAACCACTAAATAAACCATGCAGAACCTTAAAATCGCATTAAAAAAGCAATATTATCAATGATTTCGTTAAAAATTCACTATTTTTGATTGCGAGTGTATCAAGTACCCACCCTGATTTATTCGCATCACGATTTAAGGATGTTCTATACATCCTATCGACAAACTGATTGATAATATTGCATTTTTAATACGATTTTCAGGTTCTGCGTGGTCGATTTAGTAGTTCTAGACCAATTTTACAAAAATCTAATTTCTGATGAATTTCGTCGAAAATCCAAGGTTATAGCCTTGCTAATTTTTTGGAGAAAAATACTGTTGGCCTTAGAATTGCGTGAAATTATGGAAAACAGTGTTTTTTGGGACGCTAAATCGACTGGTGCAATCAGTTTATCGATAGGATGTATAAAACATCCTTTAATCGTGATCCGAATAAATCAGGGTGGGTACTTGATACACTCGCAATCAAAAGTAGTGAACTTTTAACGAAATCATTGATAATATTGCATTTTTAATACGATTTTCAGGTTCTGCGTGGTAGATTTAGTGGTTCTAGACCATTTTTACAAAAATCTAATTTTTGATGAATTTCGACCAAAATCCAAGGTTATAGCCTTGCTAATTTTTTTGAGAAAAATACTTTTGGCCTTAGAATTGCGTGAAATTATGGAAAACAGTGTTTTTTGGGACGCTAAATCGACTGGTGCAATCAGTTTGTCGATAGGATGTACAGAACATCCTTTAATCGTGATCCGAATAAATCAGGGTGGGTACTTGATACACTCGCAATCAAAAGTAGTGAACTTTTAACGAAATCATTGATAATATTGCATTTTTAATACGATTTTCAGGTTCTGCGTGGTCGATTTAGTGGTTCTAGACCAATTTTACAAAAATCTAATTTCTGATGAATTTCGTCGAAAATCCAAGGTTATAGCCTTGCTAATTTTTTTGAGAAAAATACTTTTGGCCTTAGAATTGCGTGAAATTATGGAAAACAGTGTTTTTTGGGACGCTAAATCGACTGGTGCAATCAGTTTGTCGATAGGATGTACAGAACATCCTTTAATCGTGATCCGAATAAATCAGGGTGGGTACTTGATACACTCGCAATCAAAAGTAGTGAACTTTTAACGAAATCATTGATAATATTGCATTTTTAATACGATTTTCAGGTTCTGCGTGGTCGATTTAGTGGTTCTAGACCAATTTTACAAAAATCTAATTTCTGATGAATTTCGTCGAAAATCCAAGGTTATAGCCTTGCTAATTTTTTGGAGAAAAATACTTTTGGCCTTAGAATTGCGTGAAATTATGGAAAACAGTGTTTTTTGGGACGCTAAATCGACTGGTGCAATCAGTTTATCGATAGGATGTATAAAACATCCTTTAATCGTTATCCGAATAAATCAGGGTGGGTACTTGATACACTCGCAATCAAAAGTAGTGAACTTTTAACGAAATCATTGATAATATTGCATTTTTAATACGATTTTCAGGTTCTGCGTGGTAGATTTAGTGGTTCTAGACCATTTTTACAAAAATCTAAGTTTTGATGAATTTCGACCAAAATCCAAGGTTATAGCCTTGCTAATTTTTTTGAGAAAAATACTTTTGGTGTTAGAATTGCGTGAAATTATGAATAACAGTGTTTTTTGGGACGCTAAATCGACTGGTGCAATCAGTTTGTCGATAGGATGTATAGAACATCCTTTAATCGTGATCCGAATAAATCAGGGTGGGTACTTGATACACTCGCAATCAAAAGTAGTGAACTTTTAACGAAATCATTGATAATATTGCATTTTTAATACGATTTTCAGGTTCTGCGTGGTAGATTTAGTGGTTCTAGACCATTTTTACAAAAATCTAATTTTTGATGAATTTCGACCAAAATCCAAGGTTATAGCCTTGCTAATTTTTTTGAGAAAAATACTTTTGGTGTTAGAATTGCGTGAAATTATGGAAAACAGTGTTTTTTGGGACGCTAAATCGACTGGTGCAATCAGTTTGTCGATAGGATGTACAGAACATCCTTTAATCGTGATCCGAATAAATCAGGGTGGGTACTTGATACACTCGCAATCAAAAGTAGTGAACTTTTAACGAAATCATTGATAATATTGCATTTTTAATGCGATTTTCAGGTTCTGCGTAGTCGATTTAGTAGTTCTAGACCAATTTTGAAAAAATCTAATTTCTGATGAATTTCGTCGAAAATCCAAGGTTATAGCCTTGCTAATTTTTTGGAGAAAAATACTTTTGGCCTTAGAATTGCGTGAAATTATGGAAAACAGTGTTTTTTGGGACGCTAAATCGACTGGTGCAATCAGTTTATCGATAGGATGTATGGAACATCCTTTAATCGTGATCCGAATAAATCAGGGTGGGTACTTGATACACTCGCAATCAAAAGTAGTGAACTTTTAACGAAATCATTGATAATATTGCATTTTTAATACGATTTTCAGGTTCTGCGTGGTCGATTTAGTGGTTCTAGACCATTTTTACAAAAATCTAAGTTTTGATGAATTTCGACCAAAATCCAAGGTTATAGCCTTGCTAATTTTTTTGAGAAAAATACTTTTGGTGTTAGAATTGCGTGAAATTATGAATAACAGTGTTTTTTGGGACGCTAAATCGACTGGTGCAATCAGTTTGTCGATAGGATGTATAGAACATCCTTTAATCGTGATCCGAATAAATCAGGGTGGGTACTTGATACACTCGCAATCAAAAGTAGTGAACTTTTAACGAAATCATTGATAATATTGCATTTTTAATACGATTTTCAGGTTCTGCGTGGTAGATTTAGTGGTTCTAGACCATTTTTACAAAAATCTAATTTTTGATGAATTTCGATCAAAATCCAAGGTTATAGCCTTGCTAATTTTTTTGAGAAAAATACTTTTGGCCTTAGAATTGCGTGAAATTATGGAAAACAGTGTTTTTTGGGACGCTAAATCGACTGGTGCAATCAGTTTGTCGATAGGATGTACAGAACATCCTTTAATCGTGATCCGAATAAATCAGGGTGGGTACTTGATACACTCGCAATCAAAAGTAGTGAACTTTTAACGAAATCATTGATAATATTGCATTTTTAATACGATTTTCAGGTTCTGCGTGGTCGATTTAGTGGTTCTAGACCAATTTTACAAAAATCTAATTTCTGATGAATTTCGTCGAAAATCCAAGGTATAGCCTTGCTAATTTTTTGGAGAAAAATACTTTTGGCCTTAGAATTGCGTGAAATTATGGAAAACAGTGTTTTTTGGGAAGCTAAATCGACTGGTGCAATCAGTTTGTCGATAGGATGTATAGAACATCCTTAAATCGTGATGCGAATAAATCAGGGTGGATACTTGATACACTCGCAATCAAAAGTAGTGAACTTTTAACGAAATCATTGATAATATTGCATTTTTAATACGATTTTCAGGTTCTGCGTGGTCGATTTAGTAGTTCTAGACCATTTTTACAAAAATCTAATTTTTGATGAATTTCGACCAAAATCCAAGGTTATAGCCTTGCTAATTTTTTTGAGAAAAATACTTTTGGCCTTAGAATTTCGTGAAATTATGGAAAACAGTGTTTTTTTGGGACGCTAAATCGACTGGTGCAATCAGTTTATCGATAGGATGTATAGAACATCCTTAAATCGTGATCCGAATAAATCAGGGTGGGTACTTGATACACTCGCAATCAAAAGTAGTGAACTTTTAACGAAATCATTGATAATATTGCATTTTTAATACGATTTTCAGGTTCTGCGTGGTCGATTTAGTAGTTCTAGACCAATTTTACAAAAATCTAATTTCTGATGAATTTCGTCGAAAATCCAAGGTTATAGCCTTGCTAATTTTTTGGAGAAAAATACTTTTGGCCTTAGAATTGCGTGAAATTATGGAAAACAGTGTTTTTTGGGACGCTAAATCGACTGGTGCAATCAGTTTGTCGATAGGATGTGTAGAACATCCTTAAAATGTGATGCAAATAAATCAGGGTGGATACTTGATACACTCGCAATCAAAAGTAGTGAACTTTTAACGAAATCATTGATAATATTGCATTTTTAATACGATTTTCAGGTTCTGCGTAGTCGATTTAGTAGTTCTAGACCAATTTTACAAAAATCTAATTTTTGATAAATTTCGACCAAAATCCAAGGTTATAGCCTTGCTAATTTTTTTGAGAAAAATACTTTTGGCCTTAGAATTGCGTGAAATTATGGAAAACAGTGTTTTTTGGGACGCTAAATCGACTGGTGCAATCAGTTTGTCGATAGGATGTGTAGAACATCCTTAAATCGTGATCCGAATAAATCAGGGTGGGTACTTGATACACTCGCAATCAAAAGTAGTGAACTTTTAACGAAATCATTGATAATATTGCATTTTTAATACGATTTTCAGGTTCTGCGTGGTCGATTTAGTGGTTCTAGACCATTTTTACAAAAATCTAATTTTTGATGAATTTCCACCAAAATCCAAGGTTATAGCCTTGCTAATTTTTTTGAGAAAAATACTTTTGGCCTTAGAATTGCGTGAAATTATGGAAAACAGTGTTTTTTGGGACGCTAAATCGACTGGTGCAATCAGTTTGTCGATAGGATGTGTAGAACATCCTTAAATCGTGATCCGAATAAATCAGGGTGGGTACTTGATACACTCGCAATCAAAAGTAGTGAACTTTTAACGAAATCATTGATAATATTGCATTTTTAATACGATTTTCAGGTTCTGCGTGGTCGATTTAGTGGTTCTAGACCATTTTTACAAAAATCTAATTTTTGATGAATTTCGACCAAAATCCAAGGTTATAGCCTTGCTAATTTTTTTGAGAAAAATACTTTTGGTCTTAGAATTGCGTGAAATTATGGAAAACAGTGTTTTTTGGGACGCTAAATTGACTGGTGCAATCAGTTTGTCGATAGGATGTATAGAACATCCTTAAATCGTGATCCGAATAAATCAGGGTGGGTACTTGATACACTCGCAATCAAAAGTAGTGAACTTTTAACGAAATCATTGATAATATTGCATTTTTAATGCGATTTTCAGGTTCTGCGTAGTCGATTTAGTAGTTTTAGACCAATTTTACAAAAATCTAATTTCTGATGAATTTCGTCGAAAATCCAAGGTTATAGCCTTGCTAATTTTTTGGAGAAAAATACTTTTGGCCTTAGAATTGCGTGAAATTATGGAAAACAGTGTTTTTTTGGGACGCTAAATCGACTGGTGCAATCAGTTTGTCGATAGGATGTGTAGAACATCCTTAAAATGTGATGCGAATAAATCAGGGTGGGTACTTGATACACTCGCAATCAAAAGTAGTGAACTTTTAACGAAATCATTGATAATATTGCATTTTTATTACGATTTTCAGGTTCTGCGTGGTCGATTTAGTAGTTCTAGACCATTTTTACAAAAATCTAATTTTTGATGAATTTCGACCAAAATCCAAGGTTATAGCCTTGCTAATTTTTTTGAGAAAAATACTTTTGGTGTTAGAATTGCGTGTAATTATGGAAAACAGTGTTTTTTTGGGACGCTAAATCGACTGGTGCAATCAGTTTTTCGATAGGATGTATAGAACATCCTTAAATCGTGATCCGAATAAATCAGGGTGGGTACTTGATACACTCGCAATCAAAAGTAGTGAACTTTTAACGAAATCATTGATAATATTGCATTTTTAATACGATTTTCAGGTTCTGCGTGGTCGATTTAGTAGTTCTAGACCAATTTTACAAAATTCTAATTTCTGATGAATTTCGTCGAAAATCCAAGGTTATAGCCTTGCTAATTTTTTGGAGAAAAATACTTTTGGCCTTAGAATTGCGTGAAATTATGGAAAACAGTGTTTTTTGAGACGCTAAATCGACTGGTGCAATCAGTTTGTCGATAGGATGTGTAGAACATCCTTAAAATGTGATGCGAATAAATCAGGGTGGATACTTGATACACTCGCAATCAAAAGTAGTGAACTTTTAACGAAATCATTAATAATATTGCATTTTTAATACAATTTTCAGGTTCTGCGTGGTCGATTTAGTGGTTCTAGACCATTTTTACAAAAATCTAATTTTTGATAAATTTCGACCAAAATCCAAGGTTATAGCCTTGCTAATTTTTTTGAGAAAAATACTTTTGGCCTTAGAATTGCGTGAAATTATGGAAAACAGTGTTTTTTGGGACGCTAAATCGACTGGTGCAATCAGTTTGTCGATAGGATGTGTAGAACATCCTTAAATCGTGATCCGAATAAATTAGGGTGGGTACTTGATACACTCGCAATCAAAAGTAGTGAACTTTTAACGAAATCATTGATAATATTGCATATTTAATGCGATTTTCGGATTCTGCGTGGTCGATTTAGTGGTTCTAGACCATTTTTACAAAAATCTAATTTTTGATGAATTTCGACCAAAATCCAAGGTTATAGCCTTGCTAATTTTTTTGAGAAAAATACTTTTGGTGTTAGAATTGCGTGAAATTATGGAAAACAGTGTTTTTTGGGAAGCTAAATCGACTGGTGCAATCAGTTTTTCGATAGGATGTATAGAACATCCTTAAATCGTGATCCGAATAAATCAGGGTGGGTACTTGATACACTCGCAATCAAAAGTAGTGAACTTTTAACGAAATCATTGATAATATTGCATTTTTAATACGATTTTCAGGTTCTGCGTGGTCGATTTAGTAGTTCTAGACCAATTTTACAAAAATCTAATTTCTGATGAATTTCGTCGAAAATCCAAGGTTATAGCCTTGCTAATTTTTTGGAGAAAAATACTTTTGGCCTTAGAATTGCGTGAAATTATGGAAAACAGTGTTTTTTGGGACGCTAAATCGACTGGTGCAATCAGTTTGTCGATAGGATGTGTAGAACATCCTTAAAATGTGATGCGAATAAATCAGGGTGGATACTTGATACACTCGCAATCAAAAGTAGTGAACTTTTAACGAAATCATTAATAATATTGCATTTTTAATACAATTTTCAGGTTCTGCGTGGTCGATTTAGTGGTTCTAGACCATTTTTACAAAAATCTAATTTTTGATAAATTTCGACCAAAATCCAAGGTTATAGCCTTGCTAATTTTTTTGAGAATAATACTTTTGGCCTTAGAATTGCGTGAAATTATGGAAAACAGTGTTTTTTGGGACGCTAAATCGTCTGGTGCAATCAGTTTGTCGATAGGATGTGTAGAACATCCTTAAATCGTGATCCGAATAAATCAGGGTGGGTACTTGATACACTCGCAATCAAAAGTAGTGAACTTTTAACGAAATCATTGATAATATTGCATATTTAATGCGATTTTCGGGTTCTGCGTGGTCGATTTAGTGGTTCTAGACCATTTTTACAAAAATCTAATGTTTGATGAATTTCGACCAAAATCCAAGGTTATAGCCTTGCTAATTTTTTTGAGAAAAATACTTTAGGCCTTAGAATTGCGTGAAATTATGGAAAACAGTGTTTTTTGGGACGCTAAATCGACTGGTGCAATCAGTTTGTCGATAGGATGTGTAGAACATCCTTAAATCGTGATCCGAATAAATCAGGGTGGGTACTTGATACACTCGCAATCAAAAGTAGTGAACTTTTAACGAAATCATTAATAATATTGCATTTTTAATACGATTTTCAGGTTCTGCGTGGTCGATTTAGTAGTTCTAGACCAATTTTACAAAAATCTAATTTCTGATGAATTTCGTCGAAAATCCAAGGTTATAGCCTTGCTAATTTTTTTG
Organism: Ophraella communa; assembly: GCA_035357415.1. Taxonomy (NCBI): domain Eukaryota; kingdom Metazoa; phylum Arthropoda; class Insecta; order Coleoptera; family Chrysomelidae; genus Ophraella; species Ophraella communa. The sequence continues at coordinate 9,241,952 of CM068984.1, forward strand.
AGAAAAATACTTTTGGCCTTAGAATTGCGTGAAATTATGGAAAACAGTGTTTTTTGGGACGCTAAATCGACTGGTGCAATCAGTTTGTCGATAGGATGTATAGAACATCCTTAAATCGTGATCCGAATAAATCAGGGTGGGTACTTGATACACTCGCAATCAAAAGTAGTGAACTTTTAACGAAATCATTGATAATATTGCATATTTAATGCGATTTTCGGGTTCTGCGTGGTCGATTTAGTGGTTCTAGACCATTTTTAAAAAAATCTAATTTTTGATGAATTTCGACCAAAATCCAAGGTTATAGCCTTGCTAATTTTTTTGAGAAAAATACTTTTGGCCTTAGAATTGCGTGAAATTATGGAAAACAGTGTTTTTTTGGGACGCTAAATCGACTGGTGCAATCAGTTTTTCGATAGGATGTATAGAACATCCTTAAATCGTGATCCGAATAAATCAGGGTGGGTACTTGATACACTCGCAATCAAAAGTAGTGAACTTTTAACGAAATCATTGATAATATTGCATTTTTAATACGATTTTCAGGTTCTGCGTGGTCGATTTAGTAGTTCTAGACCATTTTTACAAAAATCTAATTTTTGATAAATTTCGACCAAAATCCAAGGTTATAGCCTTGCTAATTTTTTTGAGAAAAATACTTTTGGCCTTAGAATTGCGTGAAATTATGGAAAACAGTGTTTTTTGGGACGCTAAATCGACTGGTGCAATCAGTTTGTCGATAGGATGTGTAGAACATCCTTAAATCGTGATCCGAATAAATCAGGGTGGGTACTTGATACACTCGCAATCAAAAGTAGTGAACTTTTAACGAAATCATTGATAATATTGCATTTTTAATACGATTTTCAGGTTCTGCGTGGTCGATTTAGTAGTTCTAGACCAATTTTACAAAAATCTAATTTTTGATGAATTTCGTCGAAAATCCAAGGTTATAGCCTTGCTAATTTTTTGGAGAAAAATACTTTTGGCCTTAGAATTGCGTGAAATTATGGAAAACAGTGTTTTTCTGGGACGCTAAATCGACTGGTGCAATCAGTTTGTCGATAGGATGTATAGAACATCCTTAAATCGTGATCCGAATAAATCAGGGTGGATACTTGATACACTCGCAATCAAAAGTAGTGAACTTTTAACGAAATCATTAATAATATTGCATTTTTAATACAATTTTCAGGTTCTGCGTGGTCGATTTAGTGGTTCTAGACCATTTTTACAAAAATCTAATTTTTGATAAATTTCGACCAAAATCCAAGGTTATAGCCTTGCTAATTTTTTTGAGAAAAATACTTTTGGCCTTAGAATTGCGTGAAATTATGGAAAACAGTGTTTTTTGGAACGCTAAATCGACTGGTGCAATCAGTTTGTCGATAGGATGTGTAGAACATCCTTAAATCGTGATCCGAATAAATCAGGGTGGGTACTTGATACACTCGCAATCAAAAGTAGTGAACTTTTAACGAAATCATTGATAATATTGCATATTTAATGCGATTTTCGGGTTCTGCGTGGTCGATTTAGTGGTTCTAGACCATTTTTACAAAAATCTAATTTTTGATGAATTTCGACCAAAAGCCAAGGTTATAGCCTTGCTAATTTTTTTGAGAAAAATACTTTTGGCCTTAGAATTGCGTGAAATTATGGAAAACAGTGTTTTTTGGGACGCTAAATCGACTGGTGCAATCAGTTTTTCGATAGGATGTATAGAACATCCTCAAATCGTGATCCGAATAAATCAGGGTGGGTACTTGATACACTCGCAATCAAAAGTAGTGAACTTTTAACGAAATCATTAATAATATTGCATTTTTAATACAATTTTCAGGTTCTGCGTGGTCGATTTAGTGGTTCTAGACCAATTTTACAAAAATCTAATTTCTGATGAATTTCGTCGAAAATCCAAGGTTATAGCCTTGCTAATTTTTTGGAGAAAAATACTTTTGGCCTTAGAATTGCGTGAAATTATGGAAAACAGTGTTTTTTGGGACGCTAAATCGACTGGTGCAATCAGTTTGTCGATAGGATGTGTAGAACATCCTTAAAATGTGATGCGAATAAATCAGGGTGGATACTTGATACACTCGCAATCAAAAGTAGTGAACTTTTAACGAAATCATTGATAATATTGCATATTTAATGCGATTTTCGGGTTCTGCGTGGTCGATTTAGTGGTTCTAGACCATTTTTACAAAAATCTAATTTTTGATGAATTTCGACCAAAATCCAAGGTTATAGCCTTGCTAATTTTTTTGAGAAAAATACTTTTGGCCTTAGAATTGCGTGAAATTATGGAAAACAGTGTTTTTTGGGACGGTAAATCGACTGGTGCAATCAGTTTGTCGATAGGATGTGTAGAACATCCTTAAAATGTGATGCGAATAAATCAGGGTGGATACTTGATACACTCGCAATCAAAAGTAGTGAACTTTTAACGAAATCATTAATAATATTGCATTTTTAATACGATTTTCAGGTTCTGCGTGGTCGATTTAGTAGTTCTAGACCAATTTTACAAAAATCTAATTTCTGATGAATTTCGTCGAAAATCCAAGGTTATAGCCTTGCTAATTTTTTTGAGAAAAATACTTTTGGCCTTAGAATTGCGTGAAATTATGGAAAACAGTGTTTTTTGGGACGCTAAATCGACTGGTGCAATCAGTTTGTCGATAGGATGTGTAGAACATCCTTAAAATGTGATGCGAATAAATCAGGGTGGATACTTGATACACTCGCAATCAAAAGTAGTAAACTTTTAACGAAATCATTGATAATATTGCATTTTTAATACGATTTTCAGGTTCTGCGTGGTCGATTTAGTGGTTCTAGACCATTTTTACAAAAATCTAATTTTTGATAAATTTCGACCAAAATCCAAGGTTATAGCCTTGCTAATTTTTTTGAGAAAAATACTTTTGGCCTTAGAATTGCGTGAAATTATGGAAAACAGTGTTTTTTGGGACGCTAAATCGACTGGTGCAATCAGTTTGTCGATAGGATGTGTAGAACATCCTTAAATCGTGATCCGAATAAATCAGGGTGGGTACTTGATACACTCGCAATCAAAAGTAGTGAACTTTTAACGAAATCATTGATAATATTGCATTTTTAATACGATTTTCAGGTTCTGCGTGGTCGATTTAGTAGTTCTAGACCAATTTTACAAAAATCTAATTTCTGATGAATTTCGTCGAAAATCCAAGGTTATAGCCTTGCTAATTTTTTGGAGAAAAATACTTTTGGCCTTAGAATTGCGTGAAATTATGGAAAACAGTGTTTTTTGGGACGCTAAATCGACTGGTGCAATCAGTTTGTCGATAGGATGTGTAGAACATCCTTAAATCGTGATCCGAATAAATCAGGGTGGGTACTTGATACACTCGCAATCAAAAGTAGTGAACTTTTAACGAAATCATTGATAATATTGCATTTTTAATACGATTTTCAGGTTCTGCGTGGTCGATTTAGTAGTTCTAGACCAATTTTACAAAAATCTAATTTCTGATGAATTTCGTCGAAAATCCAAGGTTATAGCGTTGCTAATTTTTTGAAGAAAAATACTTTTGGCCTTAGAATTGCGTGAAATTATGGAAAACAGTGTTTTTTGGGACGCTAAATCGACTGGTGCAATCAGTTTGTCGATAGGATGTGTAGAACATCCTTAAATCGTGATCCGAATAAATCAGGGTGGGTACTTGATACACTCGCAATCAAAAGTAGTGAACTTTTAACGAAATCATTGATAATATTGCATTTTTAATACGATTTTCAGGTTCTGCGTGGTCGATTTAGTAGTTCTAGACCAATTTTACAAAAATCTAATTTCTGATGAATTTCGTCGAAAATCCAAGGTTATAGCCTTGCTAATTTTTTGGAGAAAAATACTTTTGGCCTTAGAATTGCGTGAAATTATGAAAAACAGTGTTTTTGGGTCGCTAAATCGACTGGTGCAATCAGTTTGTCGATAGGATGTGTAGAACATCCTTAAAATGTGATGCGAATAAATCAGGGTGGATACTTGATACACTCGCAATCAAAAGTAGTGAACTTTTAACGAAATCATTAATAATATTGCATTTTTAATACAATTTTCAGGTTCTGCGTGGTCGATTTAGTGGTTCTAGACCATTTTTACAAAAATCTAATTTTTGATAAATTTCGACCAAAATCCAAGGTTATAGCCTTGCTAATTTTTTTGAGAAAAATACTTTTGGCCTTAGAATTGCGTGAAATTATGGAAAACAGTGTTTTTTGGAACGCTAAATCGACTGGTGCAATCAGTTTGTCGATAGGATGTGTAGAACATCCTTAAATCGTGATCCGAATAAATCAGGGTGGGTACTTGATACACTCGCAATCAAAAGTAGTGAACTTTTAACGAAATCATTGATAATATTGCATATTTAATGCGATTTTCGGGTTCTGCGTGGTCGATTTAGTGGTTCTAGACCATTTTTACAAAAATCTAATTTTTGATGAATTTCGACCAAAAGCCAAGGTTATAGCCTTGCTAATTTTTTTGAGAAAAATACTTTTGGCCTTAGAATTGCGTGAAATTATGGAAAACAGTGTTTTTTTGGGACGCTAAATCGACTGGTGCAATCAGTTTTTCGATAGGATGTATAGAACATCCTCAAATCGTGATCCGAATAAATCAGGGTGGGTACTTGATACACTCGCAATCAAAAGTAGTGAACTTTTAACGAAATCATTAATAATATTGCATTTTTAATACAATTTTCAGGTTCTGCGTGGTCGATTTAGTGGTTCTAGACCAATTTTACAAAAATCTAATTTCTGATGAATTTCGTCGAAAATCCAAGGTTATAGCCTTGCTAATTTTTTGGAGAAAAATACTTTTGGCCTTAGAATTGCGTGAAATTATGGAAAACAGTGTTTTTTGGGACGCTAAATCGACTGGTGCAATCAGTTTGTCGATAGGATGTGTAGAACATCCTTAAAATGTGATGCGAATAAATCAGGGTGGATACTTGATACACTCGCAATCAAAAGTAGTGAACTTTTAACGAAATCATTGATAATATTGCATATTTAATGCGATTTTCGGGTTCTGCGTGGTCGATTTAGTGGTTCTAGACCATTTTTACAAAAATCTAATTTTTGATGAATTTCGACCAAAATCCAAGGTTATAGCCTTGCTAATTTTTTTGAGAAAAATACTTTTGGCCTTAGAATTGCGTGAAATTATGGAAAACAGTGTTTTTTGGGACGGTAAATCGACTGGTGCAATCAGTTTGTCGATAGGATGTGTAGAACATCCTTAAAATGTGATGCGAATAAATCAGGGTGGATACTTGATACACTCGCAATCAAAAGTAGTGAACTTTTAACGAAATCATTAATAATATTGCATTTTTAATACGATTTTCAGGTTCTGCGTGGTCGATTTAGTAGTTCTAGACCAATTTTACAAAAATCTAATTTCTGATGAATTTCGTCGAAAATCCAAGGTTATAGCCTTGCTAATTTTTTTGAGAAAAATACTTTTGGCCTTAGAATTGCGTGAAATTATGGAAAACAGTGTTTTTTGGGACGCTAAATCGACTGGTGCAATCAGTTTGTCGATAGGATGTGTAGAACATCCTTAAAATGTGATGCGATTAAATCAGGGTGGATACTTGATACACTCTCAATCAAAAGTAGTGAACTTTTAACGAAATCATTAATAATATTGCATTTTTAATACGATTTTCAGGTTCTGCGTGGTCGATTTAGTAGTTCTAGACCAATTTTACAAAAATCTAATTTCTGATGAATTTCGTCGAAAATCCAAGGTTATAGCCTTGCTAATTTTTTTGAGAAAAATACTTTTGGCCTTAGAATTGCGTGAAATTATGGAAAACAGTGTTTTTTGGGACGCTAAATCGACTGGTGCAATCAGTTTGTCGATAGGATGTGTAGAACATCCTTAAAATGTGATGCGAATAAATCAGGGTGGATACTTGATACACTCGCAATCAAAAGTAGTGAACTTTTAACGAAATCATAAATAATTTTGCATTTTTAATACGATTTTCAGGTTCTGCGTGGTCGATTTAGTGGTTCTAGACCAATTTTACAAAAATCTAATTTCTGATAAATTTCGACCAAAATCCAAGGTTATAGCCTTGCTAATCTTTTTGAGAAAAATACTTTTGGTGTTAAAATTGCGTGAAATTATGGAAAACAGTGTTTTTTGAGACGCTAAATCGTTTGGTGTAATCAGTTTGTCGATAGAATGTATAGAACATCCTTAAATCGTGATCCGAATAAATCAGGGTGGGTACTTGATACACTCGCAATCAAAAGTAGTGAACTTTTAACGAAATCATTAATAATATTGCATTTTTAATACGATTTTCAGGTTCTGCGTGGTCGATTTAGTGGTTCTAGACCATTTTTACAAAAATCTAATTTTTGATAAATTTCGACCAAAATCCAAGGTTATAGCCTTGCTAATTTTTTTGAGAAAAATACTTTTGGTGTTAGAATTGCGTGAAATTATGGAAAACAGTGTTTTTTGGGACGCTAAATCGACTGGTGCAATAAGTTTGTCGATAGGATGTATAGAACATCCTTAAATCGTGATCCGAATAAATCAAGGTGGGTACTTGATACACTCGCAATCAAAAGTAGTGAACTTTTAACGAAATCATTGATAATATTGAATATTTAATGCGATTTTCGGGTTCTGCGTGGTCGATTTAGTGGTTCTAGACCATTTTTACAAAAATCTAATTTTTGATAAATTTCGACCAAAATCCAAGGTTATAGCCTTGCTAATTTTTTTGAGAAAAATACTTTTGGCGTTAGAATTGCGTGAAATTATGGAAAACAGTGTTTTTTGGGACGCTAAATCGACTGGTGCAATAAGTTTGTCGATAGGATGTATAGAACATCCTTAAATCGTGATCCGAATAAATCAAGGTGGGTACTTGATACACTCGCAATCAAAAGTAGTGAACTTTTAACGAAATCATTGATAATATTGAATATTTAATGCGATTTTCGGGTTCTGCGTGGTCGATTTAGTGGTTCTAGACCATTTTTACAAAAATCTAATTTTTGATGAATTTCGACCAAAATCCAAGGTTATAGCCTTGCTAATTTTTTAGAGAAAAATACTTTTGGCCTTAGAATTGCGTGAAATTATGGAAAACAGTGTTTTTTTGGGACGCTAAATCGACTGGTGCAATCAGTTTGTCGATAGAATGTATAGAACATCCTTAAATCGTGATCCGAATAAATCAGGGTGGGTACTTGATACACTCGCAATCAAAAGTAGTGAACTTTTAACGAAATCATTAATAATATTGCATTTTTAATACGATTTTCAGGTTCTGCGTGGTCGATTTAGTGGTTCTAGACCATTTTTACAAAAATCTAATTTTTGATAAATTTCGACCAAAATCCAAGGTTATAGCCTTGCTAATTTTTTTGAGAAAAATACTTTTGGTGTTAGAATTGCGTGAAATTATGGAAAACAGTGTTTTTTGGGACGCTAAATCGTTTGGTGTAATCAGTTTGTCGATAGAATGTATAGAACATCCTTTAATCGTGATCCGAATAAATCAGGGTGGTTACATGATACACTTCCAACCAAAGGAGTGAACTTTTCACGAAGTTATTCATATTACTGCATTTTTAATACGATTTTCAGGTTCTGCGTGGTCGATTTAGTGGTTCTAGACCATTTTTACAAAAATCTAATTTTTGATAAATTTCGACCAAAATCCAAGGTTATAGCCTTGCTAATTTTTTTGAGAAAAATACTTTTGGCGTCAGAATTGCGTGAAAATATGGAAAACAGTGTTTTTTGGGACGCTAAATCGACTGGTGCAATCAGTTTGTCGATAGGATGTGTAGAACATCCTTAAATTGTGATGCGAATAAATCAGGGTGGATACTTGATACACTCGCAATCAAAAGTAGTGAATTTTTAACGAAATCATTAATAATATTGCATTTTTAATACGATTATTAGGTTCTGCGTGGTCGATTTAGTGGTTCTAGACCATTTTTACAAAAATCTAATTTTTGATAAATTTCGACCAAAATCCAAGGTTATAGCCTTGCTAATTTTTTTGAGAAAAATACTTTTGGTGTTACAATTGCGTGAAATTATGGAAAACAGTGTTTTTTGGGACGCTAAATCGACTGGTGCAATCAGTTTGTCGATAGAATGTATAGAACATCCTTAAATCGTGATCCGAATAAATCAGGGTGGATACTTGATACACTCGCAATCAAAAGTAGTGAACTTTTAACGAAATCATTGATAATATTGCATATTTAATGCGATTTTCGGGTTCTGCGTGGTCGATTTAGTGGTTCTAGACCATTTTTACGAAAATCTAATTTTTGATGAATTTCGACCAAAATCCAAGGTTATAGCCTTGCTAATTTTTTGGAGAAAAATACTTTTGGCCTTAGAATTGCGTAAAATTATGGAAAACAGTGTTTTTTGGGACGCTAAATCGACTGGTGCAATCAGTTTGTCGATAGGATGTATAGAACATCCTTAAATCGTGATCCGAATAAATCAGGGTGGGTACTTGATACACTCGCAATCAAAAGTAGTGAACTTTTAACGAAATCATTAATAATATTGCATTTTTAATACGATTTTCAGGTTCTGCGTGGTCGATTTAGTGGTTCTAGACCATTTTTACAAAAATCTAATTTTTGATTAATTTCGACCAAAATCCAAGGTTATAGCCTTGCTAATTTTTTTGAGAAAAATACTTTTGGCCTTAGAATTGCGTGAAATTATGGAAAACAGTGTTTTTTGGGACGCTAAATCGACTGGTGCAATCAGTTTGTCGATAGGATGTGTAGAACATCCTTAAATCGTGATCCGAATAAATTAGGGTGGGTACTTGATACACTCGCAATCAAAAGTAGTGAACTTTTAACGAAATCATTAATAATATTGCATTTTTAATACGATTTTCAGGTTCTGCGTGGTCGATTTAGTGGTTCTAGACCATTTTTACAAAAATCTAATTTTTGATTAATTTCGACCAAAATCCAAGGTTATAGCCTTGCTAATTTTTTTGAGAAAAATACTTTTGGTGTTAGAATTGCGTGAAATTATGGAAAACAGTGTTTTTTGGGACGCTAAATCGACTGGTGCAATCAGTTTGTCGATAGGATGTGTAGAACATCCTTAAATCGTGATCCGAATAAATTAGGGTGGGTACTTGATACACTCGCAATCAAAAGTAGTGAACTTTTAACGAAATCATTAATAATATTGCATTTTTAATACGATTTTCAGGTTCTGCGTGGTCGATTTAGTGGTTCTAGACCATTTTTACAAAAATCTAATTTTTGGTTAATTTCGACCAAAATCCAAGGTTATAGCCTTGCTAATTTTTTTGAGAAAAATACTTTTGGCCTTAGAATTGCGTGAAATTATGGAAAACAGTGTTTTTTGGGACGCTAAATCGACTGGTGCAATCAGTTTGTCGATAGGATGTGTAGAACATCCTTAAATCGTGATCCGAATAAATCAGGGTGGGTACTTGATACACTCGCAATCAAAAGTAGTGAACTTTTAACGAAATCATTAATAATATTGCATTTTTAATACGATTTTCAGGTTCTGCGTGGTCGATTTAGTGGTTCTAGACCATTTTTACAAAAATCTAATTTTTGATTAATTTCGACCAAAATCCAAGGTTATAGCCTTGCTAATTTTTTTGAGAAAAATACTTTTGGTGTTAGAATTGCGTGAAATTATGGAAAACAGTGTTTTTTGGGACGCTAAATCGTTTGGTGTAATCAGTTTGTCGATAGAATGTATAGAACATCCTTTAATCGTGATCCGAATAAATCAGGGTGGTTACATGATACACTCCCAACCAAAGGAGTGAACTTTTCACGAAGTTATTCATATTACTGCATTTTTAATACGATTTTCAGTTTCTGCGTGGTCGATTTAGTGGTTCTAGACCATTTTTACAAAAATCTAATTTTTGATAAATTTCGACCAAAATCCAAGGTTATAGCCTTGCTAATTTTTTAGAGAAAACTACTTTTGGCGTCAGAATTGCGTGAAAATATGGAAAACAGTGTTTTTTGGGACGCTAAATCGACTGGTGCAATCAGTTTGTCGATAGGATGTATAGAACATCCTTAAATCGTGATCCGAATAAATCAGGGTGGGTACTTGATACACTCGCAATCAAAAGTAGTGAACTTTTAACGAAATCATTAATAATATTGCATTTTTAATACGATTTTCAGGTTCTGCGTGGTCGATTTAGTGGTTCTAGACCATTTTTACAAAAATCTAATTTTTGATAAATTTCGACCAAAATCCAAGGTTATAGCCTTGCTAATTTTTTTGAGAAAAATACTTTTGGTGTTAGAATTGCGTGAAATTATGGAAAACAGTGTTTTTTGGGACGCTAAATCGTTTGGTGTAATCAGTTTGTCGATAGAATGTATAGAACATCCTTTAATCGTGATCCGAATAAATCAGGGTGGTTACATGATACACTCCCAACCAAAGGAGTGAACTTTTCACGAAGTTATTTATATTACTGCATTTTTAATACGATTTTCAGTTTCTGCGTGGGCGATTTAGTGGTTCTAGACCATTTTTACAAAAATCTAATTTTTGATAAATTTCGACCAAAATCCAAGGTTATAGCCTTGCTAATTTTTTGGAGAAAAATACTTTTGGCCTTAGAATTGCGTGAAATTATGGAAAACAGTGTTTTTTTGGGACGCTAAATCGACTGGTGCAATCAGTTTGTCGATAGGATGTATAGAACATCCTTTAATCGTGATCCGAATAAATCAGGGTGGTTACATGATACACTCCCAACCAAAGGAGTGAACTTTTCACGAAGTTATTCATATTACTGCATTTTTAATACGATTTTCAGGTTCTGCGTGGTCGATTTAGTGGTTCTAGACCATTTTTACAAAAATCTAATTTTTGATAAATTTCGACCAAAATCCAAGGTTATAGCCTTGCTAATTTTTTTGAGAAAAATACTTTTGGCGTTAGAATTGCGTGAAATTATGGAAAACAGTGTTTTTTGGGACGCTAAATCGACTGGTGCAATCAGTTTGTCGATAGGATGTATAGAACATCCTTTAATCGTGATCCGAATAAATCAGGGTGGGTACTTGATACACTCGCAATCAAAAGTAGTGAACTTTTAACGAAATCATTAATAATATTGCATTTTTAATACGATTTTCAGGTTCTGCGTGGTCGATTTAGTGGTTCTAGACCATTTTTACAAAAATCTAATTTTTGATAAATTTCGACCAAAATCCAAGGTTATAGCCTTGCTAATTTTTTTGAGAAAAATACTTTTGGTGTTAGAATTGCGTGAAATTATGGAAAACAGTGTTTTTTGGGACGCTAAATCGTTTGGTGTAATCAGTTTGTCGATAGAATGTATAGAACATCCTTTAATCGTGATCCGAATAAATCAGGGTGGTTACATGATACACTCCCAACCAAAGGAGTGAACTTTTCACGAAGTTATTTATATTACTGCATTTTTAATACGATTTTCAGTTTCTGCGTGGTCGATTTAGTGGTTCTAGACCATTTTTACAAAAATCTAATTTTTGATAAATTTCGACCAAAATCCAAGGTTATAGCCTTGCTAATTTTTTAGAGAAAACTACTTTTGGCGTCAGAATTGCGTGAAAATATGGAAAACAGTGTTTTTTGGGACGCCAAATCGACTGGTGCAATCAGTTTGTCGATAGGATGTATAGAACATCCTTAAATCGTGATCCGAATAAATCAGGGTGGGTAATTGATACACTCGCAATCAAAAGTAGTGAACTTTTAACGAAATCATTAATAATATTGCATTTTTAATGCGATTTTCGGGTTCTGCGTGGTCGATTTAGTGGTTCTAGACCATTTTTACAAAAATCTAATTTTTGATGAATTTCGACCAAAATCCAAGGTTATAGCCTTGCTAATTTTTTGGAGAAAAATACTTTTGGCCTTAGAATTGCGTAAAATTATGGAAAACAGTGTTTTTTGGGACGCTAAATCGACTGGTGCAATCAGTTTGTCGATAGGATGTATAGAACATCCTTTAATCGTGATCCGAATAAATCAGGGTGGTTACATGATACACTCCCAACCAAAGGAGTGAACTTTTCACGAAGTTATTCATATTACTGCATTTTTAATACGATTTTCAGGTTCTGCGTGGTCGATTTAGTGGTTCTAGACCATTTTTACAAAAATCTAATTTTTGATAAATTTCGACCAAAATCCAAGGTTATAGCCTTGCTAATTTTTTGGAGAAAAATACTTTTGGCCTTAGAATTGCGTGAAATTATGGAAAACAGTGTTTTTTTGGGACGCTAAATCGACTGGTGCAATCAGTTTGTCGATAGGATGTATAGAACATCCTTTAATCGTGATCCGAATAAATCAGGGTGGGTACTTGATACACTCGCAATCAAAAGTGGTGAACTTTTAACGAAATCATTAATAATATTGCATTTTTTAATACGATTTTCAGATTCTGCGTGGTCGATTTAGTGGTTGTAGACCATTTTTACAAAAATCTAATTTTTGATGAATTTCGACCAAAATCCAAGGTTAGAGCCTTGCTAAATTTTTTGAGAAAATTATTTTTGGCGTTAGAATTGCGTGAAATTATGGAAAACAGTGTTTTTTGGGACGCTAAATCGACTGGTGCAATCAGTTTGTCGATAGGATGTATAGAACATCCTTTAATCGTGATCCGAATAAATCAGGGTGGGTACTTGATACACTCGCAATCAAAAGTAGTGAACTTTTAACGAAATCATTAATAATATTGCATTTTTAATACGATTTTCAGATTCTGCGTGGTCGATTTAGTGGTTCTAGACCATTTTTACAAAAATCTAATTTTTGATGAATTTCGACCAAAATCCAAGGTTATAGCCTTGCTAATTTTTTGGAGAAAAATACTTTTGGCCTTAGAATTGCGTGAAATTATGGAAAACAGTGTTTTTTTGGGACGCTAAATCGACTGGTGCAATCAGTTTGTCGATAGGATGTATAGAACATCCTTTAATCGTGATCCGAATAAATCAGGGTGGTTACATGATACACTCCCAACCAAAGGAGTGAACTTTTCACGAAGTTATTCATATTACTGCATTTTTAATACGATTTTCAGGTTCTGCGTGGTCGATTTAGTGGTTCTAGACCATTTTTACAAAAATCTAATTTTTGATAAATTTCGACCAAAATCCAAGGTTATAGCCTTGCTAATTTTTTGGAGAAAAATACTTTTGGCCTTAGAATTGCGTGAAATTATGGAAAACAGTGTTTTTTTGGGACGCTAAATCGACTGGTGCAATCAGTTTGTCGATAGGATGTATAGAACATCCTTTAATCGTGATCCGAATAAATCAGGGTGGGTACTTGATACACTCGCAATCAAAAGTGGTGAACTTTTAACGAAATCATTAATAATATTGCATTTTTAATACGATTTTCAGATTCTGCGTGGTCGATTTAGTGGTTGTAGACCATTTTTACAAAAATCTAATTTTTGATGAATTTCGACCAAAATCCAAGGTTATAGCCTTGCTAATTTTTTTGAGAAAAATACTTTTGGCGTTATAATTGCGTGAAATTATGGAAAACAGTGTTTTTTGGGACGCTAAATCGACTGGTGCAATCAGTTTGTCGATAGGATGTATAGAACATCCTTTAATCGTGATCCGAATAAATCAGGGTGGGTACTTGATACACTCGCAATCAAAAGTAGTGAACTTTTAACGAAATCATTAATAATATTGCATTTTTAATACGATTTTCAGATTCTGCGTGGTCGATTTAGTGGTTCTAGACCATTTTTACAAAAATCTAATTTTTAATGAATTTCGACCAAAATCCAAGGTTATAGCCTTGCTAATTTTTTGGAGAAAAATACTTTTGGCCTTAGAATTGCGTGAAATTATGGAAAACAGTGTTTTTTTGGGACGCTAAATCGACTGGTGCAATCAGTTTGTCGATAGGATGTATAAAACATCCTTTAATCATGATCCGAAGAAATCAGGGTGGTTACATGATACACTCCCAACCAAAGGAGTGAACTTTTAACGAAGTTATTCATATTACTGCATTTTTAATACGATTTTCCGGTTCTGCGTGGTCGATTTAGTAGTTCTAGACCAATTTTAGAAAAATCTAATTTCTGATGAATTTCGTCGAAAATCCAAGGTTATAGCCTTGCTAATTCTTTTGAGAAAAATACTTTTATGGTTAGAATTGCGTGAAATTATGGAAAAAAGTGTTTTTTGGGACGCTAAATCGTCTGGTGTAATCAGTTTGTAGATAGAATGTATAGAACATCCTTAAAATGTGATGCGAATAAATCAGGGTGGATACTTGATACACTCGCAATCAAAAGTAGTAAACTTTTAACGAAATCATTGATAATATTGCATTTTTAATACGATTTTCAGGTTCTGCGTGGTCGATTTAGTAGTTCTAGACCAATTTTACAAAAATCTAATTTCTAATGAATTTCGTCGAAAATCCAAGGTTATAGCCTTGCTAATTCTTTTGAGAAAAATACTTTTATGGTTAGAATTGCGTGAAATTATGGAAAAAAGTGTTTTTTGGGACGCTAAATCGACTGGTGCAATCAGTTTGTCGATAGGATGTATAGAACATCCTTAAATCGTGATGCGAATAAATCAGGGTGGATACTTGATACACTCGCAATCAAAAGTAGTGAACTTTTAACGAAATCATTGATAATATTGCATATTTAATGCGATTTTCGGGTTCTGCGTGGTCGATTTAGTGGTTCTAGACCATTTTTACAAAAATCTAATTTTCGATGAATTTCGACCAAAATCCAAGGTTATAGCCTTGCTAATTTTTTGGAGAAAAATACTTTTGGCCTTAGAATTGCGTGAAATTATAGAAAACAGTGTTTTTTGGGACGCTAAATCGACTGGTGTAATCAGTTTGTCGATGTGATGTATAGAACATCCTTAAATCGTAATGCGAATAAATCAGGGTGGATACTTGATACACTCGCAATCTAAAGTAGTGAACTTTTAACGAAATCATTGATAATATTGCATATTTAATGCGATTTTCGGGTTCTGCGTGGTCGATTTAGTGGTTCTAGACCATTTTTACAAAAATCTAATTTTCGATGAATTTCGACCAAAATCCAAGGTTATAGCCTTGCTAATTTTTTGGAGAAAAATACTTTTGGTCTTAGAATTGCGTGAAATTATGGAAAACAGTGTTTTTTGGGACGCTAAATCGACTGGTGCAATCAGTTTGTCGATAGGATGTATAGAACATCCTTAAATCGTGATGCGAATAAATCAGGGTGGATACTTGATACACTCGCAATCAAAAGTAGTGAACTTTTAACGAAATCATTGATAATATTGCATATTTAATGCGATTTTCGGGTTCTGCGTGGTCGATTTAGTGGATCTAGACCATTTTTACAAAAATCTAATTTTCGATGAATTTCGACCAAAATCCAAGGTTATAGCCTTGCTAATTTTTTTGAGAAAAATACTTTTGGGGTTAGAATTGCGTGAAATTATGGAAAACAGTGTTTTTTGGGACGCTAAATCGACTGGTGCAATCAGTTTGTCGATAGGATGTATAGAACATCCTTAAATCGTGATGCGAATAAATCAGGGTGGATACTTGATACACTCGCAATCAAAAGTAGTGAACTTTTAACGAAATCATTGATAATATTGCATATTTAATGCGATTTTCGGGTTCTGCGTGGTCGATTTAGTGGTTCTAAACCATTTTTACAAAAATCTAATTTTTGATAAATTTCGACCAAAATCCAAGGTTATAGCCTTGCTAATTTTTTTGAGAAAAATACTTTTGGTGTTAGAATTGCGTGAAATTATGGAAAACAGTGTTTTTTGGGACGCTAAATCGTTTGGTGTAATCAGTTTGTCGATAGAATGTATAGAACATCCTTTAATCGTGATCCGAATAAATCAGGGTGGTTACATGATACACTCCCAACCAAAGGAGTGAACTTTTCACGAAGTTATTTATATTACTGCATTTTTAATACGATTTTCAGTTTCTGCGTGGTCGATTTAGTGGTTCTAGACCATTTTTACAAAAATCTAATTTTTGATAAATTTCGACCAAAATCCAAGGTTATAGCCTTGCTAATTTTTTAGAGAAAACTACTTTTGGCGTCAGAATTGCGTGAAAATATGGAAAACAGTGTTTTTTGGGACGCTAAATCGACTGGTGCAATCAGTTTGTCGATAGGATGTATAGAACATCCTTAAATCGTGATCCGAATAAATCAGGGTGGGTACTTGATACACTCGCAATCAAAAGTAGTGAACTTTTAACGAAATCATTAATAATATTGCATTTTTAATGCGATTTTCGGGTTCTGCGTGGTCGATTTAGTGGTTCTAGACCAGTTTTACAAAAATCTAATTTTTGATAAATTTCGACCAAAATCCAAGGTTATAGCCTTGCTAATTTTTTTGAGAAAAATACTTTTGGTGTTAGAATTGCGTGAAATTATGGAAAACAGTGTTTTTTGGGACGCTAAATCGTTTGGTGTAATCAGTTTGTCGATAGAATGTATAGAACATCCTTTAATCGTGATCCGAATAAATCAGGGTGGTTACATGATACACTCCCAACCAAAGGAGTGAACTTTTCACGAAGTTATTTATATTACTGCATTTTTAATACGATTTTCAGTTTCTGCGTGGTCGATTTAGTGGTTCTAGACCATTTTTACAAAAATCTAATTTTTGATAAATTTCGACCAAAATCCAAGGTTATAGCCTTGCTAATTTTTTAGAGAAAACTACTTTTGGCGTCAGAATTGCGTGAAAATATGGAAAACAGTGTTTTTTGGGACGCTAAATCGACTGGTGCAATCAGTTTGTCGATAGGATGTATAGAACATCCTTAAATCGTGATCCGAATAAATCAGGGTGGGTACTTGATACACTCGCAATCAAAAGTAGTGAACTTTTAACGAAATCATTAATAATATTGCATTTTTAATGCGATTTTCGGGTTCTGCGTGGTCGATTTAGTGGTTCTAGACCAGTTTTACAAAAATCTAATTTTTGATAAATTTCGACCAAAATCCAAGGTTATAGCCTTGCTAATTTTTTTGAGAAAAATACTTTTGGTGTTAAAAATCGTGAAATTATGGAAAACAGTGTTTTTTGGGACGCTAAATCGTTTGGTGTAATCAGTTTGTCGATAGAATGTATAGAACATCCTTTAATCGTGATCCGAATAAATCAGGGTGGTTACATGATACACTCCCAACCAAAGGAGTGAACTTTTCACGAAGTTATTCATATTACTGCATTTTTAATACGATTTTCAGGTTCTGCGTGGTCGATTTAGTGGTTCTAGACCATTTTTACAAAAATCTAATTTTTGATAAATTTCGACCAAAATCCAAGGTTATAGCCTTGCTAATTTTTTTGAGAAAAATACTTTTGGCGTTAGAATTGCGTAAAATTATGGAAAACAGTGTTTTTTGGGACGCTAAATCGACTGGTGCAATCAGTTTGTCGATAGGATGAATAGAACATCCTTTAATCGTGATCCGAATAAATCAGGGTGGGTACTTGATACACTCGCAATCAAAAGTAGTGAACTTTTAACGAAATCATTAATAATATTGCATTTTTAATACGATTTTCAGGTTCTGCGTGGTCGATTTAGTGGTTCTAGACCATTTTTACAAAAATCTAATTTTTGATAAATTTCGACCAAAATCCAAGGTTATAGCCTTGCTAATTTTTTTGAGAAAAATACTTTTGGTGTTAGAATTGCGTGAAATTATGGAAAACAGTGTTTTTTGGGACGCTAAATCGTTTGGTGTAATCAGTTTGTCGATAGAATGTATAGAACATCCTTTAATCGTGATCCGAATAAATCAGGGTGGTTACATGATACACTCCCAACCAAAGGAGTGAACTTTTCACGAAGTTATTTATATTACTGCATTTTTAATACGATTTTCAGTTTCTGCGTGGTCGATTTAGTGGTTCTAGACCATTTTTACAAAAATCTAATTTTTGATAAATTTCGACCAAAATCCAAGGTTATAGCCTTGCTAATTTTTTAGAGAAAACTACTTTTGGCGTCAGAATTGCGTGAAAATATGGAAAACAGTGTTTTTTGGGACGCTAAATCGACTGGTGCAATCAGTTTGTCGATAGGATGTATAGAACATCCTTAAATCGTGATCCGAATAAATCAGGGTGGGTAATTGATACACTCGCAATCAAAAGTAGTGAACTTTTAACGAAATCATTAATAATATTGCATTTTTAATGCGATTTTCGGGTTCTGCGTGGTCGATTTAGTGGTTCTAGACCATTTTTACAAAAATCTAATTTTTGATGAATTTCGACCAAAATCCAAGGTTATAGCCTTGCTAATTTTTTGGAGAAAAATACTTTTGGCCTTAGAATTGCGTGAAATTATGGAAAACAGTGTTTTTTGGGACGCTAAATCGACTGGTGCAATCAGTTTGTCGATAGGATGTATGGAACATCCGTTAATCGTGATCCGAATAAATCAGGGTGGGTACTTGATACACTCCCAACCAAAGGAGTGAACTTTTAACGAAGTTATTCATATTACTGCATTTTTAATACGATTTTCAGGTTCTGCGTGGTCGATTTAGTGGTTTTAGACCAATTTTACAAAAATTTTATTTTTGATGAATTTCGACCAAAATCCAAGGTTATAGCCTTGCTAATTTTTTTGAGAAAAATACTTTTGGGATTAGAATCGCGTGAAATTATGAAAAAAATTGTTTTTTGGGACGCTAAATCGACTGGTGCAATCAGTTTGTCGATAGGATGTATAGAACATCCTTTAATCGTGATCCGAATAAATCAGGGTGGGTACTTGATACACTCGCAATCAAAAGTAGTGAACTTTTAACGAAATCATTAATAATATTGCATTTTTAATACGATTTTCAGATTCTGCGTGGTCGATTTAGTGGTTCTAGACCATTTTTACAAAAATCTAATTTTTGATGAATTTCGACCAAAATCCAAGGTTATAGCCTTGCTAATTTTTTGGAGAAAAATACTTTTGGCCTTAGAATTGCGTGAAATTATGGAAAACAGTGTTTTTTTGGGACGCTAAATCGACTGGTGCAATCAGTTTGTCGATAGGATGTATAAAACATCCTTTAATCATGATCCGAAGAAATCAGGGTGGTTACATGATACACTCCCAACCAAAGGAGTGAACTTTTAACGAAGTTATTCATATTACTGCATTTTTAATACGATTTTCAGGTTCTGCGTGGTCGATTTAGTAGTTCTAGACCAATTTTACAAAAATCTAATTTCTGATGAATTTCGTCGAAAATCCAAGGTTATAGCCTTGCTAATTTTTTGGAGAAAAATACTTTTGGCCTTAGAATTGCGTGAAATTATGGAAAACAGTGTTTTTTGGGACGCTAAATCGACTGGTGCAATCAGTTTGTCGATAGGATGTATAAAACATCCTTTAATCATGATCCGAAGAAATCAGGGTGGTTACATGATACACTCCCAACCAAAGGAGTGAACTTTTAACGAAGTTATTCATATTACTGCATTTTTAATACGATTTTCAGGTTCTGCGTGGTCGATTTAGTAGTTCTAGACCAATTTTACAAAAATCTAATTTCTGATGAATTTCGTCGAAAATCCAAGGTTATAGCCTTGCTAATTCTTTTGAGAAAAATACTTTTATGGTTAGAATTGCGTGAAATTATGGAAAAAGTGTTTTTTGGGACGCTAAATCGTCTGGTGTAATCAGTTTGTAGATAGAATGTATAGAACATCCTTAAATCGTAATCTAAATAAATCAGGGTGAGTACTTGATACACTCGCAATCAAAAGTAGTGAACTATTAACGAAATCATTGATAATATTGCATTTTTTAATGCGATTTTCAGGTTCTGCGTAGTCGATTTAGTAGTTCTAGACCAATTTTACAAAAATTTAATTTCTGATGAATTTCGTCGAAAATACAAGGTTATAGCCTTGCTAATTTTTTGGAGAAAAATACTTTTGGGGTTAGAATTGCGTGAAATTATGGAAAACAGTGTTTTTCTGGGACGCTAAATCGACTGGTGCAATCAGTTTGTCGATAGGATGTATAGAACATCCTTTAATCGTGATCCGAATAAATCAGGGTGGTTACATGATACACTTCCAACCAAAGGAGTGAACTTTTAACGAAGTTATTCATATTACTGCATTTTTAATACGATTTTCAGGTTCTGCGTGGTCGATTTAGTAGTTCTAGACCAATTTTACAAAAATCTAATTTTCGATGAATTTCGACCAAAATCCAAGGTTATAGCCTTGCTAATTTTTTTGAGAAAAATACTTTTGGGGTTAGAATTGCGTGAAATTATGGAAAACAGTGTTTTTTGGGACGCTAAATCGACTGGTGCAATCAGTTTGTCGATAGGATGTATAGAACATCCTTAAATCGTGATGCGAATAAATCAGGGTGGATACTTGATACACTCGCAATCAAAAGTAGTGAACTTTTAACGAAATCATTGATAATATTGCATATTTAATGCGATTTTCGGGTTCTGCGTGGTCGATTTAGTGGTTCTAAACCATTTTTACAAAAATCTAATTTTCGATGAATTTCGACCAAAATCCAAGGTTATAGCCTTGCTAATTTTTTTGAGAAAAATACTTTTGGGGTTAGAATTGCGTGAAATTATGGAAAACAGTGTTTTTTGGGACGCTAAATCGACTGGTGCAATCAGTTTGTCGATGTGATGTATAGAACATCCTTAAATCGTAATGCGAATAAATCAGGGTGGATACTTGATATACTCGCAATCAAAAGTAGTGAACTTTTAACGAAATCATTGATAATATTGCATATTTAATGCGATTTTCGGGTTCTGCGTGGTCGATTTAGTGGTTCTAGACCATTTTTACAAAAATCTAATTTTCGATGAATTTCGACCAAAATCCAAGGTTATAGCCTTGCTAATTTTTTTGAGAAAAATACTTTTGGGGTTAGAATTGCGTGAAATTATGGAAAACAGTGTTTTTTGGGACGCTAAATCGACTGGTGCAATCAGTTTGTCGATAGGATGTATAGAACATCCTTAAATCGTGATGCGAATAAATCAGGGTGGATACTTGATACACTCGCAATCAAAAGTAGTGAACTTTTAACGAAATCATTGATAATATTGCATATTTAATGCGATTTTCGGGTTCTGCGTGGTCGATTTAGTGGTTCTAAACCATTTTTACAAAAATCTAATTTTCGATGAATTTCGACCAAAATCCAAGGTTATAGCCTTGCTAATTTTTTGGAGAAAAATACTTTTGGCCTTAGAATTGCGTGAAATTATGGAAAACAGTGTTTTTTGGGACGCTTAATCGACTGGTGCAATCAGTTTGTCGATGTGATGTATAGAACATCCTTAAATCGTGATGCGAATAAATCAGGGTGGATACTTGATACACTCGCAATCAAAAGTAGTGAACTTTTAACGAAATCATTGATAATATTGCATATTTAATGCGATTTTCGGGTTCTGCGTGGTCGATTTAGTGGTTCTAGACCATTTTTACAAAAATCTAATTTTCGATGAATTTCGACCAAAATCCAAGGTTATAGCCTTGCTAATTTTTTGGAGAAAAATACTTTTGGCCTTAGAATTGCGTGAAATTATGGAAAAAAGTGTTTTTTGGGACGCTAAATCGACTGGTGCAATCAGTTTGTCGATAGGATGTATAGAACATCCTTTAATCGTGATCCGAATAAATCAGGGTGGTTACATGATACACTCCCAACCAAAGGAGTGAAATTTTAACGAAGTTATTCATATTACTGCATTTTTAATACGATTTTCCGGTTCTGCGTGGTTGATTTAGTAGTTCTAGACCAATTTTACAAAAATCTAATTTTTGATGAAATTCGACCAAAATCCAAGGTTATAGCCTTGCTAATTTTTTTGAGAAAAATACTTTTGGGATTAGAATTGCGTGAAATTATGAAAAAAATTGTTTTTTGGGACGCTAAATCGACTGGTGCAATCAGTTTGTCGATAGGATGTATAGAACATCCTTAAATCGTGATGCGAATAAATCAGGGTGGATACTTGATACACTCGCAATCAAAAGTAGTGAACTTTTAACGAAATCATTGATAATATTGCATATTTAATGCGATTTTCGGGTTCTGCGTGGTCGATTTAGTGGTTCTAGACCATTTTTACAAAAATCTAATTTTCGATGAATTTCGACCAAAATCCAAGGTTATAGCCTTGCTAATTTTTTGGAGAAAAATACTTTTGGCCTTAGAATTGCGTGAAATTATGGAAAACAGTGTTTTTTGGGACGCTAAATCGACTGGTGCAATTAGTTTGTCGATAGGATGTATAGAACATCCTTTAATCGTGATCCGAATAAATCAGGGTGGGTACTTGATACACTCGCAATCAAAAGTAGTGAACTTTTAACGAAATCATTAATAATATTGCATTTTTAATACGATTTTCAGGTTCTGCGTGGTCGATTTAGTGGTTCTAGACCATTTTTACAAAAATCTAATTTTTGATAAATTTCGACCAAAATCCAAGGTTATAGCCTTGCTAATTTTTTTGAGAAAAATACTTTTGGTGTTAGAATTGCGTGAAATTATGGAAAACAGTGTTTTTTGGGACGCTAAATCGTTTGGTGTAATCGGTTTGTCGATAGAATGTATAGAACATCCTTTAATCGTGATCCGAATAAATCAGGGTGGTTACATGATACACTCCCAACCAAAGGAGTGAACTTTTCACGAACTTATTTATATTACTGCATTTTTAATACGATTTTCAGTTTCTGCGTGGTCGATTTAGTGGTTCTAGACCATTTTTACAAAAATGTAATTTTTGATAAATTTCGACCAAAATCCAAGGTTATAGCCTTGCTAATTTTTTAGAGAAAACTACTTTTGGCGTCAGAATTGCGTGAAAATATGGAAAACAGTGTTTTTTGGGACGCTAAATCGACTGGTGCAATCAGTTTGTCGATAGGATGTATAGAACATCCTTAAATCGTGATCCGAATAAATCAGGGTGGGTACTTGATACACTCGCAATCAAAAGTAGTGAACTTTTAACGAAATCATTAATAATATTGCATTTTTAATGCGATTTTCGGATTCTGCGTGGTCGATTTAGTGGTTCTAGACCATTTTTACAAAAATCTAATTTTTGATGAATTTCGACCAAAATCCAAGGTTATAGCCTTGCTAATTTTTTGGAGAAAAATACTTTTGGCCTTAGAATTGCGTGAAATTATGGAAAACAGTGTTTTTTTGGGACGCTAAATCGACTGGTGCAATCAGTTTGTCGATAGGATGTATAGAACATCCTTTAATCGTGATCCGAATAAATCAGGGTGGTTACATGATACACTCCCAACCAAAGGAGTGAACTTTTCACGAAGTTATTCATATTACTGCATTTTTAATACGATTTTCAGGTTCTGCGTGGTCGATTTAGTGGTTCTAGACCATTTTTACAAAAATCTAATTTTTGATAAATTTCGACCAAAATCCAAGGTTATAGCCTTGCTAATTTTTTTGAGAAAAATACTTTTGGCGTTAGAATTGCGTGAAATTATGGAAAACAGTGTTTTTTGGGACGCTAAATCGACTGGTGCAATCAGTTTGTCGATAGGATGTATAGAACATCCTTTAATCGTGATCCGAATAAATCAGGGTGGGTACTTGATACACTCGCAATCAAAAGTAGTGAACTTTTAACGAAATCATTAATAATATTGCATTTTTAATACGATTTTCAGATTCTGCGTGGTCGATTTAGTGGTTCTAGACCATTTTTACAAAAATCTAATTTTTGATGAATTTCGACCAAAATCCAAGGTTATAGCCTTGCTAATTTTTTGAGAAAAATACTTTTGGCCTTAGAATTGCGTGAAATTATGGAAAACAGTGTTTTTTGGGACGCTAAATCGACTGGTGCAATCAGTTTGTCGATAGGATGTATAAAACATCCTTTAATCATGATCCGAAGAAATCAGGGTGGTTACATGATACACTCCCAACCAAAGGAGTGAACTTTTAACGAAGTTATTCATATTACTGCATTTTTAATACGATTTTCCGGTTCTGCGTGGTCGATTTAGTAGTTCTAGACCAATTTTACAAAAATCTAATTTCTGATGAATTTCGTCGAAAATCCAAGGTTATAGCCTTGCTAATTTTTTGGAGAAAAATACTTTTGGCCTTAGAATTGCGTGAAATTATGGAAAACAGTGTTTTTTTGGGACGCTAAATCGACTGGTGCAATCAGTTTGTCGATAGGATGTATAAAACATCCTTTAATCATGATCCGAAGAAATCAGGGTGGTTACATGATACACTCCCAACCAAAGGAGTGAACTTTTAACGAAGTTATTCATATTACTGCATTTTTAATACGATTTTCAGGTTCTGCGTGGTCGATTTAGTAGTTCTAGACCAATTTTACAAAAATCTAATTTCTGATGAATTTCGTCGAAAATCCAAGGTTATAGCCTTGCTAATTCTTTTGAGAAAAATACTTTTATGGTTAGAATTGCGTGAAATTATGGAAAAAAGTGTTTTTTGGGACGCTAAATCGTCTGGTGTAATCAGTTTGTAGATAGAATGTATAGAACATCCTTAAATCGTAATCTAAATAAATCAGGGTGAGTACTTGATACACTCGCAATCAAAAGTAGTGAACTATTAACGAAATCATTGATAATATTGCATTTTTAATGCGATTTTCAGGTTCTGCGTAGTCGATTTAGTAGTTCTAGACCAATTTTACAAAAATCTAATTTCTGATGAATTTCGTCGAAAATACAAGGTTATAGCCTTGCTAATTTTTTGGAGAAAAATACTTTTGGGGTTAGAATTGCGTGAAATTATGGAAAACAGTGTTTTTCTGGGACGCTAAATCGACTGGTGCAATCAGTTTGTCGATAGGATGTATAGAACATCCTTTAATCGTGATCCGAATAAATCAGGGTGGTTACATGATACACTTCCAACCAAAGGAGTGAACTTTTAACGAAGTAATTCATATTACTGCATTTTTAATACGATTTTCAGGTTCTGCGTGGTCGATTTAGTAGTTCTAGACCAATTTTACAAAAATCTAATTTCTGATGAATTTCGTCGAAAATCCAAGGTTATAGCCTTGCTAATTTTTGGAGAAAAATACTTTTGGCCTTAGAATTGCGTGAAATTATGGAAAACAGTGTTTTTTGGGACGCTAAATCGACTGGTGCTATCAGTTTGTCGATAGGATGTATAAAACATCCTTTAATCATGATCCGAAGAAATCAGGGTGGTTACATGATACACTCCCAACCAAAGGAGTGAACTTTTAACGAAGTTATTCATATTACTGCATTTTTAATACGATTTTCAGGTTCTGCGTGGTCGATTTAGTAGTTCTAGACCAATTTTACAAAAATCTAATTTCTGATGAATTTCGTCGAAAATCCAAGGTTATAGCCTTGCTAATTCTTTTGAGAAAAATACTTTTATGGTTAGAATTGCGTGAAATTATGGAAAAAAGTGTTTTTGGGACGCTAAATCGTCTGGTGTAATCAGTTTGTAGATAGAATGTATAGAACATCCTTAAATCGTAATCTAAATAAATCAGGGTGAGTACTTGATACACTCGCAATCAAAAGTAGTGAACTATTAACGAAATCATTGATAATATTGCATTTTTAATGCGATTTTCAGGTTCTGCGTAGTCGATTTAGTAGTTCTAGACCAATTTTACAAAAATCTAATTTCTGATGAATTTCGTCGAAAATACAAGGTTATAGCCTTGCTAATTTTTTGGAGAAAAATACTTTTGGGGTTAGAATTGCGTGAAATTATGGAAAACAGTGTTTTTCTGGGACGCTAAATCGACTGGTGCAATCAGTTTGTCGATAGGATGTATAGAACATCCTTTAATCGTGATCCGAATAAATCAGGGTGGTTACATGATACACTTCCAACCAAAGGAGTGAACTTTTAACGAAGTTATTCATATTACTGCATTTTTAATACGATTTTCAGGTTCTGCGTGGTCGATTTAGTAGTTCTAGACCAATTTTACAAAAATCTAATTTTCGATGAATTTCGACCAAAATCCAAGGTTATAGCCTTGCTAATTTTTTTGAGAAAAATACTTTTGGGGTTAGAATTGCGTGAAATTATGGAAACAGTGTTTTTTGGGACGCTAAATCGACTGGTGCAATCAGTTTGTCGATAGGATGTATAGAACATCCTTAAATCGTGATGCGAATAAATCAGGGTGGATACTTGATACACTCGCAATCAAAAGTAGTGAACTTTTAACGAAATCATTGATAATATTGCATATTTAATGCGATTTTCGGGTTCTGCGTGGTCGATTTAGTGGTTCTAGACCTTTTTTACAAAAATCTAATTTTCGATGAATTTCGACCAAAATCCAAGGTTATAGCCTTGCTAATTTTTTGGAGAAAAATACTTTTGGCCTTAGAATTGCGTGAAATTATGGAAAACAGTGTTTTTTGGGACGCTAAATCGACTGGTGCAATCAGTTTGTCGATGTGATGTATAGAACATCCTTAAATCGTGATGCGAATAAATCAGGGTGGATACTTGATACACTCGCAATAAAAAGTAGTGAACTTTTAACGAAATCATTGATAATATTGCATATTTAATGCGATTTTCGGGTTCTGCGTGGTCGATTTAGTGGTTCTAAACCATTTTTACAAAAATCTAATTTTCGATGAATTTCGACCAAAATCCAAGGTTATAGCCTTGCTAATTTTTGGAGAAAAATACTTTTGGCCTTAGAATTGCGTGAAATTATGGAAAACAGTGTTTTTGGGACGCTAAATCGACTGGTGCAATCAGTTTGTCGATGTGATGTATAGAACATCCTTAAATCGTGATGCGAATAAATCAGGGTGGATACTTGATACACTCGCAATCAAAAGTAGTGAACTTTTAACGAAATCATTGATAATATTGCATATTTAATGCGATTTTCGGGTTCTGCGTGGTCGATTTAGTGGTTCTAAACCATTTTTACAAAAATCTAATTTTCGATGAATTTCGACCAAAATCCAAGGTTATAGCCTTGCTAATTTTTTGGAGAAAAATACTTTTGGCCTTAGAATTGCGTGAAATTATGGAAAACAGTGTTTTTTGGGACGCTAAATCGACTGGTGCAATCAGTTTGTCGATGTGATGTATAGAACATCCTTAAATCGTGATGCGAATAAATCAGGGTGGATACTTGATACACTCGCAATCAAAAGTAGTGAACTTTTAACGAAATCATTGATAATATTGCATATTTAATGCGATTTTCGGGTTCTGCGTGGTCGATTTAGTGGTTCTAGACCATTTTTACAAAAATCTAATTTTCGATGAATTTCGACCAAAATCCAAGGTTATAGCCTTGCTAATTTTTTTGAGAAAAATACTTTTGGGGTTAGAATTGCGTGAAATTATGGAAAACAGTGTTTTTTGGGACGCTAAATCGACTGGTGCAATCAGTTTGTCGATAGGATGTATAGAACATCCTTAAATCGTGATGCGAATAAATCAGGGTGGATACTTGATACACTCGCAATCAAAAGTAGTGAACTTTTAACGAAATCATTGATAATATTGCATATTTAATGCGATTTTCGGGTTCTGCGTGGTCGATTTAGTGGTTCTAAACCATTTTTACAAAATTCTAATTTTCGATGAATTTCGACCAAAATCCAAGGTTATAGCCTTGCTAATTTTTTGGAGAAAAATACTTTTGGCCTTAGAATTGCGTGAAATTATGGAAAACAGTGTTTTTTGGGACGCTAAATCGACTGGTGCAATCAGTTTGTCGATGTGATGTATAGAACATCCTTAAATCGTGATGCGAATAAATCAGGGTGGATACTTGATACACTCGCAATCAAAAGTAGTGAACTTTTAACGAAATCATTGATAATATTGCATATTTAATGCGATTTTCGGGTTCTGCGTGGTCGATTTAGTGGTTCTAGACCATTTTTACAAAAATCTAATTTTCGATGAATTTCGACCAAAATCCAAGGTTATAGCCTTGCTAATTTTTTGGAGAAAAATACTTTTGGCCTTAGAATTGCGTGAAATTATGGAAAAAAGTGTTTTTTGGGACGCTAAATCGACTGGTGCAATCAGTTTGTCGATAGGATGTATAGAACATCCTTTAATCGTGATCCGAATAAATCAGGGTGGTTACATGATACACTCCCAACCAAAGGAGTGAAATTTTAACGAAGTTATTCATATTACTGCATTTTTAATACGATTTTCCGGTTCTGCGTGGTTGATTTAGTAGTTCTAGACCAATTTTACAAAAATCTAATTTTTGATGAAATTCGACCAAAATCCAAGGTTATAGCCTTGCTAATTTTTTTGAGAAAAATACTTTTGGGATTAGAATTGCGTGAAATTATGAAAAAAATTGTTTTTTGGGACGCTAAATCGACTGGTGCAATCAGTTTGTCGATAGGATGTATAGAACATCCTTAAATCGTGATCCGAATAAATCAGGGTGGATACTTGATACACTCGCAATCAAAAGTAGTGAACTTTTAACGAAATCATTGATAATATTGCATATTTAATGCGATTTTCGGGTTCTGCGTGGTCGATTTAGTGGTTCTAGACCATTTTTACGAAAATCTAATTTTTGATGAATTTCGACCAAAATCCAAGGTTATAGCCTTGCTAATTTTTTGGAGAAAAATACTTTTGGCCTTAGAATTGCGTGAAATTATGAAAAACAGTGTTTTTGGGTCGCTAAATCGACTGGTGCAATCAGTTTGTCGATAGGATGTATAGAACATTCTTAAATAGTGATCCGAATAAATCAGGGTGGGTACTTGATACATTCGCAATCAAAAGTAGTGAACTTTTAACGAAGTTATTCATATTACTGCATTTTTAATACGATTTTCAGGTTCTGCGTTGTCGATTTAGTGGTTTTAGACCAATTTTACAAAAATCTAATTTTTGATGAATTTCGACCAAAATCCAAGGTTATAGCCTTGCTAATTTTTTTGAGAAAAATACTTTTGGCGTTAGAATTGCGTGAAATTATGGAAAACAGTGTTTTTTGGGACGCTAAATCGACTGGTGCAATCAGTTTGTCGATAGGATGTATAGAACATCCTTTAATCGTGATCCGAATAAATCAGGGTGGTTACATGATACACTCCCAACCAAAGGAGTGAACTTTTAACGAAGTTATTCATATTACTGCATTTTTAATACGATTTTCCGGTTCTGCGTGGTTGATTTAGTAGTTCTAGACCAATTTTACAAAAATCTAATTTTTGATGAAATTCGATCAAAATCCAAGGTTATAGCCTTGCTAATTTTTTTGAGAAAAATACTTTTGGGATTAGAATTGCGTGAAATTATGAAAAAAATTGTTTTTTGGGACGCTATATCGACTGGTGCAATTAGTTTGTCGATAGGATGTATAGAACATCCTTTAATCGTGATCCGAATAAATCAGGGTGGTTACATGATACACTCCCAACCAAAGGAGTGAACTTTTAACGAAGTTATTCATATTACTGCATTTTTAATACGATTTTCAGGTTCTACGTGGTCGATTTAGTAGTTCTAGGCCAATTTTACAAAAATCTAATTTCTGATGAATTTCGACCAAAATCCAAGGTTATAGCCTTGCTAATTTTTTTGAGAAAAATACTTTTGGGATTAGAATTGCGTGAAATTATGGAAAAAAGTGTTTTTTGGGACGCTAAATCGACTGGTGCAATCAGTTTGTCGATAGGATGTATAGAACATCCTTTAATCGTGATCCGAATAAATCAGGGTGGTTACATGATACACTCCCAACCAAAGGAGTGAACTTTTAACGAAGTTATTCATATTACTGCATTTTTAATACGATTTTCCGGTTCTGCGTGGTTGATTTAGTAGTTCTAGACCAATTTTACAAAAATATAATTTTTGATGAAATTCGGCCAAAATCCAAGGTTATAGCCTTGCTAATTTTTTTGAGAAAAATACTTTTGGGATTAGAATCGCGTGAAATTATGAAAAAAATTGTTTTTTGGGACGCTATATCGACTGGTGCAATCAGTTTGTCGATAGGATGTATAGAACATCCTTTAATCGTGATCCGAATAAATCAGGGTGGTTACATGATACACTCCCAACCAAAGGAGTGAACTTTTAACGAAGTTATTCATATTACTGCATTTTTAATACGATTTTCAGGTTCTGCGTGGTCGATTTAGTGGTTCTAGACCATTTTTACAAAAATCTAATTTTTGATAAATTTCGACCAAAATCCAAGGTTATAGCCTTGCTAATTTTTTTGAGAAAAATACTTTTGGGATTAGAATTGCGTGAAATTATGGAAAAAAGTGTTTTTTGGGACGCTAAATCGACTGGTGCAATCAGTTTGTCGATAGGATGTGTAGAACATCCTTTAATCGGATCCGAATAAATCAGGGTGGTTACATGATACACTCCCAACCAAAGGAGTGAACTTTTAACGAAGTTATTCATATTACTGCATTTTTAATACGATTTTCCGGTTCTGCGTGGTTGATTTAGTAGTTCTAGACCAATTTTACAAAAATATAATTTTTGATGAAATTCGGCCAAAATCCAAGGTTATAGCCTTGCTAATTTTTTTGAGAAAAATACTTTTGGGATTAGAATCGCGTGAAATTATGAAAAAAATTGTTTTTTGGGACGCTAAATCGACTGGTGCAATCAGTTTGTCGATAGGATGTATAGAACATCCTTTAATCGTGATCCGAATAAATCAGGGTGGTTACATGATACACTCCCAACCAAAGGAGTGAACTTTTAACGAAGTTATTCATATTACTGCATTTTTAATACGATTTTCAGGTTCTGCGTGGTCGATTTAGTAGTTCTAGACCAATTTTACAAAAATCTAATTTCTGATGAATTTCGTCGAAAATCCAAGGTTATAGCCTTGCTAATTCTTTTGAGAAAAATACTTTTATGGTTAGAATTGCGTGAAATTATGGAAAAAAGTGTTTTTTGGGACGCTAAATCGTCTGGTGTAATCAGTTTGTAGATAGAATGTATAGAACATCCTTAAATCGTAATCTAAATAAATCAGGGTGAGTACTTGATACACTCGCAATCAAAAGTAGTGAACTATTAACGAAATCATTGATAATATTGCATTTTTAATGCGATTTTCAGGTTCTGCGTAGTCGATTTAGTAGTTCTAGACCAATTTTACAAAAATTTAATTTCTGATGAATTTCGTCGAAAATACAAGGTTATAGCCTTGCTAATTTTTTGGAGAAAAATACTTTTGGGGTTAGAATTGCGTGAAATTATGGAAAACAGTGTTTTTCTGGGACGCTAAATCGACTGGTGCAATCAGTTTGTCGATAGGATGTATAGAACATCCTTTAATCGTGATCCGAATAAATCAGGGTGGTTACATGATACACTTCCAACCAAAGGAGTGAACTTTTAACGAAGTTATTCATATTACTGCATTTTTAATACGATTTTCAGGTTCTGCGTGGTCGATTTAGTAGTTCTAGACCAATTTTACAAAAATCTAATTTTCGATGAATTTCGACCAAAATCCAAGGTTATAGCCTTGCTAATTTTTTTGAGAAAAATACTTTTGGGGTTAGAATTGCGTGAAATTATGGAAAACAGTGTTTTTTGGGACGCTAAATCGACTGGTGCAATCAGTTTGTCGATAGGATGTATAGAACATCCTTAAATCGTGATGCGAATAAATCAGGGTGGATACTTGATACACTCGCAATCAAAAGTAGTGAACTTTTAACGAAATCATTGATAATATTGCATATTTAATGCGATTTTCGGGTTCTGCGTGGTCGATTTAGTGGTTCTAAACCATTTTTACAAAAATCTAATTTTCGATGAATTTCGACCAAAATCCAAGGTTATAGCCTTGCTAATTTTTTGAGAAAAATACTTTTGGGGTTAGAATTGCGTGAAATTATGGAAAACAGTGTTTTTGGGACGCTAAATCGACTGGTGCAATCAGTTTGTCGATGTGATGTATAGAACATCCTTAAATCGTAATGCGAATAAATCAGGGTGGATACTTGATATACTCGCAATCAAAAGTAGTGAACTTTTAACGAAATCATTGATAATATTGCATATTTAATGCGATTTTCGGGTTCTGCGTGGTCGATTTAGTGGTTCTAGACCATTTTTACAAAAATCTATTTTTCGATGAATTTCGACCAAAATCCAAGGTTATAGCCTTGCTAATTTTTTGAGAAAAATACTTTTGGGGTTACAATTGCTTGAAATTATGGAAAACAGTGTTTTTTGGGACGCTAAATCGACTGGTGCAATCAGTTTGTCGATAGGATGTATAGAACATCCTTAAATCGTGATGCGAATAAATCAGGGTGGATACTTGATACACTCGCAATCAAAAGTAGTGAACTTTTAACGAAATCATTGATAATATTGCATATTTAATGCGATTTTCGGGTTCTGCGTGGTCGATTTAGTGGTTCTAAACCATTTTTACAAAAATCTAATTTTCGATGAATTTCGACCAAAATCCAAGGTTATAGCCTTGCTAATTTTTTGGAGAAAAATACTTTTGGCCTTAGAATTGCGTGAAATTATGGAAAACAGTGTTTTTGGGACGCTTAATCGACTGGTGCAATCAGTTTGTCGATGTGATGTATAGAACATCCTTAAATCGTGATGCGAATAAATCAGGGTGGATACTTGATACACTCGCAATCAAAAGTAGTGAACTTTTAACGAAATCATTGATAATATTGCATATTTAATGCGATTTTCGGGTTCTGCGTGGTCGATTTAGTGGTTCTAGACCATTTTTACAAAAATCTAATTTTCGATGAATTTCGACCAAAATCCAAGGTTATAGCCTTGCTAATTTTTTGGAGAAAAATACTTTTGGCCTTAGAATTGCGTGAAATTATGGAAAAAAGTGTTTTTTGGGACGCTAAATCGACTGGTGCAATCAGTTTGTCGATAGGATGTATAGAACATCCTTTAATCGTGATCCGAATAAATCAGGGTGGTTACATGATACACTCCCAACCAAAGGAGTGAAATTTTAACGAAGTTATTCATATTACTGCATTTTTAATACGATTTTCCGGTTCTGCGTGGTTGATTTAGTAGTTCTAGACCAATTTTACAAAAATCTAATTTTTGATGAAATTCGACCAAAATCCAAGGTTATAGCCTTGCTAATTTTTTTGAGAAAAATACTTTTGGGATTAGAATTGCGTGAAATTATGAAAAAAATTGTTTTTTGGGACGCTAAATCGACTGGTGCAATCAGTTTGTCGATAGGATGTATAGAACATCCTTAAATCGTGATGCGAATAAATCAGGGTGGATACTTGATACACTCGCAATCAAAAGTAGTGAACTTTTAACGAAATCATTGATAATATTGCATATTTAATGCGATTTTCGGGTTCTGCGTGGTCGATTTAGTGGTTCTAGACCATTTTTACAAAAATCTAATTTTCGATGAATTTCGACCAAAATCCAAGGTTATAGCCTTGCTAATTTTTTGGAGAAAAATACTTTTGGCCTTAGAATTGCGTGAAATTATGGAAAACAGTGTTTTTTGGGACGCTAAATCGACTGGTGCAATTAGTTTGTCGATAGGATGTATAGAACATCCTTTAATCGTGATCCGAATAAATCAGGGTGGGTACTTGATACACTCGCAATCAAAAGTAGTGAACTTTTAACGAAATCATTAATAATATTGCATTTTTAATACGATTTTCAGGTTCTGCGTGGTCGATTTAGTGGTTCTAGACCATTTTTACAAAAATCTAATTTTTGATAAATTTCGACCAAAATCCAAGGTTATAGCCTTGCTAATTTTTTGAGAAAAATACTTTTGGTGTTAGAATTGCGTGAAATTATGGAAAACAGTGTTTTTGGGACGCTAAATCGTTTGGTGTAATCGGTTTGTCGATAGAATGTATAGAACATCCTTTAATCGTGATCCGAATAAATCAGGGTGGTTACATGATACACTCCCAACCAAAGGAGTGAACTTTTCACGAACTTATTTATATTACTGCATTTTTAATACGATTTTCAGTTTCTGCGTGGTCGATTTAGTGGTTCTAGACCATTTTTACAAAAATGTAATTTTTGATAAATTTCGACCAAAATCCAAGGTTATAGCCTTGCTAATTTTTTAGAGAAAACTACTTTTGGCGTCAGAATTGCGTGAAATTATGAAAAACAGTGTTTTTGGGTCGCTAAATCGACTGGTGCAATCAGTTTGTCGATAGGATGTATAGAACATCCTTAAATCGTGATCCGAATAAATCAGGGTGGGTACTTGATACACTCGCAATCAAAAGTAGTGAACTTTTAACGAAATCATTAATAATATTGCATTTTTAATGCGATTTTCGGATTCTGCGTGGTCGATTTAGTGGTTCTAGACCATTTTTACAAAAATCTAATTTTTGATGAATTTCGACCAAAATCCAAGGTTATAGCCTTGCTAATTTTTTGGAGAAAAATACTTTTGGCCTTAGAATTGCGTGAAATTATGGAAAACAGTGTTTTTTTGGGACGCTAAATCGACTGGTGCAATCAGTTTGTCGATAGGATGTATAGAACATCCTTTAATCGTGATCCGAATAAATCAGGGTGGTTACATGATACACTCCCAACCAAAGGAGTGAACTTTTCACGAAGTTATTCATATTACTGCATTTTTAATACGATTTTCAGGTTCTGCGTGGTCGATTTAGTGGTTCTAGACCATTTTTACAAAAATCTAATTTTTGATAAATTTCGACCAAAATCCAAGGTTATAGCCTTGCTAATTTTTTTGAGAAAAATACTTTTGGCGTTAGAATTGCGTGAAATTATGGAAAACAGTGTTTTTTGGGACGCTAAATCGACTGGTGCAATCAGTTTGTCGATAGGATGTATAGAACATCCTTTAATCGTGATCCGAATAAATCAGGGTGGGTACTTGATACACTCGCAATCAAAAGTAGTGAACTTTTAACGAAATCATTAATAATATTGCATTTTTAATACGATTTTCAGATTCTGCGTGGTCGATTTAGTGGTTCTAGACCATTTTTACAAAAATCTAATTTTTGATGAATTTCGACCAAAATCCAAGGTTATAGCCTTGCTAATTTTTTGGAGAAAAATACTTTTGGCCTTAGAATTGCGTAAAATTATGGAAAACAGTGTTTTTGGGTCGCTAAATCGACTGGTGCAATCAGTTTGTCGATAGGATGTATAAAACATCCTTTAATCATGATCCGAAGAAATCAGGGTGGTTACATGATACACTCCCAACCAAAGGAGTGAACTTTTAACGAAGTTATTCATATTACTGCATTTTTAATACGATTTTCCGGTTCTGCGTGGTCGATTTAGTAGTTCTAGACCAATTTTACAAAAATCTAATTTCTGATGAATTTCGTCGAAAATCCAAGGTTATAGCCTTGCTAATTTTTTGGAGAAAAATACTTTTGGCCTTAGAATTGCGTGAAATTATGGAAAACAGTGTTTTTTTGGGACGCTAAATCGACTGGTGCAATCAGTTTGTCGATAGGATGTATAAAACATCCTTTAATCATGATCCGAAGAAATCAGGGTGGTTACATGATACACTCCCAACCAAAGGAGTGAACTTTTAACGAAGTTATTCATATTACTGCATTTTTAATACGATTTTTCAGGTTCTGCGTGGTCGATTTAGTAGTTCTAGACCAATTTTACAAAATCTAATTTCTGATGAATTTCGTCGAAAATCCAAGGTTATAGCCTTGCTAATTCTTTTGAGAAAAATACTTTTATGGTTAGAATTGCGTGAAATTATGGAAAAAAGTGTTTTTTGGGACGCTAAATCGTCTGGTGTAATCAGTTTGTAGATAGAATGTATAGAACATCCTTAAATCGTAATCTAAATAAATCAGGGTGAGTACTTGATACACTCGCAATCAAAAGTAGTGAACTATTAACGAAATCATTGATAATATTGCATTTTTAATGCGATTTTCAGGTTCTGCGTAGTCGATTTAGTAGTTCTAGACCAATTTTACAAAAATCTAATTTCTGATGAATTTCGTCGAAAATACAAGGTTATAGCCTTGCTAATTTTTTGGAGAAAAATACTTTTGGGGTTAGAATTGCGTGAAATTATGGAAAACAGTGTTTTTCTGGGACGCTAAATCGACTGGTGCAATCAGTTTGTCGATAGGATGTATAGAACATCCTTTAATCGTGATCCGAATAAATCAGGGTGGTTACATGATACACTTCCAACCAAAGGAGTGAACTTTTAACGAAGTAATTCATATTACTGCATTTTTAATACGATTTTCAGGTTCTGCGTGGTCGATTTAGTAGTTCTAGACCAATTTTACAAAAATCTAATTTCTGATGAATTTCGTCGAAAATCCAAGGTTATAGCCTTGCTAATTTTTTGGAGAAAAATACTTTTGGCCTTAGAATTGCGTGAAATTATGGAAAACAGTGTTTTTTTGGGACGCTAAATCGACTGGTGCAATCAGTTTGTCGATAGGATGTATAAAACATCCTTTAATCATGATCCGAAGAAATCAGGGTGGTTACATGATACACTCCCAACCAAAGGAGTGAACTTTTAACGAAGTTATTCATATTACTGCATTTTTAATACGATTTTCAGGTTCTGCGTGGTCGATTTAGTAGTTCTAGACCAATTTTACAAAAATCTAATTTCTGATGAATTTCGTCGAAAATCCAAGGTTATAGCCTTGCTAATTCTTTTGAGAAAAATACTTTTATGGTTAGAATTGCGTGAAATTATGGAAAAAAGTGTTTTTTGGGACGCTAAATCGTCTGGTGTAATCAGTTTGTAGATAGAATGTATAGAACATCCTTAAATCGTAATCTAAATAAATCAGGGTGAGTACTTGATACACTCGCAATCAAAAGTAGTGAACTA
The DNA here is from genome assembly GCA_035357415.1 of Ophraella communa. NCBI lineage: Eukaryota > Metazoa > Arthropoda > Insecta > Coleoptera > Chrysomelidae > Ophraella > Ophraella communa. Next base: position 9,279,028 of record CM068984.1, read on the forward strand.
TTAACGAAATCATTGATAATATTGCATTTTTAATGCGATTTTCAGGTTCTGCGTAGTCGATTTAGTAGTTCTAGACCAATTTTACAAAAATCTAATTTCTGATGAATTTCGTCGAAAATACAAGGTTATAGCCTTGCTAATTTTTTGGAGAAAAATACTTTTGGGGTTAGAATTGCGTGAAATTATGGAAAACAGTGTTTTTCTGGGACGCTAAATCGACTGGTGCAATCAGTTTGTCGATAGGATGTATAGAACATCCTTTAATCGTGATCCGAATAAATCAGGGTGGTTACATGATACACTTCCAACCAAAGGAGTGAACTTTTAACGAAGTTATTCATATTACTGCATTTTTAATACGATTTTCAGGTTCTGCGTGGTCGATTTAGTAGTTCTAGACCAATTTTACAAAAATCTAATTTTCGATGAATTTCGACCAAAATCCAAGGTTATAGCCTTGCTAATTTTTTTGAGAAAAATACTTTTGGGGTTAGAATTGCGTGAAATTATGGAAACAGTGTTTTTTGGGACGCTAAATCGACTGGTGCAATCAGTTTGTCGATAGGATGTATAGAACATCCTTAAATCGTGATGCGAATAAATCAGGGTGGATACTTGATACACTCGCAATCAAAAGTAGTGAACTTTTAACGAAATCATTGATAATATTGCATATTTAATGCGATTTTCGGGTTCTGCGTGGTCGATTTAGTGGTTCTAGACCTTTTACAAAAATCTAATTTTCGATGAATTTCGACCAAAATCCAAGGTTATAGCCTTGCTAATTTTTGGAGAAAAATACTTTTGGCCTTAGAATTGCGTGAAATTATGGAAAACAGTGTTTTTTGGGACGCTAAATCGACTGGTGCAATCAGTTTGTCGATGTGATGTATAGAACATCCTTAAATCGTGATGCGAATAAATCAGGGTGGATACTTGATACACTCGCAATAAAAAGTAGTGAACTTTTAACGAAATCATTGATAATATTGCATATTTAATGCGATTTTCGGGTTCTGCGTGGTCGATTTAGTGGTTCTAAACCATTTTTACAAAAATCTAATTTTCGATGAATTTCGACCAAAATCCAAGGTTATAGCCTTGCTAATTTTTTGGAGAAAAATACTTTTGGCCTTAGAATTGCGTGAAATTATGAAAAACAGTGTTTTTGGGTCGCTAAATCGACTGGTGCAATCAGTTTGTCGATGTGATGTATAGAACATCCTTAAATCGTGATGCGAATAAATCAGGGTGGATACTTGATACACTCGCAATCAAAAGTAGTGAACTTTTAACGAAATCATTGATAATATTGCATATTTAATGCGATTTTCGGGTTCTGCGTGGTCGATTTAGTGGTTCTAAACCATTTTTACAAAAATCTAATTTTCGATGAATTTCGACCAAAATCCAAGGTTATAGCCTTGCTAATTTTTTGGAGAAAAATACTTTTGGCCTTAGAATTGCGTGAAATTATGGAAAACAGTGTTTTTTGGGACGCTAAATCGACTGGTGCAATCAGTTTGTCGATGTGATGTATAGAACATCCTTAAATCGTGATGCGAATAAATCAGGGTGGATACTTGATACACTCGCAATCAAAAGTAGTGAACTTTTAACGAAATCATTGATAATATTGCATATTTAATGCGATTTTCGGGTTCTGCGTGGTCGATTTAGTGGTTCTAGACCATTTTTACAAAAATCTAATTTTCGATGAATTTCGACCAAAATCCAAGGTTATAGCCTTGCTAATTTTTTGGAGAAAAATACTTTTGGCCTTAGAATTGCGTGAAATTATGGAAAAAAGTGTTTTTTGGGACGCTAAATCGACTGGTGCAATCAGTTTGTCGATAGGATGTATAGAACATCCTTTAATCGTGATCCGAATAAATCAGGGTGGTTACATGATACACTCCCAACCAAAGGAGTGAAATTTTAACGAAGTTATTCATATTACTGCATTTTTAATACGATTTTCAGGTTCTGCGTGGTCGATTTAGTAGTTCTAGACCAATTTTACAAAAATCTAATTTTCGATGAATTTCGACCAAAATCCAAGGTTATAGCCTTGCTAATTTTTTGGAGAAAAATACTTTTGGCCTTAGAATTGCGTGAAATTATGGAAAAAAGTGTTTTTTGGGACGCTAAATCGACTGGTGCAATCAGTTTGTCGATGTGATGTATAGAACATCCTTAAATCGTGATGCGAATAAATCAGGGTGGATACTTGATACACTCGCAATCAAAAGTAGTGAACTTTTAACGAAATCATTGATAATATTGCATATTTAATGCGATTTTCGGGTTCTGCGTGGTCGATTTAGTGGTTCTAGACCATTTTTACAAAAATCTAATTTTCGATGAATTTCGACCAAAATCCAAGGTTATAGCCTTGCTAATTTTTTGGAGAAAAATACTTTTGGCCTTAGAATTGCGTGAAATTATGGAAAAAAGTGTTTTTTGGGACGCTAAATCGACTGGTGCAATCAGTTTGTCGATAGGATGTATAGAACATCCTTAAATCGTGATGCGAATAAATCAGGGTGGATACTTGATACACTCGCAATCAAAAGTAGTGAACTTTTAACGAAATCATTGATAATATTGCATATTTAATGCGATTTTCGGGTTCTGCGTGGTCGATTTAGTGGTTCTAGACCTTTTTTACAAAAATCTAATTTTCGATGAATTTCGACCAAAATCCAAGGTTATAGCCTTGCTAATTTTTTGGAGAAAAATACTTTTGGCCTTAGAATTGCGTGAAATTATGGAAAACAGTGTTTTTTGGGACGCTAAATCGACTGGTGCAATCAGTTTGTCGATGTGATGTATAGAACATCCTTAAATCGTGATGCGAATAAATCAGGGTGGATACTTGATACACTCGCAATAAAAAGTAGTGAACTTTTAACGAAATCATTGATAATATTGCATATTTAATGCGATTTTCGGGTTCTGCGTGGTCGATTTAGTGGTTCTAAACCATTTTTACAAAAATCTAATTTTCGATGAATTTCGACCAAAATCCAAGGTTATAGCCTTGCTAATTTTTTGGAGAAAAATACTTTTGGCCTTAGAATTGCGTGAAATTATGGAAAACAGTGTTTTTTGGGACGCTAAATCGACTGGTGCAATCAGTTTGTCGATGTGATGTATAGAACATCCTTAAATCGTGATGCGAATAAATCAGGGTGGATACTTGATACACTCGCAATCAAAAGTAGTGAACTTTTAACGAAATCATTGATAATATTGCATATTTAATGCGATTTTCGGGTTCTGCGTGGTCGATTTAGTGGTTCTAAACCATTTTTACAAAAATCTAATTTTCGATGAATTTCGACCAAAATCCAAGGTTATAGCCTTGCTAATTTTTGGAGAAAAATACTTTTGGCCTTAGAATTGCGTGAAATTATGGAAAACAGTGTTTTTTGGGACGCTAAATCGACTGGTGCAATCAGTTTGTCGATGTGATGTATAGAACATCCTTAAATCGTGATGCGAATAAATCAGGGTGGATACTTGATACACTCGCAATCAAAAGTAGTGAACTTTTAACGAAATCATTGATAATATTGCATATTTAATGCGATTTTCGGGTTCTGCGTGGTCGATTTAGTGGTTCTAGACCATTTTTACAAAAATCTAATTTTCGATGAATTTCGACCAAAATCCAAGGTTATAGCCTTGCTAATTTTTGGAGAAAAATACTTTTGGCCTTAGAATTGCGTGAAATTATGGAAAAAGTGTTTTTTGGGACGCTAAATCGACTTGTGCAATCAGTTTGTCGATCGGATGTATAGAACATCCTTAAATCGTGATGCGAATAAATCAGGGTGGATACTTGATACACTCGCAATCAAAAGTAGTGAACTTTTAACGAAATCATTGATAATATTGCATATTTAATGCGATTTTCGGGTTCTGCGTGGTCGATTTAGTGGTTCTAGACCTTTTTTACAAAGATCTAATTTTCGATGAATTTCGACCAAAATCCAAGGTTATAGCCTTGCTAATTTTTGGAGAAAAATACTTTTGGCCTTAGAATTGCGTGAAATTATGGAAAACAGTGTTTTTGGGACGCTAAATCGACTGGTGCAATCAGTTTGTCGATGTGATGTATAGAACATCCTTAAATCGTGATGCGAATAAATCAGGGTGGATACTTGATACACTCGCAATAAAAAGTAGTGAACTTTTAACGAAATCATTGATAATATTGCATATTTAATGCGATTTTCGGGTTCTGCGTGGTCGATTTAGTGGTTCTAAACCATTTTTACAAAAATCTAATTTTCGATGAATTTCGACCAAAATCCAAGGTTATAGCCTTGCTAATTTTTGGAGAAAAATACTTTTGGCCTTAGAATTGCGTGAAATTATGGAAAACAGTGTTTTTTGGGACGCTAAATCGACTGGTGCAATCAGTTTGTCGATGTGATGTATAGAACATCCTTAAATCGTGATGCGAATAAATCAGGGTGGATACTTGATACACTCGCAATCAAAAGTAGTGAACTTTTAACGAAATCATTGATAATATTGCATATTTAATGCGATTTTCGGGTTCTGCGTGGTCGATTTAGTGGTTCTAAACCATTTTTACAAAAATCTAATTTTCGATGAATTTCGACCAAAATCCAAGGTTATAGCCTTGCTAATTTTTTGGAGAAAAATACTTTTGGCCTTAGAATTGCGTGAAATTATGGAAAACAGTGTTTTTTGGGACGCTAAATCGACTGGTGCAATCAGTTTGTCGATGTGATGTATAGAACATCCTTAAATCGTGATGCGAATAAATCAGGGTGGATACTTGATACACTCGCAATCAAAAGTAGTGAACTTTTAACGAAATCATTGATAATATTGCATATTTAATGCGATTTTCGGGTTCTGCGTGGTCGATTTAGTGGTTCTAGACCATTTTTACAAAAATCTAATTTTCGATGAATTTCGACCAAAATCCAAGGTTATAGCCTTGCTAATTTTTGGAGAAAAATACTTTTGGCCTTAGAATTGCGTGAAATTATGGAAAAAGTGTTTTTGGGACGCTAAATCGACTGGTGCAATCAGTTTGTCGATGTGATGTATAGAACATCCTTAAATCGTGATGCGAATAAATCAGGGTGGATACTTGATACACTCGCAATCAAAAGTAGTGAACTTTTAACGAAATCATTGATAATATTGCATATTTAATGCGATTTTCGGGTTCTGCGTGGTCGATTTAGTGGTTCTAAACCATTTTTACAAAATTCTAATTTTCGATGAATTTCGACCAAAATCCAAGGTTATAGCCTTGCTAATTTTTTGGAGAAAAATACTTTTGGCCTTAAATTGCGTGACATTATGGCAAACAGGGTTTTTTGGGACGCTAAATCGACTGGTTCAATCATTTTGTCGATGTGATGTATAGAACATCCTTAAATCGTGATGCGAATAAATCAGGGTGGATACTTGATACACTCGCAATCAAAAGTAGTGAACTTTTAACGAAATCATTGATAATATTGCATATTTAATGCGATTTTCGGGTTCTGCGTGGTCGATTTAGTGGTTCTAGACCATTTTTACAAAAATCTAATTTTCGATGAATTTCGACCAAAATCCAAGGTTATAGCCTTGCTAATTTTTTGGAGAAAAATACTTTTGGCCTTAGAATTGCGTGAAATTATGGAAAAAGTGTTTTTGGGACGCTAAATCGACTGGTGCAATCAGTTTGTCGATAGGATGTATAGAACATCCTTTAATCGTGATCCGAATAAATCAGGGTGGTTACATGATACACTCCCAACCAAAGGAGTGAAATTTTAACGAAGTTATTCATATTACTGCATTTTTAATACGATTTTCCGGTTCTGCGTGGTTGATTTAGTAGTTCTAGACCAATTTTACAAAAATCTAATTTTTGATGAAATTCGACCAAAATCAAAGGTTATAGCCTTGCTAATTTTTTTGAGAAAAATACTTTTGGGATTAGAATTGCGTGAAATTATGAAAAAAATTGTTTTTTGGGACGCTAAATCGACTGGTGCAATCAGTTTGTAGATAGGATGTATAGAACATCCTTAAATCGTGATGCGAATAAATCAGGGTGGATACTTGATACACTCGCAATCAAAAGTAGTGAACTTTTAACGAAATCATTGATAATATTGCATATTTAATGCGATTTTCGGGTTCTGCGTGGTCGATTTAGTGGTTCTAGACCATTTTTACAAAAATCTAATTTTCGATGAATTTCGACCAAAATCCAAGGTTATAGCCTTGCTAATTTTTTGGAGAAAAATACTTTTGGCCTTAGAATTGCGTGAAATTATGGAAAACAGTGTTTTTTGGGACGCTAAATCGACTGGTGCAATCAGTTTGTCGATAGGATGTATAGAACATCCTTAAATAGTGATCCGAATAAATCAGGGTGGTTACATGATACACTCCCAACCAAAGGAGTGAACTTTTAACGAAGTTATTCATATTACTGCATTTTTAATACGATTTTCAGGTTCTACGTGGTCGATTTAGTAGTTCTAGGCCAATTTTACAAAAATCTAATTTCTGATGAATTTCGACCAAAATCCAAGGTTATAGCCTTGCTAATTTTTTTGAGAAAAATACTTTTGGCGTTAGAATTGCGTGAAATTATGGAAAAAAGTGTTTTTTGGGACGCTAAATCGACTGGTGCAATCAGTTTGTCGATAGGATGTATAGAACATCCTTTAATCGTGATCCGAATAAATCAGGGTGGTTACATGATACACTCCCAACCAAAGGAGTGAACTTTTAACGAAGTTATTCATATTACTGCATTTTTAATACGATTTTCCGGTTCTGCGTGGTTGATTTAGTAGTTCTAGACCAATTTTACAAAAATCTAATTTTTGATGAAATTCGATCAAAATCCAAGGTTATAGCCTTGCTAATTTTTTTGAGAAAAATACTTTTGGGATTAGAATTGCGTGAAATTATGAAAAAAATTGTTTTTTGGGACGCTATATCGACTGGTGCAATTAGTTTGTCGATAGGATGTATAGAACATCCTTTAATCGTGATCCGAATAAATCAGGGTGGTTACATGATACACTCCCAACCAAAGGAGTGAACTTTTAACGAAGTTATTCATATTACTGCATTTTTAATACGATTTTCAGGTTCTACGTGGTCGATTTAGTAGTTCTAGGCCAATTTTACAAAAATCTAATTTCTGATGAATTTCGACCAAAATCCAAGGTTATAGCCTTGCTAATTTTTTTTAGAAAAATACTTTTGGGATTAGAATTGCGTGAAATTATGGAAAAAAGTGTTTTTGGGACGCTAAATCGACTGGTGCAATCAGTTTGTCGATAGGATGTATAGAACATCCTTTAATCGTGATCCGAATAAATCAGGGTGGTTACATGATACACTCCCAACCAAAGGAGTGAACTTTTAACGAAGTTATTCATATTACTGCATTTTTAATACGATTTTCCGGTTCTGCGTGGTTGATTTAGTAGTTCTAGACCAATTTTACAAAAATCTAATTTTTGATGAAATTCGACCAAAATCCAAGGTTATAGCCTTGCTAATTTTTTTGAGAAAAATACTTTTGGGATTAGAATTGCGTGAAATTATGAAAAAAATTGTTTTTTGGGACGCTATATCGACTGGTGCAATCAGTTTGTCGATAGGATGTATAGAACATCCTTTAATCGTGATCCGAATAAATCAGGGTGGTTACATGATACACTCCCAACCAAAGGAGTGAACTTTTAACGAAGTTATTCATATTACTGCATTTTTAATACGATTTTCAGGTTCTGCGTGGTCGATTTAGTGGTTCTAGACCATTTTTACAAAAATCTAATTTTTGATAAATTTCGACCAAAATCCAAGGTTATAGCCTTGCTAATTTTTTTGAGAAAAATACTTTTGGGATTAGAATTGCGTGAAATTATGGAAAAAAGTGTTTTTTGGGACGCTAAATCGACTGGTGCAATCAGTTTGTCGATAGGATGTGTAGAACATCCTTTAATCGGATCCGAATAAATCAGGGTGGTTACATGATACACTCCCAACCAAAGGAGTGAACTTTTAACGAAGTTATTCATATTACTGCATTTTTAATACGATTTTCCGGTTCTGCGTGGTTGATTTAGTAGTTCTAGACCAATTTTACAAAAATATAATTTTTGATGAAATTCGGCCAAAATCCAAGGTTATAGCCTTGCTAATTTTTTTGAGAAAAATACTTTTGGGATTAGAATTGCGTGAAATTATGAAAAAAATTGTTTTTTGGGACGCTATATCGACTGGTGCAATCAGTTTGTCGATAGGATGTATAGAACATCCTTTAATCGTGATCCGAATAAATCAGGGTGGTTACATGATACACTCCCAACCAAAGGAGTGAACTTTTAACGAAGTTATTCATATTACTGCATTTTTAATACGATTTTCCGCTTCTGCGTGGTTGATTTAGTAGTTCTAGACCAATTTTACAAAAATCTAATTTTTGATGAAATTCGACCAAAATCCAAGGTTATATATAGCCTTGCTAATTTTTTTGAGAAAAATACTTTTGGCGTTAGAATTGCGTGAAATTATGGAAAACAGTGTTTTTTGGGACGCTAAATCGACTGGTGCAATCAGTTTGTCGATAGGATGTATAGAACATCCTTTAATCGTGATCCGAATAAATCAGGGTGGTTACATGATACACTCCCAACCAAAAGAGTGAACTTTTAACGAAGTTATTCATATTACTGCAGTTTTAATACGATTTTCAGGTTCTACGTGGTCGATTTAGTAGTTCTAGGCCAATTTTACAAAAATCTAATTTCTGATGAATTTCGACCAAAATCCAAGGTTATAGCCTTGCTAATTTTTTGGAGAAAATTATTTTTGGCGTAAGAATTGCGTGAAATTATGGAAAACAGTGTTTTTTGGGACGCTAAATCGACTGGTGCAATCAGTTTGTCGATAGGATGTATAGAACATCCTTAAATCGTGATCCGAATAAATCAGGGTGGATACTTGATACACTCGCAATCAAAAGTAGTGAACTTTTAACGAAATCATTGATAATATTGCATATTTAATGCGATTTTCGGGTTCTGCGTGGTCGATTTAGTGGTCTAGACCATTTTTACGAAAATCTAATTTTTGATGAATTTCGACCAAAATCCAATCTCCAATCCAATTGCTAATTTTTTGGAGAAAAATACTTTTGGCCTTAGAAATGCGTAAAATTATGGAAAACAGTGTTTTTTGGGACGCTAAATCGACTGGTGCAATCAGTTTGTCGATAGGATGTATAGAACATCCTTAAATCGTGATCCGAATAAATCAGGGTGGATACTTGATACACTCGCAATCAAAAGAAGTGAACTTTTAACGAAATCATTGATAATATTGCATATTTAATGCGATTTTCGGGTTCTGCGTGGTCGATTTAGTGGTTCTAGACCATTTTTACAAAAATCTAATTTTCGATGAATTTCGACCAAAATCCAAGGTTATAGCCTTGCTAATTTTTTGGAGAAAAATACTTTTGGCCTTAGAATTGCGTGAAATTATGGAAAACAGTGTTTTTTGGGACGCTAAATCGACTGGTGCAATCAGTTTGTCGATAGGATGTATAGAACATCCTTAAATAGTGATCCGAATAAATCAGGGTGGTTACATGATACACTCCCAACCAAAGGAGTGAACTTTTAACGAAGTTATTCATATTACTGCATTTTTAATACGATTTTCAGGTTCTACGTGGTCGATTTAGTAGTTCTAGGCCAATTTTACAAAAATCTAGTTTCTGATGAATTTCGACCAAAATCCAAGGTTATAGCCTTGCTAATTTTTTTGAGAAAAATACTTTTGGCGTTAGAATTGCGTGAAATTATGGAAAAAAGTGTTTTTTGGGACGCTAAATCGACTGGTGCAATCAGTTTGTTGATAGGATGTATAGAACATCCTTTAATCGTGATCCGAATAAATCAGGGTGGTTACATGATACACTCCCAACCAAAGGAGTGAAATTTTAACGAAGTTATTCATATTACTGCATTTTTAATACGATTTTCCGGTTCTGCGTGGTTGATTTAGTAGTTCTAGACCAATTTTACAAAAATCTAATTTTTGATGAAATTCGACCAAAATCCAAGGTTATAGCCTTGCTAATTTTTTTGAGAAAAATACTTTTGGGATTAGAATTGCGTGAAATTATGAAAAAAATTGTTTTTTGGGACGCTAAATCGACTGCTGCAATCAGTTTGTCGATAGGATGTGTAGAACATCCTTAAATCGTGATGCGAATAAATCAGGGTGGATACTTGATACACTCGCAATCAAAAGTAGTGAACTTTTAACGAAATCATTGATAATATTGCATATTTATTGCGATTTTCGGGTTCTGCGTGGTCGATTTAGTGGTTCAAGACCATTTTTACAAAAATCTAATTTCTGATGAATTTCGTCGAAAATACAAGGTTATAGCTTTGCTAATTTTTTGGAGAAAAATACTTTTGGGGTTAGAATTGCGTGAAATTATGGAAAACAGTGTTTTTCTGGGACGCTAAATCGACTGGTGCAATCAGTTTGTCGATAGGATGTATAGAACATCCTTAAATAGTGATCCGAATAAATCAGGGTGGTTACATGATACACTCCCAACAAAAGGAGTGAACTTTTAACGAAGTTATTCATATTACTGCATTTTTAATACGATTTTCAGGTTCTACGTGGTCGATTTAGTAGTTCTAGGCCAATTTTACAAAAATCTAATTTCTGATGAATTTCGACCAAAATCCAAGGTTATAGCCTTGCTAATTTTTTTGAGAAAAATACTTTTGGCGTTAGAATTGCGTGAAATTATGGAAGAAAGTGTTTTTTGGGACGCTAAATCGACTGGTGCAATCAGTTTGTCGATAGGATGTATAGAACATCCTTTAATCGTGATCCGAATAAATCAGGGTGGTTACATGATACACTCCCAACAAAAGGAGTGAACTTTTAACGAAGTTATTCATATTACTGCATTTTTAATACGATTTTCAGGTTCTACGTGGTCGATTTAGTAGTTCTAGGCCAATTTTACAAAAATCTAATTTCTGATGAATTTCGACCAAAATCCAAGGTTATAGCCTTGCTAATTTTTTTGAGAAAAATACTTTTGGCGTTAGAATTGCGTGAAATTATGGAAAAAAGTGTTTTTTGGGACGCTAAATCGACTGGTGCAATCAGTTTGTCGATAGGATGTATAGAACATCCTTTAATCGTGATCCGAATAAATTAGGGTGGTTACATGATACACTCCCAACCAAAGGAGTGAACTTTTAACGAAGTTATTCATATTACTGCATTTTTAATACGATTTTCAGGTTCTACGTGGTCGATTTAGTAGTTCTAGGCCAATTTTACAAAAATCTAATTTTTGATGAAATTCGACCAAAATCCAAGGTTATAGCCTTGCTAATTTTTTTGAGAAAAATACTTTTGGGATTAGAATTGCGTGAAATTATGGAAAAAAGTGTTTTTTGGGACGCTAAATCGACTGGTGCAATCAGTTTGTCGATAGGATGTATAGAACATCCTTTAATCATGATCCGAAGAAATCAGGGTGGGTACTTGATACACTCGCAATCAAAAATTAGATTTTTGTAAAATTGTTCTAAGACCACTAAATCGACCAAGCAGAACCTGAAAATCGTATTAAAAATGCAATATTATCAATGATTTCGTTAAAAGTTCACTACTTTTGATTGCGAGTGTATTAAGTACCCACCCTGATTTATTCGCATCACGATTTAAGGATGTTCTATACATCCTCTCAACAAGCTGATTGCACCAGTCGATTTAGCGTCCCAAAAAAACACTGTTTTCCATAATTTTACGCAATTCTAACGCCAAAAGTATTTTTCTCAAAAAAATTAGCAAGGCTATAACCTTGGATTTTGGTCGAATTTCATCAAAAATTAGATTTTTATAAAATTGGTCTAAAACCACTAAATAGACCACGCAGAACCTGAAAATCGTATTAAAAATGCAATATTATCAATGATTTCGTTAAAAGTTCACTACTTTTGATTGCGAGTGTATCAAGTACCCACCCTGATTTATTCGGATCACTATTTAAGAATGTTCTATACATCCTATCGACAAACTGATTACACCAGACGATTTAGCGTCCCAAAAAACACTATTTTCTATAATTTTACGCAATTCTAACGCCAAAAGTATTTTTCTCAAAAAAATTAGCAAGGCTATAACCTTGGATTTTGGTCGAAATTCATCAAAAATTAAATTTTTGTAAAATTGGTCTAAAACCACTAAATCGACCACGCAGAACCTAAAAATCGTATTAAAAATGCAATATTATCAATGATTTCGTTAAAAGTTCACTACTTTTGATTGCGAGTGTATCAAGTACCCACCCTGATTTATTCGGATCACGATTAAAGGATGTTCTATACATCCTATCGACAAACTGATTGCACCAGTCGATTTAGCGTCCCAAAAAACACTGTTTTCCATAATTTCACGCAATTCTAACGCCAAAAGTATTTTTTCCAAAAAAATTAGCAAGGCTATAACCTTGGATTTTGGTCGAAATTCATCAAAAAATAGATTTTTGTAAAATTGGTCTAGAACCACTAAATCGGCAACGCAGAACTTGAAAATCGTATTAAAAATGCAATATTATGAATAATTTCGTTAAAAGTTCACTACTTTTGATTGCGAGTGTATCAAGTACCCACCCTGATTTCTTCGGATCATGATTAAAGGATGTTCTATACATCCTATCGACAAACTGATTGCACCAGTCGATTAAGCGTCCCAAAAAACACTGTTTTCCATAATTTTACGCAATTCTAACGCCAAAAGTATTTTTCCCAAAAAATTAGCAAGGCTATAACCTTGGATTTTGGTCGAAATTCATCAAAAATTAGATTTTTGTAAAATTGGTCTAGAACCACTAAATCGACCACGCAGAACCTGAAAATTGTATTAAAAATGCAATATTATGAATAATTTCGTTAAAAGTTCACTATTTTTGATTGCGAGTGTATCAAGTACCCACCCTGATTTATTCGGATCACGATTAAAGGATGTTCTATACATCCTATCGACAAACTGATTGTACCAGTCGATTTAGCGTCCCAAAAAACACTGTTTTCCATAATTTCACGCAATTCTAACGCCAAAAGTATTTTTCTCAAAAAAATTAGCAAGGCTATAACCTTGGATTTTGGTCAAAATTCATCAAAAATTAAATTTTTGTAAAATTGGTCTAAAACCACTAAATATAGACCACGCAGAACCTTAAAATCGTATTAAAAATGCAATATTATCAATGATTTCGTTAAAAGTTCACTACTTTTGATTGCGAGTGTATCAAGTACCCACCCTGATTTATTCGGATCACGATTAAAGGATGTTCTATACATCCTATCGACAAACTGATTGCACCAGTCGATTTAGCGTCCCAAAAAACACTGTTTTCCATAATTTCACGCAATTCTAACGCCAAAAGTATTTTTCTCAAAAAAATTAGCAAGGCTATAACCTTGGATTTTGGTCGAAATTCATCAAAAAATAGATTTTTGTAAAATTGGTCTAGAACCACTAAATCGGCAACGCAGAACTTGAAAATCGTATTTAAAATGCAATATTATGAATAATTTCGTTAAAAGTTCACTACTTTTGATTGCGAGTGTATCAAGTACCCACCCTGATTTATTCGGATCACGATTAACGGATGTTCCATACATCCTATCGACAAACTGATTGCACCAGTCGATTTAGCGTCCCAAAAAACACTGTTTTCCATAATTTCACGCAATTCTAACGCCAAAAATAATTTTCTCAAAAAAATTAGCAAGGCTATAACCTTGGATTTTGGTCGAAATTCATCAAAAATTAGATTTTTGTAAAATTGGTCTAGAACCACTAAATCGACCTCGCAGAACCTGAAAATCGTATTAAAAATGCAATATTATGAATAATTTCGTTAAAAGTTCATTACTTTTGATTGCGAGTGTATGAAGTACCCACCCTGATTTTTTCGGATCATGATTAAAGGATGTTCTATACATCCTATCGACAAACTGATTGCACCAGTCGATTAAGCGTCCCAAAAAACACTGTTTTCCATAATTTCACGCAATTCTAACGCCAAAAGTATTTTTCTCAAAAAAATTAGCAAGGCTCTAACCTTGGATTTTGGTCGAAATTCATCAAAAATTAGATTTTTGTCTAATTGGTCTAGAACCACTAAATCGACCACGCAGAACCTGAAAATCGCATTAAATGTGCAATATTATTAATAATTTCGTTAAAAGTTCACTACTTGTGATTGCGAGTGTATCAAGTACCCACCCTGATTTCTTCGGATCACGATTTAAGGATAATCTATACATCCTATCGACAAACTGATTGCACCAGTCGATTTAGCGTCCCAAAAAACACTGTTTTCCATAATTTCACGCAATTCTAACGCCAAAAGTATTTTTCTCAAAAAAATTAGCAAGGCTATAACCTTGGATTTTGGTCGAAATTCATCAAAAATTAGATTTTTGTAAAATTGGTCTAGAACCACTAAATCGACCACGCAGAACCTGAAAATTGTATTAAAAATGCAATATTATGAATAATTTCGTTAAAAGTTCACTACTTTTGATTGCGAGTGTATAAAGTACCCACCCTGATTTCTTCGGATCATGATTAAAGGATGTTCTATACATCCTATCGACAAACTGATTGCACCAGTCGATTTAGCGTCCCAAAAAACACTGTTTTCCATAATTTCACGCAATTCTAACGCCAAAAGTATTTTTCTCAAAAAAATTAGCAAGGCTATAACCTTGGATTTTGGTCGAAATTCATCAAAAATTAGATTTTTGTAAAATTGGTCTAGAACCACTAAATCGACCTCGCAGAACCTGAAAATCGTATTAAAAATGCAATTTTTAGAATAATTTCGTTAAAAGTTCATTACTTTTGATTGCGAGTGTATGAAGTACCCACCCTGATTTATTCGGATCACGATTTAAGGATGTTCTATACATCCTATCGACAAACTGATTGAACCAGTCGATTAAGCGTCCCAAAAAACACTGTTTTCCATAATTTCACGCAATTCTAACGCCAAAAGTATTTTTCTCAAAAAAATTAGCAAGGCTATAACCTTGGATTTTGGTCGAAATTCATCAAAAATTAGATTTTTGTAAAATTGGTCTAGAACCACTAAATCGACCACGCAGAACCTGAAAATTGTATTAAAAATGCAATATTATGAATAATTTCGTTAAAAGTTCACTACTTTTGATTGCGAGTGTATCAAGTACCCACCCTGATTTATTCGGATCACGATTAAAGGATGTTCTATACATCCTATCGACAAACTGATTGCACCAGTCGATTAAGCGTCCCAAAAAACACTGTTTTCCATAATTTCACGCAATTCTAACGCCAAAAGTATTTTTCTCAAAAAAATTAGCAAGGCTATAACCTTGGATTTTGGTCGAAATTCATCAAAAATTAGATTTTTGTAAAATTGGTCTAGAACCACTAAATCGACCACGCAGAACCTGAAAATCGTATTAAAAATGCAATATTATGAATAATTTCGTTAAAAGTTTACTACTTTTGATTGCGAGTGTATGAAGTACCCACCCTGATTTCTTCGGATCATGATTAAAGGATGTTCTATACATCCTATCGACAAACTGATTGCACCAGTCGATTTAGCGTCCCAAAAAACACTGTTTTCCATAATTTCACGCAATTCTAACGCCAAAAGTATTTTTCTCAAAAAAATTAGCAAGGCTATAACCTTGGATTTTGGTCGAAATTCATCAAAAATTAGATTTTTGTAAAATTGGTCTAGAACCACTAAATCGACCTCGCAGAACCTGAAAATCGTATTAAAAATGCAATATTATGAATAATTTCGTTAAAAGTTCATTACTTTTGATTGCGAGTGTATGAAGTACCCACCCTGATTTATTCGGATCACGATTTAAGGATGTTCTATACATCCTATCGACAAACTGATTGCACCAGTCGATTAAGCGTCCCAAAAAACACTGTTTTCCATAATTTCACGCAATTCTTACGCCAAAAATTATTTTCTCAAAAAAATTAGCAAGGCTATAACCTTGGATTTTGGTCGAAATTCATCAAAAATTAGATTTTTGTAAAATTGGTCTAGAACCACTAAATCGACCTCGCAGAACCTGAAAATCGTATTAAAAATGCAATATTATGAATAATTTCGTTAAAAGTTCATTACTTTTGATTGCGAGTGTATGAAGTACCCACCCTGATTTATTCGGATCACGATTTAAGGATGTTCTATACATCCTATCGACAAACTGATTGCACCAGTCGATTAAGCGTCCCAAAAAACACTGTTTTCCATAATTTCACGCAATTCTAACGCCAAAAGTATTTTTCTCAAAAAAATTAGCAAGGCTATAACCTTGGATTTTGGTCGAAATTCATCAAAAATTAGATTTTTGTAAAATTGCTTTAAAACCACTAAATCAACCACGCAGAACCTGAAAATCGTATTAAAAATGCAATATTATGAATAATTTCGTTAAAAGTTCATTACTTTTGATTGCGAGTGTATGAAGTACCCACCCTGATTTATTCGGATCACGATTTAAGGATGTTCTATACATCCTATCGACAAACTGATTGAACCAGTCGATTAAGCGTCCCAAAAAACACTGTTTTCCATAATTTCAGGCAATTCTAACGCCAAAAGTATTTTTCTCAAAAAAATTAGCAAGGCTATAACCTTGGATTTTGGTCGAAATTCATCAAAAATTAGATTTTTGTAAAATTGGTCTAGAACCACTAAATCGACCACGCAGAACCTGAAAATTGTATTAAAAATGCAATATTATGAATAATTTCGTTAAAAGTTCACTACTTTTGATTGCGAGTGTATCAAGTACCCACCCTGATTTATTCGGATCACGATTAAAGGATGTTCTATACATCCTATCGACAAACTGATTGCACCAGTCGATTTAGCGTCCCAAAAAACACTGTTTTCCATAATTTCACGCAATTCTAACGCCAAAAGTATTTTTCTCAAAAAAATTAGCAAGGCTATAACCTTGGATTTTGGTCGAAATTCATCAAAAATTAGATTTTTGTAAAATTGGTCTAGAACCACTAAATCGACCACGCAGAACCTGAAAATCGTATTAAAAATGCAATATTATGAATAATTTCGTTAAAAGTTTACTACTTTTGATTGCGAGTGTATCAAGTACCCACCCTGATTTCTTCGGATCATGATTAAAGGATGTTCTATACATCCTATCGACAAACTGATTGCACCAGTCTATTTAGCGTCCCAAAAACACTGTTTTCCATAATTTCACGCAATTCTAACGCCAAAAGTATTTTTCTCAAAAAATTAGCAAGGCTATAACCTTGGATTTTGGTCGAAATTCATCAAAAATTAGATTTTTGTAAAATTGGTCTAGAACCACTAAATCGACCTCGCAGAACCTGAAAATCGTATTAAAAATGCAATATTATGAATAATTTCGTTAAAAGTTCATTACTTTTGATTGCGAGTGTATGAAGTACCCACCCTGATTTATTCGGATCACGATTTAAGGATGTTCTATACATCCTATCGACAAACTGATTGCACCAGTCGATTAAGCGTCCCAAAAAACACTGTTTTCCATAATTTCACGCAATTCTTACGCCAAAAATTATTTTCTCAAAAAAATTAGCAAGGCTATAACCTTGGATTTTGGTCGAAATTCATCATAAATTAGATTTTTGTAAAATTGGTCTAGAACCACTAAATCGACCTCGCAGAACCTGAAAATCGTATTAAAAATGCAATATTATGAATAATTTCGTTAAAAGTTCATTACTTTTGATTGCGAGTGTATGAAGTACCCACCCTGATTTATTCGGATCACGATTTAAGGATGTTCTATACATCCTATCGACAAACTGATTGCACCAGTCGATTAAGCGTCCCAAAAAACACTGTTTTCCATAATTTCACGCAATTCTAACGCCAAAAGTATTTTTCTCAAAAAAATTAGCAAGGCTATAACCTTGGATTTTGGTCGAAATTCATCAAAAATTAGATTTTTGTAAAATTGCTTTAAAACCACTAAATCAACCACGCAGAACCTGAAAATCGTATTAAAAATGCAATATTATCAATGATTTCGTTAAAAGTTCACTACTTTTGATTGCGAGTGTATCAAGTACCCACCCTGATTCATTCGGATTACGATTAAAGGATGTTCTATACATCCTATCGACAAACTGATTGCACCAGTCGATTAAGCGTCCCAAAAAACACTGTTTTCCATAATTTCACGCAATTCTAACGCCAAAAGTATTTTTCTCAAAAAAATTAGCAAGGCTATAACCTTGGATTTTGGTCGAAATTCATCAAAAATTAGATTTTTGTAAAATTGGTCTAGAACCACTAAATCGACCACGCAGAACCTGAAAATTGTATTAAAAATGCAATATTATGAATAATTTCGTTAAAAGTTCACTACTTTTGATTGCGAGTGTATCAAGTACCCACCCTGATTTATTCGGATCACGATTAAAGGATGTTCTATACATCCTATCGACAAACTGATTGCACCAGTCGATTAAGCGTCCCAAAAAACACTGTTTTCCATAATTTCACGCAATTCTAACGCCAAAAGTATTTTTCTCAAAAAAATTAGCAAGGCTATAACCTTGGATTTTGGTCGAAATTCATCAAAAATTAGATTTTTGTAAAATTGGTCTAGAACCACTAAATCGACCACGCAGAACCTGAAAATTGTATTAAAAATGCAATATTATGAATAATTTCGTTAAAAGTTCACTACTTTTGATTGCGAGTGTATCAAGTACCCACCCTGATTTATTCGGATCACGATTAAAGGATGTTCTATACATCCTATCGACAAACTGATTGCACCAGTCGATTAAGCGTCCCAAAAAACACTGTTTTCCATAATTTCACGCAATTCTAACGCCAAAAATAATTTTCTCAAAAAATTTAGCAAGGCTCTAACCTTGGATTTTGGTCCTGAAATTCATCAAAAATTAGATTTTTGTCTAATTGGTCTAGAACCACTAAATCGACCACGCAGAACCTGAAAATTGTATTAAAAATGCAATATTATGAATGATTTCGTTAAAAGTTCACTACTTGTGATTGCGAGTGTATGAAGTACCCACCCTGATTTATTCGGATCATGATTAATGGATGTTCTATACATCCTATCGACAAACTGATTGCACCAGTCGATTTAGCGTCCCAAAAAACACTGTTTTCCATAATTTCACGCAATTCTAACGCCAAAAGTATTTTTCTCAAAAAAATTAGCAAGGCTATAACCTTGGATTTTGGTCAAAATTCATCAAAAATTAGATTTCTGTAAAATTGGTCTAGAACCACTAAATCGACCACGCAGAACCTGAAAATCGTATTAAAAATGCAATATTATGAATAAATTTGGTTAAAAGTTCACTACTTTTGATTGCGAGTGTATGAAGTACCCACCCTGATTTATTCGGATCACGATTTAAGGATGTTCTATACATCCTATCGACAAACTGATTGCACCAGTCGATTTAGCGTCCCAAAAAACACTGTTTTCCATAATTTCACGCAATTCTAACGCCAAAAGTATTTTTCTCAAAAAAATTAGCAACGCTATAACCTTGGATCTTGGTCGAAATTCATCAAAAATTAGATTTTTGTAAAATTGGTCAAGAACCACTAAATCGATTACACAGAACCTGAAAATTGTATTAAAAATGCAATATTATGAATAATTTCGTTAAAAGTTCACTACTTTTGATTGCGAGTGTATCAAGTACCCACCCTGATTTCTTCGGATCACGATTTAAGGATGTTCTATACATCCTATTGACAAACTGATTGCACCAGTCGATTTAGCGTCCCAAAAAACACTGTTTTCCATAATTTCACGCAATTCTAACGCCAAAAGTATTTTTCTCAAAAAAATTAGCAAGGCTATAACCTTGGATTTTGGTCAAAATTCATCAAAAATTAGATTTTTGTAAAATTGGTCTAGAACCACTAAATCGACCACGCAGAACCTGAAAATCGTATTAAAAATGCAATATTATGAATAAATTTGGTTAAAAGTTCACTACTTTTGATTGCGAGTGTATGAAGTACCCACCCTGATTTATTCGGATCACGATTTAAGGATGTTCTATACATCCTATCGACAAACTGATTGCACCAGTCGATTTAGCGTCCCAAAAAACACTGTTTTCCATAATTTCACGCAATTCTAACGCCAAAAGTATTTTTCTCAAAAAAATTAGCAAGGCTATAACCTTGGATTTTGGTCGAAATTCATCAAAAATTAGATTTTTGTAAAATTGGTCTAGAACCACTAAATCGACCACGCAGAACCTGAAAATTGTATTAAAAATGCAATATTATGAATAATTTCGTTAAAAGTTCACTACTTGTGATTGCGAGTGTATCAAGTACCCACCCTGATTTCTTCGGATCACGATTTAAGGATGTTCTATACATCCTATCGACAAACTGATTGCACCAGTCGATTTAGCGTCCCAAAAAACACTGTTTTCCATAATTTCACGCAATTCTAACGCCAAAAGTATTTTTCTCAAAAAAATTAGCAAGGCTATAACCTTGGATTTTGGTCGAAATTCATCAAAAATTAGATTTTTGTAAAATTGGTCTAGAACCACTAAATCGACCACGCAGAACCTGAAAATTGTATTAAAAATGCAATATTATGAATAATTTCGTTAAAAGTTCACTACTTTTGATTGCGAGTGTATCAAGTACCCACCCTGATTTATTCGGATCACGATTAAAGGATGTTCTATACATCCTATCGACAAACTGATTGCACCAGTCGATTAAGCGTCCCAAAAAACACTGTTTTCCATAATTTCACGCAATTCTAACGCCAAAAATAATTTTCTCAAAAAATTTAGCAAGGCTCTAACCTTGGATTTTGGTCCTGAAATTCATCAAAAATTAGATTTTTGTCTAATTGGTCTAGAACCACTAAATCGACCACGCAGAACCTGAAAATCGTATTAAAAATGCAATATTATGAATAATTTCGTTAAAAGTTTACTACTTTTGATTGCGAGTGTATCAAGTACCCACCCTGATTTATTCGGATCACGATTAAAGGATGTTCTATACATCCTATCGACAAACTGATTGCACCAGTCGATTAAGCGTCCCAAAAAACACTGTTTTCCATAATTTCACGCAATTCTAACGCCAAAAGTATTTGGTATTTGGTCGAAATTCATCAAAAATTAGATTTTTGTAAAATTGGTCTAGAACCACTAAATCGACCACGCAGAACCTGAAAATTGTATTAAAAATGCAATATTATGAATAATTTCGTTAAAAGTTCACTACTTTTGATTGCGAGTGTATCAAGTACCCACCCTGATTTATTCGGATCACGATTAAAGGATGTTCTATACATCCTATCGACAAACTGATTGCACCAGTCGATTTAGCGTCCCAAAAAACACTGTTTTCCATAATTTCACGCAATTCTAACGCCAAAAGTATTTTTCTCAAAAAAGTTAGCAAGGCTATAAACTTGGATTTTGGTCGAAATTCATCAAAAATTAGATTTTTGTAAAATTGGTCTTGAACCACTAAATCGACCACGCAGAACCTGAAAATCGTATTAAAAATGCAATATTATGAATAATTTAGTTAAAAGTTCACTACTTTTGATTCTGAGTATATCAAGGACCCACCCTGATTTATTTGGATCGCGATTTAAGGATGTTCTATACATCCTATCGACAAACTGATTGTACTAGTCGATTTAGCGTCCTAAAAAACACCGTTTTCTATAATTTCACGCAATTCTAAAGCCAAAAGTATTTTTTAGGCCGACTGACTGGTGCAGTTAGTTTTTCGATAGCAAGTCTTGAACCATGTTAACTCTGCATTCGGGGGGAAGTGGTGTCGTAAAACCATAGGGATATTATTTTTGCTGAAGACTATCGGTAATTCTGCAATTTTAAGACCATTTTCGTATTTTACTGGTCGAATTATTGGTTTTAGACCATTTTTACCAAAAAACACAATTTAGATTTTGACCAAATTTTGAAGACACCAAAGTCAAAGGTAGCCTTGCCATTTCCTTAATTGAATTTTTTATTCTTTAAAATGCTTGAAAATATGGAAAATAAGTTTTTTTTGTCGCTGATTCGACTAGGGCAGTCAGTTTCTCGATAGCAAGTCTAGAACCTTGTTAAATTAGCATTTGAGGAAGCGGTGCCGTAAAACCCTATGGATGCTATTGTGGCTGGAAACCATCGGTAATCCAGCAATTTGAACGCCATTTTCATATTCTATGTAGTCAAATTATTGGTTTTGAATCATTTTTACCAAAATTACCATAATTTAGATTTTTACCAAATTTTAAAGACACCAAATTTAAAGGTATTAGCCTTGCCATTTCTTTTAGTGAAATTTTTTTTCTTTGAAATGCTTGAAAATATGGAAAATAGGTTTTTTTTAGTGGCTTATTCGACTAGTGGAGTCAGTTTTTTGATAGCAAGTCTAGAACCATGTTAAATCTGCATTTGGGGGATAGTGATGCCGTAAAACCTTATAGATGCCATTTTGGCTTAAAAATATCTGTAATCCTGCAATTTTAATGCGATTTTCGTATTCTACGTGGTCAAATTAGTGGTTCTGAATAATTTTTACCAAAATTAACATAATTTAGATTTTGACCAAATTTTAAAGACGCCAAATTTAAAGGTATTAGCCTTACCATTTAAAAGCTAGAGGAATCTTTTACTTGACTGTTGCCAGCGGTTGCATTGAATGATAACGCTTTGATAATACTCCACATTATTATGTGGTTATTGCTTGAGATAGGTCATATTTAAATAAGTTTTATTTTGTTTCAGGTATAGAAAAAAATTAAAATAATATTACTTAACCTCAAAATTAAATTTTTTCACTTAAAACAAAATAAAATCTCTTTAAATATAACTTAAAACTATTCCTAGCATGCATGTATACAGCACTATAACACATATATAATAAATAAGAAAATACGCAATTCAAAATGATGTTACTTATTTAACTATATTTGAAAATATACTTAATTCAAAATTTGAGTATAAAATAAAATCCAAGAATACGAATTCGCGGGAGCCAGCTAGTGTTTTATATAGATAAATTAAAAAGTCAGGTTATATTTTAGGAGACTTCTTTAAACGACGTAATTACATATTTTTTTCCCATAAAATATGGATATTTTGTTTTATCTAACTCACAAGCATTTCATTTTTATTTATTATCTATTAATACATTCGTTACCCACATCAATATTTTTTACCGAGTACACATTTTTATTACATGAAAATAAAAACAACGTAAAACTAAAAATTATATAAAATAAGATATATTTTCCTGTGCTTCTCTGTGGTCACTAAAATAATGGTATATCTACATAATTTCAAACGAAATAAAAAATATTTACTTAATTTAACAGTCAGTGAACACGTATATGGTTTATTTTTACTGTGTATTTTTAATGCGTGATATAACTAACTCATTATACTCTGTATAACTAATTGATTTAAAAACAATGATAGTCTTAAACAGTTCAGTGAAGTACAAATCTTAAATAAAAACATGGAAGAAGATGTAAGTACAGTTAAATTGTCTATGTTTCAAAATTTGAAATTATATAGTAGGATGAAAGTTGGTAAAAGTTTAAATTTATAAGCAATAAATTATTTTTTTTTATTTACAAATAACCGCTTCCACTCTAGGTGATTAGCGGTGGTACATTAGTTAATTATAAACAAATTAAATTTTATGGTACATATTAAAACTTATTATATTTTGGACTTGACAATTTTCATATAATAACTTGGTTAGGTTTACAGGAATATTGTGCTTAATGCGAGAGGTATTGAATTTGCTGCATTTTATTAAAACATGTTCAACTGTTAACTGTTTTTGACATAAATCATATAATGGGGGATTGTTTTTACTAAACATTGATGACAGAAACGATATCTTAACACTTTTATATGCAGATGATCTCGTTATTCTGGCACATTCTGAAATAGATGTAGTAAAAAAATTAAAGATTTTAGAAAAATATTGTGCTAGCAATGACTTAGTGGTTAACTTAGATAAAACTAAAATTATGCAGTTCACTAAAGCTGGCTTTCAGTTGCCCAAGTATAGTTTTTATTACAAAAATCAAAGACTTATTTTAGCTAACAAGTATCGGTACCTAGGAGTAACGTTTTCTTCTTCTGGTCTTTTTCGTGAAATGGCAACTGAAACTGCTAACAAAGGAAAGCAAGCAGTGGGAGCAATATTGCCCATTATGATTCAAGCTAAATTAGACACTTGGCTCCCAAGAATCAAATTATTTGATTCCCTGGCTCTTAGTATTTTATCTAATTGTATTTCTGTTTGGGGACTTAGGTATTTAGATATTTTGGAGCGAGTTCAATTAAACTTTTTGAAAAGAATTCTGTTAATTCCATCCAACACACCTGATGTTATTATCCGACTTGAAACAGGAAGGGTAAAATATTCGTACAACGTTTTTAAAATGGCTTTACATTGGATCCACAAAATGTGCTCTATGGGTAATAATAGATACCCGAAGCTATGCTTTGAACAACAAATTCTTCTAAAAGACAAGGCTGATCCCAGATACAATTGGTTCCTCAAGTTAAAACAATTTTTTGTTGATATAGATAGGATTGAAATATGGAATAATATAACCAATATTAATATGAGTACTATTAAACAATTATTAAAAACATATTATACATATTTACATAATGTTGATGTTACCATGGCCTCTCAATCACAATTTGTATGCATATACAATAAATTGGAATTTTCTTTGAATCCAAGTCCTTATTTATTGTTAAAGCTCCCAATTCAGGTCACCCGTACTCTTGCACAATTGCGTATGTCTAATTATTTTTTGATTAAATTTACCTTTAAAGGAATTACATATACAATTGACCCAAACCTAATATGCACTATTTGCAATATGAATCAGAAAGAAACACTTTTCCACATGCTCTTTGAGTGTCCCATCTATACTGTTATGAAACAAAATATTACATGTCTTCACGACATTAATTCATTAATCGCTACTTTAAATAATGTTACAATAACTGATGCTAAGTCAATTGCCGCTTATATATGGAATATCCTCAAACTTCGCTCATTTGTAATTAATGATTAAAATATTTATATACAAATCTTTTACTTTTACTTTATATGTTTACTATTATCATTCTCACTTGTATTCTTGCTACAAACGCTGTTTTTAAATGCAATAAAGATTATTATTATTATTATTATTATTACTAAACATATACGAGTGGGAGAATTTGCAGTGTCCCATTCTAAGTCGAGCCAAAATAACCTGGTTTTTACGTTTGGGAGAACTAAATGTTTTTCGATGGAATTAAAGATGTAACCTTTTCTAGATTGCCTTCAATGGTTTCGCACTTTTTTGCGGATGACCATTTTTAGATCATCTGGTGTACATTTAATTACGAATTCAGCATTATCACTCGTGACCGCACTACGCGCACTTTTGTCTGCTTCTTCATTGCCTTTAATGCCGATGTGGGAGGGTATCCATATAAAGTTTATTATTATTATTCATACTTTGGATCTTTTGAATTTCGACTTTAATTAGTTTCTCGATTGGGTGTTTAGGATAAAGGTGTCTAAGGGAATCTACGGAGCTTAGAGAGTCCGATAATATTAAGATATTGGGATTGGAGGATATTGTGGCTAATTTTGTAGCATGAAAAATAGCGTACAGTTCTGCCGTAAAAATACTTGAGACATTGGTGGTGAAACTATTCCTGCGCCCACTCCAGATTGTGTTTTAGAGGCGTCGGTAAAGATATGCAAATAGTCCTTGTAGTGGTCGTGCAATGTTTTGTTAAACTCTGTTATTATTAATGAACGATCTAGGTTCTTGTCAAAACTTCACAGATTTCTTAAACATCGCAGATTTGCTACTGTCCAAGGAGGAGGATGATCAACGGGAGGAGGAAATAATTCTGGAAAAATTAAATTAAATTTTAAAAGAAGTTCTTTTACTCTGGCATAAAATGGTTTGGAGAGATGTGGTTTTCGCTTAAACAAGTCTTTGTTTCTTTCAGCAAATGTGTTCTCGTACACCGGTTTTTTGATGTCAGCGAATACTGTAGCCGCATATGTTAAGCCAAGTATGGAGCGTCTGTAACTTAATGGTGGTTCTTCTAGTATATTTTGTATCTTGATATTGGGGGAAGTTTTGAATGCACCTGACACAATTCTTAGCACTGAGTGTTGAATAATATCGAGTTTATGCAGTATTGATTTGCTGGCGGATGCATAAGCTATGCATTTTACTATTTATTTATTTAAAAAATTGCTAAAGAAGTTTTGTTAAAACGAAGAATTTTTTATTATTCTTAGTAAGATGGACTTCCACAAAGCAAAGGTTAGTACCCTAAATTTAATATAATGAACAACAGATAAAAACACCACAATATCACAACCTTAAATAATTGTTTCTATTTTCTATTCAATAGATTTATCCAGTAACTAATAAATGTGATAAAATAGTTCCTGGAATAATACATGTAGGTTCTTATTTATCATAAGACCTTGAACAGAGAACGTAGTCAACTACTTTAATGCATTTACAAAATATTCTAGTCGTGCTCATGCTTTGTTTAATCGCATTAACTAAATCGTTATGTTATGTATGAACAGTAGATTTTCTTGCTAGACATGCAACCAAACCGTATTGATTTTTTTTTAATAAGATTCTAAAACAAATTCAAGTTTAAGTAAAGTATTTTCTCGAACAAGTATCTGACAGAATGATCTGTAATTCCTAGTATATCATATATATATAAAAATGAATATATTTTTGGCTGTCATTGTTTTTATTACCTTCACCTGAGGAATACGTTACATCTAAAATACTTGGCAAGAATAATTAGGAACAAAATTTTAATATAGATAATATTATCGGAGAGTACCTACCAAGCAGGTTTTAGATCAGGCAGCGTACTACCAACCAAGTTTTCAGACTAAAATAGCTAGTGAACCTATTGCTATTACATATGCTTTTTATAGATTTTAAGCAAGCGTATGATTCAATTATCAGATTAAAACTATAAGAACCAATGAAATCCCTTAAAATGCCAAGTAAAATATTCAAGTTAATAACAATAACCTTGGAAAATACTACAAGCAAAGTAGTAAATAACGGTATCTTACCAGATGCATTGATACTAGATATAGTATGTACAAAAAGTACGAGGAGTAATAAACCCTAATTAAGTATGCAAAACCTTTACAGGGAGCACCAAGAAATTTTTGATAAATCTCTTACTTTAAATTACATTTCTTCCGTAAATCTAAAAACCAGGTAGATCGACCCCGTATTTGTTTCAGTTGTAGCAAAGTTTAGGGTTTCCTCATTGTTAAAGGATTAGCAGTCAAGCAATGACGCAATGCAGTGGTGTGTATTTTGGAATCGTTGTTGACATTAATAATAACAGGGTCGATTAAATCATCACAAATATTGTCAATTTTCCACATATTTGCCTAAACTTTGATAACATGCTCGATACAGTTTGTTCAATTTTCCTTACTAACATGACTTACAGCACTCTCAAACAATTTCACAACATCGTTTATTTTAAAAGTAGTATTTTTTTCCAACTTCCCCCTTTACCTGAGCCCATATTAATTCTATGGGATTAAGTTCACAATGATAAGGGGGAAGTCGAAGAACTGATATACCACGAGAAGAAGCCATTTCTTCTACAATGTAAGTTTTGCATTTATTCTTGTTCATTTTTGCAATTCTGTAAAGTTCTTTCCTTAGTGGAACTTTTGGAAACTTAATATTTTTCGAAATAAGCCACTCCAAAAGCTCTGCTTTACGCCAACGACTTGTGTACTAATTAGAGATTACCAGATTGTTGATAAAGAACTTTATTAAATAAGCATTGTTATAAACATTGTTATTGTTATACATCGAACATAAAACACTCCTAAGTCCAAGGGCGATGCCATGCCGCGGGACCGCTGACAGCCGTCCATAGACACTGTTGCCAGATGTCATCTTAACATTACATCTCCCTTTTTCCAAAAATATAGAAACATATAAAACTAAAAATATAATACTTAATTTGAGTGCAATAGTCCTTCAGATAGGCAGGTTTTCTAATAGTTCGACCAAACCTATTTGTAGGAGGAGATCCTGTTTCATTATTGCTAGGTTGAACAGTCTTAGTAATATTATTGTGAATGTTACTAACAGGCAAACTTGGCCTGGGTATACCTTCTAAAAGAGGAGCATCACACTTAGGATTAACTACAACATCATTGTGCGATTTTCTTAACTGAAAAGTGTTTCATCTCAAAAACCGACCATCAGACTTTTGTATTACATAAGACCTAGAAACCTGACAAGGTTGAACAATTTTGGCAGGCGACCATAACTTAGATCTACCGTCTTGAACTAGGACATTGTTGCCTGTTTCAAATTTTTTTCTAGAAATTGCAGTCTGATCATAACTTAGTTTAGAATTAGCTTTAGACGCTAGTATTTGCTTACTGACATTTGTACAAAGTTTAGGCTTTAGAAGCTTTGTGTTACATGGTAATTTATCGCGCAACACACGTGACATTAGCATTTGGGAAGGTGAATAATTCATACCCGTGATAGGTGTGTTACGATATTCGAGTAAAGCCAAGTTTACATCTTCATTATTTTCAGCACATTTCTTCATCAGTCTCTTGGCTATACCCACTCCCTTTTCCGCTAACCCATTGGATTTAGGATACATTGGACTTGATGTTATTATATTTATCCCCCACTCCCTAGCGAATACCTTAAGCCTATAACTACTAAATGGCATATTATCAGATATCATAACAGATGGTATTCCGAACAGTGAAAAAATTTCTTTTAAAACACTAATTACACTTTCTGAAGTTTTGTTTAGTAATTCCTTTATTTCTAGCCATCTGCTATAATAATCTACTAGAACTAAATAGTCTTTATTGCCAAATTGAAATAGATCAACCCCTACTTTATTGAAGGGCAGGTCTGGGACTTGATGGGGTATTAAAGGTTCCTTTGAATTTGATATATTAAATTTTTCACAAGTGGAACAACTTTGTACCACCTTAACAATATCATTACTCATGCCCGGCCAATATAGTACAGATCGTGCTCTATTTTTAGATTTGTTAATGCCATAATGGCCAGTGTGTATGATGTCTAGCATTTCCCTTCTTAAGCTTTTTGGGACTATTACTTTTAAACCTAAATAAAGAATACCATGTTGGACCGTAATGTTATCTCTTAGTTTATATAGGTTTTTAAGTTCATGTCTCTCTATATTTGTATTATTTTTAGGAAAACCAACACTGTACCAGTCTAGAAATGTTTTAAGATTTTTGTCCTTGGCTGTTTCTAACTTTATTTGAGCTAAGCGATTATCACTAATATGTGAGTCAACACTCATACAGTGGACTACTTCTAACAAGGTTTTATCTTCACAAGCTGTGTTTTTTAAAAAATTTCTTGAGAGAAAATCTGCCATAAATATTTTTGGCCCCGGAACATATTCAAAAGTCAAATCATATTTTGATAATTTTAATAGCATTCTTTGCAACCTAGAACTTACCTTATTTATGTCCTTTTTTGTTGATAAAGAACTTTATTAAATAAGCCGTCCATAGACACTGTTGCCAGATGTCATCTTAACATTACAACAACAGCCCCTTTTGGAATCAGATTTAACATTTGAACAAACCATTCCTCGAAGATATCCCCATTCATATCTTCGTTATAGTCCCCCGTGCGTTTTAAAATAAAAGTTAATAATCCACCATCACTAAAATGTTGAATCTGGAACCGTTGGCGAAACTGATACCGAAAACTGTTTACACTACCACTACACCAACACACACTTTTCTATGCCTGACGCGCGTTTCGATAACCAAGTTATCTTCTTCAGAGACCGAAGGTAAACTAAAGCTATGTCTACAAACTAACCTTATATATATAACATTTTTAGCGCCAAATGTTTTCGCGGTAAATCTTTTGGCGGCAAAGCCAATTTTTAGCGCGAAAACATTTTTACAATAAGTTTTCTTATAATAAACTTTAAAGTGGACTATCTGGGATAGGTCCTTTGTCCTTATTTAATCTATTTTTACATTTAATAATTTCTATACTTTCAAATGCATCCAACAATCTATTGTTCGATACATTTTTTAACAATTTTAAACTATCTACATTTACAGAATGGTTTTTGGTAAAAGCATGTTCGGCAATACTAGATTTTTCTATACGTCCATATTTTAGATGAGCTAAATGTTCTTTAAATCTAGTTTTAACCGATCTTTTTGTTTGCCCAACATACTTTTTATCACAATCATTACAACTTATTTCATATATACCGCTTTTTTCCAGATCTTCTCTCTTATCCTTCGGATTTCCTAACAATTGTCTCAGGGTGCTACTAGTTTTATGAACTAAACCTAATCCCACCGTGCCGAAAATTGTATTCAATCCTTTGGTATACTGAGGGATAAATGGTAATGAACACCGAGCTTGTTAAATTATTGTAGCTTTGTTCTAGCTCGTCCACTTTACTATATTTTTAATGAATCTTTACCTTCTGGTCAATTTGTCGACTACTGGAAATTAAGCTACATGACACCTGTTTATAAATTAGGTAACAAACGTGATATAGAAAACTATCGCCCCATTTCAGTATTAAGAGCTATTCCTAAACCGTTAGAAAGTATATTGACTGAGCATCTCTCCTGTATATTCAGGAACACTATCATTCCCCAACAGTAGGGCTTCTGCGAGGCCAAATCAACTGAAGTTAACTTGCTGAATTACATTAGTCACATAACGGAGGCCTTGGAGAATGGTTGCCAAGTAGATGCTATCTACACTGACTTCTCCAAGGCCTCCGACATGAGCTTTTAATAGCCAAACTAGAGAATAATAGTATAGTAGGATAATTGTTAACTTGGATTAAGGATTATCGTACAAACAGGAAACAAATAGCACGTGTTAATCATTGTTTGTCAAATGAGATCTCCGTTCTTTCTGGTGTACCCAAGGGTTCTTACTTAGGGCCTTTGTTGTTTAACTTATTTATTAATGATATTATTAGCGGTTTTCACTATGGAAACGTGCTTATGTTTGCCGATGATTTAAAGGTTTTTTCAGTGATAAAATCAAGTACGGATGCTGAAAATCTACAATCGGATTTAAATATACTGCATAATTGGTGTTTAAGTAATGAAATGGATCTAAATACGGGAAAATGTTATATTATGAGGTTTCATCGAACTAACACCCCAATATTGGATGACTATACTTTTGACAATGTGGTTCTGGATACCACACTAAGTTTTCATGAATATATTAAAACCTTTGTTAATAAATCTCTGAGTCTGCTTGACTATATTAAGCGTACTACCGTTGATTTTACTAATATACATCCTTTAAAAGTGCTCTACTGTTCGTTAGTCAGACCCCACTTGGAATACTGCACATCGGTGTGGTCTCCATATTATCTACTCTATATTAAGAAAATCAAAAGCGTTCAGCACAGATTCCTTAGACACATATCATTAAAAATTGGTCGATACTTAGACTACGATACCATCCAGCAAAATTTAAACATTGCCACTTTAAAACAGCGGCGGGATCAGCATGACATAATTATATTATTCAAAATAGTAAATTTTTTAATGGAGATTCTCGATTTGTTAGCCAGAATTAACTTTGAAGTTCCTAGCCGCCAGACCAGGCAGGTTACTTCCTTTCATGTTCTGTTTTGCAGGACGAACTATGCACAATTTTCATTTATACCACGAACACTGAGAAGTGCCAATCAATATCCCGAACTTGATTTTTCCTAGGATTTTAGCAGTTTTAAACCATTATTGTCAGTTAGGTACATAATTGTATTAATGATATTTGCTTCCTTTTGGTTACGTATTCTTCTGTATGTGTATTTTTTACAAATTTTTATTTATAGATAATTGTATTTTTTGTGTGTTTTGTATTTTACATAATCTCATTAGTTAAGTGTTTTTGTACATTTTATTTTTTTATCTGTAAAGACTTTTTGTGAAATGGGTTCGCCCGTAAATAAATAAATAAATAAATAAAATATAAAATTATTCAACTGATATTTATCATTTTTTATACACTACGGATCTTTCAGTATTATAGAAAATGAATTTTTCGGTTCGGGTCATTAGTCAATAGATGTCACTAAGATTTCAGTAGGAACATACTTTTTACATGCAATAAATGAATGTCGAGGTGGCTAATGGATCCTTTGAAATATGGCGCTCGTACCTGTCATTGAACTTAGCACCCATTTCACTCTTTCCATTTGTATCTCTTTTGTTGTCAGTCCAGTCAACAACCAAAGCAAATATCGTAATATTGTATTGGGTTCTCATTTCACATTTATGTTTTTGCTGGGATTTGGTTTTAAATGAACTAATGTTCACTTTTAAGGCTGTTGGCCTAATTGTAAATAGTTTTTAAAATAAAACTTCTAAGTATTATCTCACCATAAAAATTATAAGAAATAAAAAATGTATATGAATCAAAAAGTTTTAATTTGTTTATATTCGTCTTGAAAAAAAATACTAGGTACAATTATTGCAGTCTCTTTTTCTTATTGTCTAAATTAAAAGGATCCATTCTTCCGCAATGCAATTTTTAAATTTATTTTATCTATTGTTTAATGAAACAAATCAAATTATTTTTGATTGTCTTTTCAAATACATTGTGGATATTTTGATGTAGAATATTGCAAAATTGAATTTGAAAAAGTGTAGTTATGTTTTTAGTTATTTATCTAATAACTATTTTTGATTTTGATGTATAAGTAACATTAACGAGCTATGATTGTTCAAGTCAAATTAGCCATAATTATTTATCAAATAACATTCACGTATCGCTTCGAAAGACATTAGTAGTAACAGATATGATCATTATTTTCGTATATTTTTGTAAATTTTCACGTCATCAACGATTAAGTTTAGTCATATCCTGTGAACATTTTTTTATTAAGTATTTAAAATCAAGTACGCTTATTGGAATTGACATTATTATCGAAATTAGTCCCAATTATTCATCTAGATGGTTATGTAATAATAAGCAAAATAAATAGTACATATTTCAGCAGTGCATTGATTTGATGAATGTTGTAGTAAAATAAACCATTATTATAATATACAGAGTGTCTCGAAAAGAATGGTCATAAATTATACCACAGATTCTGGGGTCAAAAATATGTCGATTAAACCCCACTTACCTTTATACAACAGTACACACAAAAAAAGTTACAAGGTGCAAAAGTTAAAAATTTAAATAATTTTTTTTAACATTACTCTAAAACGGTTTAACGTTAATGTATGAAGGGGATCAACACCCCTTTCACCCCCCAACTTTTTTTAATGCTATAATTTAACAAAATATGAACCGCCACTGGAATCAAACGTCTATTCTTAAACATTTTAAAAAAAATTATTTAAATTTTTAACTTTTGCACCTTGTAACTTTTTTTGTGTGCACTGTTGTATAAAGGTAAGTGGGGTTTAATCAACATATTTTTGACCCCAGAATCTGTGGTATATTTTATGATCATTCTTTTCGGGACACCCTGTATATAAATAAGGCTTTGTTAACAGATAGATCTCGATTAAGGATAAAGAGAAAAATAAAAAAAATGGTATACATTATTTGGATTTTTTGGATGAAAATTTATAGTAAAACTGAAAAACAGCTAACTAATATTACTGAAATTATATCAATTTACTCGCGATATAATTTTCAAAACTATAAGAAGGTGCATATTAATAGTTTTTAGTTTAGTATATTTTTTAAATGTACTAACTATATAGTACATAATAACTATATACTAACTATATATAGTGCTTCCATATATAGTGCTTTAATTTATTATTAGCTAACCAAACAATAATATTCAAAAATTCGTTAAATGATATTTTTTTAAGGAACCCAATTTTTTTTCAATTTTTTAATTTCCCTTGCTCAGCTGCTTTTAAAAATGCAAAAATTTCAAATTTCTTTTACAATACTACAATACTTTTTAACATTTTTTTTTCGGGCTGAGATAGGAAACTCATGTTCGATGGGTCCTTATCCAGAACCCAACAGTGTTGGACTCACCCTGGAATCCTACTATAAATATAAACTAGTAAATACCATATATACAATGCAACCTAAAGGTATATGTTCTGGAAGAAATACAAGAATACAAAAAATAAAATAAACTCAAGATGTAAAAGAAATCTCAAGAAAGGAAAAAGTATTTGTGCGATATAATGAAGGAGTAGTTAAGGTCTATAAAATATAGTGTGTTGTTTATTATTTACTATTTACTATTATTTCAAATAATCAGGATTACAGTTATAGTTTCTATAGGTATAAGCATATCCTTACTAGAGCAACCTATCATCAAAGCGAAAGCAGGTGGAGGTTGTCCACAAGGAGGAGTTCTGTCACCACTACTTTGGGCAACCCTAGTAGACGATCTCCTCAACGAATTATCCAAACAAGACATTCAGTGTCTAGGATATGCAGATTACATAGTGATTGTCATCAGAGGCAAATTTGCCGGGTATTATCTGACAGAATGCAGATAGCTCTAAACACGGTTGAAAATTGGTGTAAGCGAGACTAACAGTCAATGCTCAAAAAACACAAATTATCAACTTCACGAAAAAGACAACATTGGCCGGTCTAAAACCACTAACACTGGGGGGAACAGTGATTCCAGCTGTCAAAGAAATATAATACCTAGGAGTATTCCTAGATCAAAGACTCTCATGGAACACACACATACAAAAAACCACGCAGAAAGCTATATTGTCCTTGGGCAGATGTAGACGAATGTGTGGAAAAAATTGGAGGCTTAACCCCAAAATAACCTCATGGTTATATACAAGGATTATTAGACCCATAATAACCTACGGGTCAGTGGTATGGTGGACAAAGACGCAGCAAACAGGAGCAGTAAGGTTGTTAAGTAACATACAAAGGTTAGCTTGCCTGAGCGTTACGGGGGCCATAAAAATACTCCTTTAGCTGCACTGGAAGTCTTGTTAAACATTCCACCACTACACATATATATATACAGGGCGAAGCGAGAGCAGCCATGCACTGATTAATACATAATCAGAAGCATATAAGCCAATCGCATGGGGCTGATAATGGTAAGCTAATCGAGGAACTAAAAGCGGATAACATTTTGGGGCAACCCATTGACGCAACAGTCACGAGATATAGCTTTGCCAATAAATTTAAAATAGTTATACCAGGTAGGGAAGACTGGGAAAAAGGTGTACCCGTAGAGGCGGAGTCAACCTGGTACACGGACGGCTCAAAGACGCCGTATAGCGTGGGAGCCGGCGTAGTCGGAAGGAAACAAGGGATAACATTCCCAGTAAGTCTATCCAAAATTCCACGATTTTTCATGCAGAAATTACGGCAATTCACTACTGTGTAGAAGAAATTAAAAGGCTGGATAAGACGTACCGTTTAATAGCCATCTTCACAGACAGTCAGGGCACTAGATTCTGTAGAAGTCAATTTTAGGCTAGTATGGGCTATACTCTGGGGGATCGTAGCAAGGTTACGGTAGCTTGGGTACCAGATCATAGGGGTCTAAAAGGCAATGAAAAGGCAGATGAAATGGCTAAACTATTATACATTGGCAAGGGACTACATGAAGGTTACAGTCTCAAAGGTTATAGACTTCGTTAAGAGAGTCGGACTGGGGGATGTAATCTAGTTATTCGAGGACCACAATAGATGTGAAAAGGTCGCAGTGGAATAGGCTTCTGGCCACCCCTTAAACATCTATCTATAGGTATAAGCATGCCAGATTTACTGCTTTTTGGTTAAAGTTTGGGATTATAGTCCCATAGTACATTTGTTAGATTCAGACAGAAATTAGTTTTTGTCTTTGAAAAACCAATTTTAACGACCCAGAACATAACTTTTAAAGGATATATTAAATATTAAATTTCAAGGTAAAGAAATAAGTAAATTATTCTAGATCCGCCTTTAAGGTATAAAATATTTTATCAATTTCTGTTAAAAAGTCATTAAAAAAGTATATAATGAATAAATTAAAACTAGTATATGGGATCTTAAATGAATTATTTATTTGATCGAGTTCTTAAAATACTTATTGTTGTTTACCAATATTATATAAAAAACTGTTCTTGAATAATTTTTTGTTTTAGTAGCAAATGTTAAACTTAGTCAGATATTATAACAAAATGGTCAAGTCGGGAACATTGAAGAATCATGTAATGTATTGAATTTTAATGAGGTTTCCTTAACAAGCCATGTGACGAAAGTGAAAGAAATTCTAGCTATATGATAGTGTACCTATTTTAATTTAATGTGATTCTTCATTCGTTGTCCTGTCAAGACCGGTGAGTTATATTAATATTTTTTTAACTACTAATTGTAATCTTTAGTGGACTGCACTAAATGTAGTACACGGACAAACTAATATAGGAGATTGGCCATAGCATTAAATTTTGGTTATAACTAATTGTAGTTTACAATGAAATTACAAATATGTGGTTGATACGACAAAATTGTGTCTTAGATGGTAAATATGATAATTGTTTCTTCTCTTGATTTGCTATGGTTGATTTCTGTTATTAATAACAAATTATTCTTAGAAAATTAAAATATAATAAAAAAGGGTTTTATGAACACTTATTTTGAAGCAAATTTATACCATAACAAAGGACACTGGAATAAGAATTGTGAATTATTATCGCGTCGAATGGTATATATGAAAAATATTTATAATAAAAAACTGTTGGCTAACAAAAATATTTTTTCACTATAAATCGTGGCAATATTAATTTAACAGTCGTTACGACGCGCTGGCCACACGTTGTGACTAAAAGAAAATGTGTAATAATTCAAATATATTGAGAAAGAGTATTTCAACAAATACTTAAACCTCCAAATTTTTGCAGTACGTGCCTAGAAATTAATTTGAGTGAAACGGTTATTTAAAGAATATTTAAGAATAGTGGTCTGCCTCTAGAATATATATTCAGTGAAGCCTGGCAATACCTAAATAAGCAGCTTTAGGCAACAGTTTCTGTTAATCCCCCTTTTCATAGGAACCGTTATGGTATTTATTGCAGTTAGAGCTACTACAAATAACATTGGTTATTAACATATCATATTATAATATATGACATAATGACATTCATTATGATATAGAATTTCCATAACCATACATATTTTTAGTCAATAAAAACCACAAGGTAGGGATTCAATTTTAAGAAATCGGATTATGATGTTCAATCAATATAAATGTAAATTTAATGTCGTAAAGTATTCGCGAAAATGTCGTTCCGAACTTCCATTTGTTTATATAAAACGTACATTCGGCCGCTCATAGAATATGGTTGTCCTGTGTGGTGCCCAGACTTAGTTCGTGACATAGATGCGTTGGAAAATATTCAGCGTAAAGCTATAAGGCTATCCTACCAGCAAAGGAGACCGCATTATTCTCAGAGATTGGCTATGGCTGGATTATCCACCTTTAAAGATCGTCGACTCCGTGGTGATCTTATAATCACTTTCAAAATTTTAAGATACAACTTCGGCAACTTAAAACATTAGGTGCGTTATTTTTGACTGAGATCTCAGCTCACTTCAATTGAGGTGATCTGATATAAAGTGATGTGAGTAAGCACCAAAAAGAACGACAAACTCAATTGAAACGCGCGACCTGCCGACGCATGCGTAATTATACAAATATACCTACGAAATAAGAGAAATAATAATGCAGATAATTATTATTATTTGTTATACCTTCCTTCGCCCTCTGTGCATCTTCAAGGGAAAGATTTAAAGTATACTCTACATTTGTATTAGCATCTAATAACGTTATTGTTTCCATTTTATTTTCAAAAAAAAGTTAGGTTATTATGTTGTTTTTAAAACCCAAACAAATCAAATATTTCTTGCTCCCCACCACTTTATTTCCGACTCAAGTCTAACTGATACCACTGCATAGCACATTCAGCATCGGCAAAGGGGGAGGAAAAATCTCAGCGCACATTACCGATGTGAGCTGAGATTAACTGAGATCTCAGTCAAAAAGAACGCACCTATTGTTTAAGCTGAACAGTGATGAAAGACTTCGGGGGCATGCGTTCAAGTTAAAAAAGCAGCCTTTTTCAGTGAAACCGCGTGCAACCGCGTTTTCGATGTATGGAACAATTTACCCACTGAGATTATAACGTCTCAGTCCTTAAATATATTTAAAAACAGACTCGACAGATATTTGTTTTGTCACTGACATCTTTTTTATGTATTTTCTTTGTGGATACTGCATCTTGATTGTACTATTGCAGAATTTACTTAATTATTGTATCTCATTTTTTTTTAATTTTGTCATAATGGGCTGATGGGTTTTCCAACCCCAGCCCTTATTTATTTGTAATAATAATAATAATAATAATGTTACTTTATATAGTTTTCTTTTATCGATGTATTCTAAATTAATGGCAGCCAATTTCATTATAAATTTTTAAAAATAATGAAATATGAAAAATTTACTTTGATAATTTCACTTTTGTATATAAAATACCATTTCAATTAATTCTTTTGTCACTTTGAAAAAGTTAAAAAAGCTATCCTTTTTTAAAGCAATAAAAGCACCTTCAGCTTTTATCCCACAATCTATGTCTATTATTAGTCAGTTACTGCAGAGCAACTCAATAATATAGCAATTAAACACAAACAAATTGACACAAATTAATAGGTTTGTTACTTAGTTTTTTATTTCTTATAACATTTCTGTGTATTATGGCAGTAGTGAAATTATCTAACCAAAAAGGCTTTTACGTGTGATAAATATGTATACCTAGTAAATTTTCACTTATAATATCGCGAGAGCTCAAATTATTACCGGCAAATTTTTTGGAAGTACAAATATTTTGAAAATTAACCCGAGTCGCGAAGCGACTGAAACAAAATAATTTAATCTTGAGTGGTATTTTCTTAAAATATTCGTACCTGAAACAAAATTTCCTGGAATAATTTAATCTTGAGTGGTATATTCGCTGAGCAAATTTCAAACCATAATTTGGAAAAAATTCTGACAACCGTCACATTTTTGTTCAACAGTTTGTGGGTTGATGATGAATCTAGTTACGTCCGTTAATTAACAGCCATTTTTTCTAATTATAAGGTTTTATTTAGTATTGTAAATTATAAATAACCATAATAATGTAACTATAAATGTATAGCATTTTTGCAAAAATTAACCGTAATCAAATAATTTGTACTTCTAATCATCTGATTGTCGGTTTCTTCAATTGTTTGCTTTTTACATTCATAAGAATCAATGTAAGCTGGTTTCAAACGATCGATTGACACATTTTTTAACTTTCCGTTAATCATCACCGAGAAAAGTTTCGGGTACCTATTGATCAGCTTGTATGGTCCGTTATAAGGACCATACAGTGGATGGTAACTTTTTCAACGAGGAAATCAAAATTAATTTCTTAGACATTTGCCCAGAAGCAAGCTCTAGCATTTGCCTGTATAACTGGCTAGGTTTTCAGTCACCCAATTCACACTCTCCAAACAATTTGGTCTTTTTTTCCTGATCATAATACAATGATAACATTGTATTAACTAAATTGATTGTACTAACCCTTACTTTTTGGAAGTCCATCTTATTAAGAATAATAAAAAAAAATAAAAAATTGCTTTTTTAAATAAATAGTGGAAGTTTTGTTAAAACGAAGAGTTTTTTATTATTGTTAATTGTATAAACTGCTTCTTCAATATTTGGTAGGTTGTATGAAGTGTAAAAAGGTTAGAATGTTTCTTAACTATTATTGAGCAGTCTAACATGGAGATGACTTTGGAAAATTTTATTTACTACTATTACAAAAAAAATTTCAGCTTGCTTTTGGGTGAATACACATTTTGTAATTGATTTTATTTTTTTTAATTTTAAAATATCTAACTATTTTGCAGTTTTAGCTCTTTAATCTACTTTTAAATAAGCTAATCATGCTTAGCCTCAAAATGATTTTTTATATAACTTGAATTCTGCATATTCATTAAAATAAATTTTTTTAGGTGTAAATATAACATGAATTTAACATGTACTGTAACATGAATTTTATGTAACTGTATTTGTGTTATCTTAGTATTACTGAAATCATATTTTTTTTTATATTTTTTATTAAATCTTTAGAAAATATATAGTAAAACTAAAACACCAGTTTAAAATATCATATAATTTAATAATTTGTTGAATATGTATAATGTTGACATGTCAGGTAGTATTTATTTAAAAAAGTCTTTCTTTCTAACTTTTGCTGAAGCAAAATCATTTGTAACACTATTAATGCAATTTGTTTGGCACGATCATTTTTAATTGAAAGTATCGCCAGATTTGCGAGTCTCTCTTGGCTCATAGTACTTCTCAAATAGTTCTTAATTATCTTCAACTTTGAGAATGAGCGCTCCGCTTTAGCGACGGTGACCGGGATTGTCAAGTACATGACGCACGCTGTACACACATCAGGATAAGTTGAAGACAAAGAGCTATGGTCAATGAGCAATAAAGCAAGCTCTTTGACAGTGGACAATTAAAAATAAGATTTTTGCCGTTTTGTGCCATGTTTTTACGTTCTGAAAGAACATTCTGAACACGTACTTATATTTAGTTTTTCAAAATTCGAGAAGTACATAAACTAGACAATGATCCTCCTTTTTTCCCAGGAGTCTCGCGGGAGCCCTTACCTCGGAGGTCCCCGGGGCACTGCCCCGGTGGCCTTGGTCGATTCCTACGCCATTGAGCACAGTGGATTTTGCTCTCTTATTTTCTTTATCCCGTGTGTCGATGTGATTTACCGATAACGAAGAGATGGGATGAGAGCATTACTTCTGTCGATAGTATTTTTGGATCAGATTGATTCATTTTTATTTCATAATTTTCTAGTTTCTTGTGGTTAACATCGAGTTTTTCCATCAATCGTTTGCAAAATGTTCACTTTATGATATAATTCTTAATTTGAAATTGATTCAGAATATTGGTTTTTAAGAGAAGGTATTGAATTACCAGTTACTGCTTGTTGGAATGAGTCAATTGTTTGATTCTTTTTCCTCTAAAATTTCTGAGAAATCGAAATCATTGGCATTTACTACTGTTGGAAAGGTTTCTTCTATAAGCACTACAAGAGAATTTTTCCCATATTTTTGTTAAATCACGTCGGGGTCACCAATTATGGGATTTCTTTATTAAAACACTTTCGAAAATAATAGCTTCTATCAAATTTACTAATTGGCATCAATATCAAAATATGACAACTACTTTCAATCCATAAACTACTAAAAACTAAAAATGAGATAAGGCAATCGCGGCTGCCACAACCTATTTATTTAATTTTTTTACAGGTAATAAAGTGGCATTTTTAATGTTTTTTTTGGTGTTTTATGAATTTTTTTTATGTAACTTAGTTAAATAAACACTTTCATGTTAATTATTTTGGCATTTGCATTAAAGAGGCTTTAGCTGGTTTAATTTTGACTATGTGGGTATGATTGCTTTCAGTTTTTTTTTTAATTTTGCATTTTTAAATTTATCTAATTTATTACATTATTACATATTGTTGACAAACCTTTTACACTTAAGATGGTATCTCTTCTCACCTATTTGCGTCAAACTTCCTGAATTGTTGTGTTTCATTCGATAAGTTTGCTTACATTTTCTTATAGTAATTGCATAAGCTTTTGTATCTTCTTAGACAGTGACCTCAATTATATTATGTTCATGTAAAATTTCTAAATTGCGTTTAAAATAAGCAATGAGGTATTTTTTGGTTACCAACTGACTTTTATAAAACTGTGGCATTCGAAGTTTTGTTCAGCTGAGTCTTAATTTGCTTTTTTCATGTCATAATCTATTATTTGTTTGAAACTGACGTATTCTTTTAATTTTTTTTCAAAATTTTTCAAAAAGTAAGAGTTAGTACAATAAATTTACATAATAGTTAAGTAAAAATAAAAATATACACTTTTTTACCTTTAAAAATTATTATATCAACTCTTTTACATTTAAATTTATTGTTTTAACTCTTACTTTTTGGAAGTCCATCTTATTAAGACTAATAAAAAACTCCAGATAAGTCAAAATATGCAAAACACCTACTTGAACATCCAACCTCACTCTTACACACCAATGACATCCAAATACTACATACACACTTGTGATAAAAAACAAAATTTAGATTTCCTTGAAGAACTTGAAATAAAAAGACATCTAGCAGATCCACAATTTAAAGTTGTTAATGAACAAATAAATCTTGGAAGTTCTCCACTATTAAACTGTTTACTTTGATTGAGTTTACATTTTATACGTAGATAAGACATAATTGTAAAACACAAATATTTTAAGTTATTGTAAAGATCAGCATGATATAGTTTTTTCCTGGATTTTCTATATCATTGCACAGTTATACTGATCTTAGAGGGAATTACATCCAGGATAATCCCTTAAGGCTATTAACATCTAGGCTTTAATATTGTTATGTCTTATTACTTCCATACTTGGTCTAGCCTAACCTAAACATCAGGTACCTAGCTACAAACAAACAAAATGTAACTTCAATGTCAATCTGACGATGCTTCTTAGCGAAACGGCCGTCATTGTGATTTAAAACATTTTTTCAATTAAACTTGGAAGTTACGTTAAAACGAAGAGTTTTTTATTAGTCTTTTACATTTATTTTTTAGTCTTACAAATAAATAGATACCCAGAATACAAGTTCTTTAATTCATGAATGTTTTCTAAAAATTTTTACTCCGTCCAAAATGTAAAACACGCCCATATATAAAAGTTGCGGTGTTAATAAAATTTAAGTGAGGATGGCGCCACGTTATGGATCGAAAAATACAGCGTGCAGAGGTTCAGCTGAGAGCTGATTACTACCTTATTTCTGAACTTTTTTGAAAAAAGAACTACTTGGAAAATAGTTAAAGGACGATACTAGAGATGTATAGAATTAGATTTTTCAAAGTTTTTCTAATAACGGCGTGACTACATCTCAAAATACCTAATTTTTAACATTTTCCCCCTAAATAATAGCAATGTTAAAAAAAATTCATTATTTTGTTTCTATAAATTCTTAGCAACACCTTTTCTCTTGTAGCCTCAACAAGCAGTTTTAAATAATTTAAAAAAATAAAGGTACAATTAACTACGAGCAAAACCTCTGTTATTGCTAGGAATGCCCTTAATAGAGTAACTACCATGTTCTATCACATGTTATTTTTGTCTTATAGAGTTTGACTTTTGTAATTCTTCATTTTGACACATTGTGTTCTTCTCTTAGAGCCTGAAGATGGTCTTGTGACCGAAACATGTCGTTGATGTAATATTATCATTAAATTACATACTGTGGGTTGACTTTGAGTTTTATTGCTACTATAACATAATATTTGACGCTCTAAGCTAGCGTTAAGAACAGCCTAAAAAGAAAATATAAGAAGCAGGAATTTAGATAGTCATTAGATATACATTAAACCGTATTCAAACACCCTGGACTACTAAGGTACATAAATACCAGAGTGAATTTGGTAGCGGAAATGTGAGAAGGGGGTGGATATTATTTTTCTAGAGACTAAATTGTTTTTAATGTTAAAAGAAAACTCAGCTTTGTAATAAAAATAGACCATTTTTTGTGTCGGAAAAATTCCCCATATATATACTGACAAAATGCAGGGCTCTAAACAACCGTAGACGTTGTTATTAGATTGAACAAAAGGAGTTATCCAGCCTTAGTATTTTAAATTTATTTAAAGGAAAAGGATGAGAAGATTAAATATTTTAAACGCTAAGAAAACTATAGGAAAGAAGAATAAAAAGAAGTATCTATAATAGTATGGGTCATTCGTGAATATTAATTTGACATTAGGTAAAGGAGTTAAGAGCAAAATCGTTCGTTTATATTTTGATTCAAAAACAACAATTTCAATTTAATTATTATTCAATAACAACATACTTCAAAAAGTACCTAAAACATGATTTTACGCCTATAATCAATATTTAAAGTATTTTTTTAAACATTTAAAAAAAATAAATTTTGTAAGTAAATAGCAGTTTAACTAACAAGTGCGGAAAGTCACTTTACCTACTTGTTAGATATACTATTTTTTTCGACTATCGAGCGGAAATGTTTTTCCGAACTCAATTTAGTGTTGAAAGAGTCAAACTATTTTTCAGCACTAGTCACTAGAAAAGTGACTC
This sequence comes from Ophraella communa, assembly GCA_035357415.1. Classification (NCBI taxonomy): domain Eukaryota; kingdom Metazoa; phylum Arthropoda; class Insecta; order Coleoptera; family Chrysomelidae; genus Ophraella; species Ophraella communa. Next base: position 9,323,479 of record CM068984.1, read on the forward strand.
CCTCAACACTAAACTGAGTGCGGTAAACTGGACTTTTCCGTACGCTAGTAAAAAAATAATGTTTGTCATCTAAGTAAAACCATCCACTTCTATAAAACTTGTATATTTGTGGATGGTACAATGTTTTCTATATAAACATTGGTATATTCACATAATAAAAAAACTCGTTATACGAATGAAACTGGTATCGATATAGATTTTTTTTATAAAGTAGAAGTAACCGGAATTCATGTAATTTAATAGACACATGACAATGTATGAATATTTATGTCATTCACGTTAAAAAAACGTAACAAAATATTATAATTAGAAAATATTAACATCCGTATTTAAATTTAAAAAAAAATGCTTTGTATATTTTACCAATAATATGTAATCTTCTATGTAATTAGTTCATTTCGATAAGATACTTACATGTGATCGTGATATGAAAAGTATTTACCCTTTAAATTAAATGGAATAACAACAAGGTGTATCTACTACATAAGTAATAAGTGTAACAATAGTGTTTGTGAAAAATAAAAATTTTATTATAAATCGCAAACATTTAGTATTCGAATGTAAGTCACATGGAATTTAAAGTTAATAGTTTATTTTAAAGCAAACTATTTCAAACATCTTTTTTGATAGTTTTTTTGATCGTCCTCATTTTTTAAGCTTAATTAATGTATATTTTAAATAAACTAAAACTCTACTAAATATATTGTTATGATTTCCAATGCCAAACTAACTAATATTATTATGATTATTTATAAATTTTCTATATAACCTTTATTGTTTTATTATTTAAAAATCGTGTCTTACTATTTTTTTATCTTCAATTTATATAACAATATATTATTCTCTTTGACTTTCTTCCAGTCAAAAGTTTCGTTTTTAAGCCAAACCAAAAACGTCAAACTTTTTATTTCTGACAACCTTCCTGTCACTTTTACTACTTATTAATTTTTTCACAGATCAAACTATTCACTAATCCTAACCTACTGCAAACTTGAAACATTACAGACTTAAATAATTTTTTTTTAATTTGTTTTTTAATATCTTCTGTATATTTTATGAATGATTTGTGATTAATATTGTATGTTTTCAATGTATACTAAACTTGAATTAAGCTTATTAATTTTTTTATGCTTTAACTTTTAAATTATGATACTTGTATAATAAATTCTAATTTGGAAAATAATAGTACAACTACTATAAGTAAAATTTTTCCTAAACAATTATCAAATACGCAGATCTGTATGTCGTTAATGTATGGAATAAATTCATTATTTCCAAAATAATCAACTTTTGGACGAAATACAAAAAGAGGTTAATTTTAATGTAACCATGTGATTAGGTCTTCTTATCGTCCATACAATGATGTAATTGATTGAATATTTATTTTTAAGGGTCGACCAAAACTGTTAATATACTAAAATATATTAAAATGTGTAGTAAAAAATAGTTAAATAATATTAAATGTTCAAAATGACTACCTACAGGCAATGGAAAAGCCAAGCAGTAAATTTGTCTCTAGCTTTTTACGAGAACTTTGCCGTTATTTTTGCAATCTCCATTCTGATGCGCCCCTTCAACTCTTCTAGATCATATGGGTGATTTTGATAAACTTTGTTCTTTAAGTATACCAATAAAAAAAGTCTAATGGTGTCAAATCTGGCGACCTAGGTGGCCATTCGATTGTTTTTTAGTTTTTTTTTATGGTATTATTACTTTTAAATCGTGTCGTACTATTTTTTTTATCTTCAATTTATATAAAAATATATTCTCTCTCTGACTTCTTTCTAGTCAAAATTCCCTTTTTCAAGCAAAACCAAAAACGTACTTCTTTCGTCCTGTCACTTTAAGTACTCAGTATTTTAAAGTTTATACTATTCACTATTCTAACATAATTTACTGAAAACATTACAGAAATTTTCTAAACCTATTAAATTTGTTTTAACAGTAACCTTCAAATTTTGACATTAAACTTCAAATAATAATTTTTTCAAATCTAAATTTTATATTATCTACCTATATTTTTTATAATATTAAATATCAATATATAAGCAATTAAACTAATAAAATTATTTATTTATCGTAACCTAACGTCTTAAGTTCTTATAATTAATTTTTTTGAGCAATCATCATAAAATTAAAAATTAACTTTAACTCCCTCCTTAATATAAAATAATAACTATAACAAAATATGCAAAAATGGATTTTATAAATATGAGAAATAACAAAAATATAAATTAGATTAGTTATGGGTTCTAGTTATATAGAACTATGAAAATTATGTACCTATTATAAATAATAAAAAAGGAAATCTTCCGTAAAAATATTTCGTAGCAACTGACACATATTTATATATTTGGTCTTAAATTTAGCTAGGTTTAGTAGAAAAAATTTTATAGATTTATTTTAGTTTCGGTTCAACTGACAATTGATAAGAATATTAAAACACCCTCCATTCTGGCGTTTTTTAAACATATACTACTACTTCTTTTCTTTAAAATGATCTCCTTACCCTTCATCAGATTATTCATCTAATGGAAATAAACATATTAAGTCTTGGTCATCTAGTTTGCCACCAATTTGAAACCTTCCACTTTAAAACTTACTTGGTAGTCTTTTGGCAAAGTTTGAAGCAGTTTGCATAAAAAATGACGAATTTCCTTACAAACATCGCACCGCAAACTTTTCAGAAATGCTTGTACGATTCTAGAGTTCAAGTAGATTGAGATAGGCACAAAACAGAAGTCTATTTGGCTTATACCCAAGACAATCTAATCTAATCAAAGTTACTCACCCTCGGCGATCGCCGTCCAGCCGCCCAGTATGTAATGCTGTTTGTATAGGTCAAACACAAAGAAATTTTGAATTAAATTTTGAAATAAATTCAATGAACGCTTAAGAACATATAGATTAAAACAACCAGATAAGTCAAATTATGCAAAGCACCTACTTGAACATCCAACCTCACTCTTACACCTTAATGGCATCCACGATTTAAAGTTGTTAATGAACAAATAAATCTTGGAAGTTCTCCACTATTAATCTGTTTGTATTGATTGTACTACGAGGCGACGAAGGAGTCACTTCACGGACGTGTATCGTACTATATTTTTTTTTAATACTGCCTTTGGTTCTAAAAGCAATAAAATATGAAACCGAAATGACATATTTGATTATTTTATTAGAAAGTCATGTAGACTGCTGTGAAAAAATTAAGTTACTTGATTTATTCTTAACATGGTTGAAAAATGAACAGCGGTTACCAAGTAACAATGTAAATAAAGTCAAATTAGATGAAATTGCTGAGAAAACTGCGGAAGCGATAGGGCAAATCATTCCAGTTAAGTCTGCGAAAAGATGTGAAAAAGAATATGCGCTGTTTTGCAACTGGCGTGAAGAACACAATTTGAAAAGTAGTGCTGATGAAAATATGATGTTGGCTTACTTTTTTGATGTGGAAAGAACAGTTTTTTTAAAGAATATTCTTTTCAACAGTTTAAATTTTCAGTCAAATACATTCAACCCTTCATTATGGTCCAAATAATCATAAGGCTTCATGAGGGATGCCCCAGATAAAGAATATCTATTACTCAAAGTGATAGCGCTACTTGGAGTTGCTGGAGGTTGCCGAAGGGAAGAGATCTATAATTTAGAAGTTAGTGATGTGGAGGATACGGGTACTCAGCTAGTAGTTAAGATTAACCAGACAAAAACGCATATTCGACGAGCTTTCACTGTGATTAACATTGATGAGGTTCACTAATTGGATGTATTTAGAAAATACATGAATTTACTGCAAAAGGTCTCCCTGAAAGCTCTTTTGGTGGGTTATAGACATGGAAAATGTCTGTCTCAAAGAGCTGGTATACATACTGTTAGCGGAGCACCTAAGAAAATAGCTGAGTTCTTAAAACTAGACTAACCAGAAAAGTATACAGGTCATTGCTTCAGGAGGACATCCTCAACGTTGTTGGCCAATGCTGGAGCTGACCCTAAAGTTCTAAAAACAGTACGGTGGACGGAAGAGTTCTTCAGTTGCAGAAAAGTATATAGAAGAATCGATGGAAGGTAAAAACAAGATTACAAGAATGATCAAAAGGGGCGAAACTTTTGTTGAAGTGCTACATCACAGCCACACGTCTTCCGCGATTACAGAAAACACTGTAAATCCATCAACAACTCCATTAATAGATATTGCTAGCAACAGCAGTTGTACAATTAATGTTAATCTTCACAAACTAGAATAAAAGCTTAGTTTATGTGTACTGTAAACTACAAGTGTACCGTAAAGTGCCATTTCCCGGACTCAAACGAGGGATCTTAGAGGGAAGTACATCCAGGATACTCTCTTAGGACTAATAAAATCTGGGCTTTAATATTGTTATGTCTGATTACTTCCATACTTCCAATTATACGAGTATCTACAAGTTGAAACACCTTCGTAAACATTTTTAAAAAGTATCTCTGTAATAAAAATATTCTAAATGTTTAATTAACTAATTTTATTATATAAAAATAACGTAAATTAATTTAGAAAACGTATTTAAATATATAATTAAATATAATATATTATGATCTAATTAGACTGATAAAAGAAGTGGGTTGATGAAAGAGAACAAATATATAATTTCAATTAACTCAAAATATTAAATGCAATCTAATATCTAATAAATGGTATTTGCCATTTATAAATAGTATAAAATTCAACTTTAAATATGTAAATAAAAGATTTTGTATACAATTTCGACGTCTATTGACAGTTACTAAATAGTTGCTAGGGAAGCCGTGCGATTTACTTTACAACTGTGCGTTTTCATTACCGTGCGTTATAAGGCATCTTGCATTGATTGAGGACTGTTGTGTGTTATTGACCGCTTACAGGGGTAGTCGTAGGTAAAGTACAATACAATTTTTTCATTCTTCTCAGATACCGTCTCTGTACTCTAAATATTTATGGTTCTGATAAATTGAAGACCAAACTATCGATGCATAGTCGAATTTAGGGAACGGGCGAAATAAGGAAAGGATTTAGTGGAATTTTTTAAATTTTGTGGACGTTAATTAGAAAATGTATAGATTCTTTATTATTAATTATTTTTTAGTACCACATAATTAGAACAAAAGTAAGTTTGTCCAACAATTTTGAAATTTATTGTTTTTAGTTCTAATGGCTTTAGTGCTGATAATCCAACAATACTTTATTTATTATTCATCCGCTTCGATTTTGTATTGATAATAGAGATATAATACCTACTTGAATAATTTCACAATGCATTTTTTATACAAACGACAAACTAAAATATTTACTGATAACATATGTAGATATAAACATATTTTATTTAGTATGTAAAATAATAATAGGTATAATTTTTTTAAATTCATAAACAGACTTTGGGTTATTAAAAAAGTGCCCTTGCACGACTTTGGTAATTACTGAAGTTGTACCCCAAGATGATATGCCAAAGAAATTCAACTTTGTGAGAAAATTCATCACAAAATTAAGTAATAAATCTGAATGGGATGAAGACACCATACAGAATTTAAACCAGAATGCCATAAAGTGGTATACGGACGGTTCCAAGCTAGACGAGGGAACTGGGATAGAAGTTTTTGGACCGAGAGCCAAATACTCAGAAAGCTTGAACACATCCCCGAACATCTTTCAAGCAGAAGTCCGCGCCATCGAAAGATGTGTGGAATTCAATATTGGAAGAAACTACCGCAGACAAGAGATTGTGATCATGTCGGATAGTTAAGCAGCCATCAAAGCGCTGAGCTCAAATATAATCAGTTCGAAGATGGTTTGGGAATGCCTAGGCAAACTAAATAAACTAGGCCAGAAGAACACTGTCACCCTTCTATGGGTCCCGGGACACATAGGAATAGAGGGGAACGAAACAGCAGATAAGCTGGCAAAAAAAGAAGGAGCTGAAACCCCACATTTGGGACCAGAACCATCTTGTGGGATCAGCAGTAGAGTAATCTTAGGAAAACTAAGGGAAGAAATGGAGAAGGAAAAATCCAAGTACTGGAATCAGCTGGAAGGACTGAGGCAATCTAACATACTACTGGGGAACTATGACCAGAAGAGATCTCTTAGCTGCCTCAACCTCAGTAAAAAAAGGCTCCTAATTCTAACGGGAATATTAACCGGACAGCTGCCGGACATTGCCGGTTAAGAAGCCACATGAAGAAACTAGGGTTAGCAGATGAAGCAAAGTGCAGATTCTGTGAGGAAGAGGATGAAACCTCAATAAACATACTTTCAGAATGCCCTGCCTTGCAGAATTCTAGGGCTAGATACCTAGGAGCAGATGAAATAGAAGAAGGGATCTACCTGATTTGAAGCCCGACGATGTCCTAAACTTCTTCAGGAAAATAGGACTCGAGGTGCTATAAATCTGAGAAAACATCAGAACTTGGCAAGTAAGGGGGGACACAATAGATTCTATAGGTCGCAGTGTACTTATCACCCCTAATTTATACATACATACTGAAGTTGTAAATCTTCGGTTACTGATAATATAATCTATTTGGGTATTGGCATATATTTTGGCCGTGACTGGTAGAATTCCTTTAACCAGGAACTTATTAACACATGGAAATTAAGAATAATAAAAAACTTCGTTTTAGCAAAACTTCCACTATTTATTTAAAAAAGCAGTTTTTTATTATTCTTAATAAGATGGACTTCCAAAAAGTAAGGGTTAGTACAATCAATTTAACACATGGAAATAATTATAGTATTTCGATATATTTACAAAAATAGTTAGAAATAAACACTCTTTGTTAATTTTGGACCGAATATAACAATACAATCATACAGTATTAAATAGGATACATTACGAAAGATCCATTGCATAATTGCACCATTATGATAACTTTAGACAAGTTTTATTTAATAAATGACAAATTAAATATCGGAGATACAATATAACTAAATAAATGGAAAAGCTTAAATGATTTACATATTTTCCCATATTACAGGAAACTATGAATAAAGATAATTTAACGGATCAATCGGCTAGTCACAATTCAGTACCAAGTCAGCATGTCTCAAGCAATACTCTGGAATTATCTTATAGCCACGGATATAATAATCATGCTTTTGAACCATCTAGTAAACCTTCAAGCAGAAAAGTATCTACTGTATCGTCCCACATAGAAGAGGCAATTGCTAGAAAAAAAGGTCTGATGCATAAGTCAAATTCTGGTAAGTGACCCATAATAATAATAGATATGTTTTTAAAGTCAATTTTATGCCATATCTAAAAGGGTATTTATTAGTGTTTTTTTTCTGAGAACCCTCTTCACTTGTAAAGGTTTGTAACAATATTTTTATACTACTGTTGGTCTTGAGTAGCTTGGAGCAGTTCGGTTGTACTATTAGTCCCATCCAGAATATTTTTATGATACGAGTTTTGTCGCTCCTCTAATCCTTACTTTTCATTTAATTTGTCTTCTATTTAAATATAAATATGAATTTTTATAGAATATCCCGAAACACGTCAAATTTAAAATATAAATTGACATTTTTTAAAGTAAAAATTGGATCCCTACCTTCAACCCCCTTTGAGTGATAGTTACAACCCCCAATTTTTTAAATAGGAGTATGGGCAAATCTGAAATATAACATTTAATTGTTCATAACGTAAAACATATGAGTCAAAGAAGTAGATGTTCAAAATGCTCATGGCGAACGTCTTGCTGGCCATTCTATTGATCCTCGCCTCTCTATGAATACATACCCTCGTTTATTTGAAATAAAAGTCAAACGCCGTTATTTACCAACCGATTGTTTTGAAAATTTGGAAATTAATTTAATGTATACTTCTAAAAAAAAGTATGGAAACAGATTTTTTTAAAAAAGTCTAATTTCTGAGAAAAAAATTATTTACGATCCGATTTTTAATTTTTCAAAAATTCGCTCCCATAACTTTTTAGACATTAGTTAGATGTAACCATTCCCAAAATTTCGTGAATTTATCTTAAGTCGTTTGGGCGCACAACAAACATTTAAGTTTCTTAACTGATTGATGGTGCCCTCTTCTAAATTCTGTGAGAACGGAACTACTAACATGTATAGAGGTGGTAACAGTAAACTCTGTTACTTGTGTTAGTTACTGTAAGTAACGGTTAGTACGACTGAATAAAGATTTGGTAAAATAGCTTCAATAGGTAATAAAAATTAAAATAAAATACGCTGTTTTCAACACGCGTTGTTTAAAGTAGGTATTTCTTTTGCATTAGTATTTTAAAAGTAATCATTATTTAATTAATATAGAAGGTTTTAAAAGGTAAAAATATAAAAAGTATGAAGAGTATATGATATAATTGGCATTTATATTTTATTAAAAGTTCTTTATGGATTTAGGTGTTGTTTCTTTTAGCATTTACGTAAAAACCTTAATGTTGATATTCTTATAGGGTTGAAAGACATTTTATATCAACTTTGTTGAAAGCAATTTTAAATGTCGCAACCATAATTATTTTAAACCTTATCAGTTAATGTAAGTAGCCGTTTACTGAATTATCGTTTAACAATATAACTTATAGTAGAGAGAAATTAGATAATAAAATAGGGATATTATTCTGTAGTTACAAGTAGATTTTTTTGATTTATTAAGTAACTAAGAGCCGGAGCTTCATTGTAAAAAGCGTTAATGGTTACTTTTGCTTCATATTAAGTGCTTCGCTAAACAAAATGCCAAAAACACCGAACACTTGTTTTTATGAGATATTTTAACCGGTTGAGTTTGCTAGATATTTTTTAAGATAAGGAATTTTAAAAACAACATAACGGTTATATAACATCTTTTATTATTTCTTTTAAATAAGCATTATAATAAAAACACTTTAATTTAGGAATCATTTTATTTTTCCAAAACACATCATCCCTGCTTATTTGCTCAGCATGTATCGGCCCTAAAGGAGACCAGACAATGAAATAGCAATATTCTTTGCCTGAAAGATGTAGCTGCCCTTGTATTTGTATACGGATGAGTGTGTTTTAAATACAAAAAACCATCCTCATCATACGCAAGAAATTTAATTTTCTTTTCAGCTACTCCTTGTTCTATTGAGCAGCTTTTTAGGACCAAGGGACATTTAACTTCAATAGTGAAATTGTTGTCATCTTTAATCACGCCCCTAGAAAATATTCCTCTCCAGTTCCAATGAATAAGCCACAAGGTGCAATATTTAAACCTGTCAGTTCCTCAAATGCACGAATTGCTGTGGCTTCATTGTCCTGACCATATCGTGTAGCTCTGTTACCTGTAAAACCTTTGTAAGACGATTTGTCATTTCTCGCAATCTACAGATAGTTCCAAAATTAGATGCAGTTATTCTATACTGTCGTACTTGATGCCATAACGGATTTAAATGTTGTCCTCTTGTAGCTATTTCTATACTAATTTTATCTGTCATTGTTTTTTTTTTTAATATATTCTGGAGCTTTTCTTTTCTAGCATTTAGTTCTTCTTCACTTACTTCATCTTGCACTGCCCCATAATCTTCATCGGCAACTGAAATAATTAATTTTGGTTTATATCCCCGTTTACATTTAAAATTTTGAGTTCTTTGTCGCTTGAGTTTTCTTCTTGCTAAAATTTTTTTTGTGTAATCTCCGGTAGTTTCTTGAAATGCATTTATTTGTTGAAGGTAGGTATCTTTCGAGTTATAGGAAATAGCAGCCAACTGACACAAGAATAAAATAAATTCACCAATTTTCGGTTATTTATGGAATAATAATTATTAGGTAGCTACCTACAGATAAAAAGGTTTAATGGATTTATAGTTATTCCAAAGAATTTTAATTCCCTTTTATTATTTATCAAGCAATAAAGATTATTATGTACCTACTAAGATTAAATTTCTATAAAGTATGGTTATTCTAAAGGTAAATAAGGAAATTGCGGATTGATAGCAACTAATTTGGTTTTGATTAAATAATCCATGAATTTAGGCTAATAGCATATTTAATATTCAGAATTCAGAACTTTTGTACGATGACAAATCTACTTATAAAATATATTTAAAAAGATATAGGTAATAAATATTAAGTCCTAAATGTTCATTTAATTTCGTTAAATTATTTATAAAAATGTAAAAGGAAATTAAAACATACTGTAATTTTATTAAATATAAAAATCTAGAAAGATACAACTCAAATTTTCAAAACAATCGATCGGAAAATAACGGCGTTTGATTTTTATTTCAAATAAAAGGGGGTATGTAATATTAAATGTGATTAAAAACGTTTTTTTTGTTCACGTATATATTAAATTTTATTTCAATTAGTTTTCTTAGTCTTATGAATTTTCTAAATGGTGAAATCCCATTAAATATCTCTTGTCACTTGTCACAGTCATGGTAAAAATTTCTTTAAAATCCCTTTAGCCGTTTTTTCTAGATAGTGTTAACAAATTTACTTCACACTGACATCCAAAAATGGTTCCGCAAACAAATATTTTTCGGTCAGGTATCTCCACAACGTAAAAATCAATCAAACCAATTTTTTTCTCATCACAATAATTCTTCACCTCTATTATATTCAAACGGAATACGAGATGAATAATTGAAGACACGTAAAACAAAATTCCTGGATTATCATACATAAAAAACATTGCCATATTGTCACAGTTTTTTATTTTTCTAGGTCTATTTATCGATTTTTAATTAGTAATAATAATTTCTTTCCCAGAAATAGAATTATACCTACTTTTTTTTAGTTAAAAGTTTTAAATAAATAAGAAAAGTTATCTTAAAATGTTTCAACTAAAAAGGTGTCTATAAATTTAACGATTCTTTATAAATTTTATACATTTCAATTTTTTTTTAAAATGTGTTTTTAATTTCCCTCCTTAATACCCTCAATAATGTAGCCTAATTTAATTTTTTTAAAGTTTATTTATTTATAATTAAATTATATTAATAGTTTTGGAGATATTCAGAATAAAAAAAAGGACCGATGCCTGGTAATAAAATTATCGGCTGGGTGGTTGTTGTATTCGTTGTAAAATCCTTATCTGATCAGTTGAAACTACCGATGTAATAATATTACGAATTTAATATGTGTATGCCGCCCGTACCCAAGCCCATCTCTAATTTCCTACCCACCCAAAATTCTAGCCCATGGAAGATTTAATATACGTCGACTTATGATTTGTAATCTACGTCAGCATTTAAAATATCTCGGCTTATCTCTGTTCGAACTTTGTGGGTGCTTCCGACACCGATTTTACGGACAGGGTATGTATTCCTCTTGTTGAGGTTGCTCGAACCATATGGTATTTACTAGAACTTGAGGGTTTCCTTTATCAGGAAATAAATTTGCCAAATTTGGTACCACATCATTTTGTAGTAGTGCTAAATAATTATCGCCCTTCAAATTCCTCTCAACGCAAATAATAATATTGTCGAACATTTTTTTTTAAATTTGGGGACAAAGCTGTTTAAAAAAAAGCAAATCACATAGAACAAAATAACAAAACATATTTAAACAGTAATATAAAAGTATCTACAAGTAATAAAACATAAAACATACTAACAAATAAAACTTCACAATATAAACATTGCCAAAAGTCAGTTAAAAAAAATAAATGTATACTTTATATACATTATACAATAAGAAAAATAAATATTAAATAATATAAAAAAAATTTTTGATTTAAAATTTTAATTTAGTCAGAGTAACAACAAAAAAAAACAATAAACAACAAAATAAATAAATATCATAAATTAACCTTCCAGTGCGTGAGATGGTCCCAAATATTTTATGTAAAAAATTCGTCAACTACATACAAAGCCAACCAAATATAATTTTAAAGTGTAAAAGGGACAAATAATATGGTTTTCAACGTAAAATGTGCACTCATCAGAAACCTTAACTTTTTCTAATTGGGTGGTATTGTATTTCAGCATTTCCATGTATTTTTTCGCGAAAAATTTGTTCGACCAACAAAATCGTCTTCCATGAGTTTCTGAATCGGTATCATTTTATAGGGGATGCGTTTTGTTTTCTTTTAACATGTTTAATATCGATGTATGGCTGACATTAAATGTTGTGGATGCTTGTCTAGTCGATGTATGTGGATTTTCCTCAAACTCAAGCATCACATCTTAGTTGATATCACCACTCGGTGCATTGGCTGCTCTTTTTTCTATCTGCTTTACATATGTTGGGATATTATCTCCGTAACCATCATCTGTAAAACTAAGAAAGGTAAACAACTAAATGGTTTAACGAAACTTCCACTACTTATTCGATAAATACGTTTTTAAATGCAATGACAGCTGTTTCGCTAAAAACTAGCATCGTCAGATTGACATATTGAAGTTACATTTGGTTTCCTTGTAGCTAGGTACCTGATGTGGATATGTAGTTAAGGCTAAGCCAAGTAAGGAAGTAATAAGACATAACAATATTAAAGCCTAGATGTTATTAGCCCTAAGAGATTATCCTGGATGTATTTCCCTCTAAGATCAGTATAACTGTGCAATGATAGAGAAAAACCAGGAAATAACTATATCATGATGATCTTTACAATAACTTAATATACTTTTGTTACAATAACGTCTTATCTATGTATAAAACAGTTTAATAGTGGAGATTTATTTGTTCAATAACTACTTTAAGTTGTTGATCTGCTAGATGGCTTTTGAATTTCAAGTTCTTCTAGGAAATCTAAAATTTTGTTTTTTATCACAAATGTGGAGTATTTGAATGTCATTGGTTTGTATGAGTTTGAATGTTCAAGTAGGTGATTTGCATAGTTTGACTTATCTGGATATTATAATCTATATGCTCTTAAGTGTTCACTAAATCTTCAAAATTATTTCGAGTTTAACCTATATATCCTGCATTATAATTGTCTAATTATAAATACTAAAACAGGAAATAAATTAGTGGCGTAGGTACTCTAGCAAATTTCGGTAATAAGATAAAGAATAAAAAGACCTTTCAAACGATATATCACAAACCTATACTTTCCATTTAAAAAATTAGGGGTTGTAACTATCACTTAAAGGGGGTTGAAGGTATGGATCACATTTTCACTTTAAAGAATGTCAATTTATAATTTAAATTTGATGTGTTTAGGTATTTTTTATAAATATGCCCAGTAATCGAAATAATAAATTTATTTCCACACTGTATATATTCCAGATAGGTTGTTTTTATCATTAGTTTCCTATCTGTTCCCATTGTTCTTAACACTTTTTTATTGTTCATGTGTGCTTCATCCGTCCAGCATGGTCTAAGATATAAACGTTATCCAATCACCTATTTACTTTATTTAATGTGAAAACAGCAACTTAACCTAACTTTTATATCAATTAGGCACTTATACTAAAACCAATAATAATTAAGAGTAGAGCGCTTTGTCATATCTAAATTTTACGTTACCAGTTTATAGCAGGATCAAAATATAGTAAGCAGTAGAGTGGCAAATTATAGATAATACACAATACTAGTACGATTAAAAGGTATTATTTATGACAAAAATCAATAATGAACTTGAAATGAGTAATACTTATACATTTCCTGATTACTGTTCAATTAAAATTCATTATTTTCTGTATTGTGCTAGGTATTTATTACAACTAGTGGCAACGCTGTACGCAACGATATTTCCGTCTTTGTCTTCCATCACATCGTCGCTGGCCACAGAGTATTTTAAACATGTTTCTATCCACTCTGTCTATGGCACTGAACTTTAATGTCCACGCTCTTTAAGCCCGGTTCTAACGATGCAATTTCGTCTCTGCAACTTCATCGCCGCGACAAAGTTGCCCCCGATGAAACTGATCAATGCAATCGAGTTGCACCAAAATGGAACTGGCTCTGATTTTCTGCCACAAGTTGCAGCTTGGTTACTTCTTTAGAAATTTTTTCTAAGCAAAACTAAAATTTCTGTTTGTGCGACTAACTGAAATGACAGTTGCGAGGTTATATCGAGGTTATCAGTGTTTTGTAAATTTTAATTTATCATTTAAAAAGTTAAAGTTGGGTTATGATGCTATCTTACAATGTTAAAAATATGTTGAGTCTTTTCAATGTTGGTAATAATATGATATTTTCCTAAGAAATTGCTGCAACAGTACGAACATGGTGTGCACGCTCATGTAACTTTGAAAGAGGAAGAGTTGCGGCAAGAAGTTGCTGCAAATTGCATTGATGACTTTATGTAAAGATAAACATTGTTTAAATTTCTGTCTAGATTGACCTATGCTTGTTTTTCTAAACCAGAGCAAGGAATACAAAACAGGAATATATTAGATAAATCTACAATTAGAGTTATATTTTTTACTTTACTAAAAATGTGTTTAACGGCAAGACATGCTCGATTCGTTATTAGATGGTTACTAATTTAATTATTTATCTTTAAGTTGTAGGAAGTAATTATTTAATCATTTTTTGATTCATCAAATAGCATAATAATTATCTATAGATAATCCATACATAATTTGAGAGTTATTTTCATAAAAAGTAGGGTGTGAATTCAATCTTACCCATTTCTTCGTTTGTATTGATAATAGTAGTTTACCTAACAAGTGCGGAAATAGTATATTGTGTAACAAGTGCGCAAAACTTTTCACACTCGTGAGAAATTAGCATTTGCGCACGTGTTGCACACTGTACTTTTCCTACGACCACCATCCAGAAAACAAACATACGATCGTGTTGCACACGATACTTTTTTATGAGCACTTTTTCTAACATGGTATAGCTTTTGGCGGTGAAAATTTCTGCATTTCATTTAAATAAATTACTAAAGATCATATTTAAAGATTTATTAAATATTACAGTAGGTAACAAATTTACGTTTTAAGAAACGTATTTTAAATTTAACTTTCCTTGCATGGGATTTTTCACTTAAAATTATAATGAGCTGTAAAATGGGAACAGTTCTGGATCTTTATCCCTGGTGTTGGTGTTTCCGACAAGTTTTTGGTTATTGTTAATAAGTCATTCGTAGCTGATGTTGAGGGAACAGGAACAGAATCAAATTTCTGTAATGATTCATCGACTCTACAAGATAACGAGATTGACTTGCTGCAGGTATTTATTTTGGGTATGCCTAATGTCACTTTGGCTTTGCTTTATGTTACTTTGGCTATGCCTTATGTCACTTTTCCCACAACTTTTGTTGCTATGAGAAATTGCTGATTTTGCGTACTGTAACCAATGTGCAAAATAGTGTTTTGGATGGTGGTCGTAGGAAAATGATACTTTTCTTCACACCATTGCAGATGGCTGAACAACGCGTTTAGTCGCGTAAACACCTGCGGAAATAGGCTTGCTGTCGGGAAAGTGGTGCAAGTGGACGGATCGCGATGCGGTTTTCTGTATTTTCTTCCAAAAAAATTATCACAAAATGTGGTGGGGTAGATTTTCCCTCCCACCGAAAGTTGCATTGCTGCAGCCCAAAGTGCATGCAAAGAGTTTTAAACTTGATAAAGAATTGTCAGAACTGGCCTGGATCGTGTACTCGGGGTGTACTGATCACGAATATAATGTTCAAATTGACCTACGAATACCTGGTGCACCAGAACCTGACCCTAAACATCATCTCCGGGGGTTTTCCTCACACAATCAAAGAAGGTCAACCAAAAATTATTTTGGGGGGTTTTTGGCCCACTGAATCCAAATCTGGCATCGACGAACACCCCACTGGCACCTGGTGCATCGAAACCCGGGCTAGAACCTCATCTCCGAGAGTTTTCTTGAGAAGAGTGCCAAAAACTACCCGAAAACCATAAGAGAGCAGGTGTGTTGAGCGGTGTTTCCGAATTTCGCGTCGGAAACAACCTCCAGAACACCTGGTGCACCAGAACCTGACCAAAAGAAGGCCAACCAAAAATCATTTTGGGGGGTTTTTTAGCACCGACGGTTTTTGGTGAGTTTGTTGGGGTCGTATCTGTATAACTCTCAGAGATGACGTGCAAGCCCAGGTTTCGGTGCACCTGGTGCTGGTGGAGTGTTTGCCGATGCCAGATTTAGATTGATTGTGTCAGGAAAACCCCCGGAGATGACGTTTAGGGTCAGGTTCTGGTGCACCGATTACCCGATCAGGTCCAGTTCTTTATCAAGTTTGAAATTCTTTGCGTACACTTTGGGGTGCAGCAAAGCAACTTTCGTTTGCTTCATTTCTTGTATATAATTATTCATTTTATTAGGTACTCATTGCTTTCATATTGTCACCTGGCTGCTGGAACCTTTTTTTTCACTTCTATCCATGTCTCCCATCAGCATTCATCTTTTCAGTATATCATGAATGTGTAGTTAAATTTATAATCAAATGGATGTACTTATTTTGTACGTTATACTTATACTTACATATTTTTATTTATTTTTGTTTCTGTTCCCTTATCACACAGCACAAAAAGGTCAGCAGGTCAAGCCGTCGCACCTTGAGCAGTTATCAGTACGATCTTTAAAATGCACTGTTTGCATTTTCTTGTATTTTTTTTTAATTGTTTTAAGTAATTTAGGAATCACTTGTTTAATTTATTTGCTTGTAACTTCAATGGATAACGAGTTTTTATAATAATTATTTTCTTATGTTTTAGAAAAGACATTAAATTCAAGCAATCCAGATTTATATTCCACTGTTAATAATGAAAGGTACGTATTTAAAAATTCATCCAACTAGCTAATACTCATATCATAGCACACCTAAACGTACTTTATGTTAAATTTTTTGTCAGTCATTCATGGAACAATTCTTGTTAGAGAGAGTGCCGGACAGTCACAAAGGACCGTGCTCAACTGTCTCATCCTCTTGTTCACATCCTCTACATAGTGGGCTGTCTGATAAACCCAACCTGTTCAGATATTTTCGTAGATGACAATGGCCTGTGACCAACCGCAGGTCCTTTCTGGTCATGGCCACGTATTTCTTGGCTGCTTTGCTATTCGGATATTTCAGAAGCTTCTTGGATAGTATGCAACCTTTTTCTTCGTCCCATCTTCCCCTAAATTTGTCAAGGGAGCGTTCCTTTACTAGGTCAACCACCGCTGATGCCGGCAAGCTGACAAGACTACCGGGTCCCAAGAGCCTTTGGGAGGCAGCTTTTCTAGCCAACGAGTCAGCTATGCGGTTGCCTTTAGAAATTCCATGACCTTTTATCCAGCCTAGAGTAACCACATTGTTGTAGCAGGCTTCCGTAAGGGCCATGTGACATTCTAATACTAGACCTGATGTGATCCGTGGCCTATTCAGGGCTAATAGTACTTGTCTGCTGTCCGTAAGGATACGGATGTTTTTGCCAGTGATTTCTCTTTTGGTAATCTCTTTTGCGGCTATGGAGACGGCAGTTAGCTCTGTCTGAGCTATAGTTGCATTACAACCCATTGCCCATTTTATATTTAGGTTTAGGGACCTGGAGTAAATTCCACATCCTGAACCTTCTTTTGTCTTAGATCCATCGGTGAAGATACATATAGTACCTGTCGCCAATGCATTTTGAACGTTGTCATTAATGATTATCTTGTAGGGCCTGTGAAAGGCATATATTGGTAAAATCGATTCTGTATTTGCTTGTAGCATTGGAAGCTCGTTTATAGCTTCGCGCCACAAACCACACCTCGACTCACCAGATTCTACTTCAAGTTGTGTACCAGTAGAGCGGAGCCGTAGCATGGTCATCAAAACCACCTCCTTTGATATATATATATATCAAGTGGGGTGAGACCGAGGATCACCTCCACCGCTCTAGTTGGTGTAGTTCTCATGCCTCCTGTTATGTTAAGGCATGCTGTTCTTTGTAAATGGTCAAGTTTGCGGACGACTATCAGCTGGTTTGTTTTTACTCCCCAGGCAATCGCGCCGTAGGTTATCATAGGTCTTATGATTGCAATGTAGATCCACTTCGTGACCCTTGGTGACAATCCCCAGGTACGACCAATGGTTCTTCTACACTGTTCATAGGCAATATATGCTTTTTTGACTCTATTTTCCAGATGAGAGTTCCATCATACAATAGCTATTCATTAAATCTGTTTTCTTTCTTATAGAGCTACAGTATCAAATAAATACTTTTTTATTTATTTTGCTAGGTGTATTAGTGCCCTCTCTTCATGGGCATCTCTAACATTTTCAGTTTTAACCCTTAATCCTTTTAATATACTCAGTTTTTCTTCTATAAATATATATATTTTTTCTATGGAAGTACTCATTAGTTTTTTGACATATACAATTTTTCAATACATTTGTTTTATCTCCAGCAGGTCCCTTCCACATTTATTGTATCTTATCTTTAACCTCTTATCCTCATCCACTTCCTGTTTAGCTATTTTCTTTAAGTCCCTCGCTTTCTTCCTTTTATCATATGCTGGTTAATGTAAACCAGAACACTTTTAACTATTTAATTTGTACGTATTACTTATAATTCATTATTTTTCTTTTTCGCTCTCTAACTGTACAAAGCAAGTTCTTTCACTTAGCTTATGTGCTGCCTTTATCTCAACTTTTACCTAAAATTGCTTTGCTAAATTGTTTCCTATGATCTCTTTAAGTATTCCCCATTCTTCCTTTTCTTTCAGACCTTTCTAATCTATTTTATAGTTTTTTTTACTTTCTGCCTTTTTTTTTATTAATATTCATTTGTTTTCCTTCCTCTTTTTAATTCATTTTTCATATCCTGTTGATCTGATCTTATTTATTTAGTTTCTTTTATAAGATTGTGAACCAATTAGTAAAATATTTAGCCAGAATACTTGAAGTTTTCTTTTCGTCTACCCTTCTTTTATGGTCTTCGCTTGTATAGGTAATTATCACTGTCTTTCTCTCTATAAAGTTTTTGTGTTTCGTGAGTATTAATTTTTCTTTTTATTATCTTAGCTCGCTCTCTGTTTATAGTAAGCTGATTAGCCTGTTATCACTCACCTGATTTTTGTTCTATAAACACACCGCGAAAAAGCCGTCTGGCGGTCAATCGGTACGACCTTGGATCTTATCGGTTTGCGTAGCTTTCCACATTTATGTTTAAATTGTTAAGTTTAATTTGTTTACTTAATACCTAATTAAATTATTGCAATATTACTCAAATATTCCTTCATGTACATTTTGTTATAAAGGGTGTACCAACCTTACATAATATATGGGTTGTTTTAGAAGATATCAAAAAAATAGTAGATGTCTTTAGGGTCCATATTTTGAAATTACCGTAAACTATACAGAGTGTTGTATAACTGTATAAATGGGAACTTTTGTATATTAAACCTAATTCGGACAGCTCACATATTTTTGAAGCTTTTGATAAGGTTTTGATACGTTATACAGAGTCCTTCAAAAGTTATGAACGCGTTTATGTGAAAATCGTAGGTAAATCAACGCTCTGTATCTTTAAAAAAAGTATTTTTCCTAACAGAGTTTCGTAATATATCAATTATTTTCCCTTTTGTATACAGGGTGGACGTTAACTCGAACCATTCATTTTCTCTCTTCTTTCAAATATGACACTCTGTATTTTATATCATAAATCCGATTATGCAACTCTAATTATTAAGCATTCCCTATAACCAAAGTTTATTAAAACAGAATTATTTTGTAATATTTATTAACCTATTATGTGAAAGGAATAAGCTTTGAATTTAACAAACAATACTTAAAAATAACGTAAAAAAACCTTAAGTATGTCAAAAAATGTGAGCAGTTCGAATATAATAAATTTTTGATATTAGAACAAATTTAAAGCAGATATAAATACAGTGCTCTTCAGATAAAAGTATGCACGTTTAATAACTTTTGTAATACTGGTATTTAGGAAAAATCCAAAAATACGCCAATTTATGTTAGAAGGGGCAAGCATTATGGCATATTTAAACTTACTGAAAAAGCCAGCCCCTCACCTCTAGCCCCTCACTTTTTTTTAATTACTTGTCATATTTTTTATGTAAAATTTGTATACTCCTCTTTGAGCTGATTTCAATAATGTATAATACTTGTAGGTTAAAGTGGTTAATTTATGAGATTAACAATTTTTCTTTTAATAGCACAAATTTTACTTATTTTTTACTTTCACCTTATTTGCCTGTAATAAAATGAGTTGTATAACAGTAAAAACTTTTTAATCTTTTTAACTGTGCTATTTATTTTACTTCAAAAATCCAAACAACAAAAAACTCTACTTTTTATTAAAGTTTAACATTGTCACCTAGAATTTGTAGTCACTATTGACAGTTTACTTTGATACATTATTTATTTTGTTTCGCTGAAATGGTTTACTCTTTGCAAGAAAGAATTGAAATTGTAGGTTTATACTACCAAAATAATAATTGTGCAAGAGCTGCTGCTAGAATATTTAACGAATTACATGACGGAAGACATGCAACTCATAAGTATATAATTCAACTGATGGAGAAATTTACCACAACAGGGTCTGTTTGAAATAAAGTGCATAAGCCAGAGGGACTCGTAAATAACGAAGCAATCCAAGTGGCAATTTTAGGGCAAGTCAGCTTAGAGGCTCAACAACCCCAATCGTTGTCAACAATAAGTAGAGCGATCGGTGTTTCATCTTCTACAGTTTTCCGAGTTCTACATAAATTCAAGTACTACCCATACAAAGTTAAGTTGGTGCAAATATTGTTAAACAATATTTGCTTTTCTGCTGAATGCTCATTTTCATTAAATGGCCTAGTAAATAGGCACAATTGTAGATATTGGGCTGAAAATGATAAACGTTTGGTGTGGTATCCTAGGTAACCACATTGTCGTACCTTTCTTCATCAACGGAAATTTAAATGGTGAATCATATCTTGAACTTCTCACGGAAGAGGTTGACCTACGTATCACAACAATAATAGAAAATTATGATAACTTTTCCGAAAATTTACTGGTATTTCAACAAGACGGAGCTCCCCCACACTATGTGTAGTGTTCTTTATTTATGTATACTTTTTATACACTCTATATATTCATTTGTAGAGAAAAAAAGTTAGAAAACGACACATTTTCAAAAGTCTCATTTAATATATATATTTTCCAATCAATTATACCACTCAAACACAACAAGTTTGGCGACGAGGTGAACAAGATTCAGAAAAATCAGTTTCAACATGAACGCACAGAAGTTTCAAGAATTCATGGACCTCCAAATGTCAGAGAGGCATTTCAAAATAGATTATACCATTGTATGGAAGTGAATGGTACTCATTTTGAACACTTATTGTAACTTCATAATAAATAGTACAGTTAAAAACATTAAAGAGTTTGAACTGTTGTACAACCCATTTTATTACAGGCAAATAAGGTGAAAGTAAAAAATAAGTAAAATTTGTGCTACTAAAAGAAAAATTGTTTATCTTATAAACTAACCACCTTAACCTACAAGAAGAGTATTCAAATTTTACATAAAAAAATGAGAAGTAATTAAAAAAAAGGGATGCTGCTAGGGGTGAGGGGGTGGTTTTTCCAGTAAGTTTAAATAAGCCATAATGCTTGCCCCTTCCAACATAAATTGACGTGATTTTGAATTTTTCCTAAATACCAGTATTACAAAAGTTATTAAACGTGGATACTTTTATCTGAAAAGCACTGTATATAAAACATAGGCCGTTGTTCTTCAAGTTCAAGATTTAGGAATTTTAATTGGAGTTTTTTTTATTTATATAAACTTTATTTTTCAGTTCATCTTGGTGGTATGATGTATGTATCAAATTTAATTCTCCTGAAGACATCAAAAAACAATATCAACCTGAACTATGGAAAAAAGTCTGCCCACAACCCTATTGCCTGCCCTACAGAAGGGTTACAAGGATTATTGCTTTAACGTTAATAGGAATTTTGGCTTGGATAGTTTTATATGCGATTGTTGGTGATTCTGCAGCACCACCAAAGGGTCAACTGTTTCAACTTATTATACTTAGTTTATTTTCTTATTTCGGAGGATGGTTAGTTGGATTGACTACCTTGCCTGCATTGGTTGGAATGCTATTTACCGGAATAGCAATGCAGAATTTAAATATTGTCGATATTGATTCTTCATTTTCTCAGCTAAATCAGCACTTAAGGTAAGCAAAATTGCTTTCTGCGTTTGGATATTTAAAGTTTATATAGATTAAAAGTTTTTTTGAGACAAGCAGTCAAATACAAAAGAGCGATTAAGAAAACTCGTTATATTCGTCCATTTATATTTGAGTTCTTGCCTAAAAAAAACTTTGAATTTAGTATATATCAGTCAAGACTACCCTCCTATATACTTTATATAATTGATTTATTTATACATTTATGTTTTATAATTAACTGAATTACCTATATGGGTTTTTACTACGCAAAAAATATAAGACAAAAATTATTGAGGTAGCTTTCATTAATTTTCGGAAACTTTAAATGACCCTTTTAAATAAAAAGTTTTATTTTGGATCTTATCTTAATTCATTTCTCTGTAAAACTCGAGTGCTTTAATTGAAAATATTAATTGATGTTTAAGAAAGCCGGTCTTTAAGTATATTCTTAATCTTTTTCTATTTAATTGGATTAATGAATTAATAAAATGTTCATAAATACAAGTGATAATAAATATAAAGTGTAAAAAAATAAATTATTTGAGGTTTCAGTAGTCAAAATAAATTATTTTATCGGTACATACTTTGGAAATTTACTATTTCTATCTATTATATCTTGGAATATATTCAGGATAATCAATTAGGGCTAATAATATTTAACAGTATTAATATTGTTATGTATTATTCATGCAATGGTTGGTCCAGTCTCAAGATTAGCTAGTTTTAGCCAAACAGCTGTCATTGTATTATAAATACTAATTTTTTAATTAAACGTGGAAGTTTAAATCTTACGTTTAGTTGTTTATTGTTTATGTAAAGGTTAGTGCAATAAATTTACCTTAAATCTGTCAAGCTGACAATGAAATATTTGCAAATCAGCTGTTTTGATAAAAGAGTTATTTTTTTAAGGGCATTCCTACTGCTGAATATTTAAGCAAAAACAGAGGTTTTGCTCGTAGCTAATTGTACCTTTATTTTTTTTTAATTATTTAAGAAAAGAGAACAAGAGAAAAGGTGTTGCTAGGGAAAATGTTAAAAATTAGTTATTTTGAGATGCAGTTCACGGTGTTATCAGAAAAAATTTGTAAAATCTAATTCTATACATCTCTAGTATCGTCATTTATCTATTTTACAAGTTTTTCTTTTTTCAAAAAAGTTAAGAAATAAGGTAGTAATCAGCTTTCAGCTAAAACTTTGCACGATGTATTTTACGATGCATAAAGTGGCGCCATACACACTGAAATTTATTAATACCGAAGCTTTTATACATGGGCGTGTTTTACATTTTGGACGGACTAAAAATTTTTTCAAGCCATTCATGAATTAAAGAACTTGTATTCTGGGTAAAGTACGTTTCACAATAATTCGTTGACTCGGTACCTGACCTTAGGGGATTAGTATTGAAAGGTTATAAATTTCTCACTGTACAGTAAACATTAACAGATCCGTAATCCGGTTTTCAAAATAGATTTAAATAAAACTCAGTAACATTTACTAAAACTTAAATTTATTTTGTAAAAAAAATCACGAAATTTTTTAAAAACAAACAAACAAATTTTAAGTTTATTTATTAATTGAAATTAAACAAAACTGTTGAAACTTACGTATACGTATACGCTTTGGTCTATTTCATCTAATTGGCAGATGTTGTCAAAAAATGTTTCAAATAAAAAAGATGTAGTTTAATCAGGGCCACATTTTAAAAATATTTTGTACTACAGGGTATCCCAAAAATTGATTTAAATAAAACTAAGTTAACATTTACTAAAACTTAATTTATTTTGTAAAAAAAATCAGGAAATTTTTTAAAAACAAATTTTAACTATTTATTAATTGCGATTAAACAAATGAACTAATTCTACATTATTTACAACTATTTAATCTAAATGTAGTTCAGTATCACTATCGTCTTCATTTAAATTAATAACTAAGGGTGCTACAGTTACATTAACATTTCGATATGTACCTTCAACCTTAATAACATGCTGAATCGAATTTTTCCAGCTATCAATGGGAATATTACTTGCCACATTTCTGATTAACTCTATAACACTTGAGTTTAATGTGGGTGAAACGTTTTCCGATCTAACTTTGGATTTTAGCTGATGCCACATGTGTTCTATAGGATTGAATATGCAATAAAACAAACAAACAAATTTTAAGTTTATTTATTAATTGAAATTAAACAAAACTGTTGAAACTTACGTATACGTATACGCTTTGGTCTATTTCATCTAATTGGCAGATGTTGTCAAAAAATGTTTCAAATAAAAAAGATGTAGTTTAATCAGGGCCACATTTTAAAAATATTTTGTACTACAGGGTATCCCAAAAATTGATTTAAATAAAACTAAGTTAACATTTACTAAAACTTAATTTATTTTGTAAAAAAAATCAGGAAATTTTTTAAAAACAAATTTTAACTATTTATTAATTGCGATTAAACAAATGAACTAATTCTACATTATTTACAACTATTTAATCTAAATGTAGTTCAGTATCACTATCGTCTTCATTTAAATTAATAACTAAGGGTGCTACAGTTACATTAACATTTCGATATGTACCTTCAACCTTAATAACATGCTGAATCGAATTTTTCCAGCTATCAATGGGAATATTACTTGCCACATTTCTGATTAACTCTATAACACTTGAGTTTAATGTGGGTGAAACGTTTTCCGATCTAACTTTGGATTTTAGCTGATGCCACATGTGTTCTATAGGATTGAATATGCAATAATAAGGGGGAAGCCGTAACACTGTGTGGCCCATATTTTTAGCAATAGTATCACAAACGTATTCTTTTTCAATACCGAACGCTGCTACAACTTGTAAGAGATCACGTTTTGTGTACGATTCTTCAAAATAAAGGTCATTTTTTAACAAATACTCTTGTTTCGTGCTATTTTTAACAGTGGATTTTAATTCCCTAACTATTTTTTCTAGTAATTTATGTTTTTTATACATTAGAAACCATATTAAAAAATTAAAATCTCATATCAAAATAAAAAAAAAACTAGAGAATCATTTATTATTTATATATTTTGGCATTAAAAGTCCAATTATTTATAAATATTAAGGTTCGTTTTTTATAACCAAATTAAGTAAACTAAAATCTAACTATTCGGTTTAAGAGACAAATTATTTAAGCCGTCAACTTCATCTAAAGTGTCAAATGCGTTTATGCAACCGAACTTATGTCGTTTATGCCTATTTAAAGTTTAAACAATGTAGTTAAATCATTTTTTTATTCATCTAAATAATTTTTTCTTTAGTTCATTGGCCTTGGTAATAATTCTTACTAGAGCAGGATTAGATCTAGACCCAAAAGCAGTCAACAAACTTAAATTTACGGTTTTAAAATTATCGATCATTCCATGGACAATGGAAGCTGTCGTTATTATTTTGTTATCAAAGTATTTATTAGATCTTGGTTGGAAATATGCTGTACTTCTGGGTAAGTTTGATTTATTAATTAATTTTATACTATAACATTCGATTAAATTAAAGTATTAATTCATACAGTGTGTAAAATCCAAATGGAATAAATTCATTATTTCGGTTACTGTACATATTTATAAAAAATCCCGAAACACGTCAAATTTAAATTATAACTTGACATTCTTTAACGTGAAAATGCAACCCCTACCTTCAACCCCCTTAGAATGACAGGTACAACCCCCAATTTTTTAAATGGGAAGTATAGGCTTGTGATATATCATTTGAAAGGTCTCTTCATCCTCTATTCAAAAATGTTATTGTTTTTAAATTTAATGCAAAAGTTAACATAAAAAAAATTAATATCATGCTGTTACCGAAATTCGCTACAATACAATCAAAAACTAAAATGTAATGCAAAACGTAATAAAATGTAGAACATGAAAAAGAACTATGAATGTTAATGAAGTAGATGTTCAAAATGTTCTCCGCGAACGTCTTGGCAACATTCTAATCTCAAATGAAACTGTCTTCTAACATTATTTAACATATCAGGCGTGATCGACCTAATCGCAAGCGTTATTCGTTCTTTTAAGTCATTTAAATCAGAAGGTTTAGTTTTGTACACATGGTCATTTAAATCAGAAGGTTTAGTTTTGTACACATGGCTCTTCACATATCCCCATAAAAAGAAATCTACTAATGTAAGATCAGGTGATCGCGCTGGCCATTCAATCGATCCTCGCCTCCCTATCCACCGATTGGGAAATATTGTATCGAGGTACTGCCGGACATTAAGTTGGTAATGTGGTGGTGCTCCATCCTGCTGAAACCATATCGTATTCGCTGGAACTTGAGGGTTACCTGAATCAGGATATAAATTTGCCAACGTTGGAATGACCTCATTTTGAGGTAGTGCCAAATAATTGTTGCCATTCAAGTTGCTCTCAATAAAAAAGGGACCAATGATATTGTTCCCTACAATCCCTGCCCAAACATTAAACTTTTGAGGGCATCCAGTGAGGATTTTCCGTGGACCAGTAGCGGCAATTTTGCCGATTAGCATGACCGTTAAGTAAAAAAGTACACTCATCAGAAAACATAACGTCTTCTAATTGGATAATATTGTTATCCAACATGTCCATAATTTTCTCAAAAAAAAGTTCTCCTATCAAAATCGTCTTCCATGAACTCCTGAGTAGGTATCATCTTATACGGATGCAATTTATTTTCTTTTATGTTTGCTATCGATGTATGGCTAGCATTGAATGTAGTGGATGCCTGTCTACTCGATGTATGTGGGTTTCCTGAAACTCAAGCAACACATCTAATTTAAGTTCATCACTCAGTGCATTGGCAGCTGCTTTTTTTATCTGCCTTACATGACCAAACTCGCGAAACTGCTTTTCTATTTTACTTATTGTTCCTTGGGATATAGGCGGTAAATTAGTAAATTTCTCATGAAATAGGCGAGTTACTTCCTGTTGTGTTCGGATGTTATCTCCGTAACCAATCATTTGTAAAACTGTTATTTTATGCATTTCCGTTAATCTAACCATTTTTCAGAATTGAACTTTATACTTAAATTACAACAATGACAACTAAAATAAAACAAATTACTACTGCTTGTTAAAATAGCGTTGCCACGGAAATTCTTTAAAGTTTTTTAATGGTTACCATCTAAAAACCACATTGCTATGGTTTTTGTTCACTTTCTCATTATCAAGACCTAAACGGGAAATAAGTTTTAAGTATATTGTAATAAGTTTTAAGTATATTGTAATAAGTTTCGAGTATATTTTAGCGAATTTCGGTAACAACATGATATTAATTTTTTTTATGTTAATTTTTGCATTAAATTTAAAAACAATAACATTTTTGAATAGAGAATGAAGAGACCTTTCAAATGATATATCACAAGCCTATACTTCCCATTTAAAAAATCGGGGGTTGTACCTGATATTCTAAGGGGGTTGAAGGTAGGGGTTGCATTTTCACGTTAAAGAATGTCAAGTAATAATTTAAATTTGACGTGTTTCGGGATTTTTTTAAATATGTACAGTAACCGAAATAATGAATTTATTTCATTTGGCTTTTACACACTGTATACATAAACCACGTGGGGAAGGATAGCTTGCAATGCTATTTTTCTTAACTAATACATTTTTTATTATTTGTTATTTTAACTATTTCTTATTTCCGAAATATATTTTTCTACGGCTGCTATGGAATGTGGTGCTTTTGACACATTTAACAGAACTACAAAGTAACTTATTGCTATCAACTGTGGGAAAAAATCTACCTCACGGGTCTTTTCCCACACCACGTACATTTAAATGGGAATTCAGTCGTGAGGTAGATTTTTTCCCACAGTTAATAGCTGCTGTTACGAAAAAATGAAACACCAGGAATCTCAATACAAAATTGCAGTAATGTAACAATTAGTTATTATTAGTTATTAATATTAATTAAATTAGTTTTGTTTTGTATTAAGTATATGCCGTTTATTTTATAACCAATAATAATAAAATGTTATGAATTCACTTCTTTATTTTTATTATTAATATGCAGCCGTAGAAAAAGTGTAGTGTGCAACACAGTGGAAAAGACACTTTTCTTACTCGTGAGAAAAGTGTAACTTTTCCACCTTGTTGCACGATATACTATTCTTCCCAGCGCTTTACATTCACTCTTTATTGCGCATTGCGTATTGCGTATTGATCAAATGAGAATCCAACATCATTACGCGTGGCTCATACTCAGCGTGCCCAAAAATTAAATGTTTGGGTAGATATTCATGAAAATTACATAATCGGCCTTTTTTTTATACCCGGTAATCTTACTGGCGAAATTTGTTTAGATCTAAATATCAATAAAACACCAAGTCAAATCACAATAATTAAATGTAAAAATTATTATAAAAAGCTCTTATAATGGGTGTGTTCGGGGAGCACGCTATTTGCGCCATTTGGCGCTATCTAGTACTATTCCTCGTTTGCGTTATATGGCTCTTGGCGCTACATAGCTCGAAAGCGTGCTCCCCGAACACACCCAATTTCGGTCTTAGACCAACATCAGGCTAAAAATAAAAAGTTGAACAGTCAAGTAGAATGAGTGAGGGATGATAAAGTAATGTCAAAAATTACATTAGTCAAAATGTTTAAAAAATCATATTAAATTGTGGATGAAAAAGAAGTAAAAGAAAATATTAAGTGAAAATAGTAAAATTTGTAGTATGGAGAAAAGAGGTTACTAAAAAACAATTGTAGTGTAAGGTCCTAAGAAAGGACATAAAATGAAGAAGAAGGAATTCAAACATCGTTCTAAACAATGTAGAATTATAGAAAGGAAAAAGAATACTCCACCATTGGGAAGAACAGTTAAAGGATACTAATGATAGGGGAAATAAACCCCTAACATTAGTGAAAGCTTGGGGGTTGGTTGGAATAAAATTCAACCAAACGACCAAGAACAGCAACAGCTCATGTCGGGGACAGAAAAATTAAACAGGAAATTAAAAAGGAACTGATTGTCATTAAAGACAAATTACTATGGGAAGTAGTGTTCTAAGACTGAGTTAATTAGCTGAAGAATTACTAAATAAAGGAAATAAATAGTGATGCATCAAGTTATACATAATCTTTACAAAGTTATTCTGCTATGAACAAAACAACACAAAGTCATCAAAGTATACAACAGAAAGTAATTGTAAGTAGTGGACTAATTAACATCAAGAAAAAGAAAAAGAATATCAAAGGGTAAATTCAAGAATATATAGTTATTATTAGGTTGCATTTGTTTATTAAGGCAAATGACTGAGGTGTTCAGTTGTTCAACTTAATATTTACTACTGTTATACATCTTTATGTTACTTAACTGTATCTTTTTATTTTTAGCCTGGTGATGGTCTAAGACCGAAACTAGTAGCGCTTTTATGATAATTTTTACATTAAATTATTATGGTTTGACTTGGTGTTTTATTGATAATTTGATATCAGCCACATTTGAGATATGGATCATTCCTTCGATTATTCGATGAAAATTTTGAAGCTAAATTTCAGGATCAGGTAAGATCTTCAAAATTGGATATCTCAAAACCCCTCAGCCCTATTTAAAATAAAGTGGTTGTGCTCACCCACAGTAAAAGGATGAAGTTACGGGGATGGAAAGCGGTCTGAGTGATTTTTTTGAAATCCACTAACAATCCAAAAATGAATATTGTAGCCGTAGTAAAGATCGAAATTTTGCGGGTTTTGGATCCTGACATTCTTTACGATTCGTTACGATGCCTAGGATACGGAGACCTGTACGATTTCGTCAACTAAGTGAGTTTGATAGGGGTCGTATAGTGGGACTTCGGGAAGCTGGATTTTCTTTTCGGGAAATTGCAGTTGGAGTGCAAAGAAATGTAGACACCGTGGTTAGGTGTTGTCAGGCATGGTTTCGAGAAGGCCGTACGCAAAGAGCAAGGGGCTGTGGACGTCCCCGTAGAACAACAGACCGTGAAGATCGCCGCCTAAGATTCTTGGCCTTAGGGGACCGTTTCTCCACTACCAGGTCCATTGCAAATGAATGGTTTGCAGAACACGAAAGACCTATAGGCATGCGAAGTGTTTACCGACGAATAAGACGTTTTGGCCTGATTTCATACCGACCACACTGGGTCCTCCCTTTAACTCCAGAAACCCGATGTAATCGCCTTGAGTGGTGCAGAGAACGGTCACGCTGGGATCAGCAATGGGACAGTATTGTCTTTAGTGACGAGTTTCGATTTTGTTTAGGCATGCACGATGGTCGAGCGAGGGTTAGAAGACGACGTGGTGAAAGGAGAAATCCACGGTTTTTTGTTGAAAGGCATGTACATCAAACTGTTGGACTTATATATAGCTTATGGTTCGGGATCACCATTAATCTTCATCAGAGGTAACATAAACGCGCAGCATTATATCCAAGAAGTTTTAGAACCCCATCTTTTCCCCTATCTTGACACCCTGGCAAATCCAACTTTCCAACAAGATAATGCCCGACTACATGTCGCAAGAGTCACAATAGACTTCTTTTAGCATAATGTTGTCACATTGTTACCTTGGCCACCAAGATCTCCCGACTTATCTTCAATTGAGCACCTGTGGGATATGATGGGTAGGAGATTGCTCAGTTTGCAAGGTCCTCCTCAGACTCTAGAAGAACTTCAAGAGGAGTTGGTGGTTGCCTGGAATGAGATACCACAGGAAGACATTGACCACCTGATCAGAAGCATGCCTAGACGCGTTGGAGAATGTGTAACACATCGGGGTGCATCCACACAGTATTAAAGTTAAAAGGGCTTTAAAGCAATGCGATCATTTTAAATTTTTTTTATGCTTCAGTAAGTACTTATACAAAAGTTTATAAAAATAAAATCATTTAAACTGGATGTTCGCATTTTTAAGTCACTTAGTATATTTACTTTAATTTAATTGGGTTTTTTTGAAAAGAAAGTGAAGATATTGGAAAAAGAAATCGTATAACACATGTATTATAAGCTATGTAAAAATTAGGGAATTATGTGGAAGGCAAATAACAGAATCCTGTATCGTAAAAAAGGTGACGTTTGACCACTGAATGAATTATTTTTGTTAATTCACGTGTGGAATAAAATATTGACAATGAAATTACTGCTTGTACACCTCAATTGCTTTTTCTATAATGAACTTCAACCTCCTCGTCACCGGTTAACATTAAACGTGCTTCGAAAGTGAGCGAACTTGACTGTTCAAATAGAATTGGAAGACTGCTGGTATTATCACGACAACACCAGCTGTCTTTGGCTTGTGATTGTTCAGAATATATTAAAATTTCTATATGAGTTTAACTCACTTCTAACCATTAAAAATAATAAAGCAAATCATCCATTTTTCAAATGTGTTTTATTGAAAATATACAGATGTTGATATATCTCTATTGGTGTAGGCCTAATTAGAGAACATCATCAGGCTAAAAAGAAAAAAAAATAGTTAACATATAATATGACTGTCACGGATATATAAGTGTATTTAAAAAAAAATTTGTATTTCAAAAGTGCATTAAGAGCATGGGTTATTTTTAGGTAGCATAATTGCAGCAGTAGCACCTGCTGTTGTAGTTCCATGTTTGTTTCGATTACGTTCCAAAGGTTATGGTGTTGTTAAAGGCATTCCGACGTTGATTATAGCTGTAGCTAGTATAGATGATGCTCTGTCTGTAGCTATATTTGGAATTGTACTGGGAATTATTTTTAATGGTTCTGGTATAACTGAAGGAATTATTTTTGGAATTCTTTCTATTTTGGCTGGTAAGATATTGAGATAAATAGCTTAGCTACAGTATAAATAAAATGTAAAACTTACATCAGTATGCAAATATAAAAGGATATCAGGATAATTTTTATTAATATATCAGCTACTTTTCTTTATTTCATTTAAAATATTTGGTATAATAATCTTAAATATTAAACCTTCAAATAGATGAAGAATGTATTTGACAATTTTATCTTGGATAGGATCCTGTAGTATTATTTCATAACAAGCAACTCCCAATTCATATAGCTTTCTCTGGAAGTTATAGATAGAATCTAATACAAAAAGAATATAATTAAAACTATTAATTTAATTCATATGTTTAATAAACAATTGTGTAATTTATGTTGTTAAATGTTTAAATATTAGTTATAAGGTGGAGGTACTCACATTGTGACATGTAAACATTTTGTAGTCTTCGATAACAAAACCTCATAACCTGAGAAATACCTAAAAACATAAAAACTGTGTAAATAAATGCTATCACACAAAGGTGAAATCAGTGTATAAACTATAAATGTTACAGTGAAAGACAGAGTAACTATATTTCATTATCAAAACTCAGATAATGAATACTTAAAAGACTATTTCAACAACAGTTGATAAAAGTTGTGAGACAATTTAGTAAAAGAAATTGTATGTAAATTAGTAATTTAAGTTTGTACAATAGTTATAAGTTTGTTAATCTTTGATAATATCAAAAGATCTCATTTAAATAACTACTTATAGTAGTTAATATCTAGTTCATATAATAGATTAAAATAGAAAGCTAAATTTTCATTTTTTTAAGTCAAATTAGTATTTAAACGTTATAATAGGACTATCTTATGAGATTTATGCATAGATTGAGATTCATTTTATGTTATTTGCTCAAATTTATATAAATTCAAAGAGATTGACATGCCCAAAATTAGCATAATTCAAACATCAATTTTATAAGGAAAAACTTATCAAAACATAATTTAAATAGCTAAGAGTACAGATTTTCTTTATATTATCAAAGAAACAGTCAAATATATAAAAATATTTTATCATATTATGGAAATTTAGGTTAAATTATGCAAATTGAAACAATTGATTTCCAATTTTATGTCATTAATGTTATAATTAGGGAAAAGGTATAAAAAGGCCGTGCATTTCATTTTTCGTTCTCTTATATCTCTCTGATTCGTGCTGACTACGTTAATTGGCAATTGTAATTAATTGGTACCATAACATTATTGTTAATCAAAAAGTTTAATCAAATTGTTCAACAAAAATATTATTACCAAAGCAATTAAATAGTATCAAAGTACTTACCAAGAAGTTCTATTAATCAAAAATAATCCAGATTCCAACAAGATTTATAAGATTCGTTTCACCTTTATTGGAACAAGAAGAAGCCATTTTGAAAAACTTCGAGTGTATTAAGAATTGCCGACCTACCTAGCGAATCGTCGCCAACCCAAAAAAATAGTTTTTGTAGAGTTTTTGTATCAAATATTTCCTTTATAACTGTATGTTTTATAGAGTAGTCAAATTGAGTTTTCTTGAATCCTACCCAAGATAAAGAGTCGGAAATTAAATAAAATAAAATTTTCACTGAGCTAGCAAATATTTATTAGGGCGTTCAACAATAAAAAAATTTAAATTATACAACGATTAATATTTCAAACATCTCATTTTTCAAATATATAATATAAAAACAATGTATAAACTATAAATAAATAAATCAACCAAATCAAACCATCACAATATATATTATTGCTTATTAAGAATTATGAATTGATAAAATAGGAGAACTGAAGTAATAAAATTCTTTGATTTATAATAATGTGTTATTCATCAAAAATTTTGCATCAGTCGATACTAAGAAGTTTCTGTAAGATAGAGAATAAAGTAAATATGAACCTATTAAAAAAATAACAAAGTCTATTATATCAAAAGGAATGTTTGTATCCTAATTGGTTAAAATAATTTAAAAAATTAAACTGTAAATGTCAACCATTTTAGTTTAATGATTTTCCCCATTTATTATGTTTTTGTTTTTTATTTATTTTTTAACCATAATTTTAATTTTAGGAATATTTATTGGTGTAGTTTGGGGGGTTATTTGCAATTTGGCGCCTGAAAGAAATGATCCGTTTGCAGCTCCTTTAAGAATTCTACTCCTTCTAGTTGGAGGTTCAGCGGGAGTTTTTGGCAGTGATCTTATTGGTTATGGAGGAGCTGGTCCTTTAATATGTGTAACATCTGCGTTTGTATCTCTTGCCTACTGGACCAAACAGGGTTGGCACATTGAAGAAAATCCTGCTGCTATAGCTTTTGAAATATTTTGGATGATTTTTCAACCTATCTTATTCGGAATTACTGGATCTAGAATTAAACTGAAAGAAATGGATGGAGAAGTTGTGCTTACCTCTTTTGGAATTTTACTACTTTCGGTATTGTTGCGTATTGGAGTAACTGTCTTGGTAGGAATTGGAACCAATATGAATTTAAAGGAGAAAGTTTTTGTCAGTATATCATGGATAAGTAAAGGTATTGTACAGGTAAGCAATTTTTTAAAATTATTTCTCAAGATTTTTTGGATGATAATAATTAGATTAGAGATCTATCATTATGTTATATCATAAGGATTAAAAGTGGAACTTTTGCATTGGGTATCCAGCCATTCTTTCTTATATTTTTTGTCCATAGCCGTTTTTATACTGTCAATATACTTACTTTCAATTTTCCAGTTGTGTGGCTGTTAAAGGAATTCGAAATCATGGTTATACTTTTCCGTTACATCCTTCATTTAAACTTCACTTCTACCTACTGTATGTTAGGGTTTAATTATTTCTGAATAATCATACTTTAGCTTAATACCAAGTAAGTAATGGTCAGAATCCTCTGTAAGTTCTCACATGATCGATTTAATGGGATTCCTCGGCTGCAGGTATTTATGTGCTTTTAAATATATCTTTTCACTTAAAGTGGGTGCTTATGATTTTCATAAACTTTTCAGTGGCTAATGAAATTAATATTTTTCTATTTGCGTTGATTTCTTAATGCATTGGAATGTTTTTCCACTTTTCTTTTTTTGCTGCTAGTCCTATGGATTTTTGCGTTTCTCTTTTCTTTTTCTTTTTTCAGATGAACCAGTGTTTACCATAAATTTTAAATGGTCCTTCGTGGTATCCAGCAAATGCTCTTTTTCGATTTGAGCATCTTCACATTTTTTAACATGCTTACATATATTAACTCACTCATCTGTTGACACTTCACTAAACTTCCTTCTTGTCAAATTTTCCACGTCATTCAACACAAAGGTAGTATTCCGAGGCAACCAAATATAAATGCTCGGAGTAGCGTATTTAAACTTTAAACTAAAAAAATACATACAAAAAAACTGAAAAAGTGGAAAATTGTTTCCACCTGCACCCAGGGTAAGGAAACTTAACAGTTTCTATACCAAGCTTGACCGATTTCTATAAAAAAACAACTACTTCCTGGGCTATATGCCCCAACGGACATTGAATTACATTCCAATAGAAAACGTGATTCTTTTACGCCAATACATAAACCGTGAACCAACGATTCCATGATATAGTCGTAAAAGCGCCATCCTACCGTTAATTTGCAAACCAACAGATCAAAGGTAACTGTAATCGCAAGATAACAATACAAGAAATAAATTTCTATAAGGTGCAGTCAATAAAAAAACTGAAAAACTGGAAAATTGTTTCCACCTGCACCCAGGGTAAGGAAACTTAACAGTTTCTATACCAAGCTTGACCATTTTCTATCAAAAAATCATTCTGCATCCTGCTCTGCGGGATGAGAAGAACCACTTACCTCGTACTGATGAGACACAATAATGTCGAAACCGGTCTACGAGTAGGTTCTTCCTGTTAATTTGCAAATCGATAGAGATGGTTGCAAGTATCGACAAAGTCGGTCGCCATCACGTTTTCTATTGGAATGTAATTCAATGTCCGTTGGGGCATATAGCCCAGGAAGTAGTTGTTTTTTTGATAGAAAACGGTCAAGCTTGGTATAGAAAGTGTTTTCCACTTTTTCAGTTTTTTTTATTGACTGCACCTTATAGATATTTATTTCTTGTATTAAATACATACATTTAAAAAACAACTCAGAAACTCTCTCAGCATATTTGTAGCTAAATACAGTTTACAAAACCATTCTAGCTACGACACTGACAAGCTTTCGGAACGGTTGTTGTTATGGTAACGCTGCGCATTGAACGAGAGGCCAGGTGGCTGTCCCAAACTTTCGTTGGGAGATCTATACCTACTCGATTTGAATAACAATTAAAACTATGAGGTTACAGTTGTAGTTACAGTTTCCAGCTGATTTTTTTCGGCAATCTAACGTAATATGTACTTTATTATTTAATTGTTTTTAATTATTAAATAGTCACGTATACTACAATTTAAAAAAAAAAGTTCTGTTTACATTTCGTGTTTACCTACTGGTTATTTGCCAGGACCGGAATCCTTGAAAACATTAACATATTTAATGGATATAATAACTATTTATAATTTAAAATATCCAACGTAAGTAGAAAATTACTGAATTTTTAAACATGATTTCTTATATTTCAGGCTGCATTAGGTCCAGTAGCACTTTCATTGTTGGAAAATAATGAAAGCGATGAAAAAACTGACGCAAAAAAAATATTGCAGTGTTGTATTCTATCTATAATTCTCACAGCTCCAACAGGAGCTCTACTAACTACTTTATTGGGACCAATTCTTCTCACAAAAGAAAAACCACAGCAGCCGAATTTAAAATATCGAAGGAAGAGTAGAAGACAATCTTTTCTTAATCCAGATTTATTGGTTGTCAGAGAAACCGAAGAAGGTAGGGAAGTTGGACCAAGCGTTACTATAACGGCTATCGTTGAAGAAGATGGAGAAAGCCCTAAACCGTCAGAATAACATGTTGGAATTGTTTAAACATAAAAAGTGCATACTTCGTTACGGGTTCGATTACATTATTCTGATAATATCAATTTAAACTGATATATTATCTGGTCGTAGAGGAAAACGAAATGAAAATGATTATTATTCTATAAGACCGCTACTTTATTTCATTGTGGTCATCTTTTAAAAATTCCGGTTCCGAATTCATACATGGATCTTCAGATAATTATTTAAAAAAATGTTTACGACTTCGTGGTAGTATATAGTCTGCAAAGTATTTATTTGTCTGTTCTCAGTGACTTCTAAGTCAAAATTGTTTAGGGATACAATTTGTTTGTGGCAACACTAATGATCTGTGATGTTATCGATCAAATTCTATTATTAAAATTTTTTTAATGGTTATTTGTATTTAGTAAAAATATTTTTTATTTTACTTAGAAAATTTAATTAGTTACCTGTACTTTGTTTTATTAGTCAATGTTTATGTATTAATCTGAATTTAAACATAATTTATATTATACCACCCACATTAATAATAGATCCTCATAGAAGATAATAGTAATATTATCAAATAATATTGTCCATGATTATTCAATAATATTCAATTATATCCACAACATATTGGGAACTTTTGCGTGGTAAATTTAAGTAATATAACGAAAAATTAAATTTAACTAAAAGTATATTAAGTAAATTAATAAAAGTAGTATATTTACCAAATTACTCCTAAAATTATACTTTATTTTTTGTTCTATTGGATTTGGTTCTAGTCAAATTAAAAAAAAATTAAATAAAATACATATTATTTTAATTTAAAATGTGTAAGAAACTTCTAATGATTTAATTTTAAATAAAAATTGTTTTGTCAATTTTAATAGTAGGTACTGTTTGCATTTTTCATAAATAAATATATTATTTATTCTTTTGTTTTTTAAAATACTCTGAAACCGAAACATCCTTCAAATACACCAGAGATTTTTTTGATTTTTATTTTTTTTCTAAATTGCCCAAATAGCATTTTAGATTACATATTAGTCCTGGTAAATAAAACAAAAATAGAAAACTATTTATCATAGATTTATTTTTGAGTTTGAATTGGCACCTACAATACCAACATCAATTTCACTTACAGATAATGGAATATATATACAATTTGTGGTTATGTAGGTAATTTTTTTATTGCACTATCCGTAAATACTTAAATCATAACATGGATTGCAACATTTTTACATGATGACCCATGAAAAAGAATTTAAAAAATTGAATGGAATGGTTGAATCTGTACAAATGGACTGTCTAAGCTCTGACGTCACAGTAGAAGGCTCCTCCCATAAATCTATTTTAATTTTTAATTTATGATTTTCCATTAACACAAAGTGACTGTTATTAGAAGCAAGTAAAAAATGATCAGTTAAAGACTTTTTATAAGAAAATCTGCAAGGTAAGGTTTGCAAACGAAAATTAAAAATCTATGACATATACGGGCACTCGGTTTGTTTGGAAACATTTTTATGACCACGCCTCAAGTGACGTCGAACCTAGGCAGTCCCTTTATTCAATAAACTGCAGTGATTTCTATATTCTATACTCTAAAAATTCATTTATTTCATGTCATATAATTACACTTCTTTTAAGTTTTAATTACGTTTTTTATGTAGTACCTACCTTGTTATCTGAGAAAAAATGTACTTTTGTAACATTTTTAGTCTCTACCAGAATCTTTAGTAAAAACTAAACAAAGTAAAAAATAATTTTGCCATTATACTTATGTTATACATCATGTTGTTCAATCTTTTAGTTGGGATTTGGCAGATGTTTTAGATGTCAATTTTTAGTTGCCAATTTTTATGTAATTTTGTCACATATAGTTATTTAAATAAACCCCTTTTTTACAATTTAAATATTTGTTGTATTGCAAATCTACAACAACTTATATATCTATGTTCACATGACATTTATTTATGTGCAGCCCTCTTTGTTTTAAAAATTTAAAGGTATTTATCAGTAAGTAGTTATTAGTTCGACAGAGCGTGGCATCAACCATTTTAAACTGTAACCTACACAGTGCATAAATACTGTATTTATTCATTGCGCAAATTTAAAATAGATGTAGATAAGTTTGAATGCTACTTGAAAAATTTATTATTTTGGACCTATTTAGTTTTTAGATAAATTTGTATGTAATTTAACTGAATATGTAATATGTACGTAATTCCCAATCGAGACAAAATGTATTTTTTTCTGATTTAGATGACTGTCAGGATAAAAAAAATGTTAGTTTTTTAAAACTCTTCTTAACGAATAAGGTTCCCAAAAAAACTTTTTTTTATCTTTAGTGAAATATATGTAATTAGTAATTACTGAGATCAAGTTTTGATTTGTGGTGCTGAACCCCAAAAATATAAATGAAATTCAAGTTTTTTAAAACCTGCTATTTTACAATAAACTTTAATCGAATTGTAATAATTAGTTAGGGACGTTTACAATGTACCAAAATAAATAAATTTCAAAGTGAAATTATTTTTCAATAATACCTACTCTCCAACAAAGAATATATTTTGTGAAATGCACTGCTAGTTATATTATATTTTGGTACAATATTTTTAAAAGGTAGATAGGTACCCAGCAAACACAAAATGTATATGTTACATCAAAATATATAACAGAAAAGAAAGATTTTTATATAAAACATTTATATATTTTTTACTTAGTATTTATGTAACAAAATCTTTATAAACTTTGTTATATATTCTCAATATTGACATGCTTGTAATACAATTTTTTTTGGGTATCTTTGTGTTGAGTATTGGAGAAAACATTATGTAAGTACTAATTATTATTATTTATATACTTATCACACTAAAGTTATTTTCAAGTATAATTGATTTACATTCAAATAACTTAATTATAAATTTTAGGCAAAATAATTCTTTAAAAAGAAAAAAATTGAAAGACTTCTGTGACTTGTCAATGAGGAAGAAAAAGAAATGAATAAGTAGCTCAGTTTTACAATTTTACAGTGGTTATGGTGAACCATCATCAGAAACGAGATCAGCAATAAACATATATGTTACATAGTAATTTGGACATATTTGAGATGTAACATAATATACATCATAAATATGTAATATAAATACATTCATATTATATAAATATTGTTCTCTAGCTGTGCCGGCCTTTGTCAGTATTAAATACATAAATACGTTCTAGTTGTGACTTCAGTTTTATATAATTGTGACTTTTATATTTCAAAAATTACATAACCTATATATATCCAATATGTTTTTGTGTTTGCTGGGTAATACCTACATTTGTTTTATTTAGGTACTGTGTAATCTTCAAATAGAGGAAGGAGCAATATTCTTTTGATTGAGAATGCTTTTGGCA
This sequence comes from Ophraella communa, assembly GCA_035357415.1. Classification (NCBI taxonomy): domain Eukaryota; kingdom Metazoa; phylum Arthropoda; class Insecta; order Coleoptera; family Chrysomelidae; genus Ophraella; species Ophraella communa. Next base: position 9,363,543 of record CM068984.1, read on the forward strand.
TTTCTTTGCTTTTACAGAACTTGTCATTGAGGATATTTTAATTGTCAGATTATATTGGATTATTTTAAAAAAATAATTGTATTTCTATTTATTCTAAGTATTTTATTTTCATATTATTAATAATTTGTTTGAATTTTTTGAAAAAACAAAAATATAATTCCTTTTCCCTTTCTTCAAAATAATCATTATTTGTATATAAGATTTTAAAATGGTTAATTTAAAAAAAATGAATATATTCAAAAAAGCAAACTTCTAACATTAACCTGTTTACTTTATTAATTATTATTGTTGTTTAAAAAAAATTCTTCGAATAAGACTGTATCATGATTTATTCTAATGTAGTGTAAAAATTAAATTAAAATTATATTGTAAGATATATGAAAATTCATTTGTTTACAGTAAATGACGATTTGACATTATAGAGATTTATTAAACAATCTTGGCAATAATATATACGTTTTGTAGCTTCATTTAACTAATTTGATTTTTTGAAGCATTTAATTAAAATGAATAAAATAAAAACTGAAACAATTAGCAGTGATGTAAACGTTATATAAAGTGCATTTTTTAGTTTTTATACTGAGAAAATATTAATAAACAGTAAGTATCTTATTTTTGGTAAAATATTCGTTCTACTCATTAAATCAGCATTTTTTTATCTGTACAACCACAAATATATTTTAAATGATTTGAAAAAAGTTCAAGATAATGTATACTATCTCATATCTTTCAACAGAAACTTTTCCATATACCTGTAGTAAAATCATCAGATATAATGATATCTATAGCAGAAAGAAAAAAATTATCTGTATAATAAATGTTATATTGAATTTTAAATAAATTCTATTTCTCGAATTTTATCATAATATTATGAATTACTTCGTAACCTGTAAAATTATGATGTATTTTCGTTGTTGTTCACTAATGAAAGATCATTTCCAAAGTGGGCACCTAACACCTAACATATTGAAAGAATGTTAGGATTATGAAAATTCCAATTCATCGCTGGTATATAGAATTTAAGGGCGTACTTAGTAGATTTGGAAAACAATATGGTGCAGGTCCATAGAAAACTGCGGTCGTTCAGAAAATAATAGTGGTACTGCCCAGTTACTGAAAGTTACTTATTATATATACAGGGTGTACCAACCTTACGACAAAGTTCGGTATATGGGTTATTTTAGAAGATATCAAAGAATGTTATTAACAAAAATAGTGGAGTTACAAACCAAACATGATTTTTTAAATGGGAACCCCTGTATATTATACCGAATTCGGACTGCTCACATTTTTTTGAAGCTTTTGATATAATGTTTTGATACGTTATATCACCGTATTCTATTAAATATTAATTATTTTCCCTTTTTTATACACGGTGGACGATAACCCGTATGTATATGATTAATGGAATAAAGGAAAAAGGCAAAGGAAATTTAAAGAGGAATGATTATAATAAATCTAAATATTTTCGTAACAATTTATTATTCTTTTGATTATACTTTTTCCTGCAACAAAGACAGTAAAAGTAGTATACTTCAAGTAATTAAATGATGATTCCAGCTCTCCTTTATAAAAAAAGTTTAAACCCTTCGAAAGGACTGAAATAGGAAATAAATAATTCAACTTCTGTTTATTTTTTATTTAAGTAGATCTTGTACGTGATTCTAGCTACAAATGTTCATATCTTTTTTAACAATATTGCCTGATTTAACTAACATTTTGACTTTTCGGGTTAAATAATTTTATTAGCTGATTACCATTTTGGCCATAAATAATTTGCTTGGAATTTACCAATACATCTAGACACAAATGTCAAAATTTTAAAAAGTCAGTATAATATTAAACCATAGACAACGTTAGTAAGATCTTTAAACCACACTAAGTAATTTAAAAAATAAATAAATTAGTTTAAAACACCTAACATTTAACAATAAAAAAAGATAACAATCCGTTAATCCGTGATATGGGAAAGGGTTAAATGTGTGACATTCTTAACATGCATAGAGCAATCTTATCTCAGTAGGTCACAGTATGTCAGTTTCGTAAACTTTATTCGTATGGGTATTTGTGGTATTTTTGTTATTTTCTTCTTCAACAACTTTATTTGGTACATTACTTATGTTAACAGTATTGGAATTAGTATTGGTTACTATATTTTTAGTTGTATGTGGTAGATTGGTGAGGGATCCCGTGATTTGAGAGGTAGTAAGCTGTAGTCCCATTTTTTGAAGTAAATTTGATTCACTGCCTGTTTTCTTTAATAACTGTTCTGGCGCAGGTGGTACTACAGCTAACGTATTATTGCCTCTTTGTAACTGTTGCAATCTTGCGTACTGTTCTTGCAAAGCTTTCTGTTTTTTGAGTAACTCTTGATGCCTTTGTTCTAATTCTTCCTTTCTGGTTTTTTTAGAGCCATCTTGGGAATTAACACTTTCACAACTACTACTATTACTCGCAGAAATAATATCTGTATCAGAAGGAATAGGAATAATATTAGAACCGATGTTTCTTGGTAGAGTTTGGGATTTTGTTGGATCTTTAATACTTGATCTATTAGGAATATTCCTACGCAAAGTTTGAAGTCCTAAATTCTGCGTTGCCTGTTCAAACTGAGACAATGGTTTCTCCACCATGTTTTGTACATTCTGGATATGTTGAAGTCCTACAGCAGGTGATTTGGGAGGCAAATTGGGGGAAGTAGGTGAAGCTAAAGGTGACTTTGAGCTAGTTCTGGGTGGCGGAGGTGGAGGTACTCGTTTTCCAGCTACTTGTTGCAATAATTCTTGATTACGTTCTGGCAAAGGGGGTTTTGCGGCAGTTTTATTTTCTCTTTGAAGTGGTTGAATCGGAGGACTATTATCAGTATCAGAACCACTAGGATATGAGTGCAGTCTTCTAAGACTTCCAGTGGCGGTGCTTACGGAAAGGTTCTGTGTGGGAAGAAAACTTGCAGAATCCATGCTACCTTTCCTGCCTATTTCCGATATTTGTGGCGGTCTTACACCTTTAACAGGAATAGCAGGGGGTTCAGAAGCAAGGGTATTCTGATTTTGAGCAATGGGATGTGGTTTGGAGAATGTTTGAAGCTCATCTAACAAAGCGTCGAGTGCGTTCTCCGGACGTTGGCTACTGTCGGAGGCACTGCTGTCTCCCCCGATGAGGATCTGCCCCAAACGTGGTGCGGTAGGGGGCTGTAAGAAATCATTTATTAGATTTTATTAAATGTGAGCAATATAAAAATACCATTTTATTTATAAACAAATATAATAAACACAAACATTGTATGCAACCTGTATAGCTTTTTAAATAAACCATGCGCGTTTTAATGATTGCTCAACTAGTATTCTGATGAGTTTAGGAAACCAGTCAAAATACATATTTAAAATAAACATAAAAAAATCCAAATAACTCTAAACTAAGGCAGACATAAAGAAATAATTAATGATTCTATACAGCAATAGAGAGAAATTTGTAATTATGGGTAGATATCCTTTAAATAAATAGTTGATTGTTATTGTTATAAACAACAAGAAATAAACTAATGTCGTCATTATGTTCCGGTAAATAGTTTTTAGAGAAAACGGTTCTCTTCACAATTTGCCTGAAAACTATAGTAGTAGATATGCCATTAAATATCTTATTTTATGTGGATTATTTTTTGACGTTTCTTAAAACCAATGAAATGCTTCTTTATTTGTCTTGTGATTATTGTCAGGAATAATCATTATAGCTTTTATTTGCCTAGCAACTGTCAGATACTTGTCAAATATAACTAGAGAGTTCCATAAATTAGAAAATAATTTGACAGATTTTGTTCAAACTTGTTGCCATTTGGCAATAGCCATTCGAGCCCTGCGGGCAACAAGTTGTCAAATAATCTGTCAAATTATTTTCAATTTATTCTCACTCTCTTGTTATATTATTCCTGACAATTTTATATTTAGTTTTATTTCACAATCTCATAATAATATTATTTTTGAGACAAAGTAATAGAAATTTATATTAAACTTACAATTTTGAAATTTTTAAATATTGTTATCCTTACCCTCACCTTTATTAACATTTTTCTCTAGATTTAAAAAAGTTTAGAGGACTAGCGGATAGTTTATAAGCAAATGATATTTTTTTAATATCCACAAAAAATGACTGTACTTTATGTAACAAATTTTTATTTAAAGGATATTAACAAAGGACAGAGCTCCTTGTAATTTTTCTGTTTAAGAGAGGTAAAAAATTGCAAAACACTTAAATATTCCGAGCTTACTAAAATGACGCTAGTATTTTATTAAACTTATTGTATATCGGTCTAATTAGATTTTTAAATCAAAAGAAAGACATATATTTTGTATAGATTTCAGTTAAACTTTATATCATCTCATATTTGAACTTATATAATTGTGATAAAAAAACGATAAATTTAAAATTTTGCAAAAAACTTAACCTTATTTTTACCAATTTGTCTAACCCTAACCCTTTTTAATTAACAATCTACTGGTTTAATTTTAAAAAATACTGTACAGGATTTATGAAATTATTTTTTTTTATTTATATATTTAATCCTATCATTTTGTTTAGGGTAAAAAAACTGAAGATAAAAAAGAAACATTATGGGTTTTCTTGTTTTAAAACTTAAATGACGATCAAGTATTTTAATGTTTCCCAAATATTCTAATAATTGTAACTCAGTTTGACAACATAATATTATTATACTGTCATACACATATTAAATAGTTCCACAACTGATTAGATTGTTCGTTGAAGCCTAAGACGAAAAAATAATTTTTTAATTATAATTTTTTTCATCTGAGGTTACAGCTAATACAAACTTACAGTTTTGAGTGGAACTATTGAGAAATATAGACGTCTTGGAAACAAAATTAATTAAGTTATTGTCTTTTATTACTACAAGAATTAATCACACAAATTATATATTTTACTATTTTTCTATAGATATGTTATTTTATAATTAAATTAATTTAAACAATAATAATTTGATATATTACAGTTTTTTGTTTCATAAAAATATGTCTACTTTAAATTAAAAATCTATCTTTTTAATACAATAAGCATTTATATTTAAAGTAATAGGATTTCGAACTTAACTTAAAAAGATATGGTGTAAAAAGAGGTTTGAACCTATGTCTTGATTCTTTGTATATATGATTGGGTGGTTACCTTAATTCAAAATTATTAGGTGTAATACAAAACATCAACTACGGAATATTGGGTGAGTCCAACTCAAATAACTAAAAAAAAATGAAAACAAAAATTAAAACAAAAACAAAAATAAATTGACATGCAATAACTTATGCAATTTAACAATATAGGTAGCAACAGTTTTTTTCTAGCTGAAAAAACTAAATTAGATAAAGCTAAGCACAGGGTGATCTATTAAATTATTTCGATATTTCGATTTTAACTACTTAAAAATTTATTTGCATAGAATGGTTTTTTTCCGTCAATTATATCGTTTCAACAAACAATTATGACCGGATTTTTTGAGAACAGGTATCAACACAAAGATGACTTAATGAATCTACAGAAAACACAAAACAAACGGCTTTGCACATCATAGAATTTAATATTTTGTTCCTTCAATGATAATAATGTATTATTTAAAAAAAATAAAAACTACCTCTTATTAAAAATTTAGTTATTTTAGAACCATATTGTTTGGCAAAAATCCGCTTTTGCCAAACAAAAAATATAGAGGTTATTTCTTCCACTATTGTGGAGTTAACAAAATTGAAATAATCTGTTCATATTAAAACACCTCTTATTTTAATTATTATTGTTTGGACTTTTAATGCTATTGCGTCTTTCTCCTTACCACTGTATGTTGATCCTATAGAAATAATTTGGGAAATAATAATAAATATTATAATCATAGAGATGGATATTTATATAAAAGAAAACTGCTGAAAAAAGCATTGTTACCTACTCCAGAAATATAGTTAATCTTCTTTATGAAGGTTGGGATGTCGATCGGCATTAATTTAGGTAAGTCATCCTCTTCTATTTTGTGTGCTTCAGGTTGTAGAGCTCTTGTATGTCCTAGGGCAGGACATGCTGCCTTTTCTTCAATCCCCAGTCTATGTAGGTGTCCTCTTGTATTACAGTGCCACGTTAAGATATCTGTAAGAATTCTTAGGTTATTTTTGCTCAGCCCAAGACATTATATGGAATTTTTGGGATTGTAACTACCTAGCAAGGCTTTTGCCTGCCTTATCCCTGGTAGGTTCTCCCAATGTTCGATCTTTTCCATATTCTCGGTGCCTCTGACTTCATTGAGGATGGAACTGTAGCCTATGCCACACAATAGTTCAGGTCCCATTAGTGACATACTTGCTGCCCTTCTGGCAAGCGTATCTGCCATTTTATTTCCTTCTATTCCCGAGTGTCCAGGGAGCCATAGAAGTGTAACTGTGTTATTCATGCCAAGTTCGTTCAGTCTTTCTAGACACTCCAATACTAATTTGGATGTTATAACGTTGGAGTTGAGTGATTTAATTGCTGCTTGACTGTCAGACATAATAGTTATGTTCTGTTTGCAGTATTTCTTTTCAATATTGAATTGCGCACATTTTCCATTTAAAAAATGATAGGATGTGAACCTAAACTTTGGAGGTGCTTTTTTCTAGATCCGTAAATCCCTATCCCTGTGCCTCTTTCAGTTTTGGACCCATCAGTATATCATAAGAATGTGTTTTTGTCTATCTGTGATATTACTGTAGAATTCCATTGACTTTTTTTGCTTAGCTTTACCATAAAATGTCTTGTAAAGTTAAGTTGTTTTAACATTATGTCCTAGGGTAGTTCCTAGTTTGGATTATGTTAAAGTGATTCAAGCATATGCCTTCTTCTTACATTTCCTACATGAAGATTTAGAGGTGTAAGGTTTAGTATTACTTCCAGTGCAGTCATTGTACATGTTCTCATTGCTCCTGTGATACATACACATGCTAATCTTTAAAGTTTTGAAAGGTTTTCTCTCGTCCTCAGATTACCTCCAGACAGCGACTCCATAGGTGACTATTGGCCGTACTATAGCTGTGTAGATCCAATGCAGTATTTTTGGTTTACATCCCCAACTCTTCCCTGCAAAGGATTTGCATATCATCAAGGCTTTTGTGGCCTTCCTTATTACTTCTTTTTCATGTTGATTCCAGAGTAGTTTATTGTCTAGTGTTAAGCCTAGGTATTTTACCTCTGTTTTCCATTCTATTGTTGTCCCTTCTAACTGGACGTTTCTTAGATTTAGTTTCCTTTTGCTGGTGAAAGCAATTAAATTGGTCTTGGTGGGATTGATGTTGAGTCCCACTCTATTACACCACTCTTTGGTGTATTCAGTGTGTGTTCAAACTTGCCTCTGGCGTATATGACAATATCGTCGGCATACCCTTGGCAGGATAGACCGAGGTCTGTCGGAGTTCATCTACTGTGAGGCTGTATAAAAGGGGTGATAGTACTCCCCCTTGGGACAGCCTCTTTTTGTAGAGATGGTAGTAGGTCTTGGCCCATATCCATTTCTACTCTTCTGGAAGATAGTAGACTAGAATCATCTGATCTTATTTTGATCACATTTTTTTAGGTTTTACATATTTATGTGATCTTTTTTCAAACTTCTTATTGTTATTAATCTATTTCATTTTTATTTTTTATTTAAATATAGATATAAAATGTTTTTTTTCGAGTATTATTAAAAAACGCCCTCGAAGATAAAGTACAATTTTATCGCCTTGTACAATAAATAACTATTACCGTCTTGAATTTTTATCAATTCAAATTTATAATCCACAAAGTTTTATATTAAATTTTATTTTATTAGTTTTAAATAATAAAAGTTAAATTTAAATATTTGACTGTTAATGAATAATATATAATATTAAAATATCAGGTTTCTACCAATATTGGACACATTTATACCATCACAAATAATCAGTAAAATATTATATTGAAAAATATCTAAAATTCTGTATTTGACCAACGTCACTTATTTATATGATACCAATATGTATATTTAATATTGAATGTTCATCTTGTTCATATACTATACTATACCATACTATAAACAAACTACTGTGGTTTAGGCCAACAATATTTCTAATAAACAGTTTAATCAAAAATACGAAAATACGAAAATACCACAACGCGTAACGCGTTTTGTTTTGTGTTTTCTCTATATTTTATCTACGGTCACATTTCGACAAAAAAATGGTTTCCATTTTTTTTAAAAAGCGCTCTGCGTCATCAATTTGTTTGTTGTTCTTAATTCACTGTAGAAACACGACACCCATTTTGAAAACATTTTTTTTCGTATTAATAAAATATATCCAACTGATTCCTTTGATATCTTTCGAGTATCTTCCATCATAGTAGCATAACTAAAACTGCTGCAACTTATGAATAAATGAATGAAATTTTGACAGCAAACGTTTAAGTCAAAATGGGTAGAATATCTTTGTTCACCTGTATTTATAAAATAAGATAACAATATTAACTAGGCGATTTGAAACGTCATGCAGGTTTTTAAATATAAGCAATTAAACCCATTCAAAATAAAAATAGTGATGGCAAATAATAAGCAATCAACATGCATTTCAAAAAAATCTTTCCCTTATAGTAAGGTAGGTCTGCCAATCGGAAACCGTGGAAACTACCTAAAAACCTTTTATTACAAGGTCAATATAAGCAAATAAGCTACATTCTAAACTACGTACGCACTTTAAAGTACATTCAAATACAGAATGAATAAAATATTGTGGTATCCATTCTTTAATACAATGCCTTCAAATCTAGTCTACCAAATTATGTACCAGATTCGTTTCACACTTTTAAAATGCTCATCACTATAGATAAATACTGGATAATTATTTGGTAACATGCATTTAGTTTGTTAAAACTAGCTATAAATATTTTCAAAATTCGAAATTCTTTACAAATGGTATAAACCAGTATTTAACTGATAGATTGTTAATTCGTACTTAATCCCAAGAAAGCGTGTAAGTTGTTCAAGGAGAAATAAGATTATTGGTGCGATCAAGCGATGAAACTACCAAAATAAAAACCAGAAGAGGATAAGAAAAAAATATAAGCCACTGCAGGTACATTTATTTATTTTGCTTTGTTATGTATTTAAAAACCCTAAGTAATACTTTTAAGGTGAGTGTAACCATTCCTGATGCACAGAGAGTTTCACATTTCCAATGACACCTTACTATAAGGAAAAGGTAAAGATTCCATTATAATTAAATATATGTTTCTTTATAATTTATTGGTCCAGCACTAAAATTGATTTAATAGTTTGTATATTAATATGTACCTAAGAAATTTATAAACTATAATAAAAAGAAATGGGTACATTGGTTAACATTTTTCGTAGGAGAAAAAAATTGGTGAGAATAAAATTCTACAAGTTCTAAACTTCAATAAAAAAAAGTTATCAACTAATATATTCTACATCGCATGCTCCACAAAATTCATCTCGGCGATTTTAACGAAATACTTAGCTTTTCCACACAGATCTCTTACCAACTTATAGTAAAAGCTTAAACTTAATAATATTCTTAGTAAATATTAACAATGAATACTTTTTGGGCAAATTTTTTTAAGAAAAAATAATTAAATCTAAGTAAAAGATTTTTTTTATATTTTTATTTCCAGAATTATTAATAAATTGTAATATTTAGAAACATTTATTGTTGATGAAGATATAGAAAAGTGGCTTTATTCTACTTTACTACCAATGACCAGTGGATCCCATTGGACGTACCTAATGGACTAGTTTAGTAGGATCATATTAATTAAAATGAGAGCAATATATATTTAGGATAAGATACCTACTTACTTATATTGGTATTCATTTTGCAAGTAATTTTGCTCATTTCGTAAAATTTAGCAATAAATAATTAGTAAGTTTTAAACGTAGCGCCAAGTAATAACCAATAATAAAGTGTGTTTAAAAGTCAACGTTGTCACAGTTTAGCTACGTTCGTTTCAAGTATTCTCAAAGAACTGGCGGCACAAAACACCGTGTTCTGTGACTAACTGATTGTACCAGTTGACAAGATATATGAAAGGAGAGAAAATCGTGTTTATCTGTAATAAACAAACAAGACCCCTATTTTTGACGGTGATAGAATAGAACAGCCAATAGAAAGTGGGCGTAGTTCTATTGAAAATGCCAAAACCGTATTCCTGAAATTCGTTCTCTCACTGTACCGATAGAAGGGTTGCTCCCCGAGAGAACAATTACTTATATTGGTTATTTTTGAAGGAACCGCTATAACACCAAGAGAAGGTGTTAGGGATTTTTATTTTCGAACCAAAAATAGTATAGAAGTAATTTCTTTCATAAACCAAACACAACCAAACAACAAATTGAACTAACGAAAATGACAGAATATTTTGTTTAGTGTTTAACTCCTTATTTGATAAAGTGTCAATCAGAGAACAAAAATATCGATATGTTTATCTCTTTTTAATGACAACAAATAAGAGAGAGATAAGTTTCTCGGTTAATATTAAAACATATCGACAATATTGCAAATTTTTTACCAATCTTATTGAAATACGTCACTTACCACTTATGACGTATGTAACCATTAAATTTAAATTTCAAAAGCCGATTATGGCTAGAGGATTAATTTTATAAAAATTTTATTTGTACAGTTGAACCACTAAAAACCTATTTTATAAGATGCAGATATAAAAAAAATCACTAAACTAGTCCATTAGAATCTCCTAAACGAATAAAAGAAACTAAATACCTGGCAAAAAGCGCGATGAAGTAACGAAAACCAAGAAGTGAGTGGTATAGGAAATTATTATGGGAATTTGTTAAAACGAATAGGCATTGAAGTCACTCGAAAAACTATTTGATAGTAATGTATAAGACCTATAAAGTGTTACTCTCCCCTAACTGGTGGAATCTATAACGATTTGGAATTCTCTACGAATAAGAAATTATACTTAAAAGCAATACAAAGATTTACCTCTTTACATTTGTTTACTTGTTTATTTATTTATTAATCTCTTTTCATTACTTTTCATTTGTACAGGATTAACCTGAAGAGTTGGTCAAATGAGACTTGTAGATGATCTAGCACAATTTCCAAAACAATATAGTTAGTATATAGTACTAGCTAATAGACCTTTCCTTCTCTGGTATCTTTTGAGCGAGGACTTCGGCTTCTCAACTACTCATAACAGGTGACGTAATGGTCATAAATCACGTCACGCGGCCATTGTAACGAATAATTTTGAATGGGACATTATGGCAACTGATATCTCGTTTGACAGGTATTGAAAATACTTATTCAATCATACTGATTTTGTTTGTGTTTAACCTGATTTTGATGAATAAATGAAATAAATACTAAATACTAAATACTGGTCATTGTCACCTACGAAAACATCTGAACAGCTTGGGTTTATCGGACAGCCCACTATGTAGAGGATATGAACAGGAGGATGAGACAGTTGAGCACGTCCTTTGTGACTGTCCGGTACTCTCTCTAACAAGACTTTCTGTATTCGGCGAGAACTGGCTAACACATGCCAATTTAAGGGAGCTGTCTACAGGCGACGTTATCACCTACTTTAAACAGGTAGGATGGTTGACGAGCCAATAGGTTAGGCTCAATCTCAGAAGGACGCACAATGGGCCAAATGTGGCCTAAGTGCTGTGGGGCGACCCACCCTTCCAGAATTACAGATACTGAAATACTAAAGTTGTAGTTGGCATTAAATTAATAAATACTCTAACGTCCGCCTCTGGTTATTTGTCAAAATCACTTTTACTTTGTAATTTTTTGCAAACAAATTTCATCCATACAGGTAAGAAATTTATCACGTCAGAACTATCTGTTATAGCGTTTTAGATGTAATTTTAACGATTCTTTAGTGCTAATCTATAACTCTGTTAATGTCTTCGGATTAAAAAACAGTAATCAGCTTAACCTCACTTTTTTGTTTATTTTGTTTATCTCCTAAACTAACCACGTTAACCTACAAGTATTATACATTTTTTAAATCAGGTCAAAGAGGAGTATCCAAATTTTACATCAAAAATATGAAAAGTAATTTAAAAAAAGGGATCTTGCCAGGGGTGAGGGGGTGGCTTTTCCAGTAAGTTTAAATAGGCCATAATGCTTTCCCCTTCCAACATAAATTGACGTGTTTTTGGATTTTTCCTAAATACCAGTATTACAAAAGTGGATACTTTTATCTGAAAAGCACTGTATATTGTTTTGAAAGTATTACAGTTATTTTTTCAGAACATTGTATTCTGGTAACCAAATTTAAGAAATTTACAGATACACCAAAATACAATGTAAGAATTGATGTCAATTCCAAACTAACAAAGAGACAATTGTTAAAAAGTTGTTAAAAGCTTTCTTTAAACAAAAAATACTACACAAAATTCTGGGCATTAAATAGCAATTTTGCATTTACAATATTTTGGCCAATTTTCTTCTTACAAATTTGTTTTAAAGTGAACTTAATTTTATTTTCTCCAAACAATTTTCATTTCTGTTTGATTACCCGACATATTTTATTTGTTTATTTAGAACAATTGTTCAAACAAATTTTTAATTAAATTTATTGTACTAACCCTTACTATATGAAAGTCCGTCTTATTAAGAACAGTAAGCAACTAAGCGGTAGTAGTGCAGTCGAATTACCTTTTTTTCATGACTTAAGTCCGAATTGAGGTAGCTAAGTGGAAAGGGGTAGGTTTGATAATTACAAATCGAAAGGCGACCATCCAAGATCTTAGATGCGTGCGAGGGGTGCGTGGTAGGGGTGGAAAGGGGGTGAAAACGGTTTTTTACAATTTGCAGCGTAAATACGCATTTTATTGAAAAAAGTTAAATGGAAAAGTTGTAGATAATAAAAAAATCGACAACTTTTGTCTGAAACATTTTTTCACATAACCTAAAAATAAAGGCTAAAAAAGCGAAAAACCATAATTTTCGTTTTTAATTTTTTACTCAGCGAAAAATCAATATTTTGTTATGAAATTCAGTACAGTGATAGCTTTTTGTATCCCAAAAAAGTAGAATTTTTTTTATTACGATAACTCAATTTTTTTTCGACATATTAACGATTTTCGAAAAAAAATCCTTATTTTGTAACGGCTCCCAAGGTCCGAATTTTTATTTTAGACGCCTCTTGAAGGTCTCATTTTTTTCGTAATGACTTTAATTTTCATATACAATAATAAAAAAATACTACTCCTAGCAAAAAAAATCGTTTTAAATCGAAAAAACTGAAAAATTCTTAATTTTTTTTTCGTACCCTTCTACACGTTATATTACTCTCAAAAATATTTCATGTACATGCATTTAATTTATCACACCTTATTGCAGTTTGTAGGATTAAAATAAAGGAAATTATGGACATCTATATTGATTAAAAAAATAAAAAAAATTATTTTATACGTGCATACGATGAATTATACAAAGAAAGTACAATTTTACTGTTTCTTATTTTTAATTATATCTCGCCCTTTTGACTTGCGAATTACATTCTTCTTCCTCTTGTACTTCTAGTTCATCGTCATCTTCATCATTTTCGTCTTCATTTTCATCATCTCCGTCTTCATCTTTATCATGTTCGTCTTCATCTTCATTATCATTTTCTGATTCTTCTTCGTCAGATTCAACATTTTCTTCCTCTTCTAGTATGCGATTCTCATCTTGAAATGCATCGTTTTGGTCAACGTGTTCTGAAGGATGTACATCGGCAATTTCTGTGATTGATTGCTCGATATTAGTACAATCATTAACGCCGTAGCAATCGAGCATAAATTCGTACACTTTAAACCGTGTTTTCGACAACTGCATCTTGAAGAACTGCAACCTTTTTTGCAACTGCAGGAAATTTTTTTAAGCAGACTATCTGGAATTAACTGAAATATTTTTGAAAGTAATATAACGTGTAGAAGGGTAGGAAAAAGATACGCGTGAAAAATTATGAATTTTTCAGTTTTTTCGATTTTAAACGATTTTTTTTGCTAGGAGTAGTATTTTTTTATTATTGTATATGAAAATTAAAGTCATTACGAAAAAAATGAGACCTTCAAGAGGCGTCTAAAATAAAAAATTCGGACCTTGGGAGCCGTTACAAAATGAGGTCTTTTTTTCGAAAATCGTTAATATGTCGAAAAAAATTGAGTTATCGTAATAAAAAAAATTCTATTTTTTTGGGATACAAAAAGCTATCACTGTACTGAATTTTATAACAAAATATTGATTTTTCGCTGAGTAAAAAATAAAAAACGAAAATTATGGTTTTTCGCTTTTTTAGCCTTTATTTTTAGGTTATGTGAAAAAATGTTTCAGACAAAAGTTGTCGATTTTTTTATTATCTACAACTTTTCTATTTAACTTTTTTCAATAAAATGCGTATTTACGCTGCAAATTGCAAAAAACCGTTTTCACCCCCTTTCCACCCCTACCACGCACCCCTCGCACGCATCTAAGATCTTGGATGGTCGCCTTTTGATCTGTAATTATCAAACCTACCCCTTTCCACTTAGCTACCTCAATTCGGACTTAAGTCATAAATTGGTCACTTTTTCACGTAATTCGACTGCACTATAGAATTAAACTTGCACTATTTATTCGCAAAATACGTTTTCAAAACGCAATGACGGCCGTTTCGCTAGAATTAGCATCGTATTTTGCTAATAAACAGTGAAAGTTTAATTCAACCCTTTAGTTGTTTACTGTACTTAAATTTTTAATTATTAAAAATGGTTATCGCAGAGACGAAAAATCTTTATTTAAAAATTGTCAAATATATTCCTAAATAACTAATTAAAAATGTATATACAGGAAATAATGTGCAATAAAAAGACAATTAGATTCATAAGGTGCTTATGTGCAATGTGAGACCAATAAATTATACAAATAAACGTGTCCTTCAATTCACCACTGGAGGCATTTATTAAATTATTAAGAAATTATAACTAAAAAGTTATTTCCACTTATGTCTCAAATTTTCACAATTTTTTTTAAATAATAATGAATAAGATTTTTAAAGAATTTTTGTATAAATAGTTAATAATAAAATTAGACTGTATATATATCTTTTGAAAATGTGAAAATTCGAGTGTATTTATAATAAGTGGCCTAAATTTGGAACACATATTCAAGCAGAGATAGTTTCCGTACATTCTAAATAACCAAGAACATTTTACGAAATTATTGGAATGTAGGCAAGCATTATTATATATCCAAAAAGAACGGAAAATTTTACTCGTGAGTGGTTATAGCCTCCTTGAAGTTAGAGCTCCACTTCCAGTCGTACTATAAGGATATAACAAAGAAAACATACTTCATCAATTTTTCCGTATTTTTTTCTTACGATTAGCAACAAAACTACACATCGATTATCATAATATAGTAATATTAAAACTGTGCTAAACTAAAATATGATTTCTCCAGAGATACAGAAGTAATATTTTAGGCTTTTTTTTTAAATCTAGTCCATAACAACAGATAGTAAACAGATGTCAGTTAACATCATACACGGTGTCCCAATCCTCAAACTTTTTTATAAGAACCTAAAATAAAAGGCGATTAATTTAAAAAAAAAAAATAAGAAAATGATGTATTCGAGTTCCGTATCGCCTTTTATACAAAATTAAGCAATATCAAAAAAATAACTTTTGCTAATATAACTAGACCATCGTAAAATCTCTGCACCACTTTAAAAGATACAGAATGTTGAGTACAACATGTTTTTCACCCAAAATTAGCTCCATTTTCTAAAATACTCAGTGTAAGCTATTAAAACCCATTATTGTTGATATCGGAAAAGTGGGAAGAATTTACATTTAAACATTAAAATACAGGGTGTTTCATTCAAAAAAATATATGTGCTGCCACTACGTAATGGCACACCCTGTATACCTCCAAATAATATAATGTGAAGCTTAGTGGTGACTATAACAACTTTTTTTGTGTATTTCTTAAGATAACGGATATATCGAACTTTGTCAGAGGTTTGGGACCAATTAAACTATTTTTTTTTGATTCCAACCTTCTATTGCTTTGGAAGCTTTCTTTGCAAATAAATAATATGGTAAATAATATTTATATAATAATAATATTTATATAATAATAATAATATTTATATAATATATAATATTATTATTCTTCTTATTATTTACACAAAGTGTAATATATTTATTAATCGAAAGGAAAATTGATAAAAATAAACAGCTAATGGACAATGATCTAAACAAAGTTAATCTTTTGGGTGATTTTATTAGGTTATATACACATACGTCCAAAAGTTTGGAATATTTAGAAAAAATATATCTACACCTATGGTTTTTTAAAAACACTTGTTGATATTTATTTTAAAGCGTTTATAAATCAAAAGAATGCTAAATTTGATTCGTTTTTGTATTAATTTGGTCATATTTAATTGATTTGGGTGGTTTGACATTATTCCAATTCTTGTTTAAATTTCATTTGAGCTGTTTAAAAATGCCGAGAGACATATCATATTTTAATAGGTCTAGAGTAATTGCTTTGTTACAACAGGGCTTTAGTCAAAGTGATATCGCGAATATTGTTGGTGTTACTCAGGGTGCTGTATCAAATATTAAAAAAAAAATCCAAGACACAAATGAAGGATCGTCCTAGACACGAAGTATAGAACACAGGAGTCTGAACGTAATGTTGAGCGAATGGCCTCAGTTTACGGGACAGATCTTTTTGTCGGTAGAGTGCGCCACTCTTTAAGAAGTACTCGTTTAAATTATTACGCGGCAAATCTTGTTGCTATTGACACCTCTGTGGAAAAAAATACTCTGAGAAATGTGGAAGTATATAAAAGTTATTTTGGAGATTTTGAGAAATTTTTCAAGTGCTTTAAATTCAACAATACAGAGGGTTAAGAAATATTCTGGAGGGCTAAAAAATCTGGGATTAATCAATAATAATCATACAAAAATAAGCAGGTACCATTCCATTTTTTCAAATAAAAGAAAAAGAGATAGATATTAAAAAGAGATTATCAAATAAATAAATTAAACTGTCATTTTGTTTAAATTTCATAGTCAAAATATTTTTGAAAATTACCAAATGTCTATTCATCTCAATATTACGATAAATATACTTGATAAAAAAAAGTAACAAATTATTGTTCAACATAATATTATTTATTAAGAAGATATTGTATAAGTTACAAACAAAACAAGTTCAATATTTAAAAACAAACTATTTAAGCCTTATGTGTATTCAGCAAATTGTTTTTATGATCAAAACTTATAAATTATTATTTAAATTAGAGTAATAAAAGATTTTTATTATTAATAAATCCGAATTAATGTAATTTTGAATTTTTACGAGGTTTTTTACATTTAATTTTTCTCTCTGTGGCACTTTTATTAAAGCATTTGACTAGAAAATGCCCCCGCATTATTAAGAAATTGTTTATTATTTTTTTGTTAATTCTTTCTTATATTCGTCACAGCCGACAAAAACCGATATATTTCTTTTAGATATAAATATCATCTAAAATATGAAACATAGTGTCAATGTATACCGTTTTTGTACCAACTACCATCAACACAACTTCCTCTAAGCTTTTGATTAAATTAAATTAACTGTTCACTGGGGCCTTTATCCACATGTTTACATGTAATAATAATAGTAATGTAATAATAATAATACTAACGGTACGTCCCGAATATTTGCGCCACCAGTGGCAGAAAAGAGAACTATAATCTGGGTATATTTATTGCGTACATGAATACTATAAAAAACCCGATACCGTTCAGACTCCTGTGTTCTATACTTCGTGGTCCCAGAAGTGGCAGAAGTCAATGTACAACAGCAGCACAAGACCGGCAGATAACATTGATAGCTCGAAGAAATCGACAGGAATCTACAAGTGGCATATCCAGAGAAATTACTAGACTTGAAGAACTGAATATCTCAAGGCAAACAATTACATGAAGATGAAATGCGGTAAATTTGTAACGCAGAAGACCTCTACGTGTTCCCAAACTAACCTATCAATAAAAAATTGTAAGGTTGCAATGGGCTCAAGAAATGTTACACCATGGTCCTAACTGGAATTACGTGATGTTGCCTGATGAATTAAGAATTGGCTTGGTTTCTGATTCGCGAAGAACACTAGTTTGAAAGGCCCCAGGACGACAAGCCCGATAAGAAACAGCCCAACCACGTGTTCCATTTGAAGGTGGGAGTATTATGGTTTGGAGTGGTATTATGGGGGGTACACGGACGCCTCTCCTGGTTTTGGAAGGAAGAATCACTGGTGCTGTGTACATCGATGACGTTTTAAATCCTGTTGTGCGTCTATTCCGGGGGGCGGTAGGTGTTTGTGTTTATGCATGACAATGCACCTCTACATCGAACAACTGCAGTACAAAATTTTTTGGAAGAAGAAGGAATATCCACATTAAGATGGCCATCAAATTCCCCTGACATGAACGTCATTGAACATGCCTGGGACATTCTTAAAACACGCATTAAGAAGCGATACTGATTATTTATATAATTAATTAATTAATTTTATTTAAAACCCTTTTTCTGCTTATTAATTTATTTAAAAAAATTTGTAATACATTGTACATTTTTCACCTCAAAAGAATAAATCAATTTTTTTGTATGCTTATCAGACTTCGAGATTTATTTAGTATTGGTATATTCCATTATTTCAAACTTTTGGACATATGTGTATTTATTATTTGGCTATTTGGGACAGTGATGTCGGTAAACATCTAAACTACTTTGGATAAAAGACATTTGTGGAATACGCTCTAAAATTACACCATATAACTTGGCTAAGAGCAGTTTGTTAACTGGACAAATTTACTAAAATATTTGCAAAGTAACAAACAATTCAGAAAAATATATCAATTCTAGGACCTGATGTTAGATTAAAATGAGGTGGGATAAATAATCCGGCATATCTATAAATAAAGCACAAACTCCAAAAGGTAATTTGAAATAATTTTTTTATGAAGGTCATTTGTGACAGGTTTATAGAAATAATCAATAACCAACCAATTCTATTTAATTGAAAAATAAAAAATTAAATCTGAAGTATTTTAAATTTAAATTAAAACATTTAGAAACGAGTTAGGTAGCGTTCAAAGATAAAATAAATGATTAAATACTTTATTATTCACTAGTGATAAACAAAATGAGAATAAATGCGTAGTTTCGTCACCAATCTAAAAAATTAATGGTTTTTTCCCTGTACTAACGATACAAATAGTAATAGTACTCGCGCTATAATATTAATCCCTGCTATTATCTATAACAATAAAAGAAAAACGTGTCCACGTTTTGACCTAAACACCAACCGTAATATATTCCCAATTTAATTTTTTTAAACCAAAAATACGTTTTATATTACAAAAAAAATAAATTTGCTTATAGGAAAGGCGTTGTAAAAACAAAGGTTAACTAACATTTCCCCTTGACTGATGAATGCATAGATACAAAACAGTCTCAGAGAAAATATCTGTAGTAATTATTAATTTTTGTTACTCGCGTTTATGTTTCTTAAAACTACAGGATTATTTAATATTTTTAAATTAAGGAAAGGCATGTGATTAATGAAACAAGATGCTTTTCTACAGCCAGGGGTATGCTTTCACTATGTGATTATATTTGTGAAAACTATTTATTTAATTTAAAATAATTATAATTTTCTATACTAATAAAAATGTCCTGAAGAATAATTACTGAACATTTGATTTTGTCATTAAAGCACTTTCAGTATCACTGTATTCAAAAAATATATAATTGTGAACATGTTTGATGTGTAAAAAAGAGTTTATTACATAAATGTAACTTCATCTGTATTAAAAAACAAATCTTTTTTAATGTGTACAACGATAATAATTTTTAATAATTCGCATTCGGCTTACTAGACCATCAAAAAAGTAATTTTTTGTAGATCTACTGATGGATGAATTTTTTTAAATAAATTGAAGCATATTAAAAAATCATAAATACCACTACCATTAGAATTTTAAAAACGCCACATTTTAAATTAAAAAATGAGTCAAAAACCATTAAAATCACATAAAATAGTATATTGTGTCACAAGGGCGGAAAGTGGGAAAAAAAGTTAAAAATTTAAATATTACATTACTCTAAAAGGGTTTAACGTTAATAGGTATACCTTTATACTTTTTTTAGGGCTATAATTTAACAAAATATGAACTGCCACTGGAATCAAAGGTCTATTCTCTACTAGTATTTCCTATAAATTTTCATACATTAACGTTAAACCGTTTTAGAGTAATTTAAAAAAAAATATTTAAATTTTTAACTTAAGCACCCTGTAACTTTTTTGTGTGCACTATTGTATACCTATAGGTGACCCCAGAATCTGCGGTATAATTTATGACCATTCTTTTCGGGACACCCTGTATATTGTGTTAATTTAATAATAAAACTACTTCAGTAAAATATTTTCAATTTTAAAACATGTGTAAATAGTTTTTAAAATACTTTTAGAGTAAATTGAAAGGAAATAGTTATGTCTTTTGGTCTATAAAAGTTTAAAATTAATTTTAAATGCAAAAACTTATTCATTTTAAATTATATTCTTTGGGACACTTTTATCCTTCACTAACAGTTTCAAGATTTTCACAAATATGCAATTATGAGAGGTTGGAAATAGCAAAGGTAACATTGGAAATGCTTTGTAACTTTTTTAATCTTAATTAATTACTTTTAATGGTAATGCATAGTTACATCATTAAAATGCTAGGAAGAGAATCAATTTATATTGAAGTTAATTCTTACTAATGTTTTTATACCATAAAAGAACCACCAAGAACTAGTAGTTCATCTATCAAGTGTTTGAAAAATAATATACAAAAATTTTGAACGCTTATTTGTTATCAAGACTATTTATATCCTGAAAATTTTTGTCTTTGGTTAACATAGGGCATGTTTCTATTTATTTACAATCTACAACTTTTATTTCAATATAAAAAGAATGATTATAACTTCCAATAAGTTATTAGAAATTTTATTAAAAGAGGTTATAAAAAATTTGTGTTCAATTCTTGAAAATTAATTATCTACATTTGAATAATTTAAAGTAAAAAAATATAATAAAATACTTGTTTGAAAAATTTAATATACCTGCAAGTATAAAAGTACCTACAAGAATATAAAAATTCTAAATTAAAAAAGAATTAAAATTAAAATAACTGCCATCATTGTAGTGTGTAATATTAAATTGTTTCATAAATAAATCTGAATTTCAAATAGAT
The DNA here is from genome assembly GCA_035357415.1 of Ophraella communa. Classification (NCBI taxonomy): domain Eukaryota; kingdom Metazoa; phylum Arthropoda; class Insecta; order Coleoptera; family Chrysomelidae; genus Ophraella; species Ophraella communa. The sequence continues at coordinate 9,384,835 of CM068984.1, forward strand.
TCTAAACAGATTTAACTAACAAAATTCAGGTTTAAATATAGGCAGCTAAGACTAGGTTTAATTAAAATTACATTTTTATATAGGAGCTCAGGGAATAGTTGATTTATCTGCATTTATTTATTTGTAATTTGAATATGAATCAATCTAATGAGATGTCTGTATTATGTAGATGTCCATTAAATACCGAGAAACGAATCTTCGAGGTCTTCAATGGATCCCAGACAACAATAAACTTTTTTACCGTGGCTCATGTAGCATTTTTTAAACTACTAGCAGGCTACCAGTCACTTCCGTTTCACATGAAATGACACTGTCAAATGGATTGAGATTTAGTTCATATCAAGTAGTCCCTGTATTTTTCTACCTTGGTTAAAAATGAACAACTTTACTACCTCAATAAAATTCAATAAAGTATGTTCAGAGGCTAGTAGTGAAAAAATATTTTAATTAAAGTACGTTTCACAATAATTCGTTGACTTGGTACCTGCTCTTAACTGCTCTTAAGGGATTACTAATAAAAGGTGGTTAATATTTCTTCGAACTTTGGCCGTAAACCGGTGAACTATTTACAGAAAGGTATTATTTATTTTTGTCCAGGAAGATATATTTTGGATTTTTTATTTTTCAGGTAAAATTTTAAATTATTATTACTGACCATCAATATTAAATCATTAGTAAATGATTTTTGATTTTCTTAATCATCTTGGAAGAGATAGTGGGAGTTTCGGGGTAATTTGTTTTTAAAATTCTCCCCTAGAATTTTAGTTTGTACTAAACATTATACTCTGAAAGTAATCTTGTGTTTATAACTAAGTATGTGGCGTCCTTTGAAACATTGAATAATCGAGGTTACACTATAACCGATGCAGCAGAAGAAACATGTAAGTTAACCAAAACCCCAATATCCACAGTAAAAGATATTATCAATAAGCCAATAAGTAAACGAAAAAAACTAAGTGACGTTAATAATACCAAATGTGTTGATGAAATACAAAAAGATATAATCCGACGAACGATATATGTCCTATACCAAGAACAAATGATACCAACCCTAGATTGTATAAAAAAACGGTTACTTAAAGACGACACGGGAATTATTTGTAGCCGTACAAGTTTGTGGAGAATTATTTCTCAAATGGGATTTAAATATTGTACCATTAATAAAAGACAAGTGATAATGGAGTCATATCGTTTACGAATGTGGCGTTGTCATTACTTACGAGCTATTCAAAAATATAGAAGTGAAAACCTTTCAATTATCTACCTCGACGAGACATGGTATGACACCCATGATACTCCAACGAAGGGTTTTGTTGATTCATCGGGAAATTGCACAACAAAGGCTCCATCAAATAGAGGACAAATAATTATAATAATACATGCCGGATCAGAAACAGGTTGGGTTCCAAACGCTTTATTGTTATCAGCAAAGAATATTAAAGATTCAAGTTTAGATTATCACGAAGATACGACAGCAGAACTTTTTGAAGATTGGTTTGAGAATTATGTATTGCCGAATAAACCGGAAAAAAGTATAATTGTAATGGACAATGCAACTTATCATAGCCGTCAATTAAATAAAGTACCAAATAGCAACAACAATAAATGAGAAATTCAAGGGTATTTGTTAAAAAATGACCTTTATTTTGAAGAATCGTACACAAAACATGATCTCTTACAAGTTGTAGCAGCGTTCGGTATTGAAAAAGAATACGTTTGTGATACTATTGCTAAAAATATGGGCCACACAGTGTTACGGCTTCCCCCATATTATTGCATGTTGAATCCTATAGAACACATGTGGCATCAGCTAAAATCCAAAGTTAGATCGGAAAACGTTTCACCCACATTAATCTCAAGTGTTAATGTAACTGTAGCACCCTTAGTTATTAATTTAAATGAAGAAGATAGTGATACTGAACTACATTTAGATTAAATAGTTGTAAATAATGTAGAATTAGTTCATTTGTTGAATCGCAATTAATAAATAAAGTTAAAATTTGTTTTTAAAAAATTTCGTGATTTTTTTTTACAAAATAAATTTAAGTTTTAGTAAATGTTAACTTAGTTTTATTTAAATCAATTTTTTGGGATACCCTGTATCCCTGAAACATTTTTTGACAACATCTGCCAATTAGATGAAATAGACCAAAGCGTATACGTATTCGTAAGTTTCAACAGTTTTGTTTAATTTCAATTAATAAATAAACTTAAAATTTGTTTGTTTGTTTTTAAAAAATTTCGTGATTTTTTTACAAAATAAATTTAAGTTTTAGTAAATGTTACTGAGTTTTATTTAAATCTATTTTGAAAACCGGATTACGGATCTGTTAATGTTTACTGTACAGTGAGAAATTTATAACCTTTCATTACTAATCCCCTAAGGTCAGGTACCGAGTCATCGAATTATTGTGAAACGTACTTTACATCTAAATCATATATTATAGGTATGTGATTCTAGTTTTAACTAATTAAAATTATAATTAAACAATTTTAATAAAGCCTAACATTTGTTTTTAAGAATTTCCTTAACCTACTTATTTGTAGGTACTTTTTTATTTACAACACAAAGGCTATTTACAGAAATGTAAAGGCACATTTGCAAGAACAAAAAAGCATTAAATAAAATATTGGTATTTCTTAAAACTTTATTTTACTGTTTTATTCGTGTAGATCTAACTCAACCTTAATAGTTTACATATAAATTGATTCTGATAAGCACATCATGCGGGGTTAGTACGATTACATTTATTAGATAGCACCATTCTATTACCTTGCTGTGCGTCGAAGACGGTGTTATCGGTGGTGTTTCGGTAGGAGTGGGAGAAAGACGACCGTCGCTGGAATTAGAAGCAGGAAGCCTTTGCTCTTGCACACTAGCTAACCTAAAATTATTATTTTTTATTACTTCGATGACAATTAAAACACCGATTTTTTTCTTAAAATGTCATTTCTTTTAGATTCATCTGAGAATATCTGAAATGATACAATATTTTAGCCTGTTGGTTATTTATACTACCTACTTACTTTTCCTATAATGATAGAAAATGTATTCGGGTTTCCTACCTTTTTAATGTAACAAGAGTACCCGTAAGCTTCTTACATCTTCGAAGTGCGCTTTCTAACCGTTCAGGCTCTTCTTTCAAAAATGTTTCTTCTCTCATAACTTTTTCCATTTCTGTTGTCAAAAACGTTTTCATGCTATCTTGCAAACCAGGAAACCTGTAAATTTAAGTATAGTTTGTTATAGATAGGAAATGGAAATAAATTCGAGTTTGAGATCGAAAGGGTAGATTCTTATGAATTTTCCCATTTGCATGAATAAAATATGCTCCGAAATAAAAAAAAAATGTTGAGCGATTTCTTCGAATTTAATCATCCAGTACAAGATTTGTTTACTGTTGTATTGTTCGTAATTACGTAAATAACAATAAGAAAAATTAATTAAATTAATTGTACTAACCCATACTTTTTGGAAGTCCATCTTACTAAGAATAATAAAAACTCTTCGTTTTAACTCAACTTCCAAGTTTAATTTTATGATACATAGAGCATTTCGTTACATTAATGGGCAAATTGTCCAAAATGGTTTTTTGGTATCATCTGGTGGCAGGCAACGATATCTACGACGTGTCAAGTTCTACAAGCATTGATTTATTTTTCCCGCCTAATTGTTGAAAAACGAATTTTGCTGAAGTCCGTATACATCGTTAAAATCAATACGCATCTTACCGATCTCCATTAATTTGTAGAGGTTATGTGATTATGTTAGGTTGTTCTTTTGTGTTACAGTTAAGTAAGTTGTTTTAAGTTTAAGTTGTTTAAGTTGTTGATCTGCTCTAAATTAGCTAATGCTTAATTAATGTAAGTGAAGAGTTATATTATGAAAATAAATAAGATATATGAAATTTAAATCAAACGTTAAGCTGATAGATTGTAGCGAAGTGAGCGTGTAATTATGCCAAGCTACTCCAAATGCCGAAGAGTAGGGGTGAGTCGAAATTAAATGGGCGCCACTGTTTTTTTTATTGCTAGGCCAAAACAGAGGCCTTCCTCGTTGTTTTGGGAACTTCCTATCAGTTAACGTATCAAAAAAAGAAAATCTATATATATACTTGGCTACAATAAAATATTGATATTAAAAAAAAAGCTATAAACTATTTTAAGCAGAGGTCTGGCGATGAACAAATGAAACAACAAATTGGAACTCCAAACTCGATCTAATTAACTGTATAAAAAAAATGTACACATATATGCTTACAGAGTTGTTAGTAAAAATATATAAATATAATGATGTGAACAAAGACAATAAAGATAATATAAAATATCACCAATATCCAGCTGTGGCGGGTGGTTAACAATGTCAGAGAACTGGTACAATAAGATATCGGCAGCCAAGATACCTAGCCAACACCCGGAATAGGCTCCTATCCTCAACAACCAGCAGTAGACGAGCGGTTAAAACCAACACTGAGCCGGTGGAATGGAGTATTAAAAATCTTAGTTACTAGCTGCTACTTCAAATAGGCTCTCTGGCCTGTACAAAACTTGTAGCCCGTACAAAAAAAAACCCTGAGATGGTTTATAGGGGTTACTTTAAAAGAAATGTGCAGTCGGTGGCCTCAAATCCTGATTTTCAGGTGAATCTTCTGGCATAAAACAATACCTAAGCGTATTAAGAACCAACAAGCCGTGAAGATTTCTTCTGGAGAATAACCCCGAAATCCACAAACAAATGACCAAAATAAGGGGTTTTAAATCTCCAACTAGTCGAACACAATTTTCTTCGTAAAATAAAATTCCAATTTTGTACTACGTGACACTGATAAAAATTAATCCAAAAAAAAGGCATTAGCCGACAAAAACTAATTTGCTTGGCTGCTATCTAAGGTGTATAAAAGAAAGTGAAGGCCTGTACACACGCATGATTTCAAAATAAAAGCGTAACCGTAAGGTTATAATTTTATTATAAATCCTTCTTTTTAACGAACTATTACATAAAATTGTTGGTTTTAGCAAAATACAATACCATTTTTCTATATGCCATTACCATTAAAATGAAGCAATAAAGTTATTTATAATACCAAAATGTTTAATAGTTGAAATTGAATGTGAACTGGGCATAATAAGAAGTCAGCTGTGGATATATTAACCGGACATTCCACTTGAATATACCAAAATTTTAGTAAAACGATAAAAATTATAATTGATGTATACGGGGTAGCTCAAAAATGTTAAATGTTAAAATCAACCCGTGACAGTTTGCTTAATTTTCTTATTTAAATTTTTACATGGAGTTAGGTAATTTGCATTCTACCATTGAGCGTAAAATAAAAAAAAGTATATTAATATTCCAGTATAATTATGTAGAAGTCTGTCAATTGGCACGTTTAAGCCCGGAACCCTACGTAGTCCAATATCTAGAATACACATTTTTTTTTAAACTTTGAGCCAAAGCAAAAACTAAACTCTATTCGACTAACCTAATCGATGATTAGCCGGCGATCCAGTTGTAACTGACATTAGAGCTTTACAGTTTGATGACGACGGCTCAATAATGTTTAAGCTTCAGCATTCAGAAGGATGGCAACCTTTACCTTGCCGTTTAAATAAAAACAAATACAGGGATTCTCCCCAATTGTACGACTCACCTATATTAATTTAAAAAGAAAAATATAACCATTTAATGAACCTACAATTATAAAATTATAAATTTTAAACACATTTTTTTACATACTTAGGTATTACCAACAGTTATTTGTTATTCTTTCTTTCTTTCTGTCTGATTGTCTGATTATCCTTGGTTAACTATCAAATTGCGTAAGTTCCTATATAACGCGTGCGCAAATTGCCTATGTCCCTTTTAATTAGAATTATTGAGTATTTTTTGTTAAACATTTATTAACACATCTACTGAATATTGAAAAATTAAATAACCTATAAAAAAGTAAAAAATGTATGTTTCTATTAATTTGGAGAGTTTTTTGTCTCACCTGTAAAATTTGGAAATTGTGACTTAGGCAATTTGCTTATTAGTGTGACGATTTTCAATTCCAATGAGCAAAAATAATTTTAATAAAGAAATCGAGATTATACAAATAGCTACATGTAATGGCTATTCATTACATTTGATAAATAAATTAATTAATAAGAAAGAACACAAAATGTCAGTACAACTAATATTTCCACAACAAACTAAAGAAATTAAAAGTTATAAAAGTATTACATATTGTGAAAATATTTCTAATACAATTTCAAAAATGACACTTCGGCAACATCTGCATTAATTTCATTCAAATCACACAATAATGTTGGTACAAAATTGTTAAATGTAAAAACAAAATTATCTAAATTAAAAAATCTGGTGTTTACAAAATTAATTGTCCAAAATGTAATGCTGTATATGTAGGTCAAACACAAAGAAATTTTGAAATAAGATTCAATGAACACTTAAGAGCATATAAATTACAACAATCAGATAAGTCAAACTATGCAAAACACCTACTGGAACATCCACACACACTCATACACACCAATGATATTCAAATACTACACTTGTGATAAAAAACAAAATTTAGATTTCCTCGAAGAACTTGTGTGTGTGTGTGTTTTGTTTTATGGCACTGGAACTAAGCCAATTAGCCAGTCGAAGAACTTGAAATAAAAAGACATCTAGCAGATCAACAATTTATAGTAGTGAATGAACAAATAAATCTTGGAAATTCTCCACTATTAAACTTACTTTGATTGAGTCATAATTTTATACATAGATAAGACGTAATTGTAACAGAAATATATTCATTTATTGTAAAGATCAGCATGTTATAGTTTTTCCTGATTTTTCTATAGCATTGCACAGTTATACTGATCTTAGAGGGAAATACATCCAGGATAATCCCTTAGGGGTAATAACATCTAGGCTTTAATATTGTTATGTCTTATTACTTCCATACTTGGTCTAGCCTTAACTACCTAATCAACATCAAGTACCTAGTTACAAACAAACAAAATGTAACATCAATATGTCAATCTGACGATGCTAGTTTTTAGCGAAACAGCTGTAATTGTGATTTTAAACCTAATTTTTTCAATTATACTTGAAAGTTGAGTTAAAACGAAGAGTTTTTTTATTATTCTTACTTCCAAAAATTAATATAGTAATATTCTTAACAAGAATTAAAGTTAATAAGATTTCAAATAATTGTTTCCATCTCTGGTTAAGTAATGTTGGAAAATTTCCAAACAGGAATATATTTTATTTTCAAATTATAATCTGATTTCAAGTGATATGACCATTACCATTTATTTAAATGGAATCCCATTTGGTTTTCAATTTCCTGATTTTCCTTGTTAAGATGATTCCAAAAATATACAAAATGTTGCAGCAAATTGGTACAGGGTGGGCAAAAATGAAATAATTATTTAAATTGCTCATGGAAAAGTGCGCAATATTGAACTGGATGACATTGAATCTGTGAAGTCTAAATTCCGCTGCCTTGTATACGACGATAACAGCAAGAAAGACGAATATTGGGACCGATGTGTAAACGATGGTTGTTGAATAATAAATTTGATTACAATTTGACAACTTGACAGAAAGTAATTTAAATACATTAAAAAAATATATTTCATAAATAGTAAACTCGCTATACTTTATTAAAATCACTGGAAAAGTTTAAAAAATCACAAAGTGTAGAAATCGTAAAGGAGATATTTATACATGCTACTGGTTAAAATAAAATACTTAAACCATTATTTAATAGTATATTAAACAACGCATTTCAGATGGAATTCTGTTATGACACGAGTTCAAGTTTAAAAAACGAATCGCGAAGCGATGAGTTTTTTAAAGAACGAGTGTCACAACAGCCATATGAAATAAGTTGTTTATAATATTTTTTATATTTTGCCATTTTATCATTTTTTAAATTAATTTATTATTTTTATGTAATTACGAAAATTTTTATTTTAAAAAGTATGTCGGTAGCACTGTGTAATTTATAACATTTGACAGTTTTGACATTTAAATTATGAAATGTTAATGTTTTCAAATATTTTAAAATGACTAATACACCAATAATAATATATTATATAAGTAAAAGATGATATTCATATTCACAAATACTTTTTTAAAGAACAATTTAAAATTAATAAATTGCTATTAACCCACAAATGTCATTGTCAATAGTCTTGTCATTAGATACTTTAATCATGTCGCCAACCATTTAAAACAAAAATTTGTGTGCGTAAAAGTTACATAACGATACGCAAATGCGTTTTATAATGAAGATTTTTATAAGTGCAAAATATAAAAAATTTTGTTATCATTTTTTGTATTATATTTTTTTGCATTATTAATTAATACAACTTATTTGTCGACCTTACGTAAACAAATAAAAAAAATGTGTGGATATTTCCGTTATGTTTACCTTAATTTAAGATCAGCAACAGTTTTTGAACTTTTACTTAATATTAAGGCCATGTTTTCCACATCAGACATATTTACTCTTGTTTTCCTGTTAATAACATTTCCTCTTAGTTCTTCTACTGTAGATTCCAGATCACCCAAATCTGTTTCTAGTCTTAGCATCTCTTGCTTATACAAATCCTCTTCTCGAGTTAATCTAACACGTTCTTGATCCATACCTATAATTAAACAATTTTATAATACATCAATAGCACATAAAGCTTTCCTCTTAAAATGTCTATATATCTCGTTTCCGTTAGATATTGAAGAAAAATTAAAAATAGAATCGTAAAAGTTGCTACCGCTTTCGTGGGCACCCTGTACAAATTCAAAATAAACTGGGGTTATCCTTTTTGCCTTTTTAGTGCTTCATGGCTTGATCTTAAAGTACTAACCATTTAAAAATACACTTGAAACGCTGAAAGATTACCCGTGCGTCATTGTAAGTAAGCATACGAATGGGATAGAGAAGGCAACAGTTTATAATTTAATATTATCGTTTGATATTTATAGCAAAGGACAGCACATAGAAAAGGTGTCGGTGATATGATCGTTGAATCGTGACGCACGGGTAATCTTTCAGCGATTCAAGTGTAAGCATTTATAGTTTGTAATTCAAAAAAAGCTATTTACCAGCCTGCCAAACTTGTTCTCCGCCAGCCATTAGCATCGATCTTATTTTTATGAAAGTATCTCGAATCGTTTCCTTTACGGAATGCGCTTGAGCTTGAGACATTCTTCTCAAATTCCGAACTTCGGCTCTTAAATCCTTTGCTTTCTTTTGCAATCCTCTAAGTTGATTGTACATTTCTGGAGTAAGTTGTAAGTCTCTGTAAATCCTGCTGTCATAGCTTGGTGATAATGATGTTGATTTTCCGGGTGGTGCTGGCTTTAATCGGTCTCGTTCTGAAATGAACATAAAACCTGTTATCAAGATAATTAAAATTTGTTTTTTTAAAAAGAAAACGTTTGAATAATTAGTATATTATTATAATCTTCTGAAAATTATTCTTTTTGCAAATTTAAATTTGTGTATTACCTTGAGATGAAGTTCTTGGCAAAGTAGATGATTTTATAGCAGGTTTTGCTGGCTTAGTATCCGCTAAAGAAAGCAAAACACAAGATGTTAGTAAAAACGCAACATGCAAAATACAAAAATCAAATCACAAAAAACAAAATCAATTATAATTAATCATTTAATAATTTTGTCCATATTTGTGTTTTATTTTCTGGTGCAATAAAAAAAATAAAAGTTATTTAAGTAGGATTAGTTGTTCTCGCTAGGTTCTATCAATAACTAAAATTTGCAGACATATTTAATTAGAAATCTAATTAATTGTAGTAATATTGTACATTCCACTTAATGAAATTTTCAAATTACCTTAAAAATAGAAAGATAACCTGCGATAGAGGACAAGAAATAGATGTGGGCACAGGGGTGCCATAAGGTTCTGTTTTAGGGCCCACCCTCTGAAATTTTTTGTACGACGGAGTGTTAAGGGTACCACTAATCGCTGACGATTTAGCGCTGGTGGTAAGCGCGGAAAGTGAGGATGAGTTAATGGAATGTGCAAATGAATGCCTTCACAAAATAGAGGCATTAATTTTAAAAGAACCCAGGGGAAAAATTCGGAATATTACATTTAAAGTGTGTGATGAGGTAATAAAAACATCTAGGTCGATAAGGTATTTGGGGTATATCTGGAAGAGGAGGGTGGTTTTCAAACTCACATAGAGATAGCGACTAAGATAGAAACGAAAGTGGCAATTTTGACAAGGATATTACCAAATATAAATGAGCCCGGTAGCAATAAAAGGGAATTGCTGTGTTCTGTAGAACACAATATCATTCTATACAGTGTGTAAAAGCCAAATGGAATAAATTCATTATTTCGGTTACTGTACATATTCATAAAAATCCCGAAACAACATTAATATCATGTTGTTATCGAAATTCGCTAAAATATACTCGAAACTTATTACAATATACTTAAAACTTATTTCCCGTTTAGGTCTTGATAATGAGAAAGTGAACAAAAACCATAGCAATGTGGCTTTTAGATGCTAACCATTAAAAACTTTAAAGAATTTCCGTGGCAACGCTATTTTAACAAGCAGTAGTAAATTGTTTTATTTAAGTTGTCATTGTTGTAATTTAAGTATAAAGTTTGTTCAATTCAATTCTGAAAAATGGTTAGATTAACGGAAATGCATAAAATAACAGTTTTACAAATAATTGGTTACGGAGATAACATCCGAACACAACAGGAAGTAACTCGCCTATTTCATGAGAAATTTCCTAATTTACCACCTATATCCCAAGGAACAATAAGTAAAATAGAAAAGCAGTTTCGCGAGTTTGGTCATGTCAGGCTGATAAAAAAAGCAGCTGCCAATGCACTGAGTGATGAACTCAAATTAGATATGTTGCTTGAGTTTCAGGAAAATCCACATACATCGAGTAGACAGGCATCCACTACATTACACTAGCCATACATCGATAGCAAACATATTAAAAGAAAATAAATTGCATCCGTATAAGATGATACCTACTCAGGAGCTCATGGAAGACGATTTTGATAGGAGAACTTTCTTTTGTGAGCAAATGATGGACAACAATATTATCCAATTAGAAGACGTTATGTTTTCTGATGAGTGTGCTTTTTTACTTAACGGTCATGCTAATCGGCAAAATTGCCGCTACTGGTCCACGGAAAATCCTCACTGGATGAGAGAAGAACACACTCAATACCCTCAAAAGGTTAATGTTTGGGCAGGAATTGTAGGGAACAATATCATTGGTCCCTTTTTTATTGAGGGCAACTTGAATGGCAACAATTATTTGGTACTACTTCAAAATGATGTCATTCCAACGTTGGCAAATTTATATCCTGATCCAGGTAACCCTCAAGTTCCAGCGAATACGATATGGTTTCAGCAGGATGGAGCACCACCACATTACCAACTTAATGTCCGGCAGTACCTCGATACAATATTTCCCAATCGGTGGATAGGGAAGCGAGGATCGATTGAATGGCCAGCGCGATCACCTGATCTTACATTATTAGATTTCTTTTTATGGGGATATGTGAATAGCCATGTGTATAAAACTAAACCTTCTGATTTAAATGACTTAAAAGAACGAATAACGCTTGCGATTAGGTCGATCACGCCTGATATGTTAAATAATGTTAGAAGACAGTTTTATTTGAGATTAGGATGTTGTCAAGACGTTCGCGGAGAACATTTTGAACATCTACTTCATTAACATTCATAGTTCTTTTTCGTGTTCTACATTTTATTACGTTTTGCATTACATTTTAGTTTTTGATTGTATTGTAGCGAATTTCGGTAACAACATGATATTATTTTTTTTTATATTCATTATTTGCATTAAATTTTAAAACAATAACATTTTTGAATAGATAATGAAGAGACCTCTCAAATGATATATCACAAGCCTATTATACTTCCCATTTAAAAAATTGGGGGTTGTACCTGTCATTCTAAGGGGGTTAAAGGTAGGGGTTGCATTTTCACGTTAAAGAATGTCAAGTTATAATTTAAATTTGACGTGTTTCGGGATTTTTTATACATATATACAGTAACCGAAATAATGAATTTATTCCATTTGGCTTTTACACACTGTATGGAGCACCTATATGGTATCGGGCAACAGAAACAAAGAAGTATGCAAGGATCATTAGCGGAATGCAACGCAAAATATTATTGCGAGTAGCAACAGCCTACCGGACGGTGTCAAATGTAGCCCTTAATGTAGTCACCGGAATTCCACCGATAGATTTATTATTAATTGAAAGAAAGGAAATGCATGAGGAAGAAAATAAAAAGGAAGCCAAAATTATATTAAGGGAAAGGGTGATAAAAGAATGGCAACAAAGATGGGTAGCAGAAAATGATAAGGGTCAGTGGACAAAAAGGCTTATAGGGGATTTAAAGAAATGAGTAGGGTGTAAACACAGAAGATTGGGGTATTGGTTAACACAGACTTTAACAGGGCATGAGTCTTTTGGGTTTTACACAAGGAAAATGAAGCTCAGTGAAAATGATCTCTGTCGTTACTGTAGCGCAGAACGTACAATATTCGATTGTGACAGATGAAAAGGAATAAGAGAAATCACAGAGAGGACCCTACAGACTCGGTTACAGGTAGAAAACATGGTGAAATTGATGATTGAATCTAAGGAAAATTGGGAGGTGATAGCGGGAATGATAAAAACTATTATGGAAGATAAAAAACGGGAGGAGCAGGAAGATCAGAGAAAAGAGGAAAATTAAGGTGTAAGAATAAGAACAGAGCCATGATGTTATGCTTCCCGGCAGTTCTATGGCGTGTAACAATAAGAAGGTTAAGGGGTTTTAGTCGAGGGTAGCGCCCGACACTACCAGTGTCGGTGCCAAGCGGTTTCCCCCTTGGAAAAAAAATTAAAGCTGTTTCGCTAGTTTTTATACATATGGAGTGGTAGGAGAAAATGTTTAAGAAGACTCGAAGGTATACACTACTAACCTCTGACCTCTTAGTAATGTGAGTAGGGAATTTGGGATGCGATTTACGAGTTCATTATAAAAGTTATGTAGCAAAAGGAAATAGGGAGGTATATAGATGGGTAAAAATAATAATAAAATAATGTCCAGAGGGGAAACTGTTATAAGCTCTGGAGCTTGGTTCCATGAAAAATCATGGAAACATCATTTTAAATTCTGCAAATAATTCTATAATTTTACATAATTTATAACTAATGATTTTGCACCAGAAATTAAAACTCAATTATTTTCAATCAAACAATAAATTTGTGGATAAAACAATTATTAGAATATTATTTTATCGTTCAGTTCTATGCATTAATTTTAAACAAATAATAAAGTAAACCTTACCTGAATGTTGTGGACTATGTTGTTTCGGTGAATTCATATCTGGGGGCTCATCACTGAACGAAACCGATTTCTCAAATGACACTGATTTATCTAAAAATTATATAAATTAAATTTGGCAGGATCTCTGTAGTGTTTTTATTTTATTAAAGAACTTGCGAATGCTTCTCCTTATTATGGAAATTTTGTTAAATAGATAGAAAGATAGCCTCTAGATATGGAAATACTTTAAGACTTCATTAATAGCCATTTTTGTTGATAGCATATTGCATATTTACTAAATTAAATGTTTTAATTATTGAAAACTTTAGAGGAACAGCTAAATTTCTAGAAGAGTTAAATCAGGGTTTTTAATACTTTTCAGTTAAAACAAAATAATAATAAAGTGAGCCAATTAATATTGGCAGACTTAAGAAAAATAGTTTTTGAAAAATATAATCATTTTATGAAACAGTACAAACAGTACAATTTCGTTAAAGCTTAAGACTTTAAGATTAGCATTTGATTAGATTTATAGTAGGTATGTATATGCTTTCAACAAAATGATTTAAAAAAAAATTATAAATATGTTTAACGTATACATGCCGACATGCAAATGGATTAAAAAATATTAGAGTCGTATTAAAATGTAGCTAGAGCTCTTTCCTAATATATAAGAGGGTGGGTATGGAAAACCCAACTCTGGATTAAAATCAATTTTAGTTTAATTTAATTAAAACATTTTATATGCAATATTTTTGATTAAGAGGAATATAAACAAAGAATAACAGATAGGGAAAGTTTTATGCTTATTTAGTTACATAGTTTGTTTATTCTTCAATTCATAATACTAGAATACAAACATTATTGGATATTTTATAGACGGAAGGTACCATTCAATTTGTATATTACAAGCTTTTCTCACTTTTCCATCGCATCTTCTTAAACTATTTATTTTAGGAACTGTTATTATTTAATCACAGTTACTATCATAATTTGGTCTAATGATAAAAGTTGCCTTGTAAAATAATTGGATGATTAGGGTAGTAGTACTTTAGGACAACTGAATTTTATGGTTTGTTAAAAAAGGGAATATATGAATTTTTATTTAGCGATTAAAATACCTAAAGAGAACGAACCATTAAATTGGTTTACAAAGATTGATCAAGTTGGTAACTAAGCACTTCTTAATAGAATCAGTTATATTTTTTAAATTGTACCAGTTTAATTTGATATATTATTCAAATAAACAAACTATATAAATACATATATGTTTTAAATATTTATAATGCGAATATTTCCAATAGTTTATTTGCGAAGCGATGGAATAAATGTTGCAAATAAAAAAAATCTTTAGTAGGAATGGAAAGTAGGAAAATATTAATGAATTTGCTTTAAAATATCGATATATCTGGGACAGCAAATATACGAATTAATTTTATCTTAATATAATAATCCCCGAATATATTATACTAAAAACTATAATTTCTTGAAAAATAAAATTTGTACATTCATATTTTCTTTTCCTTACTATATTATTTTAAGATAAATAAATATAGAATAGAGTTCGAATGCAAAATAAACATTCCAGCATAAAATACTTATTATCGTATCATAAAACATGCACAGCGTTATATTTTTATTATATACTTCAGTGAATTATACAATAAAAGATATAGTTTCAGTCCAATTGTTATGCGGTATTGATTTTATTGGCATTCAGTTAAAATCATGCTTAAAATGAAAATACGAAACTTACGACAGCCACCTTTGCCCAATTTAGGGGCTTTGCTGTCGGATCTAACGTAAGAGTCATCTGCCAAAATAGATAAATGTGTTTTTACATTATTATAGGTTATGTCCATCTAACGCAAAATAATGAATAAGCTAAATAAACAAATACGTGTTAAAGTTAAATGATAGAGAGATAGATACTAATTATGTTGTTTTCAAATTAATAAAAAATAAAAGTTTTAGCTTAGGAATATGAAGCTTTAAGTTCTTAGCTCCCATGAATATCTATACCGAAAATGTCAGTAACTTTACTCCTCCCCCATCATTTATTCGGTGTCTCTGCTTGATGAAAATAGCAGAAACATTATTTTTTTCCAGAAATTGGTAAAAGTAAAGCAGATACTTTTCGCTTACTTATATTCTTGTTGGGATATAATAGAATATTGAATACAATATCTGCAAAAACATTTGTATTTTTTATAGTTTTAAAGTTTTTTTATAATATAATCACTGCCATGCAAAAATAATTATATTTTAATATGACATATACTAAATGACATAAAAATCCGAAAACCCAGTTTAAATTATTTTATTTTAATAAAATTTGGTCAATTTATTTATTTTACTGAAATAAACAATTAATAAAATTTTCAGCCTTATCAGTTGAAGATTCCGGTTTTTATAATGCTTTTTTTTGAAATCCACTAACAATCCAAAAGTGAATATTGTAGTCGTAATAAAGATCCAAATTTTGCGGATTTTGGTTCTTGACATTCTTTACGATTGGTTACGATCCCTAGGGCACGGAGACCTGTACGATTTCGTCAACTTAGTGAGTTTGATAGGGGTCGTATAGTGGGACTTTGGAAAGCTGGATTTTTTTTCAGGAAATTACAGTTAGAGTGCAAAGAAGTGTAGATACCGTGGTTAGGTGTTGTCAGGCATGGCTTCGAGAAGGCCGTACGCAAAGAGCAAGGGGCTTTGGATGCCCCCGTAGAACAACAGACCGTTAGGATCGCCGCCCAAGATTATTGGCCTTAGGGGACTGTCTCTCCACTACCAGGTCCAATCCAAATGAATGGTTTGCAGAACAGGGAAGACCTATTGGAGGGAGAAGTGTTTTGGCCTGTTTTCATACCGACCACACAGGGTCCTCCCTGCAACTCCATAACACCGACGTAATCGCCTTGAGTGGTGCAGAGAACGGTCACTCTGGGATCAGAAATGGAACAGTATTGTCATTAGTGACGAGTCTCGATTTTGTTTAGGCATGCACGATGGTCGAGCAAGGGTTAGAAGACGACGTGGTGAAAGGAGAAATCCACGGTTTTTTGTTAAAAGGCATGTTCATCAAACTGTTGGAGTTATGGTTTGAGGTGCTATAGCTTATGGTTCGAGATCACCTTTAATCTTCATCAGAGGTAACATGAACGCGAAGCGTTATATCCAAGAAGTTTTAGAACCCCACCTTTTACCCTATCTTGACACCCTGGCAAATCCAACTTTCCAGCAAGATAATGCCCGACCACATATCGCAAAAGTCACAATAGACTTCTTTCAACATAATGATGTCACACTGTTACCTTGGCCACCAAGATCTCTCGACTTATCCCCAATTGAGCACGTGTGGGATATGATGGGTAGGAGATTGCTCAATTTGCAATGTCCTCCTCAGACTCCAGAAGAACTTCGAGAGGAGTTGGTGGTTGCCTGGAATGAGATACCACAGGAGGACATTAACCACCTGATCAGAAGCATGCCTAGGCGCGTTGGAGAATGCGTTACACATCGGGGTGCATCCACACATTATTAAAGGTAAAAGGGCTTTAATGCAATGCAATCATTTTGAAAGTTTTATCATTTACTTATTATGCTTCAGTAAGTACCTACTTATAAAAAAAATTATAAAAATAAAATCATTTAAACTGGGTGTTTGGATTTTTATGTCACTTAGTATTAATAAAACCTAGATTTATGTAATTAGTAATACTAGACAGTTAAAAATAGTAAAATACAATGTCATTGAGTAAATTGATAATTCTTAACGAATGGAAATTCAAGTTTTAATGTTTAAAGTTTTAATGACAAAAATTTAACTTCTAGCTCTTCTCAATGTTCTTACTTTTTTAGTAAATGTTTTTATTAACTAACAAATATAAAAACGCCTTCGTTTACCAACATTTTTTACTTATATAACTAAAACATTAATAAATTTTTTGTCAAATGAAATTTTCTTCGTACAAATAAATAAAATAAAACATTAGTTTTTACAGAAATTGCATTTACCATAAAGTAATTAAGTGTCATTTATAAAGTTCTGATTCTGATGCTCGTGCCATTTTAAATTCTAATTTTGATATCAATTGTTTTGTTTTAAAAAATTTTTATATGTAAAATTAAGTTTTCTTAATTCTCGGTGGATGTTATATTTTTATTAGAAAAAATAAGCAAATTAAGCGGTTAGTGACTACAAACCTGGTAACGAAGTTGAACTGGAACTGGAGTTCTTATCGAACTCATCTCCTGTAGAGGACAAAGTAGGTGAAATTAGCAACACACTATATACAAGCTTAAACATTTATGAGTTAACACAAAATCTTAACGCATCTACGCTAAATATCTATGTGAATGATTTAATTAAAAAAAAATGGAGCATAGTAAATAAAACCAGTTTGAAACATCGGAACATTCTTAATTATCTTCTCAAGTCAATGTTTAAAAAATATAATAATTTGTTTTCAGTTTAGTTTATTTTAGTTTTTAAAAATATTTAAGTGAAAATTAATTAAGTAATTATTATTAGCCAGTTTTAGCTCTAACATCCAAAGTATGTAATCGTATATTAAAAATCAAGTCAGCTAAACTCCTTAACTTTTTTTTATTAAAATTATTGTATCTCAACCGCAATGGTTATTAACTCGGGTACAAACTCTGTGAGAATATACAATACAGTAAGATACTATAAATAACACATAAAGATTTATTCAAATTGAATTAAATAGGCTTGGAGTCTTTAAAACGTTAATTACATTTCTAAACTGACTTAATGAAATGTATTGTAACTAACCCTTACTATGTGAAAGTTAATCTTATTAAGAACAGTAAACAACTAAACGGTTGAACAAAATTTTCAACACTTATTCAAAAATACCTTTTAAATTCAACGACAGCTGTTTCGCTAAAAACTAGCATCGTCAGATTAACATATTGAAGTTAAATTTTGTGTAGTTTCGTGTGCTAACACACCTAAGACTAAAGTAGCTAAATAATTAAATACTATTCTAATTAATTATAGTTACACTAATAAATATTCATTAGATTTGACAAAGAAATTAAATAACTGTAATTTACAATATAATAGTAAATTAGAATGGTTTGATGTAACTAATATGTTCTCTAAAAAACCTCCTAATGAATGTATAGTTTTAGTTAAAAAGCTATTAGATGAAAGAAATATCCATAATATCAGATATAATTGACCTATTTAAGGTATGCTTTAGCCAAAATTATTTTACTATTTTGTAGGTAGGGAACGACAATTAGATACATTTTTTAATTATATTAATACCTTGTAAATTTGTAAATTTTAATAAAGAAATTAAGATTAAAAACAAATAGCTACATCTAATGGCTATCCATTACATTTGATAAATAAATTAATTAATAAGAAAGAACAGAAAATGTACTATAGGTAACTAATATTCCCTCAACAAACTACAGAAATTAAATAAAAGTATTACATATTATGAAAATATTTTTAATACAATTTCAAAAATAATATCTTCGGCAACATCTGCAATAATTTCATTCAAATCGCACAATAATATTGATACAAAATTGTTAAATGTAAAAACAAAATTACCTAAATTAAAAAAATCTTGTGTTTTTAGATCATCTTGATTTGTAGGTTTTTTAATGGTAAATTGGAGGTAGAAGGCTTTTTGCCGTTATGTTAGCCAACTCATTTCCATGAATTTCACTATGGCGGGGAACCCAAATTATTGTTATAAAAAAGCTTCTGGATGCTTGATGGAAAACAGTCTATAAGATATCTTGCACAACTGATGGGAATAGATGTTTTTAAGAGAACGGATTGATGATAGGTAGTCAGTATATGAAGCTATTGTTTGAACTCCAGGTAATATGATTTCAACGGCTTTAAGAATGCTAAAAAGTTCTCCAATGTATACACTACATTCGCTAGAAAGTCAATGTTGTCTTAGTACTTGTCGGAAGGCTTGTTTAAAGATAATTTTGTGTTTGATCCTTAATGTACTTACAAAGAAATGTGTTCAGAAATGGAGGAGTTCAACCAAGGGACAGTATTTGGTATTACGGACGCCAATGCTTGAAATAAATCGATATTACTACATAATGGTTGTAGTATTTGGGACATTGAAGCAAGACCACTGTAACTGTTCGGCGTTGATGTAGGAGGTGATATAACAGGTCGGCTGAAATGTCCCCGGTCTGACTAATAAATGACGACACTATAATTAAATCCATTTCATTTTTAGATAGTATCAACCTTCAAAAGATTCGTGTAAAAATTTGACAGCTGTCGGACTATTAGTTTGTGAGATATTGCATTTTTAGTGAAGCAACTTTTGTTATTTTCAAAAAGATGAAAAAAAAAGAATTTCGTGTGCTTATTAAATATTGTTATTTGAAAGGAAAAAATACAGTTGAAGCAAAAGCTTGGCTTGATAATGAGTTTCCGGACTCTGCGCCAATAAAATCAACAATTATTGACTGGTACGCAAAATTCAAGCGTGGTGAAATGAGCACCGAAGACGGTGAACGCAGTGAACGCCCAAAAGAGGTGGTTACCGACGAAAATATCAAAAAAATCCACAAAATGATTTTGAGTGACCGTAAAGTGAATATGATCGAGATAGCTGACACTCTAAAGATATCTAAGGAACGTGTTGGACATATCGTTTACGAATATTTGGGTATGCGGAAGCTCTGTGCGAAATGGGTGCCGCGCGTGCTCACAATCGACCAAAAACAGCAACGAATTGATGATTCTGAGTAGTGTTTGCAGCTGTTAAGTCGTAATAAACCCGATTATTTGCGTCGATATGTGACTATGGATGAAACTTGGCTCCATTACTACACGCCTGAGTCCAATCGACAGTCAGCTGAGTGGACTGCGGCCGGTGAACCGCCATCAAAGCGTGGAAAGACTCAACAGTCAGCTGGCAAAGTTATGGCCTCAGTTTTTTGGGATACACACGGTATATTGTTCATCGACTATTTGGTAAAGGGAAAAACAATCAACAGCGACTATTACTGTGACTTATTGGAGCGATTGAAGAACAAAATCGCGAAAAAACGGCCCCATATGAAGAAGAAAAAAGTGTTGTTTCATCAAGACAATGTACCGTGTCACAAATCATCGAAAAGGATGGCAAAATTGCATGAATTGGGCTTCGAATTGCTTCCTCACCCAGCGTATTCTCCAGATCTAGCCCCCAGTGACTTTTTCCTTTTCTCTGACCTGAAGAGAATGCTTGCGGGAAAAAAATTTGGCTCTAATCGCCGAAACTGAAGCCTATTTTTAGGACAAACCGAAGGAGTACTACAAACATGGTATCGAAAAGTTGGAAGGTCGCTATAATCGCTGTATCGCCCTTGAAGGCAGCTATGTTGAATAAAAAAAAATGAATTTTGTCAAAATATTGTGTTTTACTATGGTACACCGGGGACTTTTCAGCCGACCTGTTAAGTAGGTTATATATGGGGTTAGTCGGATTTGAGGAAATTCTATCAGCAAAAGTTAGGAGTAGTTGTCTTCGAAGGTAAAGGGGTAAGTTTCGTGATTCGCAATAGATGTTTTCGACAGGCCTTGAACGAAATACCCCAAAGCATATCCGGAGGGTAGTGTTATGTGTGATTTGTTGTGATAAGTAAACCGAACTGCCATAATCAAGTTTTGATCGAAATAAAGTATTGTATATTTTAAGTAATGTATCTTCCTCTACACCCCATTACTGATGAGATGGAGTTTTCAATACATTTATTCTGTTTAAGCATATTCATTTAATTTCTTGTCTATGACATCGCCAACTGATTCTGCTGTCCACTGTTAGACCTAAAAACTAATGGTCATTCATTTCCAGGCGAACCCCATTTAAAATTATTTGTGGAATTTCTGAGCTATTGTACCTTCTAGTAAATTTTATTACATTGGATTTGGAGAAGAAATTGTAATAAAGTTGAAGTAGTGGGTGTTGATTTACCTTGACGAGACAAAATAAGAGGTTCACCATTATTAAGAGTGTGGAAGTCGGATGTTAATCAATTAACTTTTGTTTTGAAAGATCTATATTAAGTTCTATATTACTTGTGAAGTTGATCTCTACGAGTTTATTGAGAATAACTGATTTAGAGGTATTATGATTATGGTTAATGAGAATGTCAACATATCAAGTTTCCCAAAGTTGATAGCTTTTTTGAAAAAATAAAATTTAGACCATCAGCCAAACCAGTCGAAGGTGCTAACAAGGAACAAATTGAAAGCTTCATGAGGAACGCTCCAGATAAAGAATATCTGTTACTCAAGTGATAGCATTACTTGGAGTTGCTGGAGGTTGCCGAAGGGAAGAAATCTATAATTTAGAAGTTAGTGATGTGGAGAATACGGGTACTCAGCTAGTAGTTAAGATTAACCAGACAAAAACGCATATTAAACGAGATTTCACTGTGATCAACAGTGATCAGGTTCACTATTTGGATGTGTTTAGAAAATACATGAATTTACGGCAACACGTCTCCCTGAAGGCTCTTTTGGTGGGTTATAGACAAGGAAAATATTTGTCTCAAAGAGCTGGTATACATATTGTTGGCGGAGCACCTAAGAAAATAGCTGAGTTCTTAAAACTAGACCAACCAGAAGAGTATACAGGTCATTGCTTCAGGAGGACATCCTCAACGTTGATGGCCATTGTTGGAGCTGACCTTAAAGTTCTAAAACAGCACGGTGGATTGAAGAATTCTTCAGTTGCAGAAAAGTATATAGAAGAATCGATTGAAGGCAAAAACAAGATTGCAAAAATGATCCAAAGGGGCGAAACTTTTGTTGAAGTGCTACATCACAGCCGCACGTCTTCCGCGATTACAGAAAACACTGTAAATCCATCAACAACTCCATTAATACATCTTGCTGGCAACAGCAGTTGTAAAAAAAATAGAATAAAAACGAGTCCGGGAAATGGCACTTTACCGTACAGTATGAAAAAAAGATATCTATTTAATTATTGTAATAAATCTCACCCTAGGGTGTTTTTTATTTTTTTTTTGTTCAATTTTTTTTAATTTATATATATTTTAGTTAATTGCTTGAAATTTTAAAAGGAGTGCAATGGTCAAATTATTTTTTTAAATGTTTCTTTTTTCTATTTTCAAAAGAGATCTTTAAAATGCCCTTGTTTCAAAAGCATAAATGACATTAAAAGCATCCTTGAAATATGCTAAAAACTGTTTCGATACTTGGAAAAGGCGCAGGCATAAGTGCATAATATCTAATGAGGAAAATTTTTGTGGTGTAATGTATTAAGATACTTAAGTTTTAGCATAACAAATAAAAGACCATCAGAATATAATTAAGTATAATGGAATTTTTTGTTGATTCACTAAATAGACTGTTTCACCAATGGTATATTTATTATGCTGCCAAAAATATACAATTAAATGCGGATGAACCAATTTAACAAAATGAGATGAATTAATTCATAAAATGTATACTAACGTATACTAATGAAAAGTTGTGCGAAACATTCAAATTACAATAACAGTATTTTAGACTAAATATGTTAATTAGTATTTTATTAAAATTATTATTATAACAGAATTTAAAATATGCAACTGTTATCTTAAGTGTTATTATTAATAATAGCAGAATAAAAAGTGAATTTAAAAATTTAAACTAATATTTTAGAGTAAAATCAGCCGTTTATTCTTTATTGACAAACGTTCATTTCTAATACAGATTCTCTCTGTTAAGAATACACGTGTTAAATTGATATGAACATGTTCATGAGAGAAAACATAACAACTAAAATATAACAATTATTTAAAATAGTTAAAAAATATAATTTTCGTTCAATATTCAAAAAATACATATTTTTTTCTTTTTTTTTTCAATTGCATAGACTATAGTCAAGTCATACAGCCAGTCTCAACATGGTACTACTAAATAATTTAACAAAAAAATAAAAAGATTACTAACAGGGTCACTCTCTTCTCGCCTAGAGGCCCATCAAGGCATTTAAAAAAAAACAACAGTAGGCCACGGTATGAAGGGAGAAAGGATACAAATAGGTTAAAATACTAAGGTTATGAGTAGTTTTCTTCTAACATTTTACAAAGATATTTTACTATCGTTTAAAAACTTAATGAGACAATTATATACAGTCCTTGAGTTTAGTGATAATACGTGCTGAAGATTCCAAGGAGCTGGAACTTTATTATTATGTAAATCCATTACTAGCCTATCAGAAGTTATCTTATTTCTAGGGCAATTGAAAAATATGTGGTCCAGGTTTCCTTCCTCTGAACAATATTCACAACGATCACTGTCTATAACCTTAAGTTTGAATAAGTGTTTAGGGTAGCAGGTATGTCCAAATCTTATTCTGATAATGGTGGTAATATAATTCCTAGGAACAGTCAAGTTTTTGTACCAAATATAGTAACAATGTACATATAAACAGAAACATTATCTTTTCAATATTATCAAATACGAAGATTCTGTCGTTATATATACTGATGCTTCAAAATCTCCAAACGGCACTGGATGCGCATTCTTTATCCCATTGGGTCGTATTGAAAAAAAACTTAAGCTTAACTCAAAAATCTCCATTTTCACAGTAGAAGCTATTGCAATATATGAGGCACTAAATTACGCTTCGGAATGCAATTTGAATCAAATAGTGATATTATCGGATTCTTTATCAGTTTTGACCTCTATGGGAAAACCTGGATGGCCAAATATGGATACCTGCCCTTATATACATAAAATCAAACATCTCAAGCAAACGTTAGTCTCCAGTGGTAAGCGTATACTCTTTGTTTGAAAAACACATTGTGATTGCTAAGTTTTAAATAAGATATCCCCTGAACAACTATACTTAATTGCCTTGAGTAGTAGGCACTTTGATCTGGAGACTTTGGTAAGACCGGGTTCTTTTAGCAAGCAAAGATAATGCTACCAAATCCTCCCTCGATTCCCCATGCATATAAAAAATGCATAGGTTGTTTATTTTCTTTTACACATTTATTTTCTTCTTCGTCTGAGCATCCGTGAGTTCTGTGCACAGCTAACAGAGAGATCTAGGAAGACTAAGGTTTATGCGGATGATGTGTGCCTCGTGTGTACGGCAAAGGGAGAGACGGAGATAGAAAGAAAAGCGGTGAAGATATGTAGGAAGATTGTGGGGAAGATAGAACGATGCGGATCGGAAGTGGCGGAAGATAATAGCAGCAGCTGTGCTGTCAAGGTCATACCCTTGGACCTGATGGCTAAGGCAAAGAAGCAACGGTGGAAGGGTGCTACAAAAGAGGAAGCTCAGGATTGTATGGATGAGGAAATGGTGAGTAGGTGAGAGGAATATGAAGGTGCATTAAAAGGGCGCCGCTAGGGTAAAGATTCCGAGGTGGGGGTAACGGCGAGTTTTGAGGTGGGTTTTGTTGGTAGGGATCCTTTTGAGGGTGGATAAGAACCCATCGAACATGAGTTTCCCATTTCGGTCCGAAAAAAAGATCTATGAAGTGAGTTTAAGTACTTTTAAGTACTGGCGTACTTTAATGTCAAACTGGAACTTATTCTTCCTTCAATGATTTTCTTATAAAGCATTTTATGCTGTTGCTAAATGGCTGAAATCTTTTGAGTTCAGATAATTGAACTGTGCAACTTTTAAAATCAATGCATCCTGACGAATTTTATTTTTAACTAAATAAAATGCATCAAGAACAATTAATTGTTTATGTTGTTGTTGATAAAGGGTATGTACAAAAAATAAAAAGTAAACAATGAAATTTATTGTACTAACCCTTACCCTGTGGTAGCTTTTTTAACTCAGTTGAAATAACCATTATTGCAATGTAAGGTGTACATTAAATGGTTTTTGGGGATTAAGTTTATTTACAAGGGTTGGTCATGTCCCAAATAAATAGGTCTATCTACAAATTCACACAAAATAATAATATCTACACATTTTCACACCACAGAGGTAGAATCCTAGGCGTATTTTTTTACGTGTGCTTTCTTGTATAACTAAAGCGAATCCAAAAACATTTTTAAGCATAATAAATTATATTTATAAAAAAACAATTCTGTTTTTTATAAAAAATAATTTATTTTACACAAAAAACAATAAAACAACCTAAATATTTGATTATTATATCTATGTTTATTAGATATTTATTACAATTTTCACACTGTCATTTTTAAAATGTATTGCTACATTTTGATTTTTACTACCCTATTTATTTACTAAATAAAATATAAAATAAATAAATGTTGATCCGAACGTAACAGAAAACGTTAACAAAAATTCTTTTAGAATATTAAATTCAACATAAAAACAATTAAAATTAGTAACATCAAGATTGATTAGAAACTGTTGGAGATTCAAAAATAAATATTTTTATATGTTATTTTTCATTTTATGGAATGTTATTCATTATTTCTAACAACAAAAAAAATGTTTTGAAAATGGATTTTAATCCCAAACAAACATTTATTATCGAGGGTTCCAAACTAAGTGAAGTAAAAAAAAAGGAATCAGTAGAGAGGTTGCAATAAAAAACAAATAAAACCGTACTGTATAATACACAGGCAATTTGTCAATAAAATACCTTATGCTGCAATCATTAAAGATATGGGCGTGGACAACTATTTAACTGATTTCAAATTTATTATTATTTAAACCGTGATTGGTTATACACAACAAATAGGCCATCCTTAAAATTACTTCAATGTAAGCGATTTGAGTTTGAAAATGTATATGCTATTCTGAAGCCGATAGTACTCTTGTCTTTTATTAAATAATTTTATACGTGTTAAGTAAAGTCGCACTTAGCAATTGCAACGCTTTATTTTTTTACTATTTTACCATTTTTTTGTATTGCTTATGTATAATTATTAAAGGCCATGTTTTATTTAAACTGCTATTTTTAATAATAATTACACAATCATCAATAAGTATATTTATATAATTTTAATAATATTTAACAAAATCTGAAGTGTTACTAATAATATCTAATTTTCTAAATAATTAAATCTCTAGGACCTAATATTTAAAATGCTTTCGATAAACATTGCAAATAATCAGACACAAGCACAACTAGTCTTATATATTTTGAAAAATGATAAAAATACCTCTATATCCTTCTCCTCTGCCGGGTACTTGTAAATGTGAAGGGTTGGGTTGAGTAAGTGCCTTTTGAACTAATCCTGTTAGGTTTGCTAGTTGTCGTTCCATATTTTCCACTCGTAACCTACAATACAGTTAGTTAAGACATGGAAATTTTAATAACATGATTAGAAATTGATGGAATGTTTCTAGGGGCCCTCTAAAATATTGAATATTCTATAAGCATGGATTAGATAGGTGCTATTGATCAAGCATTATACCAGTTAATTAAAACGGCACTTATAATGTTGGTCAGGCGAATTATTACTACAGAGAGAGAGAAATTCAGCTACTTTATAGTATGGTCTCTCCTGAAGGTATGCTTTAGTCAATTTGCGGAATTTAATATAAGGACTGGTGGCTTTTATGTGTACTGGTAGACATTTTTCTTGCATTATGAATAATAAATATTTTGTAAGACTAGAGGTGGTCATAATCAAATGAACATCTAAATCAGAGTTTCTCGTGGGGTCTCTATGGAGTGGTCCCTGCTGTGAGATAAGGTTAGATTTACGAACTAAGCAAACAGATTCTAAGATGAATAGTGCCGGAAGAGTCATAATTTTGAATTTTTTAAAATAGGGTTCACAATGCGCTCTGTGACCTAGCCCAAAAATATAACGTATTGCCCTTTTCTGTAGTTTAAAAACAGAGTCAAAAAGATGTACACAACGAAACCCCCAAAAAGCTAATCCATTTTTTAGATGGGATTCAAACAGAGAAGAGTGGGTTGTTAACGCAATAGAAGAAGTTAGCTCTTTAGAAACGGTTTTTATGGCAAAACACGCAGTCAATATGAGTGGACCACTTAAGGGTATCATCAATATAAATTCCCAAAAACTTAATTGAATTTTTTAATGGTATTAATGTATTATTTAATGCAATGGGTTACAAGTTAAATTTGTAAGGTAGAGCAAGAGTTTTATCGGTATTAAAACAGAGTTTAGGATTTAATAATTAGAAGATCTCTGGATATTGCAGAATGTAATGTTTTCATATCTGAATTACGCCAGGTTAGACTCGTATCTGCAAATAGAGTAATTTTGCAGAATTGCAGAATACGCTTGATTTTTATGGTCATCTCAGGATGTCATAGAAAAAATTTTACTCTGGGCAAATGCATAGGTACTGGGTACGAAACAATAAAGGCTTCACAAAAAAATTAAACCTGGATTACGATAACTACGAAGTTAAAACCACTGAATAAATTTAATTAAAATCCAGTAATCGCGTTGTCTAGCTAGACTTTATTGTCAATCCTATCGTCACAAGTACTCTACATATATAATCTTATATGATCAGCCACTATATATGTTTTTATCCTCGCACTGTATTTAAGACGATGGAAAGTTTAGTACTTGCATGAATAAAACTCTCAAATCTTAGTTGAGGATTAAAAATTCTTTAGTTTACTTTAGTTATTTTAATACTATATATTTAAAAAAGTAAGTTACCGTGTTGCGTCATATGGAGGAACTGATGCTGGAGCTGGAAAAGGTGATCTAGTCGATATTCTTGATCCACCGGCAGGTATTTTCACTCCATACAAGGAATAAGATTCATCCAGCAGCTCCGTATCACTGAAAAAAAGGTTTACTGTTATAAAAATAATTGTAAACTATTTTTCGAAATTATAGTAATAATATGGTTAAACAGAATTTTAATTAATTTGTATTTTTAAATAATAAATTACAGTTTAAAAAGAAGTATTTTTCATTATTATTTCGTGGGAAAAGAAATAATATACTGCAAGAATATGCTTAATACAATAAACATTCATGTCCACACAGGGAAATATTCAGGTGGTGTTGCCTAAATAAGATGCTGTGTATCCAATACCAAGTCCCAAATACCAAATTTGTACTCTAATATTTTTTATCTTTTTAAGTTGAATATCAATGAAGAGTCTTGTTGAGAATTTGTGTTTGTTAACAGTAAGAGATAGTACAAATAATAATAACAATTTATATTTATGAATAATAAGTAGAAAAAATTAATAAAACAAATTAGATGCTTAGAAATGCTTCGTTTGGAATAGGGAAGTGAAGATGAACCTCCTTTAGTTTTGGATATTTTAAAATTTCTATTAATTGAACTAATAAGATATTTTTTAATTATGGTTTATGATGTTAAAACAAAATTTAAAAAAAAATATTTACCTGTCAATGTTTCACCAGAAATATCATACAAATATATTTTAAAAAGTATAGGGCAAGTGACTATAAAATTTAATCTTTATTATTTATTATTTATAACAACAAAGTTGCTGTTTACTTCAATTTTAACAGGAAGTTATATGTTTATTCACAGTATATTGTATACTTAGGTGGTAAAGTGACTTTTTGGTGCCTGAAAAAAGCACTTTACTACCATATTTTACACATAATTTCTTATCCTATACAAGAATTGTTGTTAATATTTTATCTATCAAGAATTTATTTTATGATAAAAAATTCATTATACTCTACGGAAAAAATGAGCAACTGAATCAGAGATGGGCAAACATGCTCTTTTTGAGAAGCAGTTGCAACAGTTTCAGCTATTTTCAAAAAACAGATAAAAAAGAAGTTATACGAGTATATAGCTCACAAACTTAACACTAACAACCCTATTATTTTATAAATTATTAAGACGCCTACTTTATTAAACATTTTTTCACGTACGTTAAACAGATTGCTTATAAACAACCCTCTACTAGGAGCAACACATAAACAACCAATTAAGCACGTGAAGTCGAATACAAAAACTCATATAATATATGTAAAATAATGCATGAACAATTTTATATAGCGTATATGTATAATATAAAGTACACCGTGTAATCAATGACAAAATAAAATTAGAAGCAATTCTTACTAATAATTTATTTTCCTTTGAAGTTTAATAGTTTTTTTGCCAGTTGGAGCGCCAGCTAGAGTGAAAACGTGAAATTTATTTTGTACCAATGTAAAAGGTAATTTTCTCGCCTTCGTAAACCTCGTAAAATTAAACTTTTTCATAGTGTAAGATAAATAAAAATGTATTTAAAATTACCATAGCCTTTTATTCACGTAAATCAATTTTCACCATTTTGTGTACATAGTTTTAACTATGTAAATAGTGTAAGCTCTTCATGAAATAGGTTGTATATCTATACAAAAAGTTCATAGGTCACTGAATCTAACATTTTTATTACTGCTTAC